>JAKSZU010000016.1:27184876-29584876 GCA_026018925.1 Tupaia tana | reverse complement strand
TCTCCCAAGGACAAAAACCTCATATAGTTTGTGCTTCAGTCTGCCTGGGAGTGGATCCTATTTCCAGGTTTAAACTCATCCATGATGCTGCAAAAGGTGAAGAGGCAAAATGCTTCTAGCCATGAAATGAAACTGTTAATTTTGACCTCTAAATAAGCCATCTGAATGGTTTTTGTGGTAACGTGAAACAGATTCACACCATGCATAATGGAGAGAGGAGAGAAGAAATATTTCCCATTAAGGGAGTTAGAGATCAGAGATAGACCTCAAGGGTAACATTTGGATTATTGAGCTGCCATTTCCCTTCTGATGCTCATTCCTTAGTTCTTCATTTACTAAACAGCATCTGTCTTAGCATAGGCTGCCATAACAAAAAACTGCAGACTAGGTGACTGAACAAAAGATGTTTCTTTCTCACAATTCTGTAGCTGAGATCAGGGTGCCAGCAGGGTCACTTCCTAATGAGAGAGCTCTCTTCCTGGCTATAGGTGGCTGCCTTCTTGCTTGCTGTGTCCTCACATGGCAGAGAGAGACAGCAAGTTTTCTGGTGCCCCTCTTATAAAAGGCACTAATCCCATCATAGAAGTTCCATCCCCATGACCTCATCTAAACCTAATGACTTTTCAAAGGTACCATCTCCAGTACTGTCACCTAGAGAGTTAGAATTTCAACATATTTTAGGAGGACAAAATTCATCCCATATGGGGACAGCAGGTGGCATAGTGGTTAAGGTACTGGATTCTCACATGGCTGACCATGATTCAAGTCCCAGACCTGGCAGCTTGATAATCACACTGGCCACAAGTGTATGTGTGCCCAAAATCCCAAGAGGAGAATAGAAAAGAAGGGATTGCAATGTGGCCATCCCCCATGGGGGAGCAGGGAGGGATTCTCACTTTCCCTCTCTCTATCTCTCTCTGGTGAGTGCATGTACCCTATGGAAAAAAAAAATCAGTCCATAGTATGTTTTATGCCAGAGAAAGAATGAGAGAGAGACAGAGATGTAGAGTCAGAGACAGACAGACAGAGGAGATACGGAGATCTAATCTCTGCTCTCTAGGATCATGATGAGAGAGGGATGACCTTGTAAGGGAAGTCAGAGAGGCCTTTCTCTGAAGAAGTGATGAACTGAGCTGGTATCTGAGTGAAGAGCTGAAGTCAACTAGGAAACTACTTTTGAGACAAGAGACAATCTGAGCAGGAGGCAGATGTGACAAGTTCAAAGCTTGAAAGAAGTCATCATGCTGGAAAAGAAGAGTACAGGGAAGTATCACAGACAAGCTGAACTTGGAAAAGTCAGTGGGGCCATTCCAGTCAGAACCTTGTCAACCTTAAAAGGAGCTGTTTTATACCCAACTCAAAGTGAACAAGGAATTTGCACAAAGAGCCGGCATGATCATACTTATAATTCAAGATCATCTTGGCTCTGGAGTGAAAAAGAGACTATAAAGTGGCTTCAATGAATGCATATAGTTGAGACTCTCTGGTAATTGAAGCAGGAGAGGGATACAGCTTGGACTACAATGATGGTATGAGGAACAGGGATGTGTGAGCAGATTCAGGATTTGCTAAGGGATACAGTCAACAGGATTTGGCAGTAGATTAGTTACTGAGTTCAACGGGGAGAGAATTTATGAACTTGGTTATCCTCCATGCATAACAGGAGTGTCTTGCCCAGATATGTGCACACGGCATGTTTCCCATTTGGTGCCCCTTGATCCTCACATGAACCACTCATTTCATTTTCATTTGTTCATACAGAAATTATTCATGTGTCAAATACAAATTGAAAATCTTCCCTGTCATCTTACTAAATGCTACCTTTTCTTCGTGGTACTTAAAGTCTATTCTGCTCTATTCAAAATGGTAGTCATTGGCCTTATGGGGCAATTTAGCAGATTAAGTATAGCTAATCTGAACTGAGGGATGTTGTAACTGTGAAAAGTACAGTGGATTTCTTCTTTTTTTTCTTTCTTTTCTGTTTTATGTTTTTTAGAGAGAGAGAGTTTTTTGTTTGTTTTTTTTTTCTATAGGCTGTGTGCACTCACCAGAGAGACAGAAAGCGAGAAATCAGCCCATGGGAGAATGGTCATGTCACAATCCCTTCTCCTCCATTTTCCTCTCGGGATCTTGGACACACATGCACACACGCCATGCATGAGTTTTAAGCCATCAGGTCTGGGACTCGAACCACGGTCAACTACGTGGGAGTCCAGCAACATATCCATTATACTGTCTGCTGATCCCAGTACAGTAGATTTTTAAAATGTAGTACAAAAATGATGCAAAAGCTCTCATTAATATTTTTTGTGTAACTTAAATGTTGAAATGATAGTATTTTAGATATAGTACATTAAATAATGTATTTCTAAAATTAATTTTAACTAGTTATTTTTACTTTTTTTGATGTGACAACCAGAAAAATGTAAAAATATGTATGTGGCTGAAATTTGTGATTTTCATTGAGGGTAAGTTTAAATAGTCACCTGTCTCACAACAAACTGTAAAAGTATCATCAAATTCAAATCCCCTTCCACTATCAACACTAAGTAGGTCCAGCCCACATCATTGGTGATTTGGGGAATTCAATGTTTCCTTAGGGAATCATGATGTGTAGTAAAATGAAATGCATGGGTAAAGAAATCTGCTTTTGAATCTGGTACACACTAGTCAGGTGACCTTGAACTATTGGGTTGTTGGAAGTCATGCTGTATTTTTCCTATTTTTCTATAGAAAAATGAATCATGATTTTTCCAACAACCCAATAGTTATTAAACTCTCTGAGTCTTAATTTCCTCATCAGTTAGATATGCCACAGGATATTATAAGGATTAAGGATAATGACTGTAAAGTACCTTGTACAGATTTTGACATTTACTAACTGCTCAAAAAAATAGCAATTATTTTCTTTTAATAATAAAATAAAAGTTAAATAGGTATGCATGGGGACTGGTGGGTAATATGGTAGCAGTTTTGTCATTGGTGTCACCATATTTAACTCAAGCAGCCTTGGTGATCTTAACACACAATGGAAATGATACACTAATGCAGATGGAGGGAAGCATCCTTCAAGGATTTATTTGATAAGGGTTCCCTTAACCTTTTGTTAATTTCAAATCATATAAATCTTCAATTCATTTAAACGTTCTACCTGAGAATGCCAAGGTAGCATTTATAACAATTACATGTAAAGAAAAGGAGCAAGGCTTGATTCCCTTTGCTCACATGCAGACAGTTCTCTGTTGCCTGCTGCATTCTCTCCATGTGACTGCGACCCCCACAACCTTAGCTGAAATCTCTGGTAAGCAACTCCAGGAGGATAACATTTACAACAAACTAGTTATTGAATGCAAATTTACCATTTGATGATGGCTCATATCACTCTGTCTTCTTTTGTAACATACACTACAAGGCCAACTTTGAAGCACTTTAGGCTGACTTATAAACCAATTGAGGAAAAAACACAACCTTGACTGGAAAGCTCAATGTCATGAAACCCTAAATCTGATTCACATCTAGTATAACTCTGGATAGGCTTCTCAAAACTCAGACCAACTTCCCAAGGATAACTGTCACTTAACAGTAGCCTACAACCAAGCTGAGAAGTATTTTCAATACATTTTTTCCTAAGATATGTCTAGGTAACTCCCCTCCCCTCCCCACACACACACTTTCCACCAAAGGACAGATAGGTAGGCATATATCAAATGCAAACTTACTAAAACATACATGCTTAATGTTGTTTGGAATGTAGAATTTGTTTCCACATGATTGCCACGATAACATGTATGAACCTAGAAAAACAATAAACTATTACTAACAGATTGCCTAGCTACCTAATGTTCCCAGGAGGCAATGAGTCCAGAATCTGATTGTAGCCTAACATAATTCTGTTTTTCTGCCCTTCCCAACTTTCTGGTGGTATTTACCTATCATGCTCCCTTTGATTCTCTTACTTATCCCCCATGTGTAAAGGAATTTTCAGCCTTCTCTTCCTCCAGATTCATAATTAATTGTTCTTACCTTATCTATGCTGCCACTTGACCCTAGTAGAAGACTAGTTAATCTAACTGATTAGAATTGCAAGACACTGATAGGGCTGAGTTTTCTAGCTGTATGGACTGCTAACTATGTATTAAGAAGGACTTCGTCATATTCCATTTTCCTTATTCCCCTTTGTTCACTCAACAGATATATGTTGAGAGCCTTCTCCATCCTAGGCCCTGTTTCAGTTGCTGAGACAAAAACAGCAAAACAAAACTATAAAACAGACCAAGATCCCTTTCTCTGTGGAATTTACATTTTAGTCCTGAGTGATTCTCTATAAACAAGATAAATAATTGGGCCAGCCAATGGTGTGGTGGTTGGGGATGCTCGATCCCACATGATGGATGGTGCAGTTCAAATCCTGGACCAAATGACTTGAGAAACATTATGGGCATGTGTACATGTATGATCAAAATCACAGGGGAGAAGTGACTGTGGTGTGGCCATCCCCCCTGGAGGGTGATTTATCACTTCCTCTCTCCCCTTCCCCTTTCTGGCAAGCACACCCACCCTATGACAAAACTATAAAAAAAATAATAATTAAATTGTCTATCTCAGATGATACATTCTAAGGAAAAAAATAATAAAGCAGAGAAATGGAATGTGAGTTGTAGGTGCTGCATTTTAAGGCAAGACAGATGTAGACAATACCACTGAGAAAGTGGCATTATAGCCTGTGACCTTGCTCCCACCTTCTCCTTGGCATCATCCCTTCATAATACTGGCTAGAGAGTGTACAATTTCACGATTAATTTCGGTAGGGGAAATCTAAGCTGTGTTTGCCCCAATTCCAGCATTTGCCAAAGGTCTCCCAGCCTCCCAACATGACCAATCAGCATTGTTGTTCATTGCTTAGAATTCTCTTGGGACTTCCCCAGACAGAAAGGTTATTAGCAGGACAGGATTTTAGAATTGCTGGATTTCCAGCTGTAATAGCTCTAAAATAGCACTCTCACCCTCTGGCATCACTTTACTCTCCATCTCCCCTGAGTCCCTCTTGGAGAGAGGAGGGAGAAAGGAGAGCAGACTCCAACTATGAAACTGAAATTTATGGCTCAGCCTGGTGGCACATTCGGTAGGAACCTGAACTGCAGTGCTGGGAGTCACATGGCCAACTGTGGGTTAGGATCCCCAAGTGTGCTTGAAAACACACTGGGTGTATGTGTAAGTATTCAAGATGCTCCAGAAATGGAGGGCTGGGGAAGGGGGAACATGGTAGGACAAGAAATTATTAAGGGTGCTTCTCTCTCTCTCTCTCTCTCTCTCTCTCTCTTTCTTTCTTGTGCACATACATGAACACACACACTCTATCATGAATAAAATAAACTTTTTAAAAACTCTGCAAATTATGACTTCTGTAGCCAGACCTGCAAAGCACAAAAGGAAACACTAGAGATGAATAATCCTGATTGTTTATTTGTATTGATCATTTACTATGTTTTAGGACTTCTCTAAGAAATGTACTTGCATTACTTACCTTTCTAACAATTCTATTGTGTACGTGCTTCAACTATCTACTCTTATGAAAAAGCTGAAGCATAAAAAGGTTAAGTAACTTACAGCAACTAATAGCAGATCCCAGACTCACACCCAGGCTGATTGGCTCCAAAGCATTCATTCCAGAGACCATGGACTATCTGCCCTGAAAGGTGGGGATCTAAAAGGACAAGTTTTCAGTTCACTGACATGCACTCATGAGTCTAGCAACTGGGAAGGCTAAGGACAGGAGGATCATAAGCTAGAGACTGACCTGAGCAACATGGTGAGACCTGTCTAAGAAAGAGGTGGGGGCTGCCCCATAGGCAGCAGTAAGGCATTACAGAGGAAGCCAAATCCTATATGGCTAACCAGAGTTCAAGTCCCAGTCCCTTTGACCAGAAAAACACACGGCATTTGCATGTGCCCAGGACATACTACAGGATAGAGAATTGGAGGGAAAGGATTGCAGTATGGCCAGACACCACTACTGGATTCTCTCTTTCTTCCTCTCCCCCTTTTTCCTCCTTCCCTCTGTCTGTTTCTCTGTCATGTACGTACACATTCTATAGGATGAAAAGGAGGTGAATGCAGTGGTGCATGCCTTTGGTCCTAGGTGAGAGGTTGGGTGGAGGATTGCAACACAAGATACTTAACTAAAAAAGAAAAAAAGAAAGGTTCTCATCTGTGGAAGTTTGTAATGCATTGTTCCTTTCCCTCTTCTCTTTCCCTGTTCTTTCCTTTCATTTCTGGATCAGCGATGGGCCTCAGGTGTTTGCCTTCTACAGTCATGATGTTCTTTACAGCCAAGGACAGTCTCCTTCTCAGACTCTGGAGAGTACCAGCTACTTCCTCAGGTGGTAGAGAACCCTTGGGAAGCCTTTCTGAAACGTTTTTTTTTTAAAAGATGGAAACAAAGATAACAGCATATAAAGAATTATTTTCTCTGGTCCCCTTTACCATAGCACCTTCTCTTTTCTGTCTTACCCTGTGCAGAATGTCAGGGTTTCCACGCAAATATTCAGGAAGCAGTTTCCATCCCAAAACCCAACTATGGATGCCCATGGTGTCTCTGGAGTAGAGGGAAGAGATGGACAGGAGTCTCTTGGCCTTCAGGAGGGAAGGAAGATTTTGTTTTTGCAATCTTGATTTCTTTTTTTTTTTTTTTTTTTTCTTTTTTTGGAGAGGTTTTTGCTATAGGGCGCGTGCGCTCGCCAGACAGACAGAGAGAGACAGAGAGATAGAAAGCAGGAAATCACCCCCCAGGGGGGATGGCCACGCCGCAATCCCTTCTCCTCCATTCTCCTCTCGGGATCCTGGGCACGCACGCACACGTGCCCGGCGTGAGTTTAAGCCGCCGGGTCCGGGACTCGAACCGCGGTCGACTACGTGGGAGTCCAGCGACATAGCCATTACACTAACTGCTGGTCCCTTGATTTCTTGTTTTTTGACTCTTCTAATGCTGCTGCCACTACCAGTCCTACCTAGAGGACACTCATCCTGAAATGGTTTTAGGTGAGGGATAGGTGGAGAAGAAAGGGAGATAAGAGGTCCTGAGAACTTGCCAATTACAGGACAGATTCCTGTGTCCACTGATCACTCCTATCCTCCCTTTAAATGTAAGAAACATTTTGAGGCTGCATTCTATAACACACAGGTAGATTCTCTAGAATGTGTAGTCTGTGAACTGGAATCATAGAAAGATGACAGAACTTGGTCCCCACCTGCAAGGATCTCACAATCTGGATAAGACTTATAATTACAATAGTCCCCCTCCCAGTCCATGGGGTTTATACTTCAAGACCTCCAGTGTATATCAGAAACTGTGGAGAGTCCGAAATCCTGTGTATCCTATTTTTGTTCCTCCCCTATACCTACATATCTATGATAAAGTTTAATTTAAAATTTAGGCACAGTAAGAGAGCAGAAAAAGCACAACTAATTATCAGGCGATTATAGCAATATACTGTAGTAAAAGTTATATGCAAGTGTTTCCTTTCTTGATATCTTATTGGACTGTATCGCAGGGTAACTGAAACTGCAGAAAGCAAAATCGCTGATAAGGTGCTTTTGTAATTGCCCTAAAAATATTTAACATTCTCACTTATGTTGAGATTTGTGAGAGGTAAACTGAAAGTGTTGATTTACGTGGCAAGGTATCAAAGTTACACTTTGCTCAGCAGGCAAGAGTGTTGCTCAAAGCTTGGAACTTGATGCTGTTGCATCCTTGGTGTTTTGGGGTTGTGCGTGTGTGTGTATTTTCATTAAAAAGGGCAAGGAGAAGTGTAACATGATATTAGGTTATTTTATTTGCATTCAAAACAAAACAAAATGAAACAACGTCCCTTTTTTTTTTTTTCATCCTTTGCTCCCTATCTTTTGCCTCCAATGTCTCTGTATGAAATATGAAGCACTTCCAAACAAGTTAAACTTGAAGACCTACTTAGTTTCTCAGGCTCATTACCAAGGATTTAAACCCTCTCTATTCATCCAACAACAATGGTTTCCATGGCAATTACTGCAACACATGACATCCCCTGCAGCTCAGCTCACAAATGCACCAGCAGAAATGGCTACACATCAACACATTCGCCAAGAAAAGCTAGGCGGTTCCTTCATTGGGGCTGCACATAGGAATTAATTAAAAAATAAATAAAACAATCATTCCTTTTTATTTCTTTGTCCAATATTGATTTTCTTCTTTTTAAAAATTTTAACTCATCTCACCTATAAAGATATCATTTCTTGTAGCAAATCACTGGAATTACATTCATGTGAAAGTGACTGGGGAGAAGGACAAAAGAGTTTATTAGAATTTTCATCACCTCTTTACCCCTTTACACTGTTTCTGATTCTGATCATTAGGTCTTGTCCTTTCCCCTTCTAAGACCAGTATTTCTGGTTAATAGAATTTTCTCTCTCTCTTTTTTATTTATTTCCCACAGAGAGAGACATCAATTCTTAGAGAGTAAGTGAAATGCCAAAGCAGAAACAGGCCAGGCATTGTACGCGTAGGTCTGCCACTCTGTCTGCCTTTCTTATCTACCCCCAGAAGAAGAGCAAACAGAAGGTATACTTAAACTACCTCCACAAGAAATCACTAGCCAAATAAATACACAAAGCCAGGAATGTCCCTATTTTATTGAGCAACCGGCAACATACAGGCACTGTGATAGAAACCTTGCATCAATTATTTCATCATGATCCTACCAGATTAGGAATGTTACCCTTGTACAAATTAAGAAATGCGTGCACAGAGAGATGAAGAAATTTGCCCAGAATCATACAGCCAAATATGTCAGAATTGGGAGTTTTAACCCAAGTTGGCCTGGCTCCAGAGTCCGTGTTCTTTAATTAATTGACAAAGGGGCTTATTTTCACACTCGGGTCTGAGAGGAGGTAGAGTGAAGAGATGTTCAGTCAAGTGGTCAGGCTATTATCAAAGCACTTGAAGTCCCTGTGCGCTGGCTAGGACCATCCTAAACAAGTCCCTTGCAACCTTATTCTCCTTCATGTTGACCTGCTTCTTTAGGTTATGTAACAAGAGACTGAACTAAACAATAGGTGAGAGTTCTGAAATGCCAGGCAGTGATGATGGTGTTTATAAACCCACAGGGATACGCACATGCAAAGGGAAAACAGAGAGGAAACTTGCCGAACAAAAAATACTTTAAAATGAATAGGGAGTATTTTGAATGCTCCCAACACAAATAACGGTAAATAGGTGAGATGCCAGGCATGCTAATCACTTTGATTTAATCATCATGCCATTGTATTTTCGTACTGAAAAATCACATTGTACCACCACAGATATGTACAATTATTATGTGCTAAAATATTTAAAAATTGAAAAATATAGCAATAAATGAGTCGGAAGAGTAGGTAAGTCTAAGAGAAAAAAAATGGAATAATCCAATTACCATTACTCTGGGAGGCCTAAGTAGATGTGTTGGATCACAAACACAGCTCCTGCTTCCAACTTCTGTAGGAACTGGCTGCAGAATGACATGAAAGGCCCCCTTGTCTGGGCCATTCCTACCTATTTCCAACCCAAAAATATGTAAGACTGACAAGACTTTGTATGTGTGCATTAATTCTCCTGCAAGCAGTCTCTGAAATTTTGACTTGCAGGATCCCTTTTAGTAAGCATGGTGGCAATGCAAATATTCGTTATCTTCAGCCTGGGAGCCTGTTTGTGTAATCATTAAATAAGGGGCTGCATTAGCTTCATATTAAGCTAATAGCTGCGCTTATCTAGTTTTGCATTTACTTAGGCTCAGACCTTAATGATGTATGATACCTTTAATTAAGGGTCACCAATTAATGAGGCAGTGGAGATTACCGTATTTGACTTTACGTTTTAGTTAGCAGAAATTAAACATGGTTGTAACTTTGAGACTTTTTTTCCTTTTTCCTGCAAATGAGAAGCTATGTGAAAGAGAAGAGAAATAATGCAGAACAGTGTCCAAACACATGCTCACCCATATCTTTATTTGTGTGACTCATATTTCTTCAGCACCTGAGGATGTAAACCAGAACTATATATGGTACTTCCCCTTAAGGAAGTCAAAGTCTAGGATAACCATATTAGGCTTTAAAAGACATCATTGAGAAAGAAGACCCCAGAGAAGTGAGCAATCACCTATAGAGATGTCATCCTAATGGGGCCCCAGGACCTGATCATTCTGCACACCTTCCCATTCACTATGCAGCAAAAAAAATGTGTCTCAATTGCAAGTGATTGTGTCAGGCTCAATCCTGCCATGACAGGACTGAATCAAAGCACTTGGAGATTTTACTTTCAAAAAAAAAAAAATTAAACAACCATATTTTGTTAACCTTCAGGTTGCTGCCTTTTGTCTGAAGTTTATGTAAATGAACTAAGACTGAATGCTATCTCCAGTCCAGAGGACTTTAGATTTTCCAAAGGTATTAATTTACAATATTTTAGAAGCACTCCTAAAAATTGATTTAGCTTCTTGAAAATAAGTAACTCTTCCAGATTGGGTCCCTTCCACAGATCCTATTTAAATTTTTAGATTATCTCAGGTTATATACCCTAGAGCTAGAAAGCATATATGGCATTGTGGCTTTCAGAGATACACATTTAACTATATGTATGTATATATATATATATATATATATATATATATATATACACACATGCATAAATATCCATATTTAAGTATTGGTCACGACTGCTACTAAGATAAAAGTGAACAGCATTACTATGCAGAAAAGGATAGTATTCATTTAGGAAAGGATAGTCATTATATGAAAGATTAACATTTATTGATATATTCTAAAATAAATGATAAATCCAAGTAGATTCTGTGAGTGACATTCCCTCTCTTCCTAAGTCACTATTAATAGTAAAGAAAACCAAAGAAAAGAAAAGGAGTGTTTTTTTTAATATTTATTCATTCATTCCATAAAAGAGAGAGACAGACTCTCCCAACACTCTCAGCCTGCTTGAATCATGAGCATGAGAGCCCCTGGAGTGCTCAGGGATGTCCTGAGATGTGAACCTGGGATCTTTCCCATGTGGGTTCAGTTAGGTTAATATTGTACCACAAACTAGCCCCCCAAAAGTTTATTTTTAAAACTAGGGAATTTTGTTATCCTTCCAACAAACACATGAGGAAAGTACATGAATTTTAAAATTTATCACAAATTGATTTGCATTGCCAAACTGTCATCTATAGATTAATTAAACTCCAGCAGGTATCACAAGTTGGGTTCCTGGGGAAGGCCAGTCTAGACTAGAGCCTAGCATACAGGAGGCTTACCTGGAAGAGCTTCGGGGATCAACACCCCAGAAAAGGAAAGGAAGGAAAGTATAGAAGCAGGATTGGGCAGGGACAGAAACAACTTTCATGTAGTCTCTGCAAGGGTTTCAGATGGCTACCAGGTACTCTGAAGCTGGAATGGCCTTTCAGAATTGCCCTGAGTTGAGATGAAGGGGCCTGGTCTGTACAGCTCCCACATGGATGGTTCATTGGATGGAGGTTCCCAGGCAGGGAACATGACTTTGGGTCATGTGGCTCCTTCAGCAGGGGCACTGCTAAGCCAGGTCATCTGCTGGCAGCACTCACAGTACTTTGTGAAATAAATTCTGGAAGGCAAAATTTGAGCAGCACCTTCCAGTGTCTGAAACAGCATCTTGGATACATTTGTTTATGTATTCATCAAATATTGATAGAGCTCCTATAGTCTGTAATTAACATGCCAAGGGATCAAGCAATGAACAAAACATCACCCTCCTTTACGTGGTTGGAAAAAAAGGTCACTGTACTTTCTTAAGATTATTTTCAAGGCAGATAAGTAGAGAGGAAGAAAAGGGCAAATTAGAGAAAAGGGGTAACTGAGGAAGACAGATCCCAGGGACCATTGAATTGCCCATGATCCAACTCAGCCTCTATTTTGTAAATGAAGTTTTACTGGAATGCAGACACACCCACTTGTTTATGTGTCTATGTCTGTTTTCACACTAGGACAGCAGACTTCAGGAGTTATGACAGAGCTCAAAATGGTCACTATCAGGACCTTCACTAAAAAAAATTGCTGACTCAGAGGAGGCAAGCTACAATGGATCTAGTGCAGATCTGAATAGAGGACGGTTCCCTACTTGGATGTAACGAGAGGAAAGAAAAAGAGGATCCAGACAGAGGCTGGGAGGTTTGTGAATTTGGAGATGGGAATAGAAAGGAGATCCACTTTCAGGGCTTCTATTTTCTCAGTGTTAAATGAGTGAAGAGAGAGGTGGGGAGTATTTAAGAGAAAAGTGTAGTAGGATTGAATGTGATGGTGTTGGAACCTGTGGTCATAAATCCGAAATAAATCTTACTTAAAGACCAGACTATTTATGATGTAATAAATTTATGCCTTGACACCATTTCCATTTCTCCAATCTGTAGCAGCAAAAAATAAAACATAAAGGAAAGAAATAAAAGATTTGGTTGAGTTTAGAAGAAGATCATTGTTGGGGTGACATGTGGCATGGTGGTTAAAGGTTCTGGATTCCCACAGGGCCAATCATAGTTCAAGTCTTGGACCTGGTGACTTATTTCCTTGTTTTCCCTTTCTCTTTCTCTCTCTCTTTCTGGACAAATAAAAAAAAATAATAACAAATTGAATTAAATAAATAAATCTTTAAAAAATAATAAAGACAGAAAGTAATTGCCTCACTACACCATAAATAGCTAGAAAGTAAGACAACTGAAGTTAGGGAGCTGCTATTGGGTTGTCAGGAAAGTCACAACGCATTTTTCTATGCAAAAATGCCTCATGCATGACTTTCTCTTCAATTCAATAATAACTGGCCTAAAACCAGGCATTGATGCCTAGGAATTCATTCTCTCTGGGTAAGGGCTAAAGTGTGTTTCATTTCAGGCTCTCTCTTATTTTTTTTTAATTTTTAAAATTATTTTATTTAGCTTTCTTTATTCATATATATATATTAAATTTGATCAGAGGGGGACAGAGTGAGAGAGAGAGGGAAAGTGAGAAAGTAAACCTCCAGATCCAGGACTTGAACCACGGTCGACCATGTGGGAGTCCAGCACCCTTAACCACCATGCCACTTGCCATATGGCATATGCACTCTTTAGAGAGAGAGACAGAGAGAGGAAAAATGAGAAATAACTCCCCAGGGGGAATGGTCATCCCACATTCCCTTCTCTTCCTGGCATGATTTTCAAACTGCTAGGCCTAGGATTTGAACCACAATTGGCCATGTGAAAATCCAGTACCTTAACCACCGTGCCTCTTGCTGGTCCCCTCTAGGCTTACTCATAAAGCTAGGGTTAAGGTGTATGTCACATTCAGCAGAGGAAGCAAAAAGCACTATAGAAATGTTAGGTATAAAGGAATTTAATGCAACGAATCTGGTGCTTGTAAAATCGTGGAAAGAATCGAAAAAAAAAAAAAAGTTATTGACTGGGCTTTTTGGAATAATTTCCTGAACATTACAGAACCAGACATTAGAAAGCTACAACTTCAGCTGCTTTGGGAGCTCTACTGTCCTACCTATTGTCTACTCCCAAAGCTGCAGCACACTGTGGCTATCAGGAGAAGGCCAGATAGTAGTGCAGTGGTAACACAATTGAACCCACACTGGAAGATTCCAGGTTGTATCCTGAGGACTCCCTGGACACACTGGGCATGCTTACAAGCCTATGACCCAGACTGGCTGACTAAGAATGGAGGATGGATCATGGTGTGAAGACCTTGCTGGGGGTGTCTCTCTTTTTCTCTCTCTGAAGAAATAAAAACCTTAAAAACTCTGGACATCAGGAGACTGTTCACCAAAAATTCCTGCAGGAAACAATGGCCTTGCTACCCAGTAGACACAAACAGAAGCTTCAGGCATATTATATCTACCTCATTTGTGTTTTCCTAATCTATTAAGTCATCGAGAAATTCATGACATGTTTTTCTATGCAAAAATGCATCATGGCTTTTCTGAAGACCCAAAAATATAGATGTACCTCTTTGGCAGAATCTAAATCATGTCTGCAAAAGTGTTTATGGCTGTTCAGTGTCTCTGATAAAAGGAAGATAAAACAATAGGTGAGGAACCAATCCACAATGGGAATCACAACATGAAATAGTTGCTTACCTGAGACCTTTGCATTATTGAAAGCTATGGGTCTATTGGGATAGCCAAAGGGGGAAAAAAATGGCAAAAACCTTGGGCTAGAAATTGAGTCAGTCATTGTCTAGATCAGCAAATGGCCTGGTGAGCCCTAAAACACCACTGTAAGATTTGGTTCTAAGTTATTGATCCAGGAACCGGGTGGAGGTATGTACCAGGTAAGAACTAGTGAAGTGAATGTGAGAGATGGAAAAAAAGTAAAACCACAACTCAAAATGGACCTATCAACCTAAGTTTATTCTGAATAAGTTAACAACTGAATCAGCAAGCAGAACTCAATTCACTCCAGCTAAAATTAACTTGATTTAAGTGTTTAGGATATTCAATGAGATAAACGAAAGATTAATATTGATTTTAAATGAATAACAAATTGTAAAAAGAAAATAACTTTAAAAAAAGTGGATATGAAAGAGATACACTTAGAAATCTATGGGGACCAGCAGTTAGCGTAATGGCTATGTCACTGGACTCCCATGTAGTCGACCGTGGTTCGAGTCCCGGACCCGGTGGCTTAAACTCACGCCGGGTGCGTGTGCATGTGTGCCCAAGATCCTGAGAAGAGAATGGAGGAGAAGGGATTGCAGCGTGGCCATCCTCCCTGGGGGGTGATTTCTCACTTTCTATCTCTCTGTCTCTCTGTCTGTCTGGCAAGCACACGTGCCCTATAGCAAAAACCTCTCCAAAAAAAAAAAAAAAGAAATCTATGAATTAAAATTACAGTTACTGGGGCCAACCCCATAGCCCACAGTTTGAATCCAGTCCTTAAAAGACTCACTTTGTGTGTGTGTGTGTGTGTCAGAATCTTCACAAGATAAACAGAGATTATGGCTTGCCCATGTACTATTAGAGGTGCTTTCTCTATCTTTCTCTCTCCTATCTTTCTCTGGTGAATACATGTAACCTTGGCAATAATTGTGTGTGTGTGTGTGTGTGTGTGTGTGTGTGTGTGTGTAGTATCTATTTTTTAAAAGAGATTTTTGCTATAGGGCATGTGCACTCACTGGAGAGATGGAGAAAGAAAATGAGAAATCACCCCCAGAGGGAATGGCCATGCTTCAATTCCTTCTCCTCCATTCTCCTCTTGGGATTTTGGTCACATATGCACACGTGCCCAGTATGATTTTCAAGCTGATGGGTCTGGGACTTGAACAACGGTCAACCATGTGTAAATCCAACACCTTAACAACTAAGCCACCTGCTGCCCTTCCATATATGTTATTTTTAATCAATAGGTGCCATAATAAAGATTAGCGTGGTTAAGCAGAGAATTGTAAATATAAGACAGTACTGAGAAATCCACTTGGAACATGATGTTTTTGCAAAAAGGAAAAACGACATTTATTCTTTGAAAATACGCTCTAAATGCTAAGAAGGTTAAATAAAAATAAATGCATACTGAGGTGAATTATAATGAAATAAAAATAAATCTAGGATAATATTAAAACCTTAAAAGCTCCTAGAAAGAAATTAAAGATGACTTAAAAGAATCATACAATTACACTACCATCAGACTTTTCATCGGCATTAATACATTCAGAAGTAAATGGCTTGCTAGTATCAGAGGACTAAAAAAAAATAAATAGCAGCAAGAATTCTATACTTAGATGGACTAGAATTTTAAAAAATGATATAAAAATAAGATACTCAGACACTCAAAGACATGTAATATTTACCACTCACATTCCCTGAAATTATTATTTAAAAATGTACTTCAGTGAAAATAATGAATATACTCCGTTGGCATGGCATGAAAGAAAACATTGCAAGTAGGATTTAATTAAAATGTTGGTACGTATTATTAACTGCTGATGGTAATAATAATAAAGTGGGTCCAGTTACCTAAATAATACAGTTTTTCTCCCAAATCTAGGCAGATTAACTGCTCAAGTATTAGTGGGAAGAATGCAAATTGTTGAGCTTTCACCACATGAACTCAAGAGCAGAGAAAGAGATGCAGTTGGTGACAATCTGTACCAGGGAATAACAATAATGGTGTCCTGTGGGTTGTGAGTGAAGTTAGGAAGAAAGTGAAGCATGTGCGCAATGGTTAATAGTGCAAAAATGCTTGGGAGGAGTATACTAAAGACTAAAAGCTCTTGCGCAGTCAACAGTCAGGATGCTGATAAAAGGTAAGGCTGTGTCCAAGAGCAGAGCCTCTCAGTATACTTCCCATTGGGTGGTCATGAGTATGAGTCATGAGCTAAAATAACCGATAAAAATTTAGAAGTGAGTTATAGAACTAGCAGAATTCCATCATTCTTCAGGTTGAGATGAGTGTAGGCACAGAAGAGCAAGCAGAAGATCAAAATTCCAAGTCTTCAATAAATGAAGAAAGTGACAATATGGTCAGTAAATGATAGCAATAAGGGAAGAGGAGGTGGAATATCCTGAGGGTATTTGCTTCAACAGAGTGGGGTGTTTGGATAGAAGTTGGATGTGGCAGTGGAAAGCAGCCTAGAAAGTGTGATGTTTGATTTTACACCTAAATAATGGCAATATGTATAGTGTGAGTTCCTGAGGAAGAAAGTCTGGGCCAATGAACTGCATTCAGTGTGGGTCTCTAAGTTGTAAGCTTCTTTTAGGTTCCAAATACAAGGCTTAAATTAGATATGAAAGGGATCCAGGAATTCATTTTATTATCATTAAGAGCAGTTTAATGTCTACTGAAGGCTCTTGTTTTTTCTGGACATCACTGTATTAAATCTTATGACTTAACAATTGGATTTTCTTCAATTTTTTTTTTTTTTTTTTTTGGAGAGGTTTTCTCTATAGGGCGCATGTGCTCGCCAGACAGAGAGAGACATAGAGACAGAAAGCGAGAAATCACCCCCCAGGGGGGATGGTCACGCCGCAATCCCTTCTCCTCCATTCTCCTCTCAGGATCTTGGGCACGCACGCACACGCGCCCGGCGTGAGTTTTAAGCCACCAGGTCCAGGACGCGAACCGCGGTCGACTACGTGGAAGTCCAGCGACATAGCCATTACGCTAACTGCTGGTTCCCAACAACTGAATTTTTAGAAGAGTTTTTAATGCGTTGTCTACATTACCTTACAGTGCCATTGACTTTGCAAAGATTACATGGAAATGTACATTATTCTTTGGGGTGGTAATCTGTAACCAAAAAAAAAATACAGAATTTTCTTCCTCAAGAAATCTTCCATACAGTGAAATAAGAGCAAGAAATAGAACTCTGCATGTACATGTTCTTGCATTTTTTATTGTGCATATTGATTATATATTGTTTATAAGTAATACATGCAGAAGTCCTGCAGTATAAAGCTAAAATCAAATTGTAATATAAATGTAAATCTGTAAATAAGGCTCAGATTAAATAAGGTATAGAATATTCTGATTGATCAAGTGTTTTAGATTTTGCACAACTAAAACTAGTCAGGCAAGAATACTTACTGAGCTCCTCACACAGGTAGGGTGATGTCCTCTGTGTCAGACATGATACACAGGAGTATAGGACAAAGCCTCTACTTTCCAGAGTTTTATATTTTTTATTTACAAAATGTATATTTTATATAAGTCAATAAATATTAAATGCCAAAGAGAACTATTACCTAGATTTGTACAGAATTGCTCTGCATGTTCAGAGTAAGAAAGGATCAATATGGTCTGATTTAGTCACAGAGGACCTCTGAGGGATTCTGTATTTTAAAGAGGAGTGAGAAAGTTAAAAACAGCACTGATGCAAACTCAGTTTGCAAAAGATATATTTCACAGAATCAACCCTCTAAAAGTAAAGCTTTTTATGGGAATAATGAAAAATGAAGATTAAATGATGAAGGACTTTGAATGCCAAGGACATCATCCCATGGGCACTTTGGATCAATGGAAGGCTTTCAAGCAGATAAGTGACATAGTGAAGGCAGCAGTGTAGGATCAGTGGATGACAAGGTAGAAGAAGGATGGTATAAGACAGACATTGGGACACAAAACTCCATTAGTGGTGTCACACAGTGGTGGGCATTGAAGAGAGAGAAATCTGCCCCCGAGGTTGAGGAGTACAGTGAAGAATAAAGGGCTGAAAGATAAAGATATTATGATCAACCAACATATTTTGTTACTGATAATTAACAATGGGCTGATAATAATGAATAAATCAGGGACTCAAAAAGGTTCAACAGGTATTCAATTTAATTCAGAAAATTATGGTATTTCTCATAAAAATAATGGCAAATAAGAAAGAAAGCTGTTTTAGTCCAAAGTATTCTTATAAAGAATAATACATACAAGCAACCTGAAAGTTAGGAGCTGGCAGTATGTATGTTAATAGTTTATAACTCAAGTAAATGACTTTTTATTTAGTCGTTTTTATTAGAAATTGTAAGTACCTAATAACTTTTTAAAAAGAGCCTTAATAGTGGAAGAATAAATATAAGCATAATTCATCACCATCTTAAGTAGTGTTTCCCTGAGCTGGCTGCTTCTGATAATGGCAACCAAAACACAAATAAACCCAAGAGCACACATTATCCATTAACTAATTCTTGATAGCCATTAAATTCTGAATAAATGAGAATGTATAAAAAAGCCAATGTACAAAAGGTGCAAATTGTGGGAGGAATCTTAGCAAATTCATGCTTTGAGTTTTGTTTTTTAGATTTTTGCCATAGGGTGTGAGCACTAGCCAGAGAGAGACAGAGAATGAGGGAAAGTGAGAAATCACCTCTTAGGAGGGGATGGTATGGCCACAGTCCTTTCTCCTCCCTTCTCCTCTTAGAGTTTTGGGCATGTACACACATGCACCTGGGGTGTTTTTTGGCCACAGGGTCACGATTCTAACTGTGGAGATGGCCATGTGAGATCCAGCACTCTATGACGCCACCTGCTGGGCATACTTTGTGTGGGTCTCATTTTGCTTGACTAACTGAAGTTATTGGCCTTAGTTAATTGGTGTTTCATGTACAATACTGACAAAATTTCCGTGCTCGCTTCGGCAGCACATATACTAAAATTGGAACGATACAGAGAAGATTAGCATGGCCCCTGCGCAAGGATGACACGCAAATTCGTGAAGCGTTCCATATTTAAAAAAAAAATAAAAAAATAAAAAATAAAAAAAATAAAAAAATTTCCTCCATTCATTGTCATGGAATGCAAACAAATTTTTATTTATGAAATACCCAATCCAAACATATTTTTCTTTTTCTGAGTGTTTTATGCACCATGTCAGGTGTTTTTTTAATTTTTTTTTTTTCAATGTAGAATCCATTACACCTCCATGTAAAAGGAATACTTTCTCACCATGACCTGTTTCAAGAATTGAAAACCTCACTTTCCTTTGGCTACTAAGGTCATGCATTTTATTTTTTAGGTCAAGACATCCAATTAAAACAGGTTCAGTATAGAATAGGCAGTGAAATCTTTATATAGGACAAGAAGTTTACTTAAGTTACCTGTAAATTAGGATGAGTAATGAAAAGTTAAGAAAAGTTTGTTCTGGGGGTATTCTGCACTCTATAAAATTTTAAAACACTTTTTTTTTTTTTTTTTTTTTCTAAGACCACATCAAAGGCATCTTTGACCCCTGGCAAGGATATGCATCAAAATCAGGCACTATCTCCAGATTTGGAGGAGTAAATCATATCAAAGTAGATTTGAAATCAAACCAAAGGAGACATTTTATCAGTCTCACAAAATGAAATAAAAGTTTTGCCTTTAGAATCCTTTGCAAAAATTTCATAGTACAACATTTTAGGCATCCGAATGCTCTTTTTTAATTATTATTTTTATTTTTCTCTAGCTGGGCCTTTGTAGCCTGTTTTTCTATTTGTCAAATAGCAGGAACCCCAAGAGCTCTGCCTCACCCCTACAGGGAGTTGGAAACCAAATCAGGGAATCAGATATAAGAGAAGGTGAAGGACTTGGAAGGGTCAGCAGGCTGTGGGTAGAGCCGACTGAAACTTTCCTGCACATTGCCCCTTATCCAAAGTTAGTGGTTAATATGGAACAAGAAACTGCCCAGATTAGTTTTTAGGCTCTTTACTACCTAGCAATATGCAGCACAATGACTGCAAGTATTGGCTTTCTTGGGCTCATGTTTTACCATCTAATGTACTCATGGAAGAAAAAAAAAAAGTCAACCCCCAAAAGGTTTCTGATTCTCCTAATTCACTAGTTAATGTATGAAGACTTCCTAGTAGATGAAGAGATAGTGTATCTTCAAAGAAGCCCAGGGTCTCTCTTGAGTCAAACTACCTGAATTTGTATCCTAGGTTTGCTACTTATGGGTATATGAACTCGAGCAAACAGTTAAAATTGCATAAGCCCCTCTACAATGTTAATAATAGTACAAGTTGAGCATTCCTAATCCACAAATTCAGTCTAACATGTTCCAAAATCCAGAATGCTCCAAAATCCAAAACTTTTGAGTGCCAACATGAAGCCACAGTTGAAAATTCACTACCTAACTTCTTATGACAGGTAACACTCAGAATGCTATGTACAAAATGATTTATAAAATTATCTTCAGGTCATGTATGTAAGGGTTATGTGAAACATAAATGAGTTACACTATTAGATTTTTGGTCCTATACCAGTATCTCATTACATTTATGCAAATATTCCAAAAAATCCTGATATCTAAGGTATTCCTGGTCCCTAGCATTTCAGATAACTGGTTATTCAACCAGTAATATCTACCCCAAAGAACAGTGAAAATTCAGTGAGCTAATACACATAGTGCATGTAGCCTAGTGGGACTCTCCTCATTAAATGCCAGCTGTTATGTGATTACTCTGTGACCCTACTCTAACCCACAATGAAAGCTTGATAGTGCCATGATAATACTCTACTTAGGTGTAATTACCTTCATTTTTAGGGGATGATTTGTATATTTCCACCATTGTGCCTTTCTTTCATCCATGCTGTTTCTTTACCATTCATATTATTTCTTTTATTCAAATATCCATTAACTATCTCTCCACCAAAATATAAAATTTCATGTCCTTCAGGATGCTTTCTTGGCCTCCTCCAACTCTATCCATGATGTGTTTTTCTCTCATTCTCCATCCACTTATCCTTCTCTTGTGCAACATATGGTCTGTTGTCCTAAATAGCCTAAAGTAAGTAAACTAACAACTTGCTAGTGGGATATTTAATTATGTTGTACAGCAAATGCAGTGTTGCTGATACATATGTGAGCGAGAGATCTGCTTTACGTTTGGAAAACAAATAGGAAAAGGCTATGCTAGTCTCAAAGGGGTTTACAAATCCGCTCCAATTTCCACAACAAGAAGGAAAACACTAATCACACAAGGAGAGCATGGTCATCAAAGCAGAGTTCTCATCACAGCAGGCAGAATACTATATTGTGAGCAAGTGCGTGGCAGAGTCTAAAATATGGGCCCTGGAGCAAGAAGCAGATTGCCTTGGGCCAAAAGTAAGTGGTAAGAATATTGTAGGACGTGTAAAAATGTATCTCTACTGGACAGGAGTTATGGATGGAGCCTCCATGGCTGTGGGTTTTCTATTCCTTACAAGAAAGGAACTGGAAGTTGAGAAATCACTTGACCAACTCTTCTGTCGTTTACAGGGGGAGGCAACGAATGGTATGTTCTTATTGTCAAATGTGGGTTCAGTTGTTTTCAACAAATCATTTTATCAGTTTTCATATAGTCTTCAGTTTTTATATCTCAGAGAAGTAATCTAATGTTGAGAGTTTTCCCTACAAGAAGAGTTCAGTTGGAATATTGATTTTTAAAGGGGACAAAGCATACTCCACCCAAAATATATAAGCATACTTCAAACTCAGAATATAATATCTTTTTTTTTTTAATTTTTGAGAGGTCTTTGCTTTCACCCCTCAGGGGGGATGGCCACACTGCAATCCCTTCTCCATTCTCCTCTCGTGATCTTGGGCATGCATGCACACGCACCCAGCATGAATTTAAGCCACCAAGTCCAAGACTCGAACCATGGTCGACTACATGGGAGTCCAGCAACATAGCCATTAAGCCAACTTCTGGTCCCAAGAATAGTATCGTAACCAAACAGGCTTCTCTCTTCATTACTTTTGTATTTTTTTTTATTTATGTATAACTTTTTGCTATAGGGTGTGTGTGCTCACAGGAGAAACACAGAGAGACAGAGAGACAGAAAGTGAGAAATCACCCCCCAAGGGGGATGGACTTATTTATCCTCTCAGGATTTGGGGCATGCATGAACACACCCCTGGCATGAATTTTAAGCTGCAGTCGACTATGTGGGAGTCCAGTGATGTAACCATTATGTGATCCGCTGGTCCCTACTTTTGTATTTTAAATTGGGCAACTTAATTCTTTAAGACTCATGTGGATATATTTAGTCCGTACAAGAGTCTAAACACTCTTTAGGCAGTCCATTCTTGGTATTCTTTTGAAAAATCCAGGCCTGAGTTTATTCTACACTGATCATTATAACACTCAGTATTCCTTTGGATTGTTAATGCTAATGTGAAATTTCATTTTCATTATTTATTTTATGTATATCTTGATTCTTCAACGACATTATAGTCTCCAGGTCAAGGACATTGAAACTGTGTTTCCTATATCTGTAAACTTTAAAATGCCTGATAGTTCTCCATATGTAATTGAATATAGTTTTTGTTTAATAAATTATTGAAAAGGATTTCCTCTGAAGCCTCATGGTTAAGGTGAGACAAATCCCACATAGCTGATAATGGTTCGAATCCTGGCTTTGACAACTTGGGAAATATGTTGGGCATGTGTGAGTATGTACCTAAAACATGAAAGGAGGGAGAAATGGAGGAGAGGGAATTGCTTTGTGGCTATCCCCCATGGGAGATGCTTTCTCCCTATCTCTCTCTGTCTCACTCCAGTAAGCACATGTGCCCTCTGGCAATTTAAATGAATGAATAAATGATTGAAGGAAACAAATGTATGAAGGAACAAAGAAGTGAGGATTACGAGATTCTTCCATGTTTTGATTTCTTGGATTGCCTAAAGAATACCTAAGAATATTCAAGGCCCAACAAACTGTTTCAGGAAAGTGTTATGGATTTGGAGTTTGAGGATTCAAAAAGCTGAACATGTATAATTGAAACTCATGAGGAAACACACATGCAAGAGCTCTTAATGTCTTTTTTTTTTTTTTTTTTTTTTTGAGAGGTTTTTTGCTATTGGGCACGTGCGCTCGCCAGAAAGATAGAGAGAGACAGATAAGACAGAAAGGGAGAAATCACCCCGCGGAGGGGATGGCCATGTCACAATTCCGTCTCCTCCATTTTCCTCTTGGAATCTTAGGCACACACGCACACTCTCCCCGCATGAGTGTAAGCCACACAGTCTGGGACTCGAACCGCAGTCGACTACATGGGAGTCCAGTAACGTAGCTATTACACCATCTGCTGGTCCCGCTTTTAGTCTTTGAATGCTCTTCATGGCATTCATTGTCTTTGTGGAATGCTGAGGTAGGTAGAAAATGGACATCTCATTTTGGGAAGGTCCTCAAGGTCATTTACTTAAGATGATTTTTTTCACTGAATTTCACTTATAACTTGTCTTAGATACTCTGGCTTTTGCATAACCTTAGGGTCAGGATCAAAAGACAATATATAGGCTAAAATAAACTCTCCCTTCCACCTTGAAGAGGTGACACCACTTCTAAAGGGTAAATATAGGCAGTCTCTCAACTGAGGTCATGCTGCCCGGGAAAAACAATATTCATCTTTTGGTGCCATATTATTCCCTTCAGGATACATTTAAGGAATTTTTAATTTCCTCTGAGAAATGTTCACTATCTGATATTGCAGAACACTTAAAAGTTCCAAATATCTGAGAAAGAAACAAAATTGTTTTTGAGTGGAAGCTGCATGGGAAAAAAAAATAGCCAAAACACAATGAGGTGTTGATGGAATGGTTTATAAATAGAATGCTACTGGGAAAAAAAAAAAAGAGATTTGAGTTATAAGAACAGATAACAAAGAAAGTGAGATATGGATTGACATGTGGGGATTCAATAAAACATCAAAAAAGGTTACTGTAAATTATGTTCTCCTTCTGCACAGCAATAATAGTCACCACACATGGAAAAAGTATTCAAATAAACTTTTCCCTTAAAATAATGCAGCACAAAAATATGTTTTTATATAAACTGTAGAGAATGAGTTGGCAAGGTCAAACCATTCGACAAGTTCATAATCATTCCTGGATTAATAAATACGGAGGCAATTTTATGCAGAAGTAAAGAGAAATGGGGGGACCAGCAGTTAGCATAATGGCTGTGTTGCTGAACTCCCATGTAGCTGACCACAGTCTGAGTACCAGACCTGGTGGCTTAAACTCATGCCAGGCGCGTGTGCGTGCATGCCCAAGATCCCGACAGGAGAATGGAGGAGAAGGGATTGCGGCATGGCCATCGCCCCTGGGAGGTGCTTTCTTGCTTTCTGTCTCTCTGTCTCTGTCTTTCTGGCAAGCGCACGTGCCCTATAGCAAAAACCTCTCCAAAAAAAAAAAAAAAAAAAAAAAAAAAAAAAAAACCAAAGAAATGGGGAAGGGATCTATCCTCTTCCAGATCCATTTGTACACTTTACAAGGATTAGTTTATTTAGTTTTGCTATTAATCTCTTAACCAGGCTGATATCTAGGTTTGCGTTTTAAAAAGATGACTCCGTGTCCTATTTTTCTCATGGATTTACTCAGGAATAATCAGAGAAAATCTTTTTCTAATCTTCAAGCCTCACAGCCTTTATGCTTTTTGCATATTTAACTGATAGTTGAAGAAGACCACTGGGCCAGGCACTCTGATCCTATCACTAACAAGCTATTATATATGACCTTGGGCAAACTCCTTAACTTCTCTAGGTCTTGGTTTCCTCATATTTAAAATAAAGTGATTAAAAAACAATTTTCAAAGTCTGCGACAGTTCTTTGATTATGATTTTAGTAAATTAGTATATGGCACAGGTCATCATACATTCAAAAAACATAATCTAGAGCTTTGTATTTTTGTTTTAACTTTCTCCTCTTGGCAGTTATGTCTCCTGAGAATCAGAGAAAAGGCAGTGAAAATGACTTACCAAACTTATGCTGAATCAAAAAATATTTACTGTTCAATTGAGTCCGTGGATAAATTGATCACATAGTGACTGTACAAGTATATAGGTTTTTAAAAAGCCAAGATAATTATGTGAGAATATAATGAAAGTGATATGGACTGACTTTTATTTATAGATGGCTTTTCCTTATCCATGAAATGGTTACAATGTTAGAGAATGGATTTAGTTGGTTCACGATTCTACTTTCCTTGGTTCTAAGTCCTTGTTGGTCTTCTCAGCTTGGCACAGTCATTATTGCCTGTGTGTCAGAGATAATGTATCTTTATTTTTTAAATGTTGGTGAACTGCAACTATTCTGAAGCTCCGACAAGGGTAAGATGTCAGTATTTGCATGTCATAATCGATGTAAGATATATGGGGTGTTTACAAGCTAACACATGGGTAAATTATGAACAAAGGATGTAGCCCTAGTCGCTCAATCTGCTGATAGTTGTTCCCCAGATACTAGTTTAAGTATAATCGTTAGCTGTAATTTATACATTTGAAATAGTTTTAGAAGTAAGCCAATTATTTGAGTCAAGAAGCAATCTATAAAAGCTAAGTTGAAAATAGAGCTGATTTTGATCCGACTTACTTGTCAAGAGGGTATCTTTATGGGAAAGTCCAGAGCACTGCAACTTAGATGAATCATTGCAAATAGGAGATGACAGTCAAGATGAGAGATGAGGAGAAGACTTTGGCAGGGGTGGAAATTGTGTCAATAGTACTCAGAAAAGCTGACATGCTGACACAGGTAACAGAAAAAGACCATTCCATTTCCCGCCCACATTCAGGCAAACAGGTGAAGTCACAGGAGGCTTCAACAAGAAGAGGGATTGAAATCGAAACAGAGACTAATTCTACAAAGCCATCTCCCAGTTCATATGAAAATCAAGAAAGTAACTAAGCTGATGACTTGGTCGTCATTAAAATATTCTCACATACTTATGTGAAGGATAAAAGGATCACACATTCCAACCAGCAAAAGTATGATTTCCTCATCTTTGTGAACATTTGTCTGATTCTCTATATAAAAGCCCGCAAAGGCCCTTTTCCAATCATATTCATTTCCACTTGACCCAATTTTCTTGCCTACTGCCCTGCACTTGTGAATCGCAGCTTGGGTAGTACAGTCATTTTAACCAGTTTATCTAATCACTTGTGCAGTAAGTCTCTTACAGATTTTTATTATTTTGTCAAAATTAAAGATATTGATGAAGTCCGCAGTGAGATACTGTTTGGGGATGGGTCTGTGGGAAGGCTTGCAAGTTTTCCTGGATAACCAAGATGTCAGAAAGGCTGCTGTTATTTTGGTTAAGGTCTGACAGAGTTTCTGAGGATTACATTTTGCTCAGAGAATTAAATAAACTGAGTAGGAAGAAAACTGTGATTATTGTGTTTAGGCCTCTCACTTTATAAATAAGCAAATTCTCTATCACCTAAATGTTTTTTTGTTGTTGTTGTTGTTGTTTTAACAACTAGCTATCTTAATCTCTCCTAATTCCAGTTAACATGAATATTATTGTATTGGCTTTTTAATTTCCTTGGTCATGCATATTCTCTTTTGGACTTCCAAGCAATCAATAAGCTTTTGTTGAGTACTCCTCATATTCTCTGAACTGTGCTAGCTGAATCGGGGGATGCAGTAGAACTTTTTAAGGTATTTTCTCTAAAAGCATGAAAATCTGAAAAAGGTAAAATAGAGGAAAGAAGGAGAACCACTGGGTCTTGAAATTCTCCTGTATTCTATCCATTTAAGTCTTCAATGGAAAGTGGTAAAATCTCAGATTTGTGTTAATAGAACTATAGGATTTAGGAAAAAGGAAGTGATGGTTTCATTCTATTCAGGAGTAATAAAAATCACATCTAGAATAAAACACTTATTTCTGGAATTATTCATTTCAGAGGAGTTAGATACACTGGAATGTGTTCAGAGAATAATGAACAGTTCTAAGACCATGTAGAATGAAGACAGATTGAAGAATAGTATCAACTTTAATTTATAAAAAGAAAGACTATAGGGGGATAATGTAAGCTATCTTCAAATATTTGAAGAACTTGCAGCACAATTGTGTAAAAGAGAATCAGGATAGAACTATGACATGGCTGCCTCTAAAATCGCCAGCCTGCAGGTACAAAGAGGGTCTCAGCAACACCTCAAGTTTATTTATCTGCCCCTCCCCATTCTTGAAACGGCATAATTTGACCCATCCCTCAGATTTATACCTGCTAAGTCTGTGTGTCCTCAGGGTATTGTCACAATATATCCTTTCCTGGGCCTTTCTGTTCTCACCTGCATTGCCCTTAAGCCACAGAAGGACATAACTTTATGTATTAAACCTGCTGGTGAAAAGATACTACTATTTTTTTTTTGTTTTTTTTTTGACATTTTTTGGTATGTGGCGCATGTGCTCTCTGGAGTGGTAGAGAGAGGCAGAGAGACAGCAAAGGAAGGCAGATGGCCAGGGAGAATGGCCACACCACATTCCATTCTCTTCTTCGGATTTGGAGCATGCATACACACATGCCCAGCATGAGTTTTAAGCCACTGGGTCCTGGACTTGAACTGCTGTCAACTATGTGGGACTCCAGTGATGTAACTAACCATTACACTATCTGATGGTCCCGAAAATACTGCTTCGCTGCTAAAGGAGTGATCTCTGTGCACGAATACTTTAAACCCATTTTAATGCAAAAATCCACAGGCCTTTCAACTAAAGTTGCTTTCAGTACATAATTTGCTCTAAGTAGAAAAACCAGCTCCTCTAGTAATAAAACTCAAGACTTAGTTGCTGGGGTAATACTGGGGACTGGATTCTCTTCTAACTCACTGGATTCTCTTCTAATTCACCAAAAATATCTTTTCCAAAAGGCCTTTATTTCCTTAAGGTATATTTCTAGAACATGATACATGGGAAGGAGGGACTGGGGCTGGCACTAGCCTCAGACATCCAAAGTCAAATCAGGCTCCAACCATAAAAGAACCAGGACTGACGAGGGGATAGTACTAGGAGGTGCCTCAATATATGGGAATACTAGTAAACAATTGAGACTTTCTTAAGATCAAATGTCTACCTTGAGAGGTTTTTATATTTAAGTTTTTTTCCATCACTATTCTTGCTCATACTCTGTGGTCATTTGGTTAGAAAGTTATCTAGAAAGGATTCAAGTAGCAAGTGAGCCCTTGAACTAGATAACTTCCAAAACTCCTTCCAATTCCAAAGCTATAGAAGTCTACTCTTCTCATACAATGAGCTAGGATGTTGGGTGATAGATTCCTCATCAGGACTACAACAGCACAGTCATCATCACACACCTGAAATCAAGTAGGAAACAAGGGTTCAAGGTGCCTTTAGCTCCTCTTCTACGTGTCACCTTAGTCCATTTTCTCCAGCTGCGATGTATAGACACTTTGCATCAGATTCTCTAGGAGAACTTATTAAAAATTTGGATTCTTGGGATGAGAGCTTTGGAAACAGTCTTTAAAGCAACACCATCCATAGAACTTTCTGTGCTAATGGAAAGGTTCCATCATTTGTGCTGTCTAAGGCAGTAGCCACAAGCCACATGAGCCTATTGAGCATTTCAAGTGTGGCTATTGTGACCAAGGACCTGAATTGTCAAGTTTAGTCAATTTCAATTAGTTTAAATGGATAATGTAAATAGCTACACAGGGCTACAGGCAACTATGTAAAGCAACAACAGTCCTAAAAGAAGAAGCTTAGAAGTCTGAGATGCATAGGAGGAAGAGTAGACTCTTGAAGCAAAAGTATGATATTGGAGCAAGAATATAGAAAGAATCAAAGAGAATTGTAACAGGAAAGAATCTTAGAAACCATCTAGTACCATAGCTCTTAACCTTTCTGGAGCCCTTAGGGAATTGTTGAAAGTTATGGATATTCTCAGTCAGTTATAGGCTTGTACTAATTCATATAATAAATTTAGATGAGGTTTGGAGGCAGGAAGGTTAGAAAATCCCTGAAGCTCATTCATTATCCCTTTCCAAGCCACAATTCCCTGATTGGGAATTCCTGCTATGGTAAAACATGCCTCAGTCTGCAGACAAAACTAAAACCTAAGAGTTTCAGGATTGGTCAAAGCCATCTATTTATCATAAGACAGCTTCTAGTGTCTCCCCCTATTGCTCACTGAACATCTTCCTTTATTTGGGAGTCATAAACTATATATAAATCCTAGAACTTGCAAAGATTTATATACAAAAGTTAGGATTTCAGTTGAGTGTGTTGGAATGAGCACATTTGCATTTGTTTGAAAGGGCACTGTTTTTATAACACAGACTTTTTTTTTTTTTGAAATAAAGTTACTGATAATGCCATATTGTAAGTGCAGGAAGAACTACAAAGTGCTTTTGATTATCCTTCCTTAGTCTTACAAGAATAAAATGTGGTTAAAATGAGTCAATACAGAGAAGTCTTATTCTTTGGGGTTGGCATAAAGGGGAGCCGTTATGCAATTGATTTTTCAAGCTCTTAGTCATATTGCAGGAAGGTCCCAATACATTTAGGAGTATTAACTGTTAAAAATAGTGTTCAGTTGCTGGGTAAATATCAATTTGCAGCAATTGGGAAGAAAAATTTAGCATGACTGTTTACATACATTGCAGAGAGAATATTAACATCACCTTGAGATAGCTGTTGTTTGCTTGTATGTGTGAAGAGAGAAAAGCCAATACTTAATACAAGGCTTAGAACTTACATTTGCTATTGTATATTCATAAATATTAATCTAGAGAGATAATTAGCTCTATAAATTTTACAATTAGCCTTTCAGAAGAGAAGTGGATGCTGATAAAAATAAGGCATGCTTTTAAGCTTCTCTACTATGAATGTTTTCACTCTCTAACAACTCTGAGGCAGGGCCTGTCTTTGTTTAATCTTTTCCTGAAATAGGCACACTTTACACTGATTCCATTTCTCCCTTGAGACCATAACCTTGCAATGGGGAAAATAGGTTTTCTATTCTTAAAATCCGGTTACTATCTATTTTTAAAGTCTATTTCTCTTTTCTTCTTCTTTTTTTCCCCTTTTGAAATACCCTTGGATAACAGAAAGGCCATGGTTGACACCCTAGGAGATTGCTACAGTTCAGGCCAAGTGCAATCTATATATGTATATTGCTCAGGTGAAACCGAGATGTTTGTATTTGTGTGCTCCTCTGCATGTATTGATTTTAAGCAATACCCCAGACCTTAAATTGGAAAGTTCAATCCGACATTTTAATATCATTAGCAAATTAAGAACATAAGATTTCGCCAGCGCCCCATTTGAAACTTGTCACTTTGGGAAGTTCAAGAGAAACTATGTAATGTCATGGGGAAGTTATTCAATGAGATGGCCAACAGTGTTGAATTCTAGTTTGACCGACACTAACTTGTTGTGTAAACTTGAGCATATCACACAATTTTTTTTTCTCTGAAATTAGAAGGGTCAGCTTGATCAGTAGCTTCCTGATCAAGCACTAAATCAGAAATTCTAAGAAGTAGGATCTAGGAATCTGTTTCATTTTGCTTGATTGTTTTGTTTTGTTTTGCCGTCGGGGCACATGTGTTTACCAGCAAGGTGTGAGAAAGAAATCATCCCTCCCCCCCAGGGAGGACAGCCACCCTGTAATTCCTTCTGGAGGCATCCAAGCACACATGGCTGGTATGATTTTCAAACCACTAGGTCCAGGACTTGAACTGCTGTCAGCCATGTGGAAGTCCAGTGCCTTAATTACATGCCACTTGGAGGGTTCCAAGAATCTGTATTTTTGACAAGTTCCCCAAGGGCTTTCTATCTACCCCAAAGGGACCAAGTAGACTTAAGGGGCTAATGAACTGAACCTTCTTCACTATTCCTTACGATTTTTAATGTCTATGACCTGAAAATGCCATAACATGGGTTGGTGCGGGGAGTAGGAAGGAGACCTCTAGAAGAAAAGGGTCGCATTTTGGATCATGCAATGAGATACAAAATATGAGAAAAATCAGAGGTGAGTTACGGTCTTTCCTTCTCACTCAAGGTTATTTCTTACCTATACAATGAAAATAGTTGTAAGACTGGTCAGCATTGTACCTGAGGCAGCCAAGAACATTCCAGGATGAGAAACACTATTCCTCCCTTATTTCAACTGAAATTAATTGGTGATGGAGCCTAGAACCCTGCGATTAGAAAGCACCCAGACAAGTCTAGAGCAAGCTGGGAAAGAGCATCAGAATGAACAGTTAGTTTGAGAGTGGCTACATAAGCATCAGGTGCTCGGTTCTAGACCTGTACGTGGAAACCCACTGGCCCCAGAATCAGGTATGGACTCAAACCTGACCTTTGCCTTTTATGACCATGTTACCTGGATGAGGTCCAATCTCTTATCTCTATATTCATTAAAAAACAGGGACAATAATTTTGTTTATATAATAATTATTTATCTATTATTATTATTGTGATTTTTAAATGTGCTATAAGGAATGTACATTCACCAGAGAGAGAGAAAGAAGAAAAGTGAGAAAGCAAGCCAATAGGCCTGGGACTGAAACTGCTGCTGGCCGTGTGGTAGTCCAGCACCTTAAACATCATGCCACCTCCTGGCCCCAGGAACAATAAATCTTACGAAGTAGTTTAAAGAGTAAACTCAATAATGCTTGAAAAGCTCACCACATGATTCCTCTCACTTAAAAAGAAAAAAAAATTATGTCTGCTACTTCCCTTAAGCAAAGGATTCAAGTCAGATCCATTGTCATAGCTGTCCGTTAAAGTACAATACCTAGAACATGAGAGGTGCTTGAATACTTACCAGTGGAGAACTCATGAATAATAAAATGCTTTATGTGTACCTGACACTGATCTAAACCCTTGATACATTCATTTATTCTGCATGTTGATTCCTTTGCTGAGGAGCAAAACTGAGTCATAGAAAAGTGAAATACACAGTTAATAACTAGTAACCTAGTATCCATGCTCTTAATACTTTTTTTGGCAGAGAGAAGGGGGAAAGGAAGGAAAGGGTGTTTCCATTACCACATAGAATGAGAAAGCAACAGTCCACCCTCGTGCAAAATGTGTGATATGTGCAACCTGCATAGGGATGTATTAAAAGTTCAGTGTGCCGGCTATAGACAGGACACAGGTATTCCAAATGCTTCATTTCACCATTACTGAATGAGAACCAACCTGCCTCATTCATTTCACTTTCGTAAGTCCCTACCTGACCCCAGCAGTGTTTGAGTTTGATATCACTGTTAGTGCAACTAGGTAGGACCTCAGCAACCTCTGCCAAACAATTGCATGTGAGTGACAGAGGTGAGTATTGTTCTCAGTTAAAGATTTCTCAAACCTTCCACTTTGGGGCCAGACAGTGATGTGGCAGGAATGCAATGCCCTGTGATGCTTTACCTATGTGGGAATGCCCCAGATTTACATCCTGAGCCCTCCCAGGGTACACTAGGCATGAACACATACCTGTGATCCAGGCTGACTGGGGCTGGGGCAGATCATAGCATGAAGACCCTCTTGAGGGTGTCTCTCTCTTTCTGTTGTTTTAAAAGTGAAGACATTACCTCTCTAATAGATTATATCTTAAAGAAGTATGAATGTGTCCACCAACTGAGTCAGCAGGCCCGGTTCCCAGGGTGACTTGAGACACCCTGGAGTCTTCAGAGGATTGTTTTTGGAACTCTGAGTCACAGCAGGGAAAGAAATTATCTTAACCTTGAAGAAAACTTTTCCCTAGAAAGAAAGAGCAGATCAATAAGACAAATGAGTTGGTGTAAATTTGTCCCTAACTGACTGAGGGACCCCATGCCTGTCATTTCCTTCTCCAAGCCTCAGATGAACCTTGTAGTACTTGGACGCTGTGAATATGAGGTTGGTACAAAGTGGCATTAAAGGGCACTGTGTGGTAGAGCCATCCTGAGACACCCAGGAGCATCTGCGGGGAACTGTGGCTATGTTTCCAGCTTGCCTTAAAGCAGCGAGGGGCTAGTCTTCCTGGGAAGTTCAGATCTGTCTACAGCTTTGTACAGGTGAGACCACCGCTTTAGAAATTTGCTCACTTCTAGGGCTGTTAAACTTTACCCTTTGCAGTCCATAGTGTACTCAAGTGTAGTGCTGGAAGCCACATGGCCAAACTAGCTTGCCTGAAAACACACTGGGTGTGTGTGCATGTGCATCTAAAATCCTGATGAGCTGGAGAGCTGGAGAAATGTGGGAAGGGAATTGCAGTATGACAAGACCCTGTCAAAAGTACTTTTCTCTCTTTGTCCCATGTATCCACATGCACTCTATCATTAAAAAAAAAAAAAAAACTAAATATAAAATGAAACATTCAATAATAATAATGGAATGGTTAAAAATATTGTCGGTCAGTCTTGTAATGCAGTGGTTAGGTGTTGCACAGAGAATGCTGGTTCCTATGCACTCCACCAGGGTTTGAGTCCTGGCCCTCATCTGGATCCTGCAGGAGATACTGACAGGATGAAGAGATGGTGGAAGAAAGATTGAGGCATGACCAGACCCCCATGAAGGGGGGAGGTGCTGTCTCTGTTTTTCTGTCATTCTCTCTCATGTGCATGCATTTGCACTCTGGCATAAAAAAAATTATCCATACAATGGAGTAATATATAAATATTAAATGTTACATTTATAGAAGTAGGTAATACAGGGATGTGCTTTCAATGTATTAATGTCAGTGGAAAAAACAAAATACAAAGACACAAATATAATAAACAAATATATACATAATATAAGCAAATTTAAAGAAAATATGTGAAATATTGAGTGGTTATATCTGAATGAAGACATTATAGGTAATCATTATTTTTATTAAATGAAAGTATTTTCTAAATGTTCTAACAAAAAATGCATTATTTTTATAATCAAGAAAGCAAAAAAAAATTATTAAAAATTGCTATAGAGGGCCAGCAGGTAGCATGGTGGTTAAGGCACTGGACTCCAACATGGCCAACCATGGTCTGAGTCCAGGACCTGGTGGTTTGAAAATCACTCTGGGCACGTGTGCATGCATACCCAAAATCCTAGGAGGAAAAGAGATTGTGACATGGCCATCCCTCCTGGAGGGAGGCAGTGATTTCTCACTTTCCCTCTCACGGTCTCTCTCTCTCTTTATCTCTGTCAAGTACAAGCACCCTCTGACAAAAACCTTAAAAAAATTGCTATAGAAATGGCAGTTTGATTTGTTCCCTTCTCAACTAACATGATTTTTAGTAACATGACCTCAATAGGACAAAGATTTTCCATAGGTAGAAATCTGTGGCCCTTCAGATAGAAAAGATAAATCTGCAAAAGGTGTATTTCCTAGCCACTCAACTCCTACTACCAGAAGCTGCTGTAGTTACCAGCCATCTTGATGTGCCTAACTTGATGTGCATTACAAACAAGAATTTCTGCTGTACTCACTGTAAGGCATATTATTCCGGCTTAGTGTAGATTTGCTACCTATGTGCCTGTGTGTGTTCTCACACACACGCCCTCTTGTAATTGGATATGTATTTGTTTCATTAAATTCACTCAGTCAGCAGTTTCTGCACTAAACAGTCCCTGAGGCCAAAAGAAAAAAAAAATAAAATCAGTAATCAACACACTACTTTCAAGTACAGAGTACCGACCTATTTATAAAAGGAAATTAAGTAAAACCGGTAATTATAACTAGCGTACAACCTTTCAACATAGTCAATGAGAAATTCAATTTGCTTAAAATAATGAGATACTCTGGCAGGAACAATCTGTTCATATGCTGTTCCCAAGAGCCTCAGGATGGAATGAAGCCCTGGCTGACATTTGATACTCTGTCAGTTTATCTACTCTTGTCTCAGGGTGAGTTTTATGATATAGCAATGGGGAGTTTGGGATGGAAAAAGGAAACAGAAAATCTCTCCCCCACCCAGTTTTAAGACATTTTTTACCTAATTATAAGAGATATTCTCTTTCTCTTTCTACCCAGTTATAAGAAATTTTCTTTTTCCTACCCAGTTATAAGAAATCTGTTCAAAGTGGATTCAGATTTCTATTTTGAACACTTGAACAAGTTAAATAATTTATCGACACCTTAGACCTAGTTTCTATGAGTTTCTTTTAGCCACTTCCCATCCCTCTGCACCATCACCCAAATCAAATGGTTGAAGTCTGAGATGTCCGTCTTGCTAACTACTCACAAAATCCTTTACCTAAAGTATGCCCATGATTTTGTCATTGTTGTTGCTGAATTCATATCTTATGAGGTAAGACACAGATATATAAAAGTTGAATTAAGGAGTGTCAAAACAAATCAGTATTTACCAATTTGTGAGCCTTATACTAGCTATCTATAACTATCTCCTGAATTCATTCATCCATTCACTCAACAAGGTTTTTTTTAAGTATGCTTATTTATTTTGTGGGAGACACCCCAACAGTGTCTTCACACCAATATTTACCTCCAGTCTCAGCTGACTCAGGTCAAAGGCACATACTCACCCCATCATGCTCTGGGAGGTTCTAGGACCCAAACCTAGGGCCTTTCCCATGTGGATCCAGTTGCATTATCATTGCATCACCACTGACCCCATTCAACATGTTTTATTAACTACTACTTTGTGCCCACCATTCTTCTGGAGGTTGGGGAGGGGAGAGGAGAACAAAGCACAGAGGTATTGGAGTGTTTTCACAAAACCAGATTCTGGCAGGGGACTAGATACAGGATGAGCTATTATAAAATCATTTGGAAGCATAGTGATGGGATTTTTAAGAATACTTAAGAGGGATACCTCCATAACCCAGCTTGAGGGTCCATAAGGAAGGGTCAAATTAGAAGTGCCAAAGAAGAAATGAAGTGGTGAAATCTAAACTGAGGAGCAAAGGATGAGTCAAAGTTAACCAGGCTGAGAGGAAGGGTATTCCCAGCAGAGGGCTCAGCATGAGCAAAGACAGATGGGAATCATAGGTCAATGGCAGAGTGCTAGAAAACAAAGTGATAAGCCAGGTATGCTGAGAAATGAAGGTTCAAGAGCAGGCAGGCATGTCAGTTGGCTTTTACTGTGTAATAAACCAATCCAGAACTTGGTGGCTTAAAATAACCAGCAGTTATTTTTCTTATTCATCTGAGACCTCAACTAAAATGACTACAGTGATTTTCTGTGGTCTGTCATCTTTAAAGAGATTATCCAGGGCGTGGTGGCGCCCGCCCTATGGCAAAAACCTATGGAGGCTGGAGGATTGCGGCATCAAGTCCATCTCACTCTCTCTCTCTCTGTGGGACCAGCAGTTAGCGTAATGGCTATGGCGCTGGACTCCCACGTAGTTGACTGCTGTTAGTCCTGGACCCGGTGGCTTAAACTCACGCCGGGAGCGTGTGTGTGCATGCCCAAGATCCCGAGAGGAGAATGGAGGAGAAGGGATTGCAGCATGGCCATCCCCCCGGGGGGTGATTTCTCGCCTTCTGTCTGTCTCTGTCTGGCGAGCGCACACACCCTATAGCAAAAAAAAAAAAAAAAAAAAAAAAAAAGAAAGATTATCCATAGGTTCTTTACATGAGAGCCAAAGAGTTCTCAAAGAGCCTCAAGAAAGTGCAAACCCCAATGCCCAGGCAGTTTTCAAGTCTCCACTTGCGTTATACTTATTTTCTTCCTTTCTCTCCCTTCCTTCCTTCCTTCCTTTGTTTCTTTCTTTTTTCTTTCTTTCTCTCTTAGAGAGATTTTTGCTGTAGGACACATGCATTCACTGGAGAGACAGAGAGAAAGCGAGAAATCACCCCCCCCAGGGGAGATGGCCATGTAGTCCCTTTTCCTCCGTTCTCCTCTTTGGATTTTGGGCACGCACACACATGTGCCCAGTGTGAGTTTCAAGCCTCCAGGTTTGGGACTCAAATCATGGTCAACCACCTGGGAGTCCGGTGACATAACTATTATGCCATCTGTTGGCCTATATTATACTATCTAAAGTGCCCTTTAGCCAAAGCAAGTTGAATGACCACAGTCAATGTGGGAGAACCAACAAAGGATGGATATGGAGGGATGTGACAGTGCAAACTAAATATTCTCTCAGTCTACCCCAAAAGTGAAGATGATAGGAGTCCTTGGATCCTTAAGAAATGAGAGACCACTTAAGACTTTTAAATTGAGAATATTTGTGTTTTAGATGGACTGCTCAGGCAACAATGATTTGGGAGACATCATTAATTGTTTATGAAAGCTCATTCTCTGAAAACAGATAGACCTGAAATTCAGTCTTGATTCCACTAAAACCTAAATATGAAACTTTGAGCAAGTTCCTTGGCCTACTATAATCAGGGAGTATTGGTTATCAAGTCAGTTCTTTTTGGAATTCTCTCAACCTTTAATTCTCTGGGATCTAGAAGAATCCATCATCCCCCAGAAGAGGTTGGAAAGTCTTCCAGGCAGAAGACATTATAGAAAGTTGACTGGTTGCTCTGCTTGTACACTTGAATTTTCCCAGACAGCATAAAAGTGTTTAGAACCTCTGGCCTTAGGTTTAGCCTAAACAGAATAGTTCCCAGACATGCTAGCGTATAGCACAAAGGACTTGAAGTATTGTCCTACTAAGTCATTAGTTCTTAAACTCACCATGGCCATCTTGCCATAAATGCATATCACAAAAAATTATCCATACAATTTCAGCACATACTAAGCCTCTTAAAGTCTATCTAGAAAACCTAAAGCTCTAAGAACACAAAGCTAATGACCTGACATAGAACAGTGATAGGCAAGATCACAACAATCACCAGGTCATTGAATTCCATTCTGAAGAGTTGGGCTGGCCCATGTCAGGCACCAGAAGGAAATGCGGATTGAACCATGTTGTCAGCTAGAATGTCAAAGAAATTTGACAATGACACACTGAAATGGGTTTAGGAAAACTATCATTCTGCTCCATTTTGGTGCCATGGGTACTGAGGCTAATAGGACCAGAACTGGTAAAATAGTCAGGCTTTTGGAATTTGAGAAGGGATTTCAACTTCTACCTGTTTTTTTGTTTTGTTTTGTTTTGTTTAAAAAAAAAAAAAAAAAAAAAAAAAAGTAATGCCAAATTCAAGTCTTCACTATGGCGTTTTCTTTGAAAGAGGGATTTAAGAAACTCAATTTTCACTTCTCTGGCTTTAGAATATCGTTGCGAGGCAGCCCACCCACTCTCTGCTTTTTCTCAAGAATCGCACATGTAGTTTGGTGTCCTCTCAGAGAACATTGTGTGCGTGAGGCTTGGGTCTGTTTTGCTGTAGTGGGTGGGCAGCAATCTGTGCAACCAGGAGACCCAGTTGCTATTGCAAAAAGTGTAGGTGTCCCAGTAGTAGCAGACAGCTCTGTGTTACAACATACACAGAGGATGGAGTTTAAGGTCTGTTCAGGCCATTTAACAACTTCCGCTTTCAAGAAGTTGGAAGTCCTCTGGCATGGGGCCCCATAGAGCAGCCCTGTGTTGTCATTCTTTACCCAGTTCTCAGAGCTAGTAAAGCCATAGTCTCAGTTGTTCCTTCTTCCTCCTCTTGAGCAAATTCCCAACTTCTTCTTTCTACAATGTGAAATACGGCATTGATGGATATAGGGGTGGCCTCCCTGCATGTTGAGGTTGCAGATTGTAGTCTCATTGTGAATGTAGATGACCCCTTCTCAGCTAACTCTCTCTTCTTCCTTCCTCCTAGGCTTCCCCCTCAGCCCACTAAATTACAGTGGTTCCTCCAAGTTCACCCAAGAAACCAGTTTCTCTCAGATGTCAGCTACTACCAAAGCACCAAAGCCATGCCCCAAGGCTGCTTGCTTACCCAGAAAATTCTCTATTTAGATTAGGAGTCTTACAAATAACACTCAGCCTTCCTCTCACGCTCAAAACAAATCTAAGTTTTCTGAGTGTGTTAGGGAAAGAGAGAGACTGTCTCCAGTAATTTAAATTTTGGAAGGAGATAGATGATTTAACCTAAGAGAGCAAGGGATCCAAGAAGTTATAGAATTGCTCATGCAAATTAAGCAACTTGTAATTGGCCCCACTGAATTTTGTATATTTTATTTATTTCATGAGAAAAAGAGAGAGAGAAAGAAGCACACTCAACAGCGTTTAATACCACCTCGTCCCCCAGCCTTCCAGCCAACCACTATCATGGGCATGTGCATGCACCCACCACGTACAGATCTCCCCAGGAGCCAACCCTGATCTCCCACATGGTCCCAGGATTGCAAAGCAGCAGGCCGTTACTATACTGGCACCGCTTGGCCATGAACTTGAATGATGGCACATTAGAAATACCATTCTGAAAAATGGGAATGTCTTAAAATACTCCTGAGAATGTAGTTTACTTATTTAGTTTTTGGAGGGTTTTTGTTTGTTGTTGTTGTTTTGACCTTTGCCGTAGGGCATGTGTGCTCACTGGAGAGAGACAGAAAAAGAGAGAAAGTGAGAAATCACCTCCCAGGGGAATAGCCATACTGCAATCCCCTCTCCTCCATTCTCCTCTTAGGATTTTGGGTACACATGCTCATGAGCCTGGTGTGTTTTTCAAGCCACAGGGTCCAGGATTTGAACCACCCAGTTGGCCATGTGAGATCCAGTGCCATAACCACTATGCCATCTGCTGGCCCTATTTGTTTGCTTTTTTTTTTTTTTTTTTTTTTTTTGTCTCAAATGCCAAAATTTTCAGAGTAAACTCAAGGAGTACACGTTATCATGCTGTGGACAGAGTATTCAAGGCTTTGTGCTTATTGAATAATAATGGCAAACCTCCCTTCAAAATCTTTTCCAGGCAAGAGCAAACATGACAGAAAAAAAAAAAAAAAATCAACTCAAATGACCAAGAGAACATTTTGCAGAATAACCTTTTGATATTACCTAATAATTATAATTAACTTTTAAAGGACCACTGTGTGATACATAGTCCTCTAAAAAAAAAATCCATGTAGTTAATTCCAAGTTAATGGTAAGATTGGACAAATGAACGCAATGAAGTGCAGCAACATTAACAAAAATCACATTTCAAGTACCCTGATCCCTAGGCCTCTTCTGCTACATGCTCAGTGTTTTACAATATTTCTCAAGTGTTTGTTCTAATGACCCTACCACTTGACTATAGATAAAGCAACAATTTTTTCAATTAATTTTTTCCTCTTAAGTATCCCCCAGTGCATCCCAAAAGAAAATGGTGTAGGATTTATGTATAAATATTTCATCTCAATAAAACCCAGGCATGAATCCTTTATTTAATAAATGTAGTCTAAAGAAACAACCTTTTTGTTCATAAGGAATATCACTTAACAATATAGTGTGTTTTCTAACTCAAAAGGAATGTCTTGTTTCCTAGATTAAAACGCACTTTTTCATATATTCATGTGGCCCTCTTGTCTCCAGAGAGCATGAAGATCCCAAAGAAATCAAGCAATTCTAAAATATATAATTCAAATCTTATATTCAGCCTGAACAATTAGGATGAAATGCTGATATGGCCAAAGCTTGTGTTCTGGAACCTCATGTAGACATGCATAACATATGAACATATTTATTACATGTGGCCTTAGTGCCTCCCCAAGAAATACCCTTTTTAAACTTATGTCACTCATCCTTTCAAAGGACTTTTTGTTTTGTTTTTGCTTTTACCATAGTTCTTTAGGGACTTGACAATGAGTTTGTAACAATGGCATGATTCATGTTGGGCATTCATAATAATCAATATCGAAACCTGAAAGCCAGGCTGCTGCAGCAGAACCTCACCTCATGCAGCGGGCTGTGTGAAGTCACTGGGCTCCTGACTTCAGAGCACATGGGATACGGGCAACTGGGTTCTAGTTACAGAGGTGCAATATGCACGGAGCTATGAAGGAGCTCAGCCTATCTGTGCAAACTATTGCAAATGTGTACGTATGTTCCAAGCATACTTTTTAGACCCTATTGCTGAACTAAAGAACTCAGACGTGCTGAATAATCTGTGGGATTTTCTTCCCTTTCGACAAATCAAGGACTGAGTTTCTAATTTGTGAATAATTCGGTGTTTTGCTTCTCTCTCTTCCCCAAGCCCACATTTGGATCTGCAGTTGGGAGCTTTATTAAGGTGTCTTAATGAAATTTAGTAACTAGTGTAAATTGGAAGAGCCCTATAGAGAAGGTGTTAAGAGCAATAGCTTTTGATGAGAATTAGATGGAAATGTTGGCTTCCCCTCTTAAAAACTGTGACCATAACCAGCCAGTTAACTTCTCTAAGATTCATATTCCTCTGTGCAGTCCCTAATCACTGTGCTACAGGGCTGGCCCTACTAAAATTCATATCCCTTACCTGTAAAATGGAGATAAAAGAAGCATCCCTCCATGTTTATTGATAAGATAAAATGAGATGGTACATTAAAAGCAATCAGCACAATGCTGGGCTCAAAACATGTACTCAATAAATATTAGCAATTTCATATTTACACGTGGGAGTATATAATGTCCTATGATAAGGAGTGTATTCTCTTTTTGAATTCTTTCGAATTCTTTCTGAATGTTAATATTATTAAGTGTGCCCATCAAGACTGCTAAGACTATGGGGAACTGACAGAGAAACTTGAGCTTTGTCGCCGATGGGCACAAAAAGAAGAAAATAGAAAATATGCCTTAAGAGGGTAAAAAGATTATCACTGTGCTCTTTGCGGCCAAACCAACTGTGGCATGTTTTTACTTTTTTCCCCTGATGTCTTTGTTGTTTAGTCTCTGCCCCCTTTCTTCCTATGCCTTAATACTGACCTTCTGCACAAATGTGCGGCTGCATCCTAGTGGTTAATGGTTATTACCAGCTAATGTGGTAGAAGCTAATGAACACTTGCAGCTCTGTCATCAAGAAAATGCAGAGCAAGTCGTGCTTCCCAGGAGGGGGTGCGTGGATACAGGAAACTGGTTTACGATTGGACTGTACAGGATTCTGCATAGTAAGCTTTCATTTAAAAATTACTTTCTTATTTGGAATTCATAGGAACTCAATTACCAAAATCTATGAGTGTGCTCTATCTCTGAAGTTGTTTTGAAGGCCACAGGACAATTTGTAATGTGTGCAGTTGCCATCCTACTTTTCATTCTTTTGATTGGAAGATTAATCTGATTTTTGCTTATAGTATTCTTAAAAGATATAATTTGGATAAAAAACAGATATGAAAGTGACCTACATGCTAGTGATATTTGTAGCCATGGGAACAAATAAAATCTTTAAGTGAGAAAAGAAGTATGAAATCTGGGTGCAGAACTTTGGAAAAAGCTTTCATTCAGATGATAAACACAGGAAGAGGATACTAACCTAATAGCCTGAGAGGCACAGAAGCCAATTTACTTATATGACATATAAAGCAAGGGAGAAAGGCAAACGTTGAACAGGTGTTCAAACTTTTTTTTTTTCAAGAGACATATCCTTCTTCTCCAAGGATGTTATGTCAGATTCAATACATAAACTAACAAAGGCAAGCCAACAAAATACACTGTGTGATGCCACTTTAAGTGTTCTATGTATATTCACTCATTTAAAGCTTAGTCAACCCTGTGAAGTAAGTGCTATTTATTACTCTCACTTTACAGATGAGCAAAGTGAAGCACAGAGAGGCAAAGTAACCTGCCCAAGGTCAAACAGCCAGTAATGGACAGATACAATTTTAGGATCCAGACAGAACGACTTCAGGGCTTAAAGTTCTGGGAGGACATCCTGCAGAAGAAGGAATGGACCTTCTAGGGACCAGAGTAGCAGCCAGAATAGGAGAAGAAGGGAAGAGTCATAGTTCTTAATCTCCTGGCTCTGAAAATTTAGCCAACATCCAACTTTCAGTGCTACCTTTCTTCTTAACTTCTTCACAACCAAATGGAAAGAATCTTAATTTCCCTGCACCGCTCCCATGAACAGTAATCCCAGCCTCTCCATACTGCTTCATTTCAAACCTTAAAAAAGTCTGAGAAGAATAGAGAGAAATGGAGAGAAAGAAGTCGCTTAAAAATGTCAGTAAGATGGCAGAGCGAGCAACAATGGGGACAGCAGCAAGAAGTTAGAGAAAGATTTTCATGGTGCTGTAAAAACTGTAGTACATCTCCAATCAGGGTGGTAGGATTTAATCAGGACGCATAAAGAACTTTTGGTCATCTATACCTATACAGCACAGAAAAATATATGGTTACATGCAAAAAAAAAAAAAAAAAAAAAGACACCGTTCCTTTCATGTGGGCCCAGGGAAGCCCTTTCTGAAATGAGGTGCATTTAAACTGCAGTTGGTTTCTCTTCAAAACATTCTGTCTCTAACCTTTTAAGTGTCTAATTTACTGCATTGTAAATTTAAGGAATGGCCCATCTGTGCTCTGTTCACTCTTACAAACAAAAAAACAAACTTAGCTCCTATATATTTACATTCCCTCGATAGCAGTTTGTCATGAACATTTGGAATTTTTCTTCCTTTAAGAAGTGGCTGCACCCCAAGACTGGCTGTGTGCACAGACCTGCCATGATTTTCTCAAGCCCTTGCTGACTTTAAACAGCTTGGCCAAGTCACCGAACCCTGAAAGATAGACTCACTCGCTCATGTCTGTTCCTAATAAGCAGCCACCTTTGTACACACAGTAAGAGCTCAATCACTTCTTTTTTAAAAATTTACATTTAGTCCTTGAACATCTTTAGAGCCTCTGAGATAGTTTTTCCCAGCATGAAAGCACCACATATTAGCTAACTTACACATATTACCATGTACATTATCAACAATAGTTCATTTTCATTTTTGTGTCTGTTAGGTTTTTTTTTTTTTTTTTTTTTCCTGATTCCTCGCCCTTTCACCCTGTATTGACCACCCACTTCTATACTGTCTCTACAATCTTCAGTTGCCCTCCCTGCTATTATACCTTCCAATCTTTCAGTTTCTACCGTACAGTGCAGACATTCGGTATAGATTTAGCGGGTAATACAAAGCCTGTCTTTCATAGTCTGGGAGAGCTCAATCACTTTTAAGGAGCAGCACTGGCTTAGTAGAGTGGGACTATCATCTGGAAAGCCCAAAGTCAATTCTATGACTTGAAACTCCTTTATATTTATGCAAATCCATTTATATTTCACCAAGATTTATGAAATGCCTGTGTACCCTTTAGACCTAGTGATGAAATTTCAACAATTAATGAGTATATTATAATTTTAGCCATGAGTTCACCCCCCACAAATGCTAGAGAGAGAAACTTTTATTATTGCACACAGTTTTCAATTTAGAAAAAAACGACACTTCATGAGCATATGTACATTTCTAAGAAGTAGTCGGGCATGCCAAAGGATACGCAAGGGCAGTGGGAACTGGCCTTGTGTTTCCAACGACTTGTCACTAATGTGCCACAAAATGGATAAACCGTGGATAGATAATTCACAGATGTCTTTCTCTGTTTTTTCCTAACTGATATTCTTTGGGGGATTTTAGAGTCATCCCTAAAACATGAGACTATGCATATCAAGGACCTAGCAAGGCACAAAAGGAATATACATTTATGTTTAGAAATATTTTAGATTCCATTTGTATCTTTGCCAAGTAGTTGTAAAGCTGTTCTTATACCAGTATTTTTTATCAAATCACACCATAATCATAAATCTTCCATTTCATTTTCTATTATTTCTAACTGAAAGAAGAGTCAGATAAATGTGTGCATATTGAAACACCTGGTAGAGCTTTAATAGTGTACTGCTCTGTTGGATGGAGAATTGGAAATTCAGTCTTGTAGGGAGACTTAAATCTGTTTTAAAGCAATGTTAAGTGTACTGGGAAAGCCCAAAATAGCTCCATGCAGCTTCAAAATGAGAAAAATAGCCAAGAGGACAATGAACTGGAGGTAGAATTATTTTCCATATATTTTGCAAATCGAGGCAATGTATTCTCCATTCAAGCCACAAAATGAATGAACAGCTAGGGAAGCAAGCCTGAGATGAAGGCTCAAATTGCTTTTACCTTGGGGCCACTGTCCTTGCCTCTTGCCTCTTGGAATGCATTTCAGTTTAAACTCGCTCCTTATTTTGGAAGAGTGGGGAGGAAACAGGACTAATTATCACAGAAGTACACTGTATCATTAATGTCATCACCAGAACTGCACCACTAACTTAAACAAAAACTTGGAATATTTTACTTAAAAAAAAAAATACAAACTATCTGAATAAAAAACTATCTGAATAAAATAAGAACAAATGCCTTTTTTCTAATAGTCTGCTAATGAACCCCTAGGTCTTCAGTGTTATCACAGAAATGCTCATATCTCTTAATGGTTAAACATACACACATAATAAAAAAGCAGTATCTACCCCCCCCCCACACACACACACAAAATTGTCCTTAAAAAAAAAAAAAAAGAAAAGAAAAAATTTTAGAGCTGGCTCGGTGGTACAGTACTAACTTGCTACTCAACTAATGCAGGATCCATACAGAAGATTACGGGTTCAATTCACTAGTTGAACTGCATACATAAGGTGTGCATCCATGACCCTGGCTAAGACTAGGGGTATCTTATCATGGATGTTTGCTTAGGACCCTGTTTAAGGTGTCTGGCTTTCTCTTTCTCTTCCTCCTCCTCTCTCTCCTCCTCCTCCTCTCATAACACAAAGAAAGAAACATTTAAAAAATTAATTATAAGTTAAAAATTAATTATAAGTTAAAAATGTTTTCACTTTTAAAATTTATATTTTCATGATCTAAGTTATAAAAGCTGGAATGCTTTAGAGAGAAATAAAATTTAAAAATTATTTAGAAAAGTTACAAATAATAGTTAACTTTCATAAGGGAAGACAAATTAGCTTAAGACTCTATACTAAATACTAAAAATATTTCGTATTTTGCTGCAGCTAGCTAGGAATTAATGAATCAGATGTTCTAATTGAAAGGAAGTTTGATGGCTACAAACGCTTGACCACAAGGACTAAACATGTTGGAAATACTAGATTCAGTGATTCAGTGAGCTAACTTCTTGGAGACAAAGTAAAATGACCCCCAAGATTCTCCATAGTAGTAGTATTAGAAATAATAATTCACAGAATTATAATGGAAGATATGATAAGTAATATAAGAAATAGACATAAGTGCCAAGGAAGGAACATGCATAGAAATGATTCAGCTTTTTCTTTCTCCAAGGAATTATTCCAACAGAATTTTTTTTAAATTATCTACCTGCTCCAGCCATTATCCAATCGGCACAGAAGTCTTGATCAGAGAGTGAGGGAAAAAATAGTCAAGTTAGTGTGCCTAACTTCTTCATTGTTAACAGAAATGTTTTATTCAAATGAATAATTACTGATGTGGATAACTTTACCCTGAGATAAAAAGATAAATAACCTTGATGTCTATTCTTGGAATATGTATATTCCATGTCATTATCCCATTCCTTTCTTCCTAAACATTTTATTACAAATGAAAACACAGAACTATAACTATAGAATGAAGCTACAGATTTTCCATGTGCTCAAGAAAACCTTTGTCTTTACAGCTGAATCACCCTAATATGATTACTTTCTTGGCTGACTTACTGGTCAAATCAGAATGCCTGGTTTTGATCCTGTGGTTTACCACATAGTCAAACATGAAATGAGCTTAAAATATGGACTAGGCCATGCCCTAGCCAATTGAATCGCATTGTATATGCATGCGTAAGCTGAGAAGAGGCCAGGAAATCAGGATCATGTGCATTTGCACAAATGTTCTGATATGACATCAAGTCATGTTAACCGTGTGGGAATAGCAAGGTCATATACCAAGTGGGAGGCATGCTTTTGGAAGGGTTCCTTCCCTCAATCCAAGAGACTTAGTTCAGAAAGCTAATACGATGAATTATTTGGAACTGGAGCAGAGCCTTGGAAAGTACTAACCTGTAATTATGAGCCAAAAAGCATTTGCATCATGTGCCTGCAATGCATGATCTCTGCTGAATGTTCTGCCAATATTTTCAGGGCGATAAGTCATTTTACAACCCTGAATGTGACTCAGAGAGTTGGAAAGTATTGCTGTTTTGTTTTGTTCCGTGCTTCCTCCCATTTCTTTGTGTCCCAACCTTTTGGTCTCTTTAAACCAAGTAAAATTTGGCCTCAGTGTTCAGGGGTAAACCAGTGGGGCTGTGTTAGGTTCTGCAAGTTAGGACACATTTAATGGGATATCTGCCATACTAAGATATCTGTGGTTTAGTCATAAAAATGTGACTGAGGAGACTTGGCCAATTTCATTCCTCCATGAGTCCTTCGGAGGATTTAAACTGTAATGGAAAATTCACTGAACAGAGAAAAAAAGACTTAAGTTTTAGTCCCAGTCCTGAAACTAATAGTGATTGCATAATTATTTTGAGCATGAAAGTCCTTTGTAAATTAGCGTTATACCACTGACCCGTGGTTAGCCGATGATGAGCTCGTGACCTTGGAATCGGCTATGACTTACTAGGGATAAACGGAGGGGAGGCGGGCACCTTGCCACTCTTGTGACCATTGGAGCATATTCTCACAAGCTATGGGTATCTGCCACGGACATAGAATATTAACCACCATCCTGTGGGGCTCAGATGGACAAAGTTGGCTCCTTGTAACATGTTCTAATCAACTGAGATTTTGTGAAATAAATTGTATTAGTCACTGGCTGAGTTATACCTAAGGCTCTCAGAAGTTGCTAAAGTAAAATTAGAATGGTAAAATAATAATTAAATGGATAAAATTAGGATGGTCCAAATAAAGGAAGAATTTTTTTCTTAGTCTCTTCCTTCCTTCCTTCCTTCCTTCCTTCCTTCCTTCCTTCCTTCCTTCCTTCCTTTCTTTCTTTCTTTCTTTCTTTTCCTTTCCTGTGGGGGAGGGAGAATAACAAAGTGGAGAGTTTATTGAAGGAGAGGGAAGAAAGTACAGAGCTCCCAAGTAGGAAGTGGATACTGGAATTGGGTTGCTGAAGAGGAGCTGGGGTGGGGGGTGGGGGCGGTATCTTGGTCATCAAGGGCTTTGTCCCAGTTTGAGATTAGGAAGAGCTGATTTCTTATCTATCTAGAAAAGCATGACTTAGGAGAAGGATATCTCACCTGGAAGACAGCATATTAGGGTGTAGACTAGGTCTAGCAGACTGTGTAACCCAGGGTAAGAGAGCCCTCCTATTTTCCTAGAGTTCTTTCTAGACCTACAATTTCCATGACTATTTTAATCAAAGGAGAAACCGAGGAAAGTATGACTAAGATTTTCTTTAAACACCACTAGGGTGTTATGTGTACCCCATAAATATTCAAAAGGTGTTTAATGGGAAAAGCTGATCTTTGACCATGAGCAATTCTATTGCCTTACTCAGTTTATAACCTTAGTATAATAATCCTAACACTGAAATATTCAAGGAAGATTCCACATCAACCAATCACTTAAAATGAATAATGTAAGTGCTCTTTGGTGCACCTCATCATGTGTTTTTGCTCAGGTATTTCATTTTTCACAGTGTTACATTTTATTTATGTAAAGTGAATGCTAAAAAATAGGAAACGGCAGCTAAATGAGCTACCTGACAGCCTAACAAAATGACTGCCATTGAAATTGTGACTTCCATTTGTAATGTGTAGGTTCAAACTACAGGTATTGAGATTACAGGCTTGTTTCTTGATAGATCTCAAAGCCAAGGACCCGTAGAATCCATTCTAAAAAGCAGCAGGTGTTTTTCATTCACCTTTATTTCCCCTAAAATATAAGATATCAAAAGAAAAACACTGTAAGGAGGGTCAGGGATAGTAACTTTTTCTCTGTTAGTTTTAGGATAAGACCACTAGGTCAATTTTCTTCTTCAGATGCAAGATTTTAGGGGAGAAGTATAGAAGGCTGAATACGTTAAAACTACTGAATCATTTTCATGTAGATTCAACTACTTACCCAAGATCACTAGGAATAAGATAGTAGGTATTAAAGCAATGTAAGATTCTGTTTCTTTGGGATCCCAACAAGGAAAATTTCTGAATATTGGTTGAGTAAGGCCAAGTATTTGTTGTAATCTTGGTTTCATCTTGGAAAGTCTTGAAATGGTACAGAAAATACTTAGTTTGAGTATTTCCAGTTAAAAGCAGCTGCTCGATTTAGATGAGGGAGCATTTTTGGACACCAGATGTGTTTACCTTAGGACAACCACATTAATACCGGCCTGGGGCCCCAACATCATTCATCCTCAGTGACTGTCCATTACTTTAGGCAAAATAACATCATGGATTCAGCATATCCCACAGGATACTTAATTAGCTCCAAAGACACAATTAGACACTGCTGATGACTCTGTTGTTCCATTTTAGAGCTTGAGGGGTTGAATGGATCCTGGAGCCAGACTATTTTATCATCTCTAATAGGTGTTCTTTAAGGGACGATTAAAAACTCTATCCAAGTTGAATTAGAGGCAAGGGAAAAAGATCTACATGAAATAAAAGCAAATGAGGCCTGACCTCACAGACAACACTCCACTTATGTCTTAAAATCAATACTTTTCCAGCTTTCCTGGTCTCTCCCCAAACCAGTCATTTCACTCGTGGGTAGATCTAACCTCAGACCTAGAATAAATAGGGGGTGTGATTTAAGGAGTCTCAAGAAAGCACCTGCTCACCAAATATCTTCCCCTAATGGTGGAATTTCTCAGTAGACAAACAACAGCAATTCTTATCTAAAACTATCCTACCTAGAACTACCCAGAACTAGAAGTATCTATCAGAAACACGTGGGTATCTTTTTTTTTTCTTTTTGTATTTCATTCTTTTTATACATTCAATCACATTATTTGGCTTACAAAATGGATATTGCAACAGGTGGAAATTTCTCCCTAGTACCATTGATAAAACTATAAATTATATTCAACAGATAATACCATGTTTTTTTGTCCCATTAATGCTTTGCCTCCCTATTTTTCTTCTAAATGTCCTTCTTCTGACCCTCCTCTTTCACACACACACTATATCTGGTATTTACATCTATATACTGTGTTTCTATATCCTTTAGTCAATCAGTTTCACATGGGTATCTTTTTTAAAATATAGCACAGGAAGACAGACGATGGCACAACAGTAATGCTACTGGACTAACACGAGAAGGTCCTGCGTTCATATCCCAGTGCCTCCCTGTACACACTGGGTGTGGACCTTGCCCATGATCCTGACTGTCTAGAAAAGCCTGGGAGGGGACTCTGGCATGGGGATCCAGTTCGGGGGGTCTGTCTGTCTATCTTTCACTCTCCCTCCTTCTCTCTCTCTCTGTTTTTATCTATCAGAAGGAAGAAAGAAAATTGTGTGTGTGTGTGTGTGTGTGTATGCATGCTGTGTGTGTATGCATGCATGCATACACATGTTATAGGATGCCAGGAACTTCCTATATCAGGGTTCAGGACACTGACATAAATGGACAAGGATGAAAAGCACTCTCCTTGTGAATGTAATCTCCCCTGCAAAAGCCATTGCTCTTCCTTGCCTTAATTGAACAATTTTAGCCATATTCTCCTATCATTTAGTAGCAGCACAGTTTTCACATTCACCCAATCTACTGTGCTCTGCCTTATATTACATATAACAGAACTAAGTCCAGAGAGAGAAAACAAAAAGAACACTTATTAACCAAGTTCATGCAGGTTTTCTGGCAACAGCAAGAGTCTGAATCCAGTTATTTCAGTTCTGGTTCAGTAAACATTCTACTTTGCCACCACCGGCACACCCATCATCAGTTGTTTATTTAACATCTATCCTGTATGTTATGTAATAGCATCCCACCCTAATAAGTTGTAATGAGACTCGAATGGGAAAATGATGTAAAGTACCTGGAACTGAGTATGGAACAAAGAAAAGTAGTTAGAAATGTTTTCTTCACCAGATCTCCTTTTATACCACCCATGCACATATGTTCCTTCCCAGAGCATCACAGCAAAGTAGTACTTTGAATGACTGATGACACTGTCATAGTAGGAAGAAAAGCGAAGGGGAGGGTGGATAAGAAGGTGAGTGTATGCTAAGAATAAGAATTGTAGGGTAAGAATGTCAGACAAACTTTTCTGGGCCCAGCTTTATCCCTACTAATAGAATCAATAGATTCTTTTTTTTTACAAAGGAACAGATAATTGGCTCCCAAAGTCTCTTTAAAGAACAGATGGGAGGTAGGAGTTGAGAACTCTATTCTGGGATTGCAGTAATCACATTAGACGCTATGGTTTTAGCCAAATCACCCAACTGGCTTGTGACTCAGTTCTTCCCATCTGCTAATGTGCTAAAATAATGGGTTGCACCATCTTCTGCACCTACTTGCTTTACAGAGACACTTTGAGGAGCAACATGCAAAGTCCCTAAGATGTTTTGCATTGATTAAGAACTACTCAAGGTACAAAGAACATTCTAATCACTATAGTTAAGGGTAAATTAATTTTAACCTTTGTATTCAATGAATTTCTGAGGCCGTTTCTAAATGTAAATATTGGCAAAAGGACAATTGATCTGGAACTTATTTATGTAGATCAATATATTTTGCTGCACATCATATCAATTAAGATAACTAGCTCAGGCTGAAATACCCTTTGATATTATGATCAAAACTAAAATGCAGCAAACACCATGAACCCCCAGTCAGTTAAATAAGATCTATCAAAATGAATATGCTATCAGCTTGATTGGATATGCCACAACACGCAGCATTACTAATTAGAGCTGTGTCTTTAAGATATTCATGGTTTAGAAAATTAAAATATTCTTCCTACACAAGCAAAGATACATCTTCACATTCTCTCTTCGTCAATGCTTTCTTAAAATGGTGCCAACTCGAAACAACAGAATTTTTCATTCTAAATTTTAGAATGTGTGTGAATATCATTTTATTCTGTGAGTGGTTTTGGAAAGTGTAATTTGAGGGTGATTTTTTGGGGGAAGTGACTTTTTTGATGGTTCATTTAAAATGATTATTGCTTCAAGTTGTTCTCTCAAATGTGAGCTAACTTAAAAATCTTACATTTATCTTTAGATAGACTTACATGCTCCTTGAGATGGAAGTTTAAAGTTTGAAGATAGTCATTTTTCTTTGACTTAATTCAACTTCTAGAGAGTTCTTTCATGCTAATAAAGTTTTATGTCCATATAATGGCAAAAAGGTCAACAATAAATTGGGCAAGGTCACTAAATAGTAGGTAAAAGATGAACTATATTTAGGGACTTTGCCAAAATGATAACACAGTTATAATAAGTCATATCTATAACAAAATGTAACTAAGATAATTTCAAATTACTGCTAATAATCCTAAAAATCAAAACAATTGAAAAACCCCTTTTCTGAATAGTCAGTGTCATCTCAGTTCTTATCTAGTTTGATTTCCTGGTTTGGTTAGAGACCTTTGGTAATGAGGCCTGAGACATACAAGTCCCATTAATTATAAACAAACGCTGCGCGCGTGCGCACACACACACACACACACACACACATACACACACACTTCTCTAGATGAATAGACAGTCAGCTAGGTAATAGAGATAGAAATATAAAATCTCTTTATGTCTATTTTATAAATAGCTAAGGCAAACTATCTGTCAAAAGGCAGGCGAGAAGGAGTTTTGCACAGCCCACCCTCACTGGGAAAAGGGAGGAGGTAAGGTTTCTAAATTGATCCATAGCATTATCTAAACATTAAACATGCCTCCAAAGAAATCTATTATTTCAGTCGCATATGTAGGAATTTTAATTTTAGGAAAATGAGAAAAAGAATTACTCTATCTACTTGTTACAGTATTATATAACTGAAACAATTATTGGGGAAAAAAATAGAGATTTCCCTACAACTCTACTTATTGAATCATTAGATAAACCTACTCATAGGAGTATCACCATGGGTTTTATTCAAACTCTACTCACAGTTTTTTTCCATAAAATAAATAAAAAATAAATAGATAACTGCAGAAAGACTCTTTGGTGGAAAAAAAAAAATTGCCAGTTTGCCTTACGGGCCAATCCAATTGCACATCCCACCTTTCATTTTTGGTTACTTTCTCTAGGAAATGGTGAAATAATAAGCTTTTTCTATAGAGTATGTGAAGAAGAGAAAGTGTAATGTAATAATGGAAAAACAAATGAACAAACAAATATTACAAAAATAAATGTGAGTTCTAAGATCAGTCACTAATTAGGTATGACCATAAGCATCCTTTCCCCAGAACAATTGCTTATTATTCTATTTGCCAAGAACTCTCTGAGACATAGGAACACAAAAGCCAGAGAGAGAGAGAAGGGCAACTAATTCCTTCTGATTAATACAGACATATCTCTGATAGAAGCAAGTAATTGACCCTTTCTGAGTCAGGGGAACAACATAGGCAAAGGTACAAAAGTTCTGCAAGTCACTAACCCTTTCTGGGTGAGGGGAATGACACTGCAAAGGTACAGAAGTTAAGCAGCAGAAGATATTGAGAAGAGGGTACAATAGGGGTGTACAGAATGCCTTTCCCTCTGCTCACTCTGTGATACCCTTTGTTATATACCCCTGGGGCTGTATATTCTCATTTGAGGACACCCTGTCTGACCGATTTGCATGTACCTTCAGAGCCAGGTTCTTCTATTGGGTCCTCTTGACTGAGCTTAAGTGACTTCATGGTAATGAAAAGCCTAGTTCTCTACAAAAAAAAGTGTCAAATATAGTGAGAAATTGCTCATTGTATTTGAATTGCAAGGACAGAGTCCTAACTGGACATTTCAATCCACATTCAGAGAAGTGCAATTGTTTAAACCATCCTATAAGCACGAAGTGACAAATTTAAGAGAAGACAAAACTAACATCGGAAGTAAAGCAGTGTAACAAAACCTACAGCAAACATCCATTCATAATATTACTGTCAGGAATCAAACTTTCTTAGTTTATACAGTAACTTTTAAAAGCAGTTTTTCCTTTTTTTTTTCTTTTTTCTTTTTTTAGTATTTTTCCCCACACAAATCACAAAACAAATGTCAAGTGGAATTACAGGGGTCCTGTTTCTCTTGGTACTGGATACTGGAAGAGAGGGCGGGCCATATGGGGGAAAAGAATATTACTGTTGCTTGACAACATTATGCTCAGAAAATATCAAAAAGTAAAGAGAGTTTAAATGGGTATTTACATATAATATCCATGCATATTTACATTTAATATCATATTGGATTTAATTTTATTACTTTCCGGAAGGCAATTGGAGAAAAATAAACACAGTAGAATGTTATCTCATTGGCATGCAGAATCAATATGATCATCACATTGCTGATATAAACTCATAAAAAAATGCTTCTGACATTTTATCAGAGCTTCTTAATTTAGTATTTACAATGTCTGTGTGAAATGATATAGTACTTTTATTGTTTAATTATGGAGATGGTAGAATGTAGCAGATTTCTGACTTTCCCCCCTTAATTACTATTAGCTTGCTCTCAAACTGTTGAATGCAGAAATATATGAGTTCATCCCCTGTTAAGCTCACTATTGCTTGTATTTAAAATAATTTCTAATCCTCCCTGAAAATGCTTTAAAAGAAAAAGCTTTTCCTCTTCAATATGTGGACTTTTATTATGAGCAATAATGGAACACAGGGGTATGATTATGGTAAGATAATTACAGTGCAAAATAGAAATGATGCTTTGGAGTACTATAACCTCCCCAAAATGATTATTAATTTCACTGCTGTCCCTTAGATTTATTGTTCCTTCCTGTAAGGTGATCAGCACTTTTGAAAACAAGGATTTAATTTTTTTTATTACACTCAATGTCTACAATTTTTAAATGGAATTATTTGGACTAGCAAGTATAAAATAGAGACTAAGCTAGGATGAATGGAGAAACAAATTCCTGGGCCCTCTCTCCAACTAGTATGTAATTCAGCAGAGTGGGCTATTACCCATAGTAATGTTTACGAAAGAGAGACTGGACTTGTGTTTCTAGAATAACTTGGATTTGAGGCTCTCAGTTAATTAAGTTCTTAAGTTGACTAGGATGCCCAGATGTTTTCTTCTTCTCCTACTTTTCCTTTGGTAATTAAAAGAAAAAAATCCCTTGGATTTAACACCAATCAGATGCCTGCTAGCATTGGTACTCTCCCTCTTCCCCCGCCAGCCCCCTCATTTCCCTCCAAATAAATTATTCTCCCAGTCCCTGATTCCAGGCCCTCCACTACAAAGAAAACTCAATTGTAAGACTATCTGACCCACCAGTGAATTCCATAAAGCAGTGCTCTATAGAAGTTGTTTTTCCTGACTTTAAAGGCAGATTTATCTTATGGCAAATGGTTCCTTTTAAACAAAACAAACAAAACAAAAGTTATAAAATTCCACTGTCTCCAGACGTGATAGTGAGTGATTAACATTTCCTATAACTTCACAGAGGCTGCCACAGGAACTCAGCAAGGGAGAATTGATTGAGTCACTTATTTAAGGATAAAAATGAGCAGGCTGCCAGGCCTGCTGACAAGGAGAGAGATGAGTCCAGCCGTATCTTCATGTTATTGCCCTTGCCAGTTGCTATCCTGCTCTTAGGATAAAGCAATTTACCCCAGTTTATAAGCCACCGATTGAAAATTAGATAGTTAATTCAGAATTTTCTAAGTATTGGTCAGAGCCCAGACAAAGGTGAATTGGTAAATGAAAATTCTCCCTTTAGGAAGCAGACATAAGAAATAGACAAACTGCTTATGTAGCCAGACAGAGCCAAGACAGAGCTGGTCTATATACTTCTAGCACTTCTACCATGACATGGTATGTACTGATCAAATGATGACAACTCAAAAAGAGGCAATCTCTGAAGATCCTGACAACACCTATGGGCTCAATTTAAAAAAAAGTTTTATTTGGTCAACTTGCCTCCTGTCTCCCAATACCCGAAAGCCATCTTTCCATCAGTAGGTGAGGTCTACCAAATTCTAGTTCCCGTTATATGGCTATGTTGTGACCTATATAATTTTCTCTGATATATTTTTTGAGAGCTTTTCTTTCGTTCTTTCCTTTTTTTTTTCTTTTTTTTTTTTTTTTTTTATAATTGCTATAAGAATCAAGTGCTCACCAGAGAGACAGGAAGTGAGAAATGACCCCCCAAGGGGGATGGCCATACTGTAATCCCTTCTCCTCCATTCTCCTCTCAAGATGTTGGGCACTTAGGCACACATGTTCGGCATAAGTTCAAGCCGCCAGGTCTGGAACGGGAACTGCAGTCAACCATATGGGAGTCTAGTGCCTTAACCACTACGCCACCTTCTGGCTCCAATTTTCTCTAATTTCTAAAGCCAGTGACAAATGTTTGAAATGATCAATATACAGATGATCCTGATTTTATCAAAACGTGTTGTAGTAATGAACTAAAAACCATACAGTACCCCATAAATGTACACAATTATTGTGTACAGTTTTAAAAAGCCATGAAATAGAAGTGCAAAATATTTAATCCAGTTGTTAGGAAGATAAGACATGCATGAAAGTACAGTTGATCCTCATTATTTGTGGATCCCATGATTGTCAACTTACCTACTCATTAAAATTTATTGATAAATCCCCAAATCAATACTTGCAGCATGTTCCCATCTGAGGCTGAGCAAGGTGGTGCTGTACCTGCTTATTTCAGCTCTTGTATTTTTTTTCTTTTCTTTTTTTTTGGAGAGGTTTTTGCTATAGAGCGCATGTGCTCACCAGAAAGACAGAGAGAGTCAGAGAGACAGAAAGCGAGAAATCACCCCCCAGGGGGGTTGGCCATGCCACAATCCCTTCTCCTCCATTTTCCTTTTGGGATCTTGGGCACACATGCACACGCGCCCGGAGTGAGTTTAAGCCACCAGGTCCAGGACTTGAACCGTGGTCGGCTACATGGGAGTTTGGCAACAGCCATTATGCTAACTGCTGGTTCCAGCTCTCGTATTGTAAAGAAATATTCTTTTTATAGACTGTTAGTGCTAAGTTTCCCACATTTTTGTCTTTTTTCTTGGTAATTTCTCTTTTTAAAATGCTCCCAATTCACAGTGCTAAAAAATGTCTTGCATTCCCAAGAGCAGGAAAGATTCTATGTGTGTGATGAAGAAAATACATAGCTTAGATAAGCTTTGTTCAAGCATGTGCTATGGTGCTGTTGGCCATAAGTTCAAGGTTAATGAATCAACAGTATTGTGTGTCTTAAATGAGGTGTCTTGAGACAGAAAACCACGAAAAACAAGGTTCTGTATTGGTCAGTTGATGAAAATGTTGTGACCAGTGGCTCGCTGGAACTTAACTCTGTATTACCTCTGGGAACAATGGTTCATTGTTCTCTAATTCAGCGTAGGCATTGACTTTCATAGAACGTAACTGTTACAAATACAGTCATCCCTCAGTATCTGCAGAAGATTGGTTCCTGGACCTTCCTTCATTACTAAAATTCATGGGTGCTCCAGTCCCTTAAATAAAATGACATACTATTTGCATATAACCTACACACATACTCCATATACTTTTAGTCATCTTTACTTATAATACCAAATACAATGTAAATGCTATGTAAATTGTTGTTATACTTATGACTTAGGGAATAATGGCAAGGAGGAAAAATTCTGTATATATTCATGACAGGTACAACCAATTTTTTTCTGAATATTTTTGATTTATGACTGGTTGAATCATCAGATGTGAAATTCATGGATACAGACAGCCAATTGTAACAATCATTGATTATATTTGCAAAGTGAAAAGCACTACGTAAACTCAAAGTTCTTGCTTTGTTTTTGTTTTGTTTTGTTTTAATTATCTGAAAGTTCTACTGAAAAGCAAACTCGAAACCTACCACATGGAGGATGTGGGGAGATTCCAGGGCTTCCTCTCCTAGAAATAACTCTGCCATTGATTAGATATTGGTCCTTAGCAAGTTTCTCAATCTTCCTGAGTAAAACTTGATACTAAAATAAAAGGTTTATATAAAGGTTGCTTCCAGGTGTTAAGTTGTGTGATAATGCTTAATAAATAGGGAATGAATGAGTAGGATTCTGGAGTAATCCTCACTTGAGCAATCCTGCTATTCTGCTAGTGTCATTAGGCAGCCAAACCACTTTCCCTTTAGGCGGACACATGCTATGATCCACCCAGTTCCTTCCAAGAGAATGAGACCAAAACAGCTCTTTCTTCTCCAACATTTTCTTTTGAAATTGGAAAAATTCCCAGATTAGTCAATATTAAGTCACATATATCAAATAGTTTCTCAGATCTCTGGCAGCTACATCTTCTAAAAGAATGAGCATTTTGGTGGTGATAGGATGATATAGTAACTTTGGGAATATGGGTTTTCAAAGTGGGGGTGGAGAAGGTCAAGTTCATGTGCAATGCCAAAATAACAGCTAACTTTCATTGATTAGTCTGTCCTGGGCACTCTTCTAGGTGCTAAGTCATTGAATACTCATAACAATACTATGAGGGGGGATTATCGTTAGCCTCATTTTAAAGCAAAGCACAAAGAGGTTAAGTAATTTGTCAAAGACCTATGCCATCTGACTACAGAGTCTGTGCTTTAACCACAAGATACATCAGCCTCCCAGGCTCCCTCTTGGGAAATAGAATGAGCCATAGACTCCACTGAGCCTCAGGCTTTTGGAATGGGGAGAACAGATCCAAAAGAGAGAAGAGAGTACAAGAAAGAGAGACCAGAGAGAACTGAAATGCAAAGCTGAGACTACATATCCATGACTGGAAGCACAGAACCATGTGCCAAAGTTGTGCAGAGTTAATTTATATTAATGTCCATTTCATGTTCATTTCATATAATCTAACACTGCTTTCATGATATAAGGACAGAGATGAGTAGGTTTGATAGAAAGCATATGGCCCACGAAGTCTAAAATATGTTCTATTGACCCAGTACAGAAAAATATTGCTGACCCCTAATCTAATAAAAATAACCAACAGACAACATATTTCCCTTGCTAGAATTGTTCAACTGAACCTTTTAGATCAAGAAGGTTGAATATGTAATTTTTTCTTTGAGAGAGAGATTTTTGCTATAGAGTATATATACTTGTCAGAGAGACAAAAGAGAGACAGAAAGCAAGAAATCACCCCCCCAGGGGGAACGACCATGTCCCAGTCTCCTCTTTCATTCTCCTCTCAGGTTTTTGGGCATTCACACATGTGCCCAACGTGAGTTTTAAACCACCAGATCCGGGACTCGAACCATGATGAACTACATAAGAGTCCAGCAACATAACCATTATGATATCTGCTGGTCCCTGAATATGCAATTTAACATGCAGTACAGACATCATAGTTTCCTTAACTCTTTGGGAAGAGTTTGTTTGTCACGAAGCATTTGTTAGGAGGACTCTGGCACATTTGAAGAAGAGTTGAGCTTCACATCAAAGACAAATCAGCATTGCAGAGGTCCATACCCACACTAAATAGGAGTGTGTGCTGACTTCAGATTTGCTGCCCTTTGCGGGGGACATAGGAAGATATAAATCACCTAGTACAGGACCAGGCACCTAGGGCATTCAAGAAACGTAGGGTTTATTATTATTACATAGTCCATTTTCACTCTTCATTTTATAGTTGAAAAAATTAAGAAGCAGAGACAAGAAACGACTCCCCCAAGAATTTGAAGAAATTCACAATGAGATCTCTAACACATCTTTTATTAGGAGATATCAAAATCAAATCAAAAAGGACAGGTTAGAATATACTTGCTATAAGAGTTAAAATGGCTATTGTGATTGAACTTTACATTTCCTCTAAGCTTCCTCAAGCCAGGAGTAATGAAAAATAAAGTGTATTGCACGTCTATTTAAGAAAAGAAAGTAACTGATTCCTCATTAGAAAGAAATGTCTCCTCGGCTGTAACACACATTGAGGACCTGGAGGGTTTCAGAGTGGCAAAACGAAAGCAAAGTGATTCACAGCCTAACCCTGCAGTGTAAAACCTGTGTGAATTTTTGGAAATACCTACTGTTAGGCCTTACCCCTACCTGTTGAAAGTCACCAGGGATGAAGTCCAGGTAGCCCATGAAAATACCACAGATGATTCTGAAGCAGAGCCAGAATTAAGGTCCCTGAGGATAGGGTATTCTTTGTTTTGGGTAATTTTAGAAGCAGGTCTTGAATGAACATTTTGGTCTTGACACATATCAGTGTAATATTTTTAATGAACTTACTGAAAGATAAATCACTGGGGAGGGTGAAATGATTCTTGTAAAATGCCAAGGTTATTGTCATAGCTTGGGGAAAGAACTGAGCATTTCAGCGTTGAAGTAGAGATTAGTAATGGGGTGAAGGAGTGGATTACAGGCGGATGTTTGTCTGTGTACCTGCTACTGGAAGCAGGTGGTGCTGGCCCGCTAAGGCCACAGCAGCCCGTCTTAAACAATATGACAATGGATGAAATGCTTTTGCTCACACAGGAGACAAAGTCTGGGGAGCTGGCTCCTGTGAATGATAGCATGGCTGTTTCTATTTGCCAGAATTTGAAACCTGTCTGTGTCATTTCCAAAGGAGGCTCTTTTTGTTCTCCAGACGGCAGTAATGTGGGCAATCTGTGTAATAAATATGCGTCAGAAAAGGGCTCAGTGTTTAGCTGAAAGTAAAAGGGCAGTTTGGAAGTTGATTGTAGCATAATCATTTAATTTACTCTGAGTTATCTCTACTGATACCGTATTTTGATTCTGCAAAGATGCTAATCTTAGCAGTGGACAATTATGAAGGGCTGGCAGTATTTTAATGTTACGAAGCCTCTTTCCCTGAGGCACACAGTCACCCAAAGCCACTGCAGCAGGAGCCACCCTGGGAACAGCGTGCCAGTACCTAATGCTTCTAGTGAGTGCGGAAAGGAGCCGGGGGCGTCCCTGAGCCAAGGCGCTAGAAAGCAGGAAGATTTAAGACTGGAGACAATAAAAGTGAAAGACAAACAGAAATAACGACAGTAATGACGATTTTTTTTAAATAGCGCTTACATTCATTAAGCATTTACAACGTGTCATTCAGTGCACTAAGTGCTTCATGTAATTTTACCTCATTTAATTTTTTGTTTTATTTTGCTTTATTTTGGCTATAGGGTGATGTGCTTACTGGAGAGTGACAGAGAGAAAAAGGGAAAGTGAGAAATCACTCCCCAAGGGGGCTGGCTACACTGCAGTCCCTTCTCTTCCATTCTCTTCTTGGGACTTTGGGCAGGCACGCATGTGTATCTGGTATGTTTTTCAAGCTGACCGGTCTGGGATTTGAACTCTGTAGTTGGCCATTTGGAATCCAACTGTCTTAACCATTGTACTACCTGTCTGGCCCCTTATATTTGTTTTTTAATTTGCTAAAGGGCACTAGCCAGAGAGAAAGGGAAAGTAAAAAAGCAGCTCCCATGGGGGATAGTCACACCATGATCCTTTCTTGAGAAAGGAGCTTCCATGGGGAATAATCACACCATAGTCCCTTCCCCTCCATTCTCTTCGTGGAATTCTGGGTTCTTATACACTCGCACCCAGTGTGATTTTTAATACACTGGGTCTGGGACTTGAACAAAACAATTGGCCATGTGGGATCCAGCCATCTTAACCACTATGCCTCTGGCTAGTCCTGTTTTGTTTTTGCTTTTAATTGATTCAGAGTAATTTTACATCTCTATGGGGTGATGTTTCACTACATGTGTATATTATGTAAGATTCAAGTCAGGGTATTTAACATACTCACCACCTCATACATTTATCATTTCTTTGTAGTAAGAACATTCAAACTTCTCTCTAAGATATTGAAATACATAATATGATATTGTTAGCCATAGTCATCCTACTGTGCAACAGAACACCAGAATTTATTCCTGTTAGCTAACTGTGACTTTGTACCCAACCTTTGACCAATCTCTCTCTATCCTTCTCTTCCCACTACCCTTCACGACCTCTAATAATTACTATTCTGCTCTCTACTTCTGTAAGATGAATGTCTTTATATTCCATATACGAAAGAGATTATGTGGTATTTGTCTTTCTGAGCCTGGCTTAATTCACTTAACATATGTCCTCCAGATTAATCCACAGTGTCTCAAATGACAGAATTTTATTCTTTTTTTTTAATGAATGAATAGTATTCCATTATATATCTATATAGGCACACACACTCATACATACCACACCACATTTTCTTTACCCAGTCATCCTTCGGTAGATACTTAGGTTTATTCCATATCTTGGTTTATCTTGGCTATTGTGAACAGAGCTGCAGGGAGTGCGGATATCTTTTCAAGATAACTAATTTGATTTCATTTGGACATATACTCAATAGTGGAGTTGCTGAATCATATAGTAGTCTTAATTTTAATTTTTAAAAGAACTTCCATATTATTTTCTATGTTAGCTATACTAATTTGAATTCCCTCCAAAATGTAAAGTTTCCCATATTCTGTATCCTCATCAGCATTTATTTTTTGCCTTTTTGATAATAGCCATTCTAACTGGGACTTTGTATTTCTCTGGTGATTAGCAATGCAGTCGATTCTTTTTCAAATAGCTGTTGGCCATTTTATATGTATTCATTGAGAAATGTCTATTCAGATCTTTTGCCCAGGTTAATTATTTTTTTTTTTTGCTATTGAGTTATAAAAAATCAACTCAAAATGAATTAAAGACTTAAGCGTAAGAGTCAAAACAGTAAAACTACTAGAAGAAAACATGGGAAAACACTTTATGATATTGGTCTGCACAAGAATATTTTGAACAAGATCTGAAAAACAAGTCAGATGGTGGTACAATGGTAAAACACAAGGCTTCTGCAAGGCTGACCCACATGGAAAGGTTGTGGGTTCCTAACTGAAGATCTCCCATATGCGTGCTTATGATCTAGAACTAGCTGAATCTGGGGATAGATGATGTCATCAAGATCATTTAGGGTGTGCCTGCTTTGCTTTTTCTCTCTTTTTGTGTGTTTCATTCATGTAAGAAATAATTTTTTAAAAAAATGTGGGCAATCAAAGCAAAAATAGACAAATGGGATTATATCAAACTAAAAACCATCTGTACAGTAAAAGAAATAATGAACACAGTGAGTTAACAGCCTGTAGGACAGGAGAAAGTATTTGTAAACTATGCAACAGACACAGGGTTAATATCCAGTATATATCTCATGTAATGCTTACACAACTCTACGAGGTAGGGTTTTATGATGAGGAAGCTGAGATACAGAGGTTACAAGTGAGTTGCCCAGGATTAGTCAATGAGTGAAATTGGCTAGCTTGGCCCAAAACTCATGGAGGCTGACTACAGAGCTAATGGACACCAAGGAAAGAGAGCCCATTTGATAACCTCTGATAAAGCAGGACTCAGTAAGTTCTTCTGGGTTGACTCTTGTGCTCTTGTCTTTGCATTTCCATTGACTGTTTATCCAGTGTATTTTTTTTAACTTATCTCCATGGCTTGGGATGAGAAAGAATAGGATGTACTAGGCAGTGTACACTAGGAAGAATATCCCCACAGGCATCAAACTGATCCCTGTCTCCATGGCCTTTGATTTGTTTTTATCATCCCCTCTGCTTTAGTGACAGTTGACATGGATCATAGCTGAGCTTATGTACAAATATCTACAATCCATGCCAGAAATCTACTGTCTATCAATTTCTACAGTCTTCAACCACAAAGGCCTTTCAGTACTTTTAGCCTTTCACCTTTGTTCCAAGACATGTAAGACATATTAACAAATCATAGTAATTCTCTCATCACATTACCCTAGTCATTTAGGAGATTAGGTCTCCATCTAAACAGTCAAAATAATTTTAGTTTTCAATACAGTCTATTAGTAGATCTTGGTACCTTAACCAATTTATATCACCTCCAGCTGATTTGGTCAATAGATTCATAATGCATTATAAAAAAAATGATGCAAATAAATGGTGTACTGTGCTTTCAGTTAGAAATCAAGTCGGTGCTACTGCATATACTGATTGCAGAAAACCTTGGGGAATACAATCTCAAATCTCAGTAGGTCTAGAAATCTGTGAATAGCTTACTATGATGTTTTCCTAGAATTTGACAAATTAAGACAATCAACTTAGGCCTCAAGATTTTGGAGAGAAATTCTGCACTGCTGAAATGACTCATGGAAAATCATCTCCCTCCAGGGAATGAGGAAAGCAGGAGCACGTTCACAGGGACATAAAGAAGCAGATGGCAAGAGGAAAAGTCCTGGTGCAGTCACTTTTGTTGTTAATAAGAAAATAAGATGTCACACAGACACAGTATCCGCTCTGCCCATGCCCTTTACCAACAACATCATTGCCAAGTCTAAGTGGGTGGGAATATTTTTCACATTTGCCAAAAAAAAAAAAAAGTGTAAAATAGAACAAATAATCTAACTAAAAACTCAGTCTTCACACTGCCCTTTCATGACTCTTTTTCTCTTCAAATTTTCTCTGATTTATTTTCAGTTTAATTAGGTAGCTACTGATTAAAAATTCAGCGAAACTGAGAGATTTTTTTCTTACGCTATAGGTATAGTATTTTTGATAGAAGAGATAAAATACAGATTTTCCCCTTTTGCCTTTTAGTTCACTTGCTATATTATCATTTTCCTGCCTTCCAAGTCTCATGACTGAGCATGATTCTATCTTTGGAAATGTGGCATCAATAGCCACAAGAACAGCAGCTAACACTTACTGACCTTGTGCAATGGACAGCTGTCATTATGTATGAACGCATTTAAGGCTCATGGCATCCTTTTATAAGATGCTTTAGTGGATACAAATATTAATCCCATTTTACACAGAGGGCAACATTTGCATATCTCAGAAGTGTACTAATAATGTGTTATATTTTCGTGAAACAAAAGCATCATACGTTTTTGAATCCGCTGGGAATGTGGTGAGGTTTCAAATTTGAAGCCCTGAGCAGCATGGTTTTCCTCATAATGAAATAGCCTCAGGGCCCAAATGAAAACCCCTTACTTGATCATTTATAACTCAGGCTGGGTTTAGAAAGCATCCTGGTAGGGCCCACTTCCTTGAGCTTCCCTTTCTTCTCTGCATCCTTCAGACTTCCTCTCCATTCCTCATTGAAGAGGAGCCAACGCACATGGCACATGGAGCATCATCCTAAGCCCCAAAGGGACCTGATGGGTCCAAGTGTTTGGGTCTCTCTGAGCCAGCATGATTTTCTTCATTCTCTTCAGTTCATTTCTTGGAAAGCTCTCATCTTTGCATCTACTTCATGTCATTATTTTTTTTTTTCTAAAAATACCAAGTTGTCTGCTAACCAGAGTCAAGACTCCTGTAGTGCAGTGGAGTGTAACAACACCATAGACCTGCAAGGTGAAAGATTCTGCTTTTCCCTTACCAAGAGAATCGCATGTGGGGATCCGCTTCTGACTCAAATTCAAATAAAAAAATTAACGTAGACTTTTTGTTTGTTTTTCACTTTGAATTTACTGTCGTTAATCTGGTGCCTGCACACAATTGTGAGACACATTTGTTGTCTTGTTGATTTACAGTCTCTGGCCGGTTTAGAGCTACAGAATCACACCTCCGAACAGCTTGGGAATTGCACCAAGGAATATATTTAAAAGGAAAGGGTTATTTTCGAGTCAAGACCTCCCCATGTATTCATGTTAGAATGAATTTGTATTAGTAGTAAGTGTACAGTAAATGAGATAAGACTGATTTGGGATAATAAATCTGCCTGACCTAAATGAGTTTCATACGCAGTTAAGGGCATGTAAATTTCTTAAATGTGATTAACAGCTTCATGCACGTGAGAGCCATCAGCTACTGACAAAGCTTTCATAGGGGAAAGAAAAAAAAAAAAGTTCCAAATAAACAGATCTTGCTGAGTTGTCCCTCTAGGGTTTTTTCATTTTGCTATAGATTTTTATTCTTTCCCATTTTTTTCCCTTTATTTTAGAACTTGATATTTAATGCTTTTAAGGGCTCATATATTATTGAATTGAAACAATAATTCCTCAACTGGCTTTCTCTGATAGAAGGCAGCAGTATATTTTCTATTTGGTGCACTTCATTGACAGCTTATTAAAATGTGCTTTCTTCTGTATATTAATTCTGGAGTCCTCAATCCTCAAAATCAATCCTTAATCACCTGTTTACAATAGAAGTTTAAAATGCTGAGTATATTTCTCTGTCAGCACTCCTGAAGCTATTATCAAGTGGTACAGAACTCAGAGGTTGTTTTGTTCAGCAGTGCGTAAGCCCTAACACCCAGGCAGGCCACAGGCTTATGAATAGGAACACGTGGGTAGAGTCCCTCCAATTCCAAACTCTAGGGATCTGGCATTTAAAAAGTAACTGCCAAGTGGCTATTGTAACTGAATAAGGAATTTGTCAGAAAAATTGCTCTCCTTAGTCACCCAATAAAAATGGATAGAGAGACCCCTTGCAACCTGCAGTTTTCCTGTGTACCTTCATCTTATTCCCGAAAGAAGATGAACGAACTTCAGTTGGTTCATAAAACTTAGCTTAAGAACTAGAACTTTCCAATAAAACTTCTGAATAGACACATAGACATCAGAGGGAAGGGGTAAAGTGAATTTTGGGACTCCCTAAGAATGATTAGAATTAAGGTAGTAATGATCCAGTGTTAATGATATTTCGTGCTGCTTGTCAGCTAATACTACAAAATGAGTGGTCTCAGAACTGCCTCCTGGAGTCCTCATGGTGCCTGGTTAAGTTTCTGTCTGAGAACAGGCAGGGAGAGAGACTGTGGAGGTGAAAACTCCCAAATGCAGAGACCTGCTACAGAGCCGTGATAACCAGGTGCACTGTTTCTGTCTAGCACCTTATAGATTCAAAGCTTTCACAGTGTTTTTCATATGAGCCTCCCCACCTGCCACCAGGCAACTGATGATCTCAGCGAATGATGATTTTTGAAGTAGGAAAGTAAAGGGACCATGAGGCTGAAGAGGGGAGGAGCCTATGGAGTCTCAGACCCTGTTCTCACACCTCAACATACCTGAACACTTCAGCTTCTTCTTTTTTTTTTTTTTTTTTTGAGAAATTTTTGCTATAGGGCACATGTGCTCACCACACAGAGAAAGACAGAAAGTGAGAAATCACCCCCCAGGGAGGATGGCCATGCCGCAATCCCTTCTCCTCCAGTTTTTTCTCAGGATCTTGGGAATGAACGCACATGTGCCCAATGTGAATTTTAAGCCACAGGTTCAGACTCAAACCACGGTCAACTACACGGGAGTCCAGCGATGTAACCGTTACATCATCTGTTGGTCCCAGCTTCTATGCTTTTAATTAAACTTCTATATGCCTCTTAAAATTTAATCTTTTTAACTTTCTACCAGACTATAAGCTCCCTGAGAGTAGAACCATGCATATTTGGTTTGTTACCATATTCCTAGTAAGCATACATCTTTTTTTTTCTTTCTCTGTTTCTTTCTTTCTTCCTTCCTTCCTTCCTTCCTTCCTTTCTTCCTTTCTCTCTCTCTCTCTCTTTCTCTCTCTTTCTCTTTTTTTCTTTCTTTCTCTCTTTCTTTCTCTTTTATTGCCAGAGGGTGTATATGTTAGTCAGACAAAGGGAAACAGAGAAAGCACCCTCCCCTCTCCACTGGGGTGTGGTCATATTTCAATACTTTTTTCCTCCATTTCTTTATCCCATTAGGACTTGGGGCATGCACACATACATACTAGCATGTTTTTCAAGCCACCAGGGTGGGATTCAAATTATGGTCAGCCATGTGGGTTCCACTCCCTAAGCACAGAATCTAACTGCTATGCTGTGGGGTGAGCCCAGTCTGCCTACTCTTATCCAGCCTTCTTAAAAAGAGCAAACCCTGCCTGGCACAATCTAAAAGTGTTATCAGAAGCCTTGTGTCTGTAGAGCAACATATTTTATTATCATGTGGGCTAAGCTGTTCCCATTCCAGAAAGGAGACAGAAGGAAGGGAGGGAAAGAAATTCTTTTATGCGGCACCTACCATATGCCGACCACTCTGCTAGGTCCTTCCTGCGTGTGTGTTTTCCCAGTCCTCCCCCAAAATATATGAAATGGGAGCATAATCTCCATTTTAGGACTGACTAAATCAAGTCTCAGAGACATTAAGTAGCTTATCTACAGTCACTAGGCTAAAAGTGGCTGTACATATACTTGTATGTCTGACTGTGAAACTTCCCTCCTTACCAGGCTGCCTTCCCATAAAACTCTGGCTAGAGGAAAGAGGACCTCCAGAAATAGATCCCAACGATATGTAAGAAACAACTTCTAATTTAAAGGCCACCCAAACATCTTAAGAGCAGAGAGGACCCAATACTTTTAATGCAATTACATAAATAAATAGTTATAAGAGGACAGAGGATTCCATTCTCCCTGATGAGTGAATGAATGCTGAATCTCCCTGTCCCTGGTCTCTGATGGGAAATTGCCCCAAACTTCTTTAGTTTCCGAACTTAAGGCCTCTGTCCCTGGGTGCTGGTGTTCCCTGGCTTCTTTCTGAGGTTCATTTTTCTATCCTCTGAAAATACCCTCAAATTGGGACCAGCAGTTGGCATAATGGCTATGTCACTGGACTCCCGTGTAATCGACCATGTTTCAAGTTCTGGACCCAGTGGTTTTAAACTCATGCCAGGCGTGTGTGCGTGCGTGCCCAAGATCCAGAGAGGAGAATGAAGGAAAAGAGATTGCAGCGTGGCCATCCCCCCTGAAGGGTGATTTCTCGCTTTCAGTCTCTCTGTCTCTCTCTGTCTTTCTGGCAAGCTCACGTGCCCCATAGCAAAAACCTCTCCAAATAAATAAATAAATAAAAGAGAAAATACCCTCAAATCAAGAATTTCTCATAATTTAGAAGAAAATTATGCTCATAAGAGACCCTCTAATTCCTAATGCCTAGCTTACAAGTTATTAGACCAATGCAAATAGATGCATTTGGCTGTTTTTGTTCTTTAGGGTGTGTGCACTTGCTGGAGAGACAGAATGACAGAAATCGAGAAATCACCCCCACCCCCACCCCCCCAGGGAGGATGGCCTCACTGCAGTCCCTTTTCCTCCACTCTTCTCTCAGGGTTTTTGGGCACACATAGACATATGCCTGGTGTGAGTTTCAAACCTCCAGGTCCAGGACTCCAACTGCAGCTGACTACATAGTAGTCCAGCTCCTCAACCACCATGCCATCTGCTGGCCTTCAGTTTTTTTTATTATTATTATTTTAAATAACTTTTTTATTCTGTTACTTTTTTTAAGTTTATTATTTTTTTTTCCAAGAGAAAGAGACACAGAGTCAGAGATACAGGTACCCCCAAGAGGGTCCCTATGCCACAATGCTCCCTCAATCCCAGCCATCCAGATCACAAGACATGGGCACGTGCACCAAGTCTGCCCAGGGATATTCTGTGGCCTCCCAGGGAGGCCTTCTCCCTGTGGTTGCAGTTGCTTTATTGCTGTGCCCCTGGCCTCTGAATGCAATTGATATTAAAGTTAGGGCCTTATATTTCCTAGAAATATCTGAAAACTATTTTTAACATCTTTTCTAAAATTTTACTTTCTTAAATTTAATTAAAGTTTTCTTTACATTATCTTAGATAAATGTCTCACTTTCATTAGGTGAATGTATTTTGTTGCTTTCTGCAACATAAACTACTCATTACTCGAGCTACATTCTTTTGGGGTTACATAAACAAAGATACTTTGCGAATAATGGTCTCTCTAGCACAAAAACCAGTGTACTTAAAGACAGCAGAACTTTTCCAATGAGCTGTTTTCCAGCAAAAATGTTGGAGTGCCCAGTGCAGTTCATTTCCAAACACTAATTGAAGGCATTTGTTTTAGGAATCTGGACACATCACACGTGGTGTCATGTCATGCAGTTGTTCTTTGCATAAATGAAGCATCGTAAAGCACGACTGAAGACACAAAAAAATCAAGCTTTCATAAAGCTATTAAACAACAGCCCATTAGTTGTCTTGCCCCTGAAGGAGTTTTACCTGATGTTTTATTGCTGACAGTTCTGTACCTACTATTATTCTATGGTCTCCCATTTCAGAAGTTAGATAAAAGAATAATGGAATAAAATCTTGCCAAGCAAGATACTCCATCTGCTTTTGTTTGTTATTTTTTCCTCTATTCATTGCCCACTTTTCCCAAATGCTTCCTCTAATGCAATAATTTTCCTTTAACACAGACCTATGATTTTAATCAGCCCATCTGTGGGTCCCCATCTGGGGGAAGGGATGGAGGAATTAATGAGTGTTCGATTCATGTTTTGAGTGTAAGGACATTTGCAAGTACACAGTTACCTTCTTACCAAGTTGAAGACTATCCAACAGCCTGCAATACTTACCAACTTCCTCTGATTTTAGTAGAGGTTATACTAAACATTAGGCAAAGAATTGTTTATCATCTGGACAGAAAGGTAATCCTCACTCACATCCAGCATCTGGATTGGGGGCTGTGTGGATATCTCTACTCCATGTTGACTAGTCCCCTCACTGTAGAAAGACTAGTCAAAATCATGGAGCACCTTTTCTCATTAGAGTGACAAGGTGCTGTGACCAGTAGAAACCAGATCTGTGTCTATTGTGTCCCTAGAGGCTATAATATATTGTGTAGCCATTAAACCAACAGCACATAAAGTAAGTGACATTCGTACAACCATAAACAGAACCTATTAAGAGTTCCAGAATATCTTATGGATTGGAAGAGGAATTAATGGGAGCAACATAGATGAAATAGGCAAAGAAATTGATTGATATATTTATAGCACTTACAGCAGAGGCAATGTGTGGAGTTACCGAGTTATGAGAATCACAAAATATAGCTGCAAATCATGAAAAATGTGTAAATGTGTAAAACTATAAGCTTTCAAAGAGATAACTCCCACTCTCCTCTTTCCTCTCATTCCCCATACCCGCAAAGGGGCTGTGGAGTGCGCAAAATGTACATTTTTATGCCTCATTAGATAAAATGTGATGTCACAGAGTGACAGTTGCCAAGGGAGCTCTCATTTGGAATTGCCAATATTATACACCTTAAGATCTTCAATGATAGTGCAACATTAAAACCCTTCTCACTGAATTTCGTTAATAAAAAACACAGCTGTGAGCATTCATACAAATACCTACTTACCATGTTTTATTCCTATGAGTAATCGCTTCCAGATTCAGTCTGACATTTGGAACTTTGTTGCTAAGTGGAAGACTTTAAGATTAACAAAGACACCTTTCCTCATTAGAAACAAAGCCAGGCTGAGGGCGAGTCTGAACAAACTAGATGAGAGCTGAAACAAAAGCTAGTTTAAAAGTGTGTCACTTGTATTTGGAAATTGGAATTTGGGCCGGAGACTCTTGTGTGTGCTCAGTAGTGACCTGAGGGCTTGCAACTCAACTACCACCTCCAACCCAGAAACTATTCTTCAAAGCTGTCTCTAGAAGTCATGACAGTGTGAAAAATGTTAGACTTAGAAAATTTCCCAAGCTCTCAAACAGCAAGGTTAAAGAACCTTCATCCCAGCACCAACCATTCTGTTGAGGAAAAAAAAAATTAAAAACTTCAAACTTGATAATAAAGTTACATAAGGTGCTTAAAAATAGAAAAGTTAGAATTGTACTTTATTTGAAAAATAGATGGTGGTGCTGTAAATTCTTGGAATGTAAATGAGTGGAGATTTTAGTAAATCACCCACCATGCTTTTTCTTTCTTTTGGAAGAACATCCGCTTTTTCCTTTCAACTCCTCATCTATGTTCTTAGTGTGAAAATGTTTCCTTAGCCTGGGCGAAATTTTACTCTTAAAGTAAGAATGATGCCTGCAAAATGTAGGATAAGAAAGTGGGAAAAATACCGAGCAAAGATGTCAGCTAATGGCCAAAGTTCTGGTGCAGAGCCAATCACAAGAGGTGGGTAGGTATTTCGGTTCATCTATCACCAACTGCAAGGTGACATCTTTCTGAGTCTCGATTTCTTCAAGCACAAAATGAGATGAATAATATACACTTCCTAGTGTGGCTAGGAAGAAATAATGAGATGACGGAAATGCTGAACACAAAGCCCAGCACCAGCAGGTGTTCCAATCCATTCTCTCTGCTCCCACGTACCAACCCGTCTTCACCCAGTTCTCTTCTTCCACTTTATTTTCAAATGCCAGAACATTTTTGGCTATATTCTCATAACGACAACAAAAATGAACTGAAGGAGCTATGATGTCTGAATTTATTTCAAGACATGAATTTGATCAAAAACTTGCACACTCTGGAGTGAGAGAGATGGCACCTTCTTCTGCCTTAGAAATACAGGAGACTTCAAAAAGCTTGTGGAAAATTGGAATCCAAGTCTGAGTTTATTTGGGTGCAAAAAAATTTGAAATCCATGTTCAAGTTTTCAGAATACACATTTTTAATGAGCTTTTTGAAGACCCCCTCTTACCGGCATTAAAGAGTGAGGGATTAGGAAGGGTGGGATGCATTTTATAGTCATTGCTTTATCTTGCATATAATTATCTGAGTCATCCACTAATTCTTTTGGCATTCACAGCTGACAATTTCTAGAAACCTCATGATGTATATTATATAAGCACAACTCCATTTCCAACTTTTTCCTGAAACATAAAAAGTGTAAGCTTCTTCCATGTGGAAGAATAGATAATCTAGACTTCTTGAGAAAGGTGAAAGCAGAGAAATGTGTTATTTGGCAGTTAGATTATTGTGAGCAGTCAACCTTAAAGTGATGTTTCTCTGTTAGAATTCTGTTAGAGTTGTTAGCATACTTAGTGAATCTGCATGCCTCATAAAATTTCTAAGACTTTGTGTTTATTAAGCTTTCTTTTTTTATTTTTTATTATTTATTTATTTTTATTTCAATTTCTTTTATACATCCAATCACATGTTACTTACCTTGCAAAGTGAATGTTCCAACAAGTATACAGGTGATAAAAATACGTGGCATAAAATTTGTAAGGTTGAGAGGTAATGCTCCTTCCTTTCTCTGAACCTAACCTTCTAATTCTTGTTACTAAAGACAACCAATACTACCAAGGCTCAAGGTACTTTTCTAAAATAACTAAGCTCACCCATCGGTACAAACACATATACCAATGTTGGCATGAAATGCATACGGTTCTGCATCTGAAATTTGCATTTCACATTATCAATGTGTCTTTTAGCTCATTCTATGTTAGTGCAGAAAGAGATGCCACCTTCTTTATAAAAATCATAAAGCACTCCATTGTATGGATGTATACTTTTCTTTTAGTTCCCACTTTATGGATATCAAAGTTATTTTTCAATATTGTTATCATCGTCATTATTATAAATCACTCTTATGGAGAGTGGTTTTAGACTATAGTGGACCTAACTCATTTCACTCTTATAAGACAAATTTATAGAAGTTGAAATAGTTGAAAACATGTGGAAATTTTTTAAAAAGATGGCCCATCAGAAGTGCAAATTCCTATTTCTCTATATCCTTATCAATACTGATTGTAGGTCATGGTTTTAATACTTGGTAATCTGTGAAAATATGTCTGCTCATCTTTTTCTTGCTTGATATCTTTTTGTGTGTTCCTATTTCTTTATATGTAGGCTGTTTACTTATATTTATTGTTCATATTTCTGTTGGAGTATTGGTGTTTACATTGATTTATATATCCTTTTTAAGAATTATGTTTTTTAATTATTATTATTACTTATTTGCTATAGGGCACATGAGGTCACCAGATAGAGACAGAGACAGACGGAGAGAAAGTAAGAAAGCAAGCTGCCAGGCCCGGTATTCAAACCATAGTTGGCCATGTGGAAGTTCAGCGCCTTAACTATCATGCCACCTGCTGACTCAAGTTTATAAATCCTTTTATAGAGAGTAAAATTATTTTTTGTCATATGAGTAGAAATACTTTTAGCAGTTTACCATTCATCTTTTGATTTCATTATTTTTGTCATACAAAAAATGTAACAATCTCTACTGACATTATTTTTAATATTCTACTGATTTTTTTTAACCTTCAAAAACTTGACCCTTTAACCATTTATATTTGTAAGGAGTGAGCTGGAGATTTACTATTTTTTCATGATACTTATCCATTTGCTATTAATGAATATTATCTTTTCCCAAAGACTTAAAATATCAGTTTCATTATATACTAAATTCTTGTAGACAGTTGGGTTTATTTCAGAATTTCTACCCTCTTTCAATTATCTGCTTGTTCAACTATCAGAACCGCCAGTTCTTAATTATTTTAGCTTTACAATATATTTTAGTAAGTATTAGGGCTAGGCTATTTTCCAACCCTCTGCCTTCCTAGAATTTTCCTGGAGTTCTTGCTTTTTATTTTACCATACTCTAGAATAAGCTTGTCTTCATATTTTAACTGGGTTCCATGAAGTTTACAAATTAACATGAAATTTTCAAATCTTTACATGCTGTGCCTTCTTATATAAGAACATAGTATACTTTTTGTCTTCTTTATCTGTTTAGATTGACTCTGTACCTTCGGGGACATGGAGACTTCCTTTTTACATGTATTATATAAACCGTTGTATTTAAACGGTAGTGTAAAAGTGAATGAACACGGGAACCAGCAGTTAGCGTAATGGCTATGTCACTGGACTCCCACGTAGTCGACCGCGGTTCGCGTACCAGACCTGGTGGCTTAAAACTCACGCCGGGCGTGTGTGCGTGTGTGCCCAAGAGGAGAATGGAGGAGAAGGGATCTGCGGCATGGCCATCCCCCGTGGGGGGTGATTTCTCGCTTTCTGTCTCTCTGTCTCTCTCTGTTTGTCTGGCGAGCACACGCACCCTATAGTGAAAACCTCTCCAAAAGAAAAAAAAAAGTGAATGAACACATGTATATAAATATCAGTACATGTACCTTTATCTTATCTAGTCTTCTCAAATATCATAATAGTAAACATAAGCATATTCAAGTTATCACTTAATAATTAGTAAAATTTAGCATGTTTGGCATGTGAAAAGTCCTTTTTCATGTCTATGGAAAGATTTTAGGCATTATTTCAAATTCTACCCAAACACAAGGTAATCACTTAATTGTTACACAGATCATGGCAGTGTGATTTCCAAATGCCTCTCCTTAGTGCTTGACGTGATAACTATGATAATATAATTTCTGACAACTCATATGTTCTTAACAGTAGCAATTATCTATTTGGAAAAACCTTCCTTCTGTGGATCCATTTGGTTCATTCTAAACAGAAATATATGTGACAAATATTGTGAAGAGAAGATTCTGGGATGGAAATCTTTTTTCACATAAGAACTATATCAAAGAACCCAAAGGAATGAATTTTTAACACTTCCAAAATACCATCTTAATGGCCAGTTAGTCAAAGTTTTTTTTTATGAATTATTCCCTTCTGATCAATAATACATACACAAGAAAATATCTGTTTTAAAGAATTCTCTGCATGATCAAAACAACATATAATTGCTACTTCACTTGACTTACTTTGTAATAGAACTAACATTTGGCTTTTCAACCTGCAATAAATACCTTCCTTTCTATTCTCTTCTGATTGTGCCATAATTAACACCAGGGAAGCACACATTTAACTGTATGTGACAGATATTTATTTAAAATACCTTCTGCTGCATATATTAACATTTTTCTTCCCACTTGTTAAAGTAGCCTTGAGTTCAGCGGCAAAATCAGATTCACAATTCCGTTATGTTAATAGCCCCATACTAAAGCAGAATATATCATTTCAGAGGAAATCAGTGAGCTCCATCACAATAATTGTGTGTTTACTGCATCAGGCAATTTAAATTCTATGGAAATCCATGGCATCCTCAATCTCCCCACCCATCACCAAGTACAAACACAGAAGTCATATCTAAGTCAACTACAATACATTACATGGGTACACACTGCTGTTTCTCCCTAATTTCTGAGAAAATAGATATTCATTTTGCTTACAAGTCTTTACACTAACATCATGAGGTCAATATGTGAAGAATTTCTATTGTTGAAAGATGCCCCATGTGCAGATTATCTGAAAGAGAGATCATGCGTGGGAGTGGCTCACCAAAATCTGAGAACCTAGAATTGGAAGCCATTTGCAAATGTGACAATTACATTTAAAAAGTACTAATTTTGTATTAAGATATGTTTTCAAATGTATCTCTTCCTACTATATAGGTGGAACATATAAATAAAGTCAGCAAGCCAAATGAATTTTAAGGTGGGCTTTAGATATTTAGATATTATGAAAATTATATAAATGAGGGAACTAGGGCTCAGAGAGGTCCCATAGTCACACAGCTTACACTGAGCTTCCATTAGAACCCAGTGTTCTGACCTGCATAAACCTCCTTGTTTCTGTTATGCTGCATGGGTGATCAGCCCTGGTAAATTATTAAGGGAAACCCCTAATATTGGAGTAAAATCTCTGAATATTTTGTAGTCTGCATTCTGTAGGAGTTTACTATTGGGTGGTAGAAAAAGCCATGACCTATTTTTGCCTGGAAAAACAGAAAAATAGGTCATGACTTTTCTGATGACCCAATAAATTCCCACAAAACACAACTTAGTGTCACAGATTCCTGGGGACAGAGAGATTCCACTGAAGGCTACATATGTATTTAGCAGTAGAATTGACACTAGAACTCAAATCTTCCTTTCTCCAGGTCAGTGCAGTGATTCCTGCTCTGTGTTTTTCTCCCTTACTACCACAGAAAGAATGCTTCCTGCAGGAACCATGTGTACACTTGTGTTTTGCTCAGAGATGGAAAAACATTTTACATGAGCAATTACTCTGGTAGCAGGGTGATCAGAGAAGAGCCTGGTAGCCATCACTCAGAAAACTAGAGGGACCAGCAGTTGGTGTAATGGCTATGTTGCTGAACTCTCATGTAGTCAACCGTGGTTCGTGTCCCAGACCCAGTGACCTAAACTCACGCTGGGCACGTGTGCATGCATGCGTGCCCAAGATCCAGAGAGGAGAATGGAGGAGAAGGGGTTGTGGCATGGCCATCTCCCTGGGGAGTGATTTCTTGCTTTCTGTTTCTCTGTCTCTCTCTGTCTTTCCACGAGCACGACACTTTCAGACCTCTAACACATCTTCACTAATACTTCAAAGCAGGAAACATTCAGCAAATATGACTGTAGTAAAACTGTGCTCTTCCTCAGTGAGCACCAGATCCCAATGGTCTTTGGAAAAGTTCTGACCTCACTTTTTATTTTAACACTGAGTCTCAAATTATTTGAATTTACTATGGGCTCTCTGTTCCAATTAACATGGATAGGGTGTTGATGGTCTTTTTTTGTTCTTTACATGAGAAGTTTCTTTGTTGCAGCTTTGCTAAATACCACGTGAGAGTTAAGTAGAATTTCTGAGGTCTTTAAAAAAAAAAGCATCACATTTACAAGGTTCCACAAGAGTTTTCAAATTGTACTTCCTTTAACATGAAGGAAAAAATCATAAAGTTATCATGTATGTTTTCCCCTCTAGTTCATTTAATGAATAGTGCTTAAAAAAAAAGAATCTTGAGAAATATTTATTTTAATTAAGGGCACCAACATAGACAGAGTGGAGTATCTTTAAATATTACAAGCAACGTTGCCAGTGTCCTTTTTGTGAAAAGAATAAAAGAGCACCCATCATGCTACCATTTGTTGATATAAGTTAATGTCATCAGATGTGCATCAATGACATTACTAATTACTGAAGGCCCAGGATGTTCTAATGAAGTGTCCTCTGCTCCAATACCATAGTTAACCTTACCATCAAATATTTAATTCATCCATGAGTTCATGCACGAATGTATTCATTTACTCACCCATTTATGAGCGATGGGAAAATGGTCATATTGTATTCTAGCAGGAGCTTGAAACTGTGAGCTAATCTGTACAGTATCTAATGAAATGTCATGACTGGTATGAACTAGAAGAGCTGCAGATTCTCTGTTTGAGAAGCTGATGGAAAATAAACGTTTTTAAAGTTTATTCACCTGTTTCTTCCATGACCAAAAGAGAGAGTGATAAAGACAAAGACAGAGAGACAGGCTTCCTCAACAGGGTGTCCATGCCACAATCCACCCCCAGGATCCACCAGCCAAAATTAATCATTGTGTGCTTACTGCATTAGGCAATTTAAATGGAATAAATGCTATGTAAATACATGGCATCCTCATTTAATAGGGTGTCTATGCTGTAAACCACCCCACAGTCTCTGCTAGCCCAGATCATGGGGATGTGTGTATACCTGGCATACTTTGGGAGGTACTAGGATGGTAAACAGGACCTTTCCCATGTGAGTCAGGTTGTATTACTGTTGTGCATAACTAACCCTATAAAAGAAACATTCTAAATAAATACCTATGTAGAAGCTAAGTATTATGTCATGTAACTCATTTTGGAAGAAAAAATGAAATATTGCCTTATTTCATTGTTAGCATGAAGTAAAACCTGGAAGCAGATGCTCCCCCAATGGATGACTATTAGAAGTATCCATATATGAGAAGCACAGACAATGAATCATAGGTACCTAAATTATGACATTTTGCCTCAGGGCGTGTCAAAAACTATAGGCAAATGACCAAATTATTCACTCTTTCTGGACCAAATATTTTTGCCAAATGCAGAACTCTCTTGAAGACCATGAAGAGTCAATTCCTATATGGATTGAAATGAAATGTCACTTTCTTGTCAAACTTGTCAACCTTACCCTGACTAGAAAAGTAGAAATCCTGTTACAAAAGTCAGCAAAAACAGAGCTTCGGTAGATCCACCATCAGAGAAGCCCTGCACTGTCCTAATTTCAGTTTGTCTTGTCACATTTCCTTAATTAGCATTTCCTCCATTGAGATTTGTTTTTTTTCCTTACTGGTTTTGCTTTTTCTTCTGAAAAACTCAGTGTAAGGTTCTGGCTACCACTTTATGATCATGAGAAAACAAACTAAAATATATCCTAGAAAAAATGTGCAGTTTTTCTGGATTGTGATTGACGTGGACTAGGTGAAATTCTTTCTAAGTAGTTGAATATCCTAAGTGTCTTGAGTATTTTTAATAGCTAATATTGTTAGCTTATGGCTTATGGTGCTATTAATTATGACAAAAGAAAGTATTTTCCTATCTGGATTATACTGTGAACTGCACTGTAGCTCTTGAAAATTCCCTTTGAAAACTGAAATAGTGGTTGCAATTTATAGGACTTGTGCCTTTTAAAAATGTTCCTCTCTTTTAAAAATTTAAATAGAAAAAAAATTTAAATAGAAAAATAAAGAAATGTAGGGAATTTTATAAATATTGGAGGATATAGCTCTTCTCACAAAGTACTGATGCAAATATTAAATTCACTTTTATTTTTACCACTTCAGCTTGAACCTTGTTCAAACTATATTTCATAAAAAGAGTTTGGAATAAATGGATTTTAATTGCCATGAGATCGTTCCTTGAAATCCTTCAAAATCATTATTGGAATGAAAATAAATAAATAAATAAATAACTCTGGGCAATCCTCAGTCAACATCTGATAGCATTTTTATGTTTAGCATAGTTTCTTGTTGGGGCAGACAACTACCAGAGTTTAAAATAAACTTATTTTATTTTGACGATTAATTTTTGAGGAATTCACCTCCAAATGTGAGAGTCTTCCTGTCATCAAGTAAACAAGATTAACTAGGGGCAGTCCATGAATGGGGGAGTACAAGAGCAGAAAAAAGTAGTACAAAAGCCAGGTTCATCCCTTATGACCATCCTCTGCAGACTGTGCTCCAGCCCAAAGGACTGTCTGTGTGTGGTTATTGATGTCTACAACGACTTCTTCATATACTATCAGTTGACAAAAACTAGCTCCTGGGTTAAACCCCCTTTCAAATGTCTTCAAAAAGCCTCTCCCACCTCTAACCTCCCTTTCTTCTACCTTCTCCCCTTGCTACTTGCACTCCTATTATCACCATACACGACTTTAGTTATTTACATGTCTGTTCCTCCGATGAGATTTCAAACATGGTGGGATGAAAACCTTGTCCTGTCTTTGTATCCTTGTGTCCACAACCATGTCTTGACAGCATGAGCTATTCCATACATATTTGGCTTCAGTCGATTTTGCAGTTCTGTAAAAATGTCCTTCTCTTTCTTATCTATTTGCCTTTGTCCACACTATTCCTGCTGACTGTGATATCTTCCCCCAAGTATGACTTCTTCCTCTACCCAAATCTCTTACACACACATCAGGACTTCCTCAAGTTGTCGTGTTCCTGTGGTAAGCTTTCTCCAGTTATCCTCTTCCCCTCCACCACCATTGTGTTAGATTTGGGTCGCTAGCCTGCACTTCCACAGAAATCTCTATTGTCCCCAATCCTGGATGACTCTGCGATGTCTTTATTACGTAGTATCTCACTCTGTAGTCATGATATTCTTGAGGACAGGACTCATTTCTGTGTCTCTGCAGTTCTCAGATCAGCATAGTAGGCACTCAATAAATATTAATATTTGCTAAATAGTCTCTTGAATGGATGGATAGATGTTAAAAATGGAATTTTATATGAAATCACTATATCTTGCTGTTCTTGTATTATTTGCAAAATAGAAAGAGAAAAAAGATGAAAAGGGAGGGCAGAAGGGAGAGAGGAAGAAAGGACAGAAGAATGGAAGGAAAGAAGGGAGGACATATTTAAGGGACGTAACAACAAAACACTTGGTTCATTTTTCTCTACCTCTGCTGTTCACGACGTAAGTGCACTGACCCTATTATGGGAATGAATGGACCCTTAATCAACTATCTTTGTTTTCCTCCATGCTGCTTACCACCCTGGCCACGTGCCATGTGCTTTTATAAGAGCAGAGGTTCAGACTGGCTTTAAGCTAATTACAGGAGTATGGCGTATGCTCTTCAAGAATAGAGAGACATTCCAGGCCTGCCTGTGGCGAGGTGGTTAGGTGACTGGATTCCACATAGCTGACCACATGGTCCTAGTAGGACCTAGTGGCTTGAGAAACACACTGAGTGCATGTACGTGTGTGTACCCAAAATCCTGAAAAGGGAGAAATGGAAAATCAGGATCGCAGTGTGACCATCCCCCGTGGCGAGTGCTTTCTCACTTTCTCTCTCTCTTTTTCTGTCCCTTATGCTTTTTGCCTCTGGCAAAATTTAAAGAGAAAAGAAAGTAGAAAGATTTTTTTTTAAAAACTGAATGTAATATATACTACACTGTTGAGAACTTGTGGTTTGTGATTCCTGATCATATCTTACGGACTATTCTGGATAGACAAAATTTCACCAACTTCCCACAGTTTGATCTTATCAACAATAATGACAATATTTATATTTGGAAAAAAAACATGGTAGTTAAAAAATAGCAGAATTTATGTACAGATGGAACAAGAACAAAATTCTGTCACTCTATTTCCTAGTGTGATCTTAGGCAAGTTACTTAGTCTCAGTTTCTTTACCGATAAATGGGAAATAATATTGCATGGTGGTGTTCAGGAAGTGAGCTTGATAATAAACACCTATGCTTGGCAAGGTGTCTAGGACACACTATGCATTTTATTCTTTTCCTTATGGGGCAGTGCTAAAGAGATTTTTAAGATAAGATTTTAAGACAGGATTCTTACTGATTATTTCAGTTTACACTCTCACATTCTCCATTCCAACTCCCAATACCATTTTTAATTAAGAAATAAATACCAAAATTCAACTAGGCAGTCCTCAAGATGTATTAGGTCTCTTTCCTGGTTCTCCTGACAAACTGTATTATTATTATTATTACTATTATTTTGAAGAAGCTTTTGCCTTAGGGCATGTCACTTTCTGGAGTGAGAAAGAGACAGAGACAGTGAGAGGGGAAGTGAGAAACCACCCCCCCTCCCAAAGTGGCTGTGCCTCAATTCCTTCTCCTCCATTCTCCTCCCAGGATCTTGGGCACGCACACATATGTGTGATTTTCTTTTCTTTCTTTTTTTTTTTTAAGAGGTTTTTGCCTTAGGGCATGTGTGCTCATTAGAGAAAGATAGACAGACTGACAGAGTGAGAGGGAAACTGAGAAATCACCACCACCACCCCCCCCCCCCCAGAGGGGATGACCGCACTTCAATCCCTTCTCCTCCCAGGATTATGGGCATGCACCCACACACACCCGGCATGATTTTGAAGCCACTGGATTTGGGACTCTAGCTGCGACCAGCCATGTGGGAGTCCAGCAATGTAACCACTATGCCATGTGTTAGTCCTGTCTGGCACAATGTTTCATGCCACTGGGTCCAGGACTGGATCTATGGTTGACCATGTGGGAGTCCAGCAATGTAACCACTATGCCAAGTGTTAGTCCTGACTGGCACAATGTTTCATGCCACTGGGTCTGGGACTTGAACTGGGGTTGACCATGTGGGAGTCCAGCAATGTAACTATCAGCCATCTTCTAGCCCCAGCACACTGTATTTTATGCTCTTAGATGCTCTTTATTTCTATAAGCTTCCAAACTAGGTTGTGAACCTCATAAGAGGAAGGACACTGTTTCATTACTGATTCTGAGACCCACTAGTCTTTCAATAGTTAATCAATACCATCCTGGAAGGGAATTTCTGTAAAACACAGGAAGTCTGCTAGATAGAGGCTGAAGAGTAGAAAGGTGTAGTTCCCTTTGCCTTGGCGAGGATGTTTATAAGAGCCCCTGGACTGCTGGTCTTTCCACTTCTTACCTGATACATGTTCTTCACCTCTTCACGCAACTGCTGCTCTGTAGCTTGTCACTGTCGTGTTGAAGCAAAAGGATGGGGCACACCACCCATCCCATGGTATGAATCATTGATTCAGCAAAGTCCCAAAGTCAAAGACTGAATCACTAAGAATCCACAACATCCAACATAGAGTGTTGCATGGCCACCTGTAGGAAATAGTGACATCAGAGACTCAGGATGTCTTTCTAGCAAGTAGCAAGAAAAAAAAATGAAACAGAGAGAAAGAGAGAAAATATTTATTGAAATGCAAATGGATCCTTTGTGTATGTTCTTTAGCTTTTTGACACAGAAGATCTGAAGAGAGCAGCCTTTGAGTCACCTGCCCCCACTATCCTTGTTTATCTTCACGATGGTGTAGAGCACTAATAATATGAAAATTGTAGAGAGGAAATGCTTATTTTTAAGATGCATACTGCTCTTAAAAATAGCAAAAGAAATAGTAAAATTTCCCAGAAGAGTAAATTAATGTTGGTTCAAAACTCTTCTTTTCTATGGGTCTGTGGACAGCAGGGGTGCTGGTGAAGCCCTTTGGGCTCCTTGGGTCACACTGGAAGCTGCTGGTGGCAGGAGGGTGTTGGAATCTGCAGCCTGGCCTGCCACTGACCCAGTGCTGCTGCTCCACATGGACTGCCTCTCAGTCTCTTCTCAGAGAACAAAGGACATTCTTCATCTGCATCCGTGGTAAATAGCAGTTGTTGAGAGAAGTGGAACTGGCACAGAACTTTGAGTACTGTGGATGAAAAAGTTCTCTTGAAATGTGAAATATTTTTAAATGTTTTAGCCATCACACAATTATACTTAACCGTCATGCCAATCAGAGCTAGGAGAAAGGACATCCAAGAGTCCTTCCAAAAGTTCATGCAAAATACAGATTAGCGAAAAGCTGTGTATGGATTTCAGTTGCTTTTTACTGAAATAAAGTCATATTTTATTTATTTTTTTTTTGGAGAAATTTTTGCTATAGGGCATGTGTGCTCACCAGAAAGGCAGAGAGAGACAAAAAGTGAGAAATCACACACACACACACACACCCCCCCCCCCCCCCCGCCCAGGGGAGATGGCCACGCCACAGTCCCTTCTCCATTCTCCTCTCGGGACCTTGAGCACGCACACACATGCGCCAGGAGTGAGTTTAAGCCACTGGGTCCGGGACTCAAACCGCAGTCGACTACATAGGAGTCCAGCAACATAGCCATTATGCCATCTGCTGGTCCCTAAAGTCATATTTTAATTTCATTTTTTTCTACAAATTGTGTGAAGTCCCCTTAGACATGCATTTCAATATCTCACTGGAGTGAGCCCTTTGCAAGGTCAGATTTCTGCCAAGGATGTAACTCTCCAAGGTAAATGTTTGAAAAGGTGGACCTCAAAATTTCAGATATATCCCTGGTTTAAGCCTAATTCTTTCGTCTAATGTTCTCTTTTATTAATTGTGGATCTTATGGTACAACATATAAACATTGACTGTATAGTGTCCCTTCTTCTAGGAAAGAGAACAACAGGGGTTTTCTATAAATGCACTGAATTTTCTCTCAAACCTGAAAGTGAATATCACTCTTTTGATATAGTCTTAATGTAGCTTCTCAAAATTCAAAATTGCTTTAGTCTTCAGTGGCAATTCCTTACTCTCTGTTTGTGTATTGAACTTTTTTTTTTTTTTTTTTGGAGAGGTTTTTCGCGAAGGGCGCGTTATAGAGACAGAAAGCGAGAAATAATGGTCACGCCGCAATCCCTTCTCCTCCATTCTCCTCTCGGGATCTTGGGCACGCACGCAACGCGCCAGGCGTGAGTTGTAAGCCACCGGGTCCGAGACGCGAACCGTGGTCGACTATGTGGGAGTCCAGCGACATAGCCATTACGCTAACTGCTGGTTATGTATTGAACTTTTCAAGTTATAATGTAAAATCATAAATTCATAGTCTTAGTCAGAAATCATCTTTTTCCCCATCGTCCAAAAGGCAATGTTCTGGATATTGTCTTAGCTCTCCAGTAAAATAGCAAGATTATAGACATTCACCCTAATCCCCACAGCACCCCCGAACCCAAGCATTGCTTTTGTTTTCTACCAGGTGACAAAAGAGGTTTACCTCTGACTGAAAAAATGTGGCCGCAATTGAGGCTTTACAAAATCATGTCTCCTCTCTACTACCCTGTGATAAATAGAATCTGTACTGCCTGACACTGGTGAACAATGGCTGAAATGGATATTAGAAAAATCTCATTTATCTTCTGCTTCATTTCTTGATAGGGGTCCTTGTCACTAGGACTATTGTGTGACCAGCTCTGGAAAGGGCATCTCATTAGTTTTTCTTATCAAGATAGCAAGGTCCTTTTAACAGCAAAGCACTTACATTTTAGATTCAATTAGGAAACTGTATGGGTGTGTGGGTGTGTGTGTGTGTGTGTGTGTATGTGTATGCGTGTACATGCATACTCATGCATACACTTCAGAGCTTCTGCTTTGAGATAGAGCAGTGTCAGCTTGGTTCCACAAAGCCTTTCACCACAGTTGGGCCCAGAGGGCACATCACAGTGAATGAAGCAAGCCCTAAATCCAGGTGTCCTCCTCCGCACAGGTAGCTGATAAGCTAGTCCTCACTGGGTCCCATGATCTCGTCAGAGGTAGGATTAGCTTGTGCAAGGTAAGGAAAGCAGGCCAACTACGTTATGAGGGATTTTTGTGGATTACTATTTCTGAGGTGATGGTTTCTAAAACCAAACAAAAACCCTTTATTGAGTCTATGAACTTCCAGAGGGTTTTCCTTGATTTCCTCAATGCACACAGCTGGCTCTTCTGACAAGTGCACTTCGGAACAGCTCACAGTTGCCACCCAGGCAACTGGGAGAATGTTCACAAGTCAGAAGTGATTTAGAATAAGTCAGATGGAATTCAAGTTTTTCACATCGTTTTGAAAATCTAGTGACAGGTGGATGACGTGGGTCAACTGGACATCAGGGCATTGTTTAGTAAGTTTAGTCAACACACTAAGAGAAGGAGCCTCTCTCTTAGCAACTGTGTAAAACAACTGGAATTGAAGTATCCTGCCAGGGTTGTGAATGATCTCCTGGGGATATTGGCCTCTTTTTGAAAGCACAATGGTACTTTCAGGACAGGAGGGTGCCACGTAGTTCATTTGATCAGTGGATCTGGGAAACTACTGGCCAGCTAGAATGTTTCAGGGAATAGGACCATTGACTTGCAAGTTAGGGTCTAGTTGAATTCTGGGCAATTCTGTACTTTACACCTGCCCAGTAGGACAGCATTCGAAGAGAGAGCCATTTCTTAAAATTTACTTTCTGCAAACTTATCACTACTGAGCTTAAGAGAGAGTGTCTTGTTCACTATATCACCTGTATATAGCAGATGTCTGATAGAGAACAAGCACTCAATAAAATGTCTTTTTGAATGGATGAGTGTGTGAACACAAAGAATTCAGTGGTCCCCAATCTTTTTGGCACCAAGGACTTGTTTCATAGAAGACAGTTTTGCCACGGACTGGGGCACGGACTGAAGAAGAGGGGTTCAGGACAATTCAAGTACATTACATTTATTGCATACTTTGTTTATATTATTATTACATTGCTATATGTAATGAAATAATTATGCAACTCACCATGGTATAGACTCAGTGAGAGCCCTGAGAATAATTATACAACTCACCATGATGCAGAATCAGTGAGAGCCCTGAGCTTGTTTTTCTACAACTAGCCAGTCCCATCTGGGGGCTTCTATGAGAATCTAATGCCATCACTGATCTGACAAGAGGCAGAGTTCAGGCAGTAATGCAAGCAATGGGGAATGGCTGTAAATACAGATGAAGCCTCACTGCTCACCTGCTGCTCACCTCCTGCCATGTGGCCCAGTTCTAACAGGCCATGGACCTGTACTGGGTCTTGGGGAAACCTGATGTAAGGTAAACTGAGTCCTAGTTCTGGTTTTGTGCTTGCTAGCCGGTAGTGACTTCAGGACACTAAATTCACGGAGCCTCAGTTTACTCTATAACAGTTAAAGGTGTGAATTGAGGGACCAGCAGTTAGCATAATGGCTATGTCGCTGGATTCCCATGTAGTCGACTGCAGTTCGCGTCCCATACCCGGTGGCTTAAACTCACGCCAGGCGCGTGTGCGTGCGTGCCCAAGATCCTGAGAGGAGAATGGAGGAGAAGGGATCGCGGCGTGGTCATCCCCCCGGGGGGGTGATTTCTCATTTTCTATCTCTCTATCTCTCTCTGTCTGTCTGGTGAGTGCATGCGCCCTATAACAAAAACCTCTCCAAAAAAAAAAAAAAAAAAAAAAAAAAAAAAAGGTGTGAATTGAACAAAGATCTTTCCAGACATACTGATTCTAAATCTTTGGGTTGGAATCCTGGGAATCTTGACCAGCTTTTCCCCCTTTGAATATGTAGATTATCAGATAAGGGCTAATACAGGTGATTGCTGAGTTGTTACATGCATGTTGGTCTCTTTTCCCAATGAGATGGACATCCTAGGCTACCTGGGTGTTCTGAGCACTTATAGAAAAAGGGCTGCCAAGGTAGGGATGTGGAGTAAGGACAGAAAGGAAACCAGAATTTACCTACTTCAAAATGTCCTTAAGGACTAATCAGTAAACATCTGTAAACAAAGGCAGAAGATGTTCCCAGGAAAAATGGAAATCTATAAATTCATGCCAATGAAAGCCACATCCACCTGATGCAAAACCACAGTTCTATTATATGCCAGCGTGTCATTCATCACGCTCATGGAGTTGCTTGGTTTGTTATGTGCTTCATTTGGCCCTTTACCTTGCTCCCTGGTGATTTAACCAACTCGCATTCCATCGCTGCAACACTTGATGGTGTTAAGTAGGATCGCAGTCACATCCACCTTCATGCATAATTAAGAAATGGATTAGATGCTTCGAAAATGAAAATCGTTGCTATGACTTCCAAGGCTCGCAAAATTATCCAAATCCAGTTTTACTTCCTGAGTTTTGTTTCATGGAATATTTATGACGAGCTGTGATAAAATATTGATCCAGGATGTTCTGACTAGAAACAGGTGCCTTCGAGGTGCCACATCATTATGTGGAACTCGCATGGCATTTTGTTTGCCAAAAGCCTCTCTCTAATACTTCAATTTTGTTTTGCATTAGTGTTGATGGGCACCACAATTTTGTGCTAAGAGTGAAGAAGTGGAGCCCCAAAGGGGAAGTGGTCTGCCCCGCACTAATGGTTTCTCTGTACCCTTCTGCAGGCTGGCCACCTTACACAGCCCGCCCGCTCTACTTCCCTTCAGGCCTCCTCACTGGACGAGGGCTGACACACTGAAGAATAGAGCACATTCCTTACCATCTCATATTTCTGTGCCTTTACAGATAGGGTCACCAGGAAAAAGGTAATTCTCCTCTCCTTCTGGGACTCGGTCCTCACTTCTGACTGTGATGAGCAGCATCTAAGTTAAAGGACTCATTCATTCACATTTCAAAGTCTGACCCCCTGCTCCTGCTCTCCTGGTTTCCACTGTCTTCCTTCAAGCCCAGCTCTCCTGGCCTTGGTCCTCCTCTATCCGAACCCTAATCCTCCTTCCAAGCTTTACTGGGGCATCACCTGCTGCAAGGAAATCTGGTCCCTGAGGTTTCCTTTCCTTTAAACCCACTGCCTATCCCTTGCCACATTTCAGTATGCACAATACTGCTGTCTTGAGAGAAAAGCTGTCAAAGATTTGATCTCAACTCTCCTGTGTGGTTTTGACAGATTAAATAAATTGCAGTTTACAAAGGCAAACATAAATATGGATTACACTTGGCTACCAAATTTCAAAGTCATTGTTCTATAGCCAAAGTGTGGCTCTTGCTCAATAAGGACTTAGATGACCTATCAATGAATGATGATGGTGGATCATTAAGACCACCATTTGGACAGGACTCTGTGTTTCACTCACTGTCTCCATTGAAGGCACTTTTCCAACTTTCCCTCTCTGACTCAATAGATATGTATCCCAAGAGCTTGGGGATATAGCCACAAAAAGACAAGTGAGCATAAAATATTGTAAATCTCTTGCTTTCTTTTAAAACTTCATGTGGGGGCCAGCAGGTGGCATAGTGGTTAAGGTGCTAGACTCCCACAGTTTCAGAACTGGACCTAGTGGCTTTAGACTCATGCCAGGTGCATGTGTACACGTGCCCAAAATCCCAAGAAGAAAATGGAAGAGAAGGCTTGGCCATCCCCTCAGAAGGCGATTTCTCACTTTTTCTCTCTCTGTCTCTCTGGCAAGTGCATGTTCCCTATAGCAAAAATATCTCTTAAAACAAACAGACAAACAAAAACAAAAACAAAAAAAGAGTTCGCATTCAATTTTACTTCATGTAAAATTTTATCTTCCATGATGAAATTGCTCATTTACAACCTAAAAATATTTTAATTGAATCTCCAGTAAATAAAAATGCTACCCCAAAAAGATTCTATGTGTCTGCCATACCAGTTTAAAAAACACTGGAAAGCTATTTAATTTGATCATTTTCACTACTCTGTGAAAGAGGTGAGATACTTATTACTAACTCATAAGAGAGAAAAGTAATCCATCGCTTGGATTCACTTTCCTAAATCAGAGAATAACAGAGTTAAGATTCAAAGACAGGTGTGTTTAACTCCAACTCTTATATAAAAATGTCTTTGCCCTTTCAGAAGCTTCCAGCTGCACTGGCCTCATGATACAGAAGACTATATCATGCTTTATCCACAACCCCACCATCTAGCCAAAATGGAAAAAAAAAAATGACCCAGTGGTCAGGCATGGTTGTGTCTCTGTCCACATTAGCTTACTCCCCCTGAAGGCTGGTACCCAGCTCTCAGCCCTAGCCCTTCTGTGTCCACATCTAGCTTCCAATCTGGAAACCCAAAGAACCTCATCGGTCTCCCCGGATATCTATGTCCAATAGTCCCTGAAGCACTTTATTACCATTGTTATTTTCATCTCTTTCTTTACTAGACCATAATGTCCTTGAACTTGAGGCTCACCTATATGTCTTAGTGCACCTGCTGAACCAAGCTCAGTGTTTGGCATGTCATAAATCCTCTCCTATACATATATGTCAAATAAATGAACATAAGAACCAGCTTCCTAGTTTCCTGAAACTGGGCAGGGAGTGTTGAAGTGGGTAGAATGTGCAATTTCTCCATCAGCCGAAACTCAAGAATAACTGCAGCAACTAACACATAACAACATCATGTTGAGCCATGCGTGTCTATAGCCTTTCCTCTCTGCCGTATGTAATGATATATAGCGCTCTGGAAGTAATGGTCTGTAGCTTAAATGGGTCAGGTGTATATTTTGATTTCCTCTTCCTGCTTGTTGAAAAATACTTTATGGTTTTGTAATTTTGTTTTTTAATATCTAAGATGATTGACCATGCTACCTAGCAGCCTGAAGGAAGACATCCTGAAACCCCTAAATGTCACCGTTATTTATCCCAACATAGTAGAGCAATCTTATTTGAAATTTGATCTTCTCCAAAGTACGGCTATAGCTGCATTCCATTTGGTTCAGTGACTAAAATAAAAGGGAGGGACACATTATTTAAGACTCCGCTCTCGCTTGCTACTGTTCTCTTCTCCTGAGAGTTACCCAGTTGAAATATCACATGTTCCTCACCTTGCCTTGTGATAAATTATAATTTCTCAGGGCTAAAAATTTCAATCCTGGCTCTTAGCAGCTAGGCTGAAACTGATTTCCCATCTCTTTCTCTCCAAGAGAGGTACTATGTCTAAGGAAACCATTATCCTCTGATATTTCTACCCTACTGAGAGTGTGGATTTTCATAGATAAGCCTAAACACATTTACACACTCTTCATAGCCAAAACTGTGAGACTTTCATTTTCCATACAACTTAATAACTCAAAGGCAACTACATGTTCTGAAATATACTGCCTTTACTCTCCTATCATAAAAAAAAGAGAGAGAGAAAAAAAAAGAGTCCATTTTTCTATTGGGGAGGTTGGAAATGGTTCTAAGTAAGTGGTAAGATGACTTTTCTCTTTTATATATATTCAGTAATATTACCAACTATTGTCAACATTACCAACTATCTTCTCTGAAAAAAAGATACATTGAAATAACAATAAATCACTATGACTTTTTATATGTTGCCATATAGATACCTATAGAAAGAGATACAGTACCCCAAACCACACTGCTTATCTTGGAAACCTGTTTAAATTCACAAATGTTGCCTTTGTGTAATAATAGACTTGCCCAGCAGATTTTATATTGAATCTAGACATATAATGATCCCCTCTAGAAGAGGCAAGCAAATTCCCATAACCCCAGATAGCTCTGAAGCTCCCATAACACTGAGTCTTGGCCACATACTTTGCAGCACTGTAAAAGGAGCTGGCCTATGGTGCAGATAACTGAAACTCTGATTGTGCCCACTTGTTTTCAAGAATACTCTAATACCTAAGAGTTCGCATTCAGATTCCCCTGGATTGTGACAGACCATCTGCTCACTTCTGCCACCTCAACATCGATCTTTGCAGGGGAATGATTTAAGTGGCATTTAGATCGATCCCTGAGACAGTCCAACAAAGATATCCACCCTGCCATAATCTGCTCATTTTGTATGGATAGACTTGGGCTTAGCTCCAAGAGTGCCAATCGCATTGCAATTTGCAGAAAACTTTCAGACTATTTAATGCTCTACGAATGCTCTTCCCGTGTCCAGGGAATAATAAAGGACAATGCAAAGTATTACCTTGTCCCTTACTAGTGTTTTATTAAAGCCCCAATTTGAGGCAATCAAAGGAAATTGAAAACAAAACTAAAACAAAAGAATGAAGCAAAACAAAAAGGTTCCTGCTGAAAACATTGCAGGCAAAGCATTGACTTGGATAGAAATAGCAGGCAGAGCCCAAGCCATCTTAGGAAATAAATCCAAATTATTTTTACCAAGCACATTTAAGCTCCATCTTTCTTCAAAAATATTAAATCTCATTTCACTCAAACTGTTAAAAAGCTAAGTAACATAGTTTTTCATAAAGTTGAATATATACATTCTTTATGGCCCAGAAATGCCAATCCCAAGTGTAGAGGCCATGTAAAATACATGCAAGATTATTTGTAAGATCGAAAATAAGCTGAAACAACCTAGATATCCATTAACAAAAGGTTTTTTTTTCCCCACAAAATGAAGTACTATTGAGCATTAAAAAATGAAATAGCAGTGACTATAATGAAACACTGCTACGTACTCTCTAGGATGGCTATCATCAAAAACAAACAAAACAGTTATTGGCAAGGGTGTGAAATTAGAAATCTCATCCATTGCTGGTAAGAATGTTCTGCACCATAGTGTTTTGACATGATGCAGCCTCTTTGGAAAACAGTTTGGGCATTCCTCCAAATGTCTAACAGTTACCTAAATCTGACTCAGCAATTCCACTCCTAGCTGTTTACCCTAGGAAAAGTGTATGTCCACACAAAAAGCTTAGATGTGACTGTTAATAGCAGCATTATTCATAAAAGCTAAAATGTGGAAACTACCTGGATGTCTGTTAACTTATAAATGGACATATAACTTATAAACGGACAAATTAAATATCACTGATCTATGCAATGAAATATTATTCAACAATAAAAAGCAATGAGTTCCTGACACATGCTATGACATGGCTGAACCTTGAAAACAGTTAAGTGAAAGAAGTCAGACAAAGAAAGCCACATAATACACAGTCCATTTGTTTAAAATGTCCACAATGTACAAATCTATACAGACAGAAAATAGATTTGTGGTTGCCTATGACTTGTGGTAATGAGTGATTGCTGATGGAGTACAGGGTTTCTTTTTGGGAGAAATGAAAAGGTCTTAAAATTAGATTGTGGAGATGGTTGCACAACTCTACAAATATACTGAAAAAATTTAATTATATGCTGTAAATGGGAGAATTATATAATATATGAATTACATCTCAAGATTGTTTTAAGTTACACAGGAAAAATGAAATAAATACAACATTATCAACATAATTCCTGCAACATGTTAAATAAAAAACAAAAGGATGTATATCATATAAATCCACTGATATAAAATTTAAGTGTATACCAAATAATACTACATATGCTTTATATATCTCTATACAAATATTATTTTTAATAAAGCAGAGCAAAAGAAGGGTGGTCTCTAAGAGAGTTCCACAAGATTTTCAGTTATATTTAAGTTCAACGAGGGATACAATATCTTCATTATAGTATCCATTGTAATTGGTTGAGCTATTTCATAACAATAATAACAACCGTTACCAATAAATAATCTGGAAGTGTCGGTTGAGTTTTATTAGGCTCTATTATTAACTTTCCTGCTCCAAATCAGGTTTACAATGAGCCATAAAGTGAAAGAAAAGTTATATCTCCTATGATATTTGGCTGCAAACTTAACATTCCACCATTAATAAATGTTCCCATAGTTGCCCCATAAAACAAAGTTTTAAGTTATTTTCAGTATTCCCCTGTTGAGGATGATTACTAAAAATTCCTATCTGGTAATGTCTTTTCTAAAATCCATATGTATGAAAAAAAAAGGAGCCAGCACATGGTGTGGTGGTTAAAGTACTGGACTCCTGCATGGTTGACCACGGTTCAAGTCCCAGACCTGAAGGCTTGAAACACTTTGGGCACGTGTGCATGTGTGCCTGAAATCCAGGAGGAGACTGGAGAAGGAGGGATTATAGCATGTCCATGCCCCCTGGAGGGGTGATTTCTCACTTTCTCTTTTTTTGTCTCTCTCTCTGTGTCTCTGGAACCAAGCATATACACCCTATGACAAAAAACTAAAAATAAATAACAGCAGGGTGAAAAAAATAAAAACCCGGAGGCATAGTTAGATTTTGTACCACTACGGTCATTGTAGCATCTTCTTACTCATTTACTCATAACAACCCTTTGCTGTTTGGGACCTTAAGAGTACTGAAATATTTGTTCCATCTTGGATTATCAATAACTTCATTTTTTTAACCACAACTCCACTTTTTGAGATCATCTTAAATTGAAAATCTAAAATCTAAGATAATACTGACATTTTTATGAGTACTATCATCCCTTAAGCCATGTTATCTGCATGCTTTCTTTTTATTGAAATAAATCAATATAAACCCATAGATGCAAAATATGGACCAGATCTCCTACTGACTAGGTAAGCAACTTTGTGCATATACTGAATAGGAAACCAAAATCTTGGCCCATTGGCAATTGTTATAAATATTTTTTATCATGAAAGTATTTTAGGCCTAGTTGCCTGGAATTTTTCAAATTTTCTGGAGTGGAGAAAGATATATTCAGAGAGTTTAACATTATAAAACATTTTCTCCATGGCTAAACTTTTTGAATGTGTGAGTATACTCTATAGGGTATACTTGTGCTGCTTTCTCAAGTGAAGTCTTTAGCATTTTTACTGGCCTGAGAATTTCCTCTTGGCAGAGTCTGCATGGTGATTATCCAGAACCTGTTATGTTCTCACTGTGGGCATCGCCCTGGATAATACAGAGAGAGTGTGAGGTCTATTTGAGAATTACAGAACCTTCAAGTGAGGTGAAATAATGTTCTCTCTGGTTTGAGGAACATTTGTAGCATCTCACCTCAAGCTGAACTTATAAACCAATCTGCATGACTGGGGTGTCTAAGTCATAATTATTCACCAAAAGAATGCTTAAAAATGATGTTTGACTTTTGACTGTTAGAAAAATCAGACATGAGTGACTTAGGCCCTTTTTAAAATGATGTTTAGATTATTTTGTTTAATACCAAACAGCTTCCAGAGCTTGATAATATGGTATTTGTTCCTTTGTTCTTCTTGACCCATCTAATCCCTCAATTCATAGAGACACAGGAGTGTATTAAAGAGATTGTACCCTGTATACAAATAATCCGTCACTGTTTTTATAATGAGGGAATTTCCTTCTGATGAGGTTAGCCAGTGAATTGTTTACTCTTTAATAAAATATTTATGTTTCCAAGTCTAAAATGCCCTCATTGTTGCAATATTTAAGGGAATTTCAAAGTGAGTAACAAGAGTCCCATGCAAGTTATTTTCCTTTAGCAATAGCCTATTTTTTTCAAAACTCTTTGAAAATAAGAAATCCATGCTTCTTCCTCCACTTGTTCTTCCCTTTTTCATCTTCTTTCTTCACATCCCTTCCCCTCTCATCATGATTAAAGATGGAACTCATCTTGGAAAAAAATTAAACCCATCTTGAGAACCTTAATGAATTTTCTAGGTCATACATTACCTGGCCCAGTGAAATGGCTTCCAAGGTTCTAACCTCACCTCGAATTCTCAGACCCTTCCAACCACCTAATGGCTCAGGTCTCAGCTTGCCAGTGTGAGGGCTCTTTGGAGCCTTCGGTTCCGCCATGTTCACAATGACATGGAAGACTTTTATTCCTGACTCTGCCTTACCTCCCCTCCACTCAGTCCCAACAGCTATGCTGTTCAGCCACTCAGGTCTGCTGGTATGATCTCTAGATAGTTCATACATATGTTGTAGTAGGCTGAGTCCTGCCTAGCTCCAGTCTCCAGAGTGTGGAATATATTATTTATATGTTGAAAAGGACTTGGCAGGAACCGGGTGGTGGTGCAGTGGTAATGCATATGGGAAAGGTACTGAGTTCACATCCCAGGACCTCTCTGAGCATGCAAGTATATGATTGATCCAGGCCACTGGGGATTTGGGGTGGGTTGCAGCATCAGGACCCTGTTGGGGATGCTGTCTCTGTCCCTATCTATCTCCATCTCTCTTTTTCCCATGGAATAAATCAATAAATGGACTTTTAAAAACTAATCAGTAAATAAAAGACTTTATTTTATTTGACATTTATTTACTATCAAATAGCTTCTAGAGCTTGATAATATGATTTTTGTTCCTTTGTTCTTCTTGACCTACCTAATTTATTTGTAAGGGTGATCTGGTATCCACCATGGCCATTGCAGTACTTATTTCTGTCATAGTGCTCCCAGTGTTTTATTGCAATAACAGCTGCTTTCCATTCCTTCACATACTTTAAGGCAGATACAATGTTTTTTTTCCCTTATTTTTATGTACACTTTATAAAGTATGTAATTCAGTACCAGTAAGCTACACATGTCTGATGGAAAATATGATGGGCCTTTTTACATATTTGCAAATGAAACATCATTGAAAAGCATGTCTATGTGACATACAATATTTTAAGCAATCCGGGAGAATCCACAGTATTTTTCTCTTACTAATCCAAAGTAAAACTGAAGAAAATTAAGTTCAAATGTAAAGCTCTTTATAATGAACACATAAAGTTGCTAAAATATCAGTACCAACCACTTTGATCTATCTCTGGGACTCTAAACTGGTTTAGTTATAGTCAGGACTGTTCATCACAAGTTTATGTTCAAAATACACAAAATTCAGAAAAAAAGTGTTTATTACCTCTTTTTAAAAAAAATTCCGATAGAATTTACATACAGCACGATGGTCAGATCTTCACTGTGTTCTTCATCCATTTTAATGAATACAAATCAAGATAGAACATTTCTATCATTCCAGAAATTCATTTCTAGACATTTCCATGTCTTCCTCCAGAGTAACCACTAATCTAATTTCTATCACTCTAAATTAGTTAGTCTATTCCACACTTTCATTTAGATCAAATGTTATGCTATATAATTTTTTGCATCTGGCTTCTTTCACTCAGTATAGTATTTTTGAAATTCACCTATGTTGTATGCATCAGTAGTTCCTTCCCATTGTTGTTGATTTGGATCCCATTCTATGAATACACCACAGCTTGTGTTTCCATTCTCGTGTTGATAGGTATCTGGGCGGCATCCAGGTTTTGGCTTTTATGAATAAATCTGCTGTGTACATTCTTGTCCAAAGCTTTTTGTGGATGTTATTTTCCTCTTGGATACATACTTAGGAGAGGAACTGTTGGTTCACGTTGAGAACACAAATTTGCATTTTTTAGTAGATTATACACATTTGAATTTTTTAATGTTCTGGGCCAGCATTTGGCATGGTGGTTAACATGCTGAACTTCTACATGGCTGACCATAGTTCAAGTCCTGGACCTGGTGGCTTGAAAATCACAGCAGGGGCATGCACATGCATACCCAAAATCATGAGATGAGAATGAATGGAGGAGAAGAGACTGTGGCACGGCCATCCCCTTTGGGGGGGGGGGGGTGATTTCTCATTTTCCTTCTCTCTGTCTCTCTGTCTTTCTCCAGCAAGTGCATGCAGCCTGTGGCAAAAAATCTTAGAACAATTTTTGAATGTTCAAAATATATATAAGTGATCATAATTGTCCTTTGAAGGCTAGTGCATTACAATAGTAGATTCAGTCCTGTGTCTTCATGTTTCCTTGATGCAGAGGCTGAGACAGGGATTCTTGTAGAAGGGAAGTATTAAGGGAAAGTACCAGGAAGAACCTGTTAGAGAAGGAGAGATCAGGCATGGCAGGGAAGAAGCAAAGCAAAGAGATGATCTTAGCTGAAGCTGGCCCCACCTTCATCCCAGAGAAAGCTTTGGATCATCTCATCTTTGAAGAAGAGAACTGAGTGCCTGACCATGAGCCAGACAGTTGCTAAGAAGAACTCCCATCAGGGAGTAGGTTTTGCATTCTGGAGGTAAACTCACAGGCATCCCTGGGATGAGGTGGCTCCTGTGTGGGTCAATAGGTAAGGACCAGAGAAGAAAGCACTGGAAATGGGAGGGTCTAGCTGGTGCAGGACAATGGGCAGGACACCAAGAGTGTCCACTATACTACATCAATCACAAGAGGACATAAATTCTCCTCCTACCACAGTTCACCTTCACACAAACAGGACAGTACAATCCACACAAAGAAATGCAGTCAGACTTCACTGAGAAAGGTTCATCCTTCAGTGTTTATATCTGATGACTCCAGGTGATAGTTAGATATTTGCCCAGGATTAGTAGAAGCCCAAAGCTTGCATGGCATCTCAAGGAGGAAAAATAAAAGGGAGAAGTGGTTGCCACCATTCATTTTCTGCCTGGGGACTTTGCACTACAGAGATGGTGTGGCTGGCTGCCAATAGATCTTTCAGCACTGCCCTAGTTCCCAGTGGTGGCTGAAGAGCCTAAATCCTGGTGAGCCAATCACTACTTGCTAGGTAGATCTGTACATGTGACAGCCCTTCTCCATTGACCCTGTCTTTGGAGTGAGGATGTCTTTGAAGAATATGTTCACCTAAACTGAAAGAGATTTGTACCTAACCCAGCCATGGTGGAGGAAGTGCTAGGCAAAAGAGAACTGGGAGTCATCAGATGATCTTTTGACTTAGTAGCTTTGCTTTCTGATGTGTTAATTGGAGTGCACATTAACCACTTGCTGGAAAAGAGGAGAGTCACTACCACATCAAATGCGTCCATGGCAACTCAATGTCAAGATGTCTTTTCCATGACCCTTGCTGTGCTTTGTAGGAACAAAGCCCCAGCCCAGCTTCTCAGCCTGAGCTCCACTGTTCTGGAGGGTCTTATTCATGGCAATATAAGGAGCTATTGTTCCACTTCTTCAAAATAAGGTGGTGGTAGAAATGAGAGCTGTTATTGCAAACTCATCATACTTTATTATTTCCATCAAAGGAAGAGAGGAAGTCCTCAGGCAGGCTTAGCTGAAATATTACGAGGGCTAAGAGGTGAGCTTGAAAAACCTTTCATTTTAAGCGTGCAGCAGCAGCAGCTGTGTATGCTGAAAATACAGTGAGGAAGAACTTCCCCAAGAACGACAATCACAAAGTCAGGAAGCATTTATTAATGATGAGTGATTTCTCTGTTTTATCAGTAGCAAGTGAGCACAAGTGAATAGTAGGGCTGTTCAGGGAGAATAGTGTCACAAGTTGCATCTCTTCCTCAGTTCCCCAAAAGAACAAATACACACAAATCTAAAGTATTTATACACTGATAAAGGGAGAGTGAGTTTCAAGAACCCACTCATAGTTCTGTATATTTCAGTCATTCTTAAACAACCATGACATTGATTTTAGCTACTAAAGCTGATCAACTTATTTGATGAGGGCATTCCTCCCCCTCCAAATGTCTAGTGTCTGAACCAAGACAAAGACAGAAGTACCAAAAGTTCATTATTTCATGCATAAAGCCTAGTGGTCAGAAAAGAAAGTAAGACGTTTGCAGATACTGAAAACTGCATGGTAAGATGGTAAGAAGTGTCTCAGCTAGCTGACCCATTGAAAACCATGTTAAGGCTGACATTTTTTTAGGCACTTACTATTGCCATGAGAGATTCCTGTTTCTGTCCCTGAATAACTACCTCTCTCTCTCTGAGATTAATCACAGCCCATAACAGAAACATTATACTTCTAACTCAACAGTAGCCATGCATTATGTAATTAGAGCACAGATTCTCCACACGTCATCTTCAGTGTACTACCACTGGCTAAGCTATTGTTAACAAATCCATTTTGTTTTAAGTGACAATTTAAAAGAGAAAATGACTTTGAAAATATTTATTTAACTTTCTGGAGCTGGTCTCCAAGAACTTTGAACTCCCAAACCAATTAGGTTAAGGGTTAAAACCACTGAAGATAGATGCATATTAACAACCTGAGGGGCAAAAAATTATGACCTATTCAAAATCTGGGTAGGGAACCAGCAGTTAGCGTAATGGCTATGTCGCTGGACTCCCACGTAGTTGACCGCGGTTCGCATCCTGGACCCGGTGGCTTAAAACTCACGCCGGGCACGTGTGCGTGCGTGCCCAAGATCCCAAGAGGAGAATGGAGGAGAAGGGATTGCGGCGTGACCATCCCCCCTGGGGGGTGATTTCTCGCTTTCTGTCTCTCTGTCTCTCTCTCTCTCTGTCTGGCGAGCGCATGCGCCCTATAGTGAAAAACCTCTCCAAAAAAAAAAAAATCTGGGTAAAAGGTAGGCTATTGGGCAAAAGCACAAAAATACAATTTAGGAAGTCTCAGCAGTTAATGAGCTGAAGACAGTAACTAAAAATAATAGGCATATCATACTATAACAAGGGTAGTGACAATATGTATCTCTTTATAATGTGAGGTGAGATCAAAAGTGAAACTACTACTTGAGTCACATATTTATTGTAACCTTTTTTATTATAACTGTTTTGGGGCTCAAGTTGTTTTATTTTTGTTTTTTATTATTTATTTATGTATGTATGTAGGTATGTCATGAGAGTGAGAGGCAGTGTCAACAGGCTTTCATGCCACAATTTTCCCCTGAGCCCTCCCTGCCAGCTGGGAAAAGAAACACGTGCATGTCGGCCCAGCATATTCAGATCAACCCAGAACTCAAACTCCCAGTCTTCCATCCTGATCCGGCAGAACAGAGCAGTGCACCTTACCCATGGGGCTCAAGTTTTTTTTTTAAATGAACATAATTTTAAAACTGAGCCCAGTTTGGAGCTAAAGTTTTTGTTTTTGTTTTTGTTTTTTAAATGAATATATACACAATCATATAAAACAAGATCTGTGCTAAAAGATTAATTAGTAGAGGTGTTTTAACCTGGAAAGGTTGAGCTAAGAAAAAAGAAAATACTCTCAGAGTAACTCTTGGGTATTTGAAGCAATATTACAAAGAAGATACAAAGTGAATTTTCTTGGCACCAGCAGGTGGCATAGTGGTTAAGTCAGTGGACTTCCATATGTCTGACCATGGTTCAAGTCCTGCACCCAGTGGCTTGAAATTCACACCAAGTGTGTGTGTGTGTTTGTGTGTGTGTGTGTGTGTGTGTGTGTGTGTGTGCGTGCCCAAAATCTTAAGAGAAGAGTAGAAGAGAAGGGATTTCAGTGTGGTCATTACCCCACTGAGGGGATTTCTCCCTTCCTCTCTGTCTCTCTCTTTGTTTCTGGCAGGTACATGTGCCCTGTAGCAAACAAAAAAGAAAAAAAAAAAAAGAAAAACTCTCAAAAAAAGTGAATTTTCTTTATATTTACAAAAGAACAAACAAAAGAGAAAGTATAGAAGTAGAGTTTGGCTAGAATTTTTATTTAACACTGGGATGGACTATTCAGGAAGAATGTGGGATTCTTGAGATTGTTAAAAATAGCTAGATAGGAAACAAGCCAGGACAGAAAACCATTTGAACCATCTGCCTTTCATTCTGCTAAACACATGATGAACTAAAGAGAAACTTTGTGCTTGTCTTCACGTTGGTGGCCTCAGGTATGTAATTTAGGTGAATCTATCTTCATTGGCATTGCTTGCACTTGCACTTTTTCTCACTAAGACAAACCTGAGTAGTTTTAAAAATTACTGAAATAGTTAAGACATTTCTGCCATTGCAGAGAGATATTCATATAAATTGTACAAACTGAAGTCTACAACATCCCAACACATCAAATCTAACCAAGGAAAATAACAATACCAACAAATGAAGCCAGTGTGAAGCCACTCAGCACTGCGGTACTGGATTAATCATGTTGCTCTTTGAGAATTTAAAGCTTTTAATCATGTAGTGCTACCTTCTTTGGTTAAAATTCATGGGCACTTAGCAGGTTTATTTTGGCCCCTAGGGTCCCTTTATTGCTCACTAAGTACAATGAAAACCTGTTAAGAATAAAGAATAAAAATTAATGTCAAACTGAATAAAGAAGCTGGAAAGGTCAAAATTTATTCCTAGGGTCAAAGAATATGCCTACACGTGGTAAAGACCATGGAAATCAAAATTAAATTCAGAACTTATGCCCATAAATTGGTAGAAGTAACAAAATCACCCACAAATTGAGTTTCTCATGGTTTTGCATTACAAATACATAACAGGCATAAAATATATTATGGATATATGTAAATATATGTATGAGCAAGAAATAAATTTCTATTTTTTTTCTGTAATCTAAACACCTTGAATTATCTATTCAATTATCTGTTCTCAAGACTAGGAGCAGGGCCCTTAAGAATAGAAGGCCCATTGTCTACCCAGGACTTAGAAACCTACCAGAAGACATTAAAATTTTGGCATCTAATTAGTACCCATTTTGTAATAAAAAATAAACTGAAGGGGCCAGCAAGTAGCCCCTGGCAACTCCTCTGGGGAGTGATTTCTCATTTTCTGTCTGTCTCTCCAGTGAGTACATGTACTCTATAGCAAAAATCTAAATAAATAAATAAATAAACTTAATACTGATACAATAAAGATTACATGCCCAGCCTTTGGTGGCACAGGCAGTAGTATACTGATCTGGAAGCCACGTGGTGACTGCGGGTTCAGATCTTGAGTCAACCTGAAACAGGCTGAGTCTACTTGCCCCCAGTCCTAGTTGGAGGAAAAGGGAAAAGGATGACAGCATGATGAGACCCTGTCGAGGGTACTTTTCTCTCTCTCTCTCTAATAACCTTTTAAAGAAAGGAAATATGAATATTTAACCCCATTTTAATCCATCACAAATTAGTTTTAAAATGTGATACCCTAATTTTGCAAGCGTTTATTTACTAATAAATACTAGAATTTAGGATTAGGGAGGTAGAGTTATATATATCAAAATTTTACAAAAAATTCTTATATATGAACGTCCACAAAGAACTCATCTAGTAGAAAAGAGGCATAAAATTCTAAGAAAAAAGAAAAACAGTTCTACAAAACCTGTTGTGGGACCAGCAGATGGTGTAGTGGTTACGCTGCTGGACTTCCAAATGGCCTACTGTGGTCCCAGTCCCCGACCTGGTGGCTTGAAACTCACTCCAGGCACATGTGTGTGCGTGACCAAGATCCTGGGAGGTGAATGGAGAAGGGAGTGTGGTGTGGCCACCTCCCATGGGGGTGAGTTCTCACCTTCCCTCTCACTGTCTCTGTCTCTCCTCTGGGTGCACACACCCTAAGGAATAAAACCTCTAAATAAATAAATAAATAATAAAAATAAAAATAGTTGTTCATGTTTGCCATGTAATCATTAGCAACGGAAGGCCCAGGAATGAAGCCAAGGCCCTTGAAGTCCGTAGTCCTGCCAGGGTGGGGGATGCTAATAAGGGACTTTCTCGGCAGGCTTCATTCTTCTCTCTGCCTGCAAAAGTAAAATCCTTCAGTTGGTTCTGCTGCAACCCTGGCAAGGCTTCCAGGTATCTTGGCTTTTCTTTCTTTCATACTCATTTACTGGATTTCCAAATCTACTCAGAATGAGAGTGTAGACTTCATTCTTTACATCCTGTACCCCACCACCCCCAGCTTTAACCTTTCCTTGGACTAGATGAAAAGTCCCACACAAAAAACAACTACTGAGCATGTGTGCCATTTATCAGATTCCACTAGTCAAATCAGTTCAAGGTAGAAGGGCTAACACTGGCTCCACGTCTCTCAAGAGAAAATAAGCCTGGAGAGGAAGATCATTGACCAGTGGCCAGCACCACCAGGCAGCCAAATGCTGGCAGCAGCTCCACCTTCAACCTATAAATGATCTCAAGCAATTCACAGCATTTCTGCCTCCTGAGCACAGTTGAAAAACAATGAGCTTGGGTTGGTAAGGATAGCAGCAAATAATAAGGGAAGAATGGTCCTGAAATGACTTGTCTCAGAAACAGCCAACATTTTCCCCTGAGAAGGAAAGTTTTATGCCAGTGAAAAAGACGTCAGTTGAACTTTTAGCTGATTTTCAGAATTTGATTTAGTTTTGAACATACATGAACATGCACATACTCTCACACACCGCAACATATATTTACTAGTCAGAGCCTCCAAAATAAATCAGATGGGAACATAGCAGAGGGGTAAAAAAAAAGAAGGGAAAATAGATATACATGTTGAATAAACAGGTCCCTGTTCATTTGAAAGTGTTTTAAGTTGTCTGGAGTAGTTGCTAGACTGGTTACACTATAAATTATCATTGAAGTGGTTTCTACCACTTAAAAAGCTTATAAGCTGAGTCACAGATAAGTACCCCCAAATTTCTTTTTTTTGGAGAGGTTTTCACTATAGGGCGCGTGCGCTCGCCAGACAGACAGAGAGAGACATAGAGACAGAAAGCGCAATCCCTTCATGCCGCAATCCCTTCTCCTCCATTCTCCTCTCAGGATCTTGGGCACACACGTACACGCGCCCGGCATTAATTTTAAGCCACCGGGTCTGGGACGCGAATCGCGGTCGACTACATGGGAGTCCAGCGACATAGCCATTACGCTAACTGCTGGTTCCCTTTTTCTTTTCTTTTTCTTTTTTTTTTTTTTTGGAGAGGAGTACCCCACATTTCAAGGAGCCTTTTTATTTTTATCTGCAGGGGCAATATTATACATACTGACTGATCTTTGAAGAACTCTGTTGCATGGACTTAAGCAAATTTAATTTTTTTCAAAGAAGCCTCTGAGCATGCACATGCAGTAGCCCCGATCTGTTGGAACACAGAGGATAAGAGAAGAATATAAAATCAGAAGATGATCACATTGAAATAAAATTTAGTCTATCCACATTTCAGAAGCATAACTCACACCATTTTCCAGTGGGCATTATTCTGAGCATCTCAGAGTGGCAGTGTATTTTAGCTTCCTACCCATAAACCCAGTCATTCTTCGCACACCCTGAGTACTAGCACAATCCTTTTGACTAAATTAACTGCTCCAGTTATATGCTTAAAAGAGGTACATACTCAGAACAGCACCCCTGTCTGTTTTTTAGTTTCAAAGGATGAAATGGATTATTTAGTGACCAGCAGGTGGTGTAATGGTTACGTGGCTGGACTCTCACGTAGTCGATCATGGTTCAAGTCCCAGACCCAGTGACTTAAGACTCACACCAGCACATGTGCATGCATGCCCAAAATTCCTAGAGGAGAATGCAGGAAAAAGGATTGCTGCATGGCCATCCCCCTGAGGGGTGATTTCTCACTTTCTATCTCTCTGTCTCTTTCTGTGCCTCTGGTGAGCCATGCACCCAATAGCTAAAATCTTTCTTTAAAGAAAAAGAAAAGGAACAGTTTAGGAAAAACACCATCTTGGAAGGAGAACTGAGATATTCTGAAACTTAGAATGAGCATCTCTACAGTTCTATGGAATGCTTTCATCATTGACATCTTTAGCAGTTTTATGGCAATATAACTGACATACAATACACTGCACATATTTAGAAAGCATAATTTGATACATTTTTTTCCCATACATAATCACCGATAAAATCATCACCACCATCAAGGTGTCCACCCCAACTTTTCTTCTTTGAGTTCTCTTTTTAATCTTTCCCTCTCACCACGGCCTACATTCTCCAACCCCTTTCCATAATTTATGACACTGATCCACTAAGGAGGTCAAGCAAGTTGTCCTGCCAAATTACCCACCTTCTGGATTTGACTGGCTGCATCTTCATGGTGTCATTTAGCTTATTCCTCTTTCTCTTGTTTCCTATGAAGTATATTTCCAAGACATGAACTCCTGGTGATTTTACATTAAGCATTTTGGCAAGATACAGTTTGTGTGCTTCATGCTATATCATGCCCAAAACACTAAATACCAGGTTGACCCAATTATTCCTATTTTACTGTCTCTGATATTAGGTTTTATTTGTTATTTGGTTGTTATTGCCTGTCCCAAAATGTCGTATTATTGGAATCATACAGTATGTACCCTGGGATTGATTTCTTTTACTTAATAACATGCACTTAAGTTTTCCCCATGTATTTTCATAGCTTGACAGTTCATTTCTTTTTAGTGTCAAATTATAACATATTCCATTGTCTAGGTGTATTTCAGTTTATTTACCCATTTACCTACTGAAAGTCTTCTTGGTTGCTTCTTGTTCTTGGTAATTATGAATAAAGCTGCTATAAATATTCCCATGCAACTTTTTGTGTAGATGTAAGTTTTTCAACTCCTTTGGATAAACAAGGAGTGCAGTAGATTGTATGGGGAGAGTATGTTTAGTTTTTTTTTTTTTTTTTTTTTTTTGAGAGGTTTTTGCTATAGGGCACGTGCACTCGCCAGAGAGACAGAGAGATAGAAAGCGAGAAATCACCCCCCAGGGGGGATGGCCACACCACAATCCCTTCTCCTCCATTCTCCTCTCGGGATCTTGGGCATGCACACACACGTGCCCGGCGTGAGTTTAAGCCACCAGGTCCGGGACTCGAACCGTGGTCGACTACGTGGGAGTCCAGCGACATAGCCATTACACTAACTGCTGGTCCCGAGTATGTTTAGTTTTGTAAGAAAGTTTTCAAAGGTATTCCAAAATGCCTGCACCATTTTGCATTCCTACCAGCAAAGAATGATCATTCTTGTTGCTTCACATAATCACTAGCATTTGGCGTTGTCAGTGTTCTGGATTTTGGCCATTCAAAAAGCTTCATTTCCCTAATGATATAGATGTGGAACATCTTTTCAGAGGCTTATTTTCCATGTGCGTATATTCTTTGATGAGTTATCTATTAAAGTCTTTGGCTCATTGTTTAATTGAGTCGTTTGTTTTCCTGTTGAGTTCTAAGAGTTCTATGTATATTTTGGAAAATAGTCTATTATGAGATGTATCTATGGCAGATATTTTCTCACAGCCTGTGGCTTGTGTTTTTAGTGTCTTGACCGTGCAATTAACAGAACAGAAAATTTTTAATTTTAATGATATCCAGATTATCCATTTTGTCTTTCATGAGTTATGTCATCATTATTCTATCTAAAAAGTCATTGCCAAACCCAAGATCACCTAGATTTCCTTCTATGTTATCTTCTAGAAGTTTTATAATTTTGCATTTTATGTTTAGGTCTGTCATCTATATTGTTTTTAAGTTTTGTGACAGTCTGTGTTTAGATTCATGTTTTTTGTATGTAGGTATATAAATGATCCAACATCATTTGTTGAAAAGAATACCTTCTCCATTGTATTGCCTTTGAAAAGATCAGTTACCTCTATTTTGATGGGTCTATCTCTATTTTATTTAACTATTTGTCTTTTATTTTGCCAATACCGTACTCTCTTGATACCTGTAGCTTTATAGTTAAGTCTTAAAGTTTGTAATGTCAGTTAACCAACTTAATTCTTCTTCTTCAATAATGTGTTGGCAATTTTGGTTCTTTTGCCTGCACATACTAACTTTAGAATCATTTCGGCAATATTTACAAAATAATTCTCTAGGATTTTGATTGGGATTGTATTGAATCTATAGACAAAATTGAGAAGAACTGACATCTTGACAATATTGTGTCTTCCTATGTATAAACATGAAACATCTCTCCATTTCTTTAGTTCTTATTTTATTTCTTTCAACTTTTTAAAAAATTTTTTCATACAGATCTCATATTTTGTTAGATTTATATGTAAGAGTATCATTTTAGGGAATGCTTATATAAGTGGTATTACATTTTTAGTTTCAAATTTCACTCATTTATTACTGGTGTATAGGAAAATGATTGACTTTTGTTTATTTAACCTTGTGTCCTACAACCTTACTATAACTACTTATTAGTTCCAGGAGTCGTTCTTGTTGTTTCTTTGAGATTTTCAACATAGACAATCATGTCTTCTCCAAATAAAGACAGCTTATTTTTTTCTTCATGATCTGTGTAACTTTTATTTCCTTTTCTCATATTATTCAATGAGTTAGTATTTCTAGTATTATGTTGAAAAGCAATGGTGATGGGGATGTCTTTGTGTTGTCCCTTATCTTAGTAGGGAAGCTTTAAGTTTCTCACCACTAAGTATAATATCAGCTGTAGGTATTTTGTAGATGTTCTTTATCAAGTTGAGAAGCTCCCCTATATTACTAGTTTACTGAAAGTTTTGATGAATGCATGTTGGAATTTGTCAAATGCTCATTCAATATCTGTTGATATAATCATGCCTTTTTGTGTGTTTAGTTCATAGATATGATTACATTAATTGATTTTCAAATATTGAAAAAAATTGCATACCTGTGATAAATCCCATTTGGTATTGGTTGATAATTCTTTCTATATATTGCAGGAATTTTTGTGCTAATATTTTTCTGAGGACTTTTTATGTTCACAAGATTTTGTTCCCTAGTTTTCTTTTATAATTGCCTTTGTCTGATTTCAGTATTAAGGTGATATTGGCCTTGTAAAAAGAGTTAGAACATATTCCCTCTATCTTCCGAAAAGACTGTAGAAAATTGGTATAATTTTTATGACAGCCCCATGGAAGTTGAATCCCACATGGCCAACCATGGTTCCAATCTCAGCCCTGGAGATCTGAAATGCACCAGGTGTATGTGAAATCCCAATAGGATGGAGAAATGAAGGAGAAGGGGTTGTAGTATGACCATGCCCCATTAGGAGATATTTTCTCTGTCTCTGTCTTTCTCCAGTAAGCGCATATGCCTCAGCAATTTAGAAAAAGAAAATTCGTATAATTTATTTCTTAATTGTTTGATATTGTAGAAATTACCAATTAGCCCATGTGAATCTGGTACTTTCTGTTGAGATGGTTATTGATCATTGATTCAATTTCTTTTGTAGCTATCAGCTTTCAGATTGTCTGTTTTTTCCTAAGTATTAGAAGGTTATGTTTCTTGCTGTAGGTCATGTGCATTCACCAGAGAGACAGAAAGAGAGAGACAGAAAGCAAGAAATCACCCTCCAGGGGGATAGCCAGTCTCTTCTCCTGCATTCTCCACTCGGAATTTTGGGCACATACATACATGTGCCCAGGGTGAGTTTCATGTTGCCAGATCCAGGACTCGAACTACAGGTGGCTGTGTGGGAGTTCAGCAACATAAACCATTATGTCATCTGCTGTTCCCCAACTTCTGTTTTTATTAAATTTCTTATTGCTTTCTTGTTTCCAATTTCTGCTGTAGTTTTTAAAATATATCTTTTTTTTTCTGCTTACTTTGGATTTAATTTCCTATTCTTTTCCAAGTTTTTGAGGTAAAAACAGATGATTGATTTTAGCTCTTTCTTGTTTTTGAACATATGCATTCAGTGTTGTGCATTTCCTTCATACACTGCTTTTACTATGTCCCACACATTTTGATAAGTTGTGTTTTATTTTCAATTAGCTTAAAATATTTTTGTTTCTCTTGAGATTTCTTCTTTGCGTTTTTCAGAAGTATGTTGTTCAATATCCCTGTAGTTTGTAATTTCCCAGTTAATTTTCTGTTTTTGATTTCTAGTTTAAATTCATTGTAATAGGAGAACAGACATTATATGATCTCTAGTCTTTGAAATGTATAAAGATGTGTTTATTGCTTAGAAGTGGTCTGTCTTAGAGAATGTTCCACATGAGTTTGAGAAGAATGTATATTCTATTGTTGGACTGAATAGTTTATAGAAGTCCATTGTATCCATTTGATTGATGATGTTGCTGAGTTCAACTATGTCCTTACTGATTGTTAGATATGTCCATTTCTATTAAAGGAGTGTGGAAATGTTCAACTGTGAAAGTGGATTCATCTAGTCAATATCTCTTCTTACATTTCTTTTGGCTTTGCTGCACGTACAAGGGGACTTCAAACATATATGGAAAAATGGAATTAAAAGATTAAACATTTAAAAAATAAACTTTACTTCTTAGCAAACACTCCATAAAGTTCCCAACACCTTTGTAAGTGATGACACCAGACACTGAGCTCTGATAGGGGTGCTTTTCAAACTTAAATAGTGCCTCAGATTAGATCCTATCCAGATACGTTAAAACAACTTAATATGAGTTTGGTTCAGTTCAAAAATTGTAAAATTTATTAATTTTTTTCATAAGTCACAATTTCCATAAACTTTTTGAAGACATCTTGTATTTTGATGCTCTGTTAGGTACATACATGTTAAAGATTGTTCTTTCTTTTGGGGGAACCAACCTCTTTAGCGTATCTAATGCCCCTAGTTATTTTTTTGTATTTTCCTTGTTTTAAAGTAAATTTTGTCTAAAATTAATATATTATAGATACTTCTGTTTTCTTTTGGTTAGTATTAGCATTATATATCTTGATTTATTTACTTTCAATCTATCTGTGTCTTTATATTTAAAGAGAGGTTTTGTTTTGTTTTTTTTTGTAGACAACATATAATTAGGTCTTTTTAAAAAAGCTACTGTTATTACTTGTGCTTTCAATGATAAATTCTTATCACTGATATCCAAAATTATTAAAATATTTGGATTAATAACTACCATATATGTTACTGTTTTCTATTTGTTCTTTTTTCCCCATTTTTGTCTTCCATTCTCTTTTTTTCCATTTTATGCCTTTAATTGAACATTTGATATGGTTCCATTTTCTCTTCCTTCTTAGAGTATTAGTTCTTCTTTCATTTTTTATTTTTCACATTTTTAGTAGTTGTCTTAGATTTTGCAATATACTTTTACAATTTAATCCAAGCCTAGTTTTAAGTAATACTAAGACATTTCACAGATAGTGAAAATACTTTATAATAACAAACTAATCCTAATTCCTCCCTCATGTCTTCTGTATTATTTCTGTCATTCATTTACTCTCTCTCTCTACATATATACATATATTCAAAATATTTATGAGAAATATGGTTTTTTTTTAAAGATTTTTGCCATAGGATATGTATGCTCACTAGCAAGGGACAGGGAATGAAAAATGGCCACACTGGACTCCTTTCTCCTTCATTTTCCTCTCAGTCTGGATTTTGGACACATGCACATGTGCTCAGCTTGTTTTTTAAGCCACCTGGGTAGGGACTCAAATCGTGGAGTCAGCCATGTGGGATCCAGGACCTGCTGGCCCTGCATGGACCTTTTTTTTTTTTAAATTAACAACAAAGTAAATCGATGTTTTCTATTTTCCACAAAATACTTAAAGTCTCCTTGTAGAGATACACATACACACACAAGCATATATAATAAAATATATCATGGCTGGTACTATTTTGGACAAGCTATTATTTATTAGATTAAGAATAAGGAAGAATAAATAGTTATTTTATTTTTACTTATTCTTTTGATGACACTTTTCTTTTACTTAGATAGATCCAAAGTCTGACCTATATCACTTTCTTTCTCTTTAAAGAGGTTTCTTTTTCTTCTTTTTTTTTTAACATTTCTTACAAGACAAATCTAGAACAGATTTCCTAAATTTTTAATTTGCCTGAAAAATTCTTTGTTTTTTATTTTTGAAAGATAATTTCATGCCAGGTTGGTAAGGGATTTTTTGGTTTGTTTTCTCTCAATACTTTAAACATTTCACTTTACTGTCTTCTTACTTACAACGTTTCTGAGAAAAAGCTGAGTGTAATTTATCTTTGCTTTTGCATATGTAAGCCTTTTTCCTCTGACTTCTTTCAGTATTTTCTGTTTGTTTTTCTCTCATATGAAATTATATACATAGGTGTAGCTCTTTTGGCACTTAGACTGCTCAGAATTCTCTGAGCTTTGTGTATCGATAGTTTGATGTCTAACATTAATTTGAAAAAGTTTGAGATTATTGCTTTTCAGGTATTTCTTTTGTTCTTCTTTCTTTATTCTCCTTTTGGTATTTCCATTTCATGTATTTTGTACCTTTTGTAATTCCCCCATAGTTCCTGAATATTCTAATTTTTTTCAGCCTTTACTTCTTTGCTTTTCAATCTTGGAAGTTTCTCTTGAGATCTTTGAACCCAAAGATTCCTTTCTTAGCATAGATAGTATACTAATAAGCCCATCAAAGGCATTCTTCATATCCATTACTGTGTTTGGTGGTGGTGGTGGGGGGGGGGGGGGTGGGTTTTTTTTTTTTTTTTCTTTTTAAAATTTGCTAGAGGGTGCATGTGCTTTCCAGAATGAGACAGAGAGAAAGTAAGAAAGCACCCTCCCATGGAGAATGGTCATAGCAAAATCCCTTCTACATTTCTCCTTTTAGGATTTAGGGCATGCATGCAAATGCACCCAAAATGTTGTCCAAGCCACCAGGTCTAGGACTTGAATCGCTCAGTTGACCATGTGGGATCCAGCTGCCTTTACCGCCACACCACCAGCTGGCCCAGTTACAGTGCTTTTGATCTCTATCATTTCTTATTCTTTCTTAGAATTTTCATCTCTCTTCTTACATTGCCCATCTGTTCTTGCATGCTGTCTACTTTATTTGTTAGCTCCTTTAGCTTATTAACCAGAATTGTTTTGTATTTCCTGTCTGATAATTACAACTTCCTGCCATGTCTTGTCTTGATGCTTCCTGTCTCTTCAAACTATGTTTTTTGCCTATTAGCATGCCTTGTAGTTTTCTCTTTTTTTTTTTTCTTCTAAATTTCTTTCTTTTTTATTTTTTTTTTCTGGAGAGGTTTTTGCCACAGGGCGTGTGCGCTCACCAGACAGACAGAGAGAGACAGAGAGAATAGAAAGCGAGAAATCACCCCCCAGAGGGGATGGCCATGTCACAATCCCTTCTTCTCCATTCTCCTCTTAGGATCTTGGGCATGTACACACACGCGCCCAGCGTGCTTTAAGTCACCAGGTCCGGGACGTGGGAGTCCAGCGACATAGCCATTATGCTAACTGCTGGTCCCTAGTTTTCTCTTGATAGTGGAATATAATGTATTGGGTAAAAGAAACTGCTGGAAAGGCTGAAGTAATGCAGGTAATGAAATGTGAGGGAAGGGAAAGCATTCTGCAGTCCTCAGATTAGGTCTTAGTCTTTTATGGAGTCTGTGTCCCTGGATGGTGAGCTTCACAAATGCTTCTCATTTTTGTTCCTCCCCTATTGACTGAGACATAATGGTTATAGTAGACTAGAGTTGAGCATTTTTTTCTCCACATGGAAGGCCAGAGTGGTCTAGAGTTGAGTATGCCCCTTCTGTGAGGAAGGCTATAGCTATTAGAATCATACATTTATCTACTCCAAGACCAGTTAATTTCTGATAAAACTGCAGCCCTTTAAGCTCTGATTAGCTAGTTTCTCCTAAGAGCAGACCTGAAGAACCGTGTGCTTTGGCATATCCAAAATGTTTTCTTTTCCCCTGTCAATGCCAGATGTTCTAGGATACTTGCTGTGAAAATTTGGTCAAGCTCCTGAATGTAAATTTTAGGGTACCCTAGGGGACCTCCTATGACTGAGTTCCCATGGAGTTTTTGGTTTTCAGACTTATCCACATCAATTCTCCAGCAATTTATCAGTTATAGATCCAGTTTTCCTACCCCAGCACTGGCTCCAATGGAGGTTTTTGTTCCCGTGTGTTGTGATTCTCTGCCTATGACGTGTCTCCAGTGTGAGGGGCAGTGGTTTGCCCTGTTACCCCATTTCTCTTCAGGATCTAAGAAGAATTCTTGATTCTTCCATTTGTTCTATTTTTTTTACTTTTTGATAGAATGGAGTGCTTACTTCCTAGAGCTTCTTACATGTTCAACAGGAAATGGAAAGCACTCTTAGACTTTTAATAACTAGGAATGCCAAATTTAAATTGGAAAACTAAATTTAACCTGTCATTATAATCAGTTATTATTCTAAGGGCTAGATGAGCCAAATACTTAACCTTTAATTGCCTCCATTTATTAACAATGTGAAGTATTTTAATATAGTCCACAAACGTAATCCAGTTCAGTCCAGCTGCTCACGATTTTATTTGACAGCAGTAAGGTAATGACGGCCATAGCAATGTAAAGTATGGGGAAAGAAATCTGCCAAGAGTATTCTCTAGGAACTTTAGGGAATTCACTGGCATGATGTTAATAAAATTTGGGGGGAGGGTCACATCATTTATATCCTTGAAGGTATATAAACAAGTAAGTACCATTTATACTTTAGCCAAGTGAGTTTTCTGGCTTGTGAACTCATTTAGCCAGTGTAACCTTTTCTATAGGGTACTAGAGTGTGAGGCTGCTAAAAAATCCTAGCATAGCACATGAGTTCTACGTTGATAGTAGGACCCACCATTCCCTTTAGTTTAGAAGCAGTTTAGGTTTGGCTGCTAAACAAAAAGAAACTTCATGTTTCTGTAAAGTTCTCTGAGACCATCCATATCAGAATCATTGGGTACTTATTTAAAAATACATATTCCTAGGGCCAGCCGGTGGCATGGTGGTTAAGACAGCTTAATTTCCCATGGATGACTGTGATATTTGAGTCTCAGACCCAACAGCTTGAAAAACAAGCCAGACACATCTCTGTGTGTGCTCAAAACCCTGAAAGGGGAGAGAAATGGAGTAGAAGAGATTGTAGCATCATCAACCCCAGAGGATGGGGGATGGGGGGATCTTTTTCTCTCTGCTACGTATCTTCTAGCAAAATTTTTTAAAGTGCATGTTCCTGAAACTCCAACACAGAATACTGAATCACTATTTCTGAAGTGGGACCTAGGAATCAGAGTTTCTATAGGTTCCATTGAGTGAACCGAGAACCTCTATTCCCCCTGTCTGAAATACATGATCGTGCTACCCAATAATTTGGTCTCTACAACCATGTTCTTTATTTGAAAGAGTCCTCATATTTAGCTTTTTAGAAGCCCATATATGGCTAATGTCAGGCTTTGGGGAAATTCTAACTGCTATTTCCTAAGCAATGAGACAAGTTGCCACAGGGTCAATTTGATTGAGTTGTTCAGTTGGCCAGAACAAGCCACTAATCGATGACAGTGGCCTGATTATTCAAGGCCATATGAACAATAGAATCAGATGAGGCCAGGTAATGTAATTGCCAAGCATTGACTTGTGACAGTCAATCTGGGTGACTTTAAAGACAGGTACTTTATAAGATGACCTAGCAAGTTACTGTCTTCAGTCTGTTCTGTATCCCTGGATCAGGGTAGACCACTTTGATAGGCCTGTAGCAAAACTCTTCTTCTTCGGCATATTTTGATTGTTCTACTCAGAATGTCAACCATCGTTATAATATTTTTTGTTTGTATTGCTTATAATTACATTATTTTATAAGACATATCCATAGATCCCAACGTGTAAGAAAACTTGTGTTGATTTTCAGATTTTTCAAGTGTCAGTAAATTGATTTGATATTTTAAGAGATTAAATAAATATTTTAAGTTGTTTTACCTTACTATGACCATATACAACATCCATATTTTCAGGCTGTCATCAGATTTGCCAGACACTAAGCCCTGACAACTGCTAAAGAAGTTCAATGATCTGGTTATAAACAATCATATGCTTTTTTTTTTTTTTTTTGAAATTTTTTTTTGGCTATAAGGTCTGTGTACTCACCAGAAAGACAGAGAGAGACAGAGAGACAGAAAGTGAGAAATCACCCCCCGGGGGGATAGCCATGCCACAATCCCTTCTCCTCCATCTCCTTTGGGATCTTGGGCACACACGCACACACGCCCAGCGTGAGTTTCAGCCACTGTGTCGAGGACTCGAACCGCAGTCGGCTACATGGGAGTCCAGTGACATAGCCATTACGCCAACTGTTGGTTCCAACAATCATACACTATTTTAGAACTTCTCTTCCCTCATGGCAGATGATGGTGTGTGACAACATTGCATGTGCTGCATAAATGTGTAATGACTATAAACGGGCCATGAACTGGGTCTGAACACATCCCTCTGTGAGTTCAGGAGGCTGACTATTGATATGTTTGAGTCCTACTTGTGATCAGTCTTTAAAAAATTATTTACCTATGGGGATAGCCCTGCTGCCAGGTGGTTAAGGAAGTAGGATCCCATATGGCCAACCACATGGTTTGAATCCAGACCCTGGGATTTGAAAAACACCCTAGAGATGTGTGCATACATGCCCAAAATCTCTACAGGGTGGATAAATGGAGGAGAAGGAATTTCAGCACAACCACACCTCACCGGGCGGTGGGGATGGGGGGGTTGCTTTGCTCCTCTCCTCCTTTTCTCTGGCTTTCTGTCTCTCTCTGGCAAATACATGCACTCTCTGGCAATTTTTAAAAAATTATTTACCTAGGCACATATTATTTCTAGAACTAGAGTAGGTACTGATAGAAATCCCGATTCCTATCCATGGAGACAGTTATAGTTTATAGTTAGAATCATACATGACTCTAGATGATGGCTAAGATTTTAAAGCCATTTGATCTAACCTTTCCAGACAGGGTTCATATGGCTAAGACCAAGTCAAAACAGTAATTTATCTTGTATCCATTCTAAGATACACATGTAAGCAGAGGGACAGAATTTGCAAGACTCCAGCAAACAGAAAATAAAACAAATCAAAACCAATATTCTCTCACTTGACCAGGAGAATTGTGATCATGATCTCTGAACAACTAAGCTAAGATAAAGTGATCTCGGGGGCATTTTGTTTATTCCTCTTCTTGAACAAATTGTTGTAAACAGCTGAAATAATACTTTTATAAAATGCTTGGTGTATTTATCAAGAGAATGGCTGAAAATCAGACAGGAGGGCATATCTACAATTTAAATGGGTGTTAGTGACAGCTTACTTATGATAAAAGGATTATAGACCCTGAATAATAAGACTAAGGACAGAATAGTCTTTTGTGTAGCTGAATTCTTTTTTTTTTTTTTTTTTTTTTTTTGAGAGGTTTTCACTATAGGGCGTGAGCGCTCCCCAGACAGACAAAGAGAGACAGAGAGACAGAAAGTGAGAAATCACCCCCCGGGGGGATGGCCACGCCGCAATTCCTTCTCCGTTCTCCTCTCGGGATCTTGGGCACATACACGCACGCGCCCGGCGTGAGTTTTAAGCCACCAGGTCCGGGATGCGAACCGCAGTCGACTACGTGGGAGTCCAGCAACATAGCCATTACGCTAACTGCTGGTCCTGTGTAGCTGAATTCTTTAGTCGCTGCACTGAACTGTGTGTGTGTTTGTGTGTGTGTGTGTGTGTGTACACAGGTATGTGTGTGTAGAACAACCTATGGAGAGTTGTGCCTCATTTTTTAAAATATTGAGACACTAATTTTAAATATTGAGATTTTGTAAAATATTGAGCAATAAGCATAGTATATAAAATATATATGTACAGCATAAATAACACTGATATGTTAATACCTATTTAACCACCACCAGATCTAGAAATACGTCAGTATCCTTGAAACTACAGGTCATGTCCCCCTAACTCTGACAATCTTCATAAGCAGTAGCATAATTTTGCGGTATATATGTATATATGTATTAAAAATTATATCTATTTTCATGTTTGGGGTCCCCAGGACTACCCTCACTTCTGGTACCAGTTGCAAGTTCAGATAACCCACCCCCCTCAGGTTTGATGATTTGCTGGAAGGATTCACAACATTCATAAATGCTTTTATACTCGCAGTTATGGTTTATTATAATGAAAGGATATATATTAAAATGAGATAAAGGAAGAGGCAAAGGGGACAGGAGTCAGGAATATTCCAAGTGCGTAGTTTTCAGTGGTCCTCTGCCAGTGGTGGTTTGTGGACAGTGCTTCCGTATCCCAGAAACAACATGTGACATGTATGCAGAGTGGCAACAAAAGCAACTCACCATGTCTTGTTGTCCAGAGTGTTTATTAGGACTCAGTTACATAAGCATGGCTTACGTGGAGCTAACCTGTGTCTCCAGCCCTTCCAGAAGCTGTGTTGATAGTGCAAGGCCCGAGGCCTCCCCCAGTAGATCACATTGTTAGTGTAAAACTATCTTGTGCAGTCCAAAGACCCCGAGTAAACAATGGTACCATACCAGACAGGACATTTAAAGGACTTAGAGATTATCTCCCAGAAACCAAGGACAAGTACCAGATCCTTCCCTGGACAAGATTCATCATTTACTGAACATATATGAGTCTATATGGTTATATGTATTCACTATACATCCTTTCATTAAAAATATACATTAGTTGTATCTTAAACATTTTATAAATGCTTAAGCATTATACATATGCTTCATATAAACACGTTCTTTTTTTGTATTTCATATAAGGTCTTAAAGATTATTATAAATACACTTAAATATTATGTTTTGTTTCTTTGAAGAGTTGTTTGTATTTATTCTATTTTGAGCTGATGTTCTGGAAATTCTTGCTAAAGATTAAGAATAGTCTCAAAGTCATCTTACAAGATGAAAAGTAGACTTTATACCTGTCCACTTATATGTTGAATTGTCGGAAAAGTCACGACATGCTTTTCTATGTTTTTCTATTTAAAAATGAGTCATGACTTTTCTGGCAACTTAATATTATGGATGGATAAATATATATTTATTTACATAAAGTGTGTATATGTGTATCTATATACATAAATATATATTTATTTACATAAAGTGTACATATATACACATATACACACACACATACACACACACAAAGTATGAGTTTATTCTGGTATAAAAATTTTTTAAATTTATGTATGGTTATTTCATAATATATCTTTTCTATTCACTTTTTGAAGACACTTGGGTATTATGTTTTGCTTCTTTGAAGGGTTATTTTTAATTTCCATATTAGTCATTTTCTACATATCTTTATCAAATATTAAAGATAGTTTTGAAGACTTATTATCAGACTAAAAGTAGATTCGATAAGTACCTATGATAGAGCAATGAAGCCACCTAGAACTGCTAACAGAGATAGTTAAAGACTTCATTTGTTCATGAGTTGGTTCCTCATGTTTTGCCATAAGTGATCTAGTGACTCCAGAATAAAATATAGTCATTTTTATTTTAGTGATCTGAAAAGCTAGCAGTCACCTATATTATTAATCAGCCTCAATTATTAAGATCCTGTCTCATTATATCCCTACCCCTACCCCCCAGATGAAATAAATTACAGTCTATACCAGTGGTCAATGAACTTCTCTTAAAGGGCCAGGTAGTAAATATTTTAAGATGTGCAGCCATACCTTCCCCATTCCAGGGACTCACCTCTGCCATTGCACTGTAAAAGAAGCTGTAGGCAGTATGAAAACAAATATACATGGCTGTATTCCAATACAACTTTATTATCAGTACTGAAATTTGACTTTTATATAATTTTACTGTCATGAAATACTCTTGTCTTGATGTTCTTCAACCATTTAAAAAGGTAAAACCATTCTTAGCTCTCAAGTCATATAAAAACAGGTAACAACTTGGCCAAAGGGCTACTGTTTACCAACAGTTGGGTTAGGCTAATGCATGCAAGGACTGTAGAAATGAGGTTATGTCTTCCATTTACAATAGAATATTCCTTAGTGTTTCTAATCCATAAATCCAACACCACTGGCAATGATGAAAAGAAATCATCTAAAACATTAACTTGGAACCCAGTTTTTATTGTTTGGCTAAATTAATTAAACTGTTAACAAACAGAAAATGGATTTCAGCAAGCATTTGACTAGAGCAACTCACTAATGTTGCACCTAAGTAAAACAGACTAAGATTTCCAAAGTAATCCTGACATTATGCCCCTAGTAGAATTTTTATAGTAGAAGGATAATCATTTTCTTTCTCCTTTCCACTACCAAGTCAATGTATATGGATAAAACAGGTAGCTATCAAGTATCAAAATTCCTAGGGTAATAGAGACCAACTAGTAAAATCTTACTTCCACAGATGTGGTAGAAATCAGAATCGATTAATGCAGTAATACCATTTTACTCTGATGAGAATTTAGCAAGTCCCTCACAACTAAGTTTCACTTCTGCTTTCACTTTAGGTCAGTAAGCACAATGAGCAATTTGCAGGAACAAATAACACAAACTTAATCTCACTGACTTTACTGTTACAGGTTGTTCATTTCACTTTTTTTCTTTAAAAAAAAAGCAGTTTTAAAAGACTATAGGTTAGCATAAAATATTTGTCTCAAATTGAAAGACTGATTATACTTCATTATCCCTCCCTCCCCCCCACTTAGGTCTACGGAGCTGTAGAAAAGAGTGATTCAGTCTACAGAGCTGTAGAAAGGAGTGATTCAGTCAGTCAGGTAAGAACTTGCCTCTGCTGCAGAATTAAGATGGACTACTTAAAGAATACCGGCTAAAAAGGTAGTGATGGAGATTTTCTCCTGTGGTTTTGATTTTCTAATTTTCTGCATTTTATGCCTCCTAAGATGTGAACGTTTATGTTGTTTTTCTTTGGATTTTTTTCTTCTGGATTATGTTTACTATCAGGTTTGATGCATTGTCTCTGGCTCACATTTACATGAGAGCCTGTTGTTGGGTATTGGCATTCCTATATGACAATTTGATTTCCCATTCCTATATTACTATTGCTTTTGATTTATTGGTAAATGTTTTACTTTATTTTCACCCCCAAAATTCCAGCTTCTTTTAAAGAAAAAGTGTTTTGCACTGTGCCATTAAAAAAGTATTTAGAAAATTCTATATGTGGGGAAACATTTGAGGATGAAACAGTGAACTATCTGTCAACTCCATCACTCCTAAATTGACTAAATTGTGTAACAGAACCACAATGCCACATTCTACCCGTTTATACCATTCAGCAAGACTCTGTAAAAAGAGATCAGACTTGTTTGCTCTGATTTCAAATATCAGAATAGTATCCATATTTGAAAGGGTAATTAATTCTCTCTCTTCAATAATTTAGCATAGAGAGCTTTCCTTACTATAATATTTCATTATCTAGATGTAGTGAAGATTTATGCACCAACCATATTTCAATGCAGGTCAGAAGATACACAGAAATTAATCAGCTGTTTTCAAACCATCATCATAGAAGGACTATTCAAGGTCCTTTTCCCCCTCTCTTAGGTTTTTAAATCTCATTGCAACTGAATATTAAGGACCACAAATTCTGGAGCATTGCTACTGACAAACAATTTCTATTAATGACGATTTAATTCATAAAGCTTTTTAATTCATTTTGGTTTTGTGGATTTTCAGGCTTGTGCTTTTCTTTTTAACCTGTTCCATTTTTCTGTTTCTTTTCAATGTTTTAATGCAATTATCAGCCCCATAAATAAGCACTTGCCACACTTACAGTAGGTGCACTGAACTGTGGGTAAAAGTGATTTCTGATTACAGACAGGCTAATTTTCAAGGGACAGGAGGAACAACATGCAGTGAACTGACTAAAAGGATAATGGAAAATACCTTGTTAGGTGACATATGGCACAGACTTAGAGCCCAGATGGAGAAGAGAAAAGTTACTTAATCCTAAAATACATGTGCATTGCATCAACAGCAGTTGTGATCTGGGTCTTCTATGATCAGCTTGGTTATGAGAGGAAAAATATTTTATATATTGTATTTCTCAGCAATGTCCATTAATATTGTGATGAGTCTAACTGAGAGAGTGGCAAAAAGCAATTTAGACTCTTTAAAGCTGTACAGTTGTGTCAACAGGGCCAAAGACAAAAGTCATTTAAAAAAACTATCTCCAGGACCTCTGGATTTTCAATTTCTCATTCTTTTCCCTCTTCACTGTTTCTTTTCATTTAATCCTTTCAGAATTTCCACCTTCATGGTCTCCGAGTCCCATACTCACACACACACACACACACATACACACACACACAAACACAAATTTGACATACTTCCTGAATTTTCAGAAATGATTACAAATGCCGTGGGTAATTATCTCTGTTACGATTTTTACATATGGCCTGGGATTTGTGCCTTGGGATGAAGGGATGAAGTACTGATGGTAGAGGATCAGGGTTGTTTTAACAGTAATCAAAATAAGCAAATATGCTAGACTGTAATAGGACTTTCACAGATTTCCTAAAAATCAGAGGGTTGTACCACAAATTGAGTGCCTTCTCCATCAATGTGAAGGCTGACTATGATTACTTAATTGGAGACAGTCTGAAGAAAGTGAGTTTTGAAAACAGATGTCACTCTTTTTTAAGGAACTATTATTTTAAGCTCTTTTCCACTATACAAGATGGCAGGCGAAAAAGCTGTGAAGCAGGATTCTAAGGAGAAGAAACCTGAAGCCAAGAAGGCTGATGCCAGTGGCAAAGTTATAAAAGGTGACCCGAAGGCTAAAAAGCCCAAAAAGGGAAGCCCCATTGTAGTTGAAACCTGATCCTAGTCTGGGGCATGCCATGCTACTTGTGACTGGATCTCTGGTCCTCGATTGAGTTCCACTACATAGAACACACCAGAAATTTGTCACCACCACCTTCACGAAAGTTGGTATTACCAAAGTGAAAAATCCCAAAATGCTTCACCAATGCTTACTTCAAGAAAAAGAAACTGCGGAAGCCCAGACACCAGGAAAGTAAGATCTTCAACACAGGGAAGGAGAAATACAAGGTTACAGAGCAGCGCAAGGTTGATCAGAAAGCTGTGGACTTGCAAATGTTACCAAAAATCAAGACCGTTCCTCAGGTCCAGGGCTACCTGTGATTCATATTTGCCCTTACAAATGGAGTTTATCCTCACAAATTGCTGTTCCAAATGTTTTGCCAAGAAACTAATTAAATTAAATATTACATACACACACATACACACACACATATATACATATGTATATATGTATCTGGGGCATGTCATGCTACTTGTGACTGGAGCTCTTGTCCTCATATGTATGTATGTATATATATATATATATATATATATATATATATACACACATATATATATATACACATATATATATGTATGTATATATATATGTGTGTATATATATATATGTATATGTATACATATGTGTGTATGTAATATTATTATTTTAAGTTTCTTTTCTTCTTCCATGAGAGAGAAAGAGATAAAGAGAGAGAGATAGAGCTAGACACCCTCAACCAGTATCCCTGGTGCAATTCACTCCCAGCCTCAGCATGAAGTGGGGAAGTCCCTGGGATATGAGCCTAGGACCTTCTCATGTGAATCCAGTTGCATTACCACTGTGCCACTGTCTTACAGCTCCCATTCCTTTTTTTTTTTTAAGAATTATTTATTTATTTAATTCTATTTGTTGTTGTTGTTATTATTATTATTATTTGATTTGACCAGAGAGAAAGAGAAAGGGAGAGCAAGAAAGCAAGCTGCCAGGTCTGGGACGCAAACCATGGTGGGCCATGTGGGAATCCAGTGCCTTTAACCACCATGCCTCATGCAGGCCCACAGCCCCCATTCTTACCACTGTCTTACAGCCCCCATTCTTACCTGATATATATTGGTGTGGGAGCAGGGCAAGAAAAGCCCTTTTCGTTGATAAAAAGTTAACTAAAACAAAGTGGTTTTCTTTTTATTTATTTATTTATTTATTTTTACATTTTTCCACAAACATTTACTTTACATAGCAAAAAATTTTAGCTCATACTCCATAATTCTTGACAGTTTACAAACAACTTTCAAAATCTCAAAATACTGAATTTTAAAGATAATGTTCAAAATATGTCTTATAATTTTGTATAATTTTAAAACTCTTTAACAACAGAAGCAGAATGGTTTCAAAAATATATATATACATATATATACAAATATATATGTGTGTGTATATATATATATATATATATATATATATATATACACACATTTAGAGTGCAGACACTCGGTATATATTAAGTGGGGACATACAATGCCTCTCCTTCATAGCATGGCTTGCTTCGCTCAACAGTAAGTCTTCCATATTCATCCACTTCCTTTCAAAAGCCAGGGATTTGTTGTTTTTTATGGATGAATAGTATTCCATTGAGTATATGTGCCACAGTTCTTCTAACCATTCATCAGTTCGTGGGCATTTAGGTTGTTTCCATGACTTAGCAATCGTGAAAAGTGCCGCAATAAACATCGATGTGCAAGCACTTTTTCAATTAAGTATTCTTCTGTCCTTCGGGTAGATACCCAGGAGTGGGATTGCTGGATCATATGGTAGTTCTATTTGTAGATTTTGGCGGAATCTCCAAATTGTTCTCCACAGTGGTTGTACCAATTTATAGTCCCACCAGCAGTGTAAGAGAGTTCCCTTTTCACCACACCCCCTCCAGCACTTACCATTTTTTGTTTTTTTAATCTTAGACATTCTGACTTGGGTTAGGTGATATCTCATTGCTGTTTTGATCTGCATTTCTCGTACAATGAGGGATGTTGAGCATTTTTTCATATGCCTTTTAGCTATTCGTATGTCATCTTTAGAAAGTGGTTTTTTTTCAACTCATTCTCCCATCTTTTAATAGGATTGATTGTCTTTTTCCGGAACAGCCGCTTGAGTTCCTTGTGGATTCTGGTTATCAGTCCCTTGTCTGATGCATAGTTTACAAAAATATTTTCCCATTCTGAGGGCTGTCTGTTCACACTGATCACTGTGTCTTTTGCCATGCAGAAACTTCTTAGTCTGATGTAATTCCACTTGTCTATTTTAGGGATCATAGACTGTGCGTTGGAAGTCTTATTTAAGAAGTTTTTCCCTACCCCAATGTCTCCCAGAGTTTCCCCGGTGTTTTCAAGGAGCAGTTTTATAGTTTGAGGTCTTAGATTTAGATCTTTGATCCACCTTGACTTTATTTTTGTCAGAGGTGAGAGGTAGGGGTTCAGATTCATCTTTCTGCAAGTGGAGATCCAGTTTTGCCAGCACCATTTGCTGAAGAGGTTTTCCTTTTCCCACAGGATTGACTGGTGCCCCTTGTCAAAAATCAGTTGGCTATATGTTTGAGCATTCATTTCTGGGGACTCTATTCTATTCCATTGGTCCACCTGTCTGTTCCTGTTTGATTACCACAGCTTTGTAGTATAATTTTGGGTCAGGGAGTGAGATGCCGCCCACTCCATTCTTCTTGTGCAAAACTGCTTTGGCAATACGGGGTCTTTTATGATTCCAGACAAATGTTATGATTGTCTTTCCTAGATCTGTGAAGAATGTGTCTGGTACTTTGATTGGCATTGCATTAAATAGGTAGATTAATTTGGGTAAAATTGCCATTTTGATTATATTAATTCTTCCAATCCAGGAACATGGGATGTCCTTCCACTTTTTTGTGCAAAGTGGTTTTCTTTTAATTGACAATAATGAGATCTTTGTCAATAAGCCAACTCTCATCACAATCAATCTGAGAAACAAGGTGCATAGGATCAAGAGTCTTTAGGAAAACCTTCAGACACATGGTACTCCCAGTACTGGAAGCTTTTTCATTGAGCCTTTAACCACTGAGAGTTAAGATTTCCTACATAATGATGCATTCTCTTTGGTTCCAGCAAAGTCAACAAAGATAGGAGGCTAAGCACAATGACCACTGGATACCAAAGTATCAATTTCTTAGGAGTAATAAAGAGCTTTAAAGGGTTGTCAGGACAAGTTAAATGCAGTGGTAAGAAAACAGGTAAACTCTTCACTTGCTTTGTGCATAGTGGTTTCAATGAGCTTCTGAAAATGGGGAAATCTAGATATATATGAGGGATCTTTGAAGAATTCATGGAAAGTGAATATTATTTTTTAAAAAATGCATGGATTTGAAAATTTTGCACCAAAGTCAACTCATGCTTTAATTCCATTTTCCCATGAACTTTCTAAAGACTCCTCATCCAGATCAGCTTGAAGGTTGGCCCAGACCTTCTGTTCTCTGCCAAGGAAAACTGCCTTCTGGTGACTTAATACAATATAGTTTAACTGCACTCAGGAATACAGCTTTACACATGTCTTTCAGTTCTTTAGGCAAACATTAAATCATAAAGCCTTCTACACTATTTAAGAGACATTTAGCTGCCAAATGATGAATAAAACGTGTGATTTAAGCACTAAAATCCAAAGTTTAATGTCATTTTTATCATTTCATTTTATTATATACAATAAAACACAGAGCCGTAACTTATAATGACAATCACATGCATTATACCCTGTAGATTCGCTTCTAATACTGTCAGAATGTATTTTAGACAGACTGTAAAATCTATATCCACTAACACCTAGGGCTTTTGACCTTTGTCTCCAAACTTTTATATGAAGTCTCAGGGCCAAGCTCTAAAGGCTCCTCAGAAAATGGTTTCATGAATCCCACTTTTCTGAATCTATAGCCCAGGACTCCTGTTGAGAAAAAAGGTAGTTCCTTCTACAGTGGAGGTTGATATGGGTGTAAAAGAGCTTCTTTCCTAAGTGGACTAGGGGCCTTTTTGTGAGCTAGGTAAAGACGGTAAGTACACCTAAGGCTATTAGTAAATGAAACCTGACATTTAGAAGGCAAATAATCTCGTTCAGTTTTCTACATTGCTCAGATTCACTGAATAATTGTTTCACAGTCCTCTTCCTTTACCTGAAGAGTCAGAGGAACGACTCCAGTGCAGAACAGAAATGATAGGCCAAGCAGCTGGATTGCCCTTTATGATTTTTTTTTTAACCCAGAGTTATCAGAGAAGTCTATGTAAACCATGGCTATTTTCGTAGGACCCTGCTACGTGATATGACAGGGAATTGGATTGACAGTCCAACAATGTCAGCCTAGTGGCAGTATTGTGAGAAGATATAGTTCATTGTGAGCAAATAATATTAGATTCTTTCAATCTGTTGATACAATTGGGAGGGAGAGTGTTGTACTTTGCTTTGCCCTCTGCTATTTGCAGATTATCTGAAGCGAGTTTGTTGTTATCACCATGAAAGTCTAAATCAGGTAGTTTTAACAGGAAGCCTAATTGCTGAAAAACCTTTATTTTATGGGGGATTGATTTATTTCTTAACTTACCCCTCCTCTAGCAAATTCCCTATCACACCCTTAAGGTGGGTCTCCCAGCCAGATTCTGTGCCTAAGACACACTCCAGCTCCTGTACTGAGAGGACTGATATCTGGTCTAGTCTTAGCTGACTGTCTTTGGTTCTCTGAGTCTGCCCTGATTTTATACTCTCAGTTAAACCTTGTGTAGTGGTTTTCCTACCTCAATTCCCGACCTATGGTACTTGTACCAGGGAACTTCAAGAAGGTCATGGAAAAATGAAATTAAAGTATGAGTTTATGATGATGCAACATTTTTTTGAAAGCCATATGTAGTTTCTGTTTTTGTTTTTTTATAATACACATTTTCCATGAGCATTCTGAAGATCCTTCATATATTCCTTGACTCTTGTTCTAGGAACCTAGAGTACTCACCTCTTGCCTATTTTAGTTCTGATGCCCATGAAAACACCTGTATTTAAATTCTAAAGCCCTTTTTCAATTTCAGTATTTCACTGAAGAATCACAGTTGCTACACTCATCAGCATGTGCAAAGAACTGATACAGTGTTTTATAATGGATGTCCATGGTCTATACCCAAAAGAACTGCCATAGAAATGCTAAAGGTTAACTTTCTTGCACCTCAGATTTGCTACTGAAATTAGCAGGGCTCACTTGAGAAATGAATTTGCTCTTTAAAAATTTATTTCCTCTGCAATTTCCCTTCCTTTAAATGGGAACCTGGGATCTCGTAAAACTGAATTAAAATTATCAAATACTATTGAACCAACCTAATGAAAATTTTAACCGAAAGTCATTGTAAATTAGGTATGTGAAATACTGAGAACACAGTCCTTTGTAAAGCAGATATTGTTCTTATGTAAACTCATGAATGGAGACTTTCTTGAATAAATTACTTCTTAATAACATCAGAGAGTCATTGGCTGGGTAAATATCTCCCTGGGGCACTTACTGAGATTCCTGAATTTAAATGTTCAATAGAACTTCATATTTGTCACCTTTACTAACGAGTTTTTCTTTATGAAATCATTATTAGCATGAAAAAGTGAAATTCTGTATCTAATTTCTAGAATTAATGCTGTTTAAAAGACCTCAAGGGGTTGAAAGTTTTCTTGCTGGGATGCAACATTTACATAATTTCTATTGCCCCAGCATTTACACTCCCCAACCCACTGTCAATTTGCTACCTGAAGCAAGAGAAAGACAAATGATTAGAACAGCCAGAATGTCCTGGAACTTCTCAGAATAAACCATGGTCCTTCTCAAAGGACCAGATAGCAAAATCATTTATTCTATTATAACTTGTGGTTGAAACACATAAAGACTTTCAAATTGTTTTATCTAAGGTATGTATCCCCAGCAAGTATTGCTACTGCTGCTGCTACATTTATAATAGCTACGAGAAATTTTATGGCAATAGTTAAGCATTCCTGAGTTGTGGAAATCTGCTACATTATAGTTGCTCTGGAGATTTTATTTTTGAATTTAGGATTTACCTGCATTCCTTTCATTTCAACATTGCAACAGACTCTAAGCAAGAACTGGAGATCCTGTGACTTCGGCAGGAATTATCAATATACCCCAGGCTTCAGAACTCTTTCCAGTAGAAGATGAAATGCTTTCCTGGAAAATGGATGGCTTTTCTATCAATGAAATAGTGAAGCAATGCTATAGCCTTTCAAAGACGCCACCCTGATGAACACACTCAGAAAGAGAGATACAAACCAACCACTGGAGAACAGTGATTGCACTTACAGCAGATTTCTCCTGTTTGTGGTTAACTAGACTTGCACACTTACTGGCAACCTCATCCCACATCAGACTAAGCCTATAGGATACTTGATGTAGTACAGTGCAGAAAAAGTCCTGGATGCGACACAGGAGTGCATTGTTCATGATCACTCAGTGTTCATGGCCCCTTCACAAGATCTATAGCACTAAGCGTCCCTAAAAACTGAACCAATACTTTAAGACCAATCCATGATAATATAATTAGTTATATGAAAATAAATAGTACCGTCTTTGAGTACTATAATTTTTTAATGTATTTTATTTTATTTTATTTTTCTTTACACATTCAATCACTATCCTTCACTTAGCTTGTAAGGTAAATTTTCCAGCATGAATACACTTCATACCAGTCCAGTTGAGGATATTGTACACATTATTATCTACAGATAATAATCTATTTCTATGTCCCATAAATATCCATTTTTATCACTTTTGCTATATCTCAGGCTAAAAAGCAATTTTAACAAAACCATAACTTGAAAAATTAAAACTAATATTTGAATATATTTTATCCTACTGTTAAATGTTTTTTACACAATAGTCTAAGGACATTGACACAAGTTACTTAAGGATGGTTTTATGCCAATGAATTTACTCCTACGCAAGGAGGCATGCAAATGACCATGGCACCAAACCACTTTGCCAGAGAACCGGATCACAAATAACTGAGTTTGTATACCAGTGTCTTCAATGAAAGCCCTGGATTCAGCCAAAGATTTTAAACAGAAGTGAAAGTTGGTTCCACTTATGCTACAAATTCATTGAAATACATGTATGCTAACAAAATTCTACATCTATACATATATTTTCCTACTGAATTTCCTCAGGAAATCAAATATGAAATCCCACAGAAAATATTTTTCAGGCCAGTTTATTCAATAAGTATAGGTTGGGAATATTCCAAACACCAGTCATCTCCACATGCAGAGACACTAGTAGCAGGAGCCATAGTAGATAGTTTGAGAATAGGTTTTTAAATGGTGACCGGTCTCTGTGGAGATTGCATTGCAATGTACACACAGGAACTGGGAGCTGCCATCTCCAGTCAACACCACCCATCCTTCTGGTATCATTTTAGCAAATTCTGAACTCCCTCCTTTTCTTTGTCTTCTGAGAGTATCCAAGTTTCCTCCTTAGAACATTTTCTGACTTTGCACTGTAAATTGCCAGAACTCCACAACTTTTTCTCTTTTGAGTGGTTTATGATGATGCCTGAATACTGGGTGTCACCTTTAGGATGTGAGATGCTTCCACTGAAATAGCTTCATGTTTAAGGCTTGAATTATGCAAAATGACTTTGTTTCCTCGTCTAGCTTAAAATTACTTATGAATCAGGTCAGCTGGTACTATAGTGACTAAGGCGCTGGATCCCACATGGCCAACTTCACAGTTCAAGACTTGGAGCTTGTAGCATGAAAAACATGGCAGGCATGTATGTGTGCATATCCAAAAACCCCAGGAGAATATAATAGAAGGGACTGCAGTGTGACCATCCCCTCCAAGGGCGATTTTTCACTTTTCCACTCTCTCTCTGTTTCTCTCTGGTGTGTTCATGTGCCCTATAGCAAAACTGAAATAAAATTATTTATATACCTTAGTAAGAAGGTAAATAAATAATTTATAATTTGAAAAAATTGTATATAAAAAGTTTACAATTTGGGAACCAGCAGTTAGCGTAATGGCTATGTCACTGGACTCCCACGTAGTCGACCGCGGTGCGCGTCCCGGACCTGGTGGCTTAAAACTCACGCCGGGCGCGTGTGCGTGCGTGCCCAAGATCCCGAGAGGAGAATGGAGGAGAAGGGATTGCGGCGTGACCATCCCCCCTGGGGGGTGATTTCTTGCTTTCTGTCTCTATGTCTCTCTCTGTCTGTCTGGTGAGTGCACGCGTCCTATAGCCAAAAAAACCTCTCCAAAAAAAAAAAAAATTACAATTTGAAATCTTCTATTTAACTTCAAAAGGTGTTTAGAAACCTCAGCCTGATTGTCTAGAGTGAAATCAAAATCATGAATAAACTATCGCTAACTTATTGTGGTTCAATGTATGGCTTTTCAACTTTATGGTGGTGTAAAAGTAATGTATAATCAGTAGAAATTGTATTTTGAGTACCATGCAACCATTCTGTTCTCTACTTTCAGTACAGAATTCAATACATTACATGAAGTATTCAACACTTTACTATAAAATATGCTTCATGTTAGATGAGTTTGCTCAACTATAGGCTAATGTAAGTATTCTGAGCACATTTCTGATAGGCCAAACTAAGATATGATGATCAGCAGGTTGGGTGTGTTGAATACATTTTTGACATAATATTTTCAACTTATGATATTTTCAATTTACCATGGATTTATTAGGACGTAAGCCCATTATAAGTTGAGCTTCTACACACACACACACACACACACACACACACACACTCAGCCTTCCATATCCATGGGCTGCTTATTCTCAGATTTAATCATTCACAGAGCAAAGATATTTGGAAAAAAATTGACTCCATTTGTTTTGAACATTGTACAGACATTTTTCCTGTCATTATTCCCTGAACAATACAGTATAGCAATTATTTACATGGCATTCACATTGTATTAGGTATTATAAATGATCTAGAGATTATTTAGAGCATATGGGAGGATGTTCATAAGTTATATGCAAATACTATCCCTTTTATTATATAAAAGACTTCTGTATTTGAGGATTTGGGTATCAATATGGGACCTAAAACAAATCTTCCATGTATATTGAGGTATGATGACTGTGTGTGTGTGTGTGTGTGTGTGTGTGATATATTGATTGCCAGAATAAAAGTAGGAAAGTGGAAAACTAAGGCAGAAATGCCTACCTGCTCCCATAAAGGATTCCATCAATATACATCGGTTGGCAATAGTGCAGACCCTGAAGACAAGCCAGTTTCCTTCAAACTATGTGACCTCAGGGAACTTCCTTTCTTTTGGTATCTCAGCTTCCTTTTTAGAAAAGTGAGTAATCACAATATTCCTTACCTCATGGTACAGTGTTATAGATAGATAGTAAAATGTACTTATGATACTTGGTCTAAAGACTGGAAAATATTATGATGATGCCCTGCTTTAGAATGAGGCAAAAGTAGTAGTAGTTTCCCTGGAGCAAGTGTCCAACCTGAGTCTGGGACATGTTGAAGACAGAAAATGAGGGAGAATGACAAATGACATGTGTCATCGGGGATATCATCGAGGCCTGAGTATTACAGTCCTGGTAGTGTTTTTTTTAATAAGATATTTGAAAGAGACAAGTGTGTACAAAATTGGTGATAAATTAACAAAACGGGGGGCCATGTGGTGACACAGTGGTTAAGTGCAATGCTATGTATGGAGTGCCACTTGGGAAGGTTCCTGGTTCAAGTCTGGAGCGCTCCCTTTTGGGAGGACTCTCTGTCTCTTTTAGAAGAAATAAATAAACACTTTTTAAAAATGACAAAACCAGCTCTTCAATGATGAGCTGTTCATTGTAAATAAAGAGGACCTCAGAGATTCATTTCACTAAGAGTGTACTAAAGTATTGCTTAGGAAAAGGTATAAGAATTAGAAGCTGTATGATGACCAGTTTTGTAGACATTAGTGAGAGCTGGTGTATTAGTCTGATTAGGCTGCTATAACCAAATATACTTAACTCAGTGGCTTATAAACAACAGACATTTATCTCTTACAGTCTCAGATTCTGGAAGTCCATTATGGCCAGGGTCTGGCAAGGCTCCTCTTCCAGGTTGCAGACTGCCAATGTCTAGCTGTGTTCACACATAATGGAAAGGTAGTACCGAACTCTCTGGACTCTCATTTACAAGGGTTCTTCCTATCATTAGGGAAGAACCCTCATGACCTAGTTACTTTCCAAAAGCCCTATCTCTTGATCACCTTCGAGATTTAGGTTTTTACTTACACATTTTGAGGGAACACAAATAGTCAGACCATAGCAATTGGAGTGGTAACTAGTCATTTCATTTCATAGAGCCTAGCATAACTAGTCATTTCATTTCATAGAGCCTAGAAACTTGTCTAATAGGACAGAAAATCCATGGTAGAAAATTCAATTTAACTGGAAAATGGTTCCATCAGGTCTTAAGCCAAAGGAATTGATTAATTGTGCTCCAGGCGGTAAAACTATTGCACAAATCAGACCACTCTTATGACTTTATGCAAGCTAATCCACTTCTATACACTTTGATTTTTTTAATCTAGAACATGTAAATAATAATACCTATAACTCTTTGGATGAAGAGTGGATTTCATAAGAAAGATAAAACATGAAGAGCTTAGCAAAGTAGTTGATACAAAGTAAATGATATGCTTGCGTAAATGCCTTTTCTTTATTCTTCCTAATTCCATGTGCTTTAAAAAGTACAAGGTCCATGCTTTTTCAAAATTATATATCTGTTCAATTTCAGAATAACCCATTCAAATCATGGGATAGCCTTTTCTTTTCCTCAGTAAACCGTAGGTCTAGATGGGATTCATATTTAATAAAGTGTATAGCTCCACTACTTCCTAACTGACTTCTGTTCTATTTTCTCTCACTTTTCAGAAAACTCAGCCATGAAAGACTTATAGCATTCATTGATTTATTATCATAAGCAAGCAGCAAAAGACACTGCAAAAATTACAAAGTCATTTTCATACGCCAACACAGAAGGATGTCTAGATTCAGTCAGTTCAACAACACCCACATGTAGTCATCATCATCTTAATCATCACTCTTGATTATAAAATTCAGTCATAAATTCTGTCTTTGCAACTAGCCTGTAGAGTATGACTTCAGATAAGTTGATATATTAGTAAGTTCTTCTGTGTGTATATGTGTGTATGTGTGTGTGTGTGTGTGTATTATATGACATACAATTATATCTATATATGCTATATTAGTTAATTGGTATATATGTAATAAGCATGTACAACATACTCATATATAAATATATATGAATAGGTGTGTGCATGTGTGTGTGTGTGTGTGTGTGTGTGTGTGTACATCTTAATTTCATCACAATAAAATGTCTTATTTTCCTCACAGAGTTTTTTTATGAAAAAATATAATAGTGATACAAAAAAGGTTTTGAAAAATTTACTATTATATATGTCAAACTTACCACAGAAAATAATACGTTTTGAAGACAACTCCATTTAAGTTTCTTTCTTTCTGATCGGGACAATAACTATCATGATAATAATTGTTCAATCAGGGTTTCAATACAATTTGTCAGACCCACGGATAAACTTATTGGGGACAAAATGGCTTCTTTGCACTCCTTCACTACTAGACAGTATGATAGAGATGGGGTTTCAATCATGAGCGATTCATATGCAGCCCTTGTCTTTACAGAGATGGATTCTTAGACAGCTAGCAAATAATGACACAAATAGATGTATAATTGCAAATGGTCTCAGTCCTATAATGGATAAGAATAGTGCAAATAACAAGGAGGCAGCTTCAATCATCAAAGCATTCCCTGAGGAAATGATATCTGATCCACATCTGCAGGGTAGTTTGCAGGTGTCCAGGTAGACAGTGGGTTTAGGGAATGGGGAAGAAATAAGGAGTGAGGAAGCACCTTCCAGGCAGAGGGAAGATGGAGTATCTTGGCTTGGAGGAGATGGTTGCCTGACCTCAGAATGGCATGCATGTTGGAGGAACTGGAAGAAGGCCTACATCAGGGGAAGCTCAGAAAGAATGAGAGGGCAAGGTCACCAGAGAAGGCCAGACTTTCCTAGGGCTCTGCTGATCATTATAGGGATTTGGATTTTTTTTTTTTTTAGCCATGAGAAATTTCTTCTGACTTTTAAATTGAAGTAAAGAGATTTGTGTTTGCTGAACAATCACTCTGACAGTCTATTGTCAAGAATAGAATTGCATCATCAAAGTAGTTTCCAGAGTTCATAGCCTTTTTTCTCCATTTTTAGGGGAGCTTGGTTTTAGAGGAGAAGTTCTCAAAAAGTTCACAGAATATGCATGTTATGAAAAAACTATGCATGAATTTCAAAATTTTTGCACCAAAATAAACTTGCATTTTAATTCCACTTTTCCAAGAATTTTTCGAAGTCCCTTCACATATATAGAAATAGCAGAGTCTAAACACTTAACTGCTGACATTTCAATGATTCTAGAAAAAGCCCAACTTCTCCCTCCAATTCTCCTTGAGAATATCACCCCCACTACATATCCAGAATCCCTGGATGAAAGGTTTACTTCTTTGGTGTCAGGTTGTGCGCCCTTATTAAAACGCTAAAAAAAAAAAAAAAAACCACAGGAAGAAGTGGCACATACACCCCAATTTGTTGATTACAGAATAGACAAATCATTGAACCATTATGTGGGAAGAAATTTTATTCAGGAAGACAAATTAAAAGAACAAATGCAGGAAGCTTGATAGAAGGCAATGAGCAGTACCCTTGAGAAGGGAAAAGGAAACAGAAGGCCCAAGTGCAAATTCACAGACACTTCAATTTATTCTGATCACTGCCTTGTGTGGGATATGTTTGTATGGAGCCCCCCAGATACCATGCTCTGTCTTCATTGTCCTTCTGGTGTACCTCAACTCAAGGATCCAATCTGGATGTCTCCTTTTTTCCTACTATAAAAAATGGTAACTATAAAAGCCAACCTTAGATTTATCGTTGGCACTCAGGTATAACAACTCATAAAATCTTGAAATGGTATTTGCATTTCTGCTGGAATAAAACCTCCCAGCTCTTGGCTCAAAGGCCCAGTCAGAGACAGGACAGGTAGGCTGCATGAGCCTGCCAGGGAGGAAGGCATCTTCCTGAGTCCTCAGCCTAGGCAGAGGTTAATGCCTTCCCCACCTGCTCAGAGGGATTAGACAGACAAAACCCAAACACAGAAAGAGATGCAAATATCCCCAGGAACTGGGACAAGGATGAGCCTCAGCTCCAAATGTCAATTACTAGAAGTCTCTAGAGCATGGTTAAAAATAGATATGCAGGTTTCTTTGTTCACATGTCAGGAAGGGTCATCCCATCAAATCAGATTCCCATCACCCTCTTATCACCCAAGAGCTGAGTCGTCAACCGTTTGCAACTGTAAATCTCGGTTGCAGTGCTGTCACGGGGCCCAAATTAGCATGTGCCCTTTCAATTATAGCCAAATACCACAGTCTCCAGGTTTCGCAGGGTGTGCACAGCGCAGGGATGCTAGACGTAGTGTGTGTAAACATTGAGAGAGCCAGGCTTCTTCCCCCACTCCCGCCCCGCAAATAGCCTCTGTATGTTTGTGCAAAGGGGTGCAGTAAGAAGGGAGCAGGCAGTCATAAGCTGACCCAGGCAAGTTAGGCCAACCAAGCGACAGTACAAGGTGGAGGCGTGGAGAGCCACTTCCTGCTTTCTAACTCTGCTGCCACTTCACTTAGAGACCTTTAGGGGGTCCCTCCAGCTGCTGCTTTCCTCTTCTTCCTATTGAGATGAATCTCTGCCTACCCACCTTTGCCCAAGAAATACTATACAAATGAATTAGATTTAGTCTGAATGACTCATGAACTTCTCCTGCTAAAAGTGCTTAAATTTGCAGTCAACTCCAAATTAGACTTGGTAATTGAAGGAGCTGCAGTACAGATATTCCCAAATAACAGACAATCTAAAAGTCATTTTGACTTGATTCTGGCATGCAGTGTTTGATTTTTGAGGGGAGCAGTGGATTTGCTTCCCTAATTAGTTTTAGCCTAAGCCAGTATTAAACTCGTATTCGATTCTATGAGCCCTGCCTGGCTTGAAACAAAAAGTTGTGGAACAAACGGGAGAGGCTCAAAATGTTAATGCTGCCAACTAAAACATGAAAGGAAAGGAGAATAGCCACATAATTTGCTAATTTTCAATGAATCTGGATTTAAATTTAGAGAGAAGATAGGTAGTGGCATGGTTAACTTTTTACTCTGTGTCAGAAATTTTCTTTACAATTGATTGGCCCTGGGAACCAGCAGTTAGTGTAATGGCTATGTCGCTGGACTCCCACGTAGTCTACCACAGTTCGCGTCCCGGACCCGGTGGCTTAAAACTCAAGCCGGGAGTGTGTGCATGCATGCCCAAGATCCCGCGAGGAGAATGGAGGAGAAGGGATTGCGGTGTGACCATCCCCCCTGGGGATGATTTCTCACTTTCTGTCTCTATGTCTCTGTCTGTCTGGCGAGTGCACACGCCCTCTAGCGAAAACCTCTCCAAAAAAAAAAAAAAGAAAAGAAAAAGAAAACAATTGATTGGCCCCTTTATATCATTCTTACCTATGAGCCTTTGAAACTTACCCTTGCTGAGGAGCCTACGACCCTCCTCTGTCTCTGTCCCTGCCAAAAAAAAAAAAAAAGAATCGTTATAGGTGTGTTGGTTTGGGGGACATCTTAACCAAGCTTACTACATCTCTGCAGTGGTTCTTTCCACAAATATGTAAGCATTTTAAGAATAGACCTGCCTCAGGACCAGCAGTTGGTGTAATGGATATTTCACTGGACTCCCATGTAATCAACCGCAGTTCGAGTCCTGGACCTGGTGGCTTAAACTCAGCTGGGCACACATGCATGCGTCCCCAAGATCCAGAGAAGAGAATGGAGGAGAAGTGCGGCCATCCCCCCAGGGATGATTTCTCGCTTTCTGTCTCTCTGTCTCTCTCTGTCTTTCTGGCGAGTGCGCATGCCCTATAGCAAAAACCTCTCAAAAAAAAAAAAAAAAAAAAAAAAAAAAAGAGAAAGAAAGAAAAGGAAAGAAAAGAAAAAAAAGAATAGACCTGTCCCTTAAAATTAATCCAGATCAAGTTTTGGTAACAAATATGATTTTATTAGCACCAAGTTATGTCTCTTTTTAAATATAGTCAAGAGCCATCAGGTGCATGGTGTTCAAGGTGCTGGATCCCACATGGCTGACTGTGTGGTCTGAGTTCTAGATCCAGTGGCTTGAAAGTCAAGCCAGACTCAGGGGCCAGTAGGTGGCGTGATGACTGAGATGCTGGACTCCCACATGGCCAACTGCAGTTTGAAACCTGTACCTGGCAGTTTACTGTCTTATGTTCCCTCTCTCTCACTGTGTCTCTCTCTGGTCAAATTTTTAAAAATAATAAAAATGATAAATACAATTAAATAGATAATTTTTAAATAAGAAAAAAAAAATCATGCCAGGTGCACATATGTGCGAGGCCTAGATTCCAAGAGGAAAACAGAGAAGAAAGGATTGTTTCATGGTCTTGCCCCCTGGATGTGATTTCTTATTCCCACCCTCCCCCCTACCCATCTCTTTTAGATGATTGCATGCACTCTGTAGCAAAAAATAAAATAAAGTATTAAATTTATTAAAAAGTAAATATAGGTCCTTTTCTAATCTCGGTTTTTCTCCCTCCCCAATAGATACAAAATCAAGGATCTTGTAAAGCTGACTTTGTTTAAAATCATTTATGCAGTTTACCCCAAAGGGCCATTCTGTTCTTCCTGACAGGTCTTACCAATTCTGTCTCCTGCAACCCCCAACATAATCTTTTCAGAACCTACAAGCTTTGGAAAGCAGTACCACCTACCTCCTCTGTTCTCAACCTATAAATTCTATAGAAAAACAACTGACAATTTTACAGTTCTTACCATGTGCCAAAAATTGTCCTAAATACTTTCTATGTATTAATTCGTTTCATTAAAATGCTATAGATAGGTACTTTCATTATCTGCTTTTGACACATGAGGACACCTGAGTAAGGAGACTGGAAAATCTAGGAATACCAACATAGCTAGTCTGTGGTGCAGTCGGAACTCAAAGCCAGGGGTGCTGATTCCGAAGCTCTACTCAATACCTCCCCATACCTGTGCTGGCCTGACTTAGCCAACAATATTAATGACCTTCTGCCCTAACCAAGGATCCAGTCATGGCCTTACCCTTGAGGCTTTACTAACGATACAGAATATAATACTGAATATTCAGTACAAAAACGGTCCTGTCAATGACCAATGGTCCCACAATGACTCTTCATCATCAATTAAAGCAGAATGTCTGGAGATGGGAGATGATGTTCTTAAACCACACTCCAGATGCTTCTAAGGTATAGCCAGGGTTGAAGACTATCCATCAACATAAATAGAAGACAGAAGGAGATCATATAAAATGGTAGATAATAATAAAAATTTAGGTGCACTAGATTCTGAATCCCAACCTTACCCCTGAGTCTGGGTCCCATTCAGCGCATTAAATTGTGTAGCCCTTTCTCAGAGAAGGGAGAATTACATATACTTGTTAGGCCTCCTTGTTTCTTGAAGGGAGAATTATAAAACCCTAATCAATACAGCAGTGTAGTAGACTAGGATGTTGGATAAGGAACATACCTGTGATCTCTTTTGCCTCAAAAGATCTGCGATTGCCAAGGAAAACTACAATAGTTCTAAATGGCAACCACAAGACAGATTAAAATATCTTTTACCTCTGTTTCTCACTTTGCATTTACAGTAGAACTTCCGTCATTCTCACTTCAGTACTCTGTAAGCCAGATAATTATTTGAAACCCCTGCAGTCTCAATGCCATCTCTGAGCAAAGATTTAATGTCTGAATCCTGAGATTTTTGATGATGGAGGTTTCATTATCTTCATGAAGCAAGCAACGATACATTCACCAACGTACAGGGAAGTTTTATCATAGACCGTTAAGTCTGCGCTACCACTGTCAAAACAAATGGAGAAAGCATATTGCATGATTTACTTTCCTTGATTTTTTTCTGTCTGTTTGCATACCCACTCATCTGCAAAATTTGGTAATTCACAATGGGGCTCTCTGTCATTAGTCTGAATTAGGAAGTTTCTACTGTATTTTAGAAATCAAATTGAAGTCCTCAGGAGGTTGAAATACTCCAAATTATCTAAATGATTTTCATTATTGTAGCTCAGATTTTTATTAAGCATGTTATTACTTTTCAGAAATAATGAACAATAATATAATAATTAATAATCAAACATACATCAAGGGGTACTTCATTTCAAACTACAAAATTAAAAGGCTGCTGTTCGGCATCCTTAGCAGTGAGGCATAGTCTTCAGTTTCCCTGGGAGCCTCTTTTTTGGATAGTTGGGGCTCCGTTACTCCCAGGCAGGCACACTGTGTTCTCTGTCATCTTGCTGTCTGTCCACACTTGTCCTCATACGTCATGTCCATTGGGTCTCAGCACGAGCGTGTAACCATAGAAGCAGAAGTTTAATTCTGTTCGTAGTATTTAATGACAAGAGAAATGTTCACATCCTGTTAAAATGCCCACTCACCTCACCCCCAAATCAGGGAAGCAAGACATGAAGAAACTTACATAAGAATTTCCCCCTCCTCTTTCCCGTCCTATCCATCTAGCCCCACTTCTCTTCTAGACTCTTCCACAAATGAACAAAGTCATAAAATAAATCTGTTAAGCTCTCATGCCACATGCATACGTGAGTTCCATTTTTTTCCTCATTTATTTTATTCAGCATCCCTGATCCCCCTATAGTAGAGAAGTCTGCCTCCACCCGTACGGGAAACTGGGAAAGCTCTGGTGAGACTTTTCCTTAGTGATATGGTTTCTCTCTGAAGCATTTCTACTTAGAACATTGAATTTCCTGTTGTAGAACAAAAGGCTGTGCTTGAACTTCAAGAGGGGTAGGGAGGGCAGGGGTAGTGCAGAGTAAAGAAACTCTACCTGAAATGATGCATGAAAATCTAGAGCAGAGCCCAGTTCTCACTTACGCTTTTAGCACGCAGGAGACCAGGGTTTTCTCCAAACAGGAGAATTCATGGAACCGCATGCAGTAAAATAGAGGAAGACCCTCAGATTTTCCAAAGAACCAAATATGTGTAGCAAATGGTAATAATGCTGTTGTCAGAGGGGAAGGGAAAAGGAAAAGGAGAACCAGCCCATGGAATTAGGGACCCAAGAGAAATTAATGGCATTGTCACTAGTTTTATACATAAGAAAACGGATCAAACCATATATTAAGAAGTGGATTGACTATGTGACTGTAAAACAATTACAATATTTGCATACACTGCTCACCAATTTTGTCTAAAGAGAATTTTTTAAAAAACCATGTATCATAAAATACAAGCCAATGTCTATCCTCATTGTTAGTCTTCTCATATTACAATGGCAGACACAATGTATGTTTTCTTCTTCTTCTATGATATATGTATTTAGCTTGATCAACTCCCAACTTTAAAAATCTAGGGCAAATTCTATGACTACCTAAGCCTATGTTGAAATTTGCACATTCCCTTTGAGGACATGAACCTAATCTTTTGGAACTTAAATACATGCAGACAAAAAGAAGAATAAATATGATTTTGACATTTTATGCTTTAGATACTACCTTCAATACATAAGATCAATGCAAATTTCAAACTACTTCAGAGTACAGTAATACTTCATTGATTATTGATAATTAGTATCTTTCCATAAATGAGGACTTTAGGAGCTGATTTTGGAGAAGGAAATAAGAAACACAAAAAGGAGTTGAGATAGCAAAATCAAAGAACCTAAAAGAAAACATCAATCCATTATTAGACAGAGTTTTCCTATTGTTAAGCAGATCTTCCCTATTGTACAATACTTCATAGTACTGGCCCTGTCCAGAAGCTGGGAAACTCAGGATCATGTGTAGATATTTTAATGAATGTATGGTTTAAATTCATATATAAACAAAATCTCAGAACCAGAAGACACTCTAGAATCCATCCTACCATCTTACTTTGTACATGAGACGAGAGAGACTGAACAAGGCAAGTGGCTTGCCATAGTTCATGGGATTATCATGTGCCAAGGAACAAAGGCATTATTTCTAGTCAAACTAATTTATGTAAGAGTTGGTGTCTTGGGACACAAAACAATAATATTAATTGGGCTTGAAGAAGTAAAAGCCAACAAATGATTTGGCATAGAATACATTCAATGTATAGAATACATTCAAATTAAAACATAAAAATAATGTCAGTGTGTATAACTAATACAAAAGGGAAAATATTACAGTGCTTTATGATAAGAAAAGTCATCGACTCAAGAAAGAAGAGGAAATCATATGAAAAAGGTTATAGATCATTCCATCATAGAGCTCTTTCTCTGTTTGGCTCTCTTTTTATTAACTATATCTCATTGTGATAATCTTGCCTTGGAGTATGATATAAATGATATTATTGAGCTAAGAACAAAGTCTACACATATGATGAAATAATATACTGAGAAGGGTTGACAATGACATTTAAAAAATAATCCTGCTAGTGTGTTACTATTCACCTTGATCCTTTCAAACATACAACATACACACTGTGTGCATATACACTTGCACACACACACACACACATACACACACACAAATAGGCTATATTTTTCTCTAAAAACATGAAGGCATCATTACATAAAGTCTGTAAAGGCGAAGGCTATTTCTGGCCTGTGGTCTTTAAGCTGCCTGCCCTTGCAAGGTGTTGTGTGTGCAATATATGCTTAATAAATACTCCTATGCGGAAGGGATGATGATCATAACAACCTTTGCCAGATGCCAATTACAGGACATCCCGTCAACGTTTCATGGGTCAATACATCAGCAGAAAAGAAGCAGCAAATGGAATTAAAATAATGTATCTGTTTGTTCATTGTTAATGGCTGCTATGAATTTGAATTAGGCCAGTAATTGCTTCCCTGATATGAGAGCAAAATGCCAAGGTAAAGACTGTAATTAACATTCAGAAGGAATGTAGGCCCAGAGTATGGGGACTCCTTTGAAAAGAAATCTCCAGTTTTCTTTTTTTCTGTTCCAAACTGCTTCTTAATTTATTAGCATTCTCTTATTTCGAAATTTTGTTTTTGTCGTTTTTGATCTTCCTTCGGTTTTCGTACCTATTTTTGACTATTGTTCCCGTTTTAAATCTAGCAAAATTCGTGTGTTTTAAGTGTACCTCATACTTCTTTCTCATGAAAATTTAGAGACTTGAAAAGGCAACTCCCCAATCAGCAATAACGGAAGCGTCAGTGAGGAGACAGTCAGTGTAAAAGCCTATGGGATACTTAATTTCTTTTTTTTTAAGAGAAAGATTTTTTTCTATAGGGCACGTGTGTTTTCTAGAGAGACAGAGGAAAGAAAACTAAGAAATCACCTCCGCCCTCCCCGAGGGGATGGCCACCCTGCCATCCCTTCTCCTCCATTCCCCTCTCAGGGATTTTGGGCGCACACATGCACTGGCCTGAGTTCTAAGCCACGGAGTCCAGGGCTCAAACAGTGGTCCACTATGTGGGAGTCAGTGATGTAACCATTATGCCATCTGCTGGTCTCAGGATACTTAATTTTTTAAATAACACTTTTTGTTTAAGCCACTTTGTATCCCAGGGGAAGTGAAAATGTTCCTGCTGATCCATATATCAGAGTTTCTTAACCTCAACACTATTGACATTTGGGACCAGAGAATTCTATCTTGGGAGGCTTTCCTGTGTGTTTTGTGGGGTATTTCACAGCACACTTGGCCTCTACACATTTGATGCAGCAGTAGCTCATTAGTGTTAAAACCAAAAGTATCTCTGCCTCTAGACCTTTCCATATATCCCCTGGTGGGAAATATTATTCCTGCTCCATGACCCATTGTTTTATATTAATGCTAAAGAGAGAGCGAATTATATGAGTTGCTCTGGCCATGAGTGCAAATTTGGCATTCAGTACATCACAGTTGCTCTGAGTTAGACCACGGAATCACAATGGCCAGGAACTAGGGCATTATGGAATTTATACTTCTTGTTGTGCATCTCATGGGTTTCTTTCTTAAGGAAAAGATGAAAGACACTGTGATCTACCGGTCTCGATGTTGCCTTTCTGAGTTGTAATTATTGTTTTTGTTTTTGTTTTGGCCTGGACCCCAAACTCCACTCCTAAACTTTTCTTTTGCAAAGATAAATTGAAGCAGTTGCCCCAATTTGCACACATAGGAGTTAGTTATAATGAATAACCATGTGCACTATGAAAATAGAGGAGGAAAATGAATGTGTTTATTTTACTACTGGATTACCTCATGGGTGATAGCCAATTGCCTACCTCTGCATTTGCAAGGAAGAGGTCACAGTAGAGTACTGAATCCTCAACTTCTCAAGGTCATCACTTTCTGGTTATTAAAATCCTTTGGAAGCTCTTCATTTCTGTTTCTTCCTGTCTCAAAAGATTTTACTATGCCTCTGTAATGAGTTTTATAAAGTTCCTTGGAGAGTGAGAGGGTAGAAATATGAACAACTGGAATCTATTAGAACAAGGAAAGCCCATTGACTTTCAATGGCAGGTCAGCTCGGGCTTACATTATAGACCACCATGGAAGTCAATCCATCAGCAAAGATTTGCATCTTCATAAGACATGAGAATGTTCAGAATGGACAGCTCTTAACATTGCAATAACACTTGTTGTGATTGACTACACTCTTCTCTAAATTCTTTATTCTCTTGACTTCTGTGATCAACATCTGCCTAGTTTTTCTGCTACATTCTCCTAAGCTGCTTGACTGATCCATTCTTCTACAAAAGCTATAAATATTACAAGTTTTACAGAGCCCTGTCCTGAGCCCTTGTTTTTTCCTCCCCTTTCCTCCTGTGTGATCTCATCCAGTCGACCTATATATGCATGAAATAGTTCAATAGCTTAGACCACTCCACTGAGTCCTATATTTATATACCCACCTCCTCCTTGGCATCTGTGTGTGGAAAGCTTAGTGAGCCTATCAAACTCAATATGGCCAAGGTACAACTTTTGATGCACCTTATTTGTTTCTATCTACTAGTCCACTCACACCCCACACCCTCCCCTAATCTGAGTCATCCTTTCTTTGCTTCACACTCATAGTCAATTCTCTCCAGCTTACTCCAAATCCAACCACTCTTGCCTTTTCCACTGTTACACTTCTAGTATCTCTCCCTTGGATGAATGCAATCTTCTTCTAATGTTGCTTTGCCAACAAAGTCATCTTTCTCACACTTTAAATTCTCTGCTTCCCATAATACTTGGGGTGAATTCCAATGCTTACTCAAATACAAAAGGCCTCTGAAGTCCGGCTACCACCTCCTACGAGCTCTCGCTCACTCACAATTGTCACACTGACGTCACTTCTGTCATACAACATCAAGTTTGTTTTCATTGGAAGGCTTTTTGCCTGCAGATCCTTTTGTTTGTGACACTCTTTCCTCAAATCCTTATCCCAATCCTAATGATCTTTCCTCAGAAGGCCTTTGTAACCTGCTAAGCAATCTCACTTCCTGTCATTATAACAGAAACATTATAACAGAACATCCACTCTTTAAGCTTATTCATAGTGCGTGTTCCTGAAATTTTCTCATTTGTTGCATTCCCACTGTCTTCATAGCTGGAATGCATGCCCTTTGTAAGCAGTGACCACTTTGTTTATTACTGTATCCTCAGAGCCTAGAGCAACACCTGACACAGAGAAGCTCAATAAACACTTGTGGGTTGGCTATCTAGATATAATCTAAACACTGGACGAAACCATAGTAAACTACATACTTTCTAATAAACCAATTGCTTGGCTCTAACACTTGCCTGCCTACTACCAGCATGTATTTATCCATCTTGAGAACTACAGATAATCCCAACTTGCCCTTCAGTGATCTTGATACATGAACTAATCACGTGAACTCCTCTTTCAAGACAACTTCAAATTCTGATATGTCAAGAGATTCTGCTTCACAGGTTTGATTCTTCTAAAGTCTAGCGATGCCAGTATTCCTATGCAATTGAATCAAGGGCAGGGTTAACCATTGTGAATGAACTGAACTAGCACCAAAAGAAAACATGGGTATAGGTGCTTTAAGAACTATGAGATCAATACTAAGACTCTACTTTCAAGCTAGACTATGATTTAAAATATATCCCCCAGGGGCGAGGCAGAGGCACGGCAGTAAAATTTGATGCACTGTGAGGCAATCCCACATGAGAAGGCTCTGAGTAGGTCAGTCATGTGTTCACCAATCATCCTGGGCTGGCTACAGGGTAGCACAGATCAGAACACTAGAAGTAGGCTATTGGAAGTGCTCTCTCTCTTCCTCCCTTCCTCTCTCTCTATGTCTGTCTCACTCACAGAAGAAATAAATTAACTTTTTTGAAGTAACCCCTAAAAATATGAGATATTTTCGACCCCTAGAAAATATGAACTTCTCCTCAAGTAAAGTATTTAAATCACAGAAACTTTCTGAAGGTCATGGTTCACATTTATACAACTATTACTTTTTAGATCCTTACTTTGTTGTTGCCAACGTCATCAGCATCTTCCCTGGTAAAAGAAATCATCATTCAGAAAAGTAAAGAAATGCAGTACAATGGCTAAAACAGACCCGGAATATAAGGCAGGATTGTACTGAATTATAACTAATTAGAGACTAGCCATCAGAATTAGAGAGGCCTGCTGGCTAGTCATGTTTGACTTTAAGCAGAAAAAAAAAAAGTGTGAACTAGGAAAAAAAAAAAATCACAGACTGTACCTTGCATCTTTCCACAGTTGGGCAATTAAATGCGATTCACACCGATTGAGATCAAGAGTGCCTGTGGGCTGACACAATAAAAGAAAGTTATATATGCCCCAATGACATGTTGACAGAATTGCCATCATCTCAGCATTAGAGGGACAAGGGATTTTTGATGAATTCCTTACAAGGGATATCTTTTAATCATACAGAAAATAACTTCTCCAAATTATAAAAGTGGGCAGGGTTAAATGCTTCCTTTTTGCATTTGCATGCTTATATTGAAATTAACAAATAATAAGGTTGTCTTAGATCTTCTGTGTACCCTCTGTCTTCTCATCCCTTCCCCAAACAAACATGCACATTTAAGGAGACTTACGTCTTAAAAATAAATAAATTTACTGGCAAGACTTTCTATTTTAAAAGGGGTTTATTTCTACTATACAAAAGATTCATCACTGAATGACTTTATAAAGAACTCTCTTGTGTTTTTAAGTGTTTGCTTAGAGATTATTATTGGACCTAGGTGACAGAAAGAAGGAGATTTAAAGTTCAAATTCTAGAAGCCATAACCAATTGAAGAGTTATCAGAAATAAAAATAAAGCATCTCTGAAATCATTAAGGGAGTCAATTGGAAAGTAAGTTAACATTTTGAGAACTTCATGGATCATTTTAAAGACCAAAACCATGATATAAAACAGTACACCAGTAGTGAATATAGTTAATCAAAAGTCATGAAGGAGATAAAATGAAAGCTTTATTATTTCAGTAACTGTGAAAAATAATGTTTCACACTCTTTCCATAGATTTTTTTTTTAGTTTATTTCCTTCATGAGAGAGAAAAAGAGAAAGAGAAAGAGAAAGAGAGAAAGAGAAAGAGGAGCATCCTCAATAGAATCTCATTGTCATGATCTTCTTCTACCCAGCCTTCCCAGTCACCTAGGATCATGGGCGCACGCGTCCAACATGTATAGATGGACCAAAGAACCAAGCTCGTGATCTTCCAATATGGATCCAGTTCACCTGAGCAGCATGTTACCACCGTACCAAAAAGCCAGTCCCCTGTAGAATTTTCAGCAGCCCAGCATCCAGCCCATAAACTAGACAATCAAATTGCATCTTATAAAATAAGTTCTGGTCATAATTCCTTTGCTCAGCATTTAGGGTGTCCTTGAATTTTCAAGTTGATGATGCTGTGTTCTTTTTTTTATTTTGGAAAGGTTTTTGCTATAGGGCACGTGCGCTCACCAGAAAGATTGAGAGAGAGACAGAGACAGAAAGCGTGTTTTGTTAATAATCAAAAGATGCAGGCCAAATGGTTCTTGAAAATTCTAACATATAATGCATCTTATTATTTGTAAAAAGAAAAAAAAAGAATTGTTGAAACTAATTGTTTAAAAACCAATTGTTTATTTTTTTTGGACGTGTAACCATAAAATCAAAGTGTTCAATGCTATTTTCGGTTTATGGTTATGCTCTTTTCCTCACTTTTAGTCTAACTCCTGGTGCTCACTATGTCTTAGCATCAGAAACAAAAACCCAGACTGCCAATTTCAACTGAAGCATTGGCAAAGATAGTCTATTGTTGGAACATTTTTATTCCCTGCAACATAGTTTGTTTGTGCCTAAATTTCGCGACCCAGATGCTTTAATTATGTCTGACATAGCTAATCAATACTAGTGAAATCCTCCCATAATTTAACAGGGCAGATAAAGCACAAATGTGTAACAGTTAAGGATAAATCATACGGGCATGTGAATCAGTTTTTATCAGGGACTCAGTGGGACCATAATGTATTCTTTCAATCTGTACCAAAGGTAGTAGCAGGAAGCTATTTTATAGATTTCTTGGTAATCTGAGCTGATGTTATACCTGTTACAGAACTTTTCCAATAAAATAGAAACACAGCAGGATGAAAAAGATACAAATGGTGATTTTATAACAGTCAATAAAAGCATGACTCTATAGTAATGGAAAATTTGTTCATGAATTGTGAAGTATCAGTGGCTCAGTTGGTGTGGTAATAAAATAATTTGTGTCCTGCCATTGGAACATTTTTAATGCACTAGGATGTACCTTTAATTTACTCTTTTTTTTTTTTTTAACTTTGAGAAGAGGAGTCACCAAAGACAGTGAAACTTATTAAGAAAATAATGTATCTTAGTCAAATAAAGGCACCTAATCAAAACAGCCTCTTGAATGGCTTTTTAAACTACTTTATAGGCCATTACTTTTACTCATAAAATAACATTTCAGCCCATTATATAAAAAAAAAATTTATATTTAGTTCTCTCCCTTTGTGTAAGTGGAAATGAAACATTTTATGTGTAAAATAGTTAACCTCGTACCTCCCAAATGAGGAGACATAGCTCTTCATTGCCTTTTAAGTCACATTTTGACCTATAAGAAAATGTACGAAGAACATATCACCACTTTATGAGATGATTTAAATGAACAAAAAATAAAAAGCAGAAATGGGAGAGTCAGGGTCATTTTGGAGGAAGAGGGCAGGAATAATGATATTCTCCCTGACCCAGGAAAACATGTACTGCCCAGAAGATTTTTCCCCAATCCCCTCAAAGGTAAATGCTTTTCTCAGGTTTCTATTAGTGTCTTTGTGGTTATTAATTTTCTAGGAGAGCATTCTTCACACTCACCCTAAATTATTAGAAATGATTAAAATAATGTCACAATCCTGTTTCCTAATAAGATTATACTGTCAAAATCATGAACTGTAATTTTTTACACCCCAGCAACAATATCCATTTATTTAAAATTTAACTTTATATTTGGTGTTAAAAACAAGGAGAAAATATAATTATTCTCCCTGGAATACGGAAAATAAACTCTTGAAAAAGATAGCTAGCAATAAATGGTTTCTGGCCAAAAAACACATTTTTTAATTAAAATTTCTTTAATAAATCTTTAAATTTCTAAGATTTTGAATAAACACATCTGAGCCATATTTGAAAGTATGTGCTGTCTTGCTCTTAACAGGATGTCAACACTAGTAAATTTGAACCAAAGACACATCTATTCTGTCTCCTCTTTTACCCTTTTAATGACTTCCCTACATTTGCTACACCCATCTAGAACTTCCTACCCATCATTTTTATGTGATAGAGAATAAGTGCCTAACAGCACAGATCATGAAGCTGCCCCCACAAAACAGCGTGTCATTGTGCATTGCTTAATCAGTATCACATCCCTATTAAACTGTCCTGAAGGTCTCATCTTCTTTCCTCCTGCCATTGCTCCCTCTTTCACTGGGCTAGTCATGAAGTGTGCTTCACCACTCAGACCCCGCCAGGCCAAGGGGATAGAACCTGCACTCTAGCCAGTAATGTTTGTGGGGCCCTCAACAGCAGAGCAGGGGCAGCTCTGCTCTACTGTGTTTGCACAATTAACACAGCGTTGAGTGTACACACAGAACTGGAGTGCTAACAGCGTGCAAGCCCAGTCATCATCACACACGAACTCAAGCGTTCCTGGCTCAGGGGAACTGTCGGGTTTGTTTTTCTCCCTCAATTCATCTGAAGAAAAACAGCTGTATGGGAGGCTCACCATATGCTTGCTAACAAGTTTGGCTGACACCGGGGCAGCACTACGAGGCCTCCACCAAGAAGCCAACCAAAGTTAGGCCACTAAACACCATGCCTTGTGCAGCTGTTGCTGCTGCATCTACATCACACCCAGGGAAAGGGTAAGACCAGTAGTTTTTCTGGCAAGGAACTGGTCTAATAGCAACGCCTCTGATAGCAAAGCCGGGTACTCTCTGCACCAATTTCTCATACTTATTCGACCCAAACATTTTAAGAAGTAAAGATAAATAATTATTTATATATTCCCATTGATTCTGGCAAAGCCAAGTTAGCTTCTTTTCCCAAATAATTCCTTACCAGAGGCTTTCTATAGCTTTTGTGTGTTGTATGGGTATGTAGCCACATTCTCTCTTCAATTCTGTGGACTGTGTAATGTCACTAAAGACAAACTTTCAAGACTCCTTTTCTGGCCCTATACTTTTTTTTTCCAGAGAGAGAGATTTTTGCCTATAGGGCACATGTGCTCACCAGAGACACAGAGAGAGACAATGAGAGAGAATGTGAAAAATCACCTCCCACCTCCAGGGAAAATGGCCTTGCTCTCATCCCTTTCTCGCCATTCTCCTCTTAGGATTTTGGGCATGGACACACAGGCACCCGGTGTGAGTTTCATGATGCCGGGTTCAGGATTGCAACTGCAGTCAGCCACGTGGGAGTCCTGCAACATAACCAATATGCCACCTTCTGGCCCCAGTCCTGCACTTACTACCTAGCTATGGTTTTAACTTCTCTGAGCTTCTTCTGCAGTGTGCAGTGAGGTATGTAGTGCTGGTGTGTGGATGGTAAGAGAATTTTCCCGACAGAAATGTGAACATGAGCAGAAGTTACGTTTATCGGAGCTCAAGCAAGAGTGCCTAGGAAAGACCTGATGAGAATACCTGGGGCAGGTTTTCAGATTTGTGCCTTTTGGTAGAGAGGGTCTCCTTTTTGTGATAGCAATCATAGGAGGAGGATAAGGATAAACTTTGCAAGCCACATCTGGATGAGGGGGCTGGTTGTTTATTCGGAAATGCAAGGCATCTGTCAACCACAGGTAATTGCCAGAGGTGGCATCACAGGAGGTCCAGAACATCTGTTTTCCCTGTTGTCAAACCTTACCATGGAGGGCTTTATCTTGGGCCATAGCCGGAACAAGTTTAGTCTATTTCCTTAGGCTCATCTTAGGCCCTCTTTCTGAGCCCTTGCTTGTCTATATTTTTATGAACCCTCCACATCATTTAATCTGTAAAAGAAGAACAAGTTGTTTTAATCTCTGGGGTCATTATAAGCTTGATGGAAGTAAAACAGCATAGCATCCAGGATGTAGTCAGCACTCTCTATATGTTAGTTATTGATTCTGATATTGGGGGTGGAGAGTACAGTGATTCATAACCTAATTTGAAAGGGACAAAAGCAGTTGTTTTCAGTCCAGTGGCAGCCATGGAATTTGTCCCAGTTATAGACTTGTTAATAGCCACTTTATTTGACTGAACATCATTATTTCTTGGTATCTCACTCAGTCCTAAGTGAATAAAATGGAGCCCAATCATGTGGCTAATTTGGGCTCCTTTGCATGAAGAGAGTGAGGCAAAGTGAGAATGGGGACTAAATTGTAGATGGAGCTCTGAGGCCCTGGGTTTGACCTTCCCACTAAGTAGGACATAGGGCAGGACACTCCTTTATTGGCACGGATAATTCTACTTATCTCATAGCTTATTGCATTTACAAATACTTTTAAAGCATGTTTATATTAACTGTAGATTATGAGGCAGCTGTAAAGGGCTGTCATCACTTTGACTTGCATCTCTCTGCCTACTATTAATTTGCCTCTTTTCCCTTTGCTTTTTAAGCCGCTTCAAGATAGCCCTCATTGCCAGCACCCCCTTGGGGGACCCCACAAAAAGATAATGTAAATTATTGCATGAGGTCACTTCTATAAAGCATCTAACAAACAAGAGGATATCTTATTTAGATACTGGACCCCTTTGCTAATTCATTTCTTCACCTTTACCTGTTCCATGTCAGGAGGCCCAATGGCACACAATCCAGGGAGCCAGAATCTTAGAAGAAAGTGGTAACACCAAGCATTAGATCATCATGGCACATAGCGATTGTTGACTGGATGTTCCTGGTTAAACATACAGAGAAAGAAATTTGGAGAGAATATGCAACATCTACAAAAATTTTCTGGAACATTTTATGAATCAGCTAGGCATGGATTTTATTTTCGTACCAAAACAAACTCATATTGGAATTCCATTTCTCCACAAACTTTCTTAATGCCCTCATATGAGAAGCTAAAGGGTGTCATTGAGGTCTGCCTATCTAAATCTCTTTATTCAAAGTAACCTGGGCCTGAGAAACATGGCAGGCACGTGCACATGTGTATCCAAAATCCTGACAGGAGGGGGAGTGGAGGAGAAGAGAGCATGGTGTGACCATCTCCCCATGAGGGCTTCTTTCTCTGTCTCTGTCTCTGTCTCTCTCTTTCTCTCCATATGTGTAGTCAATTGATCTGGACCCAAATAATCTTGATGAGCCTCTATCACTTGTAACCTGGCTACACTTGCCTGAGCTAAAGTCACAAGCCTATTCCTCCCACTTCAGCCCCCGATTAATATAATGCATAATAAAGCAAGCAGAAATAAAATCTTCGGAAAACCAGTTGGGAAAGAAAATTAATGCAAGTCTGAAAACTATTATTTAAAACCCCACTGGATGTAAAAAACAAAATGTTCTGCCTCATAACACAAATTAATAAAATAATTAAGCCATGTTAGACAGGTAATGTTTTAGTCAATTTAGTGTGGGGAAAGCAGTCTCACAGATTGCAGCTTCTGCTCAGAGACTATAAACATTTGCATTTTATGTGTTTTTAAAAGAATATTCTTATTTTAAATTCAGAACTTTAATGTCACAAACAACTGCATCTGATGAAAAGTTATTCCTGTGCATTTGGGGAAAGAAGCCAAATCCTAGGTTTGGACCGAAATTTTGAAGTAGGCTGAGGTCAATCTTTAGAAGTAGCCAAATAGATCTAGCTTGAAATATTAATCATTTGTTTACCCATACTTAATGCATTTTACCCCTGCTAATCCACACTGAAATATCACTTGGAATTTAACAGCAATCTATACCCAACCATCAAATATTTAGTGTCTGTTTAGGAAAAAGTAATTGGTAAAACTCAAAGCTACTATTTGTTCTCTTTGATTAATGTTTACCAAGTGGAAGTTTTGGCACAAAATAATACATGAGTGTTCAACACCCACTAATGCTTATTCCCCTTATCAGTTTCTTAGCTGCTTCTTCTCCTCCTTTGCAATATCCTTTGAAAGTGGAGCACAATGACTATTTTTTTTCAATTGAATTTCAACCTTTATGAAGATTTTGCATTTCTCCTGGTCCACAGACATTTCATCTTTTTAAATTCCCTGTAGATAATCTAACTATGCACCTGCTTGCCACCGCACGTCGCCCTCTTCAGAATCGCCGAGCACAGTGGATTTTAGCACACTGGGGGGCCAGAGAGCAGCGTTCTCCCCAGCTGGATTCCTTCTGATCACAATACTTCAGGAGAATTCTTGGGTCTCTGGGCAGAGCACAGTGCCTAGGCGGTGCTGTGGGATTGGGGTTTCTGGAATGAATGAGTGAGCATCCACATTGGAAATAGAGGATCATGAAGTCTCTGCTGCCAGTTAAACAGGTTGTTTCAATGATAGAGAAGGTATAGTTCATGAAAATATTCTTGAAATGTTGGGTTGTTGCAAAAGTCATGACACATTTTTGCATAGAAAAACAGAAAAATAGGTCATGACTTTTCCGACCACCTAACATTTCAAGAATGGTCATGACTTTTCCGACCACCTAACATTTCAAAATTCCAAGAGGAGAATGGAGAAGAAGGGATTGTGGTGTGGACATTCCCCTCGGAGGTGATTTTCCTACTTTATGTCTCTCTGTCTCTCTCTGTCTCTCTGTTGAACTACATGCCCTTTAGAAAAAATCTCTTTAAAAACTGCAGTATTATTAATATTGTAAGATTTTGGCAAGTGCATGTTAAGGAATATTTGAAAGAATCTGAGGGATAGGAAATACCTGTAGGCCCATAAAAATTTGCATAGCTTATAACCTTGTTCTCTCAAATAAATTTAAAAACTGTAGTCAGCTTCCTTACAGCCTAAATAGAAAAACTGAAAACAAAGAAATGTCCTTTTCTTTTCTCCTCTCAACTCTTTGACTCAGAGCCAAGCCTTTATAACCAAGTTACTTTTATAATTAACAATATTTGCTTTTTTAAGAATAGAACTTCATAGCTCAATGTTTCAAAGTCATCAACAAATGAGTTTCAACAGAGAAAGTTACTACTGTATCTGAACCATAAAAGACACCTGATTTTCTATAACTAGCCATCTAATAATGACTAGAAAATAATTACTTGTACAAGTGAGTAGACAGTCTTACTGTATTGCCAGAACCAGGCTTTATGCTTTCTTTAAAAATAAACATCTTTGTTGTCTTGACTTTGGAAAATAGACAACAGTACTAAGATTTGGGGACTTGACAGGATAAGACATCCCGAAACAAGGATCCTCTGACAAGGAAATGGTATTCTCTTTCTTAGTTCTGGATGTTCATATTACTCTTACTATTATTACTCTAAAAATAGAAATGCTAAAATCTTACCTACAAAGTTGATTCTTTCATCATAAATCTTAATCTATTATGATAGTCATGTATTTTGTCTTTTCTATGGCTTTTAATTCAATGGTATCTATGAGAAACAAGGATTTTGACCTAGCCGTAGTCAATTCAAAATACTAAATAGCCCCTAAATTCCTATTTTCATTTTTCCAAGGTGTCTGTGGCTGCTCTCCCCTAAGGATAGTGGTGGTGGTGGTTGTCCTTCTTGTTTCAATGCCAGAAAGTGTATCTGTTAACCAGAGAGAAACAGAGACAGAGAGAGAGAGAAAGAGGGAGAAAGCACCCCCACTTACGATAGGGCATGGTCACACCATGCTCCCTTCTCCATTTCTCCATCCTGTCAGGCTTTTGGGCATGCACACACATGTCCCTGGTGTGTTTCTCAAGTTGCTGGGACTGGATATCGAACTGCACAGTTGACCATATGGAATCTGGCTCCCTTAACCACTAGACTATAGAGCCAGCCCATTGTTGTTTTACTAATAAACATTACTTTTTGAGTCTATAAAAATGAGTATAGATCTCTCAAGAAAAAGTCAAATGTTTTTTGACATCCAGTAAAGCTGGAATGACTTTCTAAGCAATGTCTCTGGTGTCCTGTAAGGGGCATTGGCAGTGGCTACTAAAATGGATCCATTGAAAGAGAGATGCTCTATCAGAGGCTGGTAAAGACTCCTCAGCATTTCTCAACTATATTTTCAGCTCTTACTTAATTTTAATAATGTTTAAATTGCTGGAAATGCTACCAGAAATTTCAAACAGTACAACAATTAGCATTTACCTTGAAATGTGAGTCAATTTTTGAAACTTGTCCAAGACTTCTACATATATATCCCTCATTTTTGAAAGCATAAAACATCACTACTTGTATGGAAAAAGAGAGTTGACAATTTTAGAGAGGATCAAGGAATAAAGCATGAAAAAATTCCTGAAAGCTCCCTGTGCCATTGAGAGAGAGAATTCTGAAGGTGGTGAAAATTTAAAGTAGCATATATTAGGTCATTGGATAAGTAAGTCATGATGTGTTTTTCTATGCAAAAATGTGTCATGACTTTCAAGACAGCCCAATATATTGCAGGAACTACCAATGCATTTTGAAAATAATTCACAAGATTTATTTAAAAATCACATCTTACTGGCAATATTTTTAAGCATTTTTTTTTCCTTTATTAGTAGGAGAAAAAGGGGAATGACCTGAACAGGGTCCACACACTGTGCTTTACCCCCGCCTCTTGGACAGAGATGTCTGGCATGCTCAGAGAGGCCTCTCAATGTGAACCCAGAACCTTTCCATGTGTGCTAGCCTCACAGAGCATTGTGTTAACACTGTGCCACTTTCTTACTCCAAATCTGCAATATTCTTTACCTCTTGGTCAGAGAGGTGTTCTATATATCACCATAAGGATAGTAAGAAGACAGGTTTTTTTTTTTTGCTTTGCTTTGTTTTGTTCTGTTTAATAGCCATGTTATTTGACCTTCAAAGAACAGCAACATTACATATTGATCTGTTAAATCAAACCAATCTGAAATCAATATATCAATATACTCAACAAATTAAAATTTGAATTTCTCACATTCGTGTCCCAAGCCCAACTAACTTCAAAATGCAGAAAAATCGAGGCCTGCCCTTGAACTTCATAGCCATTTTAAATCACCTCACCTCTATGTATTTCCCATAATAATTATATCCTTTTATTTTTAATGAAAAACTAAGTACTTCAAGATAGCAGCATGACACATTTTTGTCCCCAGGTCTGTTCTTCTAGGTTGTATAAATTTGGGGGATTCATTTTACCTTTGTAGGCCTCAGTTTCCTCAGTGATCAAAGGTCCTGGATTGTTTTAACTCTATCATGCTTTAAAAGTGTAAGGTTATTCTGCAATTTAATTATGTGAATTTTGCAAGTTATTCTCTTCAATGTGGCATTCATACTGAAATCTTTTTCTTAGAAATATATGAAGGGACCAGCAGTTAGCGTAATGGCTCTGTCACTGAACTTCCATGTAGCCGACTGTGGTTCGAGTCCCGGATCCGGTGGCTCAAACTAACGGCAGGCGCTTGTGCGTGCGTGCCCAAGATCCTGAGAGGAGAATGGAGGAGAAGGGATTGCGGTGTGGCCATCCCCCCTGGAGGGTGATTTCTCATTTTCTGTTTCTCTGTCTCTCTCTGACTTTCTGGTGAGCACATGCACCCTATAGCAAAAACCTCTTTTTGTGAATTATATTTTTGTTTACTTTTGCTTTTACCAAAATTAGCTCCATTATTGACTATAATTTCCCTAAGGGTGTTTTTTTTTTCATATTATGACAAATCATTTTTTTTGTTTCTAGGTAGGAATTGAAAAGTAACTCTAATTAGCTCAAACTAATAGGAATAATAATAACAACTACACTGGTAAGTGCTTACATTTATGTCAGATAGTCTTTCTATCAAAGGAGGATAGAAAAGTTCTCTAGTTTGACAGGGTGATAAATAAACTGAATCCAAATGATCGATTCAATCACCTGGGGTGAAATGTAGTAGCTATTAAATAGTTCACAGCAGTATAGGATTGTTCACAAAACAAGGGTGAAGAACAAAAAAGATTCCGTTATTTATTGCCCTCTGTAATGTATACCTACTGCTGGTGGTCCTCCTTAGACTGCCAGAGAAAATCCCAGCTTGCTTGTAATAAATCTCAAGGCTAGTAACTAGTGTTTCCACCTTGGATGCGGCATTAAAGCTGTGTGTTGAAACGGAACGAGCGTGGGCTCAAAGCCAGATGGACCCATTTTCTAACCCCATTCCTTCCACATATGAGCTTGTCAACGTGGGCCAATAATATAACCTCTGCGAGCAGCATTTTCCCCATGTGGTAAATGCAGGATGTGATGATGACTCTCTTGGCGAGAAGTTATAATCATTAAATGGTGTACAGATTCAGCTTGCCTGAAGTATGCTTCAGTAATCCACTTTGATACTCCACACGTGGTAATTCCTCAGGAAGTAAAAAAGTCCAGGCTTGGCATACAGGCCGGAGAGTGTGGCTGCAGTTTTACCCATTGTGTTTGGTGCCTGTGGAGTGCTTATTGTCTACAAGTGTTCTACCTTGCTAGGTCGGCCCTTTTCTGGTTCTGTGTCTAGAGGGAGCAGGCTTTTCTTCTGACACTTGTCTGACCTCATTGACGTTTCTGGATTGTTGGCTTCTAAAGTCACCAGTCAGAGATATTTAAGGCAAAAAGAAAACCAAGGGATTCCCCGCCATGTTGTTTGTTGAGTCCCGAGATGCCTAGCAGTTTCTGAGTTTGGGACCTTTCCCTTTGTGTCTCCACCTTTCAGAGTCTCCCTGCATTTGTTTCATGAGTATAGGATTTGTTCCGTTCTACTTGGCAGGAAAAATTGGGAGAAGTGTATCTATTCCATCTTGGTCATGAACTCGAACTCAGATTAATTTCTTGTTTTCGATTTTTGAAGTATTTTTCTAGTTTCCTGTATTTATAAACATTTACATAAAACAATTTAATTATTTTTAGTTAAGAACAATGTTGGAGACCATATGGGAAGACTCTGGGTTCAAGTCCCAGGACTACCGCCAACACTCTGGCCATGCCCATGCTCTTGGCTGGCTGTGAGACCAGGAGGAGGTCCTCATTGAAGACCTTGTTGAGGACATCTATTTCTCTTTCCTTCTCAGAAAGTAAAAATTTTTTCTTAATTTTTTTTTTTTAAAGAACAATGCTATGTTTACTATCACAACTGTGTCACATAGTCGATGTAACTGCATTCAGGGACTAGTCTACACTATAAGTTGAAGTCTAGGAATTTCTTTCAGAGAAAAATAAGGTCCCTGTAACAGTATAACCTGTTTGTTTCCATTTTCCTATGCCATTTTTCTTTTTAAATGCAGTCACCTATCCTAACTTTATTAGAGATTTTTGTAAGTCCTTCCCAGTATTTCCCACATCGTTTCTAACCCATTCCATCTTGCATCGATATTGAACTAAACTCCTAGTTGGCTTTATAAATCATCATCATCAACAGCATAGAACACCTGCCCTTGATTGCTTTATAAAGAAAAACAGAGTGCCATTCTTAAGATTCCTTTATGGTATACAATAACTTTGTCAAATCGAAAATATTTTATATTTAATCCAATTCATTTTTATTGAGCACTATAATAAAACAGGCACTGAGCGACTAGAAACGCAAGGCTGAGTAGGATCCTCCCCAAGTTGCTCACAGGAGAGTGAAGAAGAGACCATGCACCAACTGCAGGTGGAGAGATCGCCAGCATTGCTAGGGGGCTCTGAGTAGAGGCAACCTTTAAGCTGGATCTTGAAAACAGAGAAGGATTTCTTTTTTTCCAATAAATACAAGGATAGAGAAGAAAACAGGAACAAGAACACGAGGGCATGGAAGCACCCAGAAAATTCGAGTGTTTGGCCAGTGCCTGCTGCTGTGGTGGTTCTCAGAAGATATATTTGCAGTTTTGATTCAGGTTTCATGGTAACTAGAGAAGATGGAGGAAAATTAAAATACTCTTATAAGCATTTCTTCTGTCTCATTTGCTATTTTAGTAAACGCCTTTTTTGTTTTGTTTCTTTCTACCTGCCTCTGGTATATAGTAATAATACAGGCACATTGTAAACTGCGTAAAGTTAGAATTTATTGTTCTAGAAACGCATACCAACAGTAGTTACTTTGTTTGTTTTTTTTTTTTTTGAACCATAAGAACATGAACTAGTTAAATGAATCTACTGCCTCGAAATGCAGAATATGCTTGAGTTCTGGAGGGGGAAAAATTGATTGCTATAACAAGGTCTACAGCTAAACTGAACATATGTTGCTCGTAATGTCACTTTCTAAATCAATGAAATTATCATTATAGAACATGTCGACAAATTAGACATGTAAAGTGCCGGCTGTATGTGGGAGAGATGTAATTTGGCTCCATAAAAAGAAAATTAAACAATAAAATATCAATGACAGATGTAGTTAGCTAAAGGTTTTGAGGTTTAAATACCAATTTGTGGGGGAAAAAAATTATGCAGGCAAACTGAAGAGACCAGATAAAAATACCAGTCTTCACAGGAGAAGAAGATTCAGTCTTTTGCCCAGATGTTCAAAGACCTTCGCTGTGGCCTTTATTTAACAGACAAATATACTGAAAAGTACCTAACTCTTTTAGATCCAAGCAGAGCAGGTTAGTGACAATAAAAAACTACAGCCAATTAAATATGAATTAATTTCTCTGGTTTGAAACCATCTAGTCGATTCGGGTAAATGGGTAAAGCCATGTGCTTCCTCACCAAAGCTGCATCAGGAGGCATTTGTCCTGTGTTTCTCACTTTGGAAAGCAGCACACCAAAGAGTCACAGGTTCCAAAATATTCCCAATTGTGGTTAATTCTTGTTAATAGTAACACCATGAAATATAAGAGACTTTAAGTTTGGGCAGATGGCCTAATGACTATCTGGACTCCCATGTAGTTGACCACAGTTTGAGTCCCAGACCGGATGGCTTAAAACTCACACTGGGCACATGTGTGTCCATGCCCAAGATCCTGAGAGGAGAATGGAAGAGAAGGGATTGTGGTGTGGTCATCCCCCTGTGGGAGTGATTTCTCACTTTCTGTCTCTCTGTCTCTCTGGCAAGTGCATGCACCCTATAGCAAAAACCTCTTGGGGAAAAAAAGAGAGAGAGAGAGAGAAAGAGAGAGAGAGAGAGAATTAATGTTTGATAGATACATAATTATTGGTAAGTTCATTGTTCTAGAATGAGACCTTTGTATTACTACCTGGATAGTAAAATTAATTAAAATGAATCTTTTTTTAGTACTCTGAACTATCTTAGTTATTCCTAGTGGATCTCAATAATAACTGTCATGGCTGGGGCCAGCAAGCGGCATGATGGTTAAGGGCCCTGGATTCCCACATTGCTGACCACAGTTCAAGTCCAGGACCTGGCAGTTTACTTTCTTGCTTTTCCTTTCTCTCTCTCTCTCTGTCTCTCTTTGGTCAAATTAAATAATAATAACAAATGGAGTTAAATAAATAAATGACTTTTAAAAAATAACTGTCATGGTAAAATATTAATACATTATATGCTGCACATATAAATATGTGTATTTATATTTTACATATATACATACATATGTTATATATAAATATATATTATATTTTACTTATATATGTATGTATATATAGAGAAAGATGATAAACTTCCCAAATCATTAGCAATCACCAATAGATTTAAAATAAGGAAAATGACAATATATTGAGATTACAGAAATATTGGAAACGCTCAACATCAGTAAGATTTACTAAAACAGTTTTCCAAGATGCTTATAAAACTCTTACCCCACACACACACACTATACCCACCTATCTTAAGAACAAAAAGTAGGTCTTTTCATCATTTTGTTCCCTAGCACTTAGCATAGAAACTTGCACAGACTAGTGCTAATTAAATTGCATATTGCAGTAATTCACAGATGGATAGATACAGAGAGGAAAGAAGGAAAGTTAAAATATTTGCCACATGAGGGGGCCTGGACAGTGGTGTAGTGGTAATGCAACACTCTGCAAGGCTGATCCACATGCGAAGGTTACAGGGTAGTGTCTGGTGACCTCCCTGAATACACCAGGCATGTGCATGACCAAGACCCAGGGCTGGCAGAAGCTGGGAGTGGAACATAGAGTGAAGACTCTATTAGAAGTAGGCTCTCTTTCTATTGTTCATAAAAGAAAGAAAGAAATACACTTAAGAAAATGTATTTGTCATATGGAAACCATTTATCTTGTTCAGAAGCAAATTCTGCACCTATGCCTTCCAGGAACATTAGGAGAGTTGTACTCCTGGTATCTCCATGGTTGAGTGGACCTACATGAGTTGTAGTTATACTAACAGGTGGTTAGTGGAGAATACGCAGGGCAATTCACTGCCAGGCCAAATAACCTCACTGTACTGTAAGACCTTGCAGTATCCTTTCCCTCTCTCAACATTCTCACCACCTACTCTGACAGCCAGACTCCCACATTGAATGGAAAGAATTGAGTCTACTACCCACTTGTGTACAAAACCCACAAGTGAGAAATAACCTGTTGTTGTCCTAAGTCCCTGATATTATCCTCAGTGACACGATTGGTAAAGATAGAGTGGGTACTAATATTTCCTAGGAAATATTGTTTAACCTATTAAAATGTCACACAGTATATACATCTTACAATTATCTTAACCTCTCTCCCAAGTTTGATAGACCATTAAATATTGCACTAGTCACATCTGAAGCTTTTCTACAGATCGTAAAACATACTTTTCAAAATGGATTTATATGTTATACGGGCAAAAATGACTCTAAAGAAAATTATACATGTGTAAAAATTACACATGTACACATACACACAGATACAAATAATTGTATTCAGTATCTATTTAGGCAATATAGAAAAATATGACTTATTATAAATGGCAAGATTATCATGATCATTCAGGTAGAGTATTACTTCCTTGAATTTCCACATCTAATATTATCAATTCGATGGTTCCTTTATATTTCATACAACATGATTAACAGAAAGGAATGACATAATCATATAAAATGAGACGAAATGAGAATCTAAATTAACTGACATTCCCTTTTGAAAGTTGTGGATAGAAAACTTCTCCAGCATCTGTTAGGGAAATATGGAAAATGGTATTTTTAAATGCAGTGTGAAATGTAAAATAAGATACAAAATGTGGATAGGCCATATTTGAAGATCCTTGCTTGTCAAAATAACACTTTCGAAAAGAAAATCATTTAGAAAGGGTACCCCTCAGGATACTGCCACCAACAGTGCTACTTTCAATAACTGATTTATTTAATATATCTAAACAACATTCAGCCCTACAAACCTACACCCTAAGACCACCCAGTAGGAACAGAGAAAGAAATGTATCAGTGCCTGATTGGAAACATCCATAACAAATAGATAACCTCCAGACCACAAGACAGGAGCCATTTCAGCAGGCAGGCTAAGATTGGGGAGCCCACCCTCAAACTCCACAATGAAGACAAAGATATTATGCTGAAGGAAGCATCTAGCCATAAGGACTGCATGTAGCATGGAGTAGTTACCGCCTGAGGTAACCTTATGACCATTGTTTTACTGAAAAGGTAGCATCAGTGTCATCTACTACCAATCAATGAAGCAATGGAGACCGCACTCCTGAGGGAGCAGAGTGCCTAAAGCTAGCCTCAGCACCTACATTCTGCTTACCCGCAAGTCTAGTCTACTTGTGGACCACTGAAGATGCCTGTCTCTAGAAGATTGGCTATTCTTTGGATCTACAGGTACCAGATCCACAATCATATCTCTAATTTACAGTTTTTTTCTTCAAACATTTTTTTCCATCTAAGGGCCAATAGAGATAAGTTCTCCAACCAATAATCCAAGAAACAAACCTTAGACATGTAAATAAATGCAAAGTATGCCAAGAAAAGAAAGTGGAAAGAGGACAGCCTGAGGAATCAGTCTTACCTGAGACATTAGGTCTTTCCAGGGATGGTTCCAGGTTCTGTACAGTCTGAAGCTTAAATTCAGGGGAACTTCTTTAAGAATAATACAAAGTTTTAAGGACAAAATCAGATTAAAAGTGAATACTTATTTGAAATGAGAAATCACAGGTAATTACACATTTTATAAAATATCAAAAAAATCCAAAGAATAACATACATCTATTTATTAGTAACTGTTCAACATATGTTAGTAATAACCTTTCTCTTACATGTTTTTGTTTTTTGTGCATAGTCTTTGATCTTTTTATATGACAGCAATCTTGGGAATGTTTTTTATATAGACAATGAGAAGGTAATTCAGCCTTCAGAATGATTGACCAGAAACTGTGAGTTATTATTACTGTGAGTTCTTCCAACTTCACAACTTGTTCTTCGTAAGAGTCTATGCATATTTAAGATTGTTGTTAAATTTATAGAAACATCTTCAAATTTCCTTCCTTCATGGACTCTGAGATTTGGAAGAAGTTTCTGTGTCCATGCATTTTACATGCTGTATTTTTCTCTACTTTCCACATAGTTTTGGTGCAGTATGATATTACAACATTTTTTTAAGTCTGATTGGACTTCTTTTCCCATGTCATATCATAATGCTAGGTAGCTTAGCTATAAAGCATAGGAGCTGTCCTAAAATTTTTTCAACCCAGTATATTTGGCAAACATTCAGCTATTGACCGATAGTAGCTGCGAACCATGCATATATATACATACACCGCTCATAGCTGCTCAATCTGCCATAGGCTGGCCAAAAAAAAAAAAAAAAAAAAAAAAATGTGTGGGCTATTCCAGCAAACAGAGAGGCAGAGAGGAGATATGACAAAGAAAAAAGAGTCTCCAAAAAGTTCATGAAAGGCCCAGCCTGGTGGCACAGTGAGTAGCAAGCTATGCTACAGTGCTGGAGGCCATACAGCTGACTGTGGGTTTGGATTCATGGGTTGATCTGGGGACACACCAGATCTCTGTACACGTGTCTGGGATCCTGACTGGCTGGAGAGCTGAGGGAAAGGGGTTATGGCATGAGACCCCATGAAGGGTGACTTGCCTCACTCTAGCAAGCACACACTTGCTCTTTATTATGAATAAAAATAAACTTAAAATGAAAAGGATCATAGAAAACATGTATTATGAAAAAAAAAAATAGACTGGATTTTAAAAAGTTTTTTTACCAAAATAAATGATAAGTTGAAATCCATTTTTTCACAAACTTTTTGAAGAGGGAAAAGCAAATGTTTTAATTTATCGTGGTCATAATATCTCACTTTTTCAATGTTTCATAAGCATCTGACCCCTCATAATAAGGTGGCTAACTATCCAAATTTGCCCAGGACAATCCTGGCTTCAACTCTGAAAACCCACATCTCAGTAAACCTTTAAGTGCCAGGTAAACTGAGATAGCTGGTCACCCTCCCCTGTGAATGTACATCAAGGCCCTTCCCAGGACCTTGAAGGGGGCCTATTTATGAAGAGTCCTGGAACTCAGACCTTACTAGCTTCATGGTGAATCTAACTCTGGTTTGAAAGCTTGTCCTTTCAGTTATTGGGTGGCAATGTGGGCAACCTACTTTATCTTCTGAATCTCCCTCTCTTTTAATGGGTATAACATAGAGTACTTGGAGAGGATTGTATAAATTTGTAACTATGAAATAATTGCACATAGTGGGAATTCAACCTTTGGAAATTTTATTATCAGGACACAAATGATTTCCATGAGTAAATGATATCAATATTTTAATGTAAAGTCAGTGAAAAAAAATTTTTTTGAGAGAATTTTGCTATAGGGCACATGCACTTGCCAGAGAGACAAAAAGACAGAAAGCAAGAAATCACCCCCCAGGGGGAATGGCCCTGCCACAATCCCTTCCCCTCCACTCTCCTCCAGGAATTTTGGGCATGCACACACACATGCCCAGTGTGAATTTTAAGCTGCCAGGTCCAGGACTCGAACCACAGTCAGTTACATGGGAGTCCAGCAATGTAACCATTATACCATCCTCTGATCCAGTGATAAAAATTTTGAAAAGCTAAATTCTGATTTTAACTTACAATCAACTTTTAAGAACCCTATCCATGTCCTTTTCTATGGTCTATTTCTAGGTAGCAGTATATAGTGAAAAAGATATTAAGCATAAACACAGAAACAAAATAGCTAAATTAAGTTTTGACTAATTTTATCCTCTCAGAGAGTCTTTAATACTAAAAACAACATTGGAACTAAAACTCTTAGAATTAGTAGTTTAAAACAGGAACTCATGAAAAACAAAAGAAATAATTTGAAGAAAACTACCATCAAACACTGATGATTACCTATTTCATTTTTTTTAATTGCCAGAGGGCACATGTGCTTACCAGAGAGAGAGAGACAAAGAAAGAGAGAAAAAGGAAGAAAGCATCCCAATGGAACACAGTCACACTGCAATCCCTTCTCCTCCATTTCTCCATCCTGTGGGATTTGAGGCATGCACACACACACACACACACACACACACACACACACACCTAAACACACCTAAGGGTGTTTTTTGAGCAACTGGAGCTAGGATTTGAATCGTGGTCACTCATATGGTATTTAGGTCCCTAAACCACTAAGTCATGGGGTTCACCCGTATTTCATTTCATACTATCAACAAATTCCCTCAATAATTTCAGTGCCTAATTACCATGACATCCAAGAAGTTGTTTCTTCTTTTTTGACTGAATTCATTCTGCCATGACATGAACCCGTCTGTTCTTGTTTGCAACCCTACAGTGATAATAAATGGCAGCATCCCTTTCTAGAATATTTCATGTACTTGTGAACAGTTGTTGCCCTTTAGCCTTTCCTAGTGTAAGTTAAGCAATATTTTCTCTTTTCAGAATTTCTTAGGGAAGTAGTATGTCATCCTGCATGGCAGATTCACCATAGCTTCTTTGTCAGCTCAAATTCAATAATACTCCATATGTATTCAATATATAGTCAATAAACACCTGCCAAATGAATAGACCTGCCACTGATTCCATGTATGAATTTGGATAAATCACCAAACATCAATGGATTTAATCCCTGTCATCTTTAAGATAAGTTAAGCTAGATTTTCCTGAATTCTCTCCAGTGCTGAAAATTCTGAGCCATCTTAGAATTTATCTTTCATTCTTTGAGGTGGATTCTTTTGTGGTAGCCACATTAAGATACAACCCTAAAAACAACTCATTTAATATGCTAGCAGATCTTTATCCTTTCCTCTTTAATTATTTTCTTTAGATACTCACTAAAATATGTTTCCTTTTAAAACAAAGGTGTTAGGAATGTGGTCAACTCTAGTTCACTTTTGTTCTCTACTTTCTATCTGCTTTTGCATATCTGGTCATAGAAAGGTATCAAGCATGTCAAATTGCCAAAATATTGAATATCTACAGACTGAAATCTAAAACACTCTGTAGTTATGAATGGGAAATACCGCTAAAGGGAAATATTTATGTGTTTATTGTTTGTCTACTTGTCAATTTGCCTGCTTGGTTGCTGGGTTGGGGAAGAAAAGAGAAAAAGAAAAACGTAGGGTCAGTGTTTTCTGCCTTCTTAATAACCAAAATAGGTTGACCATCACATCTGCATACTAAGATTTGTTAATAATAACAACAACAACAAAATGAAAACACAAAAATCAATCTCTTTAAGAAGTTTTGTATAAAAATTTATTAATAGTTTGGATCCTAATAATATGGTACCCTGGCATACAAGTTACAAATACTCTGTGGATTGAAAGAGTCAATATGCCTTCCAAATGGCACACTTAGTCTCACAGAGCAAATTACTCAAGTGGGATGAGCTGGCCCTATATATGTAATTATAAATTATAAATAAGTAATTAAAGATTAATTCTAAATCTCACTTGGCCCTGTGACAGACGGGCCATCTGGTTGTTCCTGAAATGTTTAAAGAACCTCAGTACTTATAAGTCCCAATCAATGGCAAGACCTTTTGGAGAGAAGTTTTAACATTTTCTACTTTAGTGTTTTTATTGGTCTCATTTAACCTTTCTCTAAATATTTTAAAAAGCTATCTGATGGATCCATTTAATGACTCATATACTGTCTCTATCATACTCTCTAATCTGCACTTCTTAAAAGCTATAAAGATTTAGGAGATTCTGGTCATTTATATCAGATATATTTTGTCATCCCAAGTGTGATAAACATCTTCACATGAAGAATTACTGAGTCGCACCCAAAGATAGATCTAGTATTTAACAGAGAATTATCTCTGAATGGCTCTTTCCTGTGCCACCTTATGTTCTTCTTACCCTGGGTGATGTATTTTCTGCCAGGTTTCAAAGCTAGCAGAAAACTGTCAGCGTCTGGGAGTTGTGACTTTCAACTCCCCATTGCTCTTCATTTCAGTTTAAAACACTATGTACAGCAGGTAAGGTTGAATTTATTAACAGAGACTCCTGGAAAGGCTTTTGCAGTGGGGAGGTCTTTCCCATTTTCTGCCTTTTTCCATCCCACCCTTCGACTCCTTCCCCCTGAATAAAGCTTCTGCACACTCCCTCTTCTCTTGCCGGTCCTACCTTTTGGGATTCCCCACTTGAAGATAAGCAGATTGCATAAGAGGTCAACTATCATATTGCCTTTTTACTTAGATGATTTCGGAGCCAAGGTCAAAGGGAAACACCCAGGTATAATACAATCTCAGGGACCATTTTAAGAAGCACAGACACAGCACCTATCACATAAAGTAGATCAGATCACTTCCCTGCTACTGAGCTTCCAGTGACCAATCATCACACCAAGAATAAAGGATAAATGGCCCAGCCTGCACAATCGGGTCTCTGCACATTGCCCCAACATTATGTCACTCTTGCTTACTTCCAGCTCTAAGGAGCATAATAAAATTATATGCTCTTGCTGAGGCCTGCTGGATGGAACTGAGTAGGTGGGAAGATTCTGGAGACCCTTTGGGCAATATGTGTCAAAAGCCAAAAGTTTGTGTATGCTTTGACCCAGCAGCTTCACATTTGCTTTTTATCCTAAAGATGTATGTGGATATATATATATATATATATATATATATATATATATATATATATATAATATAATATATATATGTGTGTATATATATATATTATATATATTTATTTATTGTGGTTTTGATTTGCATTTCCCTTCTAATTTGTGATATTGAACCTCTTTTCATATACCTAGTGATGACTTTTATGTCTTCTTTGGAAAAATAATCATTTGACATTTTTTCTTTTTCTTTTTGGTAACTGTGTGATTTCTTTCCTTACATATTTTAGACATTACTCTTTTATCAGATACGTAGTTCACAAATATTTTCTCCCAATTCATAAGCTGCCTTCTTATTTTTTTATTGCTCTATAAAATGTTTTCAATTTTATATAATACCACTTGTGTATTATTTTTCTTTTGTTGCCTGTGCTTCTGGTATGTTATCAAAAAATAATTATTGTCAAAGCAAATATCAAGAAGATTTTTATAATTTTTAAATTTATTTCTCCATAACAGAGAAAGAGCAAGAACAGAGAGACAGGCATCCCCAACAGAGTCCTCACATCATAATATACCCCAGGTCTTAGCCAGTCCAGGTCATAGGCACACATATGTGTGTATATACACTTGGCATGCAAAAGAAGGTCCCAGTTTGGGACCTTTTCCATGTGGATCATTTTGTTACTGCTTCACCACCACTGGGCCCCCTAAGGAGCTTTCCCCCTATGTTTTCTTCTAGATATTTTATGGTTTCAGTTTTTACCTATAGGTCTTTTATCCATTTATCCTTTTTTTTTTTTTTGAGTTGACTTTTATATATGGTATAAGGATCTAGTTTCATTCTTTTGCATGTGAATATTCAGTTTTCTCCACACTATCTGTTCAAGAAACTATCCTTTACCCATTCAAAAAGAAAAGAAATGACAAGTGTTGGTGAAGGTATGGAGAAAAGGGAACACTTATACACTGCTAGTGGGAATGTAAATCAGCACAGTCATTATGAAAAATGGTATGGAGGTTCCTTAAAATATTGAAAATAGGACCACGAGATGAAATCCAGAAATCCCACTTTTGGGTATGTACTTAAAGTAAATGAAATCATCACACAGAGATATCTGCATCACCATGTTCATTGCAGCACTATTCACAATAGCCAAGTTCAGGAAACAACCTTAGTGCTGGCCAAAGCACGGGTGGTTAAAAAAATTAAGCACATACACACACTTGTATTTTGTGGTTTTTGTCTGCAACAATGATTATAATGTTGTTGTCTAATTATGATTTTTCTATTTCCCTTTTTCTATATTTATTCATTACAGTCCTTAAAGAAAAGATAGATATTCTTTCTTTCTTATTCATGTCTTTAAATCAGTATAAACTTTTGTTTCTTTATATATTATTATTCAATATCATCATTATTGAGTTTCTAGCTCATATTGTTCTAGTATTCTCCATTAGGAGCTTCATTTTGACTCCTTTGTCCTTTCATCACACCCCTATCTGTTGTTTATGGTTTTTTGCTGTTTTATTTTTTCATGTGAAATATTTTGTAATCAAATGTATCTATCATTTATTCCCTCTAAATTGTAAGACATAATCAGGAAACCTTTCCCAAACCAAGGTTAAAAAGGAATTAACCCACATTTTATTCCAATGTCTGCATTGTTTCATTTCTTACATTTAGATTCCTAATGAAGTTGGAGTTTATCTCTTTATAGGTCATACACCCCTTTTTCTACAATCTCTTTACAAGAACAATTTTCACTCTGGTGAAATCAATTTAAAACAAATCAGATTATAAGAAAAGTATAAAAATAGATAAAAGTTTTAACTTAAACTTTTAGAGACAACTCCAGTGCCCACTATGACTTACTGTGTGGTTCGGTCTCTGCCTTATTCTCTAGCCTCATTTCTCAACAATCAGAGCAATTTGCACTACCCTTGCCAGGACCTTGTACCTGATCGGAAATGTGCATTACGGGAGGATTTGTGAGCTCTATTAGCGAAAGAGAAGAGTGGCAGATTTATGCAAAGAAAGGATTCAGGTTCATGGTCTTTATCCTGAGGCTGGAATTTCATCTTTGTGGAAAAACATTCTGGAAGTTACAGAATAGGCATTTCTGTTTATGCTTTCCTGGTATCTGTTGCTATGTTAATTTATTCATTAGCTTAACACATTTTGGGCATCCACTATACCATTTATACCATCCCAAATACAATTTTCATTTCTGGGTAAATGGTAAAGAAAATTATCTTTGGTGCTGTGAAAATAACCCTAGGTAGAAGTTATTTCCCTAGGTAGAAGTTATTACCCTAGGTAGAAGAATAATATTTCATATTATCTTCTGTTCTCATAGTAGTGTTAGTCTTTGTTCAAAAATGTCCCTCTCATCTTGTAAAGCATCACAGATGCCCACTAGCATAACCAAAGCTGGTGGTTTCCATTGGAATGAGAGGTTGTCTTCAGAGGCAAAGCAATTTTTTTTTTTTTTTTAGATCGAAAGAGATTGGAGCATTTTTGCTCTAAATGCCAAGTTACAGGTACACATAACAATAGTGTTTTGGAAGTGTTTTATCCTATGCAGCTAGATAAAAATCTAGACTTGGAGAAACTGAGAATAGTCCTAAACTCTAAATGGGTAATACATACCGTTGATCCATTATCACTACTGATTGAGGAAAAAAAAAATCTGCCAAAACTCACATTGAGGATTCCTTCACTGGCAGACAACTTAAAAGTGCAATGAATTTTTTTTAATTGGAACATCTTGATGTTCCATCTTGTCTGTTTTCAACTTATGTGTTTATTGTACAAGCAGCATCTTTGTCTTAGTGATATTTCATTCTTAGTGATGTTATTTATTCCACACCCAAAGTTATAATTGTCTTTGTGACATATTCGCTCATAAATGGTTGTTATGGAAATGATAAAAATATCACATAAAAATTATTACCTTTGATTGAAGACCATCTAAACCATATGAACATTTGAAGACACTACTTAAGGCAAATAAACCAAAAATCAGGGAGAAATGGATTTCTGGAAGCATAGATATATTTATAGAAGTAAATAATTCAGCTCAACCATTCCAGGTTAACATCCTTGGTCAGTTCTGATAATTCCAGGATGTGAAATATGAATATGAAAAGTTTTTAGTAACCTCTTTTCCTTTGTCACATTGATTATGTTTCACTCAGATTCTTTTATATTGTATTGCTTGTCTATGTGAAACTTTTTCCTCCAAAAAACTCAGACAATCCTATTATACAGAACTCTAACACTCTAACAAATAGATAACAACAAATATTAACTGCTCACCCTAGCCTTATATTAGGAATAGCATGAGAAGAAGCCACATTCTCTTCTAAACACACATTTTTCCCCCTCTCTTAATTTAAAGAAATCAGTGTTGTTTTGCATTCTAAATCATTCAAATGCATGTCATTTCAGTGCCTGGAGATAATTGTTCACATTTGCAAGAAGCAAGAAGAACAAAATCCAGATATAAATTAGCAGTAATATTACAGGCAATTTAGTACTTATTAGTATTAGTACATTTCCAAAATGTTTACATACAACTTTTTTTTTTTTTTTTTTTGGAGAGGTTTTTGCTATAGGGCACGTGCACTCTCCAGACAGACAGAGACAGAAAGACAGAGAGAAATCACCCCACAGGGGGGGATGGCCACGCCACAATCCCTTCTCCTCCATTCTCCTCTCAGGATCTTGGGCACGCACGCACACACACCCGGCGTGAGTTTTTTAAGCCACCGGGTCCAGGATGTGAACCGTGGTCGACTACATGGGAGTCCAGCAACATAGCCATTACCCTAACTGCTGGTCCCTTTAAATACAACTTTTATCAACAATCCTGATAACCGCTAGTTGTCTCCAAGTAAGGAAGAGGTGGCAGGACTGCTCCTATTGCCATAGCAGCTAACCCTACCCATGGTAGGTGGTGTACCTACCTCTTCCCATCTGGCCAAGCATATCCTGCTGTCTATGATAATTCCTAAAAGCCTATGTCATTAGAATACATTGCACATTTTTGGTCTTAAATACACATTTAAATCTTTGCCTATTATGCTAATAAAAATGATTCTCTATTTATTATTTGTTCCATGAAAAAGAGAGAGAGAAAGAGAGAGAGAGAGAGAGAGAGATGCAGTATCCCTCAACAGAGCCTTGACATTGGGATCACTTCCAGCCTTCACTCAGACCCGGATCATGGGTATGCATGGTCCCAGCATACTCAGGGAGGTCTCTGTGTTTGAACCAGGAACTGTGATGTGGAAATGCATCACAGAAACTTGTAACCTAGGCCACCTTCTGGGTCCTATTTCTCAATTTTTTTTACAAGAAATATTTATTAAGTACCTACTATGAGTTGGGCGCTTTCTAGTCTGGCATTTAAATGGTTAATACTTGTCCTTAATTTTGCTTTTTCTTGGGTTCTTACTATTTAATTAGAATTTATAATTCAAAAAGAGGCTCTCTGTGATGAAAAAGTATCTTTTCCTACTTAAATCGCCTCTTTACCTAAATCTGAATTCAATTACCAACTTTCCCATTTCTATTTTTCCAACCTTTCCTGTTGTATGGGCTTTATATACAATTCTCAAAACAGCATTCTCCTAGCCAGACTTACAGATCATAACCAGAGAACTGAGACTCAGAAAAGTACACTCAAGACAAGAATTTCAGTTTATTCCTGTGGGAAAAGCTTCTTCCATAAAAGAAATGCAGAATGCACTTGCTGTCAGATCTGTCAAAACTATGCCATGTAAAGCGATTAGAAAAAAAAATGACAAAAAACCAGGAGAGATATTTGCAAAGAGGCCTGTTTTATGGGCACGGCCTACTTGTGATTTTCTTTTTTTTTTCCCATCGTCACTCAGCAAGCAAGCTGAAAAGTTATAAAATTGGGGTTAGAACTGGTGCAAAATAACACTTACTTATTGGTCACAGCTGCAACTTCATCACCTTGATTCCTTACTAAATTATTTTCCTTTCATTACTCATATCTCTTTTTATAGTTTTCAAGGCAATTTTCTAGTCCATGTGAATTTGTTCAATCTCTTCTCCTAGATTCATGTAAACATTTTCACATGTTCATCCAAATTCTTCTCTTCTTCCGCACCCCTACTGAGCCCACTTTGAAGTAGAGAGCTTGGCAGATTCTTCCCAGAAAAGCAGCCTGCCTCCTCCTGGGGGTTTGAGTTGTGTGTTGTGTTTAACCTCCTCTTAGCTGGCCTGCTTGCCAATAGTTAGAATTTTAAGTCTGTTCCATTTCTCTTAGTGAGTATATCTATCCCCACAAAGACCACCTATCTTTGTTGTACTTCACTATTTATGGATGTTTTTCCTGCTGGTCCCTGCCTAATGAGGATGACCTCCCCCCAAAATACCATGGATCTAGATGATCACCGATGCTTCCTATCTTTAACCTTGACGTAGGTATCTCTGGGTAAGTCTAATAACCCTTGGTAATCTCTCAATACTTGTGTACTTGAGCAGGGATGATAACCTGGTCTTCCCATCTATTTTGTAGAATGTGAGGGCAACACATTTTTAATGTTACCTGCATCATGTTGATATTATTTCCTGCCTGTCATTTGGGTTTGGATGAAATAGGGATAGAAATGAACATTCTAAAATATAGTGTTCTTATTTTGCATTTTTTGCCTGATTATTAATACCCCAAACTGCTTAGCTTCTGCCTGTGCCATTCCTCATTTTAATTAGATGGCCGGTCCAGAGCATGAATCCTTGCCTCACCTAAGTCTTAACCATTCATCTAACGCAAATCAGCTGCCTCACTTCCTTGCCTCTCCCTGCATTCTTTCACTGTCTTTTTGCTTTTAAATCTTGCAGCAAGACTCATTATTATGAAAATGAAATAGTCTGTATTCTTTGAGGGCAACAAGTAAAATCTGCAGAAAACTAGGATAACAGACAAGATAGACAATGTTGACACAGATTTTGAAAGTCAGATGTTTAATATTCAATTATGCATTTATTTGCCAAAATGTATTAGAAGCATTCTATTTGCTTATGGAGAATATAAGAATTTGACTAATGCTGGCAGCCTCTCAGAATGATGGCATGTCAAATAAACTCAACCAAAAAAGAGAGAGAGAGAGAGAGAGATTTGGAATTGATTAGCCATGTTATATTGAGTTCTAATTCAAAAATTTTAGAAGTTTAAGCACATTATTTTAGCTTTAACTTCTGAATGCTACCAAACCTGAACCATAAGTTCCAACACATGTCTTAAAAGAATTCTCATTATCTTTCTGACCTCTCTCTGCTTAAAACTGAACAGATGCCAACAATCACCATGAAGCAGGTTTCTGGTGTATTTTTAAACATGTTACAGTCCCTTCCAACTCAAAATTGGTGATTTAGATGTATTGGTTTTAGAACTACTGTCCTTAATAAAAATTATTAAAATAAAATCATTATATTTTAATAAGTTATTAATTTAAATATCTTAAATGTAACAAAAATAGATAACTTCCATATCGCCACTGAATCATCTTTCTTTTTTTCATTTAAGTATAACTACTTATTTATTCAATGAGTGAAGTGACAGAATCAGAGACAAGGCCCTGATACTGCACACACCCCCAGCCTCAGCCAATCCTGGATCATGGGTACATGTGTGCCTGGTACGTTTGGGGAGGTGTCTGGCCATGATCCAGGAACTTTCCCATGTGAATCAGCCTCACAGAGCATCATCCACTGCGCCACCAGCCCCAATATTTTTGAAGTTTATTTTTTTTTAAGTATAGCCTTGCTGTCTATTATCATGTGCCAGAGAAGTAAGAGAGATGTAAATAGTTACATTAATTTTCAAGTGAGAGCTGGTAGCATCAAAATCCAGCACTCCTAGGCTCTAGCTACCTTGAAGTAAGTGCTTAGAAAAAGATTTGATAAATGTATTGAACAGTAATCAAGACTTTTTTTCAAGGATTCTCTAAGAGAGCTTTGAAAAAACATTGAAATTGAGCCTGCTGCTGCCCAGGTAGAAAAAGATACATCCCTATAAAACCTACAAGCTGGTACACCTAGAGATAGCTTTTACCCTAAATTACTTCTACATACTTAGAGATCTTAAGTCTTTTTCAGCAGAGATTTCTCAAGGGTCTCCTCTGTGACAGACATTGTACTAGGCACTGGGTAAAACACAGTAAATCAAATAGGCAGTATGGCCCTTGCTTTCTTGAGCATTTAGTGTAGTGAGGAGAATAAATAATAAGAAGCTAATAAATAAATTTATTTGCAAATTGTGGTAAGTTCAATGGAGGAAAGTGGCATACATTAATAGAGAATGACAGGAACTAGGGTAGAAGATGGCGGGTACTAAGACATGAAGGAAAAGAATTTGACTTCATGAAGAACAGGGAAGGGGAAAATTGTCACGGATACAAAACTAAGAGGGGCAGCCTAGTCAGATGTTTAAGAATGAAAACACAGAGGCATAGTCAGAGAACTTACAAAAGGACTATTGGCAGGGGACAATCAGGAAACAACTGCTAAGAAGTCTGCTAAAGATGGCATAATGGTCACATTGCTGGACTCCCACGTAGTTGACTGCGGTTCAAGTCCTGGACCTGGTGACTTAAAGCTCATGCCAGGCTGGGACCAGTAGTTAGCATAATGGCTATGTCACTGGACTCCCATGTAATTGACCATGGTTCGAGTCCCGGACCTGGTGGCTTAAACTCACACCAAGTGCGTGTGCGTGTGTGCATGCCCAAGATCTTGAGGGGAGAAAGGAGGAGAAGGGATTGTGGCGTGGCCATCCCTCCTGGGGGGTGATTTCTCGCTTTCTTTCTCTCTGTCTCTCTCTGTCTTTCTGGCGAGCACACACACCCTATAGCAAAAACCTCTCAAAAGGAAAAACAAACAAACAAACAAAAAAAACTCATGCCAGGCACAGGTGCATGCATACCCAAAATCCCAAGAGGAAAATGGAGGAGAAGGAATTGCAGTATGACCACTCACCCGGGGGTGATTTCTTGCTTTTCAACTCTCTGTCTGTCGCTCTCTGTCTCTCCAACAAGTGCATGTACCCTATAGCATAAATCTCTCATAAAAAAAAAAAAATACAAAAGAAGTCTGCTAAGAAATCTGAATCTTTGTTTCATTGAAAGTGCTAAGTGCAAAAGACAGCCTCATACTGCTTTCAAGAGAGAAGGCACATGATCCATGTGTGCATTTAAGAATCCTCTCCAGAAGACGTCAGTGATAGGAATGGGGCAACCTGGAGAAAGGACTCCGAGAGCTGAAGGTCCAATGCTGGCTGCAGTGCTAGTGAGAAGTGGACGGATTGGAAACAGATTCCATAAAGGAAGCAGTAGGACTTGCTGTGTTAGGTAAGGGAAGTAAGAGTGTTAAGGATGATTCCCAGGTTTCTGATTTTCCAGTATGAATTGTGGTACCAATTCTCTATCTACAGAGATAGAGAAAAGGGAGAGACAGGTGATTTTTTTTGTTTGTTTCATGGGAGATTCATGGCAGGAATTATGAGTTCAGGTATGGGTTAAGAATTAAATGTCTTTAGGACAGCCAAGTGAAATGTCAAATAGACACTAGGATATTTAGTTTATAAATACTCAATGTATACTACATCTCACACACTGTTATTATATTAGAGATTTCTTATGATTCTAGATCTCAGGGGAGTTTGGGCTGGAAATAAAATCAACTTGAAGCTACTATGGGCATGGGCCTCATTATATTGTAGATGGCATATCGCCTTCTACCAGCCCTATAAGAAACCATGTTGTGAGGAACAAGTTGAGAGTTGAAACGTTCTACTAAAGAATGAACTAAAATACAGCTTTACATGCAAGCCATCAAACTGTAGGTTAAATGATGTCTGAGTGACAGGAATCAGTCATCAGTATTTACTAATAATGAGTATGTAAAGAATATATAATTTATTTATAATAGCAAAATGCTAACACAATCTAAATGCCTAATAGAGAAGGATATAGTCACATGATGGAATGCTTAGCAGTCATTGCAAATATTCATTTAGAAAATTATTTGATGACATGAGTTAATGTTTACAATATGTAAATAAAATGATGTCTGCTAAGGCACATTTCCCATATGATCCCAGCTTTATCTTAAAACTAAAAATCATATGCAAAGAAAAAAAGACTGGAAGGAAATTGTAAAAATATCTGTTAGAGTTATCAATAGAAGATAAGATTTAAAGTATAATTTTTTGCCGTCTCTCTACTTTTAAGTATTTCAAAATGATTTTATCATGAACAATCTCTACAGTTCTAAAATAAGGCCAGTGCTAGCTACTTGACAGAAAGAACACATGGCAGGACACTTGGGAAAATAGGAGGAACAAGTGGTTATGATTCCTCCCCTCAGTTATATGGATCTGTGAAAAACACAATCACACTAATTCCTCTTAAGACACCAAGGGACTAAGTACTCCTATTCTTTATGGCCAGAGTATCATTTGGTTAGACTTATGGAAAAAATATGCAAACATTTGGAAGGAGATTCTCCCTCAGGGCAGGAAGATAACAAGTGAAACTGTTATTGTTAACTAACATTTATTGTACAGTTACCGTGGGTCAGACACTGTTTTAAGTATTTTGTATTTAAGAAAAACAACTCGAGAGTGTAAAATCAACATTGGATTAATTTAGATTAAATACTGGCCTTTCCCTTTAAATGCTCTGGCATAACACAGGAAATTGAAAAAATTTAAGAAAAAAAAATACGTACATGTGAACATATATGGGGTTATGTGTTATGTCATCACATACAGTTAATCAAGTGAGAGGAAGCTAAAATTTAATTAAAACTTTGGTTACTAATTCTAGCCCTAGTGATAAGACGAAAGAATATAGTGGTTGTCGCTTGTCTGTCGGTTGATTTATCATTAATTAAAGCCCAGCTGGTAAAGGCATCCTTGAAACTCAGGGGGAGGGATGCTGCTCAGGTGTAGTTGCCATGGGTGCAGACTGAGGTCCCCAGAGTCACGAAATCCATTCCATTCTTATTTCAGCTTAGATGCTAGCAACTATAAACCCAAATCCCTTTGTTAAAGCTGATATAAAGAGCTACAAAAGTAACAAATGTCACTTCTCGAAATAATTGTTTCAGGATGTCGTAGATGTTTCTGAGGTATCTAGAAATCCCTGAATATTCCTGGGGCTCTTTATAGAGTCTTGCAAGCTTAAGAAGATCACATTGTACTAACAAGATCCCCTTGTCTGAGAAATATTGGAATGTCAAGGTTGTGGAAAATCTTTCTGTAGTCTTGGTTTGGGGGTGCATTTATAAATCACCTTTACTGGTACCCCGTCCTCCTTTCCTTTTGTTTAAAAATTAGAGCCGCTGCCAAACATGTGAATGGAGAGGGGGCCCACTATGCTCCATCAGGAAGCTTGCTTTCAAGAAAGCTCAGCTGACTCCAGTCTGGAGAGAAAGAGGTGTGTGTTCTGCAAAGCGAATGCACATAATTCCAATTCAGATAAAATTCCACATCTGACCTAGAAGCAAATTTGTGTCTAAAGGGCACAGATTTATAATACTGTTTAAGGGACAAAGCAGAACACCAGAGACAGTCATTATATGTGAGAGTACTTCAAAAAAATTCATGTAAAAAATGGAGTTAATGTGCAAGTTTATTTTGTTGCACAGAAAATATGGACATCCATGTATAGTTTTTTCATAAAATGCATTTTCCATGAACTTTTGGAAGACCCCTTGTAAATATCAGCCATTTCAGAATTTCATTCAGAGGGCGTCTTTGCCTTTTCCTCCCATAGTTTTTTTTTTTTTGAATGTTGCTTCAGGCCGATGGGCAGTGCAACTGCATACAGTCTCCGTATTGATCAGATAGTTACTTCCCTTTTGTGGCTGTAAATGTTATTACTAAGCTCTGTTAATTGCTACACCTCAGTCACCAAGGCATAAGGTGAAAGGTAGATAGATTAGCACAAATTTTGTATTCCTTTTGGAAAAAAATAAGATGAATGCTGTGCTTTAATGTATTTAAATTAAGTGTGTGCAGTATATATCATAGCTCCAATTTGTTGACAGAAACGTTTTTAATTGAGTAAGAAAATAAACAATCGTTTTCTAGTACCGATATATTCTTTTGTTACATAGCTCTCCTATCCTGTCTTCTCTGATTAAGGTTAAAAATGCATTTGAAAGCCAAAAACACAAATAAAACCAGTATTCTTGCTGAGAAAAGATGTGATAGTAACAACAAATTATGACATGCTTAGGTCGTCAACTTGACAAAGGTGAGCTTTTGCCTAATGCACTGGTGCTCTAACTGAAAACACTCAAAAGAATGCAGGCAAGTGTTGCTGTTTTCGCATTTATAACAATAGAGTGTATACCAAATTCAAAACCTGGTTCCATTTGACTTGTGCTCCTCTGGGAGAGCCTGGCCTGTGATCCGGCCATGGAGACTCCCTGGAAGATTTCTGTCTTTATCTTGCATTGCTAATATATCCAACATTGTGGAGCCTCCTCACGCTCCAAGATGCCACATGGATAGCAGAAGCTTTTAAATGAAATAGGCTCTAGAAATATGACAGAGCAGGACATAATGTTTCTTTATATTTCAAGGTGTTTCTGAAAAGCTAAAAGAATTCAGGCTGGGACCAGCAGTTAGCATAATGGCTATGTTGCCAGACTCCCATGTAGTCAACCACGGTTCAAATCTCTGATCCGGTGGCTTAAACTCACTGTGCTGTGCATGCCCACAATCCCAAGAGGAGAATGAAGAAGAAGGGATTACGGCATGGCCATCTTCCCAAGGGGGTGATTTCTCACTTTTTGTCTCTCTGCCTCTCTCTGACTTTCTGGCAAGCTCACGTGCCCTATAGCAAAAAACGTCTCCAAAAAAGAATTCAGGTTAAATAATTTACTGGTGTTATCCAGAAAGAAAAAGTCATAGAAGTTAAAAAAATTTCCACCATGATAGGCATTAAAGTAGAATACTGAATCTTAGAATTACTCTACTATTAATGCCTGGTCCGGGAGAATCCTGATTCAGATGTTCACAAACCAATGTTACACCTCTGATGGTGTTACAGGCATTCACAAACATTACATAATGTACTTAAAGACAGTGTTTTCCAACTAATGTGATTCCTCAGTGAGCTATAAAATCAATGTTGTGGATTACGACTCCCCTTTTTTATTTATTTTTATATTATTTTATTTCAATTTCTTTTATCCATTCTATCACATATGTCACTTAGGTTTCAAAGTAAACATTCCAACATGTGTACATTTCTCACCAGTCCAGTTGAGAGTACTATACACATTATCTTCAGCAAATAATAACCCATTTCTGTGTCCCATGAATGCCTTGCCTCTCTACTTCTCTCCTTAATGTCTTTCCTCAGACTCTTCTCCTTTACCCACCCTCTTCTCACACCAGATCTGGTATTTATAACCATTTTAAGGTCCCTGTACTTCAGGGGGTAGAGCATTGGTCTCATAAACTAGTTTGCCTGTTTTTTCCTTGTTTTTCTCCCTCCTTAAACCTACCTACCACCCCCACCCCGCCGTAGCTCTGAATATATATGCTTGCTTTCCCTGCTATTATACCTTTTACTTTCTCAGTTTCTGCCAGAGGACAAACATTTAGTATATGGGAGGCAGGGACATACAATGTTGTATTTCATTGTTGGCTAGCTTTGCTTAGCACTATATCTTCTTTAACCATCAACTTTTTCCTAATGACCGGATCTCATTGTTTTTTATGGTTGTGTAGTGTTCTATAGTACATATGTGCCACATTTTTTTCTTTTACTTTAGCTACTATTTTTATTTCTGGGTTTTTTTTTCTTTTATTTATTTTTACTTTTTCCACATTTACTTTACATGTCAAAAATTTTTTGCTCATACTTCATAGTTCTTGACAGTTTATAAACAACTTTGAAAATTTCAAAATACTGAATTTTAAAGATAATGATCAAGATATTTTTTATAATTTTGTATAATTTTGTTTGTAACTCTACAACAACAGAGACAGTAGGGTTTTAAATATTTTTGAGAAAATATTTACATGTCACCTACTCAAATTGTTGAAAAGCCAATGCTCAGCATACAAGTCACACATAAACCTTCTCAATTCAGCCCTGCCTACTGAGTATTCTGTGATATGCCATCTGCTAACAAAGATCAATCTCTTTTTCTTCCTTCAAAGTCTTTCTCAAGATAATCCTCTGGTGTGGTTGCTCTTTTGCAATCTCTACTGATTACAATGCTGGGTTGGAAAAGTCCAGGTTATTCTGTGTTATAAATTCTTTCATATATCTTCTCTAATCCTCTCTGCCAGGCAGAGCTATTTATGGTGCCAGGCCATCTTTCTAAGAGCTTCTGTTGGCTTACTTGAAATCCACCTTAGTTCCATAGTTTCCAGATTAATCTTCAGATATGACATTCCTGTCAAAGCCCCGTCCAATAATGAGTATTTCCATTTTCTGATTCAATGAAACAAGCATATTCAATTTATACAAATAACCCTTCTGCTACAAAATAAGAATACTCCCAAATATTTTCCAATTCCAGAGGGGTCAGGAAGGAAGAAAAGTTTATGTTTAAAGAAATGAACAAGAAAAATATTTTAACAAATTGCTGAAACTGTCACCAACTCAGAAAAAATTAAATGCTTAAATTGGGAAAACAAAGTAAAAAGAAAATCAGTCATGTTTTACTCAAAAGTCATAAAATTCTATTTTGTCAGTTCAGTCTTATGTTCAAACTCTCTTCTGTTGAATATGCAGTGTTACTGTGGTGCAACTTTTCCATTTAAATCCTGGAAGGTAACATTCAATGTTATTATTGATATTTCTTGTCCCTAGCATTAAATTGGTCATTTTCTTGGTTGCCTTTTATTCTCTTATTTCTTTATGTGTCTTCAGTTTTCCTGGTAGAGCACTCCTTTCAGAATAGGCCAGGACACACCTCAGCTTTAAAACGGCCTCTTGTCTAAATATTTCGGGAATCTAGAAGATGAAGTTTAGAGCATAGCTCCCCTCTCCCCTTTTTTTATTTTAAGCCAAATGATATAATGGAATAGACCTCTGAGTTCATCTCATGTGAAAAAGGTAAGAATTGCTTAGTGAAATTTTATTTTAGTTTATGTGCATGTGTTGGATCCAAATCTTATGTCACAACATGCAATAAAACTTTAAGCCAACATCATAGAAGTTTTTATATCTCTTTGATGATAAGTGATCACACTTTTTAAAATTTTGTTCTAAAAAGGAATTATAATTTCCAAAGTTTTTTATGTGAATGTGTTAAGAAAAGTCTGTATAGCTTTCACCTATCTATTTAGTACTTGTGTATATGTTCATGAGTGATTTTGAAACAGAGATTCATTAAAAACAAAAATTCCCACACAGGTACAATACTTTTCACTATCACTTCCTATTCTATCCACTTAGAAGGAGTAGAACATTTTTTCCTCTTGCCCACTGGAATCATTATGGAATGAATGGTGTCTTATGAAAAATTAGGCCACTCTCAGAAAAGAAATGTAGCCAATGATTTGGAAACACAACAACATGTTAATCAATTGATTATAGCCTTTATTCTTGGGCAACTAGAGTAGCATTTCTCTTTCTTATAGAAAGGAAATCACAAGTCTTTGGGGAAAATTCATAGGATGAGCAATTGACTTTAAACCATAAAATTCTTTGTAATATCCCTTCTTTAGGGATGTAGTCATAGACTACCTAAGTTAAAATAAAGTGTATGTGTTAGAGTGTGCAAAGAACATAGCCCTTTCTTAAATTTACACAAGTAATTCTAGAATAAAAGTCATGACATCTAAAAATAAGCCAAGTTGCTTAGCATAGATGTTTAATTTGGGTTTTCAATGTGTATTTATAGGTGAGGATTTATTATCAGCAGGATGTTCAACAGATCAAATACACTTATGCAATTAAATTGCTACTTGTTCAGACATGTTTTGTAGCTTTTATTAAAAGTAAATATAAATAAAGATTAGAGATTTGTGCATTCGAGGATGTTCTCTTAAAATAGTTTACTAGAAAAGCATTTGAAAGTACCCATTTAAATGATGAAGCAGAAATAATCTTACTCATATTCTAAGAAACTGAGACACTAGACCAGCTTCAAGTGATAAAAATGAGGAAGCATGATCTTAAAAAAAAAATATATGGCCTCAAGGTGAACTCTACTGTCTTGGAATTTTATGATTTAGTTCCAAGTTTATTTTGTTTATTCAGGGGCTTACGTCCAAATTCTTTAGATCTCTTTTCTTAGCCTTCAACTTTTGTGCCAAACTTAAATACCATTCGTTTCCTGATAGTGCGCCAGTCCCAACCCTTTTTAACAGATCTGAATTCCATTTGTTCTCTTAAGTCCAGAACAAGTCTCTCTGCTATTACAAAGCTTCTCCTGATAGCCAGTCTTAAATGATAAGAGCTTCACATAACACCACTTCCTTAAATTTGTTTTAATTGCCAGGAGGTACACACACTTGCCAGAGAGAGACAGAGAAATAGAGAGAGAAAGAGAAAGCTTGCCTCCTTCAATGGGACATAGTCACAACTCAATCCCTTCTCTTTGATTTCTCTGTTGTGTCGAGATTTGGGGCACGCGTGCACAGATACCTGGCATGTTTTTTAAGCAACTGGAACTGGAATTCAAACTGCAGTCAAGCCACATGGATCTGGCTTCCTTAATCACTAGTCTGAGGGGCCAGCCAACCTTCTTAAATTTAATGACCACGAACTATTGCTGCAATCAATTGATAGTAACAATGGACATTATAAATTATGTTAGTTATTATTGCTTTTTAAAACTTAGATGTTTTGTTTTCCTCAATAGATTATTGGTTTCCTGTGAGTGGAGACCATTTTCACTGGCTTTCAAGATGATACTAATTAGTGATTTAACTTACTCCAAGATCATGCTTACAAATGACATACAGATATGAAATTTTAAAAAAAAGAAAAAGAAAAAAGATGAGAAAATATGGATTTATAGTATCAAAATATCATAAATTTTTTATAATAGGAGATATGAAGAATTAGTATGTAATTGACAGATAATTAATATAACCTTTTATCATTTACATCATAATTTTGGAGTTACAGAGTGAGAACACATTTATCTTCATCTTCTATTACCACTTCTTCATAGTGTAGAAATTTTCAATGGTATTGTTTAGGACAGCTTTGGATACAAGTATGGGAAAACACAGCTCAAATTGACTTCTATAGTAGAGGCATTTATTGGCTTAAAACACTGAAAATGCAGGGGTATAACAAGCTTTGGGTTTGCCTTCACCTACAGTGTATGTTCCCTTTTCCTGCATTGCATCTGGCTCTGCCCTTTCATGTCTGCAGGCTTCGTCCTCAGATTGGTCATAAGATAGCAGCAATCGTTCCATGCCCAACATATGCACAGGACAAATTGTCCAAAGGGAAAGGAGAAAGGGACACTTTTGTAACCTTTCTCAGAACATCAGGGAAATTCGTTCCCCAAATGATCCTGTATGAGTTGTTCATGTCCCATTGTACAAAGTTATGGCATATGACCCTTCCAACAGACTTAAGCAGACCAATCACGTTCACTCCCAGAACTGTGGATAGGATCAGATTTATATGAGCTACCCTACCTAGGTAGAAAATAAATAGGTACTTTAACAAAACTGAGGTTTTTGTGAGAAGAAATGTGAGAACAGATACTAGATAGGCAACCAATAACGATCCTTACTCCAACTTGGTAAAAAAAAATATATATATTTTCTTCCTACGTAGAACCAAACTGTACCATTCTGATGATTTTTCAGTTCCATATTGACATGTGTTGACTTTGTTAAATATAAAATTCTCTTGGGCAAAGAATCTAGGTTTCCATGATAACTTATATGTCTAGAGGGAAAACTAGTAAATATTTAATTAATTTGGAAAAAAAATCATGTAATATCAAGAATTGTTTTCTTCTATATTCTTCATACTTAAAATAGTATAAGAGACATGTTAACTCACCAAAAATACTGACATTATTTTCTTCAGATTCCTCGTATCTTTTTTTTGAGAGGGAGGAGACTCTACATCTTAGGTAATTTAATATTCTAATGGAGAAGACCTTTCAAACATTCTGTCTACATTTAAAAGAATTTAAGAAAATTTATTTCACTGATTACTAATGATGATAGGTATCTTTCACTATTGCCGTGATAGTGTTTGGTAATAAGTCATTTACATGAAGTAATTTCATTTTTATCATTTATTCTTTGGGACACAATAAATTTTTAAATTTTTATAAGCACTACATCATAGTAGTTAATGTTCCTAATATTAAATATTTGGAGTACAATCATTATGTTTGAGATAGAGTTCAAGTTTTTTTCTGAAAAAAAAGCACTCCTCCAGTTTTAAACTAGAGAATTTATTTTTACTTCTTCTAGAATGTAATTATGTTGAATCTTGATTTATAAAATCTATGCTATTTTAATAGGCTTACTTCATATTTGTTGAGTAATTTTTCACTGCACATCAGAGGTCTGTAAGTAAAAGAAGTAGATTCCTATTGAATATGTCTCTGATATGTCAACTTTTAATGACTCCACTATATTGACCTAATTAAATTAGCACTTAATGTGTTTATCAATTCCTTCATTTTTATCTTCTTGAACTACCATAACACTAAATTCATTTATGAGTAATACTTTTCTAAGAACCAATATCCTAGAATGGTATGCCTATTAAAACTCTAAAAATCAGACTGACTTAAGAAATCATTAATTTTTGTTATTGACTAGACAAAAGGTCAATATTCATCATAAAAGATTTCCATGAAGTCATTGAATTCAACAAAAAGAGACATATGTTTGTATGTATATGAAAGGATATACAATGAAATAAGAAAATGACTGAAAAAAGACAAATGTTAAGAAACATATAATAACATAGCCTAAAAATCAAAAGAAATAAAGATAAAATGAACTATAAACTGTTTTCTAGAAATATGACAGTAAGCAGAAATAGAGGAAACCTTTCTTTCCCTTATTGTCTTGCCATTGAATTTGTTACAAGGTGGTTTTATTGTGTATAGCTTAAAACTTGTAAACTATCCTTCAATAATGAAGAAGCAAAGTTTGTAAACCAGGCTTCTTGTAGAATGAAATTTTTCGAGCCCCAGGACTTTCTCTTCATTTATCGATGGCTCAAGTGCCTACACTCTATCTATAGGTAGCACAAATAAAGTGTTGTTAGCAGTTGGATGCTACTGAATAGCTATCAGCAATCTGCAGATTTTCATTTTGAACTGTGGCATCCCGAAATAACTTGAAGCAGAAATAATATCTCTGAGTTGAAAGATTTCAAATTCTTTTTATCAATAGGTGAAGTACAGGACTAGATATGAGTAAGTGAAGGATGCCTTGAGAGGGTAGAAATAACTGGACTGCTGACTGCAATTGTCGAAGACAAAAACAAGAGAAGGGAAGAGAAGTCAGTCCTTCTCTAGTGTATTTGGTAAATTAAGCTTCAGTTCACCTTGGGCTTTTTATCTCCTTTTGATCAGGTTTGCTTCTCTGCTTTATTCTATTCAGAGCTCTATAAGGAATTATCAGCACCACAGCCCATTGGCAACACTTAGCAGGAGACTCTGGGAGGTCAGCAATACAGGCCAGTGTCGTGACATCTCCCTGCCTGGTACAAAGATAGCATTCATCATCATTTAAGTAGACATAAGACGCTACTAGACAAAAAGACTCTGCCATGGATCACATTAGTGTCCCATTAGGGAACCAGCTCTATCCTGATGTCTACATGGAATAGGGATCTCAAGGTTGGATACAGAAAGCCTTACTAGAACTTCAAGGAAAATTAATGTACTAAATCAGTTGGATAGTTATCTATATCATTGGCCTTGGTGCCTTAATGGGGAAACATAGTTAACATTACTTGGCTGGCTATCAACAAAGAATTATAAGGTGGCAATAGTTGGATAATTGACAGACTCAAGTGCATTTAAATAGTGTGGAATGAAATAACCACCCATTGAAAAACAGATGGCTTTCTTTTTTCTTTATTCCATATATTTCTTATTCCTCTGGCCTAAATTTCACTCAGTTCCCCTAAGATCAATACAGTGTATCTTCTCACTGCATTTGTCTCTTGATTAAAACTGCTTTGTTGCACAAAGCTGCTTGGAGAACTTTCCCCATCTCTTAACTATCAGACACTCTCAATTTCTTTAACCTTGACAAAAGCAGTTCTTACTTGGCACAGATCCTTGTTTCACAGCAATGTGAGTTATCTAACTGTTAGACTGGCCCAGTAGTCTAGTGGTTCAGGGAGCCAGACCCCCTATGGCTGACTGCAGTTCAAACCCCAGCCTGGCAGCTTGAAAAACATGGAGGTACATGTGTGCATGTGTGTGTGTGTGTGTGTGTGTGCATACTCAGAAATCCAACAGGTAGAAAAGATGGAGGAGGAAAGATTGCAATATGACCACAACTCGCTGGGGAGTGCTTTCTCTCTCTCTGTCTCTCTCTCGCGCATGCACGCTGACTTTTCATCTCTCTCTGGCAAGCACACATGCCCTCTGGCATTATTTTGTAAACAAGATATTTAATTGTTAATTGTTTTATCATCCATTCTATGAGCCTGGGCATAAGATATGAATTCATCACTGAAACCAAATTCCAAAGACATATTATTATATGAAACCAAAGTGAAATAAGAGCACATAAGTGAAGGTGCTAAGCCTAACACACCCATCCTACATAATGCAGGCATCAACAAGTACTGGCCGGGTTCACCGGGAGCTCAGTGCCCATTCAGCAGCAGCCAACCGTGCCCTCACTTTCAAGTGGATTCACATGGCCCTAACACCATTCTGAACTGCCATTGTCACTGAAAGTTCTTCCAGTGGTTTTATCATCTAAATGCTCCTTGCCCAAAAAAAAAAAAAAAAAAAAAAAAAAAAAAAAAAAAAAAAAAAATGAACCAGACTACAGGATTTTCCTGAACATGTATACTTATTACACAACCATACAGACAAGACAAATTATATTCCTGAAGAAAGAGTACTATTTCTAATGAAAATATTGGGTTCTGAAAAATTCAAGACATATTTTTGCATAGAAAAATAAACAAACAAAAACACATCATGACTTTTCTGATAACCCAATAGTAGCTACAATAGCCAAGCTTTTATAATCTTCTCCACTGTTGTCCTGAGTTAGCTTTCCTACCCTGGTATTTCTAGATTTCCTTATCATTCTACCCCAGCCCTTCTTTTTAGTCCTGAGAATATGTGACTCTAGGAGTCCTGTTATTGCTCTTTGAATTCTTGACAAGATCCAGACCAGCACTTGAATAAGAATAAATTCTATCATCTGATCTGGCATCCAGTTATGTAGAAATAGTCATAGTCATTTTATTTATTTATTCCTTTATTCACTGAATTATTGGTCATTTATTCACTTAATGTATAAGATGCAAATAAGTCAGATAAAACATATAGTCTGACATGGGAAATGGGCGTTAAATATAATTTTGAAAGCAGCAAATGATACCTATGATTAGAGCTATAACACAGAACAGAGTGCTGAGCACATGCACCTAATGGGGACTGGGGAAGATTTCCCTGGAGAAATGACATTTAAGCAAAGTCCCAGAGCCTGTGTAGAATGTGTCCAGGCAAAGGAGGAAAAAGGCCAAGAGTTGTTCTAGCAAATATAACAGTACCTGTAAAGGTTCTGGGAAAGGAAAGCACTCTGTGTGTAGGAGAAGCTGAGATGAACTCGTAGTGGAGCATAGTGAATGAGAAAGATCGGCAACATCAAGCTAACGATACAAGCAAAGGTCACACCATGTAAGGATCTGTAAGGCTTGTGAAGGAGTTTGGCCTTTATTTTAAGAGCAATGAAAATTTATAGAATAATTTTAAGCTGGATGGTAACATGATATAATGAATATTTTAAAAGATCATTTAGTGATTTATGGAGTATGGAGGATAAGAATCAGAAGTCTGTAGATGAGTCAATAGTTCTAACAAAATAGTATGATGACTCTAAGTTGGTAACACTACAAGACAACTTCAACAAATATCTAAGAATGGGACTTGTCTAGCATTGATGATTTGGAGAAAGTGGGAAAAGGGAGAGTAAAAGATGACTCTCAGGTTCTAAAATAAGCAGTTAAATGGTCAGTAGTGTCACTTCAGGGTTTTCTGGAATACTTGAGAAGCAATAAATATGAAGGAAAAGTTACACAATTGGTTTTTGACAGGCTAAATGTGAGGACCCTGTGAGAAATTAAAATAGACATGGTAAATAGGTTGTAAGAGGTATAAGTTGCTGAGAAGGTATGATGATTAACTGTAGTGACAATTTGACTGGACCCCAGTGTACCCAGATATTTCATATATTCTGAGTGTTTTGTGAGGGTGTTTGGATGAGTTTAACATTTGAATCAGTAGAAAGTGTGAAGTATTGGGTTGTTGGAAAAATCAGGACGTGTTTTTCTATGCAAAAATGTGTCATGGCTTTCCCGATGACCCAATAAATCGCTTTCCCAAATGTGTATAGGCCACATCCTATCAGTTGAAGGCCTGTATAGAACAGAAAAGCTAATGTGCCTGTGAGTAACAGGGAATCCTCCTGCCTAATTGATCTGCGATGTTGGCCTCTTCCTGCCTTCAGATTCAAACTGAAAGATTTGTTCTTCTTGGGTCTTGAGCATCCAGGCTTCTAGGTTAGAACTTATTCCATCAGCCTTCCTAGAACTCAGGCCTTTGGCCTTGGACTGGAACTATACTACCGGTCCCTGGGCCTCCAGCTTGCTGACTCCAGATCTTGGTACTTCTCCATTTAATAACATGACCCAATTTACTATAATAAAGGAATATTGGTTCTGTTTCTCTGGAGACTTATACACAAAGTATCCAGTTGGTGATATAAATTTGAAAATTCTGAGCATATAGATGGCAGATAGAGTCACTGGAACTAAATAGGTGGTTTTAAATTGTAAGAAAAAGAGAGACTCTAAAGCTAAGCTGTAAGACATTCCAACATTAGTGGTTGAGTAGAGAAGAATAATTCAACAAAAGAGACAGAAAGGAAAAGACCAAAGAAACAGGAGATGAAGTAGGAGACCTTGGTATTATGTAAGGTAGTAAGAGGATAATGCTGCAAAGTGGGCCAAATAGGTTTAAGGTTTACACTGTAGTAGATTTAAGGAAGGACCAAGCAATATTCATTGAATGAAGTAATATCAAAGTCAGTGCTCACAACAGCACTTAATTCTGAATTGCACTGGGAGAAGTCTATGGAAGTGGTTTGAAGCATGAGTTGGTGATGAGGAAATAAAGACTTGAATAGGAGAATTTCATGTAAGAGAAAAAAAAACAAAAACAAAGAATAGACTGTAGAAGTGACTAAAGTCCCAGAAGGGACATCACCTAAGCAAGATTTTAACATGTAGATAGAATTAAATTGCGCAGGAACTAAGACAACATTCCAGAATGTTCTGAGAAACCCTAACTGGGACCAGCAGATGGTGTAGGAGTTACATCACTGGACTTCCATGTGGCAGACCGTGGTTCACATTTTTGACCCGGTGGCTTGAAAATCACACTGGACACATGTGTATGCATGCCCAAAATCCCAAGAGGAGAATGGAGAAGAAGGGATTGCAGCATGGCCACCCTCCCTCCCAGCGGGGGGGCAGGGCAGTGATTTCTCTCTTTCTGTCTCTTCAGTGAGCGCATGCACCCTATAGCAAAAATCTCTCTCAGAAAAGAAAGAAAGCCAGCTAGCCAGCCTAACTCCCAGCTGTTTGAGGAGGCTTCAGGTCTCAGACATTGGATACACACCCAGTATCTGTATCAGCAGGTTTTATATGAGTACAAGCATGTATCCTCTCAAGCAAACTATTCAAGAAGAATAAAGGAAAAAAGACTTTATTCTTGAAAACACAAACTCACTCTCACACACACACACACACACACACACATACATTTTTAGAGCTATAGTCTCTACTTAGTACTAGAACTTTATGTGAGAAGTCTTAAGTTTTAATACAAGATTTTACATATATGATTTTTCTCAGACACTCTGAGCTTCACTTTGCCCGTGTGTATACACACACACACACACACACACATACATACATGATGGTACTTGCCCTGTGGAACTCAGAGAGTAGTTGTGGGAATCAAATGAGGTGATGTATGTGAAGGGAGCTGCTAACTGTAAAATGCTGGCCAATTTTTTATTTATAGAGTAACTGCTTTTCTCCTGTGAAAATGAAGTCATTTGAGCAATTCCAACATTTCGCAAAAGCTTTTTAACTCCCCATTTACACACACAAAAAAACCCAGTTTCCTTGTAGTAAGCCTTGTGAGGTTGTTAGTGAGATAAATTAGATAATAGACCTGGAAACGGAAATTCTTAAGACACAAATAGTCTATAATTATGAAAAGGAGGCCCTCTGGCTCATACAATCTAGGCCCACTGCCCAGGTCAAGAAAACACACTCTGGATGGTCGTAGGACTGAACAGCCCTTTTGTCAAAACTCTGTACCATTCCTGTAACTGAAAAAGGAGGGAGAGGGGCAGAAAGGTAGATAACGAGAAATGAAATGGAAACATACGAACCATTTCTCTTTTGTGCATCATTTTTGCAGTTCTGTGGTTATTCCGACTGCAGAGCTATTTTAAACAGAGGCTTGAGCATGGGAACAAAGGGTCGATGTGTTTTCAGTAGACAAATATAAAATCTAACTGGAAAGAGAATGTTGGAACACGGAGAAGGAGGAGGACAATTAAACATGCAAAGCAGGAGGAGATTGTCTCCTGTAGTATTTGTTTGTGACAGGTAAGGCAGTCCATCATATCACCTGAACCATGGAGAATTGTGCTATTGTATTAATTACTCTCTTTAGTGACTCTCTGAGCTTTGGACTATTTAAATTCCAGGATGAGAAGTGCTAATGGATATGGTATTGTAGATGGAGTGAATTAGTATTTCACGCTGTGCTGCCGTCTGAAAGAGGTTTAAATGGTAACCCACAGACTAGCAGCGCCCCATGCTTTTAGTGTTCATTCAGCCATTTGTTCCTATTAGTAACAGAGCAACTCTGGGGTCATGTAAAAAATCAAAAGGAAGAAAAGGAAAGCAGATGTCCGTGGGACTCTTTTGGGAAGGTTCACATGTTTTGCTGTGAGGCTGTTTATGATACACTTTATGGTGCCCATTGACAATAAAATTCGAATAATTCATTTTTGAAAAGGAAATCTTGTGCCCTTTAAAAATTCCAAATCAAAGCTGCTTTCAGTGGGCTTTTTTTTCCCCAAAATAGCACACATTCCACAAAAACTCCATTTAGCACCGATGCCACACTGTGCCTTCACCCTTAGCTATTTTTCTTCTCCTAACCTGGATTTCTGCACACGTAAGAAGTATAAACACAAATGCTTCTGGAAGAACGCTTCAAAGTTCGGTATCATTCTCATAAAAACCTTATAAAATGATTGAGGGAAACTGCATACTGCATAGGGTGTCTCTGAGAAGGCACAAAGCCAAGTTGCCCAAGAAGAATCAGCCTGGAGGATCAGTATGTCTGGAGGGGGAAACGCAAAGCCAGGTGTTAATTTCAGAAAAAACATATAGAGATGTGACCCTGCCATCTTTCACCATCTTGCTTCTAATGTCTTTTAATAAGCATATAAATCATCCTGCCAATACTTTACTTTGAAAATTGGAAGTAACACAGTCACAACAAAGAAAGGGATCTTCCCCAATTCCAACCGCTTGTGCCCTAACCCATATGTCTTCTAAGCATCTGTTTCTAGGTCTCTCGTACCAGCTAAATCTCTCTACTTCAACTTTATGCATTCTTAAGTGAATTTCACCTTGGCTAGGCTCCCCAGCAAGCAAAGCCTGAGGCAAAAGCCTATATGTAGTGTTTTATTATATAATGTGCAATCCTAGGAAAGTGGGATTAAGGGGAAAGAGGAGTGAAAAGAAGGAGAGCCAACCTAGGGCAATTTTAGTAGCACGCTTGGCCACCTGTGGGGATCAAGTGTCACTAATTGCTTGGTTTTGTGGGACTGACATCCAAGAAGCCACGTGAAACAACTGTAACTTCAGACAATGTGTCTGGTGTGGACAAAGAATCTACGTGCCAGCTTCCATTTCCTTTTGGTGAAAGTTCCCTTCATGGAATAACTGCCTCACATGTCTGAGTTTCACAAGCTGAGAAGGTCCCAAGGTATCTCTTACTTCAGTTCTAACAAAAATAGTAGGTCCAGAGCATGAGGTGAGAGGTACTTGGTACAGTGACATAAGGTACTCGTATGTTGTGCCGACATGAAATTGGCCAACATCCCAGCGGAGTTGGCTGTACAGAGTGGCTAGGCCAGGGCCGAGAGTTAGATGAGGCCAAGGAGACCTGAAGGCCATCTGCCAGACTCATACATGTCCTTGCATCATATTCACCCCCCTGCTACAATCCGGGCTTCATTGCTGTGAGAGAACAAGATACCCTGAGAAGGGATATAAAGTAAGTCACAGAAACCCCATCCAGGTAACAGCCTTGGCCTCTGAGAAGGACTTAAAGCTAAAAGGTTGGTGAAATAAATGACAATTTCGAATACTGCAGTTGGTCTTGAGATCATAATTGATATTCATCCTCCAACACTCATTCTAGGTTTCCCTGATGCTCAACCACCACTGTAGTTGGTGCTATTTATCTGGTGGACTGACCCACGGACCTTCATCTCTTAGGGTCTTACTATATTTTTCTTGCTGGGCTATGGTTGGGATAATGGCCCATTTTTATCATCATCACTCAACACAGAAACACTGAGAAACTCTCCAGTGAACCACCTGGATTCAGATATTCAGACATACTCTTCCTGCTCCATTGCTCCACAGCCTTCCTAGTTCCTCCTGAGAGTCAGGATGGAGCTACTGATTTACAATTACTGCTATATTCGCTCTGGCACACTGACCTGAGAAACTAAATACCCCTCTGGACATGCACCAGCCATCAGCCATGGAAGCCAGAACTTCTAACCTGGTGAAAACTAAGATTGCAAAGAGAAGAATCACAAATGTTATCATTCGTTATTGATAGTGAGAGGCAGCAATACTACTGATATCCCTAGATGCATATATTCTAACTATTGTCCCGAGTCTGGTGCCTTAGCTGAGCTGTAAATAAGTCATTCCATTTCTTAATATAAGGCCAGCTGTTTGGGAATGGTGAGTCACATAAAATAACAAGAGGATTCTGTTGCTATTGGCCCATGGTTGCACTTCCGTTGTCATAAAATGTGTCTGCAACTATCTTATCTCAAGAAGTTAAGGCCTTGGCAGCGGCGGAGCCGGGTGTCTGAGTGGCTCTGGACCTCGCACTGCTTCTCTCGGACACAGGACCTTCTCCCGGGGAGCTGGGCCCGAGCAATCCGCCATGGGTGCGGCTTCGGCTGGCGGTGGAGCGGCGTCCTGCGGAACTAGCGCTGGGCCAGTGCTGTCTGACCCCCGGCTTTTTGCACTGCCTGCACAGCGGGCCTCGGCTGGAGGAACCCCCGGAGGGGACAGCCGGCGAGGGACGCCCACAGTCGGGTGCAGCAGATCGTACTGTTCCACATTCAACATCGATATGCTGGTTTCACTTCTGAGGCAAGAAAATGTAAGAGACATTTGTGTGATTAAGGTTACTCCAGAAATGAAATACATAGAATACTTTGTGATTGGTAGTGGGACTTCCACCCAACACTCACATGCCATGACCCACTACATTGTGAAAATGTACAAATACCTGAAATGTAAAAGGGAGCCTCATGTTAAGATCGAAAGGAAGGACACTGATGACTGGCTCTGTGTGGATTTGGGCAGCATGGTGATTCACTCGATGCTTCCTGAAAGCAGAGAGACCTACGAATTGGAGAAATTATGGACCCTGCCTTCCTATGACCGGTTAACTCAGCACCTGAAGCGTTACCAGAAGACTTCATTCTTGGAATAGATGATGATACTTCATCCCTGGCTCCAGTGGAGTTCAAATATGAATAAAATGATATGAACTTATTCATTCATTCAAAAAAAAAAAAGAAGTTAAGGCCTTGCAGAAAGGGAAGAAGAACCATAAATGAAGAAAAACTAAAATACTGGGAGGGACAGTCACTGCCTCCTTCAGGATGGAGTGACTTGCTACAACTGTCCAGCTGGACTCTGAGGAGTGGCGCCATGTGGGGGCTCAGCATCAGCCCCTGTTGTTGGGAGGCTGGGTAATCAGCAGTAGAAAGATCTAGATCCATCTTGGTGAAAAGGAGCCCACACTGTTGGCATTATGTTTAATATCCATCCAAGACACTATGGCCGCTCTGTTCATGGGCCCAGGACAACTGCTCTGGGGTTACCTCCACTTCAGTTGTACTCCAGTGGGCATTAGTAGGAGACACAAGACTCTGCATGCCTGGTGCTCACTCACATGAGCCCACGCACATATGTCTTCCCCAGATCTTCTTGTCCCTGATCAACCAACCAAAGCATTACCCCTCTTGAGGGCCCATATATATCTATATCTCAGATCACTTCTCTGTCAATACCAAAAGGAACGACAAACTGACTGAAGTTCTGCACAGTAAGGGTGTGTGACGTCTGTTTCCCCGCATCACTGTTTTGGGTGTTTTGCTTTATTGGAGTTGAAATGTAGAATTATTCCAGTTTGGGCTAGCACCATGTACCATGCCAACCTGTGAACTATAAATTAGTCCCAAACCATTCAGTTAATCATAAGTAACACTAATACCACCACTTCCCAAGATGTCTCTATCCCCACTTGATACCACATGTGTGAATTGATGGAGACAAGTTTCGGGACTTCGGAAATATATGAATGGACCACCTGACCATGTAGCTAATCCCTGTCATCTGGATCATCTGATTCCACATCAAGAAACCTACAAAATGCCATCCTGAGAGTGTTTTCAAGGCCACTCTGATAAAACTGTCTCAGCCTGCATCCCTCAGAAAGTAGAGCCTGGGATTTAAAAAATAATAATTAAATACCTAAAACTTATATGCTACTACTTAATTATAGAGTATATTCCAAGATGAGCAGGATGAGAGAAGGAGGGGACAACACAGAGCTAGAGAGAGCCAGAGTGTGTTACTAAGCAGACTGCTTGTCATTCAGCCTTGTGGATTGCCCAGAGTCATGGGAATGTCTAACAAAGGGCTATGTGAATGAATATCTTCTTCAATGGCATTAAGAATCTTTTTAGCAGGACCCATGTTCAACTGGTCAAAGATTTATCCAATGTGGCAGTCACTCCCCAATATTCCTGGGTTGCATAGGTTTGAGCCCTCACAGGTATCTCAGTGAATCCCACACCTCAACCTTAAAAGTAAAGACCAGGGAGGGTGGGAGCTAAGCAGTCACATGGTTGGGGCTCAAGTAAAAGTGCCAGCAGGTTGAAGCTCCATGAATTTCCTTAGAGTTTGTCCCTACAGTGGCTGCTAGGCAGGGACAATTAGTTCAAGTTCCTGGGACATGTGAGATCAAGAGGATCAAAAGAAGACACCTTTCTGATTTAGGCTAAGCCACTTCAGTTGTATCCCTTCTCCTGATTCTACTTTATTCTTCTTCATTTTTGTTTTCTACTAGAGTATGCATCCAACAAATGTCTAACATTCACAGTGCTAGTAATGCACTCTCCCTCCATCTTTCCCCTGCTCACCGAATATATGCTTTTCTAGAAACAAAATGATAAAGTAAGCAATGGGAATTTTAGCCTTTTTATCCCATCCAACTTTTTTCCATATTCTCTTCATCCTTTTGAGATTGTCTTCCCAAGACATCTGTCAGCTCAGTACAATAGATGAGCTTGACTTTGTGTTATAGAATAAAAGTATAACACATGGAATTGTGGTTCGTGCCCTGAAAAACTCATAGTCTATCAAGAGAGACCATATGCAAGGGGGGCATCTCTCTTAGTCTGAAGGACCAACCAAGATTTTTTGTTATTGTTTTTTTTTAAATTTGCTACAGGGTGCATGCTCACATAAGAGGGGAGGGAGAGGGAAGAGAGAAAATACCCCCTAGGAGGGATGGTCACACAGCAATCCCTTTTCCTGCATTTCTCCCTCCTTTCAGAATGACCTGCAGTCTATTTGAGTGGGGGCACTAGAAGAATGAGATTACAGAGTGATTGTAGCTGTGTATTCCAGGCTGAAGGGAAAGAGTCCATGCCAGTGTGAATTTAGAGCCAACTAAGGAATATGAACCAGAAGTGTGAATCTAGAGGGAACTTGTCTTAGGAATGAGGATGTGAAAGAGCTGACATAGTAGGTCAGGGACATAATTTGGAGTATAAGGTGCAGATGATTCTTAACTGCACAGAACCCCTCGCCTTCACACACCCTGCCCCAGGACCTCTTAGTGTCAGTCACTACAATTACTCTTTTCTTCTTCATCAAGTTGTATTGTTCTATAGCTTATGCTTTTGAAATCCAGCTAAATGAATTCACCTAATCTGTTGACCTAATTCAGGGTAAGACATTAATAGGAGATGAATGCTTAATATGTTGTCCATCACATAAAAACAGACTCCTGTGATAAAAGACTTAAAATAGTAGTTCTTCTTGAGGGATATAACAGTAATGAATACTAAGCCTCCCCCGGCCTTCACTCCAAGAAATTCAGTAAGTCTGAGATGATCTCTTAGGCATCTGAATTTCTGCAAATAATTGTATTAAAAAGACAGATCAATGAACGAGAAATAAGAAGTAGATGAACCTTCCTCCAGCTCCTCTAATTAGTAACTTCTATATGTAATTGACTATGGCAGTTACTGCCTTTGTCTCTCCATGAAGCGTTTCTATCCTCACCTTCTGGTTTGTACCCACTCCTGACCCACTTTGTAATAACCCTAGGCAACCTCCGTGCCTTTATCCTTGGGACACAGTGAGGCACATGACCTCAGCTGGGTCAAGCTAAGATTCAAAAATACATTTGGAAGCCACAGTTCAGTGATATTGCCAATGTGGTTTAAATCTCAGGCCACTGGTGCCATCTTCCTAGATGTTCATAGGAGTCTGTCGACCAAATGAAGCCCGAGCATAGGGAGATAAGCAAAAATGATATGAACCTCTGTTCCTGATTGTTTCCTGAAGTGCTCCCCTCAATCCTACACACAGCCACAGTATCCCCAGTTATGGGAATCGACAATATTGATTTCAGTCACTTGCACCTGAAAAAGGGAAAAGGTCTAACTTGTAGAATGTATCTTACCAGAAGTATTATTCTATTCCTATTCAAGAACAAAAACAACTGAAACTACATAGGAGTTTTCAAAGGGTCTTTTTAATAAAGAGTTTGGAGAGTAGCTTTGCATAGTAGGGAATCTGAAAACTTACCTTAAAATCTTAATTTTGCCACTATCCAGCTACATGATTTGGGTAAAATTTTTGAGCTATCAGAATATGATTTTATCTGTAAAATATAGTTGTGAGTCTACATTTTTTTAAAAATGAGCTTTAAATTTTTTAATATGTATGAATACTTTTTTAAGTGTTTAAAATTATATGAAGATAATTTGATCTTGATTCAAATACTTCCTCTTTTCTCTTTTGTAATTAATTAATTTGCTATGCAAACCTTGGCAATAAACACACCTTATACTTCAGCCTAGTCCCAGTCTGGATGTTCGCAAATTAGAGTCTGAATCAATGACTTTGGTATGTACCCAAGTGAACAGGTGGGCTTAGTGCTCTCACAGAGGGAACTGTGAGAAATCTCTATCCACAGCCAAAAACTGTAAACTCACCATTGCTTCTGATTCCTCCTTAAGGCAGATCTATAGAGAAGAAGCTCTGGATTTCCCTTTAAATTGTCCCCATGAGATAATTAAACACAGATCCTTTATTTCCTAGGAAGACTCCCATATGGATTAAAAAATGCGAAAGATCAAGGCAACATATGTGAAAATGTGTCAAGTCAAAAGAAAACTCACTTATTTGAACATCTTAAAAAATCAAGATTAAAAAAAAGAGAGAGAGAGAGAGAGTGTCAAGGGAGTCATAAAAGTTAGCTCTAGGCCAGAGAAATGTTGCTTCTAATTTTTATACGGTAGAAGAAAATTTAGTGCATGAAAATATGTCATTAAAATGTATACCTTTAACAATTTATTTTATCGAATTTGAGTGGGGAAGATAGCATAAGGTAGTTAAACTGTCTGACATGCTGATTAAGCATTTATTCAGTAAACAGGATTAGCCACTTGGTGTTCAAATATATAGGTCTCTCTCTCTCTCTCTCTCTCTCTCTCTCTTTTTTGTTTGTTTTTTAAGTTTTGTTTTTGTTTTGTTTTGTTTTTGCCATAAGGCACATGTCCTCACTGGAGAGAGAGAGACAGAGGAGGAAAGCAAGAAATCATCCCCCAGGAGGGGTGGCCACACTGCAATCCCTTCTCTTCTATTCTTCTCTTGAGATTTTGGACGTGCATGCACATGCACCGCTATGATTTTCAAGTCACTGGGTCCAGGACTTGAACTGCGGTTGCCCATGTGAGAGTTCAGTGCCTTAACCACCACGCCACCTGCTGACCCCAGGACATCTCTTTAAACACAAATAGGGTGTCAATTTCCTAGGACTTTGACATAAGGGAAGGAAAAGTAACATCCCACCTTTTATATTCACCCACTGCTTCAGACTATTTAGGGGGCTTGCTGTGTCATATACGCTTGGGTAAGTCTCAAAAGATCCCATCACTTTAGGCATTGATGCATAGACAAATAAAGATAAAAAACTGAAAGTGAAACATGCTCCTGTAACTTTTCAAACCAAAGCACTTCAAATGAAAGCCGTTGGCTTCATTTTGTGGCTCAGGCTTCAACATTATTTGTGGTGGTTTGATTTAATTATGACGTTCAAAATTCCTATAGGCATTTATTATATGGAGATGGGCTTATTCCTTTGATTTAAAGCTTAGCTTGTTGCATCAGGAAAAACCAGCCATTGGGAAAACCTGAGGCTTGCTGTTTGACAAGCCTGCTGAGCTCGGACTTGGTTTATCTGCCAACATCTGTTCCTTGACTTCAGTGGTTTTCCAACCCCGGCTGTCTATGAGAATTTCCTGGGGGATGTTTCTAACACTGCTAATACTCTACACCAACTAAACTGCAAACTGTGGAGGTGTTTTTTACAAAGCCCCCGCTCCCCTCCATAGTTCTAGGACTCCTCAGTCCTTTGACTTTGACCTTTCCCCTAGGAATGTTCCTGCTTCATTTCCTGTCCCATAGACCCTCCTACCTATCTTCCCATCATTATCCTCCCAGTGTCCACAACAAGACTAGAGCTCCAGTTCAGCTCCACGTGCCCCATGTTCCTACTCATGGGGAGAATTAGTCAGGATCGTTGTTTCTACAGTTTGTAGTCCTAGACCTAAACTAGGCCCTTAACACTGCGTGACAACTTTGTAAAAGGATTTTCTGTACGTGCAGCTTCCACTTTCAGATTGGCCAAGAAACATTTTGAATGTTTACTTAGCACTGTTGTTGGTGCTAGAAATGCAGTTTCAACAATGGGGTCCCTGACTTCAAGGAGCCTGCATCTGTGAGAAGGAAACATATAGAAAACATAGACAAATCAGGACCAGCAGTTAGTGTAATGGCTATGTCACTGGACTCCCATGTAGTTGACCGTGGTTCAAATCTCGGACCCGGTGGCTAAAACTCACACTGGGCACATGTGCGTGCATGCCCAAGATCCCGAGAGGAGAATGGAAGAGAAGGGATTGCAGCGTGGCCATCCCCCCGGGGGGGTGATTTCTCGCTTTCTGTCTCTCTGTCTCTCTCTGTCTTTCTGGCGAGTGCATGTGCCCTATAGCAAAAACACCTCAAAAAAAAAGAAAGAAACAGACAAATGAATGGATGGATACATAAATGTAGAGAATGGATACACACTATGAAGAAGGTAAAAAGTGGTAGGAGTGTGACAAGTGGATTCGGGGCAGCGAGGATCTTTTCTCCTGATTGCTCAGGGAAGGCATCTCAGGGAAAGTGATTTTTGATTTAAAACCTGGACTGTGAAGAGATGGGATTTGAAATACCTGGAGAAAGGAACAGCAAATGTGAAGGTCTGAAATAGGCATGAGCTTTGTATATGTGAGGAACAGAAAGGAAGCCCTTAAGGCTATAGGGGCCATCCAAGAAGAAAGCCAGGAGAAATGGCGTCAAATAGAGAGGCAAGAGATGGATCCTGAGGACCTTCTAAGTTACTGTGGGGAGTTCTGATTCATTCTAAAAAATCAATAGAAGATGGCAAACTAATTATAAGTTTTTGGTTTTGTTTTCATTTTTTTAAGAGAGATTTTTGCTATAGGGCATGTGCACTAGCCAGAAAGACAGAGAGAGACAGAGAGACAGAAAGTGTCCCCCAGGGGGATAAACCATGCCTCAATCCCTTCTCCTCTATTCTCCTCTCAGGATTTTAGGCACGCACGTACACATGCCTGGTGTGAGTTTTAAGCCGCCAGGTCTGGGACTTGAACCAGAGTCGACTACATGGGAATCCAGTGACAAAACCATTACGCCATCTGCGGGTCCCTTGTTTTTTTCTTTTTTCTTTTTTTTTTTTTTTTAAGTTTACTTATTTATTATTTCATGAATGAGAGGGAGAGAGACAAGTATCCCCAACATGGTCTTGCCAGATGATCTTCCCCTTCCACCCAGCCTCCCAGCCAACCAGGATCACAGGCACCCAAAAAGCAACTGAAATGTTCAGGTTGACTCGGGATCTGAACCTGGGCCTACTGTGTGACTGCAGCAACTCTCAAAGGTGCCCTCCTATTCTCTATGGCAGAGTGGAAGGACCCAATGAAGAATAGTAAGTATCTCATCCACTCTTTGGCCAGCTGCCATCTGGTTTTCCTGCCATCACTCTTCCGACAATAACCTAGCAAAGGTCAACACATCCTTCTTGAGGCTAAGGCCACTACATTCTCCTTACGTCCCTCTATCCATATGACCAAGTTGTCTAATTCCTTTTTCTTACAATTTTCTCTTTCCTTGAGTTCCATATCTGTTTCTTTTCATTTTAATGCATTTACCCATTTCCCGATTCCTTAGTCTCTTTTGTGGGCATCCCTTCTCCGTTTACTTTTAGTAGTTGGTATTCCTCAGTATTGATTTCTTTAGATGCCAGTCAAAACAGGAAAATCTCTCCTATTCCACAGATTTCATATACATCTTCACACTAGTGATCCCCACGTTGTAGCTTCAGCCCAGATCTCTTTCACAAGCCCTGGGCGTATGTATACAGCTCGCCCCTGTGGATGTTCCCAGGTAGTACAAATCCAGCATGTCCCAAACCGAATTCATAATCATCCCTCCAAAGTAGTCCTTCTGTGCTTCTAGTCTTAAAATTACCACCACATCTAACAAGTTGCCCGAGCTAGAATCCTAGATAACATACCTCTTTCCTCTCGTTCCTTCTTTCTCAACATCAGATCACTCGGTTTGGTCTCATTCTACCAGGGTAACCTCTTTCTGTCCACCCTAGGCTCCTCTCCTCCCATAACTGCCTCGATTCAGATCCCCTCTTATCTCTTGCCTACATCAATGCTGTATTTACTAACTTAAGAACTTATGGGTAGTGTGCATTTGGCCAAATATGAGTCACTCCTTTGTCATTTGTCTTTATTGTAGAAGTTTTTGCCTTAGGGTGTGTGCACTCACTGGAGAGAGAGAAAGAGACAGAGGGAAAGTGAGAAATCACCCCCTGGGGAGATGGCCTTGCCACAGTCCTTTCTCCTCCATTCTCCTCCTGGAATCTTGGGCATGTACATACATGAGTTTGCCGTAATTTTCAGGCCACCAATCTGGGACTAGAACCACAGTTAGTCATGTAGGAGTCCAAGTAGTTCAGCTACTTAACTGTTACACCATCTCCAAATCCTGTCATTGGTCTTCTTCCATCTTTCTACAGTGTATCATCACTCCATGATTTCTGTTTATATAATGGATTACAGTTCACAAACTATGTTCGTTTGAAGCTTCTTACAGTAGATTAAGTTAACAGGATAGGTTGAAAATTTAGGAGCCAGCAATTTCAAGCTAGTTTTGTTCTCCTTTGTCTGCCATAGTCTTTTCTACACAGTTAAGCAACTGCAGCATTTGAGTAGGGTGGAGTGAGGACTGAAACTGAGGGACATGCACTCTGCAAATGTAAAATCCGGCTCGAGCCAGGTACTAATTTGAGAAGCTACAGATTCCTTTATTCTAGGGCCCCTCTCATGCTACGTTTCTTAAACTTCCCTGTTATCCTTCCTTCTGTGATTTGCTCTTTTTTTCCTCTCTTTCTTTTTTCCTTTTCCTCAGCCCTGCCTGCCCCCCTCACTTTGTGCGAAATGAAGTTTCTGTTATCAAACATCGGTCCCACCTCTGCCGGTGGCAAACCAAATAATTGTGAACAGTTACCTCGAAGGTTCTCATACGTCCATCGTCATAATATTCATCTAAGGAGATTTTTTTGTAAGCAGATGCTCATGGCCTCATCTCAAGAGATTTGAATTCAAATATTCTGGGATGAGGCCCAGACACAGGTATTTTTAAAACATTTCCCCAAGAAATTCTAAAGTGCAATTCATATTCAGCATCACTGATCTAAATTCTCCTTCCATACCTTAATTTCTTTTTCCACAAAATAGACTCAATGTCCTGAAAGCTATTTAAGAAAACTAAATTTTTTATGGCCTGATTTCTCTCCCAAAACCCATATATGGGCATCACTGTGGAACAGTTTGGTCTGGCCTGGGAGTTAAAGGTATTCAAGGGGAGAGTTTCAGGTAACATGGGAAGAGAGTGAGAAAAGAGTGGATTCAAAAAACTTTCTGTCCAACCTTACTTCTGATATTTCTGATAGTAGAGGGTAATGTGGTTTGGTTTTGTTCTTACTCAGAGGAGAGAACTACTCCACATTTCCTTTGAGGAAAGTACGTTTTCAATCATATACGAAGAGTCTTTAGAAAGTTCATGAAAAATGTATATTATGAAAAAAGAATGCATATTTTTTTTAATTGCACAAAACCAAACTCATACTTTAATCCCATTTTTCCATAAACTTTTAATATGCCCACATATGTGGACATCTGATATGACCTGAATACTCTGGTTCTTTTTATTTAGTTACTTATTTTAGATTTTTGCTATAGGGCATGTGTGCTTGTCAGAGAGACAGATAGAGAGAGACAAGAAAAGTGAGAAATGACCCCTCAGAGAGGGTGGCCACATCACAGTCCCCTCTTCTCCATTCTTCTTTCAGTATTTCGTACTCACATTCTAAGTGCCTTGCATGATTTTTAAGCTGCTGGGTTAAGGACTCGAACCACAGAATTGGCAATGTGGGATCCAGTACCTTAACTACTGCACCATCTGTTGGACATGGTTATTTTGTTTTAATATAAAGTCTAAGCCAAATGACCATTGTGTGGAGTTTCCCAGTCTCATCCAAATTCTGTGCATATAAATAGCTGCCAAAACTAAGTATAAATGTTTCTCAGGGACACTTATCTTGGGCATGATTCAGGAGAGCCTAGATATCCATGCTTCTTGCTATTGCCAGATTAGCTGTACATCTTGGTGAACTTCGGTGTTCTCTTCCCATTCTTATCCAAAACAGTGGTTTGGTAACAGGGGGAAACATTTCTGAAACCGAGGTGCTCTTTGAGAACTAGTGTTTGCTATTTGTAAGGATGTATACATGACACCATTCTTCAAACTCCAGAAACAGGTTCACACTGCACTAATTAGTCAACACATCAATGGGTGGTAAGTCAGGCTTACTACAGGCTTTAGTAACTACTGCACTTGGAGCTCAGTAGGTTTCAAAAATCAACATTCCTTGCTGATAAAACATTCTATTCTTCTTGGATCATCGCAGAAAAACTATGAAAGCAAATAACTCTGCAAAGAAAGTGCTTCGTAAAAATTAAATGCCGTATCTCAAAAAAGGCAGTTTTTGTTATCTGTATTATTTGGGTTCTCCAGAGAAACAGAAACCATTTGTGTGTATGTTTTTTTTTCTCTCATGTGTATGTGTGAGTAGTGTGTGTGTGTGCGTGTGCGTGTGTGTGCATAGACATAGATATAGATATAGGAAGAGATTGATAATGAGACATTGGTTTACATATGCTTTACTGAGAAGTTCCAACATCTACCATCTAGAAGCTGGAGCACCAGGAAGACTGTTAGTGTAAACCAGTGTATGTCCAAAACCTAATCTGATAGTACGGGTGCTTATAAAAGAGGGAAATTTGGGCACAGAGACCGGTACGGGTACAGGTATGTACTGAGAGAAGACAATGTGAAGACACATGAAGAAGATGGCCTTTTACAAGGCTACTAGAAACTAGGAGAGAGGCATGGATTACCCCTCACAGTCCTGAAAAGGAATCAATCCTACTGACACTTTAATCTCAAACTTCTAGCCTCCAAAACTATTGGACAATAAGTACCTATTTTTAAAGTATTGTGTTAGGGCCACCCCAGGAAACTAGTACAGTATTATTCCCAGAAGACTTCCATGTCCTGCAGTTGAAGTTCTAAGCAACAGTCTTTTTAGTCTCCAGCAGAGCTAGTCTCAAGCAACTTAAGAACTGGAGCCACGATCTCAAACTTACTGCCTTTTGGACAATGTTTCCACAGATTAGAAGGTTTTGAATATTTAGCTAAATACTCTTTAATTCATCTCCCCTGTATTAAAGACTGATAGAGTGTGGGCTCTTCCCATTCTCTTCCATCTACTGTCATATTCATATAGGTGGGTATGGATCCAGATCCATGAATACCTATACCTGAACATGCTTAATGACAATCAAAAACACTATGAAAGTGCTTAATTATATACTTTGAAGTTCTTCACATCAAATTCACTGTATTTGCATTTTGGAATCATTATGAAGGCTTCATATCTAATAGAAAATTAAGATTTGTAAAACTTCCATATATACTTGGCTTAAGTTTGAGTAACAGCCAGCCCTCATCTTGTCTCTTCATGGTAGTCAGTTAAGAAATCCAGGCAGGGCAGGGACCAGCAGTTGGCATAATGGCTATGTCGCTGGACTCCCATGTAGTCGACCAGGGTTCAAGTCCCAGACCTGGTGGCTTAAACTTACGCCCGGCAAGTGTGCATGCGTGCCCAAGATCCCAAGAAGAGAATGGAGAAGGGATTGCAGTGTGGCCATCCCCCCTGGGGGGTGAGTTCTTGCTTTCTGTCTCTCTGTCTCTCTCTGTCTTTCTGGTGAGTGCACACACACTATAGCAAAAAACGTCTCCCAAAAAAAGGAAAGAAGAAATCCATGTAGGGCAGTGGTGAGCCCACCCCGCACATTAGCATCAACTGAAAATTTCAAAGATTACTGATACTCGGGTGCTACAGAGATTCTATTTCAAGTTAAACTGCAGGGTGTCCTAGATTTTGTGATTTAAAAGCTTCCAGCTAAAACAAAACTACCATACAATCCAGCAATTCCACCACCAGAAGTATATCCTAAAGTAGGAAATCATATGTCAAAGAGATACCTGCACTCCCATGTTTATATTACTCTCAGTACCCAAGATGAAGTCAACCTAAATGTCAGTCCATGGATGAATACATAACAGAAATGTAGTATAAATACACAATAAAATGGTATTCAGTCTTTAAAAAGAAGGATATCTTGTCACAGGCAATAACATGGGTAAACCAAGAGGATATTATGCTCAGTAAAAGAACCCAAGCATAGAAAGGCAAATACTGTATGATCCCACTTATATGTGCAATCTGAAAAAGGCTATCTCATACAAACAAAGAGTGAAATGATGGCTACTAGATGATTAGGGGTTGGCGAAGGGGGCTGGGGAACACTGGTCAAAGGATGAGACAGGAGAAATCAATCCAAGGACGTAATTGTACAACACGGTGATTGTAGTTAATAACAACGTATTGTATTCTTTTTTTTTTTTTTTTTATTAATTACTTTATTTATTTTTGTATATACTTTCAATCATATTGTTTGGCTTACAATGAGACCATTTCGATATGTGAACATTTCTCCCCAGACCCGTTGATCGAAATATCTTCAACAGATAACACCACACCTCCCCATCCCGTCAATGCTCTACCTCTGTATCCCTTCTCCAAATGTCTTTCGTTGGGCCCCACTCCTCCACATACACCTCATCTGACATTCAAACCTATCTCTTGTGTTTGTTCAACTGTTAGTCAATCAGTTTCAGACATAGAATGCAGACAAACGGTATATGTTAAGTGGGGACATACAATGTCTCTCCTTCATAGCCTGGCTTGCCTCACTCAGCAGTACATCTTCCATATTCTTCCACTTTCTGTCAAAAGCCAGGGCTCTGTTGGTTTTTATGGCTGAGTAGTATTCCATAGAGTATATGTGCCACAGTTTTTCAATCCATTCCTCCATACGGGGGCATCTGGGTTGGTTCCATGACTTAGCAATTGTGAATAGTGCCGCAATAAACATCGATGTGCAAGCACTTTTCCAATGAAGGATTCTTCTGTCCTTTGGCTGGATACCGAGGAGTGGGATCTCTGGATCATATGGCAGATCTATCTGTAGATTTTTGAGGAATCTCCAAATTATTCTCCACAGTGGTTGGACCAATCTACATTCCCACCAGCAATGTAAAAGAGTTCCCCTTTCACCACACCCCCGCCAACACTTATCATTTTTTGTTTTTTTAATATTAGACAATCTGACTGGGGTTAGGTGGTACCTCATTGTTGTTTTTATCTGCATTTCCCTTACGATGAGGGAGGTTGAACATTTTTTCATATGCCTTTTGGCCATTCGTATGTCATCTTTAGAGAGTGTTTTCTTCATCTCCTTCTCCCATCTTTTAATAGGGTTGCTCGTCTTTTTTCCAAACACCTTTTTTAGTTCCTTGTGTATTCTGGTTATCAGTCCCTTATCTGATGCAACATTTACAAAAATATTTTCCCATTCTGAGGGCTGTCGATTCACACTAACTACTGTGTCTTTGGCCATGCAGAAACTTCTTAGTCTGATGTAATCCCACTTGTCTATTTTGTGGACGATGGACTCTGCTTTGAGGGTCTTCTTTAGGAAGTCTTTCCCTACACCAATGTCTCCCAGAGTTTCCCCAGCATTCTCCAGGAGCAGCTTTATAGTTTGAGGTCTTAGATTTAGATCCTTGATCCACCTTGACTTGATTCTTGTCAAAGGAGAGAGGTAGGGGTTCAGATTCATCTTTCTGCAAGTGGAAGTCCAGTTTCTCCAGCACCACTTGCTGAAGAGGCTTACATTTTCCCACTGGATTGACTGGTACCCCTTGTCAAAGATCAGTTGACTGTATGTTTGGGCACTTATTTCTGGGGACTCTATTCTGTTCCATTGGTCCACATGTCTGTTTCTGTGCCAATACCATGCTGTCTTTATTACCACAGCTTTGTAATATATTTTTGGATCGGGGATTGAGATGCCACCCACTCCATTCTTCTTGTGTAGAAGTGCTTTGGCAATACGGGGTCTTTTATGATTCCAGACAAATTTTAAGATTGTCTTTTCTAGATCTGTGAAGAATGTGTCTGGTACTTTGATTGGCATTGCATTAAATAGGTAGATTAATTTGGGTAGAATTGCCATTTTGATTATATTAACTCTTCCAATCCATGAACATGGGATGTCCTTCCATTTTTTTGTGTCATTTTCAATTTCTTTTTTTACCTTCTCGTAGTTTTCCTTGTGGAGGTCTTTAACTTCTTTGGTTAGATTTATTCCTAAATATCTTATACTTTTAGTGGCTATGGTAAACGGAATAAGTTTTTTCAGTTCTATCTCAGTCTGCCTGTTATTCGTATATAGAAATGCTATCGATTTCTGTATATTGATTTTATATCCTGCAACTTTACTGAATTCATGTATTACTTCCAGTAGTTTTTCCATGGAGACCATTGGGTCTTCTATGTATACAATCATGTCATCTGCAAATAGAGAGAGTTTCACCTCTTCTTTTCCTATTCGAATGCCCTTTATTTTTTCCTCTTTTCTGATTGCGTTGGCGAGGACTTCCAGTACTATATTGAAAAGGAGAGGAGAAAGTGGGCATCCTTGTCTTGTTCCTGTGTTTAGTGGGAAAGCTTTCAGCTTTTCTCCATTCAGGATGATGTTCGCTATGGGTTTTTCATAGATGGCTTTTATTGTATTGAGAAATGGCCCTTCTATGCCGATTTTGCTAAGAGTCTTGATCATGAAGGGATGTTGTATCTTATCAAATGCTTTTTCTGCGTCAATCGATATGACCATATGGTTTTTGTCTTTCTTCCTATTAATATGGTGTATTACATTTATGGTTTTGCGTATGTTGAACCAACCTTGCATTCCTGGAATAAAGCCTACCTGATCATGGTGTATGATCTTCTGTATAAGCTGTTGAATACGATTTGCTAGTATCTTGTTGAGAATCTTTGAGTCTATGTTCATCAGAGATATTGGTCTATAGTTTTCCTTCCTTGTCCTGTCCTTATCTGTTTTGAGGATGAGGGTGACAGAGGCTTCATAGAATGAATTAGGGAGAGATTCACCCTTTTGGATCTTTAGAAATAATTTGAGCAGAATGGGAGTTAACTCTTCTTTGAAAGTTTTGTAGAATTCAGAGGTGAATCCATCGGGTCCAGGGCTTTTCTTTGTTGGGAGGTTACTTATTACTGATTCAATCTCCTGGCTTGTTATGGGCCTATTCAGACTTTCTATTTCTTCCTGGCTCATTCTTGGTAGATTATATTTGTCCAGGAATTTGTCCATCTCATCCAGATTATCTTGTTTCTTAGCGTATAGATGTTCAAAGTATCCTCTAATGATGTTTTGAATTTCTACTATGTCTGTTGTTATGTTACCAGCCTCATTGCAGATTTGATTCACCTGGTTCCTTTCTCTCTTCTTCTTAATAAGTCTCGCTAGTGGAGTATCAATTTTGTTTATCCTTTCAAAGAACCAGCTTTTGCTTTCACTTACTTTCTGTATAGTACGTTTATTTTCTATTTCATTTATTTCTGCTCGGATCTTTATTATTTCCTTTCTCCTGTAATTTTTTGGATTTTTTTGCTGTTGCTTTTCCAATTCTCTAAGGCTTGATGTTAGGTGATCCATTAGCCTTTTCTCTGTCTTCCTCTTATGTGCACTAATTGCTATGAACTTCCCTCTTATGACTGCTTTGGCAGTGTCCCAAAGATTATGGAAACTTGTATCTTCATTGTCATTGGCTTCCATGAATCTTTTGATTTCGGACTTTATTTCTTCGGTAATAGTGGAGTCATTCAGGAGTAGGTTATTTAGTTTCCATGTTTTTAGGTATTTTTGAGGATTTCTCTTGAAATTAAACTCGAGTTTAATTCCATCATGGTCAGAGAAGATGCTGGAAATAGTTTCTATGCCTCTGAATCTGCAGAGGCTTGCTTTGTGTCCTATGATGTGGTCAATCTTCGAGAAAGTTCCATGTCGGGGTGAGAAAAAACTATATCTTGTGGTTTTTGGGTGGAAAGTTCTATAGATGTCTGTTAAGTCCAATTGATTTATGGTATCATTTAGGTCCTTGATCTCTCTACCTATTTTTTGCCTAGATGATCTGTCCAGAGGGGATAATGCGGTGTTGAGATCTCCAACAATTAGTGTGTTGCAGTCTATCTCCCCTTTCAGATCTAACAATCTTTCCTTCACATATTTGGGTGCTCCTGTGTTAGGAGCATAGATATTAATAAGCGTTATATCTTCTCGATCTATAGAGCCTTTTACTATGATATAGTGCCCTTCTTTGTCTCTTTGGACACTTTTTGTTTTAAAGCCTATTTTGTCAGAAATTAGTATCGCAACTCCAGCTCTTTTTTGGTTCCCAACTGCATGGAAAACCTTTTTCCACCCCTTCACTTTCAGTCTATGTATGTCTTTTTCCATGAGGTGGGTTTCTTGTAGGCAACAGATAGAGGGTTTCTGTTTTTTTATCCATTCAGCCAGTCTGTGTCTCTTGATTGGAGAATTTAACCCATTAACATTCAATGTTATTATCGATGTTATAGGGTCTGTACCGACATTTAAGTTAGCCATTGTCTTAGTTGCCTGTTAGTTCTTTGTTTCTGGCTGTTGCGTCTTTAGTTTTCCTGGAACAGTACTTTCTTCAGGATTTCTTGAAGAGCTGGTCTGGTGTTGGCAAATTCTTTCAGGTTTTGTTTGTCTGAGAAGATTTTAATCTTTTTTTCCCAAATGAAGGATAATCTTGCAGGGTATAATAGTCTTGGCTGAAATTGTTTCTCTCTTAACACTTTCAGTATGTCTTCCCATTCTTTTCTTGCTTGCATTGTTTCTGATGAGAGGTCTGGTGTTAGTCTTATGGGATGGCCTTTGTAAGTTATTTCTCGTTTCTCTCTTGCCAGTTTTAGTATCATGTCTTTTTCTGTGACGTTAGACAGCCTGGCTAAGATGTGCCTTGGGGAAGATCTTCTGGGGTTGATTCTATTTGGGGTCCTTTGTATTTCTTGGGTCCGGATGGTTTGGTGCCTCTCTAGGCTTGGGAAATTTTCTTCCAAGATGTCATGGAATAGATTTTCCATTCCGCTATTAGTTTCTTCACCTTCTGGGATGCCGATTATTCTGATGTTTGGGCGTCTAATAGAGTCTAGTATTTCTCGTATATTATCCTCATGTTTTTTAGTTATTTTCTTGATCTTTTTGTAGTTTTTTTCTAGATCAGAGGTTTTATCTTCTACATCAGAGATTCGATCTTCAGCATGGTCTAATCGGCTCTTAATACTTTCCAGAGAGTTTTTGATTTCTTGTATTATAGACTTTATCTCTAATAGTTCCACCTGATTCTTTCTCAGAGTATCCATTTCTTCTTTCATATCCTGGAAGGACTTCCTAATTTCCTGTAGTTCATTGTCTCTTTTTTTTTCCAATTCACAGAATTTGGTCACCATGAATGTTCGGAATTCTGTGTCTGTCATTTTGGTAACGTCCTCCATATTTACGAAACATGGAGGGGCATTTTCCTTTGTTGGAGACATATTTTCTTGTTTATTCAAACCTGAGGCTCTTTTTCCACCTTTAGCCATTGGAGGATTACTTCCCTTTTAAAGACTTCTTGGGAGAACTTCTGTCCCACGAGAAGTAAGAGTCTTTCCTTTTTGATGTGAATAGCTGTTTGTTGAAGTCTCTCTTCTGTTGTTTTTACCACTGTGTTTTCAGGCGGGGAACTCTACAGAAGTGTCTAACAAGCAGAATCTCCTTTTTCAAAGGGGATCAGTACTAGGGAGGATCCCAAAGACACTTACCTTCCTAGAAGGTGGAGTCTGGGGCCTGGGGGTCTGGAAGTGAGGTGGGGATCAGAGGTGACCCTCCCTCAGTGTCCCTTGCTGGCCAGAGGCTTGCAGGACACGCTATTGCCTGCTGGCAGTCCAGGAAGGTCTAGAAGGTGGAGTCTGGGGCCTGGGGGTCTGGAAGTGAGGTGGGGGTCAGAGGTGACCCTCCCTCAGTGTCCCTTGCTGGCCAGAGGCTTGCAGGACACGCTATTGCCTGCTGGCAGTCCAGGAAGGTCTAGAAGGTGGAGTCTGGGGCCTGGGGGTCTGGAAGTGAGGTGGGGGTCAGAGGTGACCCTCCCTCAGTGTCCCTTGCTGGCCAGAGGCTTGCAGGACACGCTATTGCCTGCTGGCAGTCCAGGAAGGTCTAGAAGGTGGAGTCTGGGGCCTGGGGGTCTGGAAGTGAGGTGGGGGTCAGAGGTGACCCTCCCTCAGTGTCCCTTGCTGGCCAGAGGCTTGCAGGACACGCTATTGCCTGCTGGCAGTCCAGGAAGGTCTAGAAGGTGGAGTCTGGGGCCTGGGGGTCTGGAAGTGAGGTGGGGGTCAGAGGTGACCCTCCCTCAGTGTCCCTTGCTGGCCAGAGGCTTGCAGGACACGCTATTGCCTGCTGGCAGTCCAGGAAGGTCTAGAAGGTGGAGTCTGGGGCCTGGGGGTCTGGAAGTGAGGTGGGGGTCAGAGGTGACCCTCCCTCAGTGTCCCTTGCTGGCCAGAGGCTTGCAGGACACGCTATTGCCTGCTGGCAGTCCAGGAAGGTCTAGAAGGTGGAGTCTGGAGCCTGGGGGTCTGGAAGTGAGGTGGGGGTCAGAGGTGACCCTCCCTCAGTGTCCCTTGCTGGCCAGAGGCTTGCAGGACACGCTATTGCCTGCTGGCAGTCCAGGAAGGTCTAGAAGGTGGAGTCTGGGGCCTGGGGGTCTGGAAGTGAGGTGGGGGTCAGAGGTGACCCTCCCTCAGTGTCCCTTGCTGGCCAGAGGCTTGCAGGACACGCTATTGCCTGCTGGCAGTCCAGGAAGGTCTAGAAGGTGGAGTCTGGGGCCTGGGGGTCTGGAAGTGAGGTGGGGGTCAGAGGTGACCCTCCCTCAGTGTCCCTTGCTGGCCAGAGGCTTGCAGGACACGCTATTGCCTGCTGGCAGTCCAGGAAGGTCTAGAAGGTGGAGTCTGGGGCCTGGGGGTCTGGAAGTGAGGTGGGGGTCAGAGGTGACCCTCCCTCAGTGTCCCTTGCTGGCCAGAGGCTTGCAGGACACGCTATTGCCTGCTGGCAGTCCAGGAAGGTCTAGAAGGTGGAGTCTGGGGCCTGGGGGTCTGGAAGTGAGGTGGGGGTCAGAGGTGACCCTCCCTCAGTGTCCCTTGCTGGCCAGAGGCTTGCAGGACACGCTATTGCCTGCTGGCAGTCCAGGAAGGTCAACGTATTGTATTCTTGAAAATTCCCAAGAGAATAGATTTTAAGTGTTTTCGTCACAGAATATTAAGAAGCATGTGAGTTAATGTATACGTGCTTTAATTTTCCATTCCACAGTGTATATGTATATCAAAACATCAGGTTGCATGCCATATATATATATATATATATATATATATATATATATATATATACACATACATACACACACACACACACACACATACACATACATACATACTTACATACACACACAATTTTTGTCAATTAGAAAATAATATATTAAAAAAAATCTTCTACAAGTGGAAACTCCAAATTTGGGAGAAAATTGATAAAATTAAGAAAAAGCTTCTAGTCAAGACTGAAACCACTGGTAGGCTCTGGAGTTGCTCCACATGAGCTAGAATTGCTGCTCCACAGTCTAATGACAGAATTTGATATGCTTCCATTTCTTCATTTGTGAAATAAAGATAATAATAATACATGCTGCATAATGTTTACGGGAGCATAAAACCAGATTATGCATCTAAAATGTGTGGCCCTTATTAAGTATTATCACAAATAAAACTTTCCTTTAGACTGTCTCCATCTAGAGTATTGGCTATGAATATTTAGAGTCAGCAATAAAAATAACCCTAAGCTACCACACCAGGAAGGCATGTAGTTGGCCAATCATAGTTTAGATTTGTTTGATCAGAAGTCTTCAAGCACTCTTTGTGATCCAACTGGAAAAAGAAAAAAAATTCTATAAAAGGTTCATTATTGGGACCGCAGTTAGCGTAATGGCTATGTCGCTGGACTCCCAAGTAGTCGACCTCAGGTCGAGGCCCAGACCCGGTGGCTTAAACTCATGCCGGACGCGTGTGCATGCGTGTCCAAGATCCCGAGAGGAGAATGGTGGAGAAGGGATTGCAGCATGGCCATCCCCTCTAGGGGGTGATTTCTTGCTTTCTATCTCTCTGACTGTCTCTGTGTGTCTGGCAAGCGCACGCGCCCTATAGCAAAAACCTCTCCAAAAAAAAAAAAGGTTAATTATTTTACAAGGAAGTTATAGAGCAAAAACTCTTCAGAAATGTCTATATTTCTTAATCTGCTATTAGATGTTTTCTATACTCTGTGATTCAACTACAAGGATAGAAATCAAGTTCACAGGAAATAAACGACCTCACCCTATTTGCAGGAGGTCACAGGGAAGTAGAGAGCAGTAGAGAAATTCATTTCCACACTAATCAGGTGGCCTGCAATCTCACTCAAGAGGTGCTACAAGAATGAGAAGTCTTCTATAATTAAACAAAGTGAAAATCATAAATGTAGTCAATTTAACCACTGCCCCATCCCTCTACAGGAAATATTTTCCTTCTACTCCTCTAGATCTTTTTTTTGCCTGTAAGGACTATGGCATTAAAGCACATGCAGACAGTCATATAAGGAAAAGCTACGGAGCAACTGGTCATATCCCTATTTTCATAGTGGACTCATCATCTCAGAAACTTTTTTCAAATTTTGAAGTGAATGACTTGAGTTACCTACTTTGTAGAGAGAATGCATGGACGAAATGAGACAAGAATTATGTAGTTGTGTTATAAAATTAATATGTGTTAAATATTCAGCTATAAAAAGTTCTTCCCTTGCATTTGTAATTATAAACTGACATACTCATTTAAACACTGTCAACAAGAAATCAGAAATCTCACTTTTTAATGCTTCAGTGGGAAGAAAGCCCTTAAGGTTTGATATCACACATTGAAAAAAGAAAACACTTCTCATTTAAAAGGTTATATCAAGCCTTTCTTGAAAAATTAATTATAATGTTTCCCGGTCCAGTAATACCAGCCTAACAGCTAGGATGCTGTTGTTTTATGTCATTATTATTTGAATTTTTTTATTTTCTCTTTTTATTTAATACTTTTAAAAATAGATCATTTTTATAGCTAAAGAAAGAAATTAGAAAAAAAAATGGCTGGTTAAAAATGAAATTGAGATTTTTTTTTCTCTCTGTTTTCCCAATTTTTATAAAATATAAGTTTTGCGAATAGAAAAATGGTCAAACGAACTTATTTTGCATAAAGCCTCACCCTTTAAACCTACATCGGCCAGAGGAGGAGCTATGTGAAGATTGCTGTGCACGTCCAACTGAGATCTATAATTTATTTTGAGGATTGCAAGAAGCATTGTTTATAATTTTCTCCAATTATTTTGTCATTTCCTTGATCGGCTGAGCCTGTTACATTCTTTTTTAAAAAAGAATTATTTTATTTTATTTACTTATTTATTTTAAATTTGCTATAGGGCATGTGTGCTCACCAGAGACAGAGAGAGAGGAAAAGCGAGAACGCAAGCCGCCAAGTCAGGGACTTGAACCGCTGTCAGCCATGTGGGAGTCTAGCGCTTTAATCACCATACTATCTGCTAGTTCCAAGCCTATGATATTCTTTGTTCCTAGATTGAGTACTGTACTATTTCACTACATTCCTTTTCCTTTTTTAATCTCTTTTTTTATAAAGTGACTCTCCAGAGAAGCATGTGTCTGAGAAGTGGCACAGGCATGCTAGCTTAAACTTTAGAGCTTTCTTTCTGTTTCAAAAGCCATGCCTGTCAAAAGAATTATGGGATGTCCTAATATTTCATATAGTAAAAGGCACTTTGGACAGTGAACTGCCAAAACTGGGTCATCAGTGGACTCTACCACTAGATTAGAAAATTGCTTAACATCACGTAGCTATAATTAAGGAAGATAGGTATGACTTAAAGGAGGAAAGAAAAATGCAGTTGAAATTAGACTAAAAAATGATGAGGATAAGCCATAAGGAAGTAAAAAAATGAGACAATTTTTTGCATTCTTAATTTTCAAAAAAAAAGTCTGACACTTTGGAAGTAATAATTTCATAAATAATAGTATGATCTATAAGAAGGTACATGTGTGGATATATGTAAAAATGTAGTCAGAGACAAACTTCAGGATAGGACTATTCTTTTTTTTGAACTACCCAGTATCTCCTAAAATGATTACTAAGTAGGGAAAACAGCATGAGAGGAGGTTACAGTTTTCTGAATAAAAGAAGAGATAAGGTTTACCAAACAGAAAAGGTGGAAAGAAAATAAATCATTAAAATTACGTTTATAGTTGCATCCTGTTGTATATTTCTTTTTTTCCCCTTAAGTTTCTTAAGAAAAAAAGTGAGAGAAGGAAAGAAAGCAAGGAAGAAAGATAAGCCCCCCAACAGTGCCTCATGCCATGATCCCCGCCAGCCTTCCCAGACCACCAGGATCGTGGGTGCCTGCGCCTGGCTTGTGCAGACGAATTGGGGAAACGAACCAGAGATCTTCCATATGAGTTCAGCATGACTTGAGCAGCATGTTATCACTATACCACTGAGCCAGCCCTGTAGCTTTTCTAGTCTTTTTTCTATTCTTGTGCATAAGTGAGAATGTTAGAAGTCAAGTTGGTACTTGAAGCCCCCAATATCTTTTGTTTGGTTATACATATACATATACATGTATGTATGTATGTATCTATGTACTTACATGTGTACATTGGAGTCTTCAAAAAGTGCATGGACATAATACACACACACACACACACACACACACACACACCTAAAATCTCAAGTTACTACAAATTAAAATTCACATTTAAAGCTACATTTCTGTCATCCCTGAATAAATTACAAATTCTAGTAATGCTTGGGTTTTAGCCTGTTCTAAAAAGAATAACTTTGGGCTGGGGGGGAGGGGTGCTGCTGTCTTTAGAGAGCTTCTCTCCCCAGTGAGCAATAGTCACCCCTTTGGTTACTTTCCTTGTTACTGTTCCTTGATGCTGGGCTTTCTTACCAATGATGATACTTGCTGACACTGGAGACATTTTTCTGTGCCTGGTTTTCAGTAAGAGTAGGGAGAGTCACTGAGTGACATGGTGATTAAGGCACTGGACTCCCACATGGCCGAACGTAGTTTAGTCCTGGACCCGGTGACTTCAAAGTCACCCCAGGCATGTGTGTGTGCAGGCCCAAAATTCCAAGAGGAGAAGAGATGGCAGTGTGGTCATCCCCTCTGGGATGTGATTTCTCACTTTCCCTCTCTGTTTCTGGTGAGTGTATGCACCCTATGGCAAAACCTATATATATGTATATATATATATGGAGAAAAGATAATTGTAAAAGCCAAAGCTAGATCAAGAAGGTTGAATGTTTTCAGAAAAATAAGAGAAAGGAAGAGTGATGCATTTTACTAATCAGCTTTCCTGTCAGCTTTTTCTCTGTGGTATTTCTCTGTGGGCTGTGGGCAATTGAGTTTGAAATCCTGGTAGTAGTACAACACAGTTTTTTATTAAATATAATAATTGCACATAGTTGTGGGGCACGATGTGGTTCTTCAGTACCGGAATACAGTGTGTGATGATTAAATCAAGGTAATTAGTATACCCATCATCTCTACCATTTGTTATTTCTTTGTGTAAGAGACAGTCGATATCTTCTTTTTATAGCTACTCTGAGACATACAGTTGTTAACCACACTCTCGCTACTGTATTTTATAGCACCAGACATTATTCCTCTTATCTATCTGTAATTTTGTTTCCATTAATCAGCATCCCTCTCCTGCCCATCCCATCCCTCCCAGCCTCTAGCAGTTATTCATCTTTTACTTCAATGAGGTCATTTTTAAAATTTCTAAATATGTTGGAGAACATGCAGTAGAAATATAAAATATTAATATCACATTCTATATGCCTTTTTTTTTTTTTTTTTGTCAAGAGGGCATGTTTACTCACCAGAGAGAGGCGGCCAGAGAGAGAAAGAGAAGGAGAGGAAAAAGCACCAATCATAGGGGGTGGTCACACTGCAATCCCTTCTCCGTCTCATCCTCCTTTCAGGTGCACATGTACCTGGCTTGTTTCTCAAGCCATGAGATCCAGGACTAAAGCTTCATGATCAGCCATGTGGGATCCAAGCACCTTAACCACCACACCATGGAGCAAGCCCCCTATATAACATTTTATGCCCTGCCGTTATCAATTATTTCGAAAGTCTTTCAAAGTTATTCCACCAAAACATTTTGAATAGCTTTACAATAGCCTGTCTTATAGATTTAACATTGTATGCATATGAATATTTAATACATCTTAAATTGTTGAATATTTAAGTTGCCTCTAATAGCTCATTAATATAATTAGTACATCTATAAATATCCTGCTGCATAAATATTTTAAAGGAAATGAAACGTCTCAGTCAAATAGCAAGAACAGGACTAGCCGTAGAGCACACAGTGGTAACTGCTGCTACTCACATGGGAGGCTGGTTGGATTCCAGCCCACCCTAAAGTAGCTGGGTACAGGGGCACATGGCTCCAGTCCCAATTACTCAGGCAGCTGAGGAAGTGGGATCAAGACACAGCAAGACACTGTCTGTAATGCACTCACACAGCAACAACTGAAAAAGTAGGAACTTTAAAAAAAAAATTATTTCAATACATATTTCCAAATTCTTTTCAGCACAACAACTTAAATACTCACCAGTGAGACCAGCAGGTGACATGGTGGTTAAGGCATTGGATTCCCACATGACCAGTCATGGGTTGAGTTCTGGGCCTGGTGGCTTGAAAATCACACTGGGTGCATGTGTGTGTGTGCAAGCCCAAAATCCCAGGAAGAGAATGGAGGAGAAGGGTTTGTGGTATGGCCACCACCCCCTCCCAGGGAGGTGATTTCTCACTTTCTTTCTGTCTCTGTCTCTCTCAGGCAAGCACATGCACTGTATGACGAAAACCTGAAAAACAAAACAAACAAAACAAAAAACCTCACCAGTTGCACACGAGTGGGCCCATTTCATTATACTTCATTCTGCTTTCACATATAATCACCTAAAGGTACTTACCAATTTGGTGGGTAAAATGCTGTATCTCATTTTAACATTTCTTTCTTTCATTCTTAAGGAGATGATTTTTATATGTATGTTTCTATTTGAATTACTTCTTCTGTGCATCTTCTGGTTTGGGAATTTGCATATACTTTTTCTATTATTGTATCTGCAGGATTTCTGGTTTTTATAGATGCATATGTATTTCTTCATTTGTCTTTTATATAATATTTTAACATTACGTATGATTTTCTCCCTTATGTTTATTTATTTATTTATTCAGAGAAGGAACACCCCCGATAAGGTCTTCATGTCATGACCCAACCCCAAGCTTCAGCCAGCCTGGGTTACAGATACACACGCCTGGCATACTCAGAAAGGTCCTGGGACACAAACCCAAGGCCTTCCTTGAGTGGGTCCAGTTACATTACCACCACTCATGATTTGATAAGCAGATTTTCATGAAATGAAACCTGTAAAAGGTTTTATATTTTTATTCATTGTTTTTTTTATTTAAATTTCTTTTTTATAATTGCTTTCACTTGAAGGCAGAAAACAATGTTATCAAGACCAAGACTTGCCTCGCCTGTATTTTCCTCAAATGTCCTATTGTGTAACATGTTACATTTAACTCTTCAGTCTGACATTTATTTCCACTTCTAGTTTGAATTATGGGCCTAATATGTTTACTTCCATGGAGCTCTCACAGTTTTTCAAATGATGTAAGTTGAGTAATATTCTGGTTCCTCCATCTGGAATGTATTTTTCATCACGTTACTTTTTCTCTTTAAATACTGGTACCGATGGTCTATTCCAATACTGTATTTGTTAAATGTTGTGCCATTAGAACCCAAATACAGGGACCAGCAGTTAGCGTAATGGCTATGTCACTGGACTCCCACGTAGTCGACCGTGGTTCGAGTCCCGGACCCGGCGGCTTAAACTCACGCCAGGCGCGTGTGCGTGCGTGCCCAAGATCCCGAGAGGAGAACAGAGGAGAAGGGATTGCGGCATGGCCATCCCCCCTGGGGGGTGATTTTTCACTTTCTATCTCTCTGACTCTCTTTGTCTGTCTGGCGAGCGCACGCACCCTATAGCAAAAACCTCTCAAAAAAAAAAAAAAAAAAAAAAAAAAAAAAGAACCCAAATACAATTATTGCTGTCCAGATATGATTTTTTTCCCTTGGAAATGTCCCCTTCATATAAGCATTTATGTGCAGGTACATATTGATTTATAAAAGACAAATAGTGATTCCCCTTTGGACTCTGAAAGAGGAGTTACCTACACACTCAAAGACCTTGCCTCCTTTTGTAAATTCTGATAGAGCATTTATCTGTGATCCATATATGAGGGCTAAAGTAGGTGTTTTATTTCCCCCTATAAAGGACTGATTAGGAATGGATATTTAGAAAAGGAATATAAAGGCAAACAATGGATCATTATACTACTGTAGTTATCTTGTTCAGAAAGGACACTGAAAAGTGGTTTTTAGAGGTGGGGCAGGCCAGCAGGTGGCCTGGAAGTTAAGGCAGCTGGTTCTCACATGGCCAATTTTGCAGTTTGAATCCTGGACCTGGTGGCTTGAAAATCACTCTGGGTGCGTGTGTACATGCCCAAAATCCCAAGAGGAGAGTGGAGGAGAAGGGATTGAGGCATGGCCATCCCCTCTGGGGGATGATTTGTTACTCTCCCCCTCTGTCTCTCTGACAAGTGGGATAGCAAACAGGAAAGCAGTCACGGGGCAGTGAACAGGTGAACAATGAATCTTCAGTGGTCTAAGAGCAACCCATGATTTTTGCTTCCTGCTTTGATATATAAATTAAATATGTTCATGGAAAAGATTTCATTAAATCCTGATGGTCATTCATTTCATTGTCCAATTGAATTACATGTATGATTCTAAAACTGCTTTACTCTGCTTTCTGATTGCCGCTTCGAAGATGTCGCTTACGTATGGAATAAGCCTGTGACTCTGAAGCGTTTTAAACCATCTGCTTCAAATACGGCCTCTGCCACCTACTAACTTGACAATCATTGACCATCTCTGTGTTTAGTTTCCTCCTCTACGAAATGAAAATTAACATACAGTTTGCCTCCTAGGTTGTTCTAGGGTGGAGGGAGTTCATTTTTGTGAGGCCTTTGAAACGGTTCTCAATACGTAGTAAATGTTATGTGTTTGTGAAATCAATAAAATTCTTTTTTATTTTCATTTCAAAGTCCTTCAACAAGAAATTGTTTCTCAATTGTTTAGCAATCTCAAAAAAATGTTTAAGTGCGCTAGCCAAATTAAATGTGTTGGAAACACTCCAAAATATTTTGTAATCTAAATGACCATTTGGGGGAGGTTCATTAGTATTTTCATATGTTGAGCTATCTTAAATTGTGACAATCTGGCAGCTAAGTTTTTATTTTTGTTTCTCTATTGTAGAATAAAATAGGAATTAGAAGTTAAAAATAAATAAATAAGAAAAAGAACAAAATAGGAATGAGAAAAACTTATTGTAGCTGAAACACTATTTCCAACTTTGCCACTCAACCAAGATGCATTTTGGGTTAGCTCCAGTCCCAACTTTTAAACCATCCATGTAATTATAAACGATTTTAAAATTTCTCATCGACTTGTGACATCAGGAATGTTTGGAATTGGGTGGCTATTAAGAGCATTGATTTCAACTTTTCATTTTTTACTAGAATAGTTCAGTAAGTATTTTTTCCTATTCATCAGCGGTGTAAATGGATATAGTGTTTTCACCTTAGATTACATAGGCCCTTGTTCAATATAGATCCTAAAATTATTTTTCTAAGTCTCAATAAATCCTTTTCTCAATGTTGTTGAGTACTTTTCATCAGTGCTTTCCAGCGTGTAAAGTAGCCAATTGTTGTTCTGTGGATTGTTTTTTACAATTTAAAATAATTAAGAATTTAGAAATGCATTTTGATGAATGATTTTATTGTTGTTAATCCAATAATATTTTAATAGGCCTCATATTTTATTTTTTATTTTATTTTATTTTGCTAGAGGGCATATGTACTCACCAGAGACAGACAGAAAGAGAGAGGGGGAAAGTAAGAAAGCCTCCCACTCCCCAGAGGAGAGAGCCACACCACAATCCTTTCTCCTCCATTCTCCTCTTCAGATTTTGGGCATGTACGCACACAGGCCTAGCATGTTTTACAATCCACCGTGTCCGGGTCTCAAACTGTGCAGCTGACCATCTGAGATCCAGCAGTCTCAACCACCACACCACTGATTGGCCTGGGGAGTTCATATTTTACATAAATTTGCTTTCTTTTGTTTTTCTAGTAATTCAGTTTTATTGTATTTTATAAAAGTATTGGTCTGCAACATATTTGGAATTTAGAAACAGAAAGAAAGGAAGGGAGGAGGGAAGGAGCATGATGGGAAGTACAGTGGGAGGCACTACCTTACCTAGTAGACAAATGGGAAAATGCTTTGGCATGCTAAATAGATTCATTGCTAAACAAACACGTTATAGTCAATCAATCAGTAGTCAGTATTTTTGTTTATTGCAGTCACCGCCTTGAATTAAATGAACAAACCCGTAAGTATTTAGATCTCTGTCTTCATGTGGTGAATTTGTTGCACACTTTAATTCCACTTCAGTCTGCTGGGGTTCCTTGTGGGTAATATCAGAAGTCTCATCTTTTGTCTTAGCGGTTCAAGGGCAGTGTTCCAGGTTAGGCCACTCTTCTCTGTAAGAAATTGGTACTGTTATATTGACTGGCAATTTGGCAATTGTGTTCAGCTCTTCTTTAAAACTCAGATTTCCCCTCTTAAAAACCAATGAGGAGTCCTGTCTGTAAGCACATAAAATTCAGAGTCATCTACAGCTGCCTTTTAAAGAAAAACAACACATTAAAAAAAAGATGGTAGGATCAATGCTTCCACTTTTATCCTTGGCCTATGATATGGAGACTGTCTGAACAAGATATGTCTTTCCTGTGGGCATTCCTTTGTCCTTGTTGGTGTAAGCCATGATTGCTAACAAAGGCAGACTGGAAATTAAAAGAACATAGCACATCTTTGAAAATCTCATCTTCTGTGGCACTACAGGAGTTAAAGCTCTAATACTTTTTTTTTTCTACTGTGTGAACCAAGTATAGCCTCTAATTCCTTTCCCTGGCATGAAAAGCAGCTGGCTGGGTGTGGGTCTCAACCTTCTCTCTTCCTCTCTCACTTTTAAAATGATGCCTGGCAAAGACCCAACATTCCCCCTCCCCCAAGCTTTAATCCATTTGCCTTCCTGTTCAGCCTACCAAGATTCCAAATGAAAAAAAAAAAAAGAAAAGAAGAAGAAACAAACCAAAACAAACAAGCAAACAAACAAAAAAACCTTTTTCAATTGTTAGAAGGGCTGAGCACCAGTGGAAAATGCATGGTACCTGTGTGGACTCTGAATAATACACCAGGTCTTTGGCTATACTAAGTAGGTTTTGAAGATGTTCTTAAGAGATCCTTTAGAATTTTTTATTTTTTTAGTTTATGAAGTGTCCCATAACAGTAATTCTCAAGTCATTGACAAAGCACCAAAACACGTATCCTTGTTCACAGGCTCTGCATTGTATCAGGTGTTGTGAGCTTGAAACACAAAAGCACTTGAAATTCCATTAAAGTTACATTCATTTATCTGTAAAAGAAAAAGGAGGAAAAAAAAGCCATCTTTGGAAGTTGTCTCTATAGACATCATTAAAGTACAAATATGTACAACACCCATTTTATGTAGCTGGAGATTAATGGTTAACTATTCCGGTGCAGACATCTTACAGTGTGAGCTAATGTTTGGTGCAAAAAAATAAGATCACACAGTAACTACGTTAGCTGTTCAGTCCCTGTGTGTAAAGTAAACATAATAATATAAATGTACCCCCACACACACATTTCACAAAATATCAGCTTCAGAGTGCTCTATATATCAGTTACTGACACTTAGAAATTCATTTAACTAGCAATCTTGGGACAAGAAGACTATGTGAGATTCCCTAATTTCCAATACTTGAAGATATATGCATACTTTCATCGTATCACTGCTTTGTTCCAAAAGCAACCTCAAATGTGCCTTTTTGTTTGACTTATCACAACTAATAAAGTTTTAAGAACAGATAAATGGGGCCAGTCAGTGGCATGGTGGTTGAGGCAGCTGGATCCCATATGGCTGCTGTGTGGTTTGAATCCTGGACCCTACGGCTTAAGAAACACACCAAGCACATGTGCATGCAGGAGAATAGAGGAGAGGTTGTGGCATGGTCATCCCCCCTGGGGGAAGCTTTCTCACTTTCCTGCCCTCTCTGTCACTGTCTCTCTCTCTCTAGCTGGTACACACACACTACATAAAAAATAATCATCATCATCATTTTGATTCCTAGTTCATGGCATCAGAGATACCGTCACAGGCCTCAGAAATGAAAAATAATCATCATAATAATGATGATGTTTTTATTTAAAAGTCAGTCTAGACCCAGTTGTGGTGAAGCAGATGATAGGGCACCACCAGGTTCAGATCCCAGGTTAACCTAAACACACCTTGCATGCTCAAGGGTGCCCATGATCTGGCCTGGCTGGGAGGCTGAAGGAGGACTACAGCCCAGTGAGATCCTTTTGAGAGTAACCTGCCTCTCTCCTTCTCGCTTTCCCTCTCTCTGGTTGTCTTTTTAAAAAGTCCATCTAACACAGGGTTCCCAGGTTGAGCAGTTAAAAACAAAAGGCACGGGCTGGCAGGTGGTATGGTAGATAAGGCACTAGACTCCCACATGGCCAACCCCAGTTTGAGTCCCAGACCCGGTTGCTTGCTATCTCGCTTTCCCTCTCTCTCTCTCTCTGTCTGGTCAAGTTAAAAAAATAATAATAATGATAAATAAAGTTAAATAAATTCTTTAAAAAAAATAAAAGCCCAAAAGCACAAGGCACACAAAATTGAATTTCAGATTAAAAAAATAATAATTTCTTTTAGTATACATCATGCAATATGGGGGAGGGTATACTTATACTTAAAAAAATTGTCTCTGAAATCCAACTTCAGCTGAGTGTGCTATATTTTATCTCGCAACTCTTGTCTGTCCCTGATGGTTCGCTGGTTGGCAATGGAAAGAATGTAAGACTGGATCCTATATTCAGGGCTAAGGGCAAGTGCTGAAGTTTCTCTGCTCACTCCTTCTGCCAACTTTTAAAACTTTCACCCATTAACAAGACTAGGAAAGCTTGTTTTAGGCAGGAGAATGTATTACCGTCACTGTAGTCTCCCCTTATCCACGGCTTTGCTTTTGGCCTTCTTTTCATCTGTGGTCAACTGTGATATATTTTGAGAGCAAGTCCACATTCACATACCTTTTAAGGATGATATATTGGTATAAATGTTCTATTTTTAGTTAGTATTGTCAATCTCTTACTGCACCTAGATTATAAATTAGGCTTTTTTCTCGTTATGTACGTATTGGAAAACTGTAATATAGGTAGAGTCCCGTACTCTCCAGTTTCAGGCATCCACTGGGAGTCTTAATACATATTCCCCACAGATAAGCAAGGACTATTGTCATCATTTCAGTGTTTAGAAAAGTCTATTAATTATTTATTCCTAGGGGGAGGCATTTCCAACAGGGTCCTCAAATAACAACTCACTCCCAGCCTAAGCTGCCCCAGATCATGGGGACACACACACACACCCAGAGTGCTCAGAGAGGTCCTAGAATGTGAACTCAGGATTTTCCCCATGTGGGCCCAGCTGGGATCCTATTGTATCATCACCTAGCTTGGTTTAACTTTCTTATTTATTTATTTATTTATTTATTTTATTTATTTATTTTTTTTTTTGGAGAGGTTCTTGCTATAGGGCACATGCGTTCGCCAGAGAGACAGAAAGTGAAAAATCACCCCCCAGGGGAGATGGCCACACTGCAATCCCTTCCCCTCCATTCTCCTCTCGAGATCTTGGGCACGCATACATGCACTCGACCTGAGTTTAAGCCACCAGGTCCAGGACTCGAACCACAGTCGACTACATGGGAGTCCAGCAACATAGCCATTACACCAACTGCTGGTACTGATTTATCTTTTTTTTTTTCTTTTTTTTGTTTTTGTTTTCGTTTTTTGTTTTTGAGAGGTTTTTGTTTTTGCTATAGGGTGTGTGTACTCGCCAGAAAAACAGAGAGAGACAGAGACAGAAAGCGAGAAATCACCCCCCAGGGGGGATGGCCACGCCACAATCCCTTCTCCTCCATTATTCTCTTGGGATCTTGGGCATGCACGCACACGCGCCCAGAGTGAGTTTAAGCCACTGGGTCTGGGACTCGAACTGTAGTCGACTACCTGGAATTCCAGCGACATAGCCATTACACTAACTGCTGGTTCCCCGATTTAACTTTCTTAAGAGAGTATCCTTACCCCATTGAGGAGAAGGCAAGCACTGACAGATAAGAAGAAAAAGTTGGAAAAACCAGAAAAGGAAAAAGAACCTTTATCAGGCAGAAACAGAATTAGGAACAAATACGTTTGAAGCAAGCCTTTCTAAAACAAAATTAAACAAAAATGTTAAGGATAAGATGATACCTATGAAGAAACTGTAGTCTATCAGAAACAACATATATAAGGAACTAAAGTTGAGTTGGCCTCGTTTTCTAATTGTTAAAGCAGTCAGATCCCGCAAGGCTGACCTTATGGTTCAAGTTCCAGACACAGTGGCTTGAGAAACACACCAGGCACATGTGCATATGGGCCCCAAATCTCAACAGGATGGAAAAAATGAAGAAGGGATTGCAGTGTGACCATTCTCCTTGGATTAGGGATGCTTTCTCCCTCTCCCTCTCCCTCTCTTCTCTCCCTCTCTCTGCAAAGTACACATGCCCTCTGGCAAAATTTTTTTTTAAAAAGAGAGGCAAATGAAAAAAAGGCAAAGGAAATTTTGTGTTTCTTCCCCAGTAATTTTTTTTTAAATCCCTAACTATCAGGAAGTTAGACATTTTATAGAAAAGGAATTTACTAAGACATTGTACCTTGTTAAATAGTTGGTCTATGCTACAGCTGATGGTGAATGCATCTTGCTTTCTTTGGCTAATTCATGCCTCCAGGTGCTTCCTACTCCCCTAACATATATGATGAGCTTCCAGAGATATGAGCAAAACCACATAGAAGCCACCTGAGACACTCTACAGTCAGGCTGAACACCCTGCTTGCTTTCTTTGACCTTCTGCATCAGCATGTCAAGGGCATTCTCTGCCCAGGTCTAGCAAGCAGTGCAGATTCTGTGGCTCCTACTGCTGCCTCCTGCCCAAGATGCTGCATTTCCATATCCTTCCCACGTGACTCTCATAGCAATACCTGTGGACACCACAGCCTCAGAGCCTTTTGTTTGTTTTGATAAAGGGGGTACAAACAGTAGGGTTCCTTTTTGTTTGGAATTAGGTCATGGTCTTAGTTTCTCTTTTTTATTCTTTCCTTTTAAAATTTGTTTATTGATTACTTCCATGAGAGAAAGAGACAGAGAGAGAAAGAGAGAGGCACCCCCACATGGTCCTGGTGCTGTGACCCACCCCCAGCCTCAGCCAGTCAGGATCACTGGCATGCATGCTTACCTGTACCTACTATGCACAGGGAGATCCCAGATATGAACCAGAGACCTTCCCGTGTGGGTCTAGCATCTCAGATGTTATAAACCAACTGTGCCATCAACACTGAACCTGGTTTTGGTTTCTTTACCAGAGAAACCAAAGGACTACAAAAGATATTACCAAAACTTTACTTGTATGAAAATGAGAATTATGAGTCTCGTTGCTGGTGATAGCAGGGCAATCATGAACATTGCATTATATGGATTGAACTCTCTTTTTAATAGATAGGGAACTCTCAGGAGAACTCACTATTAAAGAATAATGATCAACGACAAAAGAATCTGATGTAGGGCCAGCAGTTGGCATGGTAGCTATGGCACTACATTTCACATGGCCGACTTCGACTTCATGGTTTGAGTCCCAGACCCCACAACCTGAAAAACATGCCAGGTATATGTGCATGCATGCCCAAAACCATGAGGAAAGAAGAAATTGTGGCATGTGCCATCCCCACTGGGCAGTGATCTCTCATTTTTCTTCTCTCTCTGATGGTCTCTGTCTCTCTCTGGCTAGCACATGTACTTCATGGCACATAATTTTTTAAAATGATGTAAATAGGTATATATAACAAAATATGAGAAAAGGAAGATAAAACATAATTATGTAATTCATACAGTGACACAGAGGAAAATTATACTTTTTAGGCCAAGTTTCTCAAGGTTGAAGTTTTCCTTTTTTTTTTTTTTTAAGGTTTTTGCCATATCACCAGAGAGAGACAGAGGGAAAGTGAAAACTCACCCTTCAGAGGTGATGGCCAGAAAGCAATCCCTTCTCTTCCATACTCCTCTTGGGATTTTGGCACACATGCACAGGCATTTGGCATGATTCTTTTTTTTTTTTTTTTGGAGAGGTTTTTTTTCTCGCTATAGGGCGCGTGCGCTTGCCAGACAGAGACATAGAGACAGAAAGCGAGAAATCACCCCCCAGGGGGGATGGTCACGCTGCAATCCCTTCTCCTCCATTCTCTTCTCGGGATCTTGGGCACGCACGCACACGCGCCCGGCGTGAGTTTAAGCCACCAGGTCCGGGACGAGAACCGCGGTCAACTACGTGGGAGTCCAGCGACATAGCCATTACGCTAACCGCTGGTTCCTGCATTTGTCATGATTCTTGAGCCTCCAGGTCCGGGACTCAAACCACAGTCAGCCACACGGAGTCCAGCACCTTAACCACCACACTGTCTGCTGGTCCCAAACTTTTAAGTTTTTATAAATGTATAAAATACAAGTTGAAGATGAATTAATGATTCTGATGGCGTGTTCCTTCGCAGGAAATGGATCCATTTGATATGATCCATTTGCATCAGGAATGGAACACTTAAAGGGAAGAAAGAGTATATAAATCATGGACTCAATCTACAGTACATGTAACACACGCACGGTCCTCAAAATTAAGAAAGAGCATAGCAAAATATTCAGCCCTTTTTAGACTTACTATATCTTTTACGTTTTAATTTCATTTCATTTACTTTTTCCATGAGTGAAAGACAGTCAAAAAGAGAGAGACAACATCCCCACAGGGTCCTGATGCCATGATCCTTCCCCAGCCTTCAGCCAGTCCCAGATCATGGGCATGCACATGCCCAGTGAACTCAGGGAGTCCTCTGGATGTGAACGTGGAACCTTCCAATGTGGGATTGCCTCATAGAGCCTCATAGAGCCTCATAGAGCCACTGCATCATTGTCTGGTCCCATCAATACATCCTTTGAAAGTTCATTTATCTCCATCATCATCAAATTCTTGCAGGACGTAAATTTCCTGAACCCTTAAGATTCCTCTATGGTGCCTTAGGATTGAAAGTGTGAGAATCATACATTCCTACATATCCACCCCAACCTGATCTTGACCCCAGTCCAACCCCCTAAGCAGATGTCTTTGCCCATGTACTACACTCTGCTAGAGGGAGGAGGTGTGTGTAGTGGTTGACTCAAGGGAGCTCACAGCACACCTTCTAAATTCAGTGCCTGTCTTCTGATCACTAATTCTGTGAGCTCAGGCCAGTTGCTTACTTTCCTCATGCTCATATGTCCTCATGTGCATTAACAAATAGGAGTTGTTATTGGTAACTTACCTCATAAACAAGTTAGTTATGAGAAGTGAATGATTTAACACACCTAATAAAATTAAGACAGTTCCTAGTACCTGCTCATAAATGTCAGCTATTACTTATTCCAGTACCTGGGCTTGGTGCAAAGTTTTACTTGAAGGAAAGATCCCACTGTCTTTAAAAACTTCTTGAGAAGACTACCACTTTAAAACATTGTTTCGTAATTTACGAACATGGGTTTGTCCTTTTGTCCTTTGGCCAAAGCCAAGTCCCTCCTCCTTTCACCCATTAACCCTGAACTCCAAGTGTTAAGAACTCATTTTCCTCTCTTGGCCAGACCTGCATCTTGGCAGTGCAGTGGGCTAGTGATAAGGATGATGTCATTAGAGTTGCAGAAACTATTTCATTATAATCTTTTGTTTTTCTCTTGCTAAGTTTCTAAAGGGGAAAACATTTCTTTAATTATCTAAGCTCTCAGAGCCCTTTAGAGGTACACCCTTTACAAAAGCGATTATTATCACCCACATTTGGTGAGGTACTTGGGGATAAAAAGTGTTATGTAAATGTTTACACATGGTTACGCTGTGGGCCAAGATTCACAGAGGGACCGTCAACACAGCACAGGAAGAAGCATGAAGCCGGAGAGAGGTGATGACTTTTATGCAAGGTATGAAATTGGCTTTTAATTTTAGCATATAGATAGTTGCACTTCTAAAGAGAGTCATTTACAGCCATTAAGGAAGTATATATGACTACAAAAGAGAAAACAAATCTAAGTGGAGGGTTGGCTGCATATTTGAAGATTGACGTGGTCCTTGGAGAACAGAATAGTAGGGAAGGGATTTAAAACACTGTGCAAGGCATTTGGTGTGACCAGAACTTTCTGACAATGACAGCAGCATGCTTCCAAAAGCTGTCACCACATCTTCTCCTCTGCAGGGGCTCAGGAAAGAACAGAGCTTCTCTTGGTAAGTTCTGCCTACATGCAAGAAACTGGGACCCTTCCTCCTGGCTGATGATTTTAAGTCATAAGGACATTACAAAACGTTGAATCACACAATGTTCTCTTTAAAACTTTTTCCATCTTTTTCTGGAGGAAGTCTCTGGCTGGCATAAGCGTGTCCTTATCACCCCCGAACATTTTCAACAAAGAGATCTCCTTTTGCCGGTCTGTGTGTGTAGGTACAAGAATTGCTTTATTTTAGGTGTTCTCTTAGTGAAGACGCTCTCTGTTTAGTGAAACTGGTTTTCCATTTATGGTAATGATCTAATTTTTTCTTTTAAAGTAAGCATAAGTAACACGGAAATTTGATATCAAGAAAAAATAGCAAATAAACTTCATGGGCATGTAGATATGGGGGACTTCAAAATATCTGTGGAAAAATGAAATTGAAGTCCCAGTTGATTTTGATGTCAAGAAGATAGAAATTCACGCATACTTTTTTCATTATTTACATTTTCTATGAGCTTTTTGAAGACGTCCTTCTCTATCAAAAGTCTTGATAACCCGAGAAGCCATGCACTAGAAGTCACTAGACTAGATATAAGATTTCAGTATCATCTAATTCCAGGATCCTGTGAGGATAGGGGGAGGCGGTTCAGTTACAGAGGTCTTGGCTAAGACCAGGACCCTCCAGGGAAAACAAACCCAGGCTTCCGAGGCTGTGCTTATGAAAATAAGAAACCTGTTCACTCTCAAAGAACCCACGTCGGCACAGAGAAATAAGGAGATGAACTACATGCAGTACAAGGAAACCACTCTGCCCTGAATATTTTTAAACATTTGTTTAGGGCACAATTTCAGATGATTATTGAGAAGATGTTTGGTTGTACATAAAGGACAAAAGGTATACAAGTTGTGGGGGGGTTGGGGGGAAAGCCCACATTCTTTTCTCCGAATGTTTAGGTTCTACATTTCCCTCTTTAAGCTATTTTAAAACACAAGAAATAAAGAAAGGCAGGGAGGGAGAATAAAAAAGCACTGTAGCAACATCTCTGCCAGAAAACATGCAGTAAATTCCAGCTTGTTAGCAGCCTAGTTCCAAATTATTTTTAAAAAACAAATCCTCACGGTAATGTAGTTACAGCCTCTGAGGAAAGCTATAAGCCTGATGTCCGGGTCCCAGAACCTAAGCCCCAAGAAAAAAGAAAGAGAGAAACCTAACCAGTGTTCTGACAGGAATATGAAAGCGAAATCTCCAAGGCAGGAGAAATACCCCAAAGGAGGAGAAGACTGCAGCTTGCAGTAATCTGTAAATGATTGCTGGTAAAGTCTGGAGGCTTCAGGCTTGATCTGTGTTTGTTCCAAAAGAAAGCCAAGGAGGACGGTGTTAATAAAGAGAGATTTAACTGAGAGCTGTGCTTGGAATAAAGTGGGCTACAAAAAGGTCAAATTTGATCAGTTGGAGCAGATTACCAGAGCTTTCAAAGGTGGTGTGGAGCACGGAGCTGGGTCGGGGAAGTAATAGAGCACCAGATTGATCTGGGGGGAGGAGAGAGAGAAGCCAGGACAAGTGCTTATCAGCCTGGGAAGGAGAAGAGCTGAGCCTACTCCCTACTCAGGCTCCAGACGCTGCCTTGCAGCCGTCCAGGGCTTCCCAGTCACCCCCGTCTCTGAGCCCCCTTCTCTTGGGATTCGGATTTGCCTGCAGTGTTCTTAGACAATGGTGTCCTTAATCTCTGACTTGGATCCACTGAAGGACTGGAAAGTTTTAAGGTAGGCCTGCTTTGCTTTCTCTTCCTCTTCCTTCCCTCTTTCAGTTCATGGCCAAGTTCCTACCCCCATCTGTCCTCAGTTGAGGATAGTCTGATGTTCGTGGGATGCCTGTTGTGGGTTTATTTTTTATTTTTTATTTATTTTTTCTGTTGTGAGTTTAAGTGACAGCCAGATCTGGTGATAGGATACTCCGTTTTGATAGAGAAACAACTTCCAGCAGTTGTAAGAAGAGGCATGAAGTGTAAATCACTGGAGTTTCATTACGGGGGCAAGTGTGGCAGCCTTGTGAATGAGAGGGTGCATGCCATCTACGTCAATGATTCCTGACACACAGAAATGAGTCCTCATATTTAATTATGAGTTTTCATGGGCACTGAAAAGATGAAACAGAAATGAGCAAACTTTCTGAGATTTCAGATAGAAAGCGAACTTTTTCAAGCAACCCTTGTAACTGGTTCATCTTGAAGAGAGTTAAAGAAACTTGTCATCTGGGCCGGCAGGTGATGTGGAGGTTAAGGTGCCGGATTCCACATAACTGACTGCATGATTCGAGTCTGGGCTTGGCAGCTTGAAAACCACACTAGGCCTGGGTACATGAAAATCACGCTTGACAATGTACGTGTGCACCCAAAATCCCAATGAGAGACTGAAGGAGAAGGGATCGTGCATTGGCCATCCCTGGCTGGGGGATGACTTCTCACTTTCCCCTTTTTTTTTTTTTTCTTTCTCTCTGTCTCTCTCTGGTGAATACATGTACTACACCCTATAGCAAAAATAAATAAATAAATAAATAAATAGGAAAAAGGAAAAGAAAAAGAAACTTGTAATCCTATATATGACTTCACCACCCCCACCTCTACTACCCCCAGGTCTAATTTGGAAAAGCCAGTCATGTAAAAACTCAGCTGACATTAAAATAGAATGAATAGAATTTATGAAATGAGGTCTTTCCCGGGACCAGCAGTTAGTGTAATGGCTATGTCGCTGGACTCCCACGTAGTAGACCGCAGTTCGCGTCCCGGACCGGAGTGGCTTAAAACTCACGCCGGGCTCGTGTGCGTGAGTGCCCAAGATCCTGAGAGGAGAATGGAGGAGAAGGGATTGCGGCGTGGCCATCCCCCCTGGGGAGTGATTTCTCGCTTTCTGTTTCTTTGTCTCTCTCTCTGTGTCGGGCGAGCACATACACCCTGTAGCGAAAACCTCTCAAAAAATAAAAATAAATAAAAAAGAAAGAAAAAAGAAAAAAAAAGAAGGTCTTTCCCAAAAAGTTCCTTTAAAAGGTGGACTCTGGGGACCAGCAGTTAGCATAACGGCTATGTTGCTGGACTCCCATGTAGTTGACCACGGTTCGAGTCCCAGACCTGGTGGCTTAAAACTCACCCTGGGCGCGTGTGCATGCATGTCCAAGATCCCAAGAGAAGAATGAAGGAGAAGGGATTGTGGCGTGGCCATCCTCCCCTAGGGGGTGATTTCTCACGTTCTGTCTCTCTCTGTCTTTCTGGTGAGCACATGCGCCCTATAGCAAAAGCCTCTCAAACAAACAAAAAAAAAAAGGTGGACTCTGACCACCTCATTTCTTAAAGGCCCAGAAAAATTACAACCGAAGGCCAGCAGGTAGTGTGGAGATTAAGGTGCTGGATTTCACAAGGCTGACTACGATTTGAATCCAGGACCCAATGACTTGAAAATCACGCCAGACACATGTGAATGCCCAAAAATCTCAAGAAGAGACTGAAGGAGAGGGGATTGCAGTGACCTTCCCCCTGGAGAGTGATTTCTCACTTTCTCTATCTCTCTCTGTACATACCCTATAACAAAACAAAACAAATTATAATACAACCTAAAGAACTAAAAATAACGTAGTTTATATTTCGTCTCTACTAGAGTCTCCACTGACACTTTTGGTAGAGTTCACAGTTAATTGGTCACTTTAAATGAACTCTGAATAATATTTCCTAGAGAAAGCACTTTGGGAAGTTTTTCCTTTTTAATATAAAAATGTTAACTTGAGGGAACAGTTCTATACAACATCATTTTCCAAATAGTTACCTTAAAACATGATTTCATAGGAACTAGACCAAAACCCAAATTAAGAATACGAATGAGTAGAAAACGATAAGAACTGTAAGTCCCTGGGACTTCTTTCCTGACATTTATCTTGTATTAATTAGCCAATTCCTTATTTCCCTTTCATGCGTTCTACTTTAGGTCTTGCCTAATTTTATTATTTTTAAAAGCAGCATTACAGAAAAGAACAAAGAAAAAAAAGACTCTTATTTATTTTTTAAAAGAATTATTTTAACTTTATTTATTGTTATTATTTTTTTTAATTTGACCAGAAAAAGAGAGAGAGAGAGAGAAAGTGAGAGAGCTAGCTGCCAGGTTTGAGTTTTGACTCAAAGCACCGTCAGCCACATGAGAGTCCAGTGTCCTTAACTACCACTCCACCTGCTGGCCCCAAACTCCTATTTATTTTTTAAATTATTGCATCATTCTAGAACTCTTCTCATGCACATGTTGTACATCACGTAACACGTGCTATTTTAACACACATTTTTCTAGCAAATGTGGCAAACACATCCCCATGTTTCTGCCTATCTTTCATAAACACAATTTTAATAGCTACTGAACCATAATCTTGAAATACATTACTTACTAAATTATCCTGTTTGTTAAAAATTTAGATTGTTTACAGGGTTTTTTTCATTTGTATTAATAGCAATATAAGGAACATCTTTGTGTGGGAGTTCTAGATTGACAGGTACAGATATCTTTATGGGTAGTTCAGTTAATTTTTTTTTCTGTTTGCATGTTTAAACTTTATTTTATTTGTCAAAAATGAACAGTACTTGTATAAATATTCCTGTGATATAAAGCTTTTAGTTCTTTTTTTCCTTTAATCAGATTGCTAACTTATCTTTTTTAACTGAAATACTTCTTTTTAAAATTATTATTATTATTATTATTATTTCATACATTCAATTGCTATACATCATTTAGCTTATAAAGAGAATTTACCCAGCATGAAATACAACTCAGACCAGTCCAGTTGAGAATACTATACATGTTATCATCAACAGATAATAAACAATTTCTGTGTCCAACAAATATCTTAACCCTCTCATTCTTCTCCCAAATTTCCTTCCCTACACTCTTCCCCTCTTCCATTCTCCTTCCACTCTGCTCCCAGTGTCCATAACTATTTTCAATGCTTCTATGTTCTCTAATCTTTCAGTCTCTACTACAGAGTGTGGACAGTCGATGTATGTTAAGTAGAGACATACAATGTCTCTCTTTCATAGCCTGACTTGCTTCACTCAGCAATAAATCTTCTATATTTGTCCACTTTATATCAAATGCCAGGGTCTTTTAACTGAAATATTTCTTAAGAGTGCTATCAAAACCTTTTTTCAGGTGACTAATATTATTGCTCAAGTGAATAAAGCAGGCTCTAGCTCTAAGAATGTGTGTGACTACGGGAACCAGCAGTTAGCGTAATGGCTATGTCGCTGGACTCCCACGTAGTCAACCGCGGTTCACGTCCCGGACCCGGTGGCTTAAAACTCACGCCGGGCGCGTGTGCGTGCGTGCCCAAGATCCCGAGAGGAGAATGGAGGAGAAGGGATTGCGGCGTGACCATCCCCCCTGGGGGGTGGTTTCTCGCTTTCTGTCTCTATGTCTCTCTCTGTCTGTCTGGCGAGCGCACGCCCCCTATAGCAAAAACCTCTCCAAAAAAAAAAAAAAAAAAGAATGTGTGTGACTATGCTTACATATTTTTCGTTAGATGTAGCCCTCAGAAGGCCTTTTTAGGTAAGGATCACGAGTCTTAACCCATTTTTTTTAAGAATTTTTTATTTTATTTTATTTTATTTTTCACATGAGTTTGCCAGAGAGAGAGAGAGAGAGAGGGAGAGTAAGAAAGTAACCTGCCAGGTTTGGGACTTGAACCACAGTCAGCCATGTAGGAATTCCAGCACCTCAACCTGCTGGCCCCAGTCTTAACTCCTTTTTAAAAATCAATGATAAAAAAAAAAATCAATGATAAAGTTGTCATTTCTATAAAAGTTTCCCTAATATAGGTGCACTTTATTTTATGACTACAGTTAAGTAAAGCCTTACAAATGTGGACTTAAGAGACCTGAGAAGGATAACATAACCATTTTTGCATTGACGGCTTTGGCCACAGCTAGCTCATTCTGTCCACATCTCTTCTTGGCAAGTATTCCATCAGGTTTTTAACTGTGTATAATCCTTTCCTCAGGTAAGGAATTATAAAAGGGGATAGTGTTTAGAAATTGCATTTTAAATCCCTTAATTGTTTAAGATGAGGCATTTTTTCAGCCAATTTTGATTCATTCAACTATTCACTCTCCAACAAAAAAGTCTCTGCTTATAATATGTGGGAGAAGCAAAGTTATAACATGACCTTTTCAATGGGTAACCTACCAGGGCAATGATGTCTGTACTCAAATGTCATATAAGGTGGTCCATATGAGTTACGCCAATAATATGATTTAGAAATTTGGAGAAATAGAGAGAAATCCCATTCCATTTTCTGAGAGAGAGAACAGTTACTCCCCTTGTCTGATTAACAAATGAGTAGAATAGTTAGTATATAAAGCATATAAAAAGGTAGAAAGGGCTTTCAAACCCACAAAATGTGGAGTTTATTTAGGTGTTTGATTCAGGAATGTAGCCTGGAGTTCTGCCAAACCTATTGCTCCTGTAAAGTGATTGCAAAGCACATTTTTTTAAAAAATCTGTTTACCCCACAATTTAGTGTTTTAAGATAGGATCTGCTTGCAGGATTCAACTTCAAGTCTTGAACCTTTCTCAAGAACCATCTAGGGAACCAGAAGTTAGCGTAATGGCTAGGTCGCTGGACTCCCACATAGTCGACCGCGGTTCGCGTCCTGGACCCCGTGGCTTAAAACTCACGCCGGGCGCGTGTGCGTACGTGCCCAAGATCCCGAGAGGAGAATGGAGGAGAAGGGATTGCGGCGTGACCATCCCCCCTGGGGGGTGATTTCTCGCTTTCTGTCTCTCTGTCTCTGTCTGTCTGGCAAGCGCACATGCCCTATAACGAAAACCTCTCAAAAAAAAAAAAAAAAAAAAAAAGAATCATCTATTTGAATCCTATGTACCTTCTGTCACCTAGAAAAACCAAGGGTGGGAAGAGTGCTATTGGCAGTGTTTTAATTACTGCTTACCTCCAGCAATATAAGCAAAATATAACTCCACCAAAAGACAAAGACTTTCATGACTCCTCTTTTGTCTACTGAGGAAGCACAAACAGTATAGCTTCAGTCAAAGAAAAAGCAAAATTAGCTGAATCAAGAAACCATGTTCTTGATACACAGCAAAAGAAAAATTTACATTGTAGTAGACCTATGATTAAAAGACTAAAACAAACAAACCTGGCAGTACCATTAGTACAAGATTTGATGTTTATAATTATTACTTGAGGGGATAAAAGTTGACAGCAAGGGAGATTAGACAGGGAGTGGAGCCCTGTATACTTGGCCTTTCCTCTTCTCCTCCTCCCTTTATCACCTCTGTGGGAGACTCTAAAAGAAAAATATGCCAAATCTAGTTTCACTTTTTTATTTAGATATGAAGGAATTTGAAGTCCCAGAACTCATTCGTGGTACTAACTTCTGCCAACTCCCCATCCTCTCTCCTGAGGGATTTGGTCATCACCTTCACCTCTATTCTCATCTCTCCTCCCACAATTTCTGACAACTTAACCCAATCTCTCCTCAGCAGAACCAATTGTGTGCCTTAAAGATGCCTCAAGCTCAACAAGTTTCAAATTTATCTGTAATGTCTCCCAAGACCTTGTTCTTTTCCAGCTCTAGTTCCAGCTCTGATAGCTCTATGAATTATACAACTGTCCAGCCAGGCACTCAATTCAAAAGCTCAGCATCATCCCTAATCCCTTATTTTCCCTCTTAATTTACATAGAAACTATCGCCAGCTCCTGTTGATTTCAACTCCTAAACACCTCTGGACTCTCTCCACTTTTCTCTGCCTTCCATTAATAGCATCTCATTTTTCTCAGAATTTCACATTACCTCCTAACCAGTTCCCCACTTTAATGGTTACTCTCTCAGTCTATTTTGCAAGCAAGAGGAGTGAAAAATTTCAAAGGCCGTAGATCAGATCATCTGACTTACCCAATTCAAACCTTCTCTTGGCCAGGCTATAGTGGTGCATACTACTAAGACGCTGTGCTCTGCAGGACCAGATGGGAGGCCTGGGTTCAATTACTGAGCCAACCTAAAGGCCAAGCATGATGGCATGTGCCTGTAATCCAGGCTGAGGAAGGAGGATTTTGAGCTCAAGGATAGCCTGGGCAACCTAATGAGACCCTGTCTGAAAGAAGTGGGCATGGTGGGCTCTACCTGTATTCTTAGCTACTGAAGCAATAGAATGTGACACAGGAAGACCCTATCTTTAAACAAATGTTTTAAAAAAAAAACAAAAACAGATAAAAACATTCCCATCTCACTCCCTTTACTCTAAGAATGAAATGCAGTATCCTTATCCTAAGCCAGAAGATTTCAACTGACCTCTTGTCTGCCTCTTCAACGGTGTCTCCTCCTTCTTTCCCCACAGCTCGGGTTGTTCCAGCCATACTGATCTCTCTTCTTCAGATATGCAGTCTCACTTATTTTGTCTCTATTTGCATTAGCTACTCCTTGCTCCTGCCTGCATATCTTTTCTTAACTATTGGTAGAGCAGGACGCTACTTGACATTTGAGTGTTAGCTTAAATATCACCTCCTCAGTATGGACCTTCCCTGACCTCCCAATTTAAAGTCATCTAAAAGTCATTTTTAACCTATATCCCTGATAGATTGAGCCATAGGAAATGGCCTATGTTCAATTATTTTTCACATATGAAATTTTGGCCAACCATGGTAGCACAGGCAGTAGAGTACTTCTGGGCAGGACGAGATCCAGATTGGAAGGACCCAAGTATATCTGAGCACACCTGTGTGTTCACTGATGTGCCTGCGGTCCTGAGTGGCTACAAGGTTGGGAGGGATTTATGGCATGGTAAGACCTTGAAAAGGATGCCTGTCTCTGTCTCTCTCTCTCACACACACACATACATATACATACACATAGCATTCTAATATGTATTGGGTTGTCAGAAAAGTCATGTTACATTTTTGTGTAGAAAAACATAGAAAAATACATCATGAATTTTCTGACGACCTAATATTTGTTTATTATCTCCCTTCCCCATTAGAATATATGGTTTTGGGGTTTTACATGAGTAAGTGAATGCAATAAATTCAGTGGTGGTTGTTTGTCTCCGTCTAACTTTACACTCCATAGGGCCAAAATCTTCTGTGTTTATTTTGTTCACAATCTAACTTCAGTATTTACCACACTGGTTTGGTGCTATTATGTGAAATAAATATAGTAATGAATAAATTAGTAGTTACCAACACGATGTATTAATTCTATCTTCAGTTTTATTCTTGTACCAGTCAAAAAAGCATCTGACTTGGTAATATAAAAAATGTTTAAATCTTCTCTGGAGATTTCTTATACATCTGTTATTCAAGTGGAATTTATTCTTTCGGGACAATAGAATGACCTAGAGCTGAGGTTGGCAAATTTCTTCTATGAAGGACCAGTGTAAATACTTCAGGTTCTCTGTTGCGACTACTCGGCTCTGTCATTGCTGGATGAAGCAGCCGTAGATAACATGTCAACAACTCAGCTTGGCTGTGATCCAATAGAATCATGCTTACAAAAATAGGCAGTAAGCTGAAGTGAGCCCATGGACCATAACCTACCTCTCATTCATTATCAAAACTAATGATGTGATCAATAAGAAAATAAAAGTGGCTTTGACAGCTAGTTGGAGAGAGATTTTTAAACTGCGTATGACACAGCAGATATCATAAACTTGCCTCATTATTAGGAAAAAATTAAAAGGAGCCTTAGTGATATTTCAAAGGTCAGAGATGGTTTCGGTCATGAGCACTTAATCTCACAAAGATGATTATAGCCTGGAGAAAATTTATGGTTTACCACATCTCTTAAATGTTTGGATGGGCCTTAGAGCTATAACAAAATACACTTTTGCCTGTTCCCTGACTAAGTGTGTGAGAAACTTCCATTAACGAGAACAGCACATGTTGATGGAAAAAATAGACCAGACCCTGACATGTTTTAAGTGAGTGCTTGGCCTCGTTCCTTTCTGTTTCATTGCTTTCTCTCACTCATTTAGTATACAGTTCACGTGCCTGATAAATCTCCTAAGATGAATTCCAAATTCACAGAGGAAAGCATGCTGTGTCATTTTGAATGAATGCCACATGGAGATACTCTTCAGTTCATGTTACATGACATCTTGAGAATACACGGAGCAGGGAGAGGTTTCATGGAAGCTTTCTTGGCATCCACTGGCCATCTGAAGGTCAGAAATTAGTCTTCGTAGAGAATAATATCTAAGAATTAGTAATTTTTCTATATCAGGCAGTATACTAAATGCTTTACTTTAGTATTTTACTTTTGTAACAACTCTGTGAAGTAGGTAGTGGTATATTTGATACCATTTGGAGGAAAGTGATGCTTGAAAGGGTTCAAGAAGTTTCCGAAGGACACACATATGACAGCTCTATGCTAAGCCAGAGCATTTCAAAAATAATGCCATAGATGGCCTTTGTCTAGTTAGTGCCATTCCTTTACACATTGACAAACTTGACAAAGTACATAAACTTCATCTCAGATAACAGAAATTTGCACCACATGATTCTTTCTTTTCCTTTTGAGATGTGTGATAAATTGTGACTCAGTTACTACTTTTAGAAAACCTTCACAGGGCAGCAGGAAGAGGGATATGAAAATGTAGAGAACATCTAGCAAAAATTCTCTAGGAATGCTGAATTATCCATTTAGGAAAGTGAATCCAGACCTGGACTTTTTAAATAATCAATGATGATGTCAGAGAATAATCTACTATTTCTCTCTCTCTCTTGTTTTTGTTTTTTGTTTTTGTTTTAGAGATTTTTGCTATACTGTGAATATGCTCACTGGAGAGAAAGAGAGACAAAAAATGAGAAATCACCCTCCCCCCAGGGGACAGAGTCATGCCACAATCCCTTCACCAGGTGGGACTCAAGCTGTAGTCAACCATGCAGGAACCCAGTGCTGTAACCACTACGCCACTCGCTGGCCCCATAGTATGCTGTTTTTGATAAAGCATAACTAAGGTGGTGCATGACATGCCTAGTATGACAACAGTTAGTATAAAATGACATAAAAATGAAAAATTCAATTGTCTATAGTTTGACTGCTAATGCCATTGCAACTTCATCTCATTTCAGCTTTTAAAAAAAAGTCAATTTTGTTTTACTTCAAATAATCAATAGAAAAATGCTGTGGGGGGACCAGCAGTTAGTGTAATGGCTATGTCGCTGGACTCCCATGTAGTCGACTGCGGTTGGAGTCCCAGACCCGGTGGCTTAAAACACGCCGGTGCATGTGCGTGTGTGCCCAAGATCCCAAGAGGAGAATGGAGGAGAAGGGATTGCGGCATGACCATCCCCTCTAGGGGGTGATTTCTCGCTTTCTGTCTCTCTGTCTCTCTCTGTCTGTCTGGCGAGCGCATGCACCCTATAGCAAAAACTTCTCAAAAAAAAAAAAAAAAAAAGAAAGAAAAATGCTGTGGGCTAGCTCCCTGGCACAGTGGTAATACACCGCTCAAGAGAAGCTGGATCCCACTTGCTGACCCCAGTTTTGAATCCCCAGTTTGGTTGACCTAAAACACACTGGGCACATATATGAGTGCCCAAGATCCAATGGACTAGAGTGCCCGAAGGGGATAGCAATGTGACTAGACCCTGTTCTTCTCTCCTTTCCTCTCTCTCCCTCCCTCTCTCTCTCTGTCTCTCTCTTGCTCTGTGATCCTGGGCATGCACTCTATCATGAAGAATGGGAAAACATATAAAAATATTCATGATAATATTTTTTTCCCATTTCCAAAAGATTCTTTTCCCTAGTGGGCTGAACTAGCAAAGTATATGAAATAAGCCAAAAAATTCAGATATTTGAAAGCTTTGTTAGAAGAAACACAAATGGGGACCAGCAGTTGGCGTAATGGCTATGTCATACATGGACTCCCATGTATGACACTGGGCCATGAAGTTGACCATGGTTCAAGTCCTGGACCCATTGGCTTAAACTCATGCTGGGCATGTGTGGGTGTGTGTGTGTGTGTGCCCAAGATCCCAAGAGGAAAATGGAGGAGAACGGATTGAGGCGTGGCCATCCCCCCTGGGGGGCAATTTCTCACTTTCTGTCTCTCTATCTCTCTCTATCTTTCTGGTGAGCACATGTGCCCTATAGCAAAAACCTCCCCCCCCCAAAAAAAAAAAGAAGAAGAAGAAGAAGCACAAATGAAAACTCCTCATACAAAGGAACTTTATAAAGTTCATGGAAAGATAGAATTAAAGTATGACTCTATTTTTGCTGCAAACCTTTTTTTATCTATGCGGTTTTTTTTTCATGATATGCATTTTCTGTGAACTTTCTGAGCCCTGCAACCTCCACCCCTCTATAATCGGGAAAGGTCCCCCAGATATCAGATACCTTAATAAAATCATTTTGCAAGAATAGACAAGAATCACATGCTTCTTTGATTCCACCATTTGGGATATCAAAAATAAGCAATTCCAGACACTAAAGTGGTCAGGACAGGTTTTAATCAGTAATATTTTATTGCAGTAGGGAAGAATGTCCAGCATGAACTGAATTCAACTTGATTTGTACAGAGGTGACTGGGGACTTAAAAGGGAGAATTAGAGGAAAAGGGAGCAAGCAGGGGTTCAGTCGGGTTGAGAGAAGTGAAAAATGACAAAGGGTCAGTTGGTCAGGGTGAATGCGATTAGGCCAGCTGTGTCTGTTACCCAGTAGTTACAGAGGTTGGGATTTTGTTCTCTCACAGAGACTGGGAGACAAGGGCCTTATTCTTTCTGATGATGACAGTTTAAAGGAATGGCTTTAGATACTTGAGAAAGACACCCCTGGTTGTAGGAAAATCATATACACCCCAAAGGGGCAGGAAAGATTCATAGTTGTAAGCTGGTTCTAGTCAGTGCTTTAAGAAAAGGAGATCAGGGGCCTACGGTCAGGTGTTGGCTGGGCCAATCAGTAAGTTCTGTCAGCAGCCCTGACCTCAGGCAGGCATGTTAACAGGGAGTGGTGTTATCCTAGGGATGTGGCCTTGAGCTCTTAGAAACTCTTGTTAGTGTTCAGGTCTTTTAATGTGGGAGGAGTGGGATGGGTATTTGTTGAATCTGTAGTTTTTCTAGGCTGAGGTTGAGGCCTAATTGACAAGAGGATACAAAGGACTCTGGCTTGAGTTTGGTCACAGAAAACATCTTGGACAGTTCTCTGCTTAAGAAAAGAAGAGACATCCTGCTTTCCTCTGAACAGTGTAAGTCCATTTTCCATTTGATTGCCTTCTGATCATTCAGGACCATGTAAACCATCTGTTGAGACTTGGTAGTAGAGAACATTAGCTGGATGATGTGAATGATTGGGCATTTAATGAGGGATAAATGGTTAGAGCAAATTGTAACCCCAGTTCAAATCTAGAGAGCAGCCAGTCGAGATTTCTGGACATTGAGCTCTGAGCAGCTTTAGATAGTGGAACAGGATGGCAGGGGCAGTCTGGCAGATTTCATGGTTTGTGGTATGGATGTGTGTGGAGATGGTATAGACATTAGTGTTTTAGTCATAGTTATTTCATGGAAGGGGTAGGAGCCCCAGTGGATGTTCTAAGTGTCCAATGTGTCAGCAACTCTAGGTACAAGGGCTTTCCATATATGAGTTATTCTTCTCATGACTTCTTTGAAGTTCATAAACAGATACCCAGCTTCAGTGTTCAGGGCGTTTTCAGATCACAGGGTCAAAAGGCAGCTACAATAGCCTGAGTCCCAATAAGGACCTGAACAACCAGGTTTTAGCTTCCATTGGTGCCAAGTCAAGAGAGAGGGAGAAAAATTGGAAACATTCATTTAGAGAGTTATAATCATATATAGAAGGGCATCAGAAGAATTAAGTATTTGGCAAGGGTCAACAGTACATGGGATTTGCAGGATCCAGTCCTACTTGCAGGTAAATAATATGACCTCAAAGACAATGAACAGGATTAGAATCTGATGACCCACATGGGTATGTTCTAATTTTCCACTGAAACATCAAATTTCTCTCTGTAGTTACCTCCCTTCTTGATCATACATAATCAAACTAAGATTGTCTTGTGTATAAAATCACTTTGTTCTTACTAAATTTGGTCTGATTATTTGCATAAGTGCAGTAAGAATAAGTGACCACATAGACCTTTGTAAGTTCGCTTTGCTAGAATTTTTAATAAGGAATCTCAGCTTGGACTTTTAAAAGCCTCTTGAAGCTAGGAAGTGAGGCCAAGAATTTCCCATCAGGCTTTACCTGAAGCATGTGTAGATTTTGGTGAACTCTTCTTTTGAAGTCCCCTAAATACTCTAAGGTTTCTGGACCTGCTAGGATATGATCATTACTCACCTATAAATCTGGGAGCCCTATAAGCTAAGTACCACCTTAGTTTTGCCACAAGTGCTTCATGACATTGATAAAAATCAACCTTTACAACCTTAAATCTACCTGGTCATATATAATTCTATGGTTCATTCTCAAATATGGTACTTTGTCAAAGCTTTGATTATATAACCCATGTTTCTAGTTATCTCTTAATGCAAGGAGGAGAGATTTATATTGAATTTGAGAACAAGGCAATAACTGTGTTACCATGCAAATAAGAATACTCAATGACTGATTCTGAATTCTGAGGGATCAAGGAGGGAGGAAAAAAGCTTCAAATTTTTTTTAACTAAAGTAAAATTATTGAATTATTATGGGTTATAGATAGCTTAAGAGGAAAGGAAAGGGAATGTTCTTATATCTAGAAGATAGTACATTAAGAAACCAACAATATTCTAAACATAAGCCATAAATAATTACAATCATTCATTCTCAGTTCACCCAGTCCAATCTTATTAATTTTGTTCTGCTCAGTCATGGTTAGTAGTTTTATGAACCTGTCAGCTTTTCCACTCGAGTACTGAAAATCCTGTGGGATGACCTTATAGTTATTTAAGCAGTGTCATTAAAAGCCTGTCCCCCAGTTTACCTATCCAAGGCCTACCCATGAGTCTCTGGGACAATCCCTTTGTTGAAGCAAAGCACTTCAGCTTGGTCCTATTGCAGTAGCTTTTCAGGAAAGCACCAGTGTAAACATCTGTTGAGAGTGAGATACTTCAAATGGCTGTGTTTAAAGATCTGATGAGAGTCCATTATAAAATAACACAGATGACAAGGAAATTTGGTTGCTTCTTTGACATATAACACTTTACAATAATAACTAGAATTATGGCCGATAGCATTATACTATAATATCATTGTCTAGTATCAAGCAGTGCAGCCAGGGATATATCCTGGTCATCAAAATTCTTGACAAATTTCTAGGAACATTGTGTAAATCTTGAAATATAACATTTACCCACACAAATAAAACCTCAGAAAGGTGACTTTTTTTTTTTTTTTTTTTTTGGATAGTGCTTTTCATCCAATCTAACCTATCCAGAAAGTTCAATTATTTTAACATCTCCTTTTTACAAGATAAAAAAAAATCCCTTAAGACTGTCTAGACGCTCTTAGGAAATCCTAGAGTCAGACATCAAGAAGACTTCATTTAGGATTTGACTTGGAGAACATAAAATTGTTAAAAAATGTCAAAAAGGTCGAACACTCACTCATCAGTAAAGTCACGATGCATTTTTGCATAGAAAAACATAGAAAAATATATCATGACTTTCCTGATGACCTAATAAATAGGTTCACAGGACATTGTCAAACAAAACTTAATCTATTTCATAACTGTAATCTATTTCATAACAATAAAAGAATTTAAAAGCAAAAATAGAAGGAAAGATGATTGTTTTAAAAAACTGTAGCTCTTGGGAAGCAGCAGTTAGCGTAATGGCTATGTCGCTGGACTCCCACGTAGTTGACCGCGGTTCGCGTCTCGGACCCGGTGGCTTACAACTCACGCCGGGCGCGTGTGCGTGCGTGCCCAAGATCCCGAGAGGAGAATGGAGGAGAAGGGATTGCGGCGTGACCATCCCCCCTGGGGGGTGATTTCTCGCTTTCTGTCTCTATGTCTCTCTCTGTCTGTCTGGCAAGCGCACGCGCCCTATAGCGAAAAACCTCTCCAAAAACAAAAAAAAAAAAACTGTAGCTCTTTTAAAAGTGAGATTTGGTTCCTCTAAATAATCGAGGACATAGTAAAGACAGCACAAAGTACAGACAATTATTTTGATAATGCACAATCTTTGTCTCCTAGAAAGATTACTAAAAAGAGAATGAACAACAGTTTATAATCTCTTACTAAGGTAGATTGCTAATTCAAGAAACTGTCATTTCAAGAGCAAGAATGGAGACAAGCAGATGGTGTAATAGTTACATTGCTGGACTCCCACGTGGCTGACCATGGTTCAAGTCCTAGACCTGGAGGCTTAAAACTCACACTGAGTGCATGTGCATGCATGCCCAAAGTCATGAGACGAGAATGGAGGAGAGGGAATTTCGGCGTGGTCATCTCCTATAGGGGATGATTTCTTGCTTCCTGTCTCTCTCTGTCTCTCTATCAAGTGCATGCACACCCTATAGCAAAAATATCTCAAAAAAAAGAGTAAGAATGACAAATGCTAGTTTTGCATCAATACACAATTAATATTAAAGTTCATTCTTTAAAAAGTGATACAAAAATCCATTTAATTTTAGTAAGCTATGACCTCTGCTATAGGCTGAATTATGGCTCCCCCAAAATTCATAAATTGAAGCTTTAGCCTCTCATGTGATGGTATTTGGAGATGGAGCTTTTTGGAGATAATTACTTTTTTATTTTTTAAGAGATTTTGCCTTAGGTACATGTTCTTGCCAGAAAAAGAGATAGTGAGAGGGAAACTGAGAAATCACGCCCTAGTGGGGCTGGCTATGCTGCAATCCCTTCTCCATTCTTCTGGGATCTTGGGCACCCATGCACATGTGTTCGCATGAGATTCAAGTCACCAGGTCCAGGGCTCGAACCACGGTCAGCCATGTGGGACTCCAACAATGTAACCGCTACACCCCGAGGTAATTAGGTCTAATCAATGTTATGAAGGTTATGAAGGTGGTGCCCTCATGATGTAATTAGTGCCCTTAACAGAACGGACACCAGAGAAAACTTCTCTCCCTCTCTTTCTCTCCCCTCCCCCTTCCTTTCTCCCTCTTCCTCTCTTCCCCTCTGTCTCTTTCTCTCCCCCTCTCTCTTCCTCTGTCTCTCCCTTGTGAGGACACAGTATAAAGGCTCAGCCTACAACTATGCAGAAACTTTAGTCTCAGACTTAGAGGTGAGAAAATAAAGTTTTGTTGTTTAAATCATTTGGCGTAGGCCATTTTGTTAGTGTAGTCTAAGCAAACTGAGACAACGTCACCACAGAAAATTCCTTTACTCAAGTTCTACGACTTTCTATATCCATCCTATACTCACTCTCTTTCTCATTCTGGAAAAAAACCAGTCATCTTACTTTAGGACAAAATCTCATTCTCTTTTTCCTGTAAAAGAGAGTCAGTTGAGAGAGATATTTTTGTGTCACTGTGTTGCGATTCACTTGCCCCCGCCTCGCAGACAGCTAGGATTACGGGTGCACGTTAGTGCAGCAGCCTGTTCATGTTGGTCCTGACCTAATCCAGGCCCCCCATGCCCTACCACTGTGCCACCACAGCTGGCCCTTCTTTTCTCCTTAACAAAGATACATCCTACATTCTTCACATTCATGTCATTCAAGCTTGCTTCCTTTTTCCTTTAATATTTCTAGTAGTTTTTGTCTGTTTTTGTTTTAGGTTTTTGTTAAAAGGTATGTTTGCCCTCAGGAGAGAGACAGAGGAGGAAAATGAGAAATCACCACCCCATGGTGGTTTCTAGGCCATGGTGATTTCAACGGCCATGCTGCAGTTCCTTCTCCTCCATTCACCTCTTGGGATTTGGGGTACACACACATGCACCCAGCATAATTTTCAAGCCACCGGGTCCAGGATTCGAACTGTGGTCAACCATGTGGGAATCCAGTACCTTTTTTTTTTTTTTTTTTTTGAGAGGTTTTCGCTATAGGGCGCGTACGCTCGCCAGACAGACAGAGAGAGACAAAGAGGCAGAAAGCGAGAAATCACCCCCCAGGGGGGATGGCCACGCCGCAATCCCTTCTCCTCCATTCTCCTCTCGGGATCTTGGGCACGCACACACACGTGCCTGGCGTGAGTTTTAAGCCACCGGGTCCGGGATGCAAACCGCAGTCGACTACGTGGGAGTCCAGCGACATAGCCATTATGCTAACTGCTGGTCCCAAGGGAGTCCAGTACCTTAATCACCACCCCACCAGCTGACTTCTCTAGTAGTTTTCATTACATATATTGTTTATAAATGTATAGTCATTAGTAACCTTTATTTTCCAGAAAAAGTAAAGTAGACAGTTGTAAACTGTCATATACCAGTATTCTGTAGCAGATTAGCAAATTTTATGAATATATAATCTCCCATTCTCTAGAGATATGTACTTTTTATAATATGATTTTTTATGAATATATTGGGGTGTCAGAAAAGTCATGACAAATTTTTCTATGTTTTTCTATACAAAATGCGTCACGACTTTTCCAACCACCCAATATATTCTTCCATTCTCTAGAGATATATATATGTTTTATAATGCAAACTTTTAATACAGTTTTTTAATTAACAGACCCAAATAATTTTTAGCTATATTGTACCATATAAAAATAACAAGCCAAAAGTATATAAACTTAACCTATACTTAATAATTAATTTATAACTTAATAATTAACTTATGCTTAGTAAGTTTTGCACTTTATCTGACCTGGAAATTATTAAGATATGTAATAAATATCTGTCGTTTAACTTAGCATAAATCTAAGGTTCCAAGTTACCAAAAAGATTTTGGAAATTGATGTAAGGCATATATATTATAAAACACAATAGTGTTGAAATAAATTTTGTCAGAATAATGATCTAATCTGATTCAAGTTAAATTTATCACTTCTATAATCTTAAACACCTAGTAATTATAATATTAGTTTATTTGACTAGTAAGCCCGAATAGAATAAAAATGTATACTTGGATTATAAATGTTGACAACTTGGAAGATATACCTGTTCTATTAAGTTAATAATATAAAACTTGTCAAACCAAAGATTTACCTAAATTATATAACCTTGAAAAATATTTGAGTTGATTTCTATACTTCTGAAAGTTCTAGAAAGGTTTAATTTACATAAGTGGCTATTTCTCACTAAGTCAATTAGGATATATTGAGAGATCTATCACACATAAGAGCTCCATGATTTTCTTTTCTTTTTCTTTTTTTTTTTTTTTTTAAGAGACACTTTTGCTATAGGATATGTGCGCTCACAGGAAAGACAGAGATAGGAAGTGAGAAATCAGCCCCCGGGGGGTGGGGGGGAGACCATAGTGCAAGCCCTTCTCCTCTCATCTCTTCTTAGGATTTTCTGCATGCATGCACATGCACCTGGGTTTTCATTTTTAAATTTTAGCCATCAGTCGGGCATAACTATGATACAGCAATCTCCCTTGTCCATGGGAAGTATGTTCCAAGACTCCTAGTGGTTGTTCAGATCTACAGGTAGAATCAAACTGATTGCTGTCATTCTGAACACATTTCTGTTCTTGTCTTCTACCCATGGATTTAATGCCTTTTCCATCTTAACTAAGTACTTATCATGCCTTGTGGCTATAGCTTTTGCAATGTGAGGTGCAACAGGAAATTTCCTTTTTTCACAGTTTCATGGATAGAAAATTCATTCTTAGTGAGATCTTAGCAATCTCAGCATACAATTTCTTTTGTTTTCCTTCCTTGAAAATTTTCATTTTTTCACTTAAAGGAAGGACTTTACAGCTTCTCTTTGGCAATTCAAATTGCCAGCATCACTACTCTTATATTTGGATGCCATTATCAAGTAAAATAATTGTTCCTGGAGCACTTTGGTCCCTCAATAGTCTGTCTGATAACTGCACCTGCTACTAAGTGACTACTGGTAGGTGGAGTCTACAGTGTGGACACGTGAGACAAAGGATAACTCATGACCAGAACAGGACAGAGCAGGGCGGCACAAGATTTCATCCAGCTGCTCAGAATGGCTTGTGATTTCAAACTGATGAATTTGTTTATTTCTAGAATTTTCTTTTTTCTTTTTTTTTTTTTTTTTTGGAGAGGTTTTCACTATAGGGCGCGTGCGCTCGCCAGACAGACAGAGACATAGAGACAGAAAGTGAGAAATCACCCCCCGGGGGGATGGTCATGCCACAATCCCTTCTCCATTCTCCTCTCGGGATCTTGGGCACGCACGCACACGCGCCCAGCGTGAGTTTTAAGCCACCCGGTCTGGGACGCGAACCGCGGTCGACTACGTGGGAGTCCAGCGACATAGCCATTACGCTAACTGCTGGTTCCCTATTTCTAGAATTTTCCAGTCAATATTTTCAGACCACATTTGGCCATGGGTAACTTGGATAGACCATGGGTGAATGAAACCACAGAAAGCGAAGCCACAGACTACTATAATATAAAATTCAATAGTTTATATAAGAACTGGTTCTCATCTTTTTTCCACTTTTAAATTTTATTCCAGTTTTATTTCTAGCAGATGGAGCAGCTTAAAGTTTATCTACTCAATATGAGGACTAACCCTTCCCATCAACATTTGTGGAGGAAACCTTTAGATGTTTTACCCCAATGTACAATCTCATGAAGCCGGTGGAATAAATTTATGTTTTTATTTAGCTTTTGTTCATTTTTAGCTCCATGTAGTTGCTTTGGGGGGTCCTTACCTCCCTTGAAATCTCCCCCATGGTGCAATGGGCCTAAAGTTTCAGTGACTGTAGGAGGTTAAGGGACTAGAGTGGGAAGGGAGGTCCTGGCATAGCTGAAGAGAGGAGTGGAGGGGACAGGGACTAGAAGAAAGAGAAATTAAATGATATAGGGGAGTGAATGGAAGGTCAAAGGTGGCGACACGAGGAAGGAGGGGTTGAAGTAATAGGAAGGCAGAGGTCATAGAGGACACAGCTTAGGAGATCTGAAGTTTCCCAAAGAAGCCACCAAAGCTCCATATTTGTAAAAGTCACATCAACACACCAGGTTGACAGTACTAGTGACATAGGAGTCAGCAGGCGTTCAAGATGGGAGATTTCAGTTGGCTGAGAAGTTCCCATGGAGTGAGGAGGCTCAAAAAGTGAGGACAAGGAGACCTCACAAGGTGCCAGGGGAAAAATAAAAAATTCCAACCCAGGAGTCAGAGAGTGAATCCCCACTCAAAACAAGTTTCCAGGAAGAAAAATCTTCCAGCACCAGAGATCCCTTTTGAAACAAGCCTAAGACTCTACTCCTGCTTCAAAGCATTCACCACCTTACGCATCAAAATCTGTCCTCGCCGCACTTTGCCAGACATTTGTCCAGAGCCTTGGTTGAGGAGTCAGACTCACCACTGGAGACCCAAAGGAGTAAAGAGACAGAGATGAGACAAAGGTCTCTATGTGTGCTGATGGTCCATTGTCACATTCGAGGGCCTGATGGCATCAGGTAACTGTCAAAGATAAACAAAATCGGACACTAAAGTGGTCAGGTCAGATTTTAATTACTAATATACCATTGCAATTGTGAAGAGTGCCCAGCATGAACCAAATTCAACTTTGATTTATACAGACATGACTGGGACTTTAAAGGGAAAACTAGGGATGGTGAGCAGGGGCTCAGTCAAGTCAAGAGAAGTGAAAATTGACAAAGGTTTGGTCAGTGTAAATGTGATTAGGCCAGCTCTATCAGAAGTTAGGATTCTGGTCTCATATACAGACTGGTGAATGAGGGCCCCATTCTTCCTGATAATGACATTTTAAAGGAATGGCTTTAGATACTTGAGAAAGACACCCCTTGGTTGTAGAAGACATATATACACCCCAAAGGAACAGAAAGGATTCACAATTCTAAGCCCATTCTTGTCAATGCTTTAAGAAAGGGAGGTCAGGGGCTTATGGTCAAGTGTTTTCTGCAACAAATAGTAAATTCTTTTGGCTGTGCTGTGAGTTTCTCAGGCAGGCTCTTTGGCGGGCTGGAGGATGAGGGGAGCTATCCTAGGGATGTGGTCTAGAGCTGTTAGAAACCTTGTTAGCATTTGTTCAGTCTCTTATGTGGGAAATAAAGGGGTGGATGAGATCATTTGTATTGAAAGCCTGTAGTTTTTCTCAGCCAAGGGTGAGGCCTAATTGAAAAGAGACTGAGAGGAGCCTGGCTAGAGTTTGGCCAAGAAGAGAGTCCTGTCAGAAAAAGAAACACAGTGTACCTCTCCTCTACTCTACCCAAAAACGTACTTAATTAGGCTGACAGTCACAGAACGTTAGAATCCCGTGCTATAGAGTACGCAGAAAGGAGAAAACTTGTGTACAATTCTTTTCTGTTCTTTTTCAGAGAAGCTGTTTACCTCCCTATTTGATATTACTGCAACAGTGTTAGGAGGTATACCATAGATCTTCAAGTGTATATATTTAAAAAGAAAAGAAAGGAAGCAAAAAGAAAATCTCCAATATCAAGACATTATTCTATTTTTTATAAAGGCAGGGACCCTTCTAAGGATGACCTGTTGGGTCACCATTATGTCCCCAGCCTTGACTGGCCTGTCTTAGGACCCAGATTTGATGCTTCCTGATGTTGTCTGAGAGATTCTCTCCCCTCTCCTGCTTACTCACCCCAATCCCAACCAGAAGTTAGCTTTCTTCCTCTGAATGCTCATAGAACTGAATCTAAATCTTAGATCCTCAAATGTATATTTTCTACATAGTAGTGTTTATGCATATCTTAATTTCACTAGTAGGCTATTTCCCAGGAAACAGATAAGGTCAAAGTCTGATTAGTCTTTCTGTTCATTTGTATCCTTTGTATTACCAGACACTACATTTTATTGAGTCAGCATTTGGATGGACACCCACATGTTTCTAATCTTAATAATGAGAGATTATGGGGCCAACAGGTGGAATGGTGGTTAAGATAGCTGGATCTTCACATGGCTGACCATGGTTCAATTCCCAGAGCTGGAGGCTTGAAAATTACACTAGGTGCATGTGCATGGATGCCCAAAATCCCAAGAGGAGAATGGAGGAGAAGGAATTGCAGAGAGGCCAGTTCTCCCTGGGGGGAGATTTCTCACTTTCCCATTGTCTGTCTCTCTCCTCTCTGGTGAGCACACACAATCTGTGGCAAAAACTTAAATAAGTAAATGGCCTGTTTCTTTAGAAAAAAGAGAGAGAGAGATTGATTAAACCTAGGGGTCACCCATCCACAAAATTGTATGATCAGTGTAAGGGAAAACCAAGAGGCATGTTCCCACTGGCCCCTAAGTCCCACTTGTGAGTGATACTATGAATCCATTTCCTATGCTCTTGAGTTTTTCTCACAAGAAAGCAATTCTCTTTATATTGATCCTCATTTATTTTTTTCAAGGCCTTTTCATTCCCAATCCTTCTGTGGAGCTGATAGACTAAACTACAAATCTGTTTTCAGATTTTCTGTCTCTGAACTAGAGCTATGATGTAAATCAGCTGTTCTGGGGATGCGTTTTGCTGACACGTACTGACATTAGTGATCATATGACTAGCCCTGCAGGGCTGAATATTGCAATCAATCCAGGTTGCAGGTGTTCGGTTAACCATGGCTATAGAACTCCATTTTGTTTTTTCCATCACGCTAGTTTTTCATTCTTATAGAGACACAAATGTCTAAGCCAGAAAGAGTTGTTAGAGGCCTGTGGAAATGGCAGTTTTATATATTTTATCATGTTTCCTGGTGAGAAAAGTGAGAGAGTTTGTGAACTGGAAAAATGTTACTCTCATTGAAGTTTGTTATTTACAAATAGTACATAATGCTTTTTCTAAGCCTTTGCACAAGGTATTCTTTTTTCTCTGTTGTTGTAATTGATGAAAATAGAATACCTTACTGAGTTTCCAAAAGCTAGTATGCTCTTTCCCTTTTCCTTCATTAAAGCACATGTATTTAAAAAACATGTTCTAGCCTGGGATCCTGAGCATTACTTTCTCTGTTAACCTTACTTAACTTGGCCACTTGCCTGATGACAATTTTAGCAATTTATTAGGCTAAAGAAAAAGATGTAACTTATCTGTTCCTCTGTATTACAGATTAGCCTCCTTAAGAACAGAAACCATGTCCCCATTAGAGGCCCACAATGATGAGTATTTTTTGAAATGTGCATAACAAAGGTAGTTCTTTTGCACACAGATGGAGAATGAGATTGAGTGCAATTAAATGTCATTATGCTCAGAAACCTAGGAATATTTGGGTCCTAATGTAGACCTCAGCTACCCTACAGCCACAGGTTCCAGAGGGTCAAAGGACGGACCAAGATGGCATCCCTCAATTTCTCAACTCAGAGTTCTAAGAACTGTAAGAATTATTTGTTTGGGACACTCTGGAGGAACTGGAATATTCAGTGATACTTTGCCAGCCTTCTTTACTGCCAGTACTGCCAACTGTGGGACCCTCGTGGCCTGAGAGAATGACAAACTAAAGTAATAGTTTATAATTAGTTAGAGGTTTGGTTCAAGATGGCAGCATGCATACATCTCATGAGCTGCGCTAGACTACATGAAACACCCAGTTTTACTAACCTAGACCATCCATAACTTCAGACCATGAAACTTGCTCTGTTTCTCATGGAAACCTTAATCTATTAGGAATGTCTTAGCTGCAGGTCACCAAATAGTCACTATTTTAGCTGCATTTTAAATGGTGTAGGCTATAGGTTAGCAAACTTGTTCTGCAAAGAGCCAAGGAGTAAATATTTTGGGCTTGCTGACCAAGCATAACAGTGGTCACCACTACTTAACTCTGCCATTGTAACACAAAAGCAGCCAGGGACAGCTTATCATGAGTGGTCATGGCCATCTTACAATAAAACTCTGTTTACAAAAACAGGCAGTGGTCTGAACTCAGCCCCAGGGCCATAGTTTGCTGACTCCTGTGTTAGCCAATGTGCTCCATAGAGTTAGAGACCTTTCACCTCCAGCACAGCCTGGACTGCAATAGGGAGACTGAGCCAAAGAAAGCAGAAAGAGAGAATATGTTTTACCAAATGCTATGTGCTGAGCTGGTCTAAGTTGTCCTGGCTTTAGCCCTACGAAGAAGACAGAGTGTGTAAGGAGGGGAAGAGGTGGGGAGAGCTGGATTTTCTCAGACCCAGGATCACCTTTCATTGGGCTATATTGAGGCCAAAAACAGAGCACACTTTCCCTTTTAAGGAAAGTCCAATGCTTTCACCCACTAGCAAATGTCCTTTTCAATGACTTGGAATGTTATCAACCCATAGCAAGAACTCATCCCTTTTGGGGAAAAAAAGACAGATGAAATGAGACCAAGGGAAGACAGGAACAAAAAGAAGATCCTTGAAAAACCTACCCAAAAAGGATTATAAAATCTGTGTAAGAAAAGCAGCTGGGATCATTTATTGCTCTGAGCCAGCAAGTGACTCCAAAGGCATGTAACTTGAGTCTTGGTGCCTTAGGTCTGTATCCACAACTGCTGTCATCATCACCACAGAATTCACCTCTTCTTTTGGATATGGCTACACATTTTATTCTTAGACAAAAATAAAATTCCTCCGCGGGTTGACTGCCAGATGGAATGCATACATGATCATGGAAAGCGGAGAATCGCGCCTCTCAGAGAAGCCCACATTTCCTGCTTGTAACAGGTGCCTCTTTTCCCCGTCCCTGATGGGCGATTCATCACCATCAACAGAACAAAAATGGTATCTTTGAAGAGATTTAGGATTAAAAGCTGGCCCCGGGCCAAATGAAGTAACTCGGGCTTTCCCAGTTTCTTCCTGTGAGACTCTTCAGAGAGATCAATCAGTTCCAGCTTACCCTGAATTTAAATGATGTCAGGGAACTGATATTTTATCACTTATTTCCAATTATGGGACATTGGACATGAGGCAGGGACGGAAGAATTCAGGAATTCGAAGTTTGTTAAGGCTGTCTTTATCCCCCCAAATCAAATCCCTTCAGTCCTGTCGGGAAGACCTGAGACAGGAAGGCCTGAGTGTGAAAGGAGTTCCTTCCTGCTATGACAGCTCTCTACACTCTTGAATCTTACTTAATAAACGGCCACTTCACAATAAATTGCCCTTAAATTACGAGATTGAAAGTGTCAGTCTGCTGCGTCAAAGAACTAGAATTATACAAGAAGATCACTAGAGAGGGAAGTCGTTTGAGGCAGAATGTCTTTTATAAAGATTTTAATTTCACTTATGACTCCTTCCCAATGGGCTAAAAACCCTCAGAGCCCCTGCCCTGGCCTGGATTCTAATCAGTTTTCCTCCTGGCATGCCACCTACCTCTGTCCTCCTCTTTGCCCCGTCTCTCCTCAGGAAGCAGGAGGCAGATTTTTACCTCGGGGCCGCTGGCATTGTGATGGGCAGAAGGTGGCAGGAAAGACCAGTGCTACACAAGGTGTAATTTGCTCAATTAATATTTCTGCAGGAAAGGAGGAAAGGGTCATTATTTTCATCTTTGAAAGATGGAGGCATACGTTCAAGTGCAATAGCTCCTAAGAACTTAGGTTTTGTGGCATTAAAAACTGTGGAGCAATGGAATTGGAAAATAAACCCTGCTTGCCTGCTTCCTAGATGACCATGTGCTCTCCTGTCCTCGCTCATTACGGAAGGCAAGCAGCAGCTGTGGTTTTCCGTTTATTGAGCATATCTTGGGCAAAGCCCATATAACAGAACTAGTTTGTTGTGCTCTCGAATCCTGGTTTTAAGCTCTGTCTGTAGGCGGGCAGAGCTCTCTAGAGGATAAGGTAATATTAAGCTTTAATTCTCCAGTTAATGTTTTTTCATAGCCATAAAATTAGCTTCCTTGTCTTTTGCTTATTCTCTGTGGATCACCGTTCAGTAAATCAGCAGATCTGTGGGATTCTTACCCACTAGTTAAATGAAGAACAGAGCTAAATGTTTCACATATACACTTCAAACACGGTATAATAGAGAGAGTAAGAGGATTTGGAGTCCTGGACTCTGTATTTCATAGCTTGGCTTTTTTTGCCCCATAAATTGGCCTAAATCCTTTTTGATCATCATTTCTAACTTTTTGGTAGATAATCTTTTTTCTTTATAAAAAACATGAATGTTTTTGAACTTGGGGTAATTCCATTCTCTCGCATAGATCTTTTACTTTCATTGACCCCCCCCCCCCCCGCAATTGAGTTTGCTCTAAACTTTAATCTCCAAACTGTAAAATAAAAGGTTAGATCACACGTTGAGGCAGTATGTTTTTGCATTCGTGGTACTACGCACAGAAGCTTTTGTTAATGAGAGTTCAGACAGGAGATAAATAAGCCCCATCTGGAAGGTCACGGAATGCCCTAACGTTTCATAAATCCACTGATTTAGATTTAGATTTCTCTTTATATTTGACTTTTAAAAAATAAGGGTAAATTTAGCTAATTCTGTGTGATAAGGTGATTCTAAGAGCCACCTCTCTTCTGACTTTAGATAAACCTCTTTTAAAAAGTATTTGCTGAAAACCTAATCTACCTGATTATAGCAATCAAGATGTTTCAGGTATATTGAGTGTATTTTGCAAATGCATGGTTTAATTATGACATTATCTGTGTCTCTTTTCCTATAATTATTTTTCTTTGCATTATGCACATACCGAATAGCCAAAGAAAGAGCTGTCTGTAGGGGGAAAAAGAATAAGTGGAAAATGAAATGTCCAGTTAACTGGAGACATGCTTCTGTGCAGATATGAAAAACAAGGCATATCTTAAAAATACAGTCTATTCTTCTGAGGGGCCTTGGATAAACAAACTTCATATTACTCAAACAAATCATATGCTACTAATTTGCTGCCTTGCTTTTCTATTAAACTCTCCACAGGTGACTCCATATAACAATTGGGTTTAGCTTATTTCTGATTCAGGTAATGGATTAAAGTTAAGCAGATATTCTTTTTAAAAGACAGCATGTAACCATAGGCTATACTAGAGTTTTCTTATGCAAACCTCTAGTATGTGAAAGATAAAATATGCTAATGTGCACTATTCTGACACTTCCTGAGAAAGAAAATTAAGAGTTGGGAAAGAAAAGGGAGAGACTATAGGCCAGAGTTATGAGAGTTTCTGGGTGGTATACAATAAACATGGCAGGTAATGGAAGATGAGTGAGTACGAGAAGGGAACTGGTGCTTCACATAGAATCAGAGTTAGAAGAGAAGCCATAGACACATCTTGTCTATATCAGACTTTTTTGGTCCTGAATTGTGGGCATTAATATTACTCTGTAGTAAGAAAACAAGGTAGTTAACTTGATCTCTCACCCAGCATTGCTTGTTCACATTTGTTCATGAGGCCTTGTGTGTACTGTGAGAATAAATTTTAGAGTAAGATGGACCACTATTCGAATCCAGCCAGCCATATCATAACTCTGTGACATCAGACATTAGTGTGGATCTTGGAGGTAGCCCGTCTTGCAGGGTTGCTAGGAAACTTACAGGTAATTGTTGAACTCCTGGTATGTGGTACTCATCTACTTCCTCATTAAACTGGTATTGCAATATGCCCTTAGTTTTATGCTAATAAGCATTTGTGAGATTTTTGGTGATCTCACCTCTGTTCTGCCAGAACAAGACAGGCATGTGACTGGTGTAGGCATACTGACTGTATACACCAGATGCTCAAAACAGAGAACCCAAGCATATCCAGCCACCCAACCACTAATGGTATAAATCCTTAAGAAATGTCTTCTTATTAGAGAAAAGGTTCCACTTCCATTAAAGGCATGGTCATAGATACATGACTTTATTTACTGAGATTGATAAGGTCAAGGAAGACAGCCTCAATCATGGGGTCTGAAGAAGATCCCAATCCTAGGTAGCTCCAGCAAACATCACAACTTCTTCAGCATGGAAAGTCGAACTTCTGAACCACTGTTAACTTGGTATGGTGTATATATGTGTTTCCTGTGGAAGGAGTGCGTTTGGCGGATTCTGCCCATAGTACATCGCCAAGTTAGACTAACCAGGAAGCAATCAGCACAGCAACATGAAAAATAAAATATGCTAATATGCACTAAACTGAAGCTTTGTAAGAAAGAAAACTGGAAGTTAGAAAGAAAATAGGGAACCCATAGGACAGAGTTATATGGCATCAGCAATTCAGACAGGTAATTTGGAAACTGGGCCAGATTTGAGCTGATTGTCATTGGGACGGTTACCGGGTTGTTAATCCTGGGTAAATCCTTGACCTCCTAGAGTTCCTATATTCTCATATACAAACTATGGATAATAGCTATCCTATATACTTCTCAAGGTTGTTGGGTATTTGAATTATGATAATCTGAAGCATATTCAAAATTACCCTTGCTTTGATTTAGCTATATGATATTTTAAATTTTATTTTGATATTTTATAAAAAAAAATTAAAAGAGAATGTGAAATACTTGTTTCTCAAAAAACAACTTGAGTTAACTAAGGTCAGAAACAGTACCCTGAGTTAACTGCTTGAAGAGGAAGTGCTGAAATCAACCTGGCTCAAGATTTAGAAACCATAAGTTTTAGCATGAGTTTAGCATGAAATTGCTTTTGCTAAGGTTACCTATGCCAAATCCTAATTGCCAAATTCAATTTTAACCTTCACTGTACTTGAACTCTCTGAAGTATTGACATTCTTTATTCACCTCTTTGCCTCTGAGAAGCTTCCTCTCTTAGCTTCTAAGGGACTGTATTCCACTGATTCTTTCCTACATCTATGACCATAATGTCTTCTCCTTTTCTGGTACCTCCTCTGCATAGCTAAGGCTTTATCTTTGACTCTTTTCCTCCACTCTCCAAGATAGCCAGCATTCCAAGAGAATGAATGGAATTTGCAGAAGTGTTTTGTTTTGCTGATAGGATGTTTCATTTCAGTCTGATGTTGCATGCTTTAAATCACAGCTTGAATTCTCCAGTTCACACCCACTGCCACTTGTCTCATACTTCACCATTTCACAAGATTCCGTATTGTACCAGATCCGGGTGGGCTGCATAGGCATTTGAGCTTGCAATCCTTCTTTGTACCCAGTCCCTTAACACTGCAAAATTTCACGTAGATCTGCATGGTGATTCCCAGTTTCAGCTTCTCTCTTAAAAGTAGTTTATGTATCCCTCTACCTACCTAGGTAGCCTAGATTTTTTTTTTCTTTTTTCCATGTTTGGCAGAGGTCACACATGTGTCCATCAGAGAGAGAGAGACAGGGAGGGAAAGGGAAAGCACCCCCCAGTGGGGGATGGTCATGCCACAATTCCTTCTCCTCCATTTCTCCATAGGCACACACACATGTGCCCAGCATGTTTTCAAACCACCAGAGCCAGGATTCAAACTGTGATTGGTCATGTGGAATCTGGCTTCCTTAACCACTAGGCCATGGGATCAGCCCTTATATAGATGTTTAAAAAAGAAAAGGTCTCTAACTTATTCCACTCCAAATTTATCTGAAGGACCAACTCAATTCTCAACTTGGATGAATGACTTCCTTCATCTCCCTGTTCTTCTACATTTGAAACCATAGACTTGTTCATTTATTCTGTTGGTCAGTTTTTATTCAAATATTTATTGAGTATCTAATATATACTAGGCATAATATTAGAGGAAAATTCACTGGTGAACATACACAGACTATAACCCCTGCCTCATGGAGTTGACTGTCTTGTCAAAGAAAAACATTACTGAAATAACACAAAAATAAATTAAAAATTGCATCTGAGCTTAGGGGTAGATAGGGAGGTACATCGTGCTATAAAAATTATATGGGTCTCTGACCTAGTTAGGGAAGTCAGGAAAGGCACTCCTGATGAATAGTTACTTAAGCCGAGATCAGAACACAATGCAGGATTAGCCAGCAAAGAGAGCAGGAAAGAGTATTAAGCTACATCCAAGGCCACGTGGAGGATTTTGTTCTCTCATCCTAATAGCAATGGAAACCACTCACATGTTTAAATATATTAAAAGGAAAAAACCACACCATTCAATTTAGTGAAGTTTAATTGAGCAAATCTTAACACGATTGCTTCCAAGCAACTCCGGGTAGCCTCACATGATATTTAAGTTCTGGAAAAGGAAAGTAATGTACAAAAGTAAAAGTGAAGGAATGAAGTAGAAAAATAATTTGGGTTAGTTACAATCCAAAGTTGTCTGCATCAACACAGTGTAAAAGACAGGATACCTGTGATTTACGAAAGGCTAGCTGCTATGATAGGCTGTAACCTAGTGGAGGAGAAAAAAAAAAAAAAAGGCAACCTTATTATATAATAAATGAGGTTGCAGTTTGTTTACGGAAACAAAGAGTACAATGGCTTTTTCAGTATTCTTTAACAAATAGAACAAGTGCCACAATGAGATTTGCATTCCCAGCAGTTCATTTTAGCAATGGTAGGGAGGATGCACTTGAGGGTCCCAGGGTGATTGTGGAAAGAGCGTTTTGGAGGCTGTGGTAGAGATGGCGATAGTTTGAACTGAGATGACAACAGTGGGACTGGAGATAAATGGTAAGACTCAAATGTTACTGAGAAAATGAAATCAAAGGACTTGGAGTAATAGTGAATATGGGGGATGAGGAGAAAGAAAGTGTCAGGGATAACTCCTAGATTTCTGTCATGGTAGGTTTGTCATGTGTCATTTTGAGGCTTACCTCTGAAAGTTCAACAGATTTGGAGTTGATTTTGGACGTCTTGTGACAAAGGTGACTATAATATGTCTAAGAAGATACCTGAAGCTGTCAGTTGACTATGTGGCTCTGGAATTCCAAGGAAATGGCTGGAGACATCTATTTATAGGTCTTTTGTGTTGAGGAGATTGTTGAATGCATAAGTGGGATTGGATGCATGTACATGGTGTAGGAAGGAAGTCAAGCCATTGGCAAGGAACAGGACATATCTAGGAATGGCTTGAACAAGGCCAATCACCAGTGATTCGCTCCCGCTATGTTTATTTGTCATTCAGTTCTTTCACTTTCTCCTTGGAAGAACCTCCCGAGTTAAGGTCCTACTTCCTGCCTCTGCCGTAATTGGCGCCTCCATCATTTAACACAAATGCTCTGACAGACTCTAACAGGACTTTCCACCACTTCCTTCCCAATGCTAGTGCTGGCCCTGGTTGCTTCTGGAATTACCGTCTTAAAAGACAAGTTGAATTGTTTATCTCCAACTGAAAGCCTCTGGGGCTTCCTGTTGCCTACAGAATACAGTGTGAGTCCAGAGCTGGCATACAAGACTGCTGACGATGGAGCGAACCACTCTTCTCTTACTGTTCTCATAGCACCTTGTTTTTATGGCCGCCTGTCAAGGATCACATTATGCTGAAGCTATGTACTGGAGAGCTTGGGCTTCCTCCCTGGCTGGAATGCAATAAGCCCTCTGACCCAAGAGATTGGACTTCACCATTTTCACATCTCTAAAGAAAAAGTGGTTGGCATGCAGGGGGAATATAGCAATGGGAACTCAGCTGAAGTCTGACCTTGCCCAGATCCTGTGGCTTCCTTTCCCTTGTACAAATGGAAATACAAAATATTTGCCTCTTCCCTACCTCTGAGGCATGTTTTGCTTTAAAGAAAGGGACCTCCCTTCCTAAAGGGGAGGAGTTATATAAACAATGCTTAGGAGAAATAATAATAATACATGTGCAATCGTGTATTTTTAAGTCAGTAGTCAAAGCTGCTTTACCAGTTTAGCATCATATTGTTTCAACTCAAAATAAATGCCCTTAAAAACTCCATTGGATTAAATTCTGTAGATAAATACATGTGCTCAGTGACAAAAGGTCAAACTTCAATTTGAAGAACCTCAGTGAAAACATCTTCTTTAAACAATTAGCTATCTGTACATCAAATATGTAGGCCTAACTTACTATTTCAGAGAAAGAGAGCAAGAAAGGAGAAGAAGAAAGAGAACATGATTTTGAATAAGTTTTGAAACCTATCATTCAGAGGAAAGAAAATTAGATGATTTGCTTATTACAGATTTTTATTTCTCATCTTGGTTGAAAAGCAATTGGCTGGCCCTAATAGTTTGCTCAGGGTTGATGTATTCCATAGTACCTACTTACAAAGAACATTTCTGTACAGTTCTAGGATTTTCACCTGCAAGGCAGTGCTGAAGGCAGATAAATGCAAAACAGAATTTTCAGAAATTATTTCCTTACTTCAATAAATGCCTAGATATATGTGGGCTCTCACGAATAGAATGCTTTCTTGAGAAAGCCCTTAAAATGCCCTTAAAAATGGCAACATAATTCTTCCGTAATTTTCTTGAAAAAAATCATAATCATAGACCACTTTTTAAAGCTTTATTTTGTGTGTGTATGTCCAAAGAAACATTTAAAAAATATATTTACATATGACCTGGACCCTCTACACTTCAGATAAATATAAATGTATAGTGAGTCTGTTATTGAATATTGCATATTAGTAAGTAAAATCTCAGTATATGCACACTGTCTCAAAGCATTTTAGTTGTGTTTGTTCTTCATTTGTGGGCCTTTGCAGCACAGTGTGGGAAGGGTAAAGATCTGAGTACTTGCAGGAATGGAGATGGGGATCTGGTGGTAAGAATGTGGAATCATGATTCATCTCATGCTGTGATCTTTCAGGCTTACAGATTCCCTCAGATCTGTACATAATGCTTTCTTTCTTTCTCTCTTTTAAGTTCATATGCTTATTTTTTCTTTTAAAGAATAAAACAGAGAGATAGAGAGAGAGAGAGAGAGTGAGGGGAGTAAAGAGGTACCCCTAATGGGGTTGTCATGTCCACACATGTGCATTCCTACAGACAAGAAGATGGAGTGGCTGAGTTATGTTAAGTGCATGTAAAATACATTCAAACCAATTTTATTTGTTTAAAAATATGAAACTAAATGTGGTGTAGATAATAATATCAATGCTAAATCTTTAATAAGTATGATTTCACCAATTATTTAATAATCATTGCATACTGGGACAAACAGATGGTATAATGGTTATGTTGCTGGACTCCCACATAATTGTCTGTGGTTCAAGTCCAAGATCCAGCAGCTTAAAACTCACACCAAACGCGTGTGCATGCATGCCCAAAATCCTGAGAGGAGAATGGAGGAGAAAAGATTGCAGTGTGGCCATCCTCTCTGGAGAGTGATTTCTCACTTTCTGTCTCTCTGTCTCTCTCTATCTCTCTGGCTAATGCACAAGCCCTATAGCAAAAATCTCTCAAAAAAAAAAAATTCATTGCATGCAAAGCATTTTTACTGGGACTATCTCATTTAATCTTTGTGACAACCCTTTAAAGTAAGTACCATTATTATCCTCATTATATATACAAAGAAACAAAGCACAAGAAAAAAAGAAAAATTCATGGCCTGGTGGTTAAGGCTGCTCCCAACATATCCTGCTAAAATCATCAGGGGAATATGAGGGAAGTCGTAAACCTACTAAATGCATCTCTAAATAAACATCCATTTCCAATTGTGAAACAGCTCAGATGAATATCCAAGTATCTTTGAATAATCACAATCACATCTCCTAGATGGCCGCCTACATTCCTACATGGTTCAAGTTCCAGACTTGACAGCTTGAAAATCATGATGCGCACATGTATGTGTGTGCCCAAAATCCAAGAAGAGAATGGAATGTGATTGCAGTGTGGACATTCGCCCTGGGGGGTGCTTTCTCACTTTCTCTCTCTCTTTCTATCTGTGTCTCTCTGACAACACAAGCACCCTCTGACAAATTTTTAAAACAAAACAAAACAAAAACTCATCCAAACACACGCCATTAGCATGTATGCTTATTTTAGATTCTTTGACAAATAAATGATAATTGCAGAAAACAAATACAGACATATATCACATATACACAAACACACACATATAGATAATAGTTTTGTGTTTTTTTTTTTTGTATTTTTTAGAGGTTTTTGTTATAGGGTGCGTGCGCTCGCCAGACAGACGGAGAGAGACAGGGAGACAGAAAGCGAGAAATCACCCCCCAGGGGGGATGGCCACGCTGCAATCCCTTCTCCTCCATTCTCCTCTCAGGATCTTGGGCACATATGCACATGTGCCCAGTGTGAGTTTTTTTTTTTTTTTTTTTTTTTTTTTTTTGGAGAGATTTTCGCTATAGGGCGCGTGCGCTCGCCAGACAGACAGAGAGAGACATAGAGACAGAAAGCAAGGAATCACCCCCCCAGGGGGGATGGTCACGCCGCAATCCCTTCTCCTCCATTCTCCTCTCGGGATCTTGGGCTCGCACGCACACGTGCCCGGCGTGAGTTTTAAGCCACCAGGTCCGGGACGCAAACCGTGGTCGACTACGTGGGAGTCCAGCGACATAGCCATTACACTAACTGCTGGTTCCCCCCAGTGTGAGTTTTAAGCCACCGGGTCCGGGACGCAAACCGCAATCAACTACATGGGAGTCCAGCGATATAGCCATTACACTAACTGCTGGTCTCAGATAATAGTTTTTGATATTATTGAAGCTCATTACAAATGAGCTTAAAAATTTATTTTCCCTTCTAACGCCATTTGAAATGTATTCCTATTATACAAATAATTTTAGTGATTAAAGTTTGAAAGTAGGAAGTCTGTTATAAAATCTATGTAAAAATTTTATGAAAACCCTTGGTTTTCTCATCTAAATAATAAGGTGTGTTATATAGGTCAATCACACTACGGAATCCTATTAATACTGTGTTATTTTTACTTACGTATTTACTTAACCAGCAAAGCCAGAGTTTCTCAGAATTTTCCATTTGTCTCATCTTACAGTATTTCCCGCCTCTCTATTTTATCTACAAAACCTCCCAAATTCAAATGTGTATCTGCACCCTGAGCTCTTCAACCAAAACTCTGAGAGGAAAAGAGTAAAATTAAACAAGCCTGGAGGATGGAGTATTTGAAACCCTCATCAAAGTCCCTTCAGCACATGATCTCCAAGAGTCCCATTTCCTCAGCCCCACAATGGCAATTGGGTAATAATTAGGCACAGTTTCTGAGGACAGCATTAACATGGTGAATGTCAAGCCATTCTTTTACAAAGAATGCAAAGTGTAAACCGCTTGAAATGACTACTTTCTTAAAGGATGTCAGAAGTATGTAGTCTCTGTTACTGAACAGACTGGGAGCAAAGCATAGCCAGAGAAGGTCAGCTCAGATACGTGCCTTCACACTCAAGCTGCCAAAAAACATAAGAAAATGTTTAGAACAATGAATTGAAAGTCTAAAGATTTTAATTCTCATGGAAAGTTAACTCCCCAGCACTCACTCACACCTCTTTTAGCCTCTGATTAAAAAGGAAAATCAGGAAAGAGCATGGAACTGGGCCATCTAATGGAAATACTTCATCAAGCGGTGACCTTTCTGTTTGTCATTGTTTGGCCTCCCTGCTTCCTTGGGCATACTGTTTTAATAAGCATTTGCCATTTTAATCTGCACAAGCATCTTAATAATTTCCAAAGATACTTGGAAACTCATCTGAGCTGTTTCACAATTGGAAATGGGTGTTTATTTAGAGATACATTTAGTAGGTTCACAACTTCCCTGGTATTCCCCTGATGATTTTAGCTAGATAGTTCGGGGACATATGCCAATATTTTAAAGATGTCATTTCTATCACAATAGTGATAGTAAGAGTTCCATGTTCACATAAACTTTCATAATGGTAATGTCTATATTTGTGTGTGTATTTAACCATGCCTGGTATTTTGGCTTTGTAGAATAAACCATTTATGGGTTATGTTCACTATCTAGATATCTAAAGTGTTGGTACATGTCTCTGCAAAGAACATAGCATCAAATAGCACTTAGGATACTAGATCGTGCACTCATCTCACTAGAGAATTTTTTTTTCCACAGCACTACCTTTTATTAGAGATTGCATTAAGTTAAATCACTAGGAACATGGAAGTCCTAGTTAAAGGGTACAAAAACCCTTGAGGCCTCCTCAGATCTCCTAGTGAACCACTGGCTCAGGTTCTTTAGTGGGATCGCTGCCTGGTTCCAGGTATAGACCATTCTAAGAATATTGCTTTGGCCCCACGGGCTAGTAGGAGGGGTAATACTCCCCCACCCAGAACATGAACATCATGAAGGCCACAGAGCTGAAGAGGTGCTTACACATGATATTCCAAGAAACAGTGTACGGGCTGTGTCCACCCGGGTTCAGATATACATGTCCAGGTCCCAGTGCATAGGTTCACCCTGGTTCAACCTCAGACCTGAGTGGTCCCAGTCATGCCATGGATCCCTCTCCTGATGTGAGCAGTCAGGGAGCTTTGGGTAGTCGCCGTACCCCATGCCATCATCCGGGTAGGGTTCATAGTCTTCCACATGCATATTATACTTCTTGGTGGCGGTGGCCCTTTCTTCTGGGGTCTTAGGATACGCCCCAGGGAGCATATCCTTGGTCATGTGGGAGGCTCTGCATGCACCCAATGGCACCTCGTTCCAGGTTGCCCTTTGTGGCCACCAGATCCCCAGGACCTGAGCCCTGGCTGCCACTATCTTCACCTTCTCCGCCTCAGACCCGAACATCACTAAAGAACTTTTGAGTTAATTATTTAATCTCCCTAGGCCTCAGTTTCCCTAGCTGTGAAATGTTAAAATAGACCCAGATCATCTCTCAGATATGGAACTCTAATTATCTAATGTTTGTAAAATGATCTTCAAAGAATATCTTCAGGGAAACGTTACTTATACATACATCTTTTAATATAAGCACAAATATTCTCTGCATCTAATGAATGCACAGTCTGTCAGAAGCCATGCTAAAATTCTTAAGTACAAGCTCTAATATTAGCCCGACAGCAGCACTATAAGCAGAGTCAGATAAAGGGCCATATAGTGAGATGCTATTGTAATTAAATCAGAAGTTGTTTGGTTTATAATAGATTAAAACCTCTCATTTGAGTTTGTTTGTTTGTTTTTAAGAGAGAGATTTTTGCTATAGGGCTCATGTGCTTACCAAAAAGACAGACAAAAAGCGAGAAATCACCCCCCAGAAGTGTGATGGCCACACTGCAATCCCTTTTCCTCCACTCTTCTTGATATCTTGGACACTCACACATAAGAGCCCAGTGTGAGTTTTAAGCCACTGGGTCCGGGACTCAAACCACATTGACTATATGGGAGTCCAGTGACATAGCTATTACACCATCTGCTGGTCTCCCAAGCATTAATTTTGTATTTACATGAAACAAAGCCAGCTCCATGGCTCAGTGCTTAAGAGAGACAGATCTCACATGGCCACTGTGGTTTAAGTCTTAGACTCTGAGCCTGAGAAACATGCGAGGCATATATGCATACATGCTCCAAATCCTTGGGGCCAGGTGGTGGCAGAGAGCACTGTGGCTGGCACATGAGAGAGATCCTGGGTTTGCATCCTGAGCCCTCCTGGAGCACACTGAGGGTCCACATGCATTTGCTTGTGATCAGGGCTGGCTGAGACTGGGGGTGGATCTCTGCATGAAGACCCTTTCAGGGCACCTGTCTCTCTCTCTCTTATGAAAGAAAGAATACACTTTAAAAATTTATTTTTACCAATTTTAGATCTCTATGCTTTGGTAGCTAGGGTGAGCGAGAGGTCCTATTTTTGAGACATTTAAAATGAAGATGATGAAACTGAAACAATAAATATAGTGAAAATAGAAGTATCCAGAAAAGCACCTCAGTCATTGTAAAAAATAAAATATGTGTCACTCTAGGAGCTTGGTTTTGGATTTTTGTCTCTGGGGTTCAAAATTCACATTGCTGTAGACACCAACATAGTTCGTGCAAGGTAATCAAAAACATTTCTTGACCTTAGAAACCATAGACTGGGACCAACAGTTGGCATAATGGCTATGTCGCTGAACTCCCATGTAGTCGACGGCGGTTCAAGTTCCAGACTCGGTGGCTTAAACTCACGCCATGCATGTGTGCATGCGTGCCCAAGATCCCAAGAGGAGAATGGAGGAGAAGGGATTGCAGCGTGGCCATCCCCCCTGGGGGTGATTTCTCGTTCTATCTCTCTGTCTCTCTCTGACATGTGCCCTATAGCAAAAAAAAAAAAAAAAAAGAAAAACCCTCTCCAAAAAAAAAGAAACCATAGACTCAGATCCCTGATGTCATAGGCAAGAATACAGATGATAACACAGAGTCAAAGCTGCTTGGGACTAAAATGCAATGACCTAACTTCTTCCCTGGGATCTTTCAGGGAATGAGAATGAAGGAATGCTCCAGATTCACTGGAAGGTCTAAGTGATTCTATGACTTCCTAGAAATTGTATTGTGCTCAAACTGTTTCTGTAGGGAGTTAAGTAGGGAATTCTACTATTCTGACCCATATCTTTGGGCCACCAAGGGGCGTTTTCTTTGCATCTAACAAATACTTTTTATTCCCACGAATGCATGATACTGTTTATCTAAAGGACAATAGGACCTTGAAACATCTAAATAGCAGGTTGCTCTGGAACTTTTACCCTTTTTCCCTCATATTATTAATTATCTAAGATTATTTTATTGTTGATGCTCTAATATCTCAGTCATGTCTCCTTCCAAAGATAGCTAGGGAAAAAAAGAAAAGGCATAAAATGTAAGTCACGGACTGAATGGTGGTGAAGCAGTAACACGGTGATCTGAGGCTGACCCAGATGGGAAAGTTTGGGTTCATTTCTGGAGACCTTCTTGAACAAACTGGGTATACATGTAGCCATTATCCAGGACTGGCTGAAGCCAGGGGTGGATGACAGAGTAAAGGTCCTGTTGGAAGTGACTCTCTTACCCTCTCTCTGTCATGAAATAAATAATTTTTAAAACTTTAAGAAGGACATAAAACATTTATTTTTGCAACCTGAGATCCAACCCCTCTGGAAAAGCATCAGAGGAGGAAAAAAATATTAAAGAGATAGCTAAACAGTATTTATAGATTTTAGAAATCATCTGCTTGACCCTGGCTACAAGGGCCGTCTAGCGTTGGCAGCACACATCAACCCCTCCTCTAGAAGTGAAAAGTGTTCACATTCCCTATGGCGTCACAGTGCAGCTAGGTTATGCTTGTGATTCCTAGCCTACTCCTAAAATACTTCTGAGAAGTACTCATGGGTCATATCTGCCGTTGATTTCATTTTTCTATATGCATAAAATATTGTTAGACACAAATGTGTGTGTATATGTGTGTATGTTTTATTGCAGACATAAAATAATGAGAGCAAAAGATGCAAATCATAAATGGAGAAGTGTGAGTTATTGTACAAATGCTATTTTTTCCTCTGGTGCAAACGTCTCTCTAGAGTAGAATAAAACACCCTCTATAAAAGTGAAACTAATTTGGATTAGGGAAATGTAAATCAAAACCATGAGACACTACCTCATACCCACTAAGATGGGGAGTATCAAGCAAACAGAAAATAACAAGTGTTGGTAAGGATGTGGAGAAATTGGAAACTTTGTGTACTGTCACTGGGCATGTAAAACAGTGCAGCTGCTGTGGAAAACAGCATGGCAGCTTCTCAAATTAAAAATAGAATGACCATATGGTCCAACAATTCCACTTCTGGGTACCTACCCAAAAGAAATGAAAGCAGGGTCTTAGAGAAATATTTGTACATCTGTGTTCATAACAGCATATTCAAAATAGCCCAAAACTGGAAGTTACCCTAGTGTCCATCAACAGGTTGACTAGATAAGCAAAATGTGTTATATGTATACAGTGAAATATCATTCAGTCTTAAAAACGAAAGGGAATCTGACATGCTACAACCTGGATGAAATTTTTAGACATGTCTTCAATGAATCTATCCCCCAAAACCCTAAATATCCTATGAGTTGACTTAAATGAGGTATCTAGGATACTCAGATTCATCAAGACAGAAAGTAGAATGGTGGTAGTTTGGGAGGAGAAAATGGAAGTTATTATTTAATGAGTATAGAGTTTCAGTTTTGCAAGTCCAAAAGAATTCTGCCTGTGAACCTCAGGACAGTGGACAGCAAATGTCCCCAGAGAAAGAAGCACCACAAGAGTCTGGAATGATGGGGACACAGTGGACCTGGCAGAGCTGAGATGGTGACTACCAACCCTTGCTGTGTTATACAATATACCCGTTCTAATAGAGTCTCTCAATATTCCAAGCAGATGATTAATCTTTGAAATTGATGTAACATCATTTTAAATATGCAACTGAATTTTCAAAAATCCAAATAGAAGCAATCCTTAACCCATTGGTCCCGTTCCACCTCTCTCTCCCGCCACCAATTTTAGTCCTCTATCATATTTATTTCTTTGCCTATCTGGCATTGATGTAGAAAGGGTATTGAACTATAGCCAGCTGAGGGTCAAGATACAGCAATTTCTGTTGAAAAGTTTCAGAAGACTCCTTTCTTTAAAATGCCTGGGGTCTGTACAGTAATGGAAGTCTCCCCACTTGGGTACATAAAAGCAATTGTTTACCCTAGTCTGTGAAAAGATTTCCAAAGGGCAATACAAATTGTAGGCTATTAAGTGCCATGGATTAAAATAATAAAAAAAAAGGACCAACAGGAGGATATGGTGGAATTACAGTAATAATACAAACAGTATTTATAATGGATTGTTGAAATCCTAGTTGCAATGTAATCATAGCTATTTTATGGCCATGGTCTTTACTTCGATGCCAGCCTATTTCCTGAAAGATTAAAAAAAAGTAACAAAGTTCCTATAATATGTCTCCCCATAATGAAGCCAAGATTGACTCCTCATTTTATGTTATTCTTCCTTAGGTCCTCGGAGGGTGTTTTTCATAAAAATTAATAGCTTACAATTCACTCCCTACTTTTCTTTTTACAGAACTTCCCACTTCTTATGCCCTGTGGGAAAGACTAACTAAGGAAAGAAAATAAAAGGACTGTAGGAGAGAAGTCAGTCAAAAACAAGCCCTCCAAACTCAAGGAGTTTCTTTCTTTCTTGTACACAGAGAGCATTCTCGTAAAGAAAACAAGAGATTTGTAATTCCTATAATTTGGCTAGCACAAGCACACAACTACTTACTTCCTGTGTGTTAGTCATTTTTGGTTGCCTAGCTGCAAAACACAAATACATTGCAAAACAATTTTTTCATCACAATTGTATGCATCTGTCAATGGGTCTACTCTCCTACCTTTTTAAAAAATATGTGTTAAAAACAATAGACATCACTATATCAATTCCAGATTTCTGATTACTCCAGCCTTGCCTAACTTGACATTTGGCCTTGAAACTCGCTTAAATGTTGGGACTGTCTGAGTCTGGATGACAGAGAATTGCCTAATATAATGAAAAAAGTGCTAGAAATGAGCAGTGGTAGTATCCAGAGAATTTTTTTTTTAAAGTTTTTTTTTAATTTTTTAATAATTATTTATTTAATTTTATTTAATCACTCATTTATTTTAATTTGACCAGAGAGATACACAGAGGAGGAAAGAGAGAGAGGGAAAGTGAGACAGGAAGCCACCAGGTCCAGGACTCGAACTGTGGTCGGCCATGTGGGAGTGTCCAGCACCTTAACCACCACGCCACCTGCTGGTCCCGAGAATTTTTATGTATGTGTATGTGAAGTCTGTAGAACAAAGAAAGGAATGTTCTTTTATTCTGAAATGAATTAAATTCCCAATTAATTGCAAGTTTCACGTATGTTAGCGTTATTCTGCAATGAGTTGTTCCAGTGTTCATTTCTGATGGTATGACTACTCTGAGATACTCGAATACAATCCCAGGTTCCCTGATGTTTACCTCCTCAGGGTTGGCTGAGAGTCATGGCTAGTACAAAGGATAGCAAAGCACTTCTGGAACAGGGTTCTTGAGTCACTTCTGTCTTCCCTAAATCATGCAATTGGCATAGACTGAAGCATATTAGCTTCCTACAAAGGCCTGAAGAGGTGATTCAGTAAATCCTAAAGGAAGATGGTAAAAGGAAGGATGAGAGTGTGTTTACAAGCTCGGAGTTCTTGGATTGGCCTTGTCCACAGGATGGAACATGAGACAACTCTACACTCTACCATGCATAAGGGAGTCTTAACTCATACAAATACATTTGAAACCCTTGATATCACACTCAAAGCCTGAACTCTACCTCGTAACCTGTCCCATATCAATGTTCCCCTAAGAGAAACTAGTATGCCTGACACATGGTCGGCATTGAATCAATACTTGCTGAGTGAACAACAATTTGGGGAACTTTGTACAAATGGCTTGGTATGGGAATTGTAAAGCTATGCTCAGCTAGTTTTGAATATCCTCAGAGTCTCTTATAAGATCCCAGACATATAAATGAGTAAGAATACCCATAGTACAAGAATCATTTTCAAAAGTCAGGAAATATGCTTTTCTAATACTAGCACAAAGGAGAGATTAGCCCTTTGTAGGAGCAATTTGTGCTCTGGGGTGGGTGTGCAGATGAATTAACTCAATCAAACATTGATGATAAATCAGTTCACTAAAGTGTCCAAATTCAGGGTTGAGGACCTATGCTGTTTCTGAGATCTTCTCAGGGTCCTTGATAATAGTTTCAAAGTTGCTTCTCTTCTTTCTACTACCTTGTTTTAAAGAGGGAATACTTGAATAAACAACCTATGAGAACATCCATTCACCCCACTAGAATTGGAGGAGAGAACAGATAAAACACAAAGTTGGCCTAACACTAAAACAGTAAAAAAATGATCAAGGGGAAAAAGAAAGAAGCAAAATATTTAAGGGACACAAAAATGGAAAATTATCTGTTGACAATAACGTGTATGATAATATCTTTAATTGGACTAATATATAGTATATTCAAGCTGGAAAAATTATTTAAAAGCTTTCATGATATACAGTGATTGAATGTATAAAAATAAATAAACTGAGAAAATTAACAAACTCAGTTATAAAAACTAACTTTCTCAAATATCTAGAAATCATCCTGAGTCACCATTTTAAAGTCTTCATGCCAGATGTATCAGCTGGCAGTTTTTGAAGATATTGAGCTTCATACAAACACAGAGGGGTATAAATACATACATATACACACAAACATACGTATTTTTTTTTTTTTTTGGAGAGGTTTTTGCTATAGGGTGTGTGAGCTCGCCAGACAGAGAGAGACGGAGAGACAGAAAATGAGAAATCACCCCCCAGGGGGGATGGCCATGCCACAATCCCTTCTCCTCCATTCTCCTCTCGGGATCTTGGGTGTGCATGCACACGCGCCCAGCGTGAGTTTAAGCCACTGGGCCCAGGACTCGAACTGCAGTCAACTACATGGGAGTCCAGCGACATAGCCATTACGCTAACTGCTGTTCACAGAACACATATATTTTTAATATTAGTTCTATAAAGAAAAGATGTTGTCAAAGAGAAAAAGTGAGGCCACTTCTTACCCATCATACTTTTGAGGATCATTCTCATGCATAAAAACTCTTGTGATAATGCCTTATGTTTATGATTTGTCTTCTCTGCAAGGAGCTTCAAGGGTTTTCATAATTATGGCATACGGCCCATTCTAATCAACCTGGAAAATGTAAATGAAGCTATAGCAAACATAATTCAAAGCCACAAACAATTTTCAAAGGCATTTATGCTTGATTTTGGAATGTACATGGTATTTTTCCTTACCAATTGTGTTTATTGCACTGATGTTCAATTTGAGCTCCTTTTCCATAGCATGGACCAACAGACAGTACAAAGAGGCTGCCCAGATGTCTCTTAGGGTCAGGATGAGGTCAGACCAAGAGTTAAAACTTTCTGTAAATAGCTAAAAAGTACATAATTAGAAGCAGGCAGCATTATCTCACTTATTCTCACACTATTCCTTGAATATGATCAAGCATTTTGGTTCATGAAGATCAAGGAAAGTATGAGTACAACCCTGTATCAGGAAAGATGAGGTGCTGGGTTGGGCTGTGAAATACCACATGGCATGTGCCATGCCCAGACCTGGGTAACTCCTAATTTTAATAAGCAGAGACGTTAATTAACATATCAAGGATTGGGAACCAGCAGTTAGCGTAATGGCTATGTCACTGGACTCCCACGTAGTCGACTGCAGTTCGCGTCCCGGACCCGGTGGCTTAAAACTCACGCCGGGCGCGTGTGCGTGCGTGCCCAAGATCCCGAGAGGAGAATGGAGGAGAAGGGATTGCGGCATGACCATCCCCCCTGGGGGGTGATTTCTCGCTTTCTGTCTCTATGTCTCTCTCTGTCTGTCTGGCGAGCGCACGTGCCCTGTAGCGAAAACCTCTCCAAAAAAAACAAAAAAACAAAAAAAACATATCAAGGATACAAACCTATGGAGTAGCAGAGATGGGAGTTATACTCAATTTTTCACCTGACCCCAAGTTTTTCGTACTTCCCTAAGAACTAGGAAGCTCACCAGAAATCTTAAACATCACACTTAAGACAATATGTGATATATAATAAAATCATAGGGTTCATTAACAACACTAAAGGACACCTGAGACATTTAGGAGCAGATTCCCAGTAGGTTTTCAGTCAGGGTGATTTCATTCAACTGTCAGCTCAGTCCTGTCTGGTGATTGATGATTAGTGAGATGTCCGCCCAAGATCCACACCTCAGAATCGCATTTATTACCTCTCCTTTCTCCTCTCCTCTCTTATCAAGTCAGTAACAAAGTTCCATCTCTCTTACCTTCTCAATGACTCTCCCACTTGTGTCCATTCTCTCACCCCCATTTTGTCTTATATAGGAAGCTGGAGCATACATCAGGGACATGAGGCCTGGGTTATTGCATTAACTTGCTAGCTTAGCTTTGCATCTTGTAACTGCTGAAACTGTGGCCAGGTTAATTTCTAAATGCTTGTGCAGTTGCTATGTATCAGACCCTGAGCTTATATCCCACAGTAGGCAAAAGAGGCACAGTAGGGAGAACTGTGAACATTGCACTTAGCATTTTCCCAACACAAAATCTTATATATATATATGTATATATATATATATATATATATATACATATATATACATATATATATATTTATATTTATATATATATTTATATATATTTATATTTATATATATATATTTATATTTATATATATATGTATGTACACAATATTATTTGACTGATGACATTCTCCACTCAGTTATTCCTAACTTGGATTCAAGTTATCCTTCTGGAGCTCCCAATGGAGAGCAGGGACCAACACACACATATACAAGTTCATAATTACAAGACCATAGAGCAGAATGGAATGGGTAGGGAGGAGGGGCAAGACAAAGGGCAGAATCAAGGAAGACCTCCAGGTTTCTATAAAGAACTAGGAAAGTGATAGTGCTATTTATGGAAATGAGGAAGATTGAGGGCTTATTTTTTTTAGAGAAATATTTTTGCCATAGGGTGTGCCCACTCACTAGAGAGACAGAGACACAAAGTGAAAAATCACCCTCCAGAGTGAGAAATCACCCTCCAGGGGTTATGGCCATACCATAACCCCTTCTCCTCCATTATCCTTTCAGGGTTTTGGGCACTCACACACATGCGTGCACACACACACACACACACACACACACACACCTGGCGTGAGTTTCAAGCCTCCAGGTCTGGGACTCAAACCATGGTTAGCCGTGTGGGAGTCCAGCTATGTAACCATTATGCCATCTGCTGGTTCCTGAAGGGACGATTTGAGGTAAAGGAGGGAAAATCAGAGACCAATTTTGAACATGTTAAAGTTGCGATGGTTCTTACATATTTCTGAGGCATCCAAGAAAAGGTGTCACATAGCCAGCTCTATCTATAAGAGTGTGACTCTGAGAAGAATTAAGAACTAGTGCTATAAATTGTAGAATAAAATTTGAGCTAATGGATGTGAACTAACTCATGGGAATGACTTAGGTCTACCAGGAAGAAAGAAGAGAACTCACTCCCCTATAGGGTAGATAGAGAAAGAATCAACAAACAGGATCCAGAGACATGAAAACATCAGGAATAATGATATAAAAGTTAGTAGAAAACAATTGTTTCAAGGAAGAGCCATCAATGGTAGTGGTAATACTGCCCAGAGATAAAACTAGAAATATGTCTACTAGATATGATGACAATGTGGAAGATATGCAAAACCAATACAGTGGTTTTGCTTCTGAGCAGAAGTCCTTCTGGAATGAACTGAACTAGGAGACAAAGAAGGCAAGCCTGTGTGTACAAGCAAATCGCTACTTAAAATCCTTATTTAATTTTGTGACTCCCTTACTGGAAAACTGTAGGTAGGTCCCTATTGCCTATAACATAAAATCTGCATTTCCTAGTCTTATTTTCAACTTGTCATTCATATGAATATTCCATTCTGGTCGTATTAAACTAATCATACACCTTTCTTACTTTTTCACTTCTGCCTATAGGAACCTTTACACCAAGAATTCACTGTACTTACACTTCTTTGTGCCTTTGCTCCTATATGATGGCTTTCATAGTTACCCTAATGTTTTCCCCTCTGAAATTTTATTGCACCTCTTGTCTTTCACCCCTCTGGTGGTACTTGCCAGATAATTTGTGTATCTCTTACATCTTATCTTACCAAAGAGTAGGGAGTACTGTGAACATTGTACTTAGCATTTTCCCAACACAAAATCTTATATATATATTAGTACACAGTATTATTTGAGTGATAGTGATGTTCTCCACTGTTATTTGTAACTTGGATTCATTGTCAAGAACAGACTTACCTATCTACCTCCTTTGATGCCATTCCCAGAAAAATGCTGGCAAAGGGACAAGAGTCTGACCCAGTGAGTGTGTTTCATTTTGCCTTCAGTGAATTTTATTGCTTTATTTTAGATTAGACTTAGATTTACAGAAAAAGTGAAGATAGTAAAGTTTTCATATACCACACATTCAATTTCTTCTGTTATTAACAACGTGTATTACTATGGCACATTTGTCTCAATTAATTCATCAATATTGACTTATTATTATTACCTAAAGCCTATACTTTATCCTGATTTCTTAGTTTTTACCTAATGTCATTTTTCTGTTTTAGGGTTCCAACCAGAATCACATTTTATTTTATTATCATGTCTCTTTAGGCTTCTCTTAGTTACAGTTTCTTGGACTTTTCTTGTTTTTTAATGACCTTAAGAGTTTTGAGGAGTACTGATCAGATATTTTAAAGAAAATTCCTCACTTAGGATTTGTCTCATGCTTTTATATTTTTTAAGAGGAATTTTTGCTATAGGCATGTGAGCTCACAGGAGAGACAGAGAGAGACAGAGAGACAGAAATCCTCCTCCCCCCAGGGAGATGGCCATGCTGCAATCCCTTTTCCTTCATTTTCCTTTTGAGATTTTGGGCATGCATGCATACGTCCCTGGCATGAGTTTCAAGCCACCGTGACTTGAACCATAGTCAGCCATGTGGGAGTCCAGTACCTTAACCACTACATAACCTGCTGGCCCATCTCATGCTTTTCTCATGATTATACTGGGATTTGGGGTTTTACACAAAACAGCAGAAAAGTACAGTGCCACAGTTTCCATTACATCATATCAAATGTACATGCTATCAATGTAGCTTATCACTGTTGGTGTGGACCTTCATCACCTAGAAATGTTCATTATGTTTTTGCCTATTCTTTTTTTACCCTTTCCATACAATACTCTTTGTGAAAATGTCCCACTACCCATATGTAGCCCACACTTAAAGAGTGAAGAGTTATGTTCCACCTACTTAAGGGTATCTACAAAAAATATTTGCAGTTTTTCTGCATGAGATATTTATCTATTATCTCTCATTAACTTACTAAATAGTTTTATCTTATCAGTATGGACTCATGGTATTTATTTTGCATTTTGGATTATAATCCAATCTATTGAATTTTTTGCTCAAGTTGGTCCTTATAACTTTGGCCATTGGGAGTTCTCTTTCACTTGTCTCCTATTTATGTCTCTTTTGACACATCCCCATGAAGAATTTTGTTCTGTTTTCTTTTGTCATATTTTGAGTATTTCCTCTAGAAACAAGATACTCTATGCATGTCTTGTATATTTTCTGACCCAGTCCCAGAATCAGCTATTTCTCTAGGGAGTCCTCTTCCCATTTTAACATGGTAGTAGAAACCAAAATTTGTACAATAGGTGTGCTCATTGCTAATGGGTTGCCATTGTATCTTGGTCCTCTCAGTTGACTTAACAAAGAAATATACGTGTGTACACTAACCTAGGCATATATACCTATTTATAAATGTTTATGTATATAACTGTCAATATCAATATTAAGTTAACTATAAGTTTATATTGATATCTTCAACTCTAATACATTACCTCCTTCCTTTTGTTTATCTGGCACCTCCTACTGTAATGGTGGATCTCTTGACTCTGATCTTATGCCGTCCACTCATTTCAATGCTCAGTTGATTAATATATAGTGGCTTCAGAATGCTAATTCATACCCATGTGCCATGGAAAAACAATTTTGTCAACTAGCATACAGTGCTTACGTATAGCTTCTTTTTTCTTTAGTCTTACTCATTTCCAAAGATCAGAATTTTTATCCTTCATACACTTCAGTGAGGTTGTTTCTGGTGTAATAGTTAGACATCTCTGTTATTTTATATTCTGAATACCATTCTGGAATTCCTTAACCTTATAAATGGTTTTTCGTGAAATATGCACAAATTGAGGTTTACTCCTAGTCTTAAAAATTTGTACAGGTTTTGATCAATACAGTGTCATAAATACACCATTACAGTTTCATACAGAATAGTTTCACTGCCCTAAAGATTCTTATGCTCTTTAACTATTCAACCTCCCTACCCAAACCCTGGCAACTATTGATATAATTACTGTCCTTATCATTCTGCCTTCTCCAGGATGTCTAATATATTTATTATTAGACATATATATTATCATACATGTATGATACACATAGTACGTATTTAACTGTTACAGATTAGCTTTCTTTCAGTTAACAATAAGCACGTAAGATTCATCCATACATTTGCATGGTTTTATAGCTCGTTCCTTTCAGTCACTGAATAGTATTCAGATGAATACTGAATAGTACGTGATATGTCCAGTACATTGTCTGGATGGACTACCTTTATTTGTTTATCTATTCAACTATTGAAAGACATCGTGGTTGCTTTCAGTTTTGAATGAATAAATCTTCTGTAGTCATTCATGTACAGGTTTTTGTGTGGGCCTAAGTTTTCAGATCACTTGAGTAAATACTCAGGAACATTATTGCTGGATCATAAGCCAAGGTTATGTTTAGCATTTTAAGAAACTGAAAAACTGTATTCCAAAGTGGCTATACTATTTCACATTCCCATGGGCAATGAATGGGACTTTCTAATGTTCTACATCTTCACCAGCAATCAGCATAGTCAGTTTTTTGGATTTCAGTAGGTGTTTAGTGTAATCTTGCTATTTAAATTGGCATTTCCCAAGTGATAAATGATATTGGGCATCTTTTCACATACGTTTTGCCAAGTGCAACCTCTTTAAACAGGTGTCTATTCATACTTTAGCCTATTTTTGTTGTTGTTGGATTCCTTGTTTTATTGCTGAGTTTTATAAGAGTTATTTATATATTTTAGGCATAAGTCTGTTGATAAAGATGAGTTGATCTTTAAAACACTTGTACATATTTTGCTAATATTTTTCCCAAATGTGGCTTATTTTTTCATTATCCTAACAGTCTTTCTCAATGTAGAAATTTTTAGTTCTAATAAAGTTCAAATTTTTCTTCCTTAGATTGTCATTTTAATGTTACATTAAAAAACCCACATCCATATTTTCTTCTAAAAATGTCATAGTTTTGTATTTGAGTTAATTTTTATAGAGGGTGTAGGTCTATGTCTAGGTTCACTTTTCTGTATTTGAATACCCAACTGCTCCAGCACCACTTGTTGAAAAGGCAAGTTTTTTTCTTTTGTTTTGTTTTTTTCTTTATTGAATTGCTTTTTCATCTTTAAAAAAAAAAATCTACTGACTATTTTGTGTTGATCTGTTCTGGTCTTTCCATTCTGTCCCATTGATCTATGTGTGTACTCTTTTTGCCAATACCATGCTGTAGCTTAATAGTAAGCTGAAATTGGGTAGCTTTAATTACTTGAAATGGAGAAGCTTGATAGTCCTAAATTGGAGAGTGTAAATCCTCAATTTTGTTTTTCTTCTTCAATATTGTTTTGACTACTCTAGACCTTTACATTAAGTTTTAGAATCCATTTGTTGATATCCACAAAACAACGTGCTGGGTTTCTGATTGAGATTGCATTGAATCTATAGATTAAGGTAGAAACAACTAACATCTTAACAATATTGGGACTTTCAAACCATGAACAATGATCATTTATCCATTTATTTAAATACTTTATTTCATCAATGTTTTGCAGTTGTTTTTGTATATGGGTCCTATATATCTTTGGGTGGATTTATATCTAAGCATTGACTTTCCTCTGGTAATATTGTAAATGGTAACTTTTTCTCATTTCAAAATCCAATGGTTTATTGCTTTATGTGGGAAAAAAAATGACTATTGTATGTTGACCTTCTGTCTACAATCTTGCCATACTTGCTGATTAGATCCAGAAAATTTTTGTAAATATTTGTGTAATTTTCTGCATAAAGAATCATGTCATCTGAGAATAAAGAAAGTTTTCTATTTTTTTTCTTTTCTTTTCTTTCTTTTTTTTTTTTTTTTTTTTTTTTTTTGGAGAGGTTTTCGCTATAGGGTACATGCGCTCGCCAGAAAGAGTGATAGAAAGCGAGAAATCACCCCCCAGGGGGGATGGTCACGCCGCAATCCCTTCTCCTCCATTCTCCTTTTGGGATCTTGGGCATGCACGCACATGCGTCTGGCGTGAGTTTCAGCCACTGGGTCCAGGACTCAAACCGCGGTCAACTACATGGGAGTCCAGCAACATAGCCATTACACTAACTGCTGGTCCCAAGACAGTTTTCTTTTCCTTTCGATCTGTGTATATATTATTTCTTTTTCTTGCCCTTTTTCTATTAACTAGAAAGTCCAGTATAATATTGAATGAGAGTAGTCAAACAGGATGTTTGTCCTTGCCTTTTTCTTGATCTTAGCGAAAAAATATCCAGTATCTCACTAATAAGATGATGTTACCTACAGAGTTTTAGGGAAGTGTTCTGTATAACGTTGAGGAAATTTCTCTCTCTCTTGTCTTTCTCTCTTTTTTTAAATGAATGGGTGTTAGAATTTTCCAAATACATTTTCTGTATTATTTGATAAAATCATAAGATTATTCTGCTTTAGCCTACTGATAGGATGGATTACACTGATTGATTAAATCAGCCTTGCATACTTGGAATGAATCTCATTTAGTCATGGTGAATAATTTCTTCACGTATTGCTGGGGTTTATTTTATTTTTTAATTAATTGGTGTATTTCTTTATTTTAGAAAGACATTTTTGCTATAGGGCACATGTGATCACTAGAGAGACAGAGAGAGACAGAGATAGAGAAAGTGAGAAATCATCCCCGCAAGGGAATGGCCATGCTGCAATCCCTTCTCCTCCATTCTTAGAATCTTGGGTAGGCACGCATACATGCCCTGCATGAGTTTCAACCCACCGGGTTCAGGACTCAAACCATGGTCAACCACCTGGGAATCTAGGACCTTAACCACTACGTCACCCTCTGGCCCATATTGTTGGATTTTATTTGCTAACATTTTTCTGAGAATTTTTGCATTTGTGTTTATGAAAGATACTAGATTGTAGTTTTCCTTTCTTACATTAGGTTTAGCTTTTGTATTAGAGTAATGTCATAGAATTATGTAGGAAGTGCCCCCTGCTTCTTCTGGTTCTAGAAGATAATGTGGAGAATTTGTATTTGTTATTATAAATGCTTGGTAGAAATCACCAGTGGAACTGTCTCATCCCGGTGTTTTATTTTTTGAGATGTTGTTTTGGAAGGTTAATTAAGGATTAAATTTCTTCAATAGGTATTCAGATTGTCTACTTCTCCTGTAATTTCTGGTAGTTTGTATCTTTCATGGAATCAGTCTTTTATTTAAGTAATGCAATTCATAGCCATAGAATTGTTTGTAATGTTCTTCTATTATGTTCTTTTAGTGCTAGAGAGTCAGTAATGATTACCCATGTTTTATTTCTGACATTGACAATTTGTGTTTTCTCTACTAGCATTACATGTGTAAAGATTTATCAACTTCATTGACCTTTTAAAAGAAACAGCTTTTGGTTTCATTGACTTTCTTAATTGTTGTCCTATTTCCAACCATTGGTTCCTGCTCTGATTTTTTACTCTTTTACTTTAGGTTTAAATTGCTCTTCTTGCTTTAATTTTGTAAAATATAAATAGGTTATTGATTTTAGCTCTTTCTTCTCTTGTATCATATGTATTTAATGTTACATATTTTCCTTTAAGCACTGCTTTTGCTGGATGTCAGTTTTTTCCAGCTATTTTTTCTGCTATTGATTTATAATTTAATTCTGCTGTGGTCTGAGAATATATTAGGTTATCAGGAAAGTCATAGAAAAAAATTCTATGTAAAAATACCTCATGACTTTCCTGACTTCTTAATACTTTGTATGATTTCTATTGGCCTAAAATTTTTACTGTGTGATTTATGTTTCAAATTATGATCCAGCTTAGTGAATGTTCCATGTGAGCTTGGTAAGGGTATATGTATTCTGCTTTTTTTGGATGACGTATTCTCTAAATGTCAATTAGATCAAGTCTATTGGCAATGCTATTCAAATAGTGTATAGCCTACTGATTTTCTACCTACTTACTATATTAATTACTGACAGAAAGATAATAAAGCAGTGACCACGTTGTTTTGTTTTAATTTGTTTTGTTTTGTTTTAGAGAGAGATTTTTGCTATAGGGTGCATGTGCTCACCAGAGAGACAGAAAGAAACAGAAAGACAGAAAGTGAGAAATCTCTTCCTGAGGGGATGGTTATGCCACAATCCCTTCTCCTTCATTCTCCTTTTGGGATTTTGGGTATGCACGCACATGCACCAGGCATGAATTGTAAGCCACCAGATCCAAGACCTGAAGCACAGTCAAATACATGAAAGTCCAGCAATGTAACCATTATTCCATCTGCTGGTCCCCAGTGACCATGTTTTGATCTTTGAAATAAAATCACCTCCAACACTGTAGATCCAAGTTCCCTCGGAATATGTTCTAATTGCCCTTTTGTGAATAATCAATATGAGTATCCATAAAAAAATGATAGTAATCAATATCTTAAAAATACTAAGGAATTTTTTTATTATATTGGGTCATCAGAAAAGTCATTACATGTTTTTCTGTGCAAAAATGCATCTTGACTTTTCCAATAACCCAGTATGAAAAATAAAATAATCTGAGCACCTAATTATGAAGGGTATTGTGGAATCAGGAAAAAAATGAATGAGATTATTTCTAGAATTCTTTCAGCTCCTGGATTCAATCACACTTCATGAAGTCTCTTGGTAGGTTTTTTGTTTGTTTGTTTTACTTTTCTACTTCCGTGTTCTCATTCTTGTTCATGCCTCACAGTCCTGCTACTTTGTCCTCTATAATAGAGATTATCTGTTAAATAAAACCTAATTTATGATACAAATGTATACTTACTGGGAAAACGAATGGGTCAAATATCTTTCTAGTTTTCCCAAGGTCATCATTTACTATGAAGTGACTGTCTCAAAACATTCAAGTCAAGGAGAAAGCAATCTATATCACCTATTAGCCAGATGAAGTAGAGAACCTGAAAAAGCTGGAGAAAAATAAGGAATCTTTATCAATATTTCTGGCTAAAACAGTAATTTTTCTTTCTTTCTTTTTCTGGAGTGAAACTAAAAAATAAAAAATAAATTAAATTAAATTTAAAAATGAACTCTCTGAGACACCTGAACTTCTCTAGTACGGAAGATTCTTCCAAGTGTTGTCAGAGAGTCCAGGGAGGACTTACTCTGTTGCTATTTTCACTTTTATTCCAGAAAAATAAAGAGCTTGGGGAAAGTTTGACAAAAGACTCTTTATTGATGTGTGTAAATCAGTCATGCAGATTATCATATGTCTTTTGCCAAATACTAACATGATTTCCTAACCCTTTCATATTGATTTACTCTTTGTTGAGTTTTCTTGGATTCTCTGACTTTTAAGACATTTTAGTAGCATGACTGATTTACACACATTGATTAGGATGGATAGAAAAATCTGGAACAAAGATGGACATGTGTACTGTTAAAAGGACAGAAAATTTGAAATCAGAATTGTCATGGAAAACCAGGAAAGTATAGTTGCTATGGACAGCTCACCTTTTCCACAAGGACTTCCTTTTTTTTTTTTTTTTTTTTTTTTTTTTTTTTTTTTTTTTTTCCTATAGGGCGCGTGCGCTCGCAGACAGACAGAGAGAGACACAGAGACAGAAAGCGAGAAATCACCCCCCAGAGGGGATGGTCACACCACAGTCCCTTCTCCTCCATTCTCCTCTCGGGATCTTGGGCACGCACGCACACGCGCCTGGCATGAGTTTTAAGCCACCGGGTCCGGGACACGAACCGCAGTCGACTACGTGGGAGTCCAGCGACATAGCCGTTACGCTAACTGCTGGTTCCCCACAAGGACTTCCTTTTGAGAGACCCTCGTAACTGTTCATCAGTTCTCAGAGCTTCATGTTAGATGGATGAATGACCAGATTTTCATTCCATGTTGTTGTAGACAAGCATGAGAAATCACAAGGTTTTAATTTTTTGCTCAAGGAACAGGACTGTTCTAATTCCAGTTCCTATTCACTGCCTAAGCAGTTTCATAGCCTGTGATATTTAAATTACTGCTTAAATGTTTTATTTAATGATGAATGGCTTTTGCCATCTTAGATGGAAAATAGCTTTGGCCATTTTCTTGCTTGAATAACCAGTGTCTCTGGGAGGGTAGACTTATTCTTCAAGGGCCTCAAATGAGAGATCTGTTTTAAACATATTTTCAAGTGCAAATTAGCGTTCCTAAAGGGAGAAAGAAAGAAAACACAATCTCAATTTCCTGTCCATTAGACTTCAGCTCATTGCTCTAAAGAAAATGGAAGCTGTTTTTACAAATAACCCTCTGTTATTGTGATATCTGTGGAAATGCCCTACGACCTTAAAACAAAATAGAAGCCATAATAAAACAATAAAACATACTCACAAAAAATTATAACTAGAAGCCTGCCAAGCATTTATAGCTATCTCTTCCAAGAGGAAGACAGTACCATGGGGAAAGATGTCAGAGATGCTAAGAGAAGATAAAACATGGCATTAACTGAGTTTGTTAATTAGCTTGATTTAATCATTTGACAAAATATACATATAAAGATGAGGGTCTTCAAAAAGTTCATGGAAACTACACATTATGGAAAAATCTATACATGAATTTCAAATTTTTTGCACCAAAAAAACCTTACAGTTTCCATTTTTCCAAACTTTTTAAAGTCCCTTCATATATCAAAACATCACATTGTATGCCATAAAAGTATACCATTTTTATTTGTCAATTGAACCTTACTAAAGCTGAAAATATAAACAGCCCTCCATGTTATCTAATCTCTTGGTTCAGTGAAGAGCAAATCATTTTGCAGTAAGTCAAGATCTAAGATGTAAATGCAGTCAGTGAATGTCTGTGTCTCAGTCTCCCTACCTATGAAATGACTCGTTGATCTGTTCGGCCTTTTATTACAGGTTTTTGTGATTTGAACAGATCCTTCTGTGCTCCTTGAGTTTAAATAGGAGCAAGCATTTTTTTTTTAATTTTTTTTTTTTTTAGTTCACTCACTATAGGGTGTGTGCACTTGCCAGAGAGAGAGAGGAAAAGAGAGAAATCACCCCTCACGGAGCATGGCCATGCAACAGTCCCTTTTCCCCCATTCTCCTATTGGGATTTTGGGCGTGCACACATAAACATCTGGCATGTTTGTTAAGCTGCACAGACTGGGACTTGAATAGCACAGTCGGCCATGTGCAATCCAGCCACCTTAACCTCCACACCATCAAGGGGACTTCAAAAAACTAGTGACAAAATGGAATTAAGTACAAGTCCATTCAAAATTTGATATTTTTGGTGCAAAAAAATCAAAATCTAGGCAGCTTGTTTCAAAATACAGATTTTCCACAAACCTTCCAAGGACCCCTAGTATTTGGCGACCTCATTCCCAGCGAGGGATCTGTTCCTCTCTCCTCTTCTGCATGCTTCCCAGGACTTGGTTGTTCCTAGAGCTTTTTTGCTGACAGTGAAATCTTTCCACTCACTGCCCAGAATCTTTCACAGATGTTCCCTGAATCAACAGAGTAGCAGCTGCTGCCTGGTCAGTAAGAGCCTGAGGAATCTGCTGGTGTCTTTTCATCTTGGCAAATATCATTCAGATAAGCAAATAACTTTTCAAAAATCCCAGAAGAACCTATTTATGTGATCGTTTCCCTGTCACTTTCTTTTCAGGAACTTGTCTTCATTTTTGATGTTTTTATCACCAGGGATAAAGATTTAGAAGTGATCCATAAATTCAAAAGAAGGCAGTAATTGCCTTCTGAGTTGAGAGTAACATGTAAAGCCAGTGTGAAACACTGAATGGCCCAAATCTGTAATAGCTGCTTTCTACCACACGTCCACATTTTACACCAGGCAAAAAGACACCCTCGCAGGTATGCCTGCGAGCAGAGTGCAGGAGATATGAGTCTTGAGACTGAGCTCTATTTTGCTGAAATGAGGTTAGAAAACAATCTAAGGAAAAAGTTATGTTTTCCTAAAACAAAAATTGAGTTTTGGCACCAAACTATTGTACATGCTGTTTAAATAAGATTTGAGCACTTTCAAGTGATTGCAGGTTTTGATTTTCTGTTTGTAATTCCCTTTTGCAATTTTCCTGTGCCTGCTGGCCCAAGGTTAAGAAAGGAAGATATATCTGATGTGATTTATTTTATTACCTACATATTTTATATACAATTTCAATAGCTAAGTCTATTATCAGCCTCAAAGAAGGGGCTCTGAAAAAGTTAAGCAGTGGCTTAATATGTTTATTTGCAGAACACAGACATGTAAAGGATATAGTAATATATGATTACTATTATATATTGCAATATATTGGGTCATCGGAAAAGTCATGATACATTTTTGCATATAAAAACACAGAAAGGTACATCATGACTTTCCCAATGACCCAATATATTAACATAACATATAATACATGCAAGTAATGTATCTATTAACAAAAGTGGAGGATGAAAAGACTTGCATTAGATGCAAAGAAACTTGTATTCTAGTCCCGTCACAAAGCTTATTTTAAAATGTCATTTCAATTCTCCCCCCCGTTTCCTCATCATTCTGTAAAATAGTGGTGATATCATCTGACCTACTTACTTTACAGGCTCAATTGAGGAAGTGTTCTAGGAAGAACATTTTAAATGTGCAGAAGTCCAGTGACATCCTTGGGCTGCACAAGCGTGAAGAAATGTACATTCATTCTGCTCCAGGCCCCCGTCTGTAAATATTCACATGATTTGAAGCAAATAGAAGGTATAAAAATTCAGAATCACATTTCTAAGAGGGAGGATGACTTTCTTGCCTAAAAAGCATCATTATGGAATGGTTTTCAATAGCAAGTTCCAGTGAATTTTGAAAGGTTTCCATTTTCAGGAGCATGTTTATTGTATAAAGCAGAGTGTGTATTTTAAAGCCGTGGTACTCAGCCCTCATGGTTCAACAGAATCACCTGAGTTCCACCCCAAGCTTCTGATTCATTTGTTCTGAAATGAGGCTTAGCTGTGGTTTTGTTTTAAGCTCCCCAGAGATTCTAATGGGCAGCCAGACTTTATAGCATAATCTATGAATTTGAAGATAAAATATTTAACATGCTTTCAACAGAAGTGACTATATTGACATGACTACATCCAAGTAAATATTGTAAGCATTTAATTTGAACCATATAGGAGACTATCAAAGCATACACACACACACACACACACACACGCACACACACAAAAAAAAAAAAAAAAAAAAAAAAACACATACACACACAAGGATGATCTCCCCTGCCCCATTTTTTCTCTTACCCTCAAGGTATACAAACCCGTCAGATAAGTGGAGATTACAATTTCCTGCTATATTGTACATCAGTTCAGATTAGACCCCTTGGAGGAAATTTCATTTCCTTTTTCTATATGAAATTGCCCTTTAAACAAGTACATTTTAGGTAAAAAGCTTTTCTATTTGATCTGTTCAGTACCTCTTTATTGCAATAAAAATTGTATGGTCCCAAGTAAATTCACATGCTCTTCAACATGGGGAGTAAAACTGTTTTGTGTATCTCCTGTACCTGCTGGCTCTGTTTTTTCTTTCTGTCCTTCAGCCTTTCCAATTAGTGGCAGTGCCTTGAATATTGAGGTGGAATCATTTTATGTATCTCACTCTTTAAAAAGCATAACATGTAGAATTCAAAAACTGCTAAAAATAAGGAATGTTGCGTTTGACCAGAAGATGCTTCATGGGAAATTAAAGTTTGGCTTCTGTTTACAAATGAGATTAAGGCAGAGGTCTTTAATTAAAGTAGTTCAGAGCCACCCGTAACATAAGGCTAGTTGCAGCAAGAGATCTGTTTTCTCCCCTAGAAGGCTTTCATGTTTTTGTGGGATTTTGCTGATCTCTTCCCTTTCAGAACAAGAGGAAAGTGTTTGTTTTGGCCTTAGTGTGGAGCCAGATCATTTTCTCATGCCAGTGGGGGAGATGGAGAAGGAACATCAAAGAAGATTCCTATCCCTCCTATCCCTGCCTCTATCAATCCAGTAAGTTGAAAGAGTTATTTCGGCTGCCTTGCCTATGGGGTAGCACTTCTGCCTTGCCTATGGGGTAGCACTTCTGTCTTTCCTCTCAGGTCACTGTTCTCCCTTCCATTAAGAGGAAGGGATGAAACTGTTCACCCATCTCTCACAGGAGTGCACCACCTGTTGAGTCATCTGCTCTGTACCCTTTTCCTTAATAAACTTGTTTTCACTCTCCCTCAAAAATCAATCCACCTTATTCATCTCTATTAGGTTTCTTCACCATGTAGAAAAAGGAGATTATATGATATATATGTATAGTGTGTGTATATATATATATATATATATATATGTATATATATATATATATATATATATATATATACACACATACATATATATATATATATACACACACACACACTACTGTATACACACACACACACACACACACACACACATTTTATGTACCCCACTCTAAAAGCATGACATATAAAAGCATAACAAAAGTTGCTAAAGAGAAGGAATGTTGATTTTGATCAGAAGGTGTCTTATGAGAAATTAAAGCTTGGCTTCTGTTTACAAAAGAGATTAAGACAGAAGTATTTAATTAAATATATATATATAAATATATATATGTGTGTATATATATATGTATATATATATACACACACACATATATAATTATTGTCTCAATAATTTGTTTCTATTTTTTTTTTTTGGAGAGGTTTTCGCTATAGGGCGTGTGCGCGCGCCCGACAGAGAGAGACATAGAGACAGAAAGCGAGAAATCACTCCCCAGAGGAGATGGCCACGCCGCAATCCCTTCTCCTCCATTCTCCTCTCAGGATCTTGGGCACGCACGCACACGCGCCCGGCGTGAGTTTTAAGCCACTGGGTCCAGGACGCAAACCACGGTCGACTACATGGGAGTCCAGCGACATAGCCATTACGCTAAGTGCTGGTTCCCAATAATTTCTTTTATTTTATATATGTGTGCATGTATCTATCTATCTAGAGAGAGAGAGAGAGAGAGAGTTAAACAACAATTTCTATTAGGTCATCAGGAAAGGCATGACCTATTTTTCTATGCAAAAATGTGTTATGACTTTCCCAGTGGCCCAATATAAGTGTGCACGTACACATAACAGGGCTAAAATATGTGTTTACGTGAAACACAGATACACACAATTGCTCTTAAAAACTATCCAATTTAAGTGGCAACGGAAGATAGTAACACTACTAGGTAGTTTAATATTCTCTAGGAAAGCCAGAGAGCAACATCCTGGATCTACACAACTAGGAAAACAGCCCAAACACACGGCAGGGTTCTCTCCAGTAAAAAGACCCTGGCTTTGGATGCTCGGTACCCTCATGACATGGGACTGGATCCTAGAACTCTGCCACTGGCAGTTCTAGAGCTCTTTGGAAGAATGACTTGCTGGCACATGGCCATCTCCTTGTACTTGTCACTTTTGGATCCACAGCTTTGACAGCCACTCTGATTGCAGATGCCAGTTTTATATTTAGGTCTGCAATCATGTTGAATTAATTTTTAAAAATTAAAATTAAATTTTGCTCATTGCAAACAAGAAAGCTAACATTTATTGATTATTGCTTGCATGCCAGGCATTCTTTTAACGACTTTGCTTTAATGAATGCATTTGATCCTCACAATAACCCAATGAGGTGGGTGATATTATTGTCCCTACTTTGTAAATAAGGAAACTGAGACATGGATGTATTTGGTAAGTTGGCCAAGGAAGAAAAGAGGCAGAAATCATACAAGTGCTTCACCTTTCCATCTTTCTTTTGCAAACCACATACTGGAAAATAGTTTAACTACTTCTTACAAAATTAAGCAGTTGCATTCTTAGACATGTATCTCAGATAATGAAAACTTAAAAATCTCACAACAAATGTTCATAGCAGCTTTTTGTTACAAGACTTTCCCTCTCATCATAAACAACAAATGATGATAGAACAATTAGACATACATATGCAAAAACACGAACTTTGATTCTCACACCACATTTTAAAAATTAATTCAACATGATTGCAGACCTAAATATAAAACTTAACAAAACTTCAAGAAGAAAGCATGGGGGAAAATCATGTGACTTTGGGTAGACAGAGATTTCTTAGATGTGATGCTGAAACTATGGATCCAAAAATTGGGAAATTGAACTTAATTAAAATAAAACATAAAACAAAACATAAAAAGTATCTTCTCTTTGAAAGGCATCATTAAGAGAATAAAACAACATGTTACAGACTGGGAGAAAATATTATAAATCATCTCTCTGATAAATGAACTATATCCACAATATATAAAGAACTCTCAAAACTAAACAATAAGAAATCAAACAACCTATTTGTTTAAAAATATGCTAAAGATTTAAGCAAGCATATCACCAAAGAAGACATGTGGATGACCAATGTGTACATGAAAATACTCTTAACAACATAAATCATTGGAGAAACACAACTTAAAACTATAATAAATTAACCCTACACAGCTGTTAAAATGGCTACAATTGAATGACTTTACTATATTAAGTGTGGGTGAGGATCCAGAACTAGAATGCTTATACACTATTGGTTGAAATGGAAAATGGTACAGTCACTTTAAAAAATATTTTGGTAGTTTCTTAAAAAGTTAAATATGTGTCTACCATATGATGTAACCATTCTACTTTTTGGTGTTTACTCAAGCAAGAAGAATTCATATTTCCATACAAAGACATTTACATGAATGTCCATATAGCTTTATATGTAATAGTCAAAACTGGAAACAAGCCAGCTGCTCTTCCAAAGGTGTATGGTTACACCAACATATGGATACAATGGAAGACTTCTAAGCAACAAAAAGAAACTAACTACTGATTTATGAAAAACTCAGATGGATTTCAAGAGAATTATGTTGAGAGAAAAATGTCAATGCCCAGTTACATGCTATATAACTATATAAGGTTCTTTAAGTGAAAAAATTATTTTAAGAATGGAGAATAAATTAATGGTTTCTGCAGTTAGGAACAGGAAGGGGGCACAGGAGAGAGGTGTGTGGTTTTAAAAGGACCACAGGAGGAATCCTCGTGGTGATAGAGTAGTTTTTATCTTGACTGTGGGGGTGAACATGCAGCTCTGTACATGTGTTAAAATTATACAGACCTAAATATACATACATGCAACCCAGTGAGATCATACAAAACTGAAGACATCTGAATAAGATCCAAAGATGGAATCCATGTCAATATACCGAATGTAATATAACAGTTTCACAAGATGTTACTTTGGAGAAAACTACACAGGATCTTTGTATTACTTCTTACAACTGGAGGTCATTCTACAGTTATCTCAAAATGAGAAATTTAATTAAAACACACACACACCAAGACAACAAAACTAGATGAGATTTCCTTGCCCAGGACTTTACTTTTTAAAAACCAACTTGGAGGCAAGACAGGAGAGACGCTATTTTAAGCATCCTTTTAGAACACGGAATTAATATATCAATTTTACTTGTGTGCAGAAGTATTTCTATATACAGGATACAATAATGAATCAGTATTTTAACTTTGTCTTTCCCTAGTTTATCTGTCTAGGAGTCTTGATTGCAATAATAACTGGCTTAATTATCAGGCTGCTGGAAACAAGCAAGGGTATTTAGTAAAAAGATTTGGGAAATTCAGAGAACCCACTGGAAAATCAGATTTGGAGATGAACAGAAATGAGAGCAGCTCTGGACCTCTGGGAAAAAGAACTTCCACCAGAGTAGTTCTTCCAGGTTGGAACAGGTGGTGGGCAAGCATGGCGTCTGCAAGAACGTGCTCCAATCATTCTTCAGTCATAACATCACTCACTTATGAGTCAAAATCCAGGAAAAAATTTTAAAAACCTTGTTGAACAACTTAAGTGATGTACCTTCCTCCTGGCCACAAAGAGATAAGGTGTCCTTGATGAGAGGTTGACACTAGAATTTAATATCACAGTAAATTATTCAGTGTAGGAGGGTTAGCTCCCCCTAAGAAAATAGGACACCATTAGGAAGGGGAACTGGATGCAGATAGGTCAGATAACAACCAACCACTTCAAGGAGGATGTTAAAAGCAAGAATAAGGTCTACAAGTATACAAAAGTCAGGGTTGGAGTACTTAACAACAGAGAGGCTATTTTCCTACCCCACAAATACCCTCTTTGTTGTTGTTTCTAAAGCACCATCATTGGGAGCATTTTAAGCATTAACCCTCATTTGGTATTCTGTTTAAAATACTTATTCTCCTGGTAGAGACAAAACACCAAGTTATCATTACGTAATATAAATATCAGATTTGTCTAGGGACACATACAAGGGAGGGCACTGAGTCATGTGAGCACAGAACCCAGAACACTGAAGTTAACAGAATGGCTGCATCTGTTCTCATTTGTCCACAGCTGGCCCCAACTATGGAATAACTTAGAGGTAGTGACCCTGTTTTAGATGTTGTCAGTCCCAAGCTTAGAAAAGCTGCAAGATCAGGGTCAAGTTATGTATGCGGTGTGACCCATAATGACATGCTGATTCTGCAAATGACACCTTCTAAATGACCATTGGTTCTAGAAGGGAGTTGATAGTAGTATGCAGGTAAAAGGCCACAGGTGAGTCATTGGTTCTATTCAAACATAAACCAAATATACTCCTGGATCCATCTGACATAATAACTTATTCAATGAAATGCATTTGAGGATCCAAAAGTAATCACTGGCAAAAATGATACCAGTCTTATTTGCATATCCCAACAGTATAAGATTAAAGGAATTGTTCCATACATAACCCACAACATGTCCCCTAATCCATCTTTCTCCCTCTCTCCCTTTTGCTTCTCCACCACACTGCAAACTTAAATGCTCCTGCTCTTTGCCTCCAACTTCTACTGTCAATTCAAAACTTATTCTCACCTCCATCTTTCTGCCCACTGGTCTGTTCCACTTTCATACATAAATAGTAAAACCTCTGACTCCAAGGCTCCACCATTCTCTCACCTCTCCTGCTGATTTAACCATACAAGGATTTTTTTTTCTTTTTTTTTTGGAGAGGTTTTTGCTATAGGGCGCGTGCACTCACCAGAAAGACAGAGAGAGAGATAGAAAGTGAGAAATCACCCCCCAGGGGGGATGGCCACGCTGCAGTCCCTTCTCCTTCAATCTCCTCTTGGGATCCTGGGCATGCACACATATGCACCTAGAGTGAGTTTAAGCCACTGGGTCCAGGACTCGAACCACAGTCGACTACATGGGAGTCCAGTGACATAGCCATTACTCCAGTGCTGGTCCCAACCATACAAGGATTTAACCCTATATGAGAGGGCAGAAAGTTGGTTCTATGTGAAAAAATAAAGGGGACAGACTCCCTGTGTCCCGGCTGGATAAGCAAGTTCACATCCAAAGTGAGAGCATAGCTCTGCTGAACAGACAAAAGCCTGTCAAAGGCATTCTCACCTGCTGGAAAACTTCATCTATGGTCACGACCGAGTATAGGTCCACCTGCCTCTCTGGTTCCTGAATCATTACCACCTTGTAGACTCCAGTCACAGTGAAAATCCATGCAAGATGCACAAGCTTTATCCGTTTTCATGGTGCTCACATGGAGGGTCTTCAGGCCCCCTCGGCACCTCAAGATGCCCATTTGGCACCCAGCCTTGTCACATGGAGATGCTTTTGGCATCCCATCTGCAAGTGTGATCAAGTGTAAAAGAGGATGTGGTACCAAAGTGACACTGCTGTCACTTAGGATGGGCTTCCTGCAGCTGACATTTGTACACACAACTGCGATGCCCAGCCTGCCCATTGTAATCCATTGGCACTGGTGTAAGCGCTGAGGACAGGGGCTCTGACAACACCAAAGGCCAGAGAGCCCAAAAAGATTTAATCCTTTCATATCATTGGCACATAAATCCTACACAGATTGTGACTTTGAAAGGCTTAGCTACCAGATTTATGATGCAGCCTGTTTCTGACATATACAAAGAAAGAGCTTCCCATTCATTATGTTACAGAAGGTCTGAACAGAGAGGGAAAGAATCAGAGTATTTACCTTAAACCAAGTTATTCTCCATGACCGCAGTTTCCCAAATTTCTCCTAGGGAATGCTAAGATTCTTAGAGATATTCTGCATTCATTCCAACTTAAATGATATTTACCAACTACTACTTATATGCTAGGCCAAGGATATCTAGCAATCAACGAAAGAGACAAAAAAGCTGAAAAGGTGGTAAGGAGATCTCAGTTTAGGGAAATTGGATCTAAGAATAATTCTAGTAAGGGTATTTGGGAGCTAAATTCATTATACTCTTTTGATGGATGTATCCAATATTGTCTTTCTAGTTAGTTCATCTTTCCAGAGAATTTTAAATTCCTTAATGTAAGACACAACTAGAATAGCCAACGCTTCTATTATTAAGGGGGAAAGGAAAAGTAGGAAGTTGGTATTTCAGTGACAACTATGGTCAGAACATTAACATTAACTGTATTTTATTTTAATCCTAACACTAACCCTGCTAATCCTGCTGTGTGATTATTAATCTTTTTTTTTTCTTTTTGGTAACACGAGATTGCATTGTTTTCCTAATTGGAAAAAATAGGATGCAAATGTTTTATTTTTAAATTAATAAATTAACCACCACCAAAACCCAGAATTCAGGAGCCAGCAGGTGGCATAGTAGTTAAAGTGTTGAATTCTCGCATGGCCTTCCATGGTTAGAGTCCCAGACATGCTAGCGTACTTTCTCATGACCCCCCCACACTCTGTCTCTCTCTACTGAGCATATATGCCCTATAGAAAATTATTTTAAATTATCATAATAAATAAAATAAAAATTAAAAAAAAAAAACAGAATTCATCCACAAGTAATTCATGTGTAGTATTTTTAAAAACTTTCACTTGACCTCTTTAGATTTGGATATCCTCTAAAGAAAGTTATCTGCAAAGAGGAAAAGGCAGGTTAAATATTTAGAGGCTTGTAATTTGGGAGGGAAAAAAAATTACTCCCTTTTGGCCAAAGATTAAAAAAACAATTACTTTATCATATTTGCTATTCTGCTTACTCTAATCATTTGATCAGATACTAAATAATGGAAATACTCTTCTCATTACATATTTTTTACTTTATTATTCTGACTTCATTAGCCTCTTACTTTAATCCTTAATCAAGAGATAAAAATCCCTATTCTTATTATCACCAGGCCCTCTCCTTCTGCACTGTTTTGCATCCATTCTTATTTTCTCAAAGAGTTTGCTTCTGAAATATCACTTCTCTCAAGCGTCATCAGATTCCCCTTAATTGGATCATTCCCATTGGTATAAAACATTGCTATAGTATCTTCCATCTTCAAATAAAAAATAAGCAAATAGCTATTAATCTTCTGAACTTCTGCTTCCATACTTGATGGGATAATTAGTACTACACTTGCTCTCCCACCATAAACAACCAGATTATTGGACACAATATATAAGACAAGTTTATTGAACATTGGGCAACAGGCAGCATAAGATTTTATCTCTTAGAGCAGGGAAACAAATCAGGTAAGCCCTGGGATGAGCCCAGCTCTCTGCTACAGGAAGGGGGAAACCCAGCAGAGAACAGCAGTGCCAATGTGTTGAATAGACCAAGATTCGAGTGTAGAGAGGCTAGAAGAGCTTTGCAGAGAAAGAGTTAGAAATCCATGAAATCACATCGAGTCTTTGACTAAATTTTAAGTATGGGCACATGATCAAGGCATGATTCAAATAGTTAGGAAATAGCTTTGGATGGGAGAACAAATCACATTTCAAAGATGCATGAATGATGAGATAGAATGTGTGGCCATTTGCAATCTACATGTGAGTCCATCCGAGAAGGCTCGTTGACCCTCCTATGATGTCCACTTCACATCACATCACACTCTAAATTCCTGCTTTGTTTTTCTGCATGCCACTTACAAGTACTCAAAATTATATTAGATATTACCTTCTCCATTAGAATATAAACTCTACGACATTCTTTATTTTTTTTAGTCCATCATCCAGGGCAGATGCATACTACTTGGTCAGCAAATAGCTTTTGAATGAATGAAAGCATGCAGAAAAAGATATACTATCTAAAAAATACATAGGATGTATAACCTCTACTTTTCAATAAGACATTTAAATAGCAGTATTTATTTACTTCTCTTAGAAGATTCAGAAAGCCAGAAGAGTTTGTAAAACAATGAAGTATGTGATTTTTATCTTACAACTCTTGATAAGGCACTACAGATACAGGTGTAATTTTAAGATTGGGTTAGGACGGTATGGTCTCTATCTTTTAGAAGATTTTTATGTACCCACAAATGGCCCAGTAACTAGCAGATGATTAGTAAATACTTATTTTTCTTTGAAAGACTGACTTTTAGAGACTAAGTTTAAACTCCTGAGTAGGCAGTTATAAGAACTGAATATTTTTCAAAAATGTATTATTTAAGTTGTTTCTGTTCCTCTTTCTCTTCACTGGTATTTTGGCTAGCAGTGTGTTTGTAAAGACGTATAAGCAAAGCATTAAACAATAAAAACACAAATTGCACACTCCCTTAAAACTTAATAATCAGAAAAAGGCTTGGTTGAAAAGGCTCGGGTCGGTCAGGGTGGTTAATTTTTATGATCCTAATTAGAATTTAATTTCAGGATTTCTTAATCAAAAGTGATTCAATAGTCTCATTTTGTTGGCTAAGAAGCAAGAGGCTAAATGGAGTGAGGCTTAACACTCCTTTGGAACAGAAGGCTCTGACCAGTTTTTGTATGACCTACTTTCCTAAGCAAGCAAGGAAAAGGGGACCAGCCACCAATCGCATAGCTCTGGTCTCTGGTATGAAAAGAAAAGATGAGAGAAATTTAGATAGTTGCTAACATCCTTCTTCAATTAATAGTATTTCATACAGAATATTTTTTCCTATTAACCTGATATCCTATCACATAATCACACACACACACACACACACACACACACACACACACACACAACTTTACACCAGCCAGTCTCAGATTCAGAGAGCTGTGAATAACCATCTGGCTTACCATGAGCTATCAGTCAGGTCGTACATAACGCTAAAATGTTTTTCGAATGTCCTTTTTTTTTTTTTTTTTTTTTTTTTTGGAGAGGTTTTGCTATAGGGCACGTGCACTTGTCAGAAGACAGAGAGAGAGAGAGAGACAGAAAGCGAGAAATCACCCCCCCAGAGGGGATGGCCACGCCGCAATCCCTTTTCCTCCATTCTCCTCTCAGGATCTTGGGCATGCACGAACACGTGCCCGGCATGAGTTTAAGCCACCAGGTCCGGGACTTGAACCGCAGTTGACTACATGGGAGTCCAGCGACATAGCCATTATGATAACTGCTAGTCCTCTCATTTTTGAGATTTGTACCCAAACACAGATTTAGAGGCTTACAGTCTCAGTTTACCTAGAAGCATCTATTTATGTCAGTATCGATACTCAGGTAAGTCTGAAGTCTACCAGAAAAGTCTGCCTTTAGCCACTTTTGTAATCATCCAGTTACTCAAGGCTTCCCAGCCCCTTTCCTTGCCTATAAATCCTTAATATCTTGACAGAATTCTATTTTCCTATTTTAGAAATCATTTTTTAGAGTTTTTTTTTAAAGATAGAGTGTTCAAAGTTTATCTCTTGACAATTCTGATTCTTCTAGAAGACGTGATCAAGGCATATAAAAATGACTCACATCCTTGAGTTTGTGAAACTAAAAGAGGATAATTAATATGCTCAAAGTTAGACAAAGGCTCTTGACTCTCTAACCATTATATAATTAGAAATAATCTTTTAAAAACAATAAGTCTAATAAAAAGAATTGGCAGAGTCAATCTATTTTCTCTTTATTCCCTTTGTGTCATCCTGCTCTTTAAAATGCTCACAGACAAGACTCTTGGGGCATTTAAATGGAAATGAAGCTAGCTCTCCATATTAACATATGACTTCTATCTGTGAAAGGATATTTCTTTGGAAATATTAATGTATCATTTGCAAGGCTGTAAGTTAGACCAGATGGCAGTGAGTGAGGACAGTAAGGTATGTAAAGGCTCTGATATTCGTGTATTCTGGTTACTAACTGCGTAACGAATTATCACTGAGTCTTGTGGCGTGAAACACTCCCATTTTGCTCACAATTTTGTAGGTCAGGAATTCAAGGAGAACTTGGCTGAGCAGTTGTCACTTAAGGTATCTCACGCAGCTGCAGTCAGGTGTTGGCTGAGCTGTCATAATCTGAAGGCTCTACTGGAGTGTGGATCCAATTTGGCTCACTCACCTGGCTGCAGTTGATGCTGGTTGTCAGCTGGAACTCAGTTGCGCTGTCAATCAGAATGTTCATATGTGGACTTTCCGGGGTCACAGATTCAACTGCTTCTGTGCAACCTGGTTGGTTTACCACAAAATAAGCATGGTAAGGGAATGAGGCAGAAGCCACTTGGCCATTTCCTTTCTCTCTCTCTTTCTTTCTTTCTCTCTTTCTTTCTTTCTTTTTCTTATTTTTTTTAAAGCCACAGGGATGTGAAAAGAAAAAAGAGAGAGATAAAGTACCACCACCCTCAACAGGGCTAATGACACCACAATCCTTGTGTGTGTGTGTGGGGGGGGGGGTGTCGTATTTTTTAATTAATTTTTTAAATTATTATTCATACATTATACCACTATACATCATTTAGATTGTGAAGAGACTTTACCCAGCATGATATACACTTCAGTTCAGCCCAGTTGAGACTATTCTACACATTCTCATCAACAGATAAAAAACATCGTGTGTGCCACGAGTGTCTTACTTCCCCATTCCCCCTCCCCCCCAAATTTCCAATTTCCTTTCTTACACTCTTCCCCTCCCCAGTTCTTCACTCCAACAGGATCCTGGCACTTTTACCTTACATGTTTTTCAAGCTTCCAGTGCCAAGCCTCAAACTCTGGTTAAACACATGGGATCTGGGTTCCTCTGCATGGTGTTTAATAGCTGTGCACGGAGTCAGACTTCTACTTGGCTATTTCTGAGCCAACCTCAGAAGCCACTCAGCACCACTTCCACTGTATTTTGGTGGTTGCAGTGTGTCATTAGGGTCACTGCAAATTCAAGAGGAGGGCACAGGAACCCCACCTTTCAATAATTTACACATATGCTTTACAATCAACATAGCATTCAAGTTGAGAGTGCCTGCTTTAATTTTTTTTTTAAATATTAAACCTCTTTTCTCAGCTGATACAGAAAGACAACTTGCTCCTTTTCATCAGCTTTATAATAAACTGTTTACCATGAGGTTTCATTTTGCCTCTTTAAATTATCATTTGCACAAACTTTTTGAATACAGTGCATCTAATGTTTTGATATATGTAACTTTTTGGGGGGAAGGGGTGATTAAGAATCATGGATTTATTTTTAATAGCTCTTCAGCTATTGCTCTTGTGTATCCTGGCATCACCATGTGTGTCAGTCCATATCAGTCAAGATGGATGATTATGAAATGTCAGATTTCAAAAAATAAATGTTTTAAAATTCAGTGATAAATGCTTCTTTGGAAGTATTAAAATTTCTTCTCATGTAGACTATATAAATCAATAAAATTTATTTTATCTTTATTCTAATTAAAATACTCACAATCATACAAAAACAATTTTTATTCAAAATTCTTGATTTTTTAAGGTCTTTTCCCTAGAGCTTGTACACTTGCTGGAGAGAGACGGAGAGAAGCAAAGTGATAAATCATCCCCCAGGGGGATGGCTACCCTGCAATTCCTTCTTCTCAATTTTCCTCTCAGAATTTTGGGCAAGAGCACACACACACTCAGCATGGTTGTCAAGCCACCAGGTTCAGGACTTAAACTGTGGTAAGCCACGTGGTAGTCCAGCACCTTAACCACAGCATCAACTGCTGATCCCCAAAATTCTTCTTTTAATTTATCCAAAGTACACTAGACTGTGTAAAGGATACTATCTATTTTCAGAAAGCAGATTCTAAAGGATTTTTTTTTCTTTAAAGCGAACTTTGCAATGTTAAAAGCTGCAGATTGCTAAATCATTGCTAGAGTTACTTTTAAGTATTATATTAAAAGTCACCCACATAAGCTCTGAGCAGAGGAACTGTTGAGAGAAGAATTGTTAGATTTTTCTGACTCATGGAGACATGAACACAAAGGAGACATCTATATATTCTCAACAAGGGTTGCCTAATGTAACCTCTTCTTTTATAAATAAAAATAAATCCATGCATACTTACATGCACTTCAATAATGAGCAATGAATGAGGGAGGCTGTAAATGCCCATTGCCTACAACCTAAAAATGCTGTGTGGACTCTGGACACTGGGTTGGCCTACAGTCCTTTAACTGGCCAAAACTAGCCTGGATAACAGCGACAGACCTGGTACTGACCCCTGACTGCTGCTTGGAGAGCTAATGTACCAGGAAGGCTGAGTAATGACCTCCACTGTAGGGAGGGAGTGTAAATGCTGGCTGCAGCAGAGTGACCAATCAGAACAGTACCAGTTTCGATAATGGCCCAATGGGACTGCTGCTTGAGTTGATCAGAAAGAGCCGAATTCATTTCAGTTCTTCCTTTACATACACAGACCCATTGAAGACTTGAGAGGAAATTATTTCCCTAAAAAAGTCTATCCCTGAACATATGCAAGGAGTAAGCCCACACCCTGACTTCAGGATGATGTCATCTGTAATAAAGCCTTTTCGTCTTGATAAACCCAATAGGTCAGAAAGTGGCTTTTCCAGAAGCAACTGATTCTCAGTCCATCCTAGTTTGATTCTGTAACAATCTAAGAGAGGACTCGGATACAGGACAGATTAACCACGAAGACAGAATTTAGGATGAGTTAAAATAGAACATTCAAATTTAGGACTGAGAATTAAAACCATATGAAACTAAGTTGAAAATCATAGTAATTAATAGAGAGAATATGTTTCTTTTATTCTAAATGTGAAAATTTTGTGTTAAGTCATAAGAAAAATCTTGTAAACAAAAATCTTACATGAATCTAGATTAAAAAGTCACCATTTGGGCCAGTCCATAGTATAGCAGTTAAAAACAGTGCATTGGGGTCTGGATTTCACATAGCTGAGTAAAATTCAAATCCCAGCCCTGCTGCCTTGAAAACACACCAGGCATGTGCACAGGAGTGCCTAAAATCCTGGTGAGATGAAGAAATGAAGAAGAAGGGATTTCAACGTGACCACACTCCATTGAGAGTGCGCTCGCTCGCTCTTTCTCTCTCTCTCTCTCTCTCTCTCTCTCTCTCTCTCTCTCTCTCTCTGACACATACATGTATGGCCCCTGACAATTAAAAAGAAAGTCACCCTTTACCTTTTGCCTGGATTATTACTATCACCTTCTAACTCTGTTCCATGTTTTCAGCCTTGGCAGCAAAATTATTTTTTTGAAGTCAAAGACAGTCTTAGAACTTTCCAGGTGCAAAGCAAAGGCCCGACAATGACCTATGGGCTCCACATACCCTTGTTTACCACCTCTTCTGCCCCTGACCTCCCTGACTCGTTCACCTTCTTATACCCTGGGATGTGATACTATCCCAGTTACCTGGGATTCCCAGCCCTCTTTCCTTCACAAGAACTCCTGGCCCACTCTTTTCTTTTCTGCCTTCAGAAAATGAAATAAGAGGAATGTATAAGAGACAGTTAAAATTTAGGTCTGGGAATCATAAGAGAGTTCTGGAGATTTCGACGTGGAAGTCCTGAGAATTATTTTCATAAGTATAGAAATCCGTGGAGAAAGGACATCATAGAAGAGAAAAATGTGTAAGGATGAAGCCTAGAGGAGTGAAGGGTGAGTAGAAAGAAAGAGAAAGAGAATACCAAGAGAGGTACAAACAAATGGGGGGAAAAATCATGACAACCAAAGGAAATGTAAAAATTCCAAGAAGTAGTAGTGACTGGGCAATAGGGTCACATTTTTCAGTGTGAGTTAGCATTATTCTTCAACATTTTTTAGCTTCTCAATTTAAGAAACAAAGAAGAAGGGTGACTTAATTTGTCTGTCAATAGATTTAGGATTTCTCCATTGTCAAAGAATTTTAAAAAAGGAAGAAAAAAATTAGAACTTAATAGAAGATACAATGTCAGTTTTATTAACCTTGTAGGGTGATAAAAAGACACTGGTGAAGAAATTCACTGACTAGTTACTGAAAGACTGAATCAGAGACAATTAAGTGTTAGGAAAATTAATACAAGCTGTGCTCATGAATAATTTAAAACTAACACTCTTGATAGAGAGAAATGAGTCCATACTCTGTACAGAGTTGGGCGTTTAATATATCCTTGCTTCCAGGCAGATCCAGCAAAGTTGGGTGTTTCAAGTCACTCAGAGATCTTTATCAGCTTCAGTTATCTGAGTCAGTTGTGATAAAACACAACTTGCCATTTTGATACCACCCCCAGCCTCAGCCAGTCCTGGTTCATGGGCTTGGTTGCGCCTGGCATCTCACGGAGGTCTCTTGATGCCAACCCAGAACCCTTGCAGGGCATCACATTTTACTGCTGCTACACCATGGGGCCAAGGGCACTAATCTCACCATGGGGGCCCATTCTTATGACCTCATCTAAGCCTAATAACCTTCCAAAGGCCCTGCCTCCTAATACCATCACCTGAGACATCAGGGCTTCAGCATGGGAATTTTGGGGAAACATAAACATTCAATCCCTAAAAGACCAGCTTTAATCTCCATGTTCATAGTACTTCACGTGTCCTTTTTCCTTCAGGGAAAGAATATTGAATTTTTTTTTTTTTTTTTTTTTTTTGGAGAGGTTTTCACTATAGGGTGCGTGTGCTCGCCAGACAGACAGAGAGAGCCATAGAGACAGAAAGCGAAAAATCACCCCCCGGGGGGATGGTCACGCCACAATCCCTTCTCCTTCATTCTCCTCAGGATCTTGGGCACACACGCACATGCGCCCGGCGTGAGTTTTAAGCCACCGGGTCCGGGACGCGAACCGTGGTGGACTACGTGGGAGTCCAGCGACATAGCCATTACGCTAACTGCTGATTCCCAGAATATTGAAATTTTGAAGTCCCTTTTTGTCCCCAGATTCTATCATCTAGAAGCAATGAAAAATATATACATCCACGATATAGTAGTTTCCCTTCATGAAATGAAAAACCTTGGGTGCTTTCAAAATCTTTTAGTGTGTTGTTGTTTTGATATAGCAAGCTTAATTTGCTGTATCATTGTATATTCATTTTAAAAATCCATTCTAATAAGTACCCTTAGAAGGAAAAAATTAGGAAAATTATTTTTCCCTGTTAGATCATTTTCATTCACCAAACAGAATCACCATTAAACAGAATTCACCATGTGCCTCACGTTTCATATGTTCTCAGTAGGAAACATGGTCTGCTTCCTACTGTATTCAAGGGAAAATACGGAAGGGAGGCATCTAGTGACTGATATAACACCTACAAATGCAAACAGGATTATCACTGAAGCCGCCTGGATGAAGAATGTCACAGACCAGAGTTAAAGTGGTACAGAATATGTTAGTGCTTTTGTTTCTGTCTCAAAAATACAACCCTGCATTTTAATACCAATTATTACATATTCATCTTTCCTAATTCTCCCGAAATAAAATATATTAATGTGTTCTCATTTAATAGAAATAGAACAGGCTACAATGCTTCTAAATTTAATGAAATCTTTCAAATCTATATTACAATTCTGAGAGTGAGTCACCAAGAACTTTATTACCCTATAGTCACATCTAAGTCATTCTCAATCAGTTTTTATTGCATGAATGGAAAAAATATTAATATAGTTTAGTACACTAAGTAATGGCTCAAAAATTCTCAGGTTTGCTTTGCCTAGCAGATAAAAACTTTGTGTCTTATTTCAAACCCATTAGGTTGAAATCCCCTGAGGATTATTTTCATTCATATTCCCAATAACCTTTTCTTTCTGTTGTGCTAATTCATTCATTTTTGTTACTACCCTAAAGCAAAATGAGAAAAAGAGAAAAAATGCAGAGAGTGTTTGAAAACTGAACTGGGAAAGAAAAAAGAGAGAGAGAAAAGATTATGAAGCCTATTTTGGCCCTAGATTGTAATGTCCTAGCTATACTATTGGGTAAATTGAGAGGATTAAATATTTCTTTTTTTTTTTTTTTTTTTTTTTTTGAGAGGTTTTTCGCTATAGGGCGCGTGCGCTCGCCAGACAGACAGAGAGAGACATAGAGACAGAAAGCGAGAAATCACCCCCCAGGGGGGATGGTCACGCCGCAATCCCTTCTCCATTCTCCTCTCGGGATCTTGGGCATGCACGCACACGCGCCCGGCGTGAGTTGTAAGCCACCGGGTCCGAGACGCGAACCGCGGTCGACTACGTGGGAGTCCAGCGACATAGCCATTACGCTAACTGCTGGTTCCCTAGAGGATTAAATATTTCTTAAAAGTTTTTGACTCACTAGCATTCTTTTCAGTGCAGATGTTATACTGTTTGTGACCAAAGGCAAAAGGAAACTGAACATTTGGGGTAGTATTCCTTGTCCTGTGACTTCCAAGAGGCTTGAGTGGATATATTTACACAGGCCCAGGGAAAGCCTGCCCCGACTTCAGTTTCCTCTTTACCATAAACTCACTGAGGAGCACTCTCAAAGAGCATCAGTTTTTCCCATTCAAGCAAATAATCTCAGGCTGAGCCATGATGACACAGGCAATAGGGTGCTGCTTCATGATGCTAGAACCATGGGAGAAGGGAAAGCCCCAAATTGGGATGCTGGATTGACTTGGACACACTGGGCGTGCTTACAATCCTGGATGGCTGAAAGGCTTGGGAAAGGGTCAGAGTATGCCAAGAGCTTGGCAAGGTTCTCTTGTATGGTTTAAATAATGAATTGCTCCCCAAGATTTTATATCTTGGAATTTGGATGCCCCCCCCCCAAAATCCCTATGTCAGGACTTTATTATATTCTTAAGTGAAATCTTAATTCCTTCATGGTATCCCAGGGTGGGGACTTTGGGTATGATAATATTGTCAGGCTGGGGCCCCCATGATTGAATTCTGAGGTTAGTGTAAATGAGGAAATGAGGCAGACAGCAGCCACATAGATTCCATTCCCTGCTCAGCTAAAAGTTCTGCCTTCCGCCATTTTGGGATGCCTTTGGACTTTGTAGCCACCAGACTCATGAATTTTGTGAATAAACCTCTATTTTCTTTGTAAATCATCCACTCTCATTTATTTCAGTTAGCAATGCAGTAACAGACTGAGTCTTTCTCGCTCATTCTTTCTCAATAAGTAAACAAACTTAAAATAATTTCACAATTAATCCCTTTTTTTTCCAACTCCATATGTCTGGATAGGGCCTGTGTATTCACATGGCTATGCTTTGCTTACTTCAGCTTGTTTGGTTGTCTTTGCCTTTGTACTTGGAATGTCCTGGCATAGAGAAGAGGGAGATACATGCTTCACAAGTAATAAATCACTTATTGTGAAACCAACAAATGTGCTCCATGCTGCTAATGAAAATTGGTGGAACTTTCTTCCACTCACATCTTTGAGCTACAGTTATATTGAATAAGGCATAAATGAATAGAGCTACAACAAAAAGAAATGGATAAAATTAAATTATCCTACTTCTAATAAATAGGGTGTAGGGTTAGTATAGGTAGAGGTATGCTAGTAAATGTTCAATAGCTTACTCGAGGGAAAACGGAAGCTCTAATTTACAGTGTTTGCAAATTTCTGGGGTGTAAATATTTCTATCATGGCTGGTTTCAAGCTACCAACGTGATACCACTAAACACAGATATGGAAAGAAACGTGCACAATCAGCTCTCACAACAGGATGTGAGCAAGCTCCAGATACATGCAAGTAAAACCTCAGTTCCACCTCCATCCTGGATCTCCTGCTAACCAGAGGTTTTACAAATTACCTACAAGTGGAAATATTAACTTTTTTATTAGTCTTCATATATTTTATCAGTAAAACTCTTAATTCCTAGTGTTACTATAAAAATATATACCAAATAATTCAATAATATTCTATTTTTGGATCACAACCTGTGTTTCCAGCTTTCTCAATCTCTTCCTTCACGTAGCTAGCCTTATTAACCTCAGATTTCTGCATCTTCATTTCTATTAATCAGGTCCCTGCAGTTCCATTCTCTTTACCTGCACAGGCTATAATCCATGGCCCATGGCTTCAGCTCCACCTGCCAGAGCCCACAGCTATCTTGTTCTCCTTTCCTTCCACACTGCTCTTCAAACCCGAGATCCAAGATCAATTCAGTCATATGCTTGCTTTTCTCCTGACCAGGACAGCTGAGCCCAGATGGAGAAAATCCCATCTCCAGGCAGATGGTATTCTTCAGATTTATAGCTTACAACATCAACAGGCCTTCTGGTATGTCAGTGACCTTTGTCTTCATTTCCACATATCTTATATTCCAAATATTTATCCTTCTCTTAAACCTACTATCCCATTTTTTTTCTTTGAAAGTAAATGATATTGCTTCCAAATTCTCACCTCTCATGTTCCAACTTTTCAACCTGAAAATATATTTATAATCTTGCTTACTTTTTTTTTTAAGTTTCTTCGTTTCTTCCATATGTAAAAGAGAGAGAGAAGAGACGCAACAGAGTCTTTATACCATGATCTATCCCCAGCCTGAGCCAGCTCCAAATCATGGATACCTATGTACCTGATGTACCCGATGTATTTAGGGAACTCCTTGTGAACCCAGAACCTTCTCACATGGGTCAGCTTCACAGCTTCACAGTGTGTTACTACTGCACCACCATCCAACCCCAATCTCACTTATTCTGTATCTTTTCTGCCTTCCTTCTGCCATGGCCAAATTCCTCTATCTGTGTTTCGGTACCTGACCCAATTAACTCTTCCTGGTTAATATACCATGCAAAAAAAAAAAATTAGCAACTTCTAAGGAACAATGTATTATTATCTTCATACGTTTACGAGTTGACTGGGTTCAGCTGGGCATTTCTCACTGGGATCTCCCAAATGCTTGAAGTCAGATATTGGCTGGACCCATCTGAGGTCTTGACTGCACTAGATATACAAGATGGCACACTTGTGTGGCTGGCAGGTGATGCTAGCTGGGAGTTCAGCTGGAGTGTAAGCACCTACATGTGGCCTCTCCATGTGTCATGGACTTCTTACAGACTGGGACCAAGTTCTAAGAGAGAGCATACCCAGAGCACGTATTCCAAGAGGCAGGAGGAAGAGGAAAACCAGCTAAAGGTTGTGCTCAGAAATGCAAAGTATGGTGTCTGCTATATTGTACTGGTCAAAGCCGTCACAGAGCCCATGTGAATGCAGGTGGTTGGGATAATAAACTTTAACCCTGATAGGGGAGTAGAAAGGTCAGCTGTAGAAAAACAGATAAGGTGGGAGGTATTGACACTGTCTTTGGGACCTATTCTCTGCCACAGAACTACAACTTGCCTAGTTTTCATCTGGTCCCTTCTTGCTGGCTTCTCTTCAGCCATAGCCTATAAACCAGCTCTTAGCCTAACGTTATTTTTAAAAAGGTAGAGGAAACCAATGAATTTATCACTTACAATATATACACTTTACATATATTATACTTTGATAAACATTTAAACATGGCAGTAAAAAGAGAATTGGGGGCTCAGCAGTCATGTGGTGGTTAAGGGGCTGAACTCCCATGTAATTGACTACAGTTCAAGTCTTGGACCTGGCAACTTAAAATTCATGCCATATGTGTGTGCATGCATCCCCAAAATCTGAGGAGGAGACTAGAGGAGAAGGGATTGTGGCATGGCCATCCCCTCTGGGGTATGATTTCTTACTTTCTATCTCTCTGTCTCTCTCTCTCTCTCTCTCTCTCTCTCTCTGTCTCTTTACGGCAAGTGCACATGCCCTGTAGCAAAAGTTTCTCAAAAGAAAAAAGAATTTGTGGCTCAGTTCTAACAAATGGGTGGGCCTTTATGTTGGATCATTGGAAAAGTCATGACACATTTTTGCATAGAAAAATATGTCATGACTGTTCCAATGACCTAGTATAATAGAATAACTACCCAATATAATAGAGTTTTTTATATGAGTTTCAGCTACATATCACCCTAAACCTAGTACTTTACTTTATAGACTTGAGAAATAATTAATGCTCACTGTACATAGAAAGATTAGAATGTCATATTAACTCATGTTGATATTAGGGCAAAAAAAATCTACTACATATGTCTACATATCTATCACTATATGTATCTAGAAGGCAAAAACTTTCCATTTTTCCATGCCTTATTTCATTTAATAGTAATAGTAAAATGCTACATGAACTGACCTCCTAACTTGAATATTGAAGGGATTAGGTCTAGGAGAGGTTTTGAGGTCTAGGAAGAGAGACTTCCATGTAAATATAATGTATTTGATTTCTATTATTGTTCCAATGACGTTAGGTTAAATAACATCCCTTACAAATTGAAACAAAGATGGTCCTATATACACCTTTTTTAAAAGTTTAATTACATCATCATCATCATTATTATTATTATTATTAAGTTTGCTATAGGGCACGTCTGCTCACCAGAAAGAGACAGAGAGGGATAGGGAAAGTGAGAGAGTAAGCCACCAGGTCCAGGACTCAAACTACAGTTGGCCATATGGGAGTCCACACCATCTGCTGGCCCCAAAGACCTTTTAAAATAGAATTTCTCTTCTTTCCAGGCAATGAGCCCTAAGCCTAAGCCCTAGTTTTAGAAAAAATTACAAAACAGGCAGTCTTCAGTGCCCTCCATCTTTCCTTCTGTGTAGTATTCTCTCTCTTCCCCCTCCTCTAGATTATATCCTTCCATATATTTTATAGAATAAATTGATCTCTTAGAACATCAGCTCTTAGTCATTGAGATCATTTCACCCTGACATGTAAATGTATTGACTGTCTCAGGGTATGTATGTTTGAATCTTCTCCATAGTTACACAGTTTTATTTATAATTTTCTACGATAAGGCAATTTAAGCATCAGCAAATAACGGGTCTATCCCCTTAGGAAAGACTCTTCCTAATAGAAACACCACAGAGGCTCTCTGTCACTTTGTGCTTCAGTGATTTTCAAAATACCAGTAAATAACTGAGAAACTTGAAGGAATTCATCCCTGACCAGCCCTAGGTGAACCAAGTCAGCTCTTCTGATTCTCAACATGAAGCAGTTCTGACACCGAGTCGATGAATTAAGACTAAAAATTGGTAACAGAAGTTTCCAGTTAGTAAAATCCCTCCTCATAGACTCTTGAGTGTTTTCTCATTTCCATTTCTGAAACTTCAACCTGAAATCCATGTGATCCTTAACCCAGTAGCTGCCTGTCCTTCCTGGTCAGGCTCAGCCACCACCAGCCAGGACCCAGACAGGCCTGAGCACAGTGGCAGCCCCGGGGGCCTCAGAGTAGTCTCCTACTACTCTAAAGAAGTGATTTACTGCTTCTTTTGTGTTAATATATCTTGGTTGCCTCCAGCCTTGTTGTTTCCTCTAGAGTACTGGACTTCCTAACGCAGTGGCCTGGAGTAGACAGTGGGCAGGATATACTCCCTCCCCCAACTTGCAGTGAAGAGCAACTCCCTGCTATTGCACCATAAATAATTGAACAGTTTCTTCCAGGCAACACAAGATGTAGATTTAATTTATTCCCTAGGAGGACTAAAGGTGGTTATATAGACCCAGTGCACAGTCACACTGGGTTGGGGACACTAGTACATTTCAAAACATGTCAAACTTACAGAGCGCATGCCCTCAGGTTTAGAGCCAAGCACCACTGCTACAGATGATTGTTTGCTGTTTTGTTTTGTTTTGTTTTCCTGAGTACTCATCATTAGGAAAAGAAACTTTATTCCACAACAGAATGGGAAATGATACTGATGTAACTAGGTGGCATTTTGCCTATGTCTAAATTTATAGAAAATTTTGATACGAGCTTTAGCTAACTACCACTCCAAGCCTGGTACTTTTCTTTATAGACTTTATGTTAACATTGGTGATTGTTCTATTTACTTTCTTTATAAGATTTAAAATTTTTTTTTTAAAAAAAAGAGAGGTCTAGTTTTGTTTTGTTTTGTTTTTGGCAATAGGGCATGTGCATTCTCCAGAGACAGAGAGACAAAAAGCAGAGAAATCAACCCCCAGGGACTAGCCACTCCACAATCCCTCCTCCTCCTGTCTCCTCTTGGGATTTTGGGCACACATGCTCACTTGCCCAGTGTGAGAGTTAAGTCACCATGTCTGGGATTCGAACCGTGGTCAACTATGTGGAAGTCCAGTGACGTAACCATTATACCATTTGCTGGTCCCAAGATGTCTATTTTTTTAAACCCACCTGTGACTTGATATCTGGAGTTGGTGTTTTACAGGACAGCTAGTAGAAGCTACAGCTTCTTTCCATGTATTAGAATCCTAGCTGGGGGTAAAAACAAACCAGAAAAAAAAAAAGAAAAGAAAAGGAGAAAGGAAGAGCTGGAAGGAATAAGAAAGGGTGGAAGAGAAGAAGAAAGGGAGGGATGGGAGATGCCAACTCTGTGGTTCAAAAGATTTCTGATAAAGGACTATTGGGTATGGAACCAGGGAATGTAAAGAAGTCCTAAAACCAGCAGCCACAGGAGGTCCCAGGCAAGAGCCAAAGGAGGAAATACTGTTTGCAGTGGCCATGGGAGCTGAAGTTGAGGAAGAGAGGAAGCAGTGGAAAGAGGCAAAAACACCAGGAACTTGCTAACAGCCCAAGCCAATAGACAGCTGAAATATCCAAATGTACCCTTGCGTCCCTAAGTATATTATTATAAGAACTACCATGTTGAATAAATTGACTTGCACATTTACCTTCCATTGCAAATATTCTACTTTGCATTTCAAAGAAGCCTATTTTTAAAGATATTCTGGTCTGTTTTATAATTACTCCTTTTAGGAAAGGCTCCGAGTTTTTCATGTGAGGTATTTCCTTTGGAGAGCATCACTCCCTCTGTTTCTCCTCCCCACCTTGCCTATGTGGACATTCACAAATGATGAGGAGTATGGCTGGAACCTTTTCAACAAGGACTTAATAAGACGCAAGCTTTGTTTTCAAGTCTGTGTTGCTATGAATGTATCCCTAAGGAAGTCTGTTGAGTTTTGGAAAGACTATAGCACTCAGAGGCCTGAGTTGTCCCTCTGACCTGGAGGTGATTTGAAGAAATGACTGAAACAAATTATCTTCTCAGTTGCTTCTAAATGACTTCAAGATACAGAGGAAGAGGAAAAAGTCACTGTAGGAGTTCAAAATAGTGATATTCTGCTGAGTGTTTTAACAATTTTTTAAGTAATATTTACCAAATTATAGAAAAAAACGTTCCAAATAATGGTGTCATCTGATTACTAATTCCAAATATTTATGCTTCCCTTTAAGAGCTTGGAGAAACCAGATAAGGGTTCCTCAGAGTCCATCTAGTCAGAGAGGTTGTACAGATGCTAATGTAAACACATAAAATAAACCCACGAAAAGAAAAATAAAAAGAAAAAAATGACATCTAACAACGTTGTAAAAGCTCTCCCATAGGCTGATGGCTTATCCTGGCTTTTCGAGCACGTGAGTTGAGGAAAGAGAGTTTTTTTCCTTTTAGTGAAACCTCTTGCCATAGAGGAGTTATAACCTGCAAAATGACGTTACTTAAGGAGCATTGTTTTATACTTCGTATTCCCCATACAGAATTTAGGGAGTGAATCTATTTGGTTACAAGTTCTGATATCTGGTCTCACAGGATGCTCATTCCAAGAGTTTCTGGGTGACCTTTCTTGGTGGTTAAAATGAAACTCAAGCTTACTCCGTTCAAGTTTCTGCCTTGCTTGCTTTGAGTCAGCATTCCTAACTCAGAGTGTGTTTGGGTAAATGTACACACAACCACTCATTGGCTTATGTACACACATATATTGTGCCAAGCTGGCCAATGCAATATTTATGTTTGTACTTTGAGCTGCCTAAGATTTTGTCATAAAAATCTAAGGCTGCTGTAGGGAAGAGAGTCCATAAAACTTTCATGACTAGTATAAAAAATACAAAATGTTATCATTAATATTTAATAAAATTTGCAGCAGTCAATGAGCAAAATCAATGTTTTTTAATTAAGTTATTCATTTGTAATGCGCGCTGTACCTTGTTGTGCATTAGGATGGAATTTAGTACGTTGAACTTAAAATAAATAAATAAACCTAATTTTAGCCCTCAGGGTAATGGTATTAGTAATAAAACTATTAATTGGTTGTCTTTGCTTTGATAAGCAAACAGGGTCTCTTCAGTGACAACATCTTTTATTCCAAGGTGCTTTATGATCCTCTAGTTGGATTCTGTCCAAGGTGTTTAGTAAGATGAATTGCAGCTCACACTGTTTCTAACAGGCACATCCAGGCCCCGAGCATATTGTTCATTCTTACCCAGGTCTCTTTTATTAGGAACTGGGGCAGCTGAAGAGTAGAAGTTTTTGCAATTTGAGTGGGTAATCACATACTCGAGTAATCGCATACTACAGAAATTAGCAGTAAACCAAAGGTTTACTCATCTCTCCACCTCCACTTTGCTATGGAATTTTTTTCCAGCCTTCAGTTCCTGTCCAGTTCTCCTCTCTTTTCCCCAGATCCGCATGATTGGTTTTCGATCCTCACCTCTTTGCCCAGCCTCCTTCATGAGTGTCTGTGAGACATAAGCTTCCTGTAAGCACAGCTGACCCACGTGGGTGAAGTATTGCTTTTCCGTATGGCCATCTAAGAATACAAGTGTGGTATGATGTTAACCTAGTCCTTGTACTTTCCTTAAACCTAATTGATACAAAGAATATGCTGGGGGCCAGCAGATGGCATTGTGGTTACATTGCTGGATGGTCGACCAGTGGTGAACCGTGGTCAACTGTGGCTCAAATCCTGGACCCAATGGCTTGAAAATCATGCCAGGCACATGGGTGTGAGTGCCCAAGAGCCCTGGAGGAAAATGGAAAAGAAGGGATTGCAATGTGGTTATTCCCCCGGGGGGCTGATTTCTCACTTTGCCTCCCATCGTCTCTGTCTCTCTCTCTCCAGCAAGTATGTGTGCCCTACGGCAAAAACCTCTAAAAAATATGTTGACATTGGGTATTAAAAACTACACCACTGAATTTACAATATACTTTACCCAGATTGCAGAGAAAAGAATAGAAATCCCAAGTAAACTACACAATGGTGTCTATACTAGTTGTTAACTATAAATTGAAATATTGAAGTAGACCTTCAAGGATTTATGACACAAAACTTTCAAAGTTTACAGGAGAAAAGAGCATTTTTCCCCAACTATCATATTATTAAAGAAATACAAGAGGGCTGACCCTATACCTGAGTAGTTCAGGAAGCTGGATCCCACATAGATGACCAAAGTTTGAATCCCAGCTTTGACAACTTGAAAAAAAAAACAAAAACAAAAAACATCAGGTGCATGTATGTGTGTGTGCCCCACATCCTGACAGGATGAAAAACTGAAGGAGAAGGGATTGTGGTGTGACCATGCCTTATTCAAGACTGCTTTCTCCCTATCTCTTAGTCTCTCTCTCTCTCTCACTCTAGCAAGTCATATGCCCTTGGGCTATTAAAAAAAATAAATACAAGATATGGGTGTAATTTCTAAGTGCAAAAAAACAAGAGCACGTTTTACTGTACATGTTGCTGTTCGATAAATTCATCAAATAAAGGCCTCATGAAATTCCTGAAAGCTAAACTCAACCTAAATAACTTAAGAAGAGTGAAAAATACTATATGTTGAAAAGATGTGGTATACAGATTAAGTTGCTAACTTGTAAGGAATAAGGAAAATGAGACTTGCATCTCAACGTATGTTTTAGACTCATTAATGCTATGAAGTTGAACGTATGAAGGATATAGGACTCTGAGCAGAGTAGCCACAAGAATGATTTACTTTTGGTTCATCTTAAGAATCTATAGAAATAAGTATCAGATATAAACTGTATTTAATTAAATAAAGATGATTATTTTTATCAGAATTATCAAGAAGAGTCACTCTAGACCCTTTGGGGGTTGAGAAGAGTGTGGGAAGAAACCGTGCTAGCGTATAATATGCCCGGCTTTTTTCGTTGTTTATTGAAATGTGTCAACTTTATTGCTAATATCTCACTGATGGTTCGTTCTTCATTTCTTCAACATAGAATTCAATTTACAATAAAATCTGAGATTCCATCTGAAAATTTCAATTCCCACCAGAAGTATAATTCAATTAAGTTCAAAATATTTCTTTTAAAAATACAAACTAGCAGCATTCTTCCTACATATGCTCCTTCTGCTCAGTTCCAAAAGGATAAAAAACTGCATTTGTTTAGTTTTGGTTCATCTATCACTTTGTACATTTTTATGGATTTTTATGTGTAATCACATTTTCAGAGGAGATTTTTATATAGTCTGCTCCATTTCTGCAGAGTTATTATCTTTCAGCCTTAAAATTAGAAAAATTGATACACAATGTTTGGTTTCCCTCTCCCTAGGAAAGTGATAGGTAGCCATTCATCATTCACTGTGACAAGCTAAACTCGCTTTGTTGACTATACTGAGAAATGACTTTGCTTCTTGTTTCTCTTCTTTTCCCCTTCTTACTAACAATGGTGGTGGTGACCATAGTGGCTTTGATGTGTGTCTTGACTGGGAGGTTGGGAGACTAGCACATATTTTTATGCGTAGGAAAAAATCTGCATTTTTCTTCTAAAAGCCGGATAAAGTCTATTATTTAAAAGTCATTTATAAAATAATTCAGACTTCCATCTTCCTACCCTGTTGAGGCTACTCTCCATACATCTTTTCCCCCTGCCTCTCTCTACCAATTTGCTGTTCGAGAAATGACTGCTCTATGAAACATAAAATGCTGCCTTTTCCACTTAACTATGCAACAGCCACTCTCTGTACTTCTAGGGCAGCCTTAATGGTGCATTTATATTCCATTCAAACTTGAACACAGCAAGAGAAAACCTACCTACAGGGATCATAAGTACTGATGGCATTTGCCGGGATCTGAAAGCCTTGCATATGGCATTATATTTACCTGAGCCATTCCGAAGTGTTATCATTAAAACGCAATTGTGCTTTACAGGTGTCAGCTGGGCATAGGTGAGGTTTAGAATCATTTTTATGTTCCTTCCCTATGGCTTATGTTGAGACTCAATTCTTCATCTCTAGCTTTGTGCAGAGGGTCATATAAAATAGCTGCGCACGCATCCATCTCTTAAAGTGAGCCAAATGTCACATTCCATTTGAACACCAACTGGAAAAATACTTCCTCCTCTAATGTGGCAGGAGAAATGAGACATGGGATGAAGCTGAATACTACTTTGGAGGAAAGATCTTCAGATGTACCGTTCTCTGGTGAAATAACATTCAGCCCTCCCAGAGAAGTACTCAGAGACAGTCTTCAGTTAGTGTAAAAATGTCTTGCCACTGACCAGCATGTATGTGCATCACACGTGTCCTGTTGACTCAGTCCTCTCATATCAGCTTCGATACATGCAGACAAGTGTGTCTAACCCTAAGGAGATGGAGCACAAAGTGCTACGCTTTGTAAGGCTGGTTAGTTGGAATGCAGTTTGATGGCTCAACTATTCTGACGGTACAAGACGAACCTATGCAGTCCAGAAATGGCTCTTCAGTGAACCCCAACTTCTCTGTAGGTGTCTGTTTTCCTATTCTATACAATACTTCTCTATGTATAGAATTACTTCTCTTATATTCTCATCTCCTTCTTTCCTCCTACTAAAACTTGCTGCCATGGGGCAGGATGGTAACAGCTGTAAAAGGCAACACTCTGTGAGGCTGACCCACACAGAAAGGTCCCAGGTTTGCACCTGTGGGCCTCCCTGAGTGCACCAGGCATGCACATGGCCCTGATTAGGAGCCAGCTGAGACTGGGGTGAATCATGATGTGAGGAACCAGCTGAGGGTACACTCTCTCTCTACAACCCCTCCATCTGTCCCTCTGCCTCTCTCACTCACAGACAAAGTAAATGAATAATCCTAAACAAAATCCTGCTGTCAGGAAATAATGATCATCATGTACTCCTTCATATGAAAGTGACATTTCAGATATAAATTAAGAGTTCTTTTTATTGAATCATCGGAAAAGTCATGATGTATTTTTTTGTTTTTCTATGTAAAAATGCATGATGACTTTTCCAATGATCCAATAAAACCATAGTAGTATTTGGTGTATGTGTGCGTGTGTGTATGCACAACATGTGATTTGAATGTATGTAGGACAAGGATTGAAGTTCACACCCCAAATTTTCCAAAAGCCTGTTTCCTCAGCTTAATAGCATCCTTAAGGTTTATTTTTACTATGCTGGTCTGTGAGCAGTTTCGTGTTTCTTTTAGAAGAGTCCTAGTCCAGAGCAGGAGCTCTTCAACGACTGAGTTCTGTTCCTGTGACTAAGTCGTGCAAGCAAATTGGTCCATTAGTGAGGAGCTTAAAGACAGATGTCTTTTGGTGTGTTGTGGTGCCACAGAAAATTTTTCAAAAGCTATCCCAGGACACCACACTAGAACAACATATTCTGTCCATATAAAAAGCATGCATTAGGTAAGTGCTAGAAAGTGACAGGACACTACAACACAATGATATAAATCCAATATAATCGTTTTATTTATTCTGAATAGGTGCACAATAAAGTACAAACTTATAAATGAAGTGTGTAGTCTTGTGTGACTGTGAACTCTTCATGTGGTCAATACTAACAGATTGTGAGAGCGAAATAGACTCAGCTAGGGGATTCCTGAGATTCAGACAGACTGAAAAAGGGCATTCCCCACACTGGAGAACTTGGTTGTAAGAGTGGTCATTGAACGGGTAGGTCATTAAGTGAGGAGTAACCATACATGTCTTAACAGGTTTCAGATATGTCTCCAACAAGGTGAGCAACTCAGGTAGACTCGGAACAGGCAGAGTAGAGGCCATGTCATTGACCTGGGCAAACTAATTCAACTCTTCTTCAACCTAAACTTCAAGGCAGCACAATTAAACATGTTTTGAATAAGAGGAAGATTCTCTCAATTACCTGAAATGTGGAAAGGGAGAATTAGTGAGGCTGGAAGAGAATGAGAAAAGTGAAAGGGATAGAAGGCAGGATCCATTTTACTTTCATCCTTTGTGGAGGTTACTACGAATAGTTTACTCCATCCATTCATTCATTCACTTATTCATTCAACTTCATTCCTATTATAGTCAACAAACCTGGCATAGCCTTGGGCTTCCTGTGATTGACAACATGCATCTCTTTTATTTATTCAACCAGAAAGGATCTAATTTTCTAGCAGCCTGAACCAGAGAAAGTCAATGAAGATGTACTCTTCCAAGATGGAAAATTCATATACCACAGCAAGTGGCTGATAAAGAAAAGACCAAAAACAGGGACCAACTGGACCTTCCTGCCTTCACAGAAGGCTGAGGCCATCAAAACACTTGGGACTGCTGGCATGACAGCAGGAGCTTCCCACACATAGAATGGCTACCGCACCCCCTTACCTTCTAATGCAAGGAGCCCTGAGGCCCCCCCTAGGTATGACTATATTAGGGTCTTTCACTCTCTACTAGTGGGAACCAGAATGAGTCTCAAAACTGCTCTTTTCCTTTCCCACTTTGAAGGATCTTCCTCCTGGTTGACTAATCACAGATGGGATGTAAGCCACAGACCTTTCTGTTAGTCTCTGAGCCCAGCAGGTTACTCTCCTGGAGGGAAAAGAAGACCCGAAGTTGTCTTGTGTGGGAACCAGTTCCCTTAATGACACCTCGAGTTAAGCCTGCACTTCTGTGCTCTCCCACCATTGTCTGCTCATCTCCTTGTGCTTGAGATCTGGACTTCTGTTCGCCTTTGAATTAGATCGTGCACACAAATGTCCATGGCAGGCCTAGACAGTAGTGTACCGATGCCCTCAGTTCTCCCTGGGTTCTCCAAAGATGGTAGTTTGTGCTGACATGACCCTCCTCATCTGGGTAAGTGAAGGGTTTTCTGAGTGATAATAATACTACTTGTAGAGGAAGGAGTGTTTGTTTGCCATTCAAATTGAGAGGACATCATTGTGTATGACAGAAAATACGGTTTTTGTTTCCCCAAACACACCATGAAGGCAGCTAGGCTTACCGCAGGTTTGTTTCGGCATCTTCCTGTCTCCAGCATAGCTCTGGGTGAAGGGCAGGGCAGGGATCTGAAGAGCCAGGATGGTTTTTCAGTGGAGCCCTTCCCACCTCCCTCAAAATGCATTGTCTAGAAAAATAAACGAAGATCTTATCCTTGACTTTTCACACCCTGACTCCCAGGGCTTTTCCAGTTCCTTTTCATTTTTACCAGGATGCACAAGGGGGCATTAATTACTTGTCTCTTTATATCCAGGAGAATAACTGAGAAGATTGTACTCGCATCCCAGGGAGTTATCTTTTAGGTAATCAAATGAAAACAGATCATTCCAGGCCTGCACAGCAGTGTACTTCCTCCTAATGGAAAGTAAACAGTGTGTCAGTTTCGTAACACATGTAAAGAAGAGGCCTGGTGATCCAACTCTTCACATCTGACAAGGACAGAAAACGATGCTGTCTACTCCAGTTTCTCTCCAAGCCCCATTCCTCAACATACCTCAATGTACAGAAGAAGCAGTGCCACACACTGGTTCATATTTGTAAATGCAACCGGGTTAAACCCAAACGAGAATCTTGATTGAGAACTTGACTTTGGCCTATGCATTTAAAAAGAAAATTAAATTGTACACAGCTGAGTTGTTGCAAAACTCATTCTGGACCTTGCTCATTGCTCAGATTCTCAGAGTTGTACATGAAATACAGTGTTTAATTTACGAATACCCTTCCAGGATGTCCTGAGTTAAACCATTCAGAATGGGTAGATTACAATTTGTTATTTAAAGCTCTCTAGGAAACAAGTATACAGGGAAACTGTCTAAATCATTTAACACTGAGTTAAGGGATCCCTCTTTCTGCCCAATCTGAATCCTTCCCAATCAAATGTAATCCCATTATCTCATGTCCATTCTGCCTTCTACATAGAAATAAATGTTGCCTCTCTCCAACTCTTCTTCATAACCTATAATCCTATTCTTTTACTTTTTTTTTTTTTTTTTTTTTTTTTTTTGGAGAGGTTTTTGCTATAGGGTGCGTGCACTTGCCAGAAAGACAGAGAGACAGAAAGCAAGAAATCACCCCCCCATGGGAGATGGCCACACCACAATCCCTTCTCCTCCATTCTCCTCTCAGGGTCCTGGGCACACATGCACACATGCTCAGCGTGAGTTCAAGCCACTGGGTCCAGGACTTGAACCGCAGTCAACTACATGGGAGTCCAGTGACATAGCCATTACACCAACTGCTGGTCCCCCTATTCTTAAACCTTCCCTTCACCAGGTTGAATAATTCTAGTGTTTTCAAATAGTTTTGCTGCCTCCCCCTCTTCCCAACCTACCACCTCTCCTCACACATACTTTCTGGACCCTCTTGTCTGGTCTGACAGTAATGGCATTACAGAGATGACCATCTTCCTAATTATAAAACCTGACATCTAACCTCTTGAGAAATTTGACACAGGGTGAACTCAAGCAGTTCAATTTTCATTTTTAAATCCATTTAGCAAATATTTATTCAGCCTCTAAGTAGAAGAAAATGTGCTCAATCTAATGGGATTCCGGAGGGGTAAGATAAGGTTCCTATCTTCAAGGACCATAAATCTTAAGTCTGTAATGAGCTAAACGAAAGAGCATGGTGATGATTTGAGGGATAGCACGGGTGTGGGGGAGGCAGGCTCATTCACTGACAAGGGACTGGTTCCTCCAAGTTGTACAGAGATTGTGGGGACTAGAAATACCTGAACTGATAAACATGAAATTTGGGTTTGGGGAGATTTTCTTCCATGCCTGTGGTGAATGGGCCACATGTTAGAGTTTCTACTGTCTTTTAAGTTTCTACTTGTCTTTTCACAAACAAGTGCATAAGCCCTTTAGGCCTGACTATCCCAGAGAGACAATGAGGGTAATAAATGCACTCTGAACATTCTCTGGCTTCATTTCTTAGAATAGGCAAATTTAGAAAGATGCTAAGGAGCCTACCTCCTTAATCATACCCTTTTAGAACTGTGACTCTCAACTACGGGTCTTTCAGATGGGAATTGGGGGTTATAAGGCTGTAGTCTCTACTTCTAAAATATGTGGAGAATATGGATTTTAAAGGAGGGCATCATTTCTGAAACTTGAAGAGCAGACAGGGTGAAAAAATGTTTTTAAAGAATAAGACTTGTAGTATTATTCATTCAAACGTCTCCAAAAAAGAAAAAAACTGCTTTTGATATCATTTTATCTAAAGCTTTTTCTTTTTTTTTTTTTTTTTTTTTTTTTTTTTCGGAGAGGTTTTTGCTACAGGGTGCATGCACTTGCTAGAAAGACAGAGAGAGACAGAGAGACAGAAAGTGAGAAATCACCCCCCAGGGGGGGATGGCCACACCACAATCCTTTCTCCTCCATTCTCCTCTCAGGATCTTGGGCACGCATGCACATGCGCCTGGCGTGAGTTTAAGCCACCAGGTCTGAGATTTGATCCGTGGTCGACTACATGGGAGTCTAGCAACATAGCTGCTGGTCCATTACTACAGCTGCTGGTACCCTAAAGCGTATTTTTAATACCTGTTTATCTAATGTATTAATTCCCAAATTACCTACATACTTTTAATGTATGTTAAATATATTTTGCTAAGCTTTTACTTAGACTGTTTTCATAACTACACTCATAAGGGAAATCTTTTCATTTTAAATTTTTCCTACTATTTCAAATATTGTTAGTAGAGTTTTGCTCTTTTCACCAAATATACTGGTTAGCTTATGTATTTTCTTTTGTGTCGAAACAAATCATATAACAGAAATTGATCAGTTCTTAAAAGTTTGTTGTTATTTTTAAAGGGTGGGATGTTGAAGAAAATAAAACACTAGGAAATTGGTATGGAACCTTTTCTTTTTTTTTTTTTAAGAGAGGTTTTTGCTATAGATTGCATACAGAGACAGACAGACAAAAAGTGAGAAACCACTTCCCAGGGGGATGGCCACACCACAATCCCTTCTCCTCCATTCTCATCTTGGGATTTGGGGCACGCATACACACGCATCCAGCGTGAGTTTTAAGCTACCGGGTCTGAGACTCGAACCTCAGTCAACTCTGTGGGAGTCCAGCAACATAACCAACCATTCTGCCATCTGCTGGTCCTGATATGGAAGCCTTTTAAGAAGACCAGCTTTCCTGCTTCACTTGGTTTTTATTTTTGTGATTTGATTTACTTTTTTTCCCCAAGTAGTCAATTCATGAATTATTTATGCATGTTTTATTTCTCTGTATATAATATCTGCTATGAACTTTTGTATCACTCTCCCATTATCTTACCCTTTTTTTACTCTCATGAACATAACACTTTATTTTTTTTCTCTGTTATTTAGCTGAGATTTATTTTTTTCAAAGTTTATTTTTTGGGTAATTTCATGAGAGAGAGATCAAAAGAAAGACAAGCGCCCTCTTAGTCAGACGGTGGTAAACACAATATTCTTCAAGGCTGACCCGCACAGGAAGCTTCCGAATTTGCATCCAGAGACTTCCTTGAATGTTCTGGGCATGCATGTGCCTGTGACCGATGCTTCCTGAGACTGGTTGAGGCTGAGAGTGGATTGCAGTGTGGAGATTTTGTTGGAGGGCTCTTTCTCTCTCTCACTCACTCATGGAGGAAATCAATAAACTTTTACAAAGCTAAAACCATCTTTAATAGGGTCTCATACCACAGTGCTCCCCTAGCCTTCTTAAGAGGCGAAGATGCAGGTTAGCCCAGGAACTGAAACTCCAGTTACCGTATGGCTTCCAGCATCACAGAGCATTGTGCTACTTCTACACCACCATGGCTGGGCCCTATATTTTGTTTTGCTTTGTTTTCTTCTGTTTTTAGTTTTCCAAAGTAACTGGCTTTGTCCACTTAAACCCTCATTACTAATCTCTGGGTTTAGTACATTTTGCTCAGAATTTGTAGCCTCTACAACTATTTTTTTTTATGTTTTTAAAAATTGGTTCAGTGCTTTTGTAACAATTCCTTGATGGCTGTTTTGCACAGTAACAGGCTTAATTATGCCAGCCAGGTGATGTGGTAGTAAAGGCAGCTGGATCCCACACTGCCAACTGTGCAGTCCCAGACCTGGCAGCACGAGAAACATGCTGGGCATATGTGTGTGCATGCCAAAATTGCAAGAGGAGAATGGAGGAGAAGGGACTGTGGCATTGTCATTCCCAACTCCTGGGGGAGGGGAGGATTTCTCACTTTCTCTCTCTCTCCAGTAAGTACATGTATCCTATAGCTAATTTAAAAAAAAAAAAAGTTCAATATATGTATATAAACACATACACACACATATATATTTTATGATATCAACTCTTTTATTCTCTTTATTATATTCTTTATAAAGAATATTCAAAAAGTTAATGGATAATTCATAATAATAAAAAACTATGCAGAGGCCAGCAGGTTGTATGGTGGTTAAGGCTCTGGACTCCCACATGGCCAACTGCAGTTCGAGTCCTGGACCTGGGGGCTTGCTTTTCACTTTCTCTCTTTCTCTCTCTCTCTGGCTCTGGTAAGCACATGTACCCTATAGCAAAATAAATAATAATAATAATAATACATGAAATTAAATCAATCTTTTTTTTCCCCCCAAGAAGTTTTTGCCTTAGGGTGCTTGCACTTACTGGAGGTAAGACAGAGACAGTGAGAGGGAAACTAAGAAATCACCCTCCAGAGGGGATGGCCGGGCCACAATCCCTTCTGCTCTATCCTCCTTCTGGGATTTGGGGCATGTACATACATGCTCCTGGCATGAATTTGAAGCCACTGGGTCCAGGACTTGAACCATGATCAGCCATGTGGGAGTTCAGCCCTATTACTGCTACTCCATCTGCTGGCCCCAAATAAATAATTTTTTAAAAATATAAACCATGCATAGATTTCAAAATTTTTGCACCAAAATAAACTTGTACTTTAATTCTTTTTATCTGCAAACTTTTTGAAGTCCCCTCATATTTGTCAAAGACCAAAATAGATTTGTTATGTCTGTTGTTATTTTTTTCCCTTGTTTTAATTGCCAGAGAGTGAATGAGCTTACCAAAAAATAGGAAGAGGTAGAGAGAAGGAGAAAGCACCTTTCAGTGGGGAAGAGTGATAGTACATTCCCCTCTCCACCATTGCTCTAACATGTCAGGATTTGGGGCACTCACACACACGTGCCAGGTGTGTTCTCAGGCATCCAGGGCTAGGATTCAAAGCATAGTCAGACATACGGTGTCCGGCTACCCCAACCATCAAACTATGGGGGTGGCCCTATTGAAATTATTCCTAAGTTTTTGACTTATGTATTGAAATGCCACCTGATTCGTCATCTGTCTGTTTGATAATTTTTCTATTAAGAATTTTAAATTTGTGAGACAGTAGGTGGCATGGGATTAAGGCACTAGACTTTGGCATGGTCAACCAGAGTTTAAATCCCAGACCCAGCAGACTGCTTTCTCACTTTCCCTCTCTCTGGTCAAATAAAAAAATAATAGGGACCAGAATCTGGCGTAATGGCTATGTCACATGTATGTAGTCCACCGTAGTACGAGCCCTGGACTAGGTGACAAACTCACGCCAGCACATGTGTGTGTGCATGCCTAAGATCCCGAGAGGAGAATGGAGGAGAAGGGATTGCAGCGTGGCCATCCCCCCTGGGGGGTGATTTCTCGCTTTCTGTCTCTCTGTCTTTCTGGTGAGCACACATGCCCTATAGCAAAAACCTCTCTCCAAAAAAAAAAAAAAAGAAAAAAATATATATAGTAATAATAACAATAATGATGAATACAATTATGTACATGATTATTTAAAAAAAGAATTTTGATGTTTAATAATAAAAATGATACTCTTTTTTTTCTTTTTGGTTCTGAATTCAAATTTATCTTAAATTACTACCATTCTGCTTTTTTTTCTGAATGTGGTTGCCTGAGGACTATGGATAACCTGTGTTTTTTGTTTGTTTGTTTAGTTTTTAATATTTAGTCTTTTGTTTCCCTTAAAAACAACTAATAGTTCGATTTTGCTTTTAAAAAATTCTTAGTCTTTGTTTTTAAAAAGGATTTTAACTCTTGTTCAAATGTTGATTTTCTGTCTTAACTATGACGTATAAACTAATTTCTAGCATATCATCCTATACATTCCACATTTATGTGCCTTATTGTTTCCTTAATTTTCTGTCTTTTTTTTTTGTTTCCATCAATGAAGAAGGCACATTTCTGAAAAGTAAAAAAAAAAAAAAACTTTATTTACTCTAATAACCTAGTTCCAGAATTTTTTCTTCCTCACATATGATGAGAAACTTAGTGTTTTTATTTTCCTCTCACCTTCCAGCTGATCTTTGTGCAACACAGAATTTGAGAATTCTCATTATTATGATTTTAAAATTTTTTTATTACTTGTCAGTGTTTTTAAAAATTTATTTTTGAGAGCTGACCCCATAATGCAGCGGTTACGGTGTGCAGTGGGAATCAGACCCCACTGGGCTTCAAGTCACTGTCCCAGCAGCAACACGCAGCCACAGGGACATGTCCAGGGTCCTGATGGAGTAAGAAATGGAGAAAAAAGAGTTGAGGTGTGATCAGGCCCCACTGGGGAGTGCTCTCTCTTGCTTTCTCTCTGTATGTCTCTCACAGGGGCCCTCTGGCATTTAAAAAAGATTGTTTTTTGACACACTTGTTCAACTTTGAAACTGTACTTGAGACTATTATTTGGATGTAATTCTGTGAGTTTAACTTGTTTAATTGTGCACCACTGTATTTTCACACTTGACATTCTATGTTTAAGTTCTTGCCTTTGATTCATCTCACTTGTAAGTAGAATATATTTACATGAATTTTCAAAACTGGCTCATGGGTGGTATATTTTCAGAGACCTTGCATGTCCAAACAAGACTTACTGTTGCCTTAAAATCTGAAAGCCATCTGGTCACGAACAGTATTCATGAGTAAACACCTATTTCCTTAAAAAAAAAAAAAAAAAAAAAAATTAAGACTTCTTTTTCTTCTAGAGTTTGCAGATGAGAAAAAGAAGCCTAACAAGAGAAGCTAGCTTTTACTATAATACAAACTATTTCAAACTTCAAAGATTCAAAAGTTAGAAAAATTAGGTAAAAGTAACCCCATCATCCAGATTCAACATAATGAAATTGTTTTGGTTTGGTTTGGTTTGGTTTAAATATACTTTAGATCTCTTTCCTTTTTTAAAAGAAATAAATTCCAGTCTGATTTTAGGTGAGAATATTTTGCTTTAGTCTTGACATTTTCAAAGCTTTAGTATAGGAAGAGGTATTAGTGTCATTCTGTCTGGAAACAGATGGACTTTTTTTTATTGATTCATTGTTTCCTTAGTTCAGGAAAATGCCGAATTTTTTTCCAATATTAGGATACCATTTATTTAATATACATCACTGATTTAATTATATGTGTGTGTGTGTGTGTGCATGTATAAATATATACAAGGGGACTTCAAGAGCTTTGCAGAAAAATGTAGTTAAAGTATAAGTTTATTTTGGTGCAAAAAAATTGAAATATATACATAGTTTATGAATATGCATTTTACATGAAGTTTTTGAAGACTTCACATACATGTGTGTCTATATATACATATCATATATATGGTATGTACTGTATATGTGTATATAGCATACATATTTTAGGTATATGGCTATACTTTATATATACATATAAAAATGTATGTAACTAAAATATATAAATATGTATTTATATACTATATATAGTATACACATGTGCACCCTTTTTGAGAGACATTTTTGCTGTAGGGCACATGTGCTCACCAAAGAGACAGAGAGAGACAGACAGACAGAATGAGAGAAGTCATCCCCCATGGGGGATGGCCACACCACAATACCTTCTCCTCCATTCATCTCTCAGGATTTTGGCCCTGCACACACATACACACCCAGCATGAGTTTTAAACTGCCAGTTCTGGGACTCGTACCACAGTCATCTACCCAGAAGTACAACAACATAACCCTTATACCATCTACTGGTCCCGACATATGCACTTTTAGGTCTCATACAAATCAATGAGGAAATAATCTCCAGCTTTCACAACTATTAAAATGTCTATGTGGGGGAACCAGCAGTTATCGTAATGGCTATGTCGCTGGACTCCCACGTAGTCCACCGCGGTTCGCGTCCCGGACCCGGTGGCTTAAAACTCACGCCAGGCACGTGTGCGTGCGTGCCCAAGATCCCGAGAGGAGAATGGAGGAGAAGGGATTGCGGCGTGGCCATCCCCCCTGGGGAGTGATTTCTCACTTTCTGTCTCTCTGTCTCTCTGTGTCTGGCAAGCGCACGTGCCCTATAGCAAAAAACTCTCAAAAAAAAAAAAAAAAAAAGTCTATGTGGAAGAGGAGAGACTCTCTTGGTTTCATAGAGATTCGTATTATACAGCTTTTGTATTTTCTCTTCCTATCTGTTTTCTTTTTGGAGAATCTGGATTTGCTATAGATTGATTTATCAGGTTTTCTATTTGACCCTTTTTTGCTTAATTGTTGTTTCTTTCTGTCTTTCGATAAATGACCTATAGCTTTTTTTCCTCCACATTACTTTTTTTACATACTATTCATTCTGCTTTTTTATTGCCCTGAACACACATTTTTAATTACTCTGGTATTTTTTAATATTTATTTATTTATTTTATTTATTTATTCATTTATTTTAATATGACCAGAGAGAGACACATAGAGAGAGAGTGAGAAATAGAGAGAAGGGAAAGTGAGAAAGGAAGTTGCCAGGCCTGGGATTCAAACCACAGCTGACCATGTGGAAGTGTGGTGCCTCAACCACACCACCTGCCACCCCACTACTCTGGTATTTTTTTTTTTAAGGTCTTTGCCACAGACATGTGCATTCAATGAAGAGAAATAGAAAGACAAAGAGAGGGAAATTGAGAAATCATACCCAGTGGTGATGGCCTTGCCCAAGTTCCTTCTCTTCCATTCTCCTCTTGGGATTTTGGGCATGTGTGCACACGTGCTCAGCATGATTTTCAAACCACCAGGTCTGGGACTCAAACCACCATTGACCATGTGGGTGTCTAATACCTCAACCACTACATCATCCACTGACACCAACTCTGATTTTCTTTTATTGTTTTCTACATGAATTTCTTCTTCGTCAGCTCCCCTTTCACGCTTTGGCCAAATCTCCTTCTCTCCCATTTTTAAATCTCTTATTTCATAAAATTCATGCCCCCTTGACATTTTAAGAAAACGCACAGTTTCAGAGTCAGGTTCACACAATGATGATGATGATGATGGTGATGGTGAAAATGACGTGATAGCAAACACTGGAATTACTTTGGTTAGGGACATGATGTGTATCAATTATTCTATCATCACACTTTTTGATGCTGATATCCATGCCAAGGAATTTGAGTCTCAGTAAACTCAGTAACTAATAAATGGAAGAGCTGAATGTTTAGCCTAGAAATCTGGCTCTCATATCCTCCCACTTACCCACAAATCTGTACTCCGGGTGCCTTGCTATGTAATGCTTGTTTCCATTGCATTTATGAGGTAATGAATTCTTTATGCTACTGCTTTTTAAAAATTGTTCATTGTTTTAAGAGCACAACATGAAATCTACCCTCTTGACAGGTTTTTACATGTGCAATACGGTGTCACTCTCCATAGGTACAGCATTACACAGCAGATCTCTAGAGGGTGAATACATCTTGCATAATGGGAATTTTATACTCATTGATCTAGAAGGAAATTCTGCAACATGTGACAACATGGATGAACCCAGAGGACATTATGCTAAGTGAAATAACCAGTCACAGAAGCACAAATACTGCATGATTCCACTTAGCCATTAGGTGCCAGTGCTTCTTTTCATAGATTCCACATATGATTTTTTTTTCATTGCATTTTTAAAAACTAATTCCTGAACAAAGAACGACTTGGCTATACCCAGTAATTGTCTACTAATAGAGTCATCTCCTCTCAGAGTCCACATGGTGTTGCTACAATCCCTACCTCAGATCTGAAGCTTGAGAACAAGTTGTTATGCATGTATCACACAAAATTTCTGCTGCCCAGCAGTCATTGATCCAGTATGAGTCTACTTTATTAAGTTTCACAAGGCTTGGCATAATGGGATATTTTTTCCTTTTTCAATTCAATCCACCTGTTTTGACACTGGGAGAAGCTTCTCCCAAAGACACGTAATGGTTTCAGTCGACAGATTCCTTTCCTAGTGCTACCATTCTTCTGCGTGTTTTAAAGTGTTTTCAAGAGAAACAAGCAGAAAGCGAACCTGGCACAGCTAGCTGATCTCCAGGATACTCTGAAGAATGCACTGTTACTACTCCATTCACTTGGTTGGTTTTCTAGTTCCCATAGAATACTCCTCAGGGTTGTTTAGATTGCTGTGGGTGAGTGTCCGTTTACTCATGCTCTCAGTCTTACCCCATAAAATAAAGCAACTTGCAAGAAAAGTGAAGTTGTAAAACCTCAGCTACAAAGAGGAGGGAGGGAAACAGAAAGCACAAAGTCCCTGGAGTGACTCTAGTCCAACTTAAATTGCCACAAAATAGCAGAACTGGAATGTGGTTTCCCTCATAGTTTGTTTTCTGAAATTCATCTCTAATCTGTCATGACTTGACCACAAAGGGAAGGAGTTCTGGTGTCACTAAATTACTTGCCGGAACAGAGAGAGGACTTTATATTGGTTTAATCCTCATTCATAGCTATGGAAATGTGCCTTCTCTTTGTCATGAAACTCAATTTATTATTGGAAAATCCCACTGCTAACATGAACAAATTGAATTATTCCATTGGGTTTTATTGCTCTAAAAAGCAATTCCTTCATTGATGAGAGAAACGCTAATACATTAGGAGAGGAAAAATATTATACTTAATGACCTGGATGCTCCATGTGAGTTCTCTCCCTAAAGATTTTCTTGTGACTTGGGCCCTTGCTAAATAAAATACATTTTATTCTTATTTTCTTGTATTAGTCCAGATTTTTAAAATATTGAATAAAAATCATTACGTTCTGGGTATAGTCCTCACCTCTGGACTTTTTGCCTGCCTCAATGCAACCTCAGGCTAAGAACACTGATGTATGATTTTGTCATGACTACTTAGTAAAGCTCATTCCCCTCTCCTAGTTTGTAAGTTCTGGGTATTAGAGATGGCAAAAGTGCTTATTATCATTCTGCCTGTATCTTAAAATGTCAGTTTCATGCTTGTTAATTAAGATAAGACAGCATTGGGAGTTAAACAATAGTTTACTGTCGTTATTATTATACTTTAACAGGTTGTAAAATACCCACCAATACTCTGTCATTTCACTAAATTAGTAATAGACTCATCCACTCTTTCACTTATAACACATATTTTAATTTTTTTTCTAAAGAGTGATTTTATTTTTTCTATAGTGCACATGCACTCACCAGACACAGAGGGAGACAGAGAGACAGAAAGGAAGAAATCATCCCCCGGGGGAATGGCCATGCCACACTCCCTTCTCCTCCATTCGCCTCTTGGGATCTGGGGCATGCATGTACATGCACCCAACGTGAGGATTTCAAGGTCAAGGATTTGAACCTCAGTTGGCCATGTGGTAGTCCAGTAACATAACCATTATGCTATCTGTTGGTGCCTACATATTTTCATTTTTAAGAGAAAGAAAAGACTTCACAAATTTAAGTAATGACTGCAAGAGCAAATACACACATATATTTTAAAAATCTGCAGAACCTGGGTCAGGAGGTAGCGTGGTGATTAAGGTGCTGGATCTCACATGACCAACTCCATGGTTTGAGTCCTAAACCCTGCAGCCTGAAAAACACACCAGGCACATGTGTGTGCATGCTCAACATCCCGAGAGAAGAATGGACGAGGATTGCAGCATGACCACCCTCTTGGCAGGTGATTTTCAACTGTCCGCTCTCTGTCTCTACCTGGTGAGCACACACACCCTATGGCAAAATGCCTAAACAAATTAAAAAGAAAAGAAATGCAGAGCAATGAGACTATATGTTAACAGACCTTCATTGTATTTATTTCTATAATTAGCTTTTTTTTTTAAGAGAGAGAGATTTTTGCTATAGAGTGCATATGCTAGCTGGACAGACAGAGAGAGAAAGTGAGAACTCATCCCCTAGGGGGATGGCCATGCCACACAATCCCTTCTCCTCCATTTTCCTCTCGGAATCTCGGGCATGCACGCAGACACTCCCACCATGAGTTTGAAGCCACTAGATCCAGGACTCAAATCATGGTCGACTATGTTAGAGTCCAGCCATATAACCATTACGGCATATGCTGATCCCTCTATAATTAGCTTAGGCCTCACTAAAACTGAACTTTTAAAATATAAATTTTGAGGAGCACGGCATTTTTCATGGTGTAAAATTTCATATCCTGCATCATAAGGGGAGAAAGTTTTATTCTGGCAGTCCTATTGAGACCCTGTAGCATCCCTAACAGAGCCCTCCTAGCTTCAGCGTGTGTTCTGTACAGAAGCCAGCGTACTGCTCTGTCTGCATGTTGCCATCAGTCACTGGTGAGGCTGCTACCAAGAATATCATCTTTAGGCTCTGCCAAGAGTGGCCTTGTGCTGCCCTTACTGTGTCACTCATGAGGTCTCTGGTAGGCTAATGTGACCCTGAGACAGGAAGAGCCTCCGCTGTTGGTGGACCTGTCTGCTGTGGCTGAGTTGATGCAGACTCCTGGGGTATTTAGGAAAAATTCATCTCAAAGATAGGACGTGCAGAAGGATAGTTCCAACCGTATCCAATTGCTGACGTTAGGCCACTGTTTGCCTACAAAAACTGAAACTTCCATATGGTTTAGTCTAATATAGTCCCCTCCCACTACTAGTATTGAAGAAATGACATGGACTCGCCCCTCTCATGGTTGTCTCCCCTCTCCTCTCCTTCCTCTTCCTTTTCATCCTCCTCCCTTTCTTCCATTTCTTCCTCCTCCTCCTCCCATATTCTCTTCTTCCTCCTTCTTAGGAGCTGTTTGGGAATATAATTTAGGAATATGCAAGGAACCCCTATAATCCTTTCTCACTCTCCTCCCCTTACTATTATAACTGGGAAAAAAAAAACGGAGCAATAACAGCATTGAAAATACAACCAAGGTTTAGTAAATGATCATCTCAGAGGCCCTTTTTCAGTTTCCAAGCTTGGTAACAGCGCCTGCATGAAGAATGACTATAACTAAATTGGATTTTCCTGAGCGTAGGAGCCGTACATTTCCCAGCGGCTAGTTCTGGGAAAGAGAACCTGAGTGGGCCGGCCACTGTCAGACATGGCTTGGGCGATCCCAACAGTGACACCTGGTGTTTCTCACCCCAGGTCCAAACTTAACTGTTGCCCTTGGCTAACACTGCAGAGCTTTTAAATGTCCAAGGTTACGGTCTCTGTCCACCCAAATCTAAATGACAGGGTACTCTTGGGTTTCTTTAATTTGGAATTTCCTTGTGTCCCAAGTAAAATGTACATTCTTCAGCATGACTTTCAAGACTATGAACAGAGCTTAGCCTACTCTTGATATATTTCATGTGCACTACTATTTTGCCCTACCTACACTCTCAATACACACACACTCACACGCCGTGCTGTGTCTCCTGACGTCTTGCCATTTCTAGATCATGTCTTGTCCTTACATGTACTTACATGAGCTCTAGCCCTTATTTATACTGTTTTCCTGACCTTGAAGAAATGTAAGCAAACTGGTGAAGTTCTGTGTTCTCCGTGAAGGTTTTACCAATAAAATCCAGCCTCCCAAACCTTTGCATTTATACCCAGTGCCACCGTGTGTGACTTCAGCCCCTTATTTGGGTGTCAAGGGACTGACTGTGTATATGCGTGTATCACATAGCCCTCGCTCACTTACCGTTATGTTCTCTGCCCAGGAGACAGTATCTGGCACATGGTGAGTGCTAAGTAAGTGATTTCTAACACTCAGTTGTGGGTCTTTACAGATGCTGTGTAGTTATCTGCTTCACACGAAGGCACATGTTAATGGAAAAGTGTTTCCTAAGGGCGTTAAACAATAAAGGGAAAAAAAACACATATCAAGTGTAGATGGTTGGCCTTAAAAATTAAATGAGAAATATCGTAAGTTGAGTTCCAATCCGAATGTAGAATCTGGGCTTTGGATTACCAGAAAACAAGCAGAAGGCAAGAATTTAATTGTGATGAAGTATGTCATGAACCTCCTCTGACTTCCTGAAATTTACAAAAATGACTATATAAAAGAAGTCAAATCAAAGAACAATTTTGTTTTTAATCACAAAAATGGTTCCCTAAACCCCTGGTAAGCAAAATGAAAATCTGATGTCTTCCTTTCTGATTGTTTCTTTAACAAATGACCATAAATGTAGTGGCTTAAAACAACATGGATTTGTTATCTGACGGTGCTGGAGGTCAGAGGTGCATGTGGAGGTTCTAGGGAGAATCCAGGTCCTTACTTTTCCCTCTCCTAAAGGCCCCTGCATCTGGACGTGGTGGCGCCTGCCCTATGGCAAAGGCCCCTGCATCGTCTTGGCCCATGCTCTGTCTTCAAAGCCCAGCATACTAGCTTCTTCCACTCCCATCTCTGACCTCTGCTTCCAGCATCACACCTCCTCCTCTGACTCTAATTCTTCTGCTTCCCTTTTTCCCTTATAAAGATCCTATTGGTGGGGACCAGCAGTTAGCTTAATGGCTATGTCGCTGAACTCCCACATAGTCAACCGCAGTTCAAGTCCCGGACCCGGTAGATTAAACTCACGCCAGGTGCATGTGCGTGCGTGCCCAAGATCCCAAGAGGAGAATGGAGGAGAAGGGATTGTGGCGTGGCCATCCTCCCTGGGGGGTGATTTCTCACTTTCTGTCTCTCAGTCGCTCTCTGTCTTTCTGGTGAGCGCACACACCCTATAGCAAAAACCTCTCCAAAAAAAAAAATCCTATTGGTTATATTAGGCCCATGGTACTCTCCCTACCCCAAAATCTTCCACTGAGTCCCATCTGCAAAGTCCTTTTTGCCATGTAAAGTAATATTTTCACAAACTATAGGGAGTACTTATGTGTATATTTTTGGATGACTATTATTTTCATACCTACCACATCTCTGATACCTAAAAGAACTCAGCTTTGCCCAGGGATTCTTATGATCTAGACAGAAGAACGTTTATGTTTTAACTCGATGCTTTATCTAGGCTTATCTTCCTGCCTACCTGTCTTCCTGCCTTATTCTCCCTGGTGTTGTCATTTTTAGGTTTTTGCCATAGGGCATGTGCGCTAGCCAGATAGAGACAGACAGAGACAGAGAGGGAAAGTGAGAAATCACTCCCAGGGGAGATGGCCATGCCACAATTCCTTCTCCTCCACTCTCTTCTTGGGATTTTGGGCACGCATGCATATATATCCAGTGTGATTTTCAAACTGCCAGGTTTAGGACTTCAGCTGTGGTCACCCATGTGGGATTCTAGTGCCTTAACTACCACACTATTTGATGGTCCTGCTCCTGGTTTTTGTAGGTAGTTATTTTGTCCCTGTTGAGTGTCAGGCACTGTTTTTAGCCAAGATTAGTGGTACCAACAGAAGTCACTTGACCATCCTCTGTTTCTTAAGACAAAGCTATTGGGATGAGACTGTCACCCAGCAGCTGTTCAAAATTTAATGCAATGTAGAGCCTTTCATAAACAAGTTTGAGGATCATTATTTTAGAGCATTCACTGAATATTTAAACATCCAGGAAATGGGCAAAGTGCTAACAGAGAGGCTGCCCTCTTGATGTTTATACTTTTTGACAGATAAGACTGTTGCAAAGCGGTGCACAAAGAAAAGTCTGACAACTGGACAAGATTCAGACATGTACGTGTATTAAAAAAAGTAAACGAGGAATGTGCTGACATTGTTTATAAGCTGTTTGTGTGGTACACCAAGCGAGGGACTGTCACAGAAATTGCATTTCTAGACAGGGTGAGATTTGAGGGGTGGGACTGGGGAGGCAGATTTTTGTCTGGGTGTCACGGCTTCCTGGATTCACAGTTGAGAATGACTATCCTGGCAGCCTCTCATAAGCATTAAACTCCCTGTCGCCAGGTCTAAAATAACCAGGGACTGGCAGAAGCCTGGAGCTATTCCTTCCCAGATTTGTAGCACTGTTATTTTTTCTAAACTCCACTTGTGGAATGTTTAATGTCAATCCAACTTGCAAAGCCATCTGATACAAGCGCATCATCCCGTAAGCATTTCTGACAGCCAGTGTCACTATGCATCTTTTTTATCACCCTCCCTTTTACAAGGTATCACAGATAGCACGCGAAGTTCAACTGTGATTAATAGGAGTCTTTCACCATCGACTTCACTGGGCTCCAGCCTACTAAGAAAAATGTGGCTGCAGATAAATCTCATGCGATAAGAGCAGAGTTATGTAAGCAGTTCGGGCAGGCGTTTCAGCGCATACTATTATGCCACAGTGGTAGTTTGCAAAGTTCAATTGAATCAACTAGGCCTCTTGTCCAGTTGAGGACAAGGTTACTTCTGCAGAGTGAGAATAACAAACACTGATAGTACAGAAACACGTGCACGTGATAGAGATCAGCTGTTTGGGTTGCTCATCTGTTTTTCCATAACCGATTCTAGAATATTACACTCTCTTTGAAAACATTTTTCTAGATGCCTTTTTTTATCTTTTTCTCTTAGAAATTAATACATCAAAACTTCTCATAGAATACTAAGTTAAAAAATCAAAATTGTCTAAGACGCTCCTTTGAAGAAAGATGGAAGTACGGTTCTTCTGTGTCAACTTTTGAAGCCCCAGCAGGGTGTATGGTTTTGTGTGTCAACTTGTATATGTGCATAAAACATAGATAAAATGACAAATGATTGAGGTTACTAAATTTTTAAATAACAAGAGATTTAGGTGGTTAAAAAAAAACACAAAACCTCTGGTTTGATGGGAGCATCAAAAACACAGGCATTCCTTCAAGGCATGACTTGTTCACTGTAAACATTCAAAAGGAAATTTAATTGTGCATGTGGGGTATTGAGGAGCATGGAGCCAGCCTTCCTGCAAAGTGAATTCTACTGAGGGAAGAGGAGGGGAACAGTTCCAGCTCACACAGTGATCTTAAGCATAGCTAAAAAAGTAAAAGAGCAGCATGCAATTATTAGACCAGTAAATTTAGATCTTTATGAAAGAAAAAGTGTCTATGAGCAGAGACATTTATTTTACAGAAGAAAGTTTTTGTGTGAAGAGAATAGTAAAGTTCTGGGACCAGAAGATAGCATAATGATTATGTTGTTGGACTCCCAAGTAGTCAACCCCTGTTTGAGTCCTGGACCCGGTGACTTAAACTCACGCTGGGCGCGTGTGCATGCATGCCCAAGATCCCAAGAGGAAATGGAGAAAAAGGGATTGTGGCATGGCCATCTCCCCCTGGGGGTGATTTCCTGCTTTCTGTCTCTCTGTCTTTCTGGTGAGCGCACGTGCCCTATAGCAAAAAAAACTCTCCAAAAATAAATAAATAAATAAATAAATAAAGAGAGAATAGCAAAGTTCACATCATCTAGCCTTCTTCAGCAATTTTTACCTGTGTTTCGTGAACCTTATACCAAAGCTACACTGGAAAATCTGTATCCTGCAAATTTAAAGAATTTATTCCTGCCTCCGTGCATTTGCTTGAACTGCTCCCTATGCCTGAAACACTTTTGTTCTGCTGGCCTGCATATCCTTCAAGACCCAGAACAAATAGTCTTCATCTTCTCTCACCAAAATTAGTGTCTAACTCTTTGCTGAACCCCTCTGGGACATGGTATATATTTCTTGTATAACCAATTTATTGTTTTTCTACAGTATGGTCTCTTTCCTCCAGTAGATTGTGAGTTTCGTGTCACTTTCATCTTCCTATTTCTGCGCTGTCCAAGACAATCATAGACGTTCAGTAAGTGCTCTCAGTGAATGCTTATTAAATCATGGAGGAGGCCCAGCTGTGGTAGTGCAGGCGGCAGCATACTCACTCATGTGCAGTGCTTGAAGCCACATGGCCGACCACGGGTTCCTACACTGAGTTGACCTGAAACATGCTGGGTACACGTGTGCATAAGATCTGGGAAACAGGGATCACGTGTGACAAGAGCCTACGTAGGATTTCCCCCTCACTAAAAATAAATAAATAAATAAATAAATAAATAAACATTAAAAATAAGAATAGTGGAATGAATTTATGCCCAGAGAAGAGATCCTAGCCAGTCAAAAAAGACAGCCTAGCCCACTCCTTTATATTTCTTATCTACTCAAAGAATGTAAAACTCTTCATGTAAAACCATCTCTGATGAAGAAAGCAGGAAAAGGTTGTGAAACTTCAAATCCTCTAATATAAAATGTTCATGTGGGTAGATCCAACAGAGAAGAAACTAAGCCTGCAGGATTTTCACTCTGAAATCCATGGATTTGCTTTCTTGTTGTTTTCACTCTTCCCAGTAATGCCATATGATGGAGGCATCTCACAGGGGTTAATCTACACGTAATGAAGTTTCAAAGAAATTATATACTGTACTCTACTTAGGAGGCTCTAGGGCTTTTCTTTTCTAGGCAGCATGGTACAAAACACTGATAAATAAGCTGATGTTTATCACTGCAGGTATTGCCCTCCCTCCCCTCCCTTTTTTGGCATTCCCCAAGCAAGTGTGTTTCCTCATTAAAACCAGGGGTTTTGCACATTCTCTGTAATAACTAGAGGATGTTTGAGCATCAGAAACATGTGAGATCCAGGTGATAAGTTTTATTTCAAAAGTCTTCCAGCAGTCTCTGGCCCACGTCCATCTGACCTTTGCTTTTTAATAAAAGTGATGGGCAAATGTCAAACCTAACCTGGGCTGGGCATTGATATTAAGATCTCAGTTCTGCTCCCTCCAACCATGCCGCTCAGGCAAAGAGGGCAGAAAGCATCCCTGCCCTGTGGCAGGAGTTGCAACAACAAAAGTATCACACAGGAGTCTCTCTAAAGGACATAGCTTAAACTCTGGTTGTGATTCTTAGAAAAATAAATACCTCATCTGAAATCTTCAAAAATCCTACTTTTCCTAGGAGAGTATATAGATTTTCTTGTGCATCATAAATTTGGAAAAAAAATATAGCCAAGTGCCTACACAAATGTTGTTCAACTTTTAACTTAATCTTCTAGCCTAAAATCAGAAATGTGCAGATTCCTGGAATGTAAAAAATGGGGTCAAAGTGAGAATGATGAGGGTTGTTGTTATGGTAGTTGGTTTTTCCTAAACCCCAACTGATAGAATTTTAATATATGAATATGGATTGGGTTGTTCTCATGACATCTTTCTTTCCATTTTAAAATACGAGTAAAATTAATAGTCAAAGAGAATGAGAATAATGACATACTGAATTTGAGGAATAAACAACTGTTGTCCAAACTTCTACAAATCAATGGCATTTCTGTGTAACTTTATATCTAGGCTTAAGTTGCTCAAGCATGAATTGTTAACATCATGGATAATGACTTATGGGGGAAGGACTATAGAATCAGTTATAGGACACGAGGGTGCATATCCACTCTGCACGTCACCAGCTGCGTTATCTAGGCCAACTTACAGGCTGGCTGAGCTTCCTAGAATGTGATAGAAAAAATGTTTATGGCCTGGTCCTATGGCAAGGTGGTTAAAGGAGCTGGAGCCTACATGGCTCACTGTACGACTCCAGTGGCTTGCAAGACATGCTAGGTGCGTGTGCTACATGCCCAGAGTCCTGACAGGATAGCGAAATGCAGAAGGGATTGCAGCATGACCACACTCCCTGGGGATTGCTTTCTCCCTCACTCTCTCTCTGATAAGCGCTTGTGCCCTCTGGTTTATAAACAGAAAATAAGAAAGATTAGATATTTGATGAACGACAAAAAATTGTAAAATTTAGTTATTCATTATTACAACTAATTCTTGAAGCTGTTGTTTAATAATGTTATTACCTTTTTCCATGCAATCTGATTGATATGAATGTAATTTTTTTGTTTCTTTACTTTTTTACAAATTTTGTTCTTGTTGAAGGAAACTTTTGAAGCATGAACCTTCTCTCTACCTCGAAAGATAGCATATGAGCTCTGTTTTGTAGTTTTCCCCAATCAGTGTACAAGGTACTATCTTCCGTTTCCACAACAGAGGAGAGGAAACTGATTAAACAGTAGATATTAGGGCCAGCTATGTGGCATGATGGTTAAGACAGCTAGATCCTAATGTGTGGCCAACTCTGTGGTTCGAGGCCCAGATTTGGCAGCTTGAAAAACACACCAGATGCGGGTGTGTGGAGTGATGCATTCTCATTCTCTCTCTCTCTCTCTCTCTCTCTCTCCCATCCACCCCCCAGTGAGTGCATATACTCTATGGGGGTGGGTGTAGATTTCAGTAGGGAAGTTCTGCATTCAGTATAATTTTTTTCTCTTTTATTTATACTTATTTTCAGATGATTAGATATATCCATTTTAAATAAGAATAAATGTAAGTAATTTTTGGATTATCTGTTTTAAATTATTTATACAATTTTTCCTATACATTAATATAAACAACAGGGCATAGAATTTTATCTCTCGGGGCCAGCAGATGGCATAGCAGTTACATCTCTGGACTCCCACATGGTCAATCACAGCTCAAGTCCTGGACCTGGTGGCTTGAAAATCACAGCAGATGCCTGTGCATGCATGCCCAATATCCTGAGAAGAGAATGGATGAGAAGGGACCGTGGAATGACCATCCCCCTGGGAGATGATTTCTCACTTTCCTCCTCACTGTTTCTCTCTCTCTCTTTCTCACTCACTCTCTATCTCTCGTGAGTACAAGTCAAAAAACCTCTCAAAGGGGAAGAAAAGAATTTTATCTTTCTTGAATATAAATCTTTAGCCAATGAAAGTCATTTGGGGAGCAAGTATGACTTACTTAACACTGGTAGCCAAATGCCATGGACAAATTACTCTTCTTCCCTCTAAAACAACTTTGAAAGAATAGCTATTAGCATTGGACATGACAAGATACAAAAAAATTCCTCTTTCATCATCAATAACAATAACAAAAATGGGTACACATCACTAAATTGCTTCTATATGCCCACTGCAGTACTAGATACTTACCTACAGCTCATAAAATTTCATCCAGACAACAAACCTGGGAGATAAGTGTCATGTTTCCAATGTTTCAAATAAACAGCAGCTCAGATAGTTGGCATAACTTTTAAGAGGCAGAGCTGGATTTCAGCCCACATTTACCTTCAGGCCTCAGTTCATTCCACTACTCAGTGTCGCTGCTTCGATGTTTATTAGTTTGATGTGCAGGCTGGATGGATTTACAGAGCAACAGGCCTTGAGGTCTCATCACCCCTGAGTCTCAGTTCTGTTACTTATTACCTCTGTGATCTTGGAAGAGTCTGTTAATCACTCTAAGTCTATTGTTGCATCTGTAAACTGTTGTTAATACCGCACCATCAATCCTCGTAGGTTCTTCAGAAGAACCAAATGACACAGTGAGTACTAGACAAATATAGGGTCTTACGACGACTCCCTCTGGGGTGGTATTGTTTGCGAGGCTCTTCTCAAACATGTTTGTCTAAAGGCTTTGTATTATTCTAAGACATGGACATTCATCAAGTAGCTTGCAATGATATGCAATAAAACCTTCATTTAATTAGAGCCCAAATAAGCAGACACTCTTAATTATCTACATTGGTTTTTGTTGCTTTCTTGAACTCTGCTTTGAAGAGCAAGACACAGAAGGAAAGAAGTGAATCTGATAGATTTGCTAAAACCTGAACAGCTTCTCAGATAGTTTTAGGGTTACACTTAGAGACTGGTTTGAGCGGAAAGCTTCCCTAGGGACCATAGATGTCAAGGTATACAACCAAAGTCACTAGAAGCCTGGACCCAGGTTCCTGGCGCTGAGCCCTGTGGTCTTCCTAGCTCATCTCCCTATATCTCTGTCTCCACCTCTTAATCTCCTTGGGCGATGTTGAACACATGCTGATGTTCAGAATGAGCATTCTTCAGTTCCCTTCCTTCCACAAAGAAAGGCTCCCTCCTTGTTCCTGTAAAGTGTGCCTACTCACAGTGAATTGCTTTGCTGTTAAAGTTTCAACCACAAAAGCTAAAAGTAGAAAACTTAAATTTTCAAAATGTTCCATTCCTCACATTTTCATCCACTTTTTTAAAAAAATTGCTCTAGAGTGTGCGCACTTGCCAGAGAGAGACAGAGAGGAAGAAAGCCCCCTCCCCTGCCATGAGGTACTGCCAAGCTGAAATCCTTTCTTCTTTATTTCTTCATCCTGTCAGGATTTTTAATTTTTTTAAGAGAGACTTTGTGCTAAAGGTCATATGTGCTCGCTAGAGAGACAGAGAGACAGAAACTGAGGAATCACCTCACCCCAGGGGGGATGGCCACACCACAATCCCTTCTCCTCCATTCTCCTCTTAGGATCTTGGGCATGCATGCACACACATCTAGCATGAGTTTAAGTCACCAGGTCCGGGACTCAAACCTTGGTCAACTATGTGGGAGCCCAGTGACATAACCATTACATCATCTGCTGGTCCCATCCTGTCAGGATTTTAGGCATGCATACGCTTGTGCCTGGCATATTCTTCAAGCCACCAGGGCCAGGATTTGAACCAATGTCATCTATGTAGAATGAGGCTCCCTTAACCATGGGGCCACAGGGCCAACCCAGGTTTTTCTTGAGTTGTTGGAAAAGTCAGAACACATTTGTGCATAGAAAAATATGTCATGACTTTTCTGACAACCTAATAATTATTACTTTCCTTTTACGTTAATGGCAAAATTAGTTCCTATTGTGACTTGAACTATCTGAACTCGGACAACTAGTTGTTTCCCTGATCTATGGGTTGGGCTCGAGATACTGCTCCAAGTTGCTGGAAAACTGCCAGTCTTACTCCTGCAAAGTTTTGTAGATCCATCACAGAAGAAGGCATTGGTTATCAATATAGAAGACAAAAAGCACTTAAAGATGATTTTTGTTGCTATCATGTAGGGCAAACACAGAAAAGTGTCGGATCTGTCGAGGAGGATTAAGTCTGGCTTTTCCTTACTTTCAAGTAGAAATAACAATACTTAGAAGAAAAAAGAAAGTGTCAAAGAGAAACTGTTGATATCATTTTTTATAGTCCTTTTCTTATGATCATTTCCTCTTCATCCTGGCCTTTCTCACACTGGCTCCTTTTGGACATCCTGGATGGTTGAACAGAACAGTCTAACACTTTACTTTGAAGCAGGAATTAGAATTAACTGCCCTTTAAATACAGAAACAAATTAATCCAGCCCATATCCCAATGAGGGAGGTCAGTGAAATTCTTCTTACTTCACAGATGCAGGGCACTTCACACAGAGACACTAGAGAGGGTAAATTACTTGCTCAAGGCCACACAGCAAGTTACTGAGTGGGTTGGAAGCAATTATACATGTAGAAAGATCTTAATTATTTGAACCCTGAGATTATAGAAGTGCCATGATATCTGAGGCATCCAACAGTGACTTTACAATCCTGGTGGTTACCGTATCCACTGTCATGAGGTCAGGAGCAACGGCTTCATCCCGGGACTCATGCAGGAGCAGAATGTGAGATTTCTAAGGGTATAGGGCCACAGCTGCGTGTCTGTACAAGGCTGCAGAACCTAGCACTGTGGCCTGGATCTACCGCATGGGGTTCTCAGGCAAACTTAGCCTAGGAAGATAAGCACTAAGCATCTTTCATGGTTTCTAGAATCAGAGAGAATTCTTGGACCAGAATGACTACATTAAGCGTAACAGTAATGAATGTGGGTCAGAACCTTAAAGACAGTTTTAACAAACAGCGTTTTTAACCTAATTCTCATAGGGCAAAAAAAGGGCCAAGTGATAGATTTTTCATTTTGAACAGAAAAGAATTGGAGGTAATCTTAAAAGTCTAGCCACTTTGGGCCAGAGGCCAAAATTTGCAGCACAAAGAGGAGATATAATACGAGCTTTAAAATGGATTATAACGAGCCTAATAGAATAAAATCAGGGTCTGAGTGTAAGAATCAGTAACATGTGACTGGATTTTCTAAGATGAAGTGTCTGACCAGTTCAGTAGCACCAACATGATGGTTTTAATGTAATGCGGAAAATTGCTAAGCTTTGATATTGTAAGTAGCCTAGCCACATAGAGAGACTCTAAGAGTAACTTGATTTGCCTGGTATTGTTCTAAAGTGGGTCCTCTTTATCAACACCACAGATATGTGGGCCAGTTTAAAAGATAATGTGAAAATTTATCTAGCACAGATATGTCACAGGTACTGTATCACTGACTTTCAGTCATACCTTATCACTCATAAACTATTGTTTATGAAAGCTTGTCTGCATTTAGGAAATGTATGATTAACTAAAAAAAAGTCATCTACTGGTATCAACTACAAAAATGCTGCCTGGGAAAAAGAAAAACTGTATTGAAAATAGGCAGCTGGTCAAGCAGAATGTTCTTAAATGACCCCCAGCTAATTCATAAACTTCTTCTACATGGCAAGCCCTCCCCTTGTGGAGAATTCATTGTGTGATGATGGATCCCCTGGAAATCTAATATGATTTTATTCTCTGTTGATGAACTGGAAAATGTCCATTTAGAAACCCAAAGCTGTGTTTTTAAAGAACTGGGGCCAAAGGGACCAGCAGTTAGCGTAATGACTATGTCGCTGGATTCCCACAAATAAATTTTAAAATATATTTTTGGTTTTTTTTTGTTTGTTTCCTTTTTTCTTTTTAAGAGATCTTTACTACAGAGCATGTGCACTCACCAGAGAGACAGAGAAACAGAAAGAGAGAAATCACTCCTCAGGGGATACAGCCACACCTCAATCCCTTCTCCATTCACCTCTCGGGATTCTAGGCACGCATACACACGTGCTCTTCATGAGTTTCAAGAATTATTTATTTCATCTTATTTATTATTATTATTTTTTAATTTGCCACAGTGCAGGGCATGCTGTTCACCAGGAGAGAGCAAGTGAGAGAGAGAGGGAGAAAGAGAGAAAGAAAGAAAGTGAGAAAGCAAGCCCCTGCCAGGTCCAGAACTTGAACTATGGTCAACCACATGAGAGTCCAGAGCCTTAACCACTGCTGACCCCCCCCCCCAAAATTTTTTTAATGAAGAACTTATCCTCCATAGCTCACACCTATAATTCCCAAGCAATATTGTAAAGTAGGAGTAATAATAAGGGCAGATATGTATCGAGAATCAAGTGTGCTAGATATTACATGTCTGGTGCTGTGCTGAGTGATAGTGCATTAAATCTTCATAAGAGTTCAGGCTTATCTACATTTTACAGATGAGACACTGAGGTACAAAAATGAGGTACTCTGCCTTAAGTCGCACAGTTGACAGGTCAGGTGACAGAACCAAGGTTTGAACCCGAGTGTTGAATTCCTGAGCCCACATTTTCATCCTACTTCCTAGCGTCTTTCATGGAAATACCCTATAAAGATATTTTCTCAAGAAAGAGATATTAATCATCTTGATAAGAATTTGACAGTGTTACCTAGCTTACACTCTGTAACCCTACCTGTAATTCTGAAATTTTCCTGTTCAAGAAAATTCAGCTGGGGAATTTCTACTTCTAACCAAAATAGCATAACAGGAGTTGGATTTACCTTTGTATCCACTGAAAATAAATATAATATGTATATAATAAACTACATATATAATAAATTTTTTGAATTTTTAGATAAATTAAATGCATTTTTGCAAAAAAAAAAAAATAGTTTGCAAGGCACTGAACACCTGAAAGTGAAGAGCAGTGGTCCTTCAGGGATTAGAAATACATAATGTAAGCTCTAAATTGCCCTAGTTCACTGTCTTGAGAGAACTTCAAGGTCATAGCTCAGAGCATGGGGGTTGGAGGAGAAGTAAATAGCCTGGTAGACTTTTTTTTTTTTTTGGAGAGGTTTTTGCTATAGGGCGCGTGCGCTCGCCAGACAGAGAGAGACAGAGAGACAGAAAGCGAGAAATCAGCCCCCAGGGGGGATGGCCACACCACAATCCCTTCTCCACCATTCTCCTCTCGGGATCTTGGGCACACATGCACACGCACCTGGCATGAGTTTTAAGCCACTGGGTTTGGGACGCAAACGGCGGCCGACTACATGGGAATCCAGCGACATAGCCATTATGCTAACTGCTGGTCCCTAGCCTGGTAGACTTTTTAAGGTAGAGAAAAAACTGAGAGCCCAAGAAGACCAAGGGGCTAGAATGTACCTGAACATCCCGGATGGCTGATCTAGAGTAAAAACTTCAGATAGCTGCAGAAGGAACCTCTTGAAATCCAGCTTTGTTCTGATCAGTGTATATACATGAAAAACAAACAAACAAACCAAAAACTACTGGAAACTGAGGAGAAACCTGTCTGAGAGGGTTAGAGGTAATAAATAGTGGTGCTCCCCCAGGGCTGAAAATACTGCCCTTTCCTAAAAGCCAGACAGGAACATCATAAGATTCACAGGGAATTGGGTTTATTTTAGTATATAGAAGGGTCTTGCCTCAATAATGAGAGTATTAAGGCATTAATTAAACAATACCCAACTCTATGCTACCTGAAAGAAATTCACTGCCAGTATAAAAATGTAAGTGGGTTAAAAGTCAAAGGATGAAAAAGGACACTCCATGTACTGGATTGAACAGTGTCTGCCAAAAATTTATCTTCGCCTAGAACTTCAGCATATGATCATACTTGGAAATGGGGTTTGGGGATATGTAATTAGTTAAAATGAGGACATAGTGGATTAGGGTGGGCCCTATCTCCAATATGATTGGTATTCTTATAAGGAAAGAAAAGGAGATACAAAGATGCAATGCGCACAGAGAGGTCTATGAACAAAGACAGACTGGAGTGATGCAGCTACAAGCCATGATATGCCAAAGATCATTGGCAAACACCAGAATATATAGAGGCAAAATATTCTTTCTTACTAACATCATGATCTTGGACTTCTGGCTTCCAGAATTGTGAGAGAATAAATTTCTATTAAATCACATAGTTTCTGATAATTAATTAAGGCAGTTCTAGGAAATAAATAGAGATTTTGATATTGGAAGCAAAGTCCTGTTGCACAAATATCTAACGATGTAGAAATAAATTCAGAGTTGGGTAATGGCTGGAGAATGGAATAATTTTGAGGTACATGATTTAAAAAAAAAAAAAAAAGGACTAAAAATGATTTTGGTCAGGGTCCAGAAGGAAGTGAAGATCATGGTAGAGGAAGCCGCTGTCACCTTAGAGAATGTATGTGCCATCATATGCAGAGTGTTGTATTTCAAGTGCTTCGGGTGAGACTCAGAAGTAACATGTTATTGGAGGAAGGGCAATTCTTGTTAGGAAATGTCAGAAAACTTGACTAAATTGCATTTTATTGTTTGATGGAACATCCAAATGGCATTAAGACAAAGGATGAACTTAGATATTTAGCTGAAGAGATTTCCAAGGAAAACACAGAGAGTGTGGTCTGCTTTTTCCTTGTTACTTTATATTGGATCATTGGAAAAGTCATGATGCACTTTTTGCATTGAAAAAAAAAAAAAAAAACAGAAAAATACGGCATGACTCTTCTGACGATCCAATTGTAAAATGAGAGAAAAAAAAAAGATAATTTGAGGAAAGGATTGTTTAACTAAAAAGAACCAGCACTTGATTTGGAAAAATGCTCAACCTATCCAGACAGTATGTTCTGAAGGCAGAGCCAACGGTGTGACTGGACAAACCTTTGCTGAAGAAGTTAGATATGTGATCCATTAAACTAAGCAACCGTCTTAGCAGAAGCCAGGAATAGAAATGGGTTATCTATGAAGGATCTGTGGAGAATTCTCTTGTGTGGCAGCATGGATTCCATGACACACACAGATCAACAAGGTCTTTGAGAATATTCTACCAGCAGAAATATTGGCAGCTGGTACTAAAGGAAACAGAGACAGGATAAAATGAAAGCAAGCTGTCAGTCGTCTAGAATTCTACAGGCAAGAAACAGGCTTGTAAAACCATTCAACTACAAACATGTTCTACCTCTCAAGAAAGGTAGAGCTGCAAAAACAGAGGTCAAAGAGATAGGCCCAGAAGAGGGGCCAGCCAGTATGAGCTCCAAGGCCCAGAGGCAGAAGCTGATCTTCTTTGGCTCAGAAGGTGGACTGAGCTACAGAGAATTACCCTCAAGCCTGAAAATTAATAGAACTTTCTCTGCTGGGTTGAAAACTTACTTTAGACCAGTTGCTTCTTTATTTCTTCAATTTTCTCTTTTTTAGAATGGGAATGTCTATCATATACCTCCACCATTGTATCTTAGAAGCAGGTAACTTTTCTAGGATCACAAGTTCCACAAGTGAACAGAAAATTTCCCTGTTTAGGTCATACCCAGAGTCTCACCCATACCTAACTTAAAAGTCTTATGTGATTACATAGTATTTGGAACTTTCTCAGTTGATGCTCTTTCAGAAAGACCACAGCCATATTGATAACTTGATTTTTGACTTCTAGTTTCCAACACTCTGAGAGAGTGAATTTCTATTGTTTTAAGTCTTCTATTTTCTGGCGTTTGCTTCCAGCATCCCTAAAAAACAAATACATCAAGAAACTAATACAATAATCAAGAGAAAATTGGAGTGGTTCTATTAATAGTAGCCAAAGTACATTTTTGTGCAAAGACTATTACCAGAAATAAAAGGGAGCATTTAATAATGATAAAGAGGTCAGTTCATCAGTTTATCAAGAGGACATAGCAATACTAAATTTTATGCAACAAATAACAGAGATTTCAAAATACTGAAACAAAAACTGATAAGATAAATAGGCAAATCCACAATAGTCAGAGATTTCAACATTCCTCTCTCCATAATTGATAGACAAGTAGTCAGGAAATCATTAAGGATTCAAAAGATTTGAAAAACTTGGCCTAATTGACATTAATAAAACATTACACTAAAATGCAGAATATGCATGCTTTTCAAGCACATGTGGAACTTTTAACAAAATAGAATGTACTCTGGGCCATAAACCAAGTCTTGGAGAATTTATGTATTTAAGTGATTCAATATATAAGTGGCAAAAAAAAATTAAATTAGAAATCAATAATATGGTGGGGCCAGCAGGTGATGTGGTGATTAATGGCACTGGACTCCCACATGACAGAGCATGGTTTGAGTTCTGGACCTAGTGGCTTACTTTCTCACTTTCCCTCTCTTTCTCTCTCTCTCACGCTCTCATTCTCTTGCTTTATTCTTCTCTGGTCACATTAAAAATAAGTAAATTAGTGAAATTAAATAAAATAAGTTTTATAAAAAAATTAGCAATATGGAATCTCTAAATATTTTAAATTAAAAAAATATACTTCTAACTAATGGTTTGAATAAACCAAATGGAAATTAAGAAGTGTTTTGAGCTAAGTAAAAAATAGAAACATGGCATATCATACCATAGCAATTTACTGGTAAATTCTACCAAATTTTTTAGTGTGATTTATGGTTTACATATAATTGTTGTACTTGTTTGTGGAATACAGTATAGATTAATATGGTTTTTCACAGCATACATACATTATATAATAAGTAAACCATATAGACATATTACCAAATAGTCAAGGAAAAAAAATAATACCAAATATACACAAACACTTTCAGAAAAGTCATTAAAAAAAATAAATACTCCCCAACTTATCCATGAGACCAGATTCACCCAGTTACCACAAACAGAAAATAAATAAATAAATAAATAAATAAATAAATAAAGCTACCAATCATTATCCCTTGTGAAAATAGATGTAAAACTTCCAACAAAATTCAAAATTTTAGCAAATTGAATTCAACAATTTATAAAAAGGAAAATTCATTATGATCATATGGGATTTTTGCTACAAACATAAACTTGATGTAAAATTCAAACATCAGTTTATATGTTTATATAACTCATCATATTGACAAATAAAAGAGAGAAACTATATGATCATCTCAACAGATGAAAAAATGGATTTGACAAGATTTTATATCCATTTCTGATTAAAAAATAATCTCTCAGAAAACTAGGAATAGAGTTTTCTCAATCTGAAACTTCTTCAATTTAGTTGTGGAAAAATATACTGTTAATATCACACCTAATAGTGAAATACTGAATGATGTTTCTCTGAGATCAGGAACACAACAATGACACCTGTCCTCTTCATTTCTATTCCGCATTATACTGGAAGTTTTAGCCAGTGTAAGCAGAAAGAATGTAATATAAAAGTGCAACATAAAACATACTTACATTGAAAAGGAAGAAATTAAACTGTCTGTTTGTAGACAACATGATTGTAAAAGAAAATTGTTAGAATCTTAAAAAAAAAAACAGAAAAAGAAAAGCTGCTAGAACTAATAAGTTTAGCAAGTTGGCAAGAAAAAATATGTATGTTTATGGAACTAAATTATATTTCTGTGTACTATACCAGTTATGATATCATTAAAAGTGTTAAGTACTTGGGAACCAGCAGTTAGCGTAATGGCTATGTCGCTGGACTCCCACGTAGTCAACCGTGGTTCGCGTCCCGGACCCGGTGCGTGCGTGCCCAAGATCCCGAGAGGAGAATGGAGGAGAAGGGATTGTGGCATGACCATCCCCCCGGGGGGTCATTTCTCGCTTTCTGTCTCTATATGTCTCTTTCTGTCTGTCTGGCGAACGCACGTGCCCTATAGCGAAAACCTCTCCAAAAAAAAAAAAGTGTTAAGTACTTAGAAATAAATCTGACAAAAGAGATGAAAGTCCACACAACTAAAAGCATGAAACACTATTGACAGAAATTAGAGAAAACCTAAATACATGAACATACTGAATTTAAGGGTCAAAGGACTAATATTTTAAAGATGTCAGTTCTCCCCAAGTGAGTTATAGATTTAGTATAATAACCATCAGAATCCAGTAGGCTTATTTTTTTGGTAGAAATTGACTGAAATTCATGTGGAAATAAAGTGAACCTAAAATAATAAAAAAAAACTTTGACAAGGAACGAAGTTGGAAGGATGACACTACATGATTTAAAGACTTATTATTAAGGGGACCAGCAGTTTGCGTAATGGCTACGTCGCTGGAATCCCACGTAGTCGACCGTGGTTTGAGTCCCAGGCCTGGTGGCTTAAACTCACGCCGGGCACGTGTGCATGTGTCCCCAAGATTCCAAGAGGAAAATGGAGGAGAAGGGATTGCAGCGTGGTCATCCACCCTGGAGGGTGATTTCTCGCTTTCTGTCTCTCTCTGTCTTTCTGGCGAGCACATGCGCCCTATAGCAAAAACCTCTCCAAAAAAAATAATAAAATAAAGACTTATTATTAGGTTGTGGTAATCAAAACAGTGTGGTATTGACACAAATTTTAAAAAAAAAACAGATCAAGGCAATGGAATGGAGAAAGTATGCTTGTTAAGAAATGAGTCCTTTACATATCTGGACAACTGATTTCCAACAAAGGTACAAAAGCAATTCAGAGGGAAAATGGTAGATTTTTCAATACATGATACAAGACCAGTTACATATCGATATGCAAATAAGTAAACAAACAAACATTGACTCTACCCCATATTAAAATTAATTTCAAATTATCACAGACCTAAATATAAAACTTCAAACTGTAAAATATCTGGAAGAAAACATTAGAAAAAAAAATGTTATGACTTGGCATAGGCAAAGAGTTTTTTAGAGACAACTCCAAAATCATGATATAAAATTTGGTGATTGCACTTCTTCAAAAAAATTGTTTTAATTCTTTTGTTTGAGATATCAGTAATAGAACAAAATGGCAAGTCACAGGTGAAAGGAAAACATGTATAAATCACATCTCTGATGAAGAAATGAAGAAATTATATCTAGAATATATAAAGATCCCCCAAAAACTCAAAAATAAGGAAACAATTTTAGGTTTTATTTTTTAATTTGACAAAAGATTTAAATAGGCATTTCACCAAAGGAGATAAACAAATGTCAAAAGAAAAAATGAAAAGAGCCTCAAAATCATCCACTATTAGAGAAATACGAATTAAATATAGAAGGAACTATCACTACTGACCTATTAGAGTGACTAAAAATTGAAAGGTCATGGTGAGAAGGGAAGTACTGGAACTCTTGTTTACTCTCAGACACTGCTGGTAGGAATATAAAAGGGTACAATAATTTTAGAAAAACAGTATGACAGTTTCTTCAGAAGTTAAAAATACACCTCCTACTTGAGCAACCATTTCACACCTAGATGTTCACCCAAGAGCAAAGAAACCATACAGTGTCGATACAAAGATGTGTACACAAATGGCCATAGTGGCTTTATTTGTAATAGTTAAACAATCGCATCAACCCACATGTCTATCAAGAGAATGGTTGAACAAGCTGTGGTATATTCGTACCGTGGAATGCTACTCAGGAGTAATGCAGATGCAACGTGTATAAATCTCAAAATAATTATGCTGAGTAAAAAAAAGTCAGACCCAAAAAAGGACATACTGTTTGATTCTATTTATGTAAAATTCTAAGAAATGCAAGTCAATGTAGTGACAAATCAGTGGTTACTTGGGGACAGAGCAGGGACAGAGAAAAAGGTTGCCGAAGGGCAGGCAGAAGGAAACTTCTAAGGTCGGTGAGTCCCTTCATTGTCTTGATTGTGGGGATAGTTTCACAGTCTGAGTTTACCAAATCCTACACTTTAAGTGTGTGCAGTTTATTATATATGCTTTATACCTAGTAAACCCGAGAGAGAGGGAGGGAGAGAGAGAGGGGGGAATGAAGAGGAGGATGAGGAGAAGAGAGAAGAGGAATGAAGATCTCAGCTACCAGAGAATGATCTGGGAGGTTTAAGTTACTGAGAGGTGAATGAGAATTTCTTCCAAGCTTCTCAATATTATCTCCTAACCTCAGTAAGACTGGCTCTGACTAGGCATATGAGCTAAATGATATGTCCCACTGGAATGTTTGCACATATTGTTCCAATTGCATTTATTTTTCACAATTTCTCTGTGATATTTGTGGGACATCAGGGTTCTACCAGTCCACCATCTCACATAAAACCAACTTTTCGGGACCAGCAGTTGGCGTAATGGCTATGTCACTGGACTCCCACGTAGTCGACCACGGTTCGAGTCCCGGACCCGGTGGCTTAAACTCATGTCGGGTGCATGTGCGTGCGTGCCCAAGATCCCAAGAGGAGAATGGAGGAGAAGGGATTGCGGCATGGCCATCCCCCCTGGGGGGTGATTTCCTGCTTTCTGTCTCTCTGTCTCTCTCTGTCTGTCTGGCGAGCACACGCGCCCTATAGCAAAAACCTCTCAAAAAAAAAAAAAAAAAACTTTTCTACTCCCAGAAAGTTCAATGAAAAAGTGAACAACCATGTGTATAGCCAAGGACACATTTGGCATCCAGGACTAATTTTTTTATTAGTAGAAAGACCTCTTTACTTTCTATTTAACTCACTATGGAGAGTTCTGCTAATAATGAGACTTCCCAATAAGAAAACTGGATTTACGAAAATCCAAATTTATAAAATATATAAAGAGATTGAGGGACCAGCAGTTAGAGTAATGGCTATGTTGCTGGACTCCCATGTAGTCGACTGTGGTTTGAGTCCCGGACTCTGCGGCTTAAACTCATACCAGGCGCGTGTGCGTGTGTACCCAAGATCCTGAGAGGAGAATGGAGGAGAAGGGATTGTGGCGTGGCCATCCCCCCTGGGGGGTGATTTCTCGCTTTCTGTCTCTCTGTCTCTCTCTGACGTCCTGGCGTGCACACATGCCCTATAGCAAAAACCTCTCCAGAAAAAAAAAGGAGATTGATCCTGTACCTTATAAAAGTCGGATCCCCAAAGGACTAATTTAAATTATAAAGATCCCTGAGGGCAATTGAGACTGAGTCAGTGTCAGTCATTCTTCTAACCGGTCCATAGATTTCCCTAATACCCATAGCACAGTCTATTTTGTCATCACCTGATTTGTTTATTTGTCCATCAAGAGAATGGATGTTTCTCTTACCTCCAGTGCTATGAGGAATGCCCATGCCTTCTTGATCACTTGGGGAGGGGAGATACCCAGAAGGAATTTAACCTTTAACTCTATGTCCCTGTGAAATACCATTTTATTCTCATATCTGCTTTGAAAATTTGTAATACATATAGACTTTTTCCATAGAAAGTATCTATGCCTGACATCTAGTGAGATAAACACTTATAGATGTTTAACTAAAGTATGGGAGGAGGGGCCAGCAGTTAGCGTAATGCCTGTGTCGCTGGACTACCATGTAGTCAACCACGGTTCGCGTTCCGGAGCCGGTGGCTTAAACTCACACCGGGCGCATGTGCGTGTGTGCCCAAGATCCCGAGAGGAGAATGGAGGAGAAGGGATTGAGGCATGGTCATCCCCCCTGGGGGATGATTTCTCGCTTTCTGTCTCTCTGTCTCTCTCTGTCTGGCGAGCACACGCGCCCTATGGCAAAAACCTCTCCAAAAAAAGAAAAAAAAAAATGTACGGGAGGAAACTTTTTTTAGATCTCATTTTCATTCATTATGGTCTTCAGATTGCCAGACATAGATATCCACCACGTGATTGTCCTATTTTTGGTGTCTCTAGACCATACTTAGCTATGTTTTATTTCTTTTTTGTTTGTTTTAACTATGTGTTAGATGGGTCTCACTTCAAACTTACTTGACTTCTCTGAGCCTCAGTGTTCTTATCTGACTTAAATTAATAACCATCCGTGTTGTGGAGACTAAAGAGAGAATGTACATAAAGCCTTAAGTAAAGTTATTAAAACACTAAGTTCATAGTAATTGGTGCCTGTTTTGGAATAAATGATAAACTTCACAATATAAATTGTATCTAAGTCTATTTCAATATTTTAAATATTGAGGCTATTTTTAATAATAGCAATTCTTTAATGTGTGTCTGTGTTATTCATGGTCTATCCTATGAATGGGATTGCTATTTTTCCATCTCCACACAACTACATGTCCCCTTTCAGCCTTATGTTAATAGCCATTAGAGTTTGGTCTAAGTTTGGTAAGGTATTAGGGAATCCCAAGGTGATAAAAGACCTTAAAAGATTCAACTCCTCATTCACAAAGTGCATAGACTTGTCTAACAATTTATTTGCCGTGACTGCTCATTCAACCGGATGAGTAGTAGAAATATCCTTAATTTCCAGAGTTGTATTACCTAATTTTCTTCTATCTTCAAAGTCATCCAGGTGATTAATTTTCAATTATTCCCAACATAAATGGGAAAGACCTGAGAAAAAGCCCTCTTTATTGATTCAGCATATTCAATTTGCTGGGCACTTTACACCAGCCACTCTCTGTTCTCAGTGCTGGTGATAGAGACTTACTAATACACCAAGTCCTTGCCCTCCCAGAATTTACAGGCTAGCATGAGAGACAGTGAGGAAGCAGAGTTGAGTTGTAATCTAGATTTACGACAAGGTAGGTGGCATTTCACTGACTTAATCGGGCTGCTTGATCATGTGCTCCTGAGTCCCTAAACAGAGAGGCAGATGTGTCTCAATCTTGAGACTTCATTTTGTCACTGCAAAAAAATGCAGTAAATAAAGAGGACAGGAAGACAGTTTTCTGTGATCCACAAAGTTCTAGAAAGCTTGACTGCTGTAGTTTGATTATTTCCTCCAAAAATTCATGTGTTGAGCCACTGTAATGGGATTATGAGGCCAGAAAACTTCTCCAATTATCATGTTGAAGAGTGGGGACTTTGGGAGGTGATGTGTGATTAGGTGGTTAGGGCGGGGCCACCATGTTTCAGTCCTGATGTGTTTATAAAGAGAAGTGACAGAGAGACCAACATGAGCACAGGCCACCAACATGAGCACAGGCCATGCTCTCTGCCTCTGTCAGCCATGTTTTAGCCAGCCTGGTGCCAGCCTCATGCCTTTGGACTTGCCAGCCGCCAGAATTATGAGTCAAATAAAGTTCTGTTTGACTCAGGCATTTCTATAAGCAGCACGGTAAATGGCTAAGACAATGCCTTTCAAACAGAAGCAATTTTTTACCCAAAAACCTTTATGGAAAAAAAATGTACTTCAAAATTTAGCTTCTTTTTTAAAATCAAAGACACACACACACATGTACATGCACATAACACATACATAAATAGCTAAAAGGAAACAAAATTCCTACAGCTTGCAGCAAGCTCTAGAGATTTAAATACCAAAACCTTTAATTTGTACCAATAATTCATATACAGCTATATGGGGTGAAAAAGGTTAATGATGGAATTTTTTTAAGTATGTTCCATTGACTATAAATGGCAGATCTGACAGTTAAAATGAAAATTGTTCCAGAAGAAACTTTAGTCAAACTAATTATTTGAGACGTTGTAAGGATGTATAATTATATTCTTCACCTTTTAAAAAAAAAGTTTTATTACAAATGTGCTTTTAAAGAACAAGTAGAGAAATAAAAGCTGTAATTGTTCTTAATTATAGCTAACTGTAATTGCACTCAATTGCAATATGCTGAATATCACCAATGGCTAAAGAAATCCTGGCGTACAGCAAGTGCACCCACATTCATGCAATGAGGTACAGTTTTATGAATATTCTGTTATCTGTAATTTAGCTCTTTTACTGTTGATTTCATTTCTGTTGGTTTTACTTTATTTTTTAGTGATTGTAGAGATGTAATTGTCATTTGTGAATGTATTGAAGGTTGTAGATTTTATTAGGGATTGGTTCAAAATTTCTATCGCCACAAAAAAAAATATTGGAGACTGTTAAATGAGATTTGGACATGACCCACCATGGTTGAATACATTGAATACACAGATTTGGATTTGCAGAGCTAATAATGAACACCACATTTAATTCTCTGAGCAGGGTCCAAGAAGCAACCTGGAAAACCTGAAGGATCTAAAATAACACCAGCTATCCACTCTACAGACAGCTCTCAGAGTAGTGTTATCCCAAATGGATAAAAGTATCCTATTAATAAGAGAACTTTCCAACCAGCAGGTGGTATGGTTGTTAAGGGCACTGGACTGCCACATGGCTGACCATGGTTTGAGTCCCGGACCTGATGGCTTTCTTTCTCATTTTCCCTTCCTCTCTCTCTGTCCTTCTCTGGTCAAATTAAAATTAATTAGTTAATTTTTAAAAATAAGAAGACTTTCATCTCTCTCTCCCCTTTATGCTCAAAACTCAAATCATGTTCTATCCATACTGCTGCTGCTTCTACTGACTGTGTAGTCAGAAGGCTCAGGCTGAGTTCTCGGAGCTGATGATAAATGGTCTCTCAGAACCTGGCTTTACTGTTCTGGAAAATGAGGGCTGACAGTGCCACTCTGTTACATGTCCAAGACTGCAGGAGGGTAGGTTTTATAAGATAAGTAAATACACTATAGGAGAAAATAAGTGAGTTCTTTTTTTTTCTTTTTTCTTTCTTTCTTTATTTTATTATTATTATTTTTTTTTTGAAAAAGATTTTTGCAATAGGACACTTGAATTCACTGGAGACACAGAGACAGAAAGTGAGAAATCATCCCCCAAGAGGGGATGGCCATACTACAATCCCTTTTGCTCCATTTTCCTCTTGACATTTTGGGTATGTACACACATATACCAGGCATGAGTTTCAAGTTGCTAGGTCCAGGACTTGAACCACAGTCAACTATGTGGGAGTCCAGCACCTTAACCAATGTGTCACCTGCTGACCCCCAGAATTTAGTTCCTTTTTTTTTTTTTTTTTTGGAGAGGTTTTTTGCTATAGGATGAGTGTGCTCTCCAGACAGACAGAGAAAGACAGAGAGATAGAAAGCGAGAAATCCCCCCCAGGGGGTATGGCCACACCGCAATCCCTTCTCCTCCATTCTCCTCTCGGGATCTTGAGCACACATGCACATGCACATGCACATGCACCCGGCGTGAGTTTAAGCCACCGGGTCCGGGACTCGAACCGCGGTCGACTACGTGGTAGTCCAGCGACATAGCCATTGCGCTAACTGCTGGTCCCCATAATTGAGTTCTTCAACTCCAGGGGATAGTGACACAGGAGTGCAGGGGTGATCAGGTCCAGCACCCACAGTGGGACACAGATCCTTGTCTACAGCTCACAAAGAATTAAAAGATGCCAGCATGAGGGAGGGGATAGCAAGTGGAGCTTATCAAGAGAGGGAAGGAAGGACAGAGCTCCCACGTGGAGAGCGGGTCCAAATGTGTTGCCGAAGAGGAACTGAGGCAAGGAGGGGAGGGAAGATGAGATGGGTGAAAGAGTAGAGGGGGGTTATCTTAATTAGGAGTGACTTTGTTCCAGCTTGTTCTCAGAAGGGGCTTGTATGTGCATTTCCCTTGTGGTGAGGGTCACATGTTAGATGGGTCTGGTTATTTATCCTAGTTCTGTAGTTGATATGAAGGTCAGGACTCTCTCTGTCTAAAAGCTTTGAACCATAAAAACAACTATCTTATCTTTTTCTTGGAATGTTGTGGGGCCTGGGGGTTGGGGGGGACAACTTTAATTCTAATTTTTGCTTTAGGTCATACTACTTAGGTTAATCATTGCGTTATCATTTCCATGAGCTGCTGCTGAGCTGTTTTGTCTCCATCTTAAAACTTAGCCATTTTGTGATTCCATCTAAGGCCTATATCCTAACTATACTTCTAGGGTTCTTCTCTCCTGCCTCACATGGGTTTTTATAAGGTGTTTACAAAGAAATAGAGGTTAGTGGTCATGCGAATTCTTATACTATGGTATGAATGCCCTTTGGCCCTTATTATGGCCCTTTTCTGTGTATTTTGAGCTTATCTCTAGTTTTCATCAGGCCTAGGTGGATTTTCCATCAGACTTAGGTTCCAGAGTTAAGAAATGAACAGGCCCTGTACTGTGATTCTAATTGTGTATCCTGTGGGGAAGTCTGCAATGGTTTGGTCTGGAAGGACCAGGGTTAGGGAAGAGGGGATGTAAGGTTTGAAAGATTGGGACTCAGCTGGCTTTAAGTAACTCCCTTTATGTCAGCATTCCATTATGGCTCCTGTAGTGCCTAACTGCCTAGCCAGTCTCGGCCTCAAAGGGAGTATTTTATGGTGTTCTTATACCCACTGTTCTGACGATCAAAACTAAAAAAAACAAACAGGAAAATAAGATTCCCCCAAATCACATCAGCAGAACCTTTATTTCTTTTTCATTTTCTTGGATGGCTGCTAAGAGCTTTCAACCCTGTAGCCAGAGTCAGCTTTGTCACAATTTCTCGTGCAGTTTTTGAAGAGGACAAAAATACCTTTGACTGAGCTCCATTCCCTGACCATAGGCCAGAAGCCAAGGAGCCCTCTGAGGAGCTGTCCTTCCACGGGTCACCACTGCTGCACTACTCCCCAAATACGAGCCTATGGATCCTTAACATCAGGACATGCAGTGGAGGCAAACGAGACCAAGCATCTTCAGCTCGTTTGTGCTCCTCAAGGCCCTAGAGTATCCAGCCTTGGCAGGAGGAAGCCGTAGGACTCCTAGATAATCTCCACCTACCAGAAGTCCAGCAGTGGCAGAGCCCATCTCTTCATTGTTTTCATGAACTCATTCCGTCCCAGATCCAGACTGACTGAGGCTGTCAGGAGGCTCTTCCTCTCTCCTCCCTCCCCACAATCTCCTGTGTGCCTTCCAAACTCTGCAGCCTTCCCTCTCCTGCCAGTCTCCATGCCAGGAAAATGCACAAGGTGCTACTGGTTCTCACATTTGCCTCAGACTCTTCTCCAGGGTGGCTTTTGCCTTTTCAATTCTAAGAAACTGGAGCATCTTGGGGACCAGCAGTTAGCGTAATGGCTATGTCGATGGACTCCCACGTAGTCGACCGCGGTTTGAGTCCCGGACCCAGTGACTTAAAACTCACGCCAGGTGTGTGTGCATGCGTGCCCAAGATCCCAAGAGGAAAATAGAGGAGAAGGGATTGTGGCGTGGCCATCCCCCCCTGGGGGGTGATTTCTCGCTTTTTGTCTCTCTATCTCTCTCTGTCTGTCTGGCGAGCGCACAAGCCCTATAGCAAAAACCTCTCCAAAAAAAAAAAAAAGAAACTGGAGCATCTCTAAGACACAATATCCTTCCTCTTGCTAATGTTATCTGCTTTATCAGCCATGACTCTAGCATTGGTTGTTATGCTAATGAAGTCTGCCTTGATGGGATTTGCTTCATCCAAAATTTCCTTCCCAGAAGGGGATCAATGGGATGATTTGGATAAACTCTTATGCTGCTTCTTAAAATTATGCATTCATCTGTATATTTGTGGCTTCGTCTCCTCATTAACTGGCCAGCCTCCTAAAGGAGGGGGTCCACGTTGATTTAGTTCCCTCTGTCTTTCACACATAGTAGGAGTTATAGAAATATTTGTTAAACAAATTAATAAATGTTAATGAATTCAGTACCAATACTTGTTGGTTGATGGATTAGGCCATTAGTCAAACATTACAATGCAGGATGATATTTGCAAATTCCTCTTTGATCTAGAAATTATCAGGAGTAGAGATGATTTTTCTCTAATTAAGAGGCCTTATTGTTGATATTATGTCACTAGGAGCTAATAGAGAAAAATTAGGCCTTATTGCAAAGTGGATATCCTTTAAAACTTATTTATCAAAGAAAAAGTTTTATTTTTGATTAATTATTTTGGGTATAATTTCCCCTAAAAGTCCATTTAAAAGTTGTAGTACAACTTACAGCATAATGATTTAGCAATATTAAATGCAGTTCTTTAAATAAATGGATCCTCTTTCACTTACAGAAGCAAAGTATTTGAAGACAAACTACTTTCTGCGGTGTGTGTGTTTGTTTTTGAATGATGTCATTTTGTTAACAAAGTTTTTAAAGAAACACACATATATGCAGACTTACATTTGTATTGTCTGTTTTTTATGCTTTGTTTTTGCTTTTACTTTTGATCTCTGAGTAGAAGTTGGTAAATGAAACTTAATGTGCCATTTCTAGGCTCTACGACTATCCTCCAGGGCTGGTTACATTTGCCATTGCTAAAGTCTAAGTAAGTGAGTTTTAATGAGCAGGAATTGTTACTAATGGCCAATTCAGGTACTTAGTGGATCGCATTATTTAACTGTGGTAGAACTGCAGAGCATGAAGAGTATGATGATTAATACACAAACCCAAGTGTGCACAAAGACTTCCTCCTCCTCCTCCTCCTCCTCCTCCTCCTCGTAATGCCACTACCACTATTGAAGACAGGCCTCGTCTTCCTAGATGGATTTCTAGCTGAGTGTCAAGATGACATTTTTGAAAGAAAAGAAAACAAAAGCCCTTAACACCATCTTGAAATGTCAGAAGGGACAGCAGCGCCATTTGAACAGTGGCCTCCCTTCCGGATGATAGTCAGATCCAGATGGGCTGTTTTGCAGAGCTGATGAAGAAAAACCTTTGGCAATTTGATTTTCAAGGCACTTGAGCGCAAGAACAAAGACAAAGGCACACATTTGTGATTGTTTTATTTGAAGAATACTAAAATAATATGAATCAATCTTGAGCCAAATAAGATCTTAACAGGGCTCTAAATAGGACTCCCAAAATGAAAATGAAAAGACTATCAGACAAAGATTGTACAGGTCAGTGATTAACTTCAACTAAGCTTAACTGCAGTGAGTCTTTGGACAAGTCCCAGTGCCAGCTTACCCACTATCAGATGCGAATGGCTAGTTCCAAACACCCTAATCTATTCCTAGGTGTTCGCTAAGGGAGTTGTGGATGGGAGGCCAGTCTCCCCATGGTGGCAACCCTGACCTCGCTTAGGCCTGGGGCCTGTTTGGACATTTGTTGTTAAATACCAGAAGTTCATTGAGTCTTTTAAAGAGAAAGTTTACTTTGTAGAGTTTATGTTTTAGACTGAGTCATATAGAGAGGTTAGTCCCTGAGAACACACGCTTGCCCGAGGGCACTCAGAATGGTGTTCTTGTGCAGTTCTAAAGGCACGTCTGCTTCCGTGAATGCGGCTGGCTTACATGCATTCACTTCCACACAGGAGTGGACTTGAAAGGCAGGCCTTTGTAGTGACGTGGAGTATTGCTTGTAGAAACCTCCATTTGGTGAGTTTATCTAAGTGTCATGTGTGGGTTTGTCAGAGTATGAGTGTACAGAGCCCGATCCTCTGTCATTTTTTCTTAAACCACAGCAGCACCAACTACTGACTACTTACTGCAGGTATCCAGAGAATAGATCCTGAAAAGAAGAGGGGATATAAAATAGTGCAAAGAAAAGAAATGGCCATGAGACATTTAGGTGGGGTTAAAAGTCTTTGTATTTATGTATTTACATATTCACTCAGTCTGCTTATCAGAAAGCCCTTCCAGGGCCACCCTGTGGAAAACAGCAGTCTCTCCACCACCCCACTAACCCTATTTTTACTTCACATTGTAGAAGGACGCAATATTGGATCTTGCACATGAACAACTGTTTGTCCATTTTGTTCCCTTATGATAACATGGCTGTCTGCTTCTGTAACCCTGCTTGCTCTTCCCATGAGAAAATAGCTTGTGCTGGCCATACAGAAAACCACATCCGGGATGACACCCTATATCTGCTACTGTCTTTGCTACCTAGCCCGAAACCCTTTTATTTAGCAAGGTAACTGCTTGCATGGAAACCCCACTCCCCTCAGAAATAATTAACCTGCTTGAGTCAACTTCTGTAACTGCTTCCATAGAAACCCCTGGTAACTGACCCCCTATAAAAAGACTACTCAAACTTCAGTCGGGGCTGCTGACTCTTGCCCGAGCCTCAAACTGTGGTCACTGGCCAGCTAATAAAGACTCCCTTTAACCTTAATCTGGCTTTGGTGGTCATTCATTCCGTGGTGCTCAACAACATTTCCTCCACCATGTTTCCTTCTTCTTCATAACATAAACTATGCAAAGTAGTAATAAATAGTATCTGTTTGCTTGGTTTTGTCTATCTCTGCTTTCAAGAATTGAAAGTTCCTAACGGTGGGGCCTTTGTTGTTCTTCCCTGACTATATATAGCACAGAACCCATAATGAACAAATGAGCGTATCATACAAGGGGTCTTCAAACGTTTACAGAAAACGCATTTTATGCAGAAACTGGGCATGGGCTTCACACAGTGTAACGCACCAAAATCAACTTGTACTTTTAATTCCGTTTTTCCATGAACATTTGGAAGATTCCTCATATGTTTATGATATATCTGGAGCTTATTTACACAGCTGTAGCATAGTACTTAGTGAGTAAGGCATGGGCCCTAGAGCCAGGATGCCTGGGCTCATTTTATGTTCTGCCATGACCTGTCACTACCTGTGTAAAGAAGTAGCATTTTTCAGTCTCAATTTCCTCGTCTGTATCATGATATAATAATAATTACTTTGTGAGGCTTTTATAAGGATTAAAGGTATAAACACCACCCTGTAGAACAGTGGCTGGTATTAAATAAGAGACCAATAAGCATGAGTGATTATGCGTACGTGTGTGTGTGTGTGTGTGTGTGTGTTTGTAGATTTCCCCATGTGAGAATAATTGCTAGTGTCTATATACAAACATAAGCTTGCACATGTATTTTAATGTTTTAATCATGGGAGTAAAAAGTCAAGAGAGATAAAAAGTGGGATAAGAGAAAAGAAGAATGACAAAAATAAAATATAAAGGGGACCAGTAGTTAGCGTAATGGCTATGTCGCTGGACTCCCACGTAGTCGACCGCGGTTTGTGCCCCGGACCTGGTGGCTTAAAACTCACACCAGGCGTGTGTGTGTGCGTGCCCAAGATCCCGAGAGGAGAATGGAGGAGAAAGGATTGTGGCGTGGCCATCCCCCCTAGGGGGTGATTTCTCGCTTTCTGTCTCTCTGTCTCTCTCTGTCTGGTGAGCGCACGCACCCTATAGCAAAAACCTCTCCAAAAATTAAAAAAATTTAAAAAATAAAATATAAAAATGAATGATTGTATGAAAAGTCAGAGAAAGAAGAAAGAGCAGTATCTTTAGGCTTTTTTTTAACAGAGAAGGAACTTTAATCTCTAAGGTATTTTGGATTTTCCAAACCTAAGGCTCACTATATAAGAAAGAAGTTACTATCCTGAATTAATATGTGGATTTGTGATGATGCCTTTATGCCAGCTATTTGTCTACATAGGACTCAACTTTAAAGTTCTACTACTGGCCTCAGATGAATGACCAAAAAAAAGATAAAGAAAGAAAAGGAAAATGATCTGCTTGATCATAATACTTTCACCCTTAATTAAAATGTAAAAGAAAATCTCACTCTTTTTATAACCAGAATGGTAAATCATTTGCAGGACAGGCAATAACAATAAAATGCATTTTTGCCATTTTTAAAAGGTCTTTGTACTTTGGGAAAAATCAAAGGTATCGTTGGAGAGAAACCTTCCAGGTCTTAAAAATATTTATCATGCTGACACATAATTAGCATGGGGGCTCATGTCCTCTGTTTTATAGTTGTCAGCTAATTTTGGAAACTGGCAAGCTGCACAGAAATAGATGGTGTGCTCTTGCCTCAACACTTCCTAAAAAAAGAACTGTTTGCATAGTTCAGGAATGGGGAAGGAGGGGAGATGATGAGGAAGGCCATCATTGCAGACAGCTGAGAAAAGCTGGCATCGTTCCATGAACTGGCAAATGTTCTACACATTTAAAATTAAAGTTTTCTTTTTCTCCTAAGGGATACTAAATAATCTACCAAAACTGTGTGCTATATAGGGGACACTTGTCAACTTCTGTTTTTCTTCCTTTGATAAAATTGAATTTATAGCACAGCTTCGAATTTGCAGAGAGCAGCACCTGTTGGTTCATGTGAATGATGACATCAGCAACCTTAGATCAAAGGGCAGCATTACTGTTATTTTACTCTAAAAGCTAGAGGCCCTCAAGAGGTCAAAGGAAGTGCCCACGGATACACAACCTATGAGAAGCACTGACCTTCCATCTCAATCTACTTCTTGGCTCCTGAGACAATGCTCTTTCTCAGAATATATCATTTCACTTTGTTGGTTTTTTCATGGTTGTTGTCATTCTGTTTTCAGCATTAAGCTCTCTTTTTGAAATTAGATTATTTTGGTACACATAACTAGGGAAAGGAAATCAGCGCAATTAAACTCTGAATACTGCTATAGCTACAATAGGCATTTTTAAAATGAATTTAGAGGCTAAAAGCACCTGCCAAGGAAAATGTGTTTCATGGCTCTATTACCCTTAGACTTACTGAGTGTCATGTATGTGCCAGCCACTGACTATTCAACATTCTAAATAAAATGTAGTATTGGACTTAGAAGAGTTTTCAAGAGTGGAGAAATAAAAAGCATCCATTATGTTGAACCTTATGAAATACTGTTTACTAGAGTAGAAGCACTTGGCAAAAGGATCAAGATCTAAATTAATCTTCTGGCCTCTCAAAGCTCCCGGTGTTGCTTGTGCTAAACACATATTAAGTGCTCAGTGAATATGTTGGATAAATAAATATTAGTCAGTGAATGAAGATGATTTATGTTTCAGAAGCAATATTAATAATGGGTATTGTGAGCTATGAAATGAGAAAGATATAGTCTTTATGTTCTCTTTTTTTAATTCCCCCAACTGGATTATAAAGGAGTGTTATCTTGAAGCATAGAATATTCTGCTACATTTATTTTCTTCAAGAGATTATTTTTTACCAAAGGTTCATAAAAATGTGTGACTAATTCAAATAATTCATTACCAATAACAAATAGGTAAAAATGAGCAAATTGTTTTAAAAGTGCTAGTGTTTGCTGACATGCTGGTCTCAAAAATGGTAGTCCTGGATACAGTGTTGAAGTCAGATAAAGTGGTTCTTTCTTTGTTTTGTTTCATTTTTCAATGCTCCAATGAAACCATCAGGTTTTTAGTAATTATAGACATCAACTAATGCCTATAATTATGATGTAAATTTTGGATAAAGTATAACTTCCCCTTTCTTGTACTTAATATGTGATGGATATGACTTACTTCCAAAATCTTTTTCCATAGCAGTAGAGCCAATACCCTTCTTTGAGTGTGTGAGTCCACTAAATGGAGTCCGCATTGTCTTTCATGTATAAATCCATCCATAATTCACCAGTTGGAATCTCCAGCTTTTTTTTTTTCTCTTTTTGGTTTTGGGATTTTTTTGGTATTTATTTTATTTTAGTTCAATTTCTTTTTATATATTCAATAGTTTTGCTGTAAGCTGCAGTGGTGTGGCTGTAACACAACACTCTATGATGCTGGACCAACGTGGGAGGGACCCAGATCCATGTCCCCAGGTCTCTGTACATACTGGGCACATGCCTATGTCCATGATCTAGGCCAATTGGGAGTGACAGTGGCATGAAAACCCTGTTGTGGGGACCAGCAGTTAGCGTAATGGCTATGTCGCTGGACTCCCATGTAGTCGACCGCGGTTCGCGTCCCGGACCCGGTGGCTTAAACTCACGCCGGGCGCATGTGCGTGTGTGCCCAAGATCCCGAGAGGAGAATGGAGGAGAAGGGATTGCGGCATGGCCATCCCCCCGGGGGGGGGGTGGTTTCTCGCTTTCTGTCTCTCTGTCTCTCTCTGTCTTTCTGGCGAGCGCACGCGCCCTATAGCAAAAACCTCTCCAAAAAAAGAAAAGGAAAAAAAAAAAAGAAAAGAAAACCCTGTTGTGTGTTTGGGGGGGGGGGGGGGTCTTCTTTTATTTATTTATTTAAATAAATCAGCTTAAAAGAAAAAAAAAAAGTGGAAGAAGAACTTAAACATTTGTGAAAATTATCTTTTTCCCAATTTATAATTGTCTTGCCCATAAACCTAATTCAATATCAGTTTTTCTTAAGTGACTTGTCGTTAAATCTTTCTAAAATATCCAACTTAATTTTCATAGAAACAAAATGTCTTCCTCACTCATGTTTTATCAGTTTTACATTCTATTAATTACATTTCATGATTAAAATTAGTGTCAGTACCATTAATGAAAAGGAGAACAAGCATGACTTTCTGTTGGTAAGCATGGAAGCCTAAGTGGCCGAAGCCAAAGAGACGGACGGCATTCCTAGGAGAGTCTAGTTTCTGCCTTTTCCCATGGGAATGGAAATGTTGGCTAATCCAACAACCTTTGGAAACAGAGGTCAAGCAAGGACACTTCTATTACTCTTTTGCAGTAGTTTCCAAACTGAGGGCAGTTTTGTCCCAGGAGACATTTGGCAATGTCTGGAGATACTTTTGGTAGTCACAGCAGGGCCAAGGCCGGGGGAAGAAGTACTACTGACATCTAGTGAGTAAAGCCAAAGAGCTTGTTAAATAGCCTACAATGCCTAGGCCCGCACCTTCAAATAAAATATTACCTGGTCCCAAATGTCTGTATGATGCCCAAGCTGAGAAATGATGCTCAGCTGTGATTGAAGTAGGTTTATTATATGTATGAACAACATCATTTTAAAAGGTACCAGACAATTGTAACATTAAAATATATGTAACCTGGAAAGCAAAAATAAAAAGTTAAAAGGTTAGAAACAAGGAAATACAGTTGTATCTTAATCTTGAGCTGCTACTATTTGTATGGCCAACTCTAAACATGGACCTAAACTTCAAGGTCAATAAAAAGAAAGACCAGAAAAAAATCATTAATTCATTTCTGATAACCCAAACAAATATTTATTGAGAACTAGTATATATTGGTCTCAAATGTCAAAATGGTAAGTAATAAACATTAATAAACATTTTTTAAAAGTTTCTTTTGTGATACATGTTATTAAGGGAAGCTAAGAGGAAGGGTGTCACTTAACTGGGGTATCCACAGTTCCAGATTCTGCTGGGAAAGAAAAATTTCTTATTCAGGTACGATATTCTTAGATGAATATGTGTGAAGCGTTTAATAGCATAGTACACACTGCCTTCGATTGTAGTTTTGCTGAAGAAATGGAAACCTTCTCCCCAAAGTCAATCTCTATATGCATAAAAGCTGAAGGTTTAGTATTATATGATTACTTGAGAAAGAGGGTTTTTTTTTTTAATATTTTTCTTTATTCATGACAGAGTACACACATAAGAGAGAGCAAGAGAGAGAGAGATAAACACTCTTCACAGGATCTGGTCACTCCACAATCCCTTTCTTCTTGACCTCCAACCTGTCAGTACACTTGTGCACATGCCTGCCATGTTTCCGGTTGACCAGACTGGGGATTTGAACTGTGGTTACCCTGTGGGATCTGGCTCTTTTTAAGCAGCACAGTACTGCTGCACCAAGAGGGCAGCCCATAAAAGAGCATTTCTATGGGGCTAAACTTATAATTATTCATTTTTTTTAAAGAAACTATAGCTCTGTGGGAACCATTACTTCCCTATAGTACCCAGGTAATTTCACAAACAATAAGTAGAATGGAATTCTAGAACCTGGGAAGGTAGACAGGGAAGGATAGCCTTCATTTGGCTTGAACAAATGAGTAAAGAAAATGTTACTTGAGGGGCCAGCAGTGGCATGATATTAAGGCACTGGACTGCCGTGTGGTTGACCAAGTCCCGGACCTAAGAGCTTGCTTTCTCACTTTCATTCTCTCTCTCTGTCTCTCCCTCGTGAGTGCATGTGCTCTGTAGAAAATTAATAATAATAATAAATAAAATTTAAAAAGAAATTTTAGTTCAAAGTTGGGGTTCTTGGGCTGGTCCATGGTCTAATGCTTAAGGGACCTGGGTCCCACATGACAAACCACAGTTCGAATTCCAGCCATGGTGTCTTGAAGAACATACCAGGCATGTGGCATGCCTCAAATTTCAACAGGATAGAGAAATGGAGAAGGGATGACAGTGTGACCACACCCCATTGAAAGGCACTTTCTCCCTGTCTTTCTTTCTGTTTCTCTGCCCCACTCCGGTAAACACATATGCCTTTTAACAATTTAAAAAAATTTTAAATTAAGTTGAGGCTCTTAGCCAGGGTTGACATTTTAGTTTTAAGAGGTCCATGAACCATCTGCAACCATGCATCACACCTTGTGCATATATGTAGATTTTTTTTTCTGCAGCAAGTGTTCATATCTTTAATCAGATTCTTAAAGGGGCTATAGGGCCCTAAAAAGATTATGCACTACTGTTCCTAAGGATTATACATTTAACCCCTTGGACTGAAGTTGAGCCATCCTCCACTTACAGATATCTCAACAAAATTTCCGTCTCCTCCTACTCACTGTGCCTCTTTTTTTCCAAGAATACATCTCTGATTGAAAGACATGTTATGGCAATTAAGAAAAAGTTCATTGTTGTCTCTGGTCATTTTTATTAATATGCTATAGCGCTTTTAATTAGTGACTTTAATGCCATTTGAATTATAACATCTGCCTTCATCAGTCCCAAATGGTAGGACGTGATAACAAGGAAACGAAAAACAGCAAATTGTTACTTAAGAAATTGCATTTTGTGTTGTGTTCCTTTATTCATAAACCTTGGGTGACAGATCCACACAAAGTACCATTCACAAAGGAATTTCTTCCTAAATGATTCTTGGGAAGAGATCATAGATGCTTTGTTTAATTTTGTATAACAATGGAGCAAATATCTAAAAGGTGATTTGGGATCCTCTCCTCCCCCCAGTTTTCTTCTGGCTTTTTTTTATTTTTACATTTTAATGTTTTTAACTCAGATAAATTCTACCACCACAAAAACAGAAGTACATATTTTGTCTATGTATAAATTTTTTTTGAAAGTAACCACTGAAACAGTTATAACAATTAATCAGAAATGTGATTAGACCATGTTGAATTTCTAAGCACCTGTATGTGCAGTATCTTTTTCACATACATTATACCATAATAACCTTGGTGCATTATATTATGTGACTAAACAAGCTTTTTGTAATTTACCAAAATGAGCCTAATCAGGCTTATCTTCTTTTTTTCCTACAGAGAGACAGCCACAGAGTTAGCTGGAAGTCTACCAAGGTAAGCAAGCTGGCTTTGCTTATTCTGTGCCTGATTTCTGATACACTCGGAAAACATGTAACACGGTCTCTTTAAGAGGTCTTCTCAGTTTCCCTTTCTTACATCAGATTTTCAACCTCATATATAGCTGTATAAATGCCAAAAATTATATATGTCATGAATAAGTGATATAACCAAGAAGTTATGATGCTAAGGTTAATAAATGACCTAAAGAAATTGTTCTCATTCCTTTGAAGTTATATTGTATATGTGGAGATATATACATGGGCTCTTTTTGCTACAGAAATCCTAAAGATTTTGCTTCCTTTCTTTCAACTTTAATTTTTAACTTTAATTTTTAAGAACTCCCAAACCAAAGACACACTGAATTTTTTTTTCCCTTTAGTATATCTATTATTGTTATTGTGTTCAAGGATTTATAGATTGATGAAAGAATCCTGAGTTTTCCCTAAGGAATTTACATTGTAGTTTTGATGACATAAGTGCATTTTTAATTCTTATTGTCATTTACATAAACACATAGTAATATTATCTTAGGAAAATAAATCAATGGATAATTGATCAATATTTTTTATACATTTTTGATATTTTATGTAAATACATATCCTAAGATATGATTAACAGGATACAAGCTCTAGGCAACTATCCATCAAAAATGATTACCACTATTTAATGGAAGGAAGGAAAGAAAGAGAAAATAAGAAGGGAAGTGGGAGAGAAGGAAGGAAAGACAGAGGGAAGGAGATGGTGATATTTTAAGATGTATTTTACTGCACAATGAGTATCTAAACCTAGCCTTAGCATCTACGATCATGCTTAAGTCTTTGAAGGTATTCAATAACAATTTGTGAATGAATTAATATGCCATAGGGTATTTATTACACGGGAACTGTTAGACATGGAAATCAAGAGAATCTCAAGAACAGGAAAAAGAAGAGTGAACAGAATGTGATCATGAACCACACAAGGGAATAGCAGGACCATACAAATCGTCACCATCTGTTACAGGAGATAAGCACATTTGGTTGCTTTTTTTTTTTATGTAAAGAAAGATCTTTGCTTATCGGATCAAGATTAATATTGCCAAAAAATTGTTTACTGTGATCCAAATATTTAAATTACTGTACGTCTTCATTCTTTGGATGCATCCCAAAGACACATTTCACCCATGTGCCGGTTTACAGGGGTAAAACCAGACGTGTGTTCTGGTTTCTGTATCCCCGCTGAGTTTGTTTGCCATTATGCTTTTATTCTGGACAGAGTCCATCATAAAGACCTGAGTGTCTTGTCATTGGCAGGGAGACTGAACATTGGGTATCTGCCCCTGTCATAGTGAAGAAGTTAATCCCGAAATAATGGAATGAGGAATGACTTCCAAACTTTTATAGAACGGTGAAGGAGCAAACCACCTCTGTACTGTCAGAGGAGACCTACATCATGCTGTAATCATGCAGATGAAAATTACTCAGATGTCTGAGAAACCTGCAGCGGCACCCTGAATTCTATTAAGTAGGGCTGTATCATGAATACCAAATAGTAATGCACATCGTCCCCCCCAAATGATCTGTTGTAGCTGGTTTATTATTCAAGGGAGAGTCGGCTCTCTCCTTGAGTTTGGTGGGTGGTGTTTTGGTAATGAGGCTACATTTTTTTTTCATGAATTTTTGTTATTCTAATGTTGAGTCATGTTGAAAATAAACAACATGCCACAGTCTCATTCCAACTACAGTTCGCAGGCATTGTAATGCATAGCAGTGAGGATGCGAGAAAGCCTATCTCAGTTATTTTTCAATTATGACTCTGCTAGCCTCAGGTGTGTTGGTTTTTTTTTTCGGATTTTTTTGGATTTTTTTGTTTTTTACTTTCTCTGGGGCATTCTGGGACATATCCATTGACAAGTATTTTCCTTTTCTCATATTACCGTGAAATAATATAATTATTGGGTGATGAATATGTCCCTGGGTGTCCAAAATATTTCTTTTGTTTACATTTGTTTGTTTGTACTATCTTGTAGGATTTCATCAGTGGTTCAGCTTTCAGCCTGTTTTTAGATTTCTTCAGCCTGTCACCGGGAAAGTGCAATGGAGCCCTGAAATACCTTGGTGCTCTTCAGAACAGGCACCTGTAGTTATTTTGTTTGTTTGTCAGCTAATGATTAGTGGTAGGTACATGACATTTTGATTTTTTTTTTATCCTTTTAGTCATAAAAGCATGCTTAGGTTGTGCTGTCTAGAAGGAATGGAAAATCACAATTTAGGCGACTGCAATTAGTGATAGGTGGCGAGGAAGGAAGGCAGTGGCATCTTAGACGCTTTGTGCTTTGGTTTTCATTGGCTTTGACTTTTTTGTTTCTTTTCTCTTTTTTAAGAATTATTTATTTAATTCCATTTGTTATTATTATTTTTTTTAATTTGACCAGAGAGAGAGAATGGAAAGGGAAAGTGAGAAAGCAAGCTGCTAGGGCCAGCACTCAAACTGTTGCTGGTCATGTGGGAATCCAGCACCTTTAACCACCATGCCACCCACCAGCTCTGGTTTTGACTTCTGGAAATGTTCCAACGGGCCATTTACAACTGCTGCCCAAGTGTGGAGTACTTCTGCTTTAATCGCTCCTCGTGGCCACTGTTTGATAATATTCTTTAAAAATGTACAATTGTGGAGCCAGCAGATGGCATGGAGGATAAAACAGCTAGATCTCACATGACCGGCTGCATAGTTCAAGTCCCAGACCCAGCAACTTGATAAACATGCCACACTGTGTGTGCATGCCCAAAATCCTGAGAAGAGAGTGGAGAAAAAGGGATTGCGGTGTGACCATCCCCTTTGGGGGTGCTTTCTCACTTTCTCTGTCTCTATCTCTGGTGAGCGCACACACTCTTATAGCAAAATTTTTTTAAAAAATGTAAAATCATGTAACAGTAGATTACATCTTGGTGGTTAAAAACGCTTTGAGATTTGGAGTTGGCGGGTGGTGCAGTGGTTAAGGTGCTGGACTCCCACATGGCCAACCATGGTTCAAGTCTCAGACCTGGCGGCTTGCTTTCTCAGTTTCCCTTTCTCTCTCTCTCTCTTTCCCTCTGGTCAAATAATAATAACAAATAAAATAAATAATTCTTTAAAAAATGCTTTGAGATTGAAATAAGATATGTGTGCAAGGTGTTTGAACAAGCACAGGTTTGTTTTTTATTACTAATGATAACCAAACTGTGTTTTTGAATTCTTGCCATTGCTGAAATTAAAGCCTGGTAATAATATGTCACTAGAAAAAATTAGACTATATGAATAACGTGCACAAAGCATTGTAATTATATTATAAATATTAAAACCAATGATCTTGTCAGGATTAAAACAAATATTTAAACTGGCTACATGTACTACTCATGCTGTCCTCTTTATTTTGAAATGTTCCAGAAATTGGAGGTATGGTTCCACTTCTTAAGTTATAAAAATGATCATTTTCAATCTTACCTATGACTTCTTGCTTTTATTTTGCTTGGAACAAAGAACAATTTAGTAATCTGAACAGTTTTCCCCCCATTGCAATCATGTTTTACAAGTTCTGTTTTTTATGATGAAGGGTGTTTAGTTGTCGATGTGTCTTAATTAGATCATGGTGAAACCTTAATTGTTCAAATGGAATAGGGGCACTAAATTGGTCATGGCCAGCTGAGGTTTAATACAAATATTGCCTGTACCGAGATAAAACTTTACCTTGGATAGCAAAGGTAGAAAGAAGTCTACAAACTTCTACGAAGAAACAAACCTACAGAGGTTTTATTGTAATTATACACAATTAAATGCTATATTAAATTACTTGTTCAGCTAGTTCCTGAATATAAACAGTATAGAAAATAAAGGGATTTAATAGGCTTTAACTGAAATACCTTAAGTACTACAGGAGAGAGTCACAAGTTTTATTTATTTATTTATTTATTTTTTGGTTTGGTTTGGTTTTTTGCCAGAGAGCACATGCGCTCACCAAAGAGAGACAGAGACAAAGAAATGGAAACTGAGAAGGCACAGGGGACAGTCAGGCAACAATCCCTTCTCCTCCTTTTCTTCCACCTTTCAAGATGTAGGGCACGTGCACACGCATGCTCAGCACACTCCTTAAGCTGCCAGGTTGGGACTCAAACCACATGGTCAGCCATGTATGATCCAGGATGCTCTTTGAGAAACATGAAGTATCAATAGATAAAGCTTAAAATAATTAACTACATAAATCAGATTCTATCTTTTATTATAATACATTTTAGCCAATGGAGATGCATAAGCCAATGGAGACAGGGATCAAAGGTTAAGGTAAAATTATGCAAGAAAAAAGTTAGATGGAAAATGAAGGACAAGAGATTGTGACATGACCATGCTCTATTGGAAGTGCTTCCTCTCTCTCCCCTTCACTCTCTCTGACTGTCTCTAGTGAACGCACATACCCTTTGGCAATGTTAAAAAATGATAAATGAGACACATCCCTTCTGCCTCTCTGCTCCAACTCCTACCTCTTAATTTTGTATAAACCATGTCCCACTCATAGCCTGACTGCACTATTTCCTTACTAAGCTTTCTTTTACACTATCTCTCTTCATTATTTTTCTCAGACTGAATAAACTTAAAATGCATTTAATTATGGGACCAGCAGATGGTGTAATGGTTACATCGCTGGACTTCCAAGTAGTCAACCACGGTTCGTGTCCCAGGCCCAATGGCTTAAAACTCATGCTAGGCATATGTATGTGTGTGTCCAAAATCCCCAGAGGAAAATGAAGGAGAAGGGATTATGGTGTAGCCAACCACCCAGGGGGGTAGGGGTGATTTCTCACTTTCTGTCTCTCTGTCTCTCTGTCTCTCTCTGTCTTTCTGGTGAGTGCATGCACCCTAGAGTAAAAACCTCTCCAAAAAAAAAGACATTTAGTTATGTCAGGTTCGAAAATACAGATTAAGTTTGTAGTTATGGTTCAAGAGGTCAGAGAAGGTCAAGAGTTAATTCAGTGTAACTAAGGTCTATGTCCCCAAAAGTCATGCATGGGAAAGTTAACCCCCAACATATCTGCCAAGAGGTTGAGCCTAATGGGCATGTTTAGGTCATGAGGGCTGTGCCTTTATGAATGGATTAATGACAGCAAAATAGGGGCTTGCAGGAGTGAGTTCACTTTTCCAGTATGTGAGGACACAGTATTTGTCCTCGTCTATCCTGCTTTCCAACACGTCAAGATGCAATTAAAAGGCCTGTACTAGATGCCAGATGCCTTGATCTTAGAATTCCCGGCCTTCAAAATGGTAATAAATAAATCTCTGTTCTTTATAAATCACTTAGTCTGCAGCATTCTGTAACAGAAGCCCAAAAAATAGACTAAGACAAATGCCCTGGCACATCCTCTGCCATCTTCAGCATGTTGGGATAGTGGCCCTCATACTCACAACATGGCTTCAGCAGCTCCAGCCATCACATGGAGAGATATCCAATTTTTTTCCTTGTGTCTCCTTTTCATGGAGGAGTCTCTTGCCCATACCTAAGCCTTAGGAAGGGAAAATCAGATTTCTGATATTTTCATATTTCTACTACAATGTCAGAGGGATGTATGAGCCAGAGCAGGGGGGAGAAAGGCTTCTAAGTACTTAAGGAATGGACTCACCATGGGTAAGTGCTGTTCTTCTCCTCTGTCTTGTCAGCCTGTTCTAGGCAGGCTTCTCAGCCTTCCATGCCATTAAACTGGCCCAGCCAAAGCCAATAGTAGCCTCCCCTCCCATCTAGCTAAATTTAGAGACCATTCATCTGTTTTCTTACTTGACCTCTCAGCAGTGTTAAACATGGGACTACTTTCTTCTACATGAAGCGCTCTCTTAGTTTCTGAGACACCAAACTCTCCAAGTATTCTTTCTCACTCACTGGACACTTTTTTCTCTGTCCTCCTTCCAGTTGCTCCTCCCCTGCCTGACTGACCTCTACATGTTGAGGTGCCCCAGTGTTTTCCTTGGACATTACTATCTACATCCATGAGGAGGATGGAGAGAAAGATTTCATGGTTTTAAAGATCACCTTTAACCCATTAGTTCCCATTTTTATATCTCCAGCTTCAACTCCTCTCTTTAGTTTTATGTCTGCAGGTCAGCTGCCATATGGACATTTCTACTTGGGTATATAATCTTAAACTTGATGTGGACAAAAAAGAACTCCTGAATCCTACCTCCACACCACCAGGCACCCAACTGCTTGAAGGAAAAAAAAACCTAGGATCACTTGGATAGCCTTTCATTTGCCACACTTAGCAACCTATCAGCAAAACATATTAGCCTGAGCTCCACACTTAATTTTTAATTCACCTACTTTGTCTCTATACCACCACAAACTCCCACCTGCACTGTTAATATGGCCTTCTAACTGGTCTCCCCACTTTTATCTTGTAGTCTGTTGTCCCCATAGCACTCCAAGAGATCTTTGAAAACTCACCCTTTAAACCATGCTATTTTTTGCTTTAAACTGTCCAACAGTTTGAAATTGCTTAGAGTCAAATCCAAACAGTATACTTCAGCTTCCAAGGGCTACTTCTGTCTACCTCTGCAACCTTATCGCCTCCTAGTTCCCTTCTAATTTACTTTGTTTCTGACACATTGGCCTTTCTTCCCTCTGATTCTGCAAGGAGCCCTCCTTTGACCGTCCTATTCTAAATAACCCCACTCCTACCTCAACACACCTACCACCATATTGTACTGTCTACACAGCATTTGTCATTATCTGTTCATTTCATTGTCCTTTTATTTATAATCTATTTTCTCTCCCTCTGCCATAGCATACTGTTTTCCTTGCTTGTCTGGATTATTCTTCCATTTGCAGGAGCCAGAATAGAGCTAACTGTCAAGAAATGTCAAATGACTATATAAGCCCTCTTTTTAGAGATAAGGAAATTGAGATCTGGTCCTCTGGTCTTTGTACTTATTCCTCCTTCTACTTGGAAGCCCTCTGTCACCACCCTGCCCTCCTTCTTCCTTCCCAAGCTATCTCCCACTTGTTCTCTTAGACTAGGATTAGCAAACTACAGCTCGCAGTCCAAATCAAGCCTGTGGACTGTGCTCATAAATCATTTTTATTGGGACCCAAACATATCCAACTGTTTACATACTGTCTGTGCCTGCATTTTCATTATAGGATCAGAGTGGATGGTTGAGGCACAGATGGTATGACCCAGAAAGTTGTAATATTTGCAGTTTACCTCAATGGACTGGTCTACTGACCCCTCCCACAGACACGTCTTAGATGTCATTTCCCCTGTGCGTCCTTCTCTGTCTTGAAGTGTTTTATGCTTTTTTTCTGTTACCTTCCTACGTCCCCAGTGCTAACCCCTGTCCTAGCATTTGTGTCACCTAATATAATTTACTGGGTGACTTATACCTTCTCTACTAAGTAGGTACTATCTTGAGATACCATTATTGATCATTGTTTATCCCCAATGCCTAGTAGTCCCTGGAACATAGGAGGCATTGAATAAGTATTTGCATAAGTGTTTGATTATATGGGTGAATATATGTTTGAATGAATTAATAACTATTTTAATAAATGAATAAATAAACAGGGGAGGAGTGGGAGAATCGTTGAGGAAACCTTCTCTCAAAGCACCAGTGGTAGACCAGATATATAATTTCTGCCTTCTATCACCCTTCCCACTCTGTTCATTGCTCTGTAGTCTTTGGCACCCAGAAAATTTGACCATCGCAAAGCTCTGGAGAGCTATTCCTGTTTAGTACATGTAGCATAGAAGCAAAGAGATCAGGCTTTGGCTCCGACGTACTTAAGTCCTATGTCTGCCATTTCTTTCTTTTTACAATTTATTTATTTATTTTATAAACAACCAGCCCTGGATCACAGACATACACGTGCTTAGCATACTCAGGGAGATCTCTAGCCGGGAACCTTGAACCGTTCTGTGTGAGTCAGCTCACAGTGTCATGTTTTACAGCTGTGCCATCATCTGGCCCCTGTGTCTGCCACTTCTTAGTCACATGAACTTGAGTAAGTTAGATAAGATCTCTGTGTCAGTTTTTCATTTATAAATTGGGAGAAAGTATAATACCCATTTCACAGTATTGCTATAAGGAGGTAATCCATATAAAGTATTTAGCCCAGTGCCTGGCTATCAATCAATACACAGTAGCTATTATTAGTGTTCACTCACAGACAGCTTTCAGCTAACTGTTTTTACCAATACTTGGGTACTGTTTATATCAAAAAGGAGATACCCTATTGCATTATAAGAAACATGAAGTGGTTTGGTGCATAGACACTAGAGCCAAACTCCAGCCTGTGTTCAAATCCTAGTTTGTCATTTACTAGATCTATGACCTTATGTAAGTTTCTTAACCTTTCTATGCCTCATTTCCTTCATTTGTAAAGGGAAGTAATAATAGACCCGACAGTTCTGAGAATTAACTGAAGCGATCTATGTAAAGTACTTAAAATAGTATTTACTTTATTTTATTATAGGAAAATTAAAGTTTAATAATTCAGTGCCTAGACAGTCTCCTTGCTATGAATTATTATCGATGATTTAAAACACAATAACTCAAGCATTAAATGTAAAATTCCTTTGACCATCCTATAACACATGAAAATAACAATCATCCAGAGAAGTGTGTACACAAATACTGCCCATCTAATACAGTTCCATTAAAAACATGGTTTTCATTAATTCTCCAAATTACCTAAATCAAAACATTTCATTCTTTATAGACATGTATTAGATTCTGTAGTGACTGAATTAAATTACACTTGTTTTATAATATAGTGTTCTGATGTGTAACAGACTATCAAAGGAACAATCTTTACAAGAAAAACTCTAGAATATTGTTAAGTTACTCACTGCATGACCTATTTAGACTGCTCAGATTCTTCTTGTTGTAGACTGCATAATTAAATTTTAAATGGAACATGATAAAGAAATTATACTGGTGATCTCCAGAGATTTCGATACCCTATTTGGATCTTTATAAGAGTATAGCAAAGACATACTTTAAATTTTAATAAAAGCCTGCCCTAATTTTTTTTTCCTTTTAGATTTTTCCTTTATCTGCTCTGTAATTCAGAGCTATGTTACATGATCCACAGGTGTTACCTGAAATAAATTATCAAAATAAAACTTCCCAAAAGCACATTTACCCCAATTTGAGAATTCCATTATTTGCTCATGAGAGCTTTTGTGTAGCCGTTGAACTCCTTTAAGAGAAAACCTACCATTTCCTAAACATCACCGTAGAGAATTAGAGCTTTATTCATCCTGTTTGTGGAAGCATTCACGTCTTCAGTTTATCAAGGAAAGGGGTAGCACGTGGTTTCTCTGTAAGATATAATTTTGCTATTAGAATTTCTTGTTTGCCATGTAAAAGTTGCATTTCTTAAGAGAATTAAAGGGAACACACGCACCTATGCACATAAATGTACTTGCACACAAACACACACACACACACACATACGCACACACTTGAGGAGGAAGAATTGATGCAAAACAGAGGAGAATTCATGCAGCCTCTTGGGTAAATAGTTTTGTTTCATAACTTTTTATTGTTTACTTTTCTTTGTATTTGAAGGAATAGAAGACAAGACAAAATTATTTGCTAAATATCATTTTCTCGTATTTCCTTAATAATATTTTATAGGGTAAAGCATTCTCAAGGTAGACAAAAAGCCTTTCTTGCTCCCCTGAAGAGTTTTATATTTTTCTGTCTGCTGAATTTTGACAGAAAAACCAGGTGAAAGAGTTTCATTCTCCACTCAGGCTTTGTTGTTTTCTATAACTTCCTAAACATTTGTCTTCATTAATGTTTAGAATTGTCAAGTTACCAAGAACAGGCATAAGTTAATAAAATGTATTCTCACTTCCTAGGTAGTTTTAAACCTTGAAACTCTTTCTTTTCAGATTAGGTTTTGTAAATGTTTCTATTATGTATTTATTTTCCTTTTCCTTCTTCCTGGCACATACATAGATTTCCTTTTGGGCCCAAATCATTCAAGCATCCTATATTGTTTTCATTTTTCAAATAAGCAACATTAAACTCACGAAAACACTATATAAAACCAAGCTGATGCACTGACACAAGCCAACAGAGAAAATAAATTCACCATTAAGCCCAACTATTCATCCTTAACCTTCTATTGGTCATGCTTTGGGGGAGAGGGTGAGTATAACTTAAGGAGTAATGCTGAGCCACATAAGGATTCTCTAAAGAGAAGCTCAGATTGGTAACATTATTATCCAGTGAATAAAGGGAAAATTCCACTTCACTACCACAGCATAGCATTGAGATGCTCCTTACCCAGATCCTGAGATGTAGAACTCAGGCTAGCATCTACAGTAGTGAAAACTGGATGCTCATAATCCATTATAAGATACAAATGCCCTTGGGACCAGCAGATAGGGTAATGGTTATGTCACTGGATTCCCACATAGTCGACTACAGTTCAAGTCCTGGACAAAGTGGCTTAAACTCACACCAGTGCATGCCCAAAATCCCAAAAGGAGAATGGAGGAGAAGAATGGTCATCCCCTCTGGGGGGTGATTTCTCACTTTTTGTCTCTCTGTCTCTGTCTCTCTAGCAAGTGTACATGCCCTATACCAAAAGAACTCTCTCTAAAAAAAAAAGATACAAATGCCCTCTTCCAAAGTAAAGGAAAAATCACTCCCAAATTAAGCTTTCAATAGAAGAGTTTTCCATAAATAGTTCACAATTTAAAAAAATTCATATAGATAGATAGATTTAATTAATTAATAATGAAGATCTTATAGACATAATAATGAAATAATTAAAATGAATCTTTTTTTTTATTTTTTATTAATTACTTTATTTATTTTTGTATATACTTTCAATCATATTGTTTGGCTTACAATGAGACCATTTCGATATGTGAACATTTCTCCCCAGACCCGTTGATCGAAATATCTTCAACAGATAACACCACACCTCCCCATCCCGTCAATGCTCTACCTCTGTATCCCTTCTCCAAATGTCTTTCGTTGGGCCCCACTCCTCCACATACACCTCATCTGACATTCACACCCATCTCTTGTGTTTGTTCAACTGTTGGTCAATCAGTTTCAGACATAGAATGCAGACAAACGGTATATGTTAAGTGGGGACATACAATGTCTCTCCTTCATAGCCTGGCTTGCCTCACTCAGCAGTACATCTTCCATATTCTTCCACTTTCTGTCAAAAGCCAGGGCTCTGTTGGTTTTTATGGCTGAGTAGTATTCCATAGAGTATATGTGCCACAGTTTTTCAATCCATTCCTCCATACGGGGGCATCTGGGTTGGTTCCATGACTTAGCAAGATGAATCTGAACCCCTACCTCTCTCCTTTGACAAGAATCAAGTCAAGGTGGATCAAGGATCTAAATCTAAGACCTCAAACTATAAAGCTGCTCCTGGAGAATGCTGGGGAAACTCTGGGAGACATTGGTGTAGGGAAAGACTTCCTAAAGAAGACCCTCAAAGCAGAGTCCATCGTCCACAAAATAGACAAGTGGGATTACATCAGACTAAGAAGTTTCTGCATGGCCAAAGACACGGTAGTTAGTGTGAATCGACAGCCCTCAGAATGGGAAAATATTTTTGTAAATGTTGCATCAGATAAGGGACTGATAACCAGAATACACAAGGAACTAAAAAAGGTGTTTGGAAAAAAGATGAGCAACCCTATTAAAAGATGGGAGAAGGAGATGAAGAAAACACTCTCTAAAGATGACATACGAATGGCCAAAAGGCATATGAAAAAATGTTCAACCTCCCTCATCGTAAGGGAAATGCAGATAAAAACAACAATGAGGTACCACCTAACCCCAGTCAGATTGTCTAATATTAAAAAAACAAAAAATGATAAGTGTTGGCGGGGGTGTGGTGAAAGGGGAACTCTTTTACACTGCTGGTGGGAATGTAGATTGGTCCAACCACTGTGGAGAATAATTTGGAGATTCCTCAAAAATCTACAGATAGATCTGCCATATGATCCAGAGATCCCACTCCTCGGTATCTACCCAAAATGAATCTTTTGATATTAGCAATATGATTATTTCTAGTTACATCCCTGAATACCCACGTGAGCAAGGAAATACATGAGGCTATCCAAGGAGGATATGAAATAGAATGACCCTTGTCCTTAAAAACAAACATATTCCAGTGAAAAACTTGAACTCATGGAAGCAGGGAGTGGCATGTTTTCCAGGGGCTGGAAGAAGCTGGTGGTGGGGAGTGGGGAGATGTTGTTCAAAAAATATAGTTTCAGTTGAGAGAAGTAACTTCAGAAGATTTATTGTCTATCACAGTGACTACAGTTAATGTATTGTATACCTGAAAAATCTCTAAGAGGAGATTTTAAATATTGTCACCAGCAAAAGTAAGTATGCAAAATGATCGATACATTAACTAACTTGATTTAATCATTCTACAGCGTATACATATACCAAAATATCACACTGTACCCTATAAATACATGTAATGTTCTCTTTGCCAATGAAAAAATAAAATTAATTTACGAATGAAATTAACTATGTCAATTAACTAAAGAATGACATGACTTTAAAAGTAGAAATCTGAATTATAGTAAGAGAACGTATGGTGTTCCTCAGCACAAAGACTATCACATGATTAGGTAACAAAAAAAAAGTTATTGAATACAAGGACCATATAAAAGAGCCAAATAGTTAAATGCAAAAAAAGGGAACATTTTTTATGTGGCAATTAGACAAATACCACATTGGAAGGCATATATCTTCTGAGAAAAGACAGAGCAGTCATAAAACAAAGAGCAAGGAACGTGGAGTTTCTTGAGATAAGAGATTCAGCCAGCTGGTGTCCCCCAGATGGTTTGTTGAGAGAATAATGAAATATAAAAGTAGAGAACGTAGGTAGAGGCCAGATTGCAGAGTTTTAGAATGATAGGGAGCTTTCTTTTGGTTTTATTTTTAGTGGACTCTCAGTGGACTTGAGCAAGATAAAAATGTGATCCAGAATGTTGTTAGCAAGGTAAATCTGATGGTGTCCTGCAACATATATTGCAGTGGGAAGAGCCACCAGCCTATAAACTCTTCGAAAACAGGACCTGAATTCATTCTGTTCACCTTTCTGTCTTCAACACCTAACCCAGTGCCTATAGCACATAGCAGGTGCTCACATATGCTTCAAGTGAATTAGTGAGTAAATGGGAGACACGGATTTTTCCAACTAGTTAAAGATAATAAATGCATGAACTAAACCAGTCACTGGAGAAATTAAAAATAAATAGTGACTGCAGAAAATATGGAGAAATTCATCAATATTACTTGCTTAAACTCAGGTTATAAAGGAGGGAACAGGCCATACGACTCTTAAGTTTCCAGTTTGGGACTGTCATTGCATCACCAGCAAAAACCAGGGAAGTCTGGATGAAGAGCTTGTTGGAAATGCAAGGCTAGAAGGAAAGTTGTTTTGTGCTGAGTTTGAGATAAAGGCCAGAAAGAGAGGTTGGGGACAGTTCTTATCATGGGACTGGAGGTCTGAACGTTTAGTAAAAGAGCATGTTGGGTGCTGTTTTTTACAGAGGTTTAGTGGAAGCCATTTTGTTTTCACAAGTGGGTTTTGCAATTGTCTTTTATGGAGACACCCCTTTCCAAATTAGACAAGACATAAATATGATAGAAATTCCTTGAGGACACATAATGGTGATGCAGAGCTCAATGGAATGTTCTGACTTCATCTTGCTTTCCGGTGCTTAGTTCCTTTGGTGGGTTGTATTTCCCAGTTATAAAGTATGACTGACTTTTACAATTGCTAGAAACAACAGCGTAACTTTTCAGCTGTGCAAGTATCTCTGCATGATGTTTGAGTAGCCACACTTACTAACAAACAAAATTTAAATCTCCATGGCTTAGTAACTCCCGGGCTAATGACTTTTAATTCATTCTGTCAATTTCTCAGGAGAAAAAGAAAAAAAGGACTTCTCTGGGTGACTTCCTTTTAGACAGTGCTTCTCTGTAGATCGCCTACTTCTATTATCATCGTTTCCCTGACATTCAGTATGGAAACTTGATACATGACACCATTAAAGGCGATCTGCTGGCAACAGAATTGTGTGCGTTGCTTGTTCTTGTCTGGCCTTTCACATCTTGGCCTGGTATTTCTTGGCTTATTTTGTCATGTCTGCGATTTCATCTTTTCTGGGCTCTTGCCTGAAGCTCTGGCAGTTGACAGTGTTTAGTTGAGAAAGTCCTATCCAAGTTCAACTTCCATGATGCAAGAGTTTCTCTTTAATGCCTGGGTGAATTGAAATCCAAGTGTAACGCAACATTCTAGCTATTCATTTTGTCACCTTGCTCCCATATTACGTGAGGTTTATAAATTTAAACCTTTACTCCTGTAAAGGAGCAGAGTTTAGTTTGGAAGTGCTTTGGGACAACTTTAGATGTGAACATTAGTGGAAAAGGATCTAAAGTGGCTACCTGGAGGCTAACACCATGCATCATCCCAAGGGTTACTGAGCCATGGAGATTCAAATTTTGTTTGTTAGTATGTGTGGCCACTCAAACATCATGCAGAGATACTGCAAAGTTGAAAAGGTATGCTATTGTTTCTAGCAATAGTAAAGGTCACTCATACTGTATAACTGGGAAATAAAACCCACCGAAGGAACTAAGCACCGGAAAGCAAGATGAAGTCAGAAGAGTTGTCAGAACTTCTCATAGCCTAGTTGGCTTTGTAGATTTTTCTTCCATTCCTCATTCTTGTCCTCTTCTGCTTGCTCATTGGATTCTCTGCCTTCTCTGATGTACATGGGCCTGAGAGTTGATGTTTACAAAGTAGAAAAATACAATAATGCTTTCAACAGGGAAAAGGAGTAAAGAAATGGTTACATTGAGGGACCAATGATCATATTTTAGCATAAAGATTGTCCAAGAGAAAATTATAAAGAAAGCTATATAAGAAGTATGCAGGAATTCTCATGTTATATGACTATTCTCTCTGCAGTAGACACCTAGCCTGTTTTGGGTTTGTTTATCTCTAATTGTAAAATATTAGGGTTACCTGGAACTTCTTCTTTGTCATCTCTGGTTTTACAGACAAATACACTGAAGATCAGAGGGTCAAAGCAAATCCTCATAACCACACTCTGGGTTTGCTGGACAAGCCAATATTTGTTTGATGTGGATAGAGTCAAGTTATCATTTCAGGATCTGCTCTTAGAGAAAAAGAACCAGGAACCCCCTTAACAACTCTCTGGTTGTCTGTACCCTTTTCCTCTACTTCTTTGATTATTTCTATCTCAATCTTGCACACCCCTCTGGGGAAAAAACTTCATCTCTATTATTTTCCACCATAGCCTTGTTCTATCTGAATAAAATCAGAGTGCTAGACAAGTATTGATGCTAGTCATCTATATCATGGTATAGAATACTGCTTTACAAATTTTCATAAGTATGTAAGTCAGCAGATGATTGTGTTTAAATGCATTACTAATCAGTTGGTCCAAGGTGAGACTTGAAATTCTGCATTTCTAATTCTGCATTTCCCACTAGTTTTAATGACTCTTCCTCAGACCATTTTATGTATAGCAAAAGGCTACAGAACACTTGATATATCTTGTTTGAAAAAAGTAACAGGTCTGACCCTGTAGCTCAGAGACTGGGAGAGCCAGGTTCCCCGTGGTCATCCATGGTTCAAGTCCAGGCCTGGAGGCTTGATGAACACACTGGGCACATGTGCATGCATGTCCAAAGTCCTAAAAGGAGAAGAACTAAAAGGAAAAAGGCTTGTGGTATGAACAGTCCCCATTGGAGGGTCTCTCTCTCTCTCTCTGACAAGCACATATATCCTGAGCAATTAAAACTAAACAAATATTTTTTTTTAAAGAAAGAAGTAACAGTTACTTTTTGAGTTCCACATTCATATTCGTAGAAACATGCTGCTTTCATTTATAATTCTATCTTCTATCTTAGGTTATTGGGAAAGTCATGATGTATTTTTCTACGCAAAAGTGCATCATGATTTTCCCAACAACCAAATAATTGGCTTGTCCTTACTTTTTTTTTTTTTTTTTTTTTTTTTGAGAGAGAGAGAGAGATTTTTGCTATAGAGCACATGAACTCCCTGGGGAGACAGAGAGAGACAGAAGGCGAGAAATCACCCCCCAGGGGGATGGCCATGCTGAAATCCCCCCTTCTCCTCATTCTCCTCTCAGGATTTTGGGCACATGCACACATGTGCCCAGCATGAATGTTAAAGTCATAGGATCTGGGACTCAAACCTCAGTCAACTATATGGGAGTCCAGTGACATAATGCCATCTGTTGGTCCTGTTCCTATTTGTTGTTTGAGAAGATGTTACAAAGCATTTTGGAAATGGCCACTGCAGGAATCATTTCTTTTCAAACTCTGAGTTACTGAAAGCCACTATAGACATCTGTGGGTTGAAAAGAACACTATAGAGATAGTATTATTTTATTGAGCCCATATGAATTTAGGATATGATATCAATCAAGATTTGATTTTCAATTCTGAGTTTATGATGAGGAGCTATAATTGAAGGAGAGAGCAGAAGTTTTTATATTAGAAAGTTTTTATTTTACAAATGTGAAGCATTATTTGTGTCAAGTAATTGAGTTCCCAGATGTTCTTATTATATATCAATAACTATGGATGGTATAACTCTAGGAAGTATGACAGTATAAATATGTTGGATTGCTGAAAAAGTCATGATGCATTTTTTCTATGGTTTTCAATGGAAAAATGTGTCATGACTTTTCCAACAACCTAATATATATAAATACAGAGAGGGAGAGAGAGAGAAAGAGACAGAGAGAGAGAGAGAGAGAGAGCGTGCGCCTGTGAATTGATTATATTTTTGGAACTGATTCCTGGAAGCTGACATTTATTGACTGTGCACATGCTAAAATTGTCTTTGTTTTATTTATTCCATATGAGACTGAAAATTATTATAGAAGCAATATTACTTCTCTTCTTTCACCTCTATTCCCATTCATTCTATCCTCTCTACTAAAGTAAACTGAGGTGTCTTGAATATAGCAATCTAATTTGGAATGACTCAAGAGAGATAGGCAATGCTGAATATTCAGAACTCAATAATAAAAAATAATCACTTTAGTGAAAAGCCAGCTGTTCTTTGTTCTCTAATAGGCATGTGATGTTGATGAAAAATAACACTGAAGTAAAGTTTACCAAATAGAATTCGTTCAAGTCAGAGTATTATACTATTCTGCAGCATAGGAAATGTTATTTAGGTTTAACAAAAAACTGAACAGTACAGCCAGCCCAAAGATCCAAATACCAAAGGATTATCTTTAAATTTAGAGAATGAAAAATGCGAGTGCATTATATTTAAGGCATTGCATGATAATTCTCCCAGAAAATGTGCCTGTGTTTTCTATGTCCTTCAAATTTTATTTGAATGAGTGCTTTATGGATTTTCGTGACACTTAGGGATATGTTAAAATAACATTGCAAACATACCAGGCAACGTAGGTTTACACGCGAATCAATTTGTATTAATTGAGTATTCTGCTATTTGGATTGCTTGAGAAAAATAGGAGCTGTATGAAAATTTGTGGATCCCTATCTGTGTCTTCCCAGTGAGTTTGTAGGTTCAGTAATTTCCCCAAAGAAGACTCTGAGACAAGAAGTTGAATCCAAGGATGTGAGGGAATGGGAACTGGAAGAGGAAGGGAAGAGAGTCAGTAAATCAAGTGCATGGGTGAGTTACTGCCTGGACAACTGGGGACCCTGTGAAACACCACCCCCCACTAGAAAACTCAAATATTTACCCATTTTCTCTGCCCTTTACTTGTTGGAGTTATTTCTGGGGTATATGCTCTTGGACACTTTGTCCTTCACAAAACCCAGGTCAAGCTCTGCCCTCCCTGAAAAACAGAAAGAGGCAAGAATGCATAGGCTTCTTAGGAAAGGGCCTTCAGGTGACCTGAGGGCGGGCTTAAGGCTTAAAAGCAGGACACTAACAACATCTGTCCTATCGGTGTGGCCACTGCTATATTCCCAATACCTACAATAGTACCTAGTACCTACAAGATGCTTAATGAGTGCTTACTCAGTAGGTGGGGAAATGTAGGAAAAGGGGTCATGAGGAAAAGAGGAAGGAAGAGAGAAAAATGAATGACTTTACTAGAATTAGAAAAGCCAGCACTGGCAACATGTCAGGCAGCAATAAAGATAGATCAAAGATTAGAGATAGTTTTTGAAATAGTATTTTACTTCTGAATTAGGTCCCCAAGCTAATAACTAAATTTTATGCTTGCAAGATTTATTATGCATGAGGAGATGGGGAAAGAAAAGAAAGAATAAGCATGAGAGACTAAATAGTTCTGTGTATCAACTACTTCAGCTCTAAAGGATGACACTTCGGGGACTTAAGACTTTGACATCAATAGTTATGTTATACCCACTTAATTTCTTAAAAGATTAACCATATATTTGTCTTTGATTATGCAGGATATATGGGTTCCCAGTATTCCAGGCAGTTCACAATTATTAATCATTGAAGAGATTGTGGGTTATATGTGCTAAATCCCAGACCATTGAACAAGGAAGCTGACTTCCTTCTCGGTCATGGTGAGGAAGAAGTAGGGTAAACTGGGGAGTGAAAGTTTGAGATAAGGACAATGTCCAGCCTTTAGACAAAATGAAAAAAAAAAAATTACTCTAGGTATTTAGATGTTTGCAGATAATCGAGATGTTTAGTATACCATAAAAGACTTTATTCTCACTTTCTACTTGCGTATTTGAATGAAGAGTACAAAATCCAGTAAATCACACAGATATTTTCTTTTCTTTCTTTATTTTTATGCCAAAGAATATGTGTGTGCATGAGATAGAAAGAAAAAGATAGAGAAAGCATTCCTCAACAGAACTAGTCTTGCCACAATCCTTTTTTCTCCAGTCTCCATTCTATCATGGATGCATTCACCCAGTATGTTTTCTGAGCCACTTGGTCAGGACTCTCCCTCTGGTTAGCCATGTGGTATCTACAGTCCTCTGTCCAGCTGGAGTTTAGGGCCAGCCTGCACAGATATTTTAAATACAAGGCACAAAACAGATATATCTAGAAATAGCATTTGATTGCTTTCACTTATTATTTTGATAGTTCTCATTGTGTGCATAGATAGTTATGAGAAGGTCTTCAAAGAGTTCATGGAAATGCACATTACCAAAAAAAATTATGCATGGATTACAAAAAATAATTGTAACAAAATAAATGTACTTTAATACCATTTTCTATGAACTTTTTGAAGTCCCCTCATATAACCAGAGAGTGTGTCTGTTTGACCTAGTATGGATGTGAATACGTTCATGTATGTAGTATATGTATGCAGGACAGGGCACAAGGACAAGCAGAGTTGTAGAGAAAGATATAGTCCAAAAATATGTATTTTGTTGTTTATTTGATGGTTTTGAGTCTCTGCAAATTTTAGAGAAATTATGATTCTGTGACATACCATATAGTGCTAACATAAAACCTTGAAAGGCCACTTTTCTACCAAACACCCCTCACTAGTAACAGCTACTGTATTAACTTCATAACTTACAGATGGGGTGCTCTTTGGCTTTCTTTGCTGAATCCTAAGTAATGTTTTAGAAAAATAACATCAAAGGGACACAGAAAAGCCACACTGAGTACACAGAGTCTGAAGAATTCACAAAGGATTAAGAAGTGAAAACTACCCCTTGCTAGAAGTAAGAATAGAAGAAGCTTGACAATGATTTTTATTTTTTTTCCTGGAGGAGTGGGAAAATAAACTACAAAGACAGCAGGGCCAACATGGATCCAGAGGAGTGAGGGGTTTTCCTGCCTTGGAGCCTGATGCAGTCTTCCTCTCTAGGACTGTGACCCCAAAACTGGGTGGCAGGCCAGCTACAGAGGATTGTGGGAATTGAGTACATAAACACTTTCTTCTTGCACGACTCTTACCTCATCTTGACAATTTCCTCATGCTGATTTATTGATTTAATTTTTGGTTGGCGATGGTGGTAGTTATAAAGTAAATTTACCCTAGGAAAACAGGATATTTTGGGAAATCATTAATGCTAACACTGCACTTGGGTCCCAAGCCCACTTTCCATCTGCCCAAATCAGCTACAGAAAACAACCAAGTGACATCAAGCAAGCAACAATTACTTGTCTCCTCTATTTACTCAGTTGTCATGGTAAAAATAGAAGGATCTGAATGTTATTTTCCTCTTAATAGTTAACCTCAGAAATCAAAAAGTCAGTAGCCTTTACTAACACCGTGTTTTTCATTGTGTCTGAATTTTGGCAATGTATTTTTCTTTCTTCATAAAGATTTTGGCCTCAGGGGAAAAAGAGAAAATGTCTTAAATATGTTTCTTTTCTACTCTTGAATCAAGCAAAAGTGTAGGCTTGGAGGCTGTAATGGTCATCTGTTTCTGTGTAACAGATTATCCCCAAACTTGGCTGCTTAAAGCAACAAACGTTTGCTATCTCAGTTTCTCAAGGTCAGGAAACTTCATGGCTTACCTGGGTACATGTGCTTCAAAGGATCTCACAGAGCTGCAATCGAGGTGTTGGCTTGAGTTGAAGTTTCATTTGAAAACCCAGCGCTGGAAGGACCTGCTTTTAAGTTCACTTATGATCATTGGAAGGATTTAATCCCTTTGAGGCTATTGAACTGAGAACCTTAATTCCTAGCTTTCTGTTGGAAGAGGTTTTACTCACTTCTTGCCATGTAGCCCTCTCCATAAAGAAGCTGGCTTTCAATGTAGCAAAGGAGAGAGTAAGATAGGGTCTGCAAGATGGAAGTCACAGTCTTTTTATAACCTAATCTCATGACATCTCTTCACTATTATAATGTTCTGTGCATTATAAATGAGCCATAAGGTCCAAGCCATACTCAAAAAAGGGCTTATAGGAGGACATAAACATCAGGCTGGCCCTGTAGCCTCATGGTTAAAGGAGCTGAATCCCACATGGCCAACTGCTTTGTTCTAGATCTAGCCGCCTGAAAAACGTGTCAGGAATTGTGCATCCATGCCCAAAACTCTGACAGGATGGAGAAATGGAGGAGGAAGGGTAGTGATGCATTCACGCCCCATTTCTCTCTCTCTCTCTCTCTCTCTCTCTCTCTCTCTCTCTTGCTCTCTTGCTCTCTGATGAATGCACATGCTCTCTGGCAAACAGAAGGAAAAGAAGGAGAAGAACATAAATATTAAGTGGTAGGGATTATTGGAGGCCATTTCAGAGACTGCTTACACAAATGTAATTCCAACTTAAAATATGGTAAAGAGTTATTTTTGTTGCTGAAAATTATGTTCTAGGACAACTCTCAATTATTTATAGTCAAATAGATTAAAACCTTGAAGGTGGAGAAGGTATCATAGGGCCAAGAAAATATGATAATCTAAATAACTGTTCCTTTAATAATTGAAAATTGTTCCATTGTAGCCTGAAGGAACCAGAGGTTAGACCAAAGGTAAATTCAGGGAAGGACCCATGTGTAACACTATTAAATGACTACCTGGAAGGGGTAGAACTCCCACATGGGCATGAAGGAACAATTAGCTGAGCTCTGGAAGAAAAAGGCCATGCAGAATTGGGACCCACTTAAGAGGGGAGGAACAGAAACTCAAATGTACACTTCTTCCAAGAATAAGCAGATTATGATAGGGAACAAAGAAGTGGCTGATCTACTACTGGATTAGGAAAGATTGAAATGCTCTGAAAGGACCTAGAGCCCTGGGCAAAATACTATTCTCAAAGAACTAGTCATATCAGCTACTCAAGTTTGCTCCTTAATGAATTGGCTCTGCAACATACCCATTTTAGGGTGGACTAGCCATGATTTAAAGGGTAATGTTCTGTCCTCACAAGAAGAGGTAAGCTTTTTCCATACTTAGTGTGAAATGACAGTCAGTATGTCTTAAGAACTTACTGAACTGGAAGTAAAAATTCCCTCCTCTGTAGCAGATCTGCCCAGATTTTTGACATTGAGCCTCATAAATTACTTTGATGGTTTATAACTGATCTGCAAAATGACACATCCTATCCCTATCCCACTGATAAAATCTTACAGAAGTTGCCAATGAACTATGTATAACTAAATCCAGTAGACACCTGAGTACATATATGACTTAGTTTCTTGACAGTGTTATGTATAGTTGATCACTTTCTCCTTCTTAAATTCCCTTGACTGTAGATATCTTTGTGGGAGTCATTAGCAAACAAATTTGACCTGAGGAAAGTATTTTGCATGAATAAAGCAGAAGACCCAATTGAACAAAGTAGTGTGGGACTATAATCCCTACTGCTTGAGAGACCAAAGCAAGAGGATCTTAAGTTCAAGGCCAGCCTGGGCAACATAGTAAGATGCTGTTTCTAAAATTAAAAAAAAAAAAAAAAAAAAAAAAAGTGAGAGAAAAAAAAAAAAAAAAAAAAAAGGCAAAAGACCTATACTAGCTTCACAGCTATTTAATGTACTAAGAACAAGTGATAAAGATTCTCCAGATCAAGCATCAGCCTAAGCAGTAAGGAGGAAGCCAAAATAAAATGGAGTGACTTTAGAAGTGAGTTGGAAGTGAGCAAGTATAGAAATTCATTCAAGAAGCTCAGCTGCAAAGGGGACAAGAGAAGGGTAGTGATTGCTGATGAGAGATAATAAATTTGAAGTAGGATATTTCTTTAAAAAAAAAAAAAGAAAAAAAAAGAGCCAGGGCCAGCAGGTAGTATAGTGGTTAAGGTGCTGGACTCTCACATGACTGACTGGGTTTTGAGTCCCAGACCCAGCAGCTTAAAATTCATACCAGGCAAATGTGAATGCATGCCCAAAATCCTAAAAGGAGAATGGAGCAGAAGGGATTACACCATAGCCATCTCCTCAGGGGGTGATTTCTCACTTTCTCTCTCTCCATCTCTGTCTCTCCAACAAATGTACACACCCTACAGCAAAAATCCTCCCCCCCCAAAAAAAAAAATATATATATGAGAGACTTATGTAAGTTTCCATGCATACAAGGAATCAGAAGACAGGGGTAAAGTTGGGTAAGTCCCTGAGAAGGCAACAGGAATCAAGAGCAGAGGTGGAATGAGTCTGAGAGGGAAGCCAACACTTCCTTCTAAACAGGATGAAAGGAGAAAAGGGTGTGTGGACTCAGAACAGATTGTGGGACCAAGGTATCAGTGAGTCCCCCGGACATTCAACCTTAAAACAGACTGGTGCAGTAGGAGATAGCACAGAATCAGGGCACGCTGCAAACAAGCCCAACGGGCTGGAAGAACAAGGTCAGAGGGTGGTTAATGGCATTTTCTCTCCCTCCTGCCTTGCCACTTGCACTTCAGCGATGAGATGAGTTGTGTGCAGCAGTGCAGACCAGAGAAGAGGATAAGAAAGGACAGGAAGAAAGCAGTGTGTGCTGATGAACAGGGTAGGCTTTCATGGAGAAGCCTTGAGGCATGGAGGATGGTCAGGCTCCCGCATGGGCCAGTAGACTGTTGAACCTCGAAGGATAGGCAGGACGTCGGTATTCAGTGGAGGGAAGAAAGCAGGTAACATGCGCTGAGAACCTGCTCTCTGCTGGACCCGGACATGTGTCACCTGTCCTCAGTGCATCCTGTATTCAGTGAAGTGACTGCTTTACCTGTGGTCTTTCAGCAGGTGAGAGGAAGAGCCTAACCCTGAACTGAGGCCTGCATGGTTCCCAGTTCCTGTCACGCGGCATCTTCAGGACCCTGAGATAGACTTTGTGGGTTTGCCAGAACAACTTGTATGTTGCTGAAATCCACACTCAGCTGACCAATGTCAGGAAGCTTGGGAAGTCACTGGGGCTAATTAGAAGAGGCCAGAGCATCAGGACCCCTACCATGTGAATCTGAGTCGCAAATGGTATTTGTAGCTCTCCCTGTGTGAGACCCCATAGCACTGCTGAGCCCATGCACCTAATGTCCTGGAGGTGACAGCAAGGCCCCGTGAGGAGTGGCAGCTGCTGTTCGAGGATAGAAGCTGAAGGAAAGTGGCAGTTAACGATGTTGACAAATTTCTGACTGGGCTATTACAGTATGTTAATGTGCATCCTCAAACAATATGTTTCCATCTTCCACTTTTTCCCCCTGCTGGTTTGATTGAGAAAACCATAGCGACAGAAAGTGCAAGATTTATACAGACAGTGCAGCAGGGGTTTGCGGTAGAGGCAGGGAAGCCCCCTTAGGGAGAAATTTACCTTTTAAAACTAGAGGGGAACAGGTGCTCTGGAATTGGCCTGGAACTGCGAGAGGGTGGAGATGGCATTCCTGAAGGAAAAGGTTACTCAGATTAACAACACTCTGCTGAAAATGATGACATCCTGGCTCTGTCATTAAAACAGGTGGCTGTCATTATGGCCGCTCGCTCATAATGAGAAGATAATACAGGCTGAGAGAGATTTATATAGGCCCCAGAAAGATGAAATCGCACATAAAGGAGGAAACAAGGCATAAAAAGGGCCAATTTGGGGAATTTCTCTCCCCATAGGAATGCACGTGATACTCATTAATGGTGTAGAATTTGTGTCACTATATCCAGAGGGTTAAATTACCTACAGAGCTTTCATTTATTCAGGTTTATTCAAGTACCCTTTGGGAAAGATTTTTTTTTCCTCTTTAGATGTTTTTCTTCAGTTTAAGGAAGTAGTAATAAAAGACAGTAGTAATAAAAATGCACTGTACATGAAAACTTAGCCCTTGTCTTTTCCTGCAAATGTTGACTGTTTGATAGACGACTGAAAATCAAGAAGGAGCCCCCTACCTACCCTCCCCCCAAAAAAAAGATGTGGTCATATAAGGGTCAGTGCTTGTGTGAGGCCACTAAAGAGTCTGTGCACTAGTTTCTTATCTTAAAAAGATAAAGTTAATGTTTAAAAATGTAATAAATATTCATACCATGATAATTATTGCCAGGCACCACTCTAAGCATCTTACAAATATTAACTCATTTAATACGAACAATAATTATTTCTAAAGTGAGTTCTTTGCTCATCTTCACTTAAAGAGGGGGTGCAGAGACTTCCAAACCTCTATACTTGCCCAGGGTCCTACATAGTGCAGTTGGGATTACAATCCCAGAAGTCTCACTCCAGAGACCAGGCTCTAAAATGTGACAGGACTTTGACTACATTATATATATTTGTCCATTTTCAGTTTTAAATAACAGATTACTCATTTGTCCCATGTTGAAGTCTCTCTTTTGGAGAGAACATGTTTGAAAATCTTGGCATGTTAGATGTGGTTGCATTAAAAGTTGATGGGACCTAAGAATCGTACTCATGCTGGAGCTGACAGTGGTGTTTTCCACTTCGTGGGGCATCTTTAAAATGTGCAGTGCATGTCACAGCCAGGCCTTGACAGTCCTGCTCTTACTTTATGTGTGGTCCAAGAAGGCAAGGTAACCTTTCCAAATCCATTAGAAGTGCACACGCTTGCTCACAAGCATAAAAAGATCAACACACCATTTCAGATATGCTTACACACTTCCTCAAACCAGGCCATTACCTACTGCATAAAATCCTACCTTTGGATGCACAGTTGGGAGGATATTGCACTGGCAATCCTGAACACGTTGTTTTCCTGGAGATTTAGAGCTGATTGGGCACAGATGGGAGGCAGGGTAATTTACCCTTTTCCTCCCTTTCCACCATTTGACACAAGACATGGACAGCTCTTTTGCCTTACAAGGCATAGTCAGATTGCCAAGTAATTACCTTGATTTATGAGGGCAAGAGTAGAAGGTAGCATGCAACATAATTTTTTACTGAGGATGGTCAGATTACCACTCCTGTCATTGTAAATTATTTCATGTCACCTTAAATACCTAATAAGCATGTTGGAGAGGGAAATAGTATCATATTACCTTAGTGTCCTCAGAGCCTAGAACAACGCCTGGCTTTCTAGAATAAAGGAATGAATGACTAAGTTGGGCACCTACTGTGTCCTTCCTGATAGACACTGAAATGCCTTTAACTTTCTGCTTCCAAGGTCATAAGTAGTGGACTAGGACCAATGTACAGATCTGCACTGCAAATGCATAAGCGAAATAAGGTGGTTTGTTTTGTTTTGTTTTGTTTTTTGTTTTGTTTTGTGTTTTTTTGGAGAGGTTTTTGCTATAGGGCACGTGCGTGCGCTTGCCAGACAGAGAGAGAGACAGAGACACAGAAAGCGAGAAATCACCTCCCAGGGGGGATGGCCACGCCACAATCCCTTCTCCTCCATTCTCTTCTTAGGATCTTGGGCACGCATGCACACACGCCCGGCGTAAGTTTTAAGCCTCCGGATCCAGGACGCGAACCGCAGATATATGGGAATCCAGTGACATAGCCATTATGCTAACTGCTGGTCCCAAGAGAAATAAGGTGTTTTTGAGGAGAGAGAAAATGATTCCAGTTTGAGGGAATAAGAAAACCTTCCTGAGGAGGGTATAAAAGCAAGCTGGTAGACGATTGGTAGGACTCTGTTGGAGACTGAGGTAGGAGTGTGAAGATTGTGGTAGAAAGATCTCAAGGAATTGGCCTTGGAGTGTTAGATATGTACAGGTCATACATGGAATAAGAAAGCTGGATACAGGTTTGACGTTACAATGGGGGATGCCAAACTGGAGCATTTGTATCTTGTTTATGGGGCAGCTGAAGATTTTAAAGGGAAGATTGCAATTGATCTTTGGCAAGATTACGCTCACAATCATGGTACATAGGAAGGGGCGAATCTGGACCCAGGACAACCAGTTAGGAGGCTGCCAGAGTTTCTCCAGGGGAAGAGCATGTTAGAGTAAAGATGATGGCAGTAGGAATGAAAAGAAAAGTTGTCTCAGAATTTGTGTGAGAATAAAAATAAACAAAAACAAAGGAGGACTCAGAGCTGCAACTAGATTTAGACCAGGGAAACTAGTGGTCAGGAAATAGGGCTGTCAAGAAAAAGAGCTGCCCCAGAAGAGAAGCCTTGGAGTTAAGTGGGACAGAAAATAGGAAATCATAGATTGTCCTCTATGGGCCAGAGTTATAGGGTCCCAAGTTATCTCCATGAAAGTAACAGTTAAAGAAATAGAATTGAATAGGAATCCTGAGGGGAAAGATGGGAGATGAGGTATGTGAGAATGGCTTGCACACAAGTCAGGGAGAATTATCAATCATTAATTTTTCAGGAGCATGAAGAGTCTGAGAACAGGAAGTCCTATTTCCTCAGTGGTGATCAGGCTCCAGCCCCATCCTGTTCAGCAAGTCCACAGAGCACAAGACTGGTCAAGCCAGGGGCTCGTCCGCACAGACTTCATTCGGGATAACCCCTGTCTCTCCCCCTGTCCAATGACAATAGAAGCTGTGACTGGATGTTTGGAATTTGCCTGCTTCTACAGTCAGACTCCTTAGCCTATTCCCAACATAGCAACAAGGATATTTCTAGCATAAACATCAGACCATGCTACTCTCCTAAGACTCATCAGAGAACAAACCATAGTCCCTGGAAGTAGATTTGAGCCCACCACAGTCTGGCCAGAAATTTTTCTTCCTTCATTACCAGCTGGTTCCCTGGTCACTGTGTTCCAGCTGTGCCAGCCTCTCTGACCTCCTTATTTCTCTACCTCCTCCCTTGGAGCTTCTGCAATTGAATGATCCTCTCCACAAAGACTCATGTCTCCAGTTCTTTCCTCTTTATAGAGTTTTACTCAGATGTCAACTATTCAGTATATCTTTCCATTATGTCCCTATTAAAATCACCCAGGCCTGGGCCAGCAGGTGGCATGGTGGTTGAGGTGCTGGATTCCCACATTGTTCAAGTACCGGACCTAGAGGCTTGAAACTCATGCCAGGCACATATGCATGAATGCCCCAAATCCCATTGAGGGACTGTGGCAAGGCCATTCCCCCTGGGGAGTGATTTCTCACTTTCTGTCTGTCTGTCTGTCTCTCCAGCGAGCACACGCACCCTATAGCAAAAATCTCTCAAAAATAATTAAATAAGTTAATTAATCAAATTAAACCTCCCACCTGATGCTACCCCAACATGACTTTTCTACTTGCCCCGCAGTGTAGAAATGGCTGATATCCAAAATGAAAAATGCCTGGGGGCAAGCCTGGCCTTTCAGCTTCCCCGTTGCATGTTCTTGGTCTTGCTACTTCAACCTCCATGAACTCAGTGTTCTCATGTATAAAATGGAGATATAATAATAAGGTACCAGCAAGGAAGGAATAGGTTCAAAATATATACATAAAGTTCTTGGAACATGGCCTGACACATGGTTCTCCATAAGAGTTAGTGATTATTATTAGATAGCATTTACCATCCCTGGACATATGATATATTTATTAATTTACTTATCACCCTGTCTCTTCTCACAGAATATTAGCTGTACTAAGCGTGGATTTTTGTCTGTTACTGCTAACTTCCCATGGTCAAGAATGGGACCTGACTTATAACAGGTGCTCAGTAATATTTGCTGAATAAATAAATAAATGTTCGTTCACTATTCTTCTCATTTTTAGGTATGGTTTTATTTACCTTATTGGGAAGAATGAAGCTAATAAAATCAACTTGTTCTGAGCACCGCAATTCATGGGGCTGTACCCCATTGCCTGGTATTTATTTCTACCAGTTCTAAAGTCCCCAGGTCTGTAGAAGAAACCCAAGTCTTTTCTGCTAAGTCCTTCACCCTCAGTCATTTTCCCAAGTTCTAGATCATCTTACTGAACTTTCCTTCTATCTTAGACCCCCCCCCCCTTTTGGACAAGAAATACCACATAGGGAGAGTCCCCAGAGGTCCTCAGACTTTAGACCCCTGCTTTCACCCTACCAGTATAAAGACAATCCAGTAAGACCCCTTCTTTCTATCTGGGGATGATGGCCTCTGCCCGCATCTCCACTGCTAAGTTCAGGCCAGCCATAAAGACTAAACTAGTAGGCACTCCACATGTCCAATGGCAGCATACACTTTCACCCTGGCTAATAGACAGGTGAGAAGGGTATTTTCAACCCTTGTGGAGGTCTCCATACAGAATCCTTATACATCTCTATGAGAGATGTCATTAAGACTAGTGAGGAGTGCATTCTGCTATCAGACCCTAAGTAGCTATTGCAACACAATTCTTTCTGGGTGGAACTCTAGACACTGAAGCGCCTCCAAGTTCTCAAAAACATGTCATATAAAAGACTCTGTGGGGTAAATAAGTTCTGACACTTTGGTTATCTGGTCCACTCACTTTCCAAATACCATTCCCCATGCCTGCCAATAGTTCAGGTAGCAGTGGACCTGTCCACCTGTTTATCCATTCTTGGAGCTGCCTCAAATCATGGGTCAAGTCACTGAATGAGTCAGAAATCATCTTTATAATAATAAAAAACGTTGACTCATGTATCTCTTCCATGATAGCAAAAGAGAGCACCCCACAGGGTCTTCATGCCACAATCTACTCCCAGTCTCAGCTGGTCTGGATCACAGCATATTTGCATACCTGGCATGTACAGGGAGCCCGTAGGATGCAAACCTGGTACCTTCCCATGTATTGCAGAGCATTGCATTACCAATGTGTCACTGTCTGGCAATCACCTTTGAGAATACTCACTGAGCATTTATACCATAACTAGTCTCCTCTGGTTGGTGGGAAGGACTTGTGTACAGGGTAGAAACAGTTTCCAGGTGTACAATTCCCTTCATTGGTATGCACTATGCCCTACATAATTCACTTAGGTGTCACAAAATTAAAACAAATGAAAATATTGCTTCAGATGTACCCTTCTGGAACAATCCGTATCTTAAGGAATCACTACCCATGTTCCCCTAAATTCCTTCTAAACCCATATTTTTAAGCCTCTTATGGTCATCTGCTTCTGTCTATAGTCCCAGCAAACAATGAGTCTGAGCAAATGGGGCAAGAGGCTTAAGCCAGTCAGAATTTCAGATGGGAACCTGGGCAAGGATGAAGGAACTTGACAGTGGTCTCATAAATAGCAACAACCATAGAAGGAGATGACATTTTTTTTATAGTCTGTTTATTTTGCGCATGTAAACATGTTTCTTTTCCTTAATGGCATGTTACAGAGGGTCTGCCCCACTCAGGAAAGTGTAGAAGGATTGTACAATTTCCAGGACTCCATGAGAATAACATGAAAAGGGCCTATTTCCATGATTCTCCATTGCTGCTGCCTTCTTTTGGAAATTGGATACCATTTACTTATTTATCATTTTTGCACATCCCATTGCAACTTTCATGATTAAACTGCCTCAGGGTACAAGTACAAAATATGAAAGTTCAGTTAAAGTATATAAGACAGAACAGCAGCAGCTATCAGCTCATATTAAAATATCTACTGCTAAATGCCTCTTGTAAAATTATGTCATGAGCAGCATCCTGGAATCTCAGCCAGTGCCCAAGAAAAATTGAATTTCCACAGAAAACGCCTCAAAGTTGGGAACAGTCAGATGTTTAGCTTTGTGGTGTATGTACATTGGAGCAGTTATTTTTTTTTCATGATCTTGTGGTAAATTATGAAAATAGCTCATGTCCCATTTGGGACCTCTATTTCTTGGTCTACTATTTAACTAGACATTTGGTATCTACAAAAGCCACCAGGACAAATTCTTCAAGCCTAACTCATCTTCAGAAACATTCTCTCTCTCTCTCTCTCTCTCTCTCTCTCTCTCTCTCTCTCTCTTCTTTAAATAATACAAAATATTGGGACCAGCAGTTAGCATAATGGCTATGTTGCTGGACTCCCACGTAGTTGACTACGGTTTGCGTCCCGGACCCGGTGGCTTAAAAAACTCACGCCGGGCGCGTGTACATGCATGCCCAAGATTCCGAGAGGAGAATGGAGGAGAAGGGATTGCGGCGTGGCCATCCTCCCTGGGGGATGATTTCTTGCTTTCTGTCTTTCTGTCTCTCTCTCAATCTTTCTGGTGAGTGCACGCGCCCTATAGCAAAAACCTCTCCAAATAATAATAATAATAGTAATACCAAATATTCAATACCTTAATTGTATAAGTTTCTGTTCATTGAATAGCCACTGCCCAAACAGAGGGTGGTTAGGTGGCTGAGTAAGGCCCCATCCTGCTGTACTTATTCAAGGACACTAGTTTTGAAAATGGAGAACCACACCACTCTCCAATCCGATATTTCTTGTTCAGGCTTTCCCATTCAGTCAGTGCCTCTTTCTAGCAGCCAGTCCTTTTGCCTTTGGGCAGAGAGAAAAGAAAGCAGTTCATTCCTTTACATTTAATTCAAACTCTAGTCATCCAGAGAGAGAGGAGAAAAAAAATGGAGAGATCATCTTCTGTTCTAGCTCCTCTCCCAACCTCACCTCTTTCCTCTCTTGGGCCCAGCAGCCCAGATGTGATGAAGCCATTACCAAGCCGACTGACCAGCATGAGAGAAAAAAAAAGACTCTCGGTGTGGAGAAACACCTAGAACCAGTCCACAAAATGCCAGGCACTTCTTACAGTGACAGATGCCTCCTCAGTCTTCTGTACCTTGAGGTGCTGGGTTTAGCTCCCAGGTCACAGGGTACCATGTCCACGGGAGGCAGGAGACTGGAGTGCCAAGGGAGTGCAGATGGCACTGAGTCCCAGCACAGTGTTCTGGGCCCCACAGTGTGTGGCTACCCAGAGCCAGGGAGCAAAGGACCCAGAGCCTCCCCGCAGGCATCCACAGAGTGTCTCTTACGACATTTTCAGATGTCAGAAAAGACCACCAGGGAATTACTATGCCAGAATTACTATCTTGGGTGCACGTCCCAAGGACAGAGCCATGTCATAATAAACTCTTAATCCTTCCCCATGGAAGTTCCACACCTGTTAAGTACTTTTCATATCACAGCTGTGTGATTCAGACGAACCCTGAAAAGAGCCAAACTCATATCCCTTTGAAAAGTTGACTAGTGGGCCAAACCCCAAAACAGGAGCTGTAACTGCAGATGGATGCAAAGTTGGAGGCCCTTGAGGTGGAGGAGGAAGTCATGAAAAAAGAGAAGGAAGACAGGAAGGAAGGCTTCTAGCCACTGGTGTAGGTTCACACTCTTGGGGAGTGGCTTTTCCTAGGGAGTTCCAGAATTTCCGCATATTGTCCTCTCCTCTACATAAGTAACCATTTTAACATCTCTATACATGTCCATGTCTACCCACCTCTATTTATCTCTAAAAATTTAATGAGTACGAGATGGTCCAGAATAAAAAGGGGGAGGAGGTAGAGGGTGAAAGTTATTTCATGGCTCCTTTAAAGTTATTTTTAATCAGGTATTTATATAATGTAAGTATGGCCTATGGCTTTATGGGAGAAAAGTATAGATGAAAAAAGTAAGCAAAGATAGAATGGATAAATGATGCACTCATGGTTGTTGACCGTTTGGTCCATATGTAATTAATTTTCCTCATTCTTCCTGTAATTAGAAAATCCACAATTATCTCTGCATTTTTAAAGGGCTCAAGTTTGGTGGTAGTAATAGGTAATGCTGGAGAAAAGCAGATTGGTGAGTTGGTTCAGATGTCTACATAACAGAAACACAGTAATAAAAATGCCATCACCTTCGCATTGTAAGAAGATAAAATGCACTGCTCATCACGGATGAATGGTTAGTCTCTTTCTGTCCTCCAGCCACAATCAATTGCACATCATTAACAAGACACAAAATCTTTACTAATTAGCTTTTATGATTATATTGTTATTGCATTGAAGCTTTTAAAGCATTGGAAATCAAGGAGATAGGATACCCACAAGAGAGAATCATGGGGAAGGGGCGGGGGAAGAAAACCCGTCACTCACATTATCTTCAGAAATTTTCACTTTCTGTTACCATCTGTAATTTTCAATTCAATTCACTGTTAAGATTAATATTTTTAGTAAATGAGTGACAACTGTTGAAGAAAGGGAGCAGGATATTGAGCGTGCTTTCACACCAGGAAAGCTGAAAGAAATTCAGCTGTCGAAGTTATCTAACAAGAATAATTGTTCATTTTCCCTTTGCTTGAAATCTTCAAGGCTGTATTTTTTTAAATCTTACATATTCTTTCTTTTTTATTCTTCTCTAAAAATGGAATTTATTCAATTAAAAAGAAGTTAGGGGTCAGCAGGTGGCATTGTGTTTAAGGTGCTGAACCCCCACATGGCTGACCGCAGTTCAAGTCCTAGACCTGGCAACTTGGTTTCTCACTTTTCCTCTCTCTCTCTCTCTCTCTCTCTCTCTCTGTGTGTGTGTGTGTGTGTGTGTGTGTGTGTTTGTCACTCTCTTATGAGCACATGAACTCTATAACAAATTAAAAATAACAATAAATTTAAATAAATAATTCTAAAGCAAAATTAGACATTAGATTGGGTCAGCAGGTGGCATAGTGGTTAAAGCACTGGACTCCCATATGACCAAACACAGTTTGAGTCCTGGCCCCAGCAGCTTGAAAACCATACTGGATACGTGTGCTTGCATGCCCAAAATCCCAATAGGAGAATGAAGGAGAAGGGATCACGGCATGGCCATCCCTTCTAGGAGGTGATTTCTCACTTTCTCTCTCTCTCTCTTTGTCTCTCCGGTGAGCACATGTGCCCTATAGCAAACATCTCTTAAAAAAAAAAAGAAAAGAAAAAGAAAGAAATAAGAAATTAGATCCATACCTTATACCAGGAAACATTTCAAATGAATCAAATATTTAAATGCAAAATACAAAGTAAATCATTATTTGAAGAAACCGTAACAGGGAGCCAGATGGTGGTATAGTGGTAATACAACTGCACACACATGGGACAGTCCTGGGTTCATGTCCTGGGACCACCCTGAAGACACCGGGAATGCACATGTGTGCGCCATAATCTGGATTGGCTGAGGCTGGGAGTGGATCACAATATGAAGACACTATTGGGGGTGCTTACTTCCCTCTCTCTGTCCCTGTCTTTCTCTCTCCTCATTTCTCACTGTGAAAAAATAAATGAATAAGTAAATATACTTTAAAAGAAGAAACTATGAAAGTTCTTATTACATCAGAGTGGGAAAGTTTTTTTTTTTTTTTTTTTTTTTTTTGGAGAGGTTTTTTGCTATAGGGCGCGTGCACTCGCCAGACAGCAGACAGAGAGAGACAGAGAGATAGAAAGCAGGAAATCACCCCCCAGGGGGGATGGCCACGCCGCAATCCCTTCTCCTCCATTCTCCTCTGGGGATCTTGGGCACGCACGCACACGCGCCCGGCGTGAGTTTAAGCCGCCGGGTCCGGGACTCGAACCGCGGTCGACCACGTGGGAGTCCAGCGACATAGCCATTACGCTAACTGCTGGTCCCAGTTGTTTTGAAACCATCATATAGGACCAAACCCAAAAGACATCAAAGAAAAATTAGATAAATTCAGCTACATGTGCACTCGCCAGACAGACAGAGAGAGACAGAGACAGAAAGCGAGAAATCACCCCCCAAGGGGGATGGCCACACCGCAATCCCTTCTCCTCCATTCTCTTCTCGGGATCTTGGGCACGCACACACACACGTCCTGCGTGAGTTTAAGCCACCAGGTCTGGGATTCAAACCGCAGTCGACTACGTGGGAATCCAGCGACATAGCCATTACACTAACTGCTGGTCCCAGCTACATTGCTTTTTAAATCTGTATGACAAACTAACGTATACAGAACAAAACTACCATAAGCAAAATTTAAAAATAAATAATAAACTAGAAAAATATATTTGCAATTCATATCATAGACCAAGGCCTGCTATTGGAAATATGCAAAGAGCTGCTATAAATCAGAATGACAGAGTCACCAGGTCTGGAACTTGAACTGCAGTGGGCCATTTGGGAGTCCAATGCCTTAACCACCATGCCACCTGCAAGCCCCACTGCTATTTCTTTTCACTAGCTCATCAGTATTTTGGGCACGCATGCAAATGCCCAGCATGTTTCCTGGTCGACCAGGGGATCTGAACCTGTGGTCAGTCAAGTGACTTTCAATATTGCAGTTTAGTTCGAACCAACTACAGCTGGGATACAAATGCAAATTATACCATTGAAATGCCACTTTTTAATGATCAGATTGGCAAATGTCAGAAAATTTGACAACAGATTGTTTTGATGATGGAGTGAGAAAGAGGCTCCCTCCCATTGCTTGTGGGAGTATAAATTAGTACAAAGTCTCCTGAGGCTATTCGGCAGTTTCTAACAAAATGACACATCCAATCTTTCTGAACCAGCAATTCCACTGCTAGGGATTTATCCTATAGGTACATTTGTGTGAAGAGACTTATTCAAAAGTGATTCATTCTGGCATCATTTTTAGAAGCAAATACTAAAAAACAGCCAAAGCCTCTCAATAGGCAACTGGTTAAATTATGAGACATGAATTCATTGGAATATTATAATTCTGTGAAGTAAAAATGAGGTTGTTTTTTGTGTACTGATTTGGAAAACCTCTCAGATACACCGTTAAGATTTTAAAAAGCAATAGATATACTATTTTGAATATACTATTTTGATATACTTTTGCTTGAAGGGGAGAAGAAAAGAACATATACATGTATTTGTTGTTTAAAAGAGGTAAATCATGATTGACAGTTCTTAGAAAATCAACTGCCTATTTCAAAAGCTCCAAATGGTCCAGAACTTCTCCTGTTTCTATGAGTTTTCCTTCTGGTTTGATCAATCTGTGTAAGCATAAGTATATATTCTCAAAGTTTCATTTAGTAATTCCCTGTTAGGGCTTTAAATTTGTCACCATTGATTTGTCTTTGTCTTTAAACCTCACAACATCACTCCCTAAAAGATGATATTGTCTCCATTTTACAGAGGCAAAACTGTGACCCAGAGGTAGTAAGTAACTTGCTCAAGGCCATGTGACTAAGAAACTGCAAAGCCAAGGGCCACCTTTGTAGCATGGTAGTTGAGGCAGCTGCGTCCCACATGGCTGACAGCATGGTTCGAGTCCTGGACCCGGCAGCTTGAGAAATACTCTGGATGTGTATGCATGCATGCCCAAAATCCTGAGAGGAGAATGGAGAAGAGGGGATTGAGTTATGGACAGTTCCCCTTAGGGAATGCTTTCTCTCTCTCTCTCTCTCTCTCTCTCTCTCTCTCTCTCTCTCTCTCTCTCTCTGTCAAGCATAGGCACCCTGTGGCAAATTAAAAATTTTTAAAAAAAGAAAGAAATTGCAAAAGCCAGTATTTGAACCTAGGTCTGTCTGGATCAAAGCTTATAGGCTTCCTGCTCAGCTACATTTGCCTAGCTTAGAGGACTTCCTGTGAACTGACAGGATAGAGTTTTCTCCTCTAGCCATGCATCAAAGTCAACCACATACTTTACAGTGTCCTAAGTCCTATGCCAGATCTGTTGAACCTGCCCCAAGGAAACAGAGCTTTGTATGTAGCATTTTAGAGACCCTGGGATCAGCATGGTCCACAGAGGTTCATAACCACTGCCACACAATGTCATACTCTCTTGACACATGAACTCATTCAATAGACAACTATGTGGAGCTGCTCCTGTTAACCCATTTCACAGATGCACAAGTTTAGGCCTAGAGAGAGGTTAAGGACTTCGCTCAGGTCATGCAATAGAAAAGAGAAGCAGGGGTTGAGATTTAAGCCTAAGTAATCTGGCCCTATGCACTGGGGTATTGTTGTAGGGACATTCTGTGTTCAAATGGACCAACCGGTCCCTTCTTGTTACTCATAAGGATGTCAAAGGTCAAAGAGGTGCTGTGGGGCCAGTAGGTGGTGTGGTGGTTGAGGTGCAGGACGTCCACATGGACGACCATGGTTTGAGTCCAGGATTTAATGGCTTGCTTTCTCACTCTCTCTCTGTCTCTCTGTCTCTCTCTCTCTCTCTCTCTCTCTCTCTCTCTGGTGAGTACACATGTCCTAGAGCAAATTAAAATAATAATACCACTAAATAAAAATTAAATCATTCTTTGCATTTAAAAAAAGAAAAGGTGCTTGTGACTGGCTGGCACTCTCTGCACAATCATGGTAGTTCAAACTCTTAACCAAGTCCCCTGCTTCCCTCTAGGTTCATCGCTGCAAATCAAGTCATCATTTGGAATTGTTCAGACCTAAGTTAGGAAAGATTACACTTGTTAGAAAGAAATGGGAAAGAAAGGGCAACTGAGAATCCATTTGCCCTGGCTTTTAAAGTTGTCTTATGTGGATGGATCAGTTTACAGATATTTTTATAGCAACATCCTTCTTCCTTTTTCCCTCTATGTTTGATGGGGAGCTTACCAAACATCGATACTGAGTTATTTTCCTTTATTGCTGCCACAAAACTGCCCTTAATAAGAAGTGAAAGAAAGAAGAATGGGAGCTTATAGTCTCTCCACTCTATTTCTTCAAGGAAACCTCATAATCAAAGTTGTAGGGCTTTAAAATTATTTTTAGAGAAAATGCTTCCCGGTCATGAGTGGCAGTGTTACAGGTGCTGTATTGACTTGCATATTTCTCTCCCTCCATAACAAGCATTTTGTCCCTGGTGGCCGCTGTCAAATGGGCACAATCTTGGAAGCAGCTCAGATGTGGATTTAATCTTATTTCTGCTGCTTACTAGCAATGAGACCTGAAGCTCATGTCTCTTAACTTTTCTAGACCTTGTTAACTTCCTTTCCTTGGTGTCAAATAATATCTACTAGGACCAGCCTTGTGGCCTACTGGGTGGATCCCACCCACACAGCCGGCTGCAATTCTAATCCGAGCCCCAGCAGCTTGAAAAACATGCTGCCCGCATGTGCACAGGTGCCCCAACTCCAGACAAGATGGAGAAATGGAAGAGAAGAGATTGTGGAATGACCACATCCCACTTTGGGATGCTTGCTCCCTCTCCCTCTCTCTGTGTCTCTGTCCCTCCTGAGTAAGTGCATGTGCCCTCTAGCAATTAAAAATAATATCTACTAGATAGACCTTTGAGGCAGTTTGTTGTGCTGCCACATATACAAGTACTCACAAAAATGGTGTGTACACGCTAGGTTCCCCTTCAATCTCAGATCCTCTGCCTCCTTTTCCTCTCAATGAGTGGCCCCATTTCCATTCTCTGAACATCTCAGGATTGAGTGTAGACTCCTCCATAGGGTACCCCTCAAAGTGTTTAAAGACAGCCGCGTTCTCCCTCAGATCTTCTCTTTGCTACAGTTTTCTAGAGTTCTTGACTTTTCTACATATGATAATTCTCAGTCTCTACCATTTAACCTGTCTCTCCACTAATTTGCTCAAACTGGTTTATGTATTAAGACATGACCTAAGGTACAGGTTAATTTATTGAAAGATGTATATTACAGGTAATGGTACATTAGTGCTGGGAGAGAGAATTAACATTCTTCTTGTGCATATGTATCCTCTGGGAGTCATTCGCTCTCTGAAGGATGGTCCCAGATGCCTGGTGTTTGAATGTAAGAGGATGAATTGATTCACCTGTGAGGCATTATGGGTTAAGGCCATAAGAAACTCTACTGGCATTGGCTAGAGGCTCCTTTAAACAACCATCAGGCATTTGTCTAGTGGATGTCTAGTCTGTCTGTCATTGCTCTAGAAAGAGGACAGAGAAATCAAAGTCACTGAATAATATCTTAGCTGAGCACACTTTAATGACGACTTCTGTCCTGCCTGCCTCATAATAAAGGGACCAGGAATTAGTCAAGTTCTCCACCTTTTCATTGTGCACACAACTTGAGAAGAGTTGGTAGCTGGTAAAGAGACACTGGCTTGGAGGTCAGAATCAACCCAAGCCCTTTAACTCACACCCTAAGTTTTTCTTGAGAATTTCTCGTCTTCCTAATTGAGATCATATGCTACATCTTTTTCTCCCCATCCATGGGAGATTCTATGAGACTAAACACTTGCATCACTTCAAATTGTTCAGAAGAAAATCATTTCGAGAAGTATTGCTAGTGTTGCTGCTTTCGTTATCTGTTTCGGAGGAGTGTTATGACTTAGGAATGTTTATGAAGTGTTCAGCAGGCTGGGATGAAGTACGCAGACTAAATGTGAATGATTCTTTAAGTAATTGAGCCTTGCTGAAAGCTGTACTTTATCAAAGAAATGTTTAGACCAAAATAAGCATGGCTCTGTCTCCTTGTTTTTCTGTCTGTCCATCTGTCTGGAGAGGAGGAACATATAGAGGGAATCTGACAAGTTTCAATGAGAAAGGAAAACTTGCTCAAGCGGGGAGCTGTTTCACTGAAATCTGTGCTTGGTTTCTTCCCAGTGATATCATTTCTCCTGGGCTTTGCAGCTGAATTTGCAGGAATATATCCTCAGACGTATTAGGTGCACCAATTCATCTGCTTCTAGAATGAACCACCTTTTAGAAGGAGGAAATAGAATGAACTGTGGGAGCCAGGGAGAGGAAAGTGAGAAATCCAGCCATCTTCCCAAGATATTTTGCACCCAACCTGAGGTTTTCCAGAATGAACTAGTGGAATGCAGAATACTCTGGTGAAACTGTGACAGAAGGGACTCTGATTTAGAAAACCTATTACCCCACCCTCCATTGTGAAGGATAATCTCACACTCTCATGCTCTGCCTCTCAGACATGTTAGAAAATAAACAAAGGCAGCCAACTCTGTGACACAGCGGTAACACGCTAACATCATCAAGCAATGATGGATCCACGTGAAAGATCACAGGTTCAATTCCCAAGCTGGCCCATACACACCAGGCATACACGCCCATGATCCTGGCTAGTTTGTGGTGGGGATAACAGTATGAGGCCCTGTTGAGGGTGATTCATTCTCTCTCTCTCTCTCTCTCTCTCTCTCTCTCTCTCTCTTTCTCTCTCTCTGTTCATCATTCTAAATATTCTAAATAAGTAACAAAGAATAGGACCGCAACATCACCACCATGTTTGTATGTGTAGTACTTTGGTTAACATGTTACCAAAGGGACCAGCAGTTATCGTAATGGCTATGTCGCTGGACTCCCTTATAGCCGACCGTGGTTCAAGTCCTGGACCCGGTGACTTAAACTCATGCTGGGCACATGTGTGTGCGTGCCCAAGATCCCGAGAGGAGGATGGAGGAGAAGGGATTGCCGTGTGGCCATTTCCCCTGGGGGGGGGGGGGGGTGTTCTTGCTTTCTGTCTTTCTGGCAAGTGCATGCACCCTATAGCAAAAATCCTCTCAAAAAAAAAAAATGTTACCAGATAGTTTAAAGTATTACAAAAGTTACCTTTTGTAATACTTTTTGCCTTATGAATTTCTGCATATCAGTCATCAGAGTAGGTACCATTTCATGGACCACCAGTTTCTATAATATATGGTAGTTTACCTTTAATGAGTGACTGATCATTTTTTATAAATATGTATTCAGCATTTCAAATATGTTGAATTCTGCTCAGAAGAAAACTCAGTTTGTTTTTAAATTGTTACACGCTTTTTACTGGGGAAAAAGATGTCTCCCCTGGGTCACCTGTCCAATGTGGAGGACCAAACTGCTATTGCAGAAATGCTCCGAAGTCTCCAGGTTGCGTCATTCAGTGCAGCTCTGCCTTCTCCCTAAGACTGGGTTTACATTTTTTTTTCTCCTTGGGTCCTTCTCACCCATCAGCAGAAGGTGCTGTCATCACGTAAGTATTGCCTGGCCTTTCCAGAGACACAGAATGACCCTATACCCCAGGAGAAGTTACCTTAGAGTATTTCCCTTTGTGAGAAATGTTTTCCAGTCTTCTGGATGAAAAAGCATAAGGGAGGTGCAAACTGTTATAACATTGAATTATCGTTTTCCTTTTCAATTAGCACCAGCTGCTGTCACCTTATGTGACCCACACTGAAAAAGGATTAGCATCAACAGGCTTTTATTCCAACACAGCAGTTATCAACATAAGTATGAGCTGTCAGGATCCCTGCTTCAGGCTCCAGAACTCTCCAGCCGCTCAGAATGGCGTGAAACTGCAGTTGGGATGCTGTAGCCAGCAAGAAACGTGTACTGTTCCCTGGAGAAATGGGAGCTCTCCAGGCATGAGCTGGCTGCAGCGGGAGAGCTTTCTGTTGAGTGTGATGCAGGACCAAGGCTGAAGGAATTGAAGAGACGACACTTGTGCTTCTCTTCATTGCTACTCATCTTTGTGGCAGGAAAAGTCTTCTTCCCTCAAATCTTTATTACTTAAACCACTTGAAGGCAGCACACTTTTTGAGGCACAAAACTGAATGGACTGTCATCTTATGCAAAAAAAAGCCAACCGATTGGTATTCATGCTTTTCCAGTACCCACCCCATAGAAACAAGATACTGGTAAAGTAGTTGTTAGAATATTCTGTCTAATGAAAACCTCTTTTTTGGGGGGGTGGGGGGTGGGGAGAGGTTTTTGCTATTGGGCGCGTGCACTCGCCAGATAGACAGAGGGAGACAGAGAGACAGAAAGCGAGAACTCACCCCCCCAGGGGGAATGGCCACTCCTCAATCCCTTCTCCTCCATTGTCCTCTCGGGATCTTGGGCACGCACGCACACACGCCCGGCATGAGTTTAAGCCACCGGGTCCGGGACTCGAACCGCGCAGTCTACTACGTGGGAGTCCAGCGACATAGCCATTACGCTAACTGCTGGTCCCGAAAACCTCTATTAATTGATATAACCATGCTTCACTGGGCAGAGTGAAAATCGAGGTTCATAATGGTGACCTAGACTCAATGAAAAATTCTGGAATGTCTTGAATCATCAGAGAAAGATTAAAGTACATTCAATATTGTTTTAGTGTTAAGTGTATTTTATTGTATTGTATGTCTTGCAAATTGGTAATGCATACCAAGTATTTTTGATAATACTGTATTAAACAGAGTGTTTGACATGACATCCCATTTCCTAACAGAGCGGGGTAGTAGAGGCTTCTTGTTACAAATAGTGGTTATTGTGCTCAAGGCAGAGTTAGGTCATTCCTATTTTTTATAGCGAACCTAATAGGTATGAGTTGGAATCTGCCCCCTTTTTCTTTTTAATTGGGCATTCGCTTTATAGATTTAAATAGGCTAGGTACATTTTAGAGGGAGGTATTGTAAGTAGTTGTGCCCTTAGCCAGAGCACTCTCTGCTCCTAAATTTCTCAAAGTATAGCATTGTCTTTGGCTAATGGGATTAAAGAGAACAGAATGATGGGATCTCTTTTATTGCTCTAATATCTCTATCAATTTCTTTCGTACAGCCCCCAGCTGCTCAATGTACTTTGAATTCCAATATGATCCTCTTATGAGTCTTTTATTTTTTTAGGCCTGAAGAAGGCCAAAGAGTTAATTTGGAATTGAAATGCTTCTGTTCTTTTCCCTAAAAAAGAGAAGCAGTAAGTCCTTTAAGTAGGTGAGGGGATTTAGAGTAGGGAGATAATGATTTTAAGTTTTAAAGGAAACCCAAAGGAAAACTGACCTCATTTTATTGGCAGAAGATTACACTGTGTATTTATAGTTTGTGCTATTGACTTCCTGAAGAGAAAAACTAAAAATATATTGTAAAATGCTAGCATATTAAAAAAGGAATGGGTGACATTCCCATCCAGGTGGATTTCATTTGACTAATTAAATAATGGTGCCTATGCCACTGAAGATTTTGTTGAAAAAAAAAAAAAAAGTTGTTTTTTTTTTTTTTCACATTCTTTAATGTGGGCTCCTTACGTTAATCTTTTATTGTCTTCCTGGGTATTGTTCTTTCTTTGTCCTCAAATCTTTTTTTCCTATCTAGATATGGATGGAAAACAAGCAAATCTAAAATTTAAAAAGGCTTTCTTCTCCCATTTCTAACCCACAAGCCCCATGCTACCATAGGGCAGAGATTTCAGAAGAAACAGTGGATGTTGGGTACCAGTACTATTTCTGCCCTGTTTCCTCTGCCTTGCTCTCATCATCACAAAGCCTTGAGGATCTCTTGGAACCACTACTAGCTATAGGACAAGATTCCAATTCTATCATAAGAGACTTCTGTGCTTGAAGTAACAAAGAAAGTATACCATAACAAGAAATCTCTTTTCAACAATTGAAGGAAGTGAAGGAAAAGAGGAAATGATAGGGGAAAATTAGGAGAAAGAAGTGAAGAAAGGTTTCTTCCAAATCTTCCAAAGGTTACCCAACCCCTTTGCTAGTGCCGAAGTCGATTCTGTTTTGTGGCAGAGCCATCTGTTCAAATTCTAAGTGCCATGTTTCAATCAAATGAGAATACCATCTTGATAAGTCAAATGGATTAACCTTCTTTATTAAAAAAATCTGTTTTTGTCAACCCTGAAAACAAGTTTTCTCTTGTATTTCATACTTAAGGCTATCACCTTTAACCCTGTCTATTTAATACGTCTTTAACATCTTTCACCATCCAAAGTTAGAACTTTTCCTTGAAATTTGTCAGAAGTGCATATACAAGCAAAAACTAGAGAAACATATGTGAATGATTAGAGGAGAGCATACACTTGCCTACCTTTTGACTGAAATCGCTACTTTGTCCCTCTATGTATGAACCTCCATTTATAGGCGCATATAGTCTATGTGTATATTGGGTCATTGGAAAAGTCATGATGTATTTCTCTATGTTTTTCTATGCAAAAATGCATCCTGACTTTTCCAACAACTCAATATAAAGTATATATTATATCCTATCATATATATATATATATATATATATATATATATATATATATAAAGACTAATAATTCATTATATATGTGTACACACACACACACACACATATAATGAATTATTAGTCTTTGAAAAGCTTTCGATCATTGGTTTCTTAGAAAATGATAAAGTAGTTCAGTAACTGCATTTAATCTATGACCAAACTGCAGTCAAACTTAAGGTCACAATGAATAGGTAAAGGTGCCCATCTAAAGTGAAAGTTGTCACCCCAGCCATTTTCATCCAGATCTAAAATGCAGCAATGAATTCCCCGCCTTTCCCATTCTAGTACCCACATAGATCTGCTCCCTGGCCATGCCTCATGAGCATGTTTGCTTAGTTCTCTCCACATTCACAGCTATCTATAAAGAGAAAGATTCTTTCCTAGACCAGACACTAAAATTCTAACACCATGTGCTTCTGCTCAGCCAGAAAGCATAAATCAGGATGAAAATATATTACATGTCTTTATTAGCATCATAAAGAATGGCTATTTAAAAAAGGCACAACATTCAGACATTATTTTGAAGTTATTGGACAAATTTGTAATTAAAATATTCTTTGAAACCCTTGGTATTTCTTTACCTTACAAGGGAATTTCTAATATCTTTTCTCAGGCTACACTCCCCCACCTAACTAGAGTGTTAAGGGTGAATCTGATAATGTCACTAAAAGTGTTTTATGTTTATCAGAATCTAGTACTAAAAAAAAAAAAAGAAAAATTGAAGCTATTTGGATTGATGTTATCAGTGATTAAGGAGAAAATCAACCAGTTTTTAAAAGCAATTTAACACTTTCAGACCTTTAAGGTGTCATTTAGTGCCCTGTAAAAGGTAATTTACTAAATGGTACTTTTGTAACTTAAAAGAATTAATGACCACCAAAAGTGAGCAAATTATTTTCTTTTTAGTTTTAGGGTCAGACCTATAGACTTCTTTGAGGTCATTCACCTTTCAAAGGGATTTGATTTCATGTCATTTCAGCAACTTTAAAAAAATGCCATCCTGAGAGCAAAAGAAGGCCTGGGGCTTTTGATTTATCTGTTGTACATTTTCAACACATTTACAGAAGGAATAAGAAAATAGATTTTTTTAAAATTTTAACCTGAATTGAATCTTTCCTTCTCCAATTGCCATTTTAAAATCAACGAAATCATTAAACCTTTCATGCAGAAGCATTGCAGCTCTTTAAGTCAAATAATAATCATAATAATAGCAAATATCTAACTTTCAAATAACATTTTAAACTGTTTTTTTTTTTTTTCAAGGTTTTCACCATAGATCATGAGCACTCACCAAAGAGAAAGAGAGAAGACAGTGAGAGAGAGAGTGAGAAACTACCCCCCTCCCAAGGACGGGGTGGCCTCACCACACTGCCTTCTCTTCCATTCTCCTCTCAGGATTTTGGGCAGCTAAGCACAAATGGTGTGCATGATTTTCAAGCCCCTGTTCAAGGTCTCAAACCATGGTCAATCTTGTAGGAGTCCAGCGCCTTACACACTAAATCACCTACTGGACCCAAACATTTTAAACTTCAAAATGCTTTCACAGCCCACTATCTCAAGGTGTCAGTTAGCTATGAAGAGCTTTTCTTTTCTTTTCTTTTTTTTTTTTTTTTTTTTTTTTTTTTTTTTTTGAGAGGTTTTTGCTATAGGGCGTGTGCGCTCACCAGAAAGAGAGGGACAGAGAGACAGAAAGCGAGAAATCACCCCCCCCCCCCCAGAGGGGATGGCCACACCGCAATCCCTTCTCCTCCATTCTCCTCTCGGGATCTTGGGCACGCATGCACACGCGCCCGGCATGAGTTTAAGCCACCAGGTCTGGGACTCAAACCGAGATCAACTACATGGCAGTCCAGCGATGTAGCCATTATGCCATCTACTTGTCCCGAAGAACTTTTCTTTCCTTTTCTTTTGTTTAATGAGAAAACATTTCAGCTGGACATGAAAACTCTTATCTCTCACTGTGGTGATACTGGCATGGTTTAATGAAAGAGGCTGGGGTCATTGTCTCTGATGATTAAAACAGTACAATTAGACATACAACTAAATTTACTCATAGCCAGATTCTTGGAGGCCAGAGGGGAAAAGGCCCTATTCCTTCTCATTTACCAGAAGAACATCTTGCCTTTCCATCAGTATTCTATATTTTTAAGGCATGTGTTAGAATTATAGTCAAATACATATAGTCCAGAGGAATATAATCCTCTCCTGAATATCCTGTAGTATGGTTTGATTTGCAAAAGTTTATTTATTATCCTCTCAGTTTTGTATTAATTCCATGTATATGAGTTCTTCCAACTTGACAGAAAACTCTTCAAAGACAAGACATTCTTTATTGGATCGATTTTTGTATTCTCTGCAGGGAGTATTACATATAGGACATCTCAAACAGTTTCAGTTGATTCATGACTGACCATTTTCAGCTTAGAGATAGTAGATCCCAACTTGAGCGTGGGTCAGAATCACCTGGAAGGCTTCAGAGTGCTGCAGCAGTAACGCAACTGGACCCCAGGACCCACATGGGAATGTTCAAGTCTGGCACCTCCCTGTACATGCCAGGCTCACATGCACATACCCATTGTCTGGACTGGCAAAACCTGGGATGGATCATGGTGTGAATGGTACTGTCCTCTCTCTCTCTCTTCTCCATCTATGTTTCTCTCATAAGACATTTTAAAAATAAATAAACTTAGGAGCCAGCAGGTGGAGTGGTGGTTAAAGCACTCAACTCCCACATGGCCCACAGAGTTCAAGTCCTGGACCTAGCAGCTTGAAATGCACACCAGCCGTATATGCATGAATGCCTAAAATCTCAGGAGGAGAACAGAGGAGAAGGAATTTCAGCACGGCCATTTCCCTGTAGGGGGTGATTTTTCACTTTCCCTCTCACTATCTCTCTCTTTCACTAGTGGGCGCACATACCCAATGGCAAAAACATAAATAAGTAAATAATAAACTTATACCCACACACACATACACACACACACACAAACACACACACACAAACACACACACACACACACACACACACACACACATACACACAGAGTTCTGCCCCACCCTCAGAGTTTTTAAAGTAGTAGGTATGGAGTGGGGTTGATCATTTTAATTTCTAATTAGTTCCTATGTGATGCCAATACTGCTAATCTTGAGACCACACTTTGAGAATTATTGCATTAGATAAATGTTTAAAGTCTCCTCCAAATTTTATTTGATGATATTTAAGATTTTGACCCATTTTAAATTGGGATTCAAATGCACAAAACAGCAGTATTTATAGAAACAAATACAGTCAAGGAACTTAATGCTAAACCCACAAGTTAAAAGACCTAAAAGAAATCAAGCTGAGTTTCAAATATATCAGGCTATGAATGAATAACTCTAACTGATTAATGATAATAATAATTTTCTAAATGAGGCTGTATCCCACATCATTAGCACAGTTATTACCCAACTTATGAATGGATCATATTCCACAGTTTATGTGGAATCTGTTGTTTAGGACTCAAAATGTGTTTTGCTATAGAGGGAATGTGATAAGTAATGGTAACAAATGACTCCCTAACCCACAGTTCGCCTAACGATAGTTTTGATAGGACCATGTGTCCTAATACTATATTTCTAAGGGAAGGGCTTGAAGATTTCCAGCTATCTGTCACCACCAACTGAAAAAGGGTGCCCTGACAGAAGAGCATTCTGATTTTCTTTGGCACATCCAGGCAGTGCCCACTGTCCGGGGTTATGGGGGTATCTTACATATCCCCACCTCTGCTGAAGCTGCCTCACAGATCCCCTTCGCTCTTCTTTACCAAGCCAGACGGGGGTTGGGGAATCTCTGACGGTGTCTCTCTCCCATGACAGGGTCAATTAGTATAGCACTGTGGGACCAAAGAAATTAGGGAGAACTGTATGTCACGAGGTATAAACTACTGGGGATACTTTTGATTTCCCTTTTCATAAATATTGAGTCTTAGAAAAGTTGTGATGCAATTTTGCACAGAAAAACAGAAAAAAAAAAAAAAAAAAGCATGACTTTTCTGATGACCCAACACTTTCTGTTTGTTTGTTTGTTTGTTTTTAAAGGCCTAGCAATGGACAGGCCTGCTTAGTTACCTCGGCCACTACGACTTATAGCTCTGCCCTCTCCCCCTTTCTACAGGCTTCCTACTATCCCAGTACCCTTCCATTTTCTTATTATTACTCAGTTACACAGGACTCACAGGTGATAAAGATGGTGTGTAGGATACTCATTCATCATTGGGAAGCTAGCCATGGAGAAAAGGAGCAGCTGATTTCATATCAAGAGAAACCCCAAACACCTGGAACTGAGCGGGTGTAGTATGTTGAGACAGAGAAGAATGAGGATAGGCAATTGAGAAAATGGACCCAAGTCAGGACCAGAAAACTAGAGGTCAGACCGAAAGAGCTGCAATAATAGGTCAGTGAGTTACCATCAGCTTATAACCCTGCAGGTACCACCGCAGAGCTGGTGCTACAACCCCATGACAGTGGGGGTTGCTATCATTTTAGGGTAAGGAAACGAAGTAAGAAGAAAGCAATTATCACCAGAATATCAGAAAGAAAAAGTCCAGTCATGGTAGCAAAGCAGTAAAACAAATCCACGATGCTGAGGTCACGTGGGAAGGTGCTGGGTTCTCATCCTGAGGGCTCCCTATACACAGTGGCTATGCACGTGTGTCCATGATCCTCGCTGGCTGAGGCTGAAGGTAGACTGGGGCATGAAGACCCTCTTGGCGATGCCTCTATCTCTCTCTCATGCAGAAAAAGATAAATAAATGTTATGACTTTCTCTTTTTTTCATTAAAGCACCCCACCCCATGGGAGATGGTCACATTGCAATCCCTGCTTCATTTCTCCCTTTGGGATTTTGGGTATGCACATGCACACACACACACACACACACACACACAGACACACACACAGAGAGCAAGTTTTTAAAGCAGCCTGGTCTGGGACTTGAATCTCATGGTCAGCCATGTGAGATCCAGCTGCCCTAACTACCATGCCACGAGCTGGCTCCTAAAACTTTTTTTTTTCCTAATAGTAAAGAAAGAAAAAGTAATTCCTATCATCACCTTCCAGGTATTTTGGGCAGTGAACCAGAACAGCTCTTCTGAGTTGGCCGTTAGTGAAAAGGAAAATTCCTGAGTAAACACGCACACAAACACATGCATGCAGTGAAATGCCTGAATGGATTTCATTGATTCCAAGTCATACTTTCCTACACCTGATTTTCACATAGAATTATAAACAGTTGTAGCTCCAGTACTCTGAGAAATAGGCACCAAGAGGGAAATAACCATGCAACAATTTCACTAGGGGAAACTCCTATGAGAGAAAATGGGGCAGGAGCCAGAAAGCATCTGGGGAGAGGCCATGCTGCCATGCATGGCTGACCCCCAGGGGAGGGGTGTGGTGGAAACATCCTGAATCATAATACAGTCTAAAAAATATTCAGAAAGACGGTTAGTAAGTCCTGGAGTCAATCTTGACCACCAGAGTTGCACCGTTTCCCAGGAATGGGCAGTCTGCCTTGGAATCCCTGTCATGGAACAGCCTTTGAGAAGCTGAGGAAATGAGCAGATGATTTCAGCTAGGGTCCTGGGCCAGCTATGCCTGTTGCAGCTGGAATTCTATCAGGGGTGTGTCCTCCATATAGGTCAATAGCCAAAGTGACTTGAGATGAATGTAAGTTTTGCTTTGCAATGGGGATAATATAATAACGGTTACTAAAATAAAATGTAAAAACAAATCAAAAACTAAAACCTACTTCATTATTTTACTAGTTAGAAAGTATAATGTAGGTCATTAAAATCTACCATGATTCCAATTTTTTTTTTTTAGTTGGTTTGTTGGTTTTAATTTCTTCAGAGAGAGAGAAACTCCCAACAGGGTCTTCATGCCTCAGTCTACCCACAGCCTCAACCAGCTCAGACAGCCAGAAACAGGGCATACATGCATGCCCATTGTTTTCAGGGATGCCTTGGTATACAGACCTGGTACCTTCCCAGGTGCGTTCAGCATCACTGAGCACTGAGCTACTGCTGCTCTACCCCGGCTGGCCCAGGACTGGCTTTAAGAGCTGGGAAGAGGGAGCAGCATAAACTCCCTTGGCCTCACTGACCTTCCAGAGCTTATTAAAGGGCAACACAATGCTGCAAAGTTGGCAGCTGCAGGGATAGGGATGGGCTGAAAAGAAGCCCCCACTCCATTCATGCTGCAAAACAATCAAGATTTAGCAGCACACCTTTCTTTTGTTTTGTTTTTTTTTTTTCAAGATTCCAATTGTTTTTTTCTTTTGACCCAGAAAACAATTCTTGGCTTTTAAATTTGGAGCACCTAATTTGTCATTTTATATAAATAATCTGTGTTCCATTCCGCTGGGTGGAATGCATGACGATGTTTAGAATACCAGCTGCCACCTAGCGATGCTCCCTAAGTTAAATAGGCAGACATCATGCTGTATTTTAAAGTATGTAAATAATTTGCTTTCTGTTTCTTCTGATGTCAAAATGGAGAGTTATTATTTCCAAAACCCAACGGGTTTTGTATGTTTTATACTGTCTATAGAAGATGGTGGTGCACAGGAGCTGGCTTTTTTTTCTAGATGACTTTTGAAAAGCTTAACGAATGCAAGGATTCCCCGTGATGGCATGTGTGCATTGTATACTAATTGTATGGCACTCTGTTCTTTTAGGTTTAAAATTAGGTGTAATAAAGATGGCAACATATTAAGGAACTTTGCTTTCAAAGTAAAAAAAAAAATAGTTATTAAGGACTGTACCATTGCTTCACGTTCAATATTACTTTTCTGGGTAAAGAATACAATAGAACAGAGGTCGAGGCATTGTGGTTACTGATAAAGTTGTCATTTGTGATGGTTGAGGAGATAAATTCCTAATGACTGGAGTTAAAATTAATAAGATTATGTAGATTTACTCTAAGAATAAAAGCGCTTTTTTTCTTGTTTAAAATGAAAAATGCAGCTTAGAGCGGTGGTGTGAACCTGTGATCATAGCAACTCCAGAGCCTGAGGCTGAAGCTAAATGATTGGATCGTGAGCTCGAGTCTGTCCTGAACAACACAAGTGGACCATGCCTCTAAATAAATAAAAGAGAAAGAAAATGCATTAACTAGTTCTAATAATATGCAAATAAGATTAACAATGACCTTGGTTTTTCTGATAGGAAAAACAACAAAAATTATGATTTATGATGATGATAATGACAAGAATACCCAGAAATAGCTTTAAAATGTGGGACTAGGACAAACCCCTAAAAATGTGGCATAAATGCCAATAAATGGACATTAAGGGGAGAGGGCAGTGTTGAGGCTAAGAAATGTGACTGGGAGAAGTTTCCAGTAATTGGAAAAGGCATATTTTCCCATGTGAATTGGAGACTTAGGCCTTCAATCTAACAATTAATTGCCTGTAGTTCAGTCTACATACTAATGAACAAACTGCAAGCATTCCTGTTTTACTAAGCATGCAAAGACACACGCAGTAGTGTGCTCTCTCTTGCTCTCAGATACACACACACACACACACACACACACACACCACTCTCTCATATACTCACACTCATTTACTCACCTACTCTACGTAAAGGAAGGAATGGCCCCTGTAGTTCTTTGCCTTAGAATACATGCTAAATATAGATGCATCTCCTAGAATTATACATCTGAAATAATGTGTTATTATTTGAGGTCTATTTCCAAATAAGCTTTTTCAACTTGAATGAAGATGCTAACTCCTCATGTCTGTGGCAATTAAAGTTATGTATATTTCATGGTCCTGCTTTGTTAATAGAATGTTGATTACCAATTTACCACCTAAGAATGGTATATAGGCGTTTGTTTGGGATGGAGAACTTTCTTTCACTACAAGGGTAGATCGACACTAATGCTTTATCAAGTCATTGAGTGAGAAAGGCTTTGATTTAAAATATCAACGGCGTCTTTAGAAATGAATCATTTTCACTTACGTTGTTTTTATTTATCTATTTATTTTTAGGTTTTTGCCATGGGCTTGTGCACTCACAAGAGAGAGAGAGACAGAGATAGAGAGAGGAAAAGTGAGAAATCACCCCCAAGGAGAATGGCTACATCATAATCCCTTCCCCTCCATACTCATTTTGGGACTTTGGGCATGCACACATATGCTCCTGGCATGATTTTCAAGCTGCCAGGTCTGTGAGTTGAACTACAGTCAACTGTGTGGAAATCCAGCGCCTTAACTATCATGCTGCCTGCTGGTGCCAAATGTTATTATTTTTTAATATGACTGGCTAAAGAATTAAAATGCAATGTTACAGAGGAAAACAGCAATCTCATATTTTTACACTGCCTACTTAGAACAAAAATGTTTTTCAGAAATGTCTTCTAAATACATCTAAATTCTACTATTCTCACTTTCTCCAGAAAACAAGAGATGAGCTCTTGCTTTTAGTTGTACAGCCATGCAAAACTCCTAAAATAATTATTTTAAATCTATTACAAAGACTTATTATTTTATATCTGTAAGTGGTAAACAGTAGTCAGTAATAGCAACTCCCATTTTCTGGGCTAAAAAGGCTATTATTCCAACAAAAGAGAAAATATATTCTAGTTCAGATTTATTAGACAATTTTTTTCCAGATTCTTACATCAATCACTTGACTCAACTCTTTGTTCCAAATTAGCAAAATGAACAACATGTAATTTTTTCATCCACAAGATTTTGTTTTGTTCTGGCTTGCCTTGTCTACTGACATTCTTCAGCTTGCCAAAAAGTTCACTGTGTTTCTTTACTCTTCTCTTTTTTTCTTCTTTCTTTTATTTTCTTATTTTTTTTAACATTCAATCACTGTACACCTTTAGAGCATACAAGATAAATTTTCTCAGCATGAATATACTGTATAATTGTCCAGTCAAAGATATTACCTTACATATTATCCTCAACAGATAATTTTCCATTTTTCTGTCAGGTGTTTTGCTTCTTTTTTCTCCTTGATTCCCTTTTTCTCACCTATTCCCCATTTCCCACCCTCCTTCCATACTGTCTCTAGTATCTGCAGCTGCTCTCCATGGTTTTATAATTTTGAATCTTTCAGTTTCTGCCATAGGGTACAGACATTTGGTATATGTTAAGTGGGGACATACAAATGCCTCTCTTTCATAGTCTGGCTTGCTTTGCTTAGCATTAAATCTTCCATATTCGTCCACTTGCTATCAAATGTCAGGATCTCATTGTTTTTTTCTGGCTGAGTAGTATTCCATAATATATATGTGCCACACTTTTTCAAGCCATTCATTCATTCTTAGATGTTTGGGTTGACTCCATGTCTTAGCAATTGTGAATAATGTTGCAGTGAACATGGATGTGCAAGTATTTTTCTGACTGAGTATATTCCTGTCCTTTAGGTAGATACCCTGGAGTGGAATTGCTGGATCATATGGTAGTTCTATGTGTAGGTCTTTGAGGAATCTCCATATTATTCTCCACAGTGGCTATACTAATTTACGTTCCCACCAGCAGTATAGGAGAGTTTCTTTTTTTTCTCCACAGCCTCGCCAGCACTTGTCATTCTTTATTCTTTTCATCTTAGCCATTCTGACTGGGGTTAGGTGGTATCACATTGTGATTTTGATTGCATCTCCCTTATAATAAGGAATGCTGAGCATTTTTTCATATACCTTTAGGCTGTTCATATATCTTCTTTGGAGAGTTGTCTGTTCAGTTCATTTGCCCATCTTTTCATTGGATTGAATTTTTATTTGTGGGTAAGCTGTTTGAGTTCCTTATATATTTTGGTTATCTAAGGGAGTGTTGGCAAATATATTCTCCAATTCCTAGGGTTGTCTCTTCACTGCAATTATTGTTTCTTTTGCTATGCTTAGCTTTTTGACCTGATATAATTCTACTTGTCTATTTTTGAGATTCTTCTTTTCTTTTTAATAGAAATTTTAGTTTGTATAACTTTGGATATAGAGAGTAAAATAATCTTTAAAATACCAAAAACGGGGGGATTGTATAGTCAATTAGACATCCTATTTCATGGAACCAATAACACGTAATGAAGAGAGAACCTGCTGAAAATGCAAAGTGCTAGAATTCTGATCCTAGGGAACCAGCAGTTAGCGTAATGGCTATGTCACTGGACTCCCACATAGTCGACCGCAGTCCACGTCCTGGACCCGGTGGCTTAAAACTCACGCCGGACACGTGTGCGTGCATGCCCAAGATCCCGAGAGGAGAATGGAGGAGAAGGGACTGCGGGGTGGCCATCCCCCCTGGGGGGTGATTTCTCGCTTTCTATCTCTCTGTCTCTCTCTGTCTGTCTGGAGAGCACATGATCCCTATAGCAAAAACCTCTTCCAAAAAAAAAAGGAACTCTACTTTTAAGGGAGATGAGAATAGGCTTTTTATATTGAGTCAACAGAAAAGACACAGCGTATTTTTCTGTTTTCCATGCAAAAATACATTATGAGCTTTCCAATGACCCCATAAAATGAAGAATTTTGTGGCCAAATAATTTTGAAAACCTGTATAGACGATAATCGCCCTTACAGAGTTATAATACAATTAGTAAGGCTGCTTCACTTTAACCTGTACAACTCATCTCATTTTAAAATTAAGAATACAACTGGGGAAATGCTATTCTTCAAACTTGATTTCTCCATCACTGTTCTCCCTGGTTCTCTGATCTCTATGTCTATATGTCTCTCTCTGGGCAAGCACATCCTTATTTGTGGTTTCAGCTGTCTCCCAAATATTGGTGATTCCTGATCTAGGTCTCAAGTCTCAAGTTTCCCACATCACTCATATGTCCAATTTTCTACTCTCTGTCACTATCTGGATGTTCCTGGATGCTTTCTTTACCTAGATGTTCCAAAGGCACTTTTAACTCAATGTCTTCCATTTATATGATCATGTCCACTCCCAGCACTCATTTTTGACCTGTTCCTATTGCTGGATATATGGCATCATCTCCAGAGCCACTGTCACTAGACAACATGGGGGCACTATCGATATTGCCTGTGACTTCACTCCTAACACAATCAGCTACAAATGTCACAAAGGGGATGGTCACATAATGGACGAAAGATGTAAACAAAGGATGGAGAGTTTCTTTAAATGGCAAAGAATACAGGAACCTGGGAAGATGGTCAAACAAAGCAGGAAATGGGGGCTAAGACTTCTGGATCCCAAGATCCCTGTGACATGCCATCTCAGCAAAGTGAAGATTCCACTAAATGTAAAAACTTTGCCTGTGACATTTTTACAGGCTATTATACCCTCACACCCACCCACACTGGGCTCTTCTGGAGACTATGTCCAAAAGCCTGCCTACTCACCATGCGGATGAGGCATAGTGTGAGTGGGAAGATCAATCACCAACTCTTTATAAAGACAGCCTTCATGTAACATTATGACAGTGTGACCCAAGTTTTCTTCTTGAGTCCCAGGGTCCTGCTCCCTTCTTGATTTGGGCTTTCACTTCACAATTCCATTTTGGTTCCTTCCGCACGCTTTCCTCTTATTTCTAATTAAACATACAGTCATTGCGGAGCAGCTTAGATAAATGGAACATCGTGAACTCTGGGGCCAGACACACCTTTGTTGAAATTCCCGCTCTCCCACTTCAACTCTTATGACTTTGGATAAGGCATTTAGAATTCTCTGTAAACTGGGTATAAAAATATCTCCCTTACGAGGGAGCCGTGAGGTTTGAATGAGATCATTCATGATGAATGCTAGCATGCAGTGGTCATTCATTCAATGGTGGTAAATGTCATTTCCTATGTGGAAATCGTCTTTGTTTCACAGATCCATTCCTTTGCCAGTATTAGCAGATCCATATACAAATGCCATAGCATGTGATTCCACCAAAATATTCTCATCTTGATTAAAAGTTTTCACATAATTTTCTGGCTAACTGTGGTAAAGATGTTAGAAACAGTAAGCCTGAAATTCAATACTTAGATAAATAAAAAGTACAAGGTATTTATAGTCTCTCTAAGAGAGACTGAATTTGGGTTATAAAGCCTCATTTGAGTCTCTTACATAATAAAAAAATCTATGAAATGTAATTGATCAAACTCAAGGATATGAAAAGTCATACAGACTCTACTGGGATTAGAACTTTAGGGCTTAAATAGCCTAGGCTAGCAAACCTGAAGCTTAGCTCACTAAGCTATCCCCTCCAGCTATGTGATTATGTACAGCAATTTACTATCAGTGAAGGGAAAACAATTGCTCTGTATTGCTACTTTCCCCAGCCCCACCTCTTAACTATGGTAACTAAATTAAATATACCCCTTAAAGACACACTGGGCCCCATCTAGACACATTCTCATGAATCAAGACTGAAATTAATTTTTAGAACATGATATAGAGGTGAACTAATATTTTACCAGAAGAACAAAGCATGTAGTGACTTTAGAATGTTCTGACTCAAAAATTTATCTTCCCGTATGGCAGAATACCATTTTGATATTTATTTGCAAATGAGTGGTAGTCGCTTGTAATCAACCGTAGATGGAGATGGAGGAAGAGGAAGAATGCCAATAAGTTTTAGTTTTCACGGATAGCATAAAGAACATAAGTTTAAGGTTGATAATCCAGGCATCAAATGTCGTTTCTCAACCCCTTTTTAGCTGTATGGCTTGAGACATATTATTTAAATGATTTATTTCCAGTGAAAAAAGATCCAAGAATCAGAAGTTCAAAACCTAATTTGTAACGTCACTCCATTTCCATCTTCCATACACAGAATAGAAACAACATCTAATTCTCAGAGATCTAAGGACTTCCATTTGTAATATTGCGAGACATTTATAAGGGATCTCTTAAGAGAAACCTGATTAGCATTTTCAGCTATCATTTTTACTTGGCTCCTAAGCACCAGCCGATGTCATAAATGTATTTGCATATGGACAGGAAAGCAGATTCTATTACCCCTCTTTTGCAGATAAGGAAACACGGGCTTGGATATGTTAAATGACATTGCCAAAGTTACACAGTTGGCAACTTACTAAGCCAAGTCCAGAATATGGAGCTTCTGACTACAACCGAACGCGTCTTCTCAGAACCAAAGGGCTCTGCAGTAGACAGAGTTTGTGCCTGCGTATATCATCATGAAATTAACATGTCTTATCGCAAGACAGCCTTGGTGATTCTTGTCACACGAAGCCATTTTATCCTACTCCTTTTCCATGCCTTTCGTTCCAGGGAGGAGACCTTGACATCCCCTTTAATTTTGCTCCTTTTTCTTCTTTTCCCTCTTTTGGGCTCAAACCTGATTCCACTTCAGAGTCTTAGAATCCCAGTCAATTAAATGAGGCAATCCACTCAAAAAGTTGGAAACTGCAAAACGCTTAAAAACATAAGAAACTGATGATCATCTTTGTTATGACTAAGCTTACAGTTCCATATTTATTCATGGTTAATGTCATTTTCCCTTGCCTTTTAGGATCTGGCTTCTTGAAATTTCTCCTCTCTCCCCTTGTCAAAATGCATACATTTGCAAAACTGGGTCTCTCTCTTTTGGTCCCTGTCACGTGTCAGTTCTCTTCAATCCTTGTGCATTTTCCAGGTAACCATTCTTCTGCCCAAATGGCTCGGCCACAACCATTTCTGGTGTCCCCATCAATGATTTGTTTTTCAGTTCAGATTCCACCTATCTATCTGTGTCCCAGAAAGAACCTCTGACACCTAAAACAGTTCCTGCCGGTTAACATCCTTCTGTCAAGAGTTTTGCCCTGATTTAGACCAATTCTTGACAGCTTCCCACAGGCAAACACCTGCAGAAACCTGCCAGTAGTCACAGGTGGATTTGGGGACCTGAAGTGGATCTAACGATGCGAATTCATGAATTCTTCCTGCAACTTATGAAAAAGTGAGGGGAACATCAGCTCCCCCAAGTCATTTTGCTATGCAAAGAGAACAGCAAGAACCCGAAACATCTGTTGTTTCAGAGGCGTTTACACAGATACTTAGTGATGCAGCAGGTCCAGCGGTGTTTGCCGGTTATTTCCAAATACTTTATCAGCAAGAAGTATTTTTAGTCTTTGGGGGATATTGTACATGGCAGACACATTGTTGACATCTGGCAGGTTCATATGCAACCACTGAGATCTTTCAAAACAAAACTGTTGCAAAGGATATTTAAACCCAGAATGTCAGCTGGGAATAAAATGTTCCCTTCTTTGACTGTCTTTCCTGGTGTGAAATGTACAAATTTTAAAGATTAGGAGTGAGTCAATTTAGATACTCGGCAACACAGAGATGGAAAGAAAGTGTTTTTCTGAATGTCATACCCTTCTATAATTACAGAGGAAAACTGCATTTTTATAAAGAAAAATAGGAGAATTTTTATACATTTTCTTTCCTGGACTCATTCAGGCATATAACTTGGCAGTTCACTGTCATGTGCCCTGGAATTAGATTAGGCTCAGACTCTGACTCTACTGCTTGCAAATCTGTGTGGTTCTCAGCCCGATGTTTAACAATTCAGGGCTCAGATTCTTCCTCTGTAAAATGGGAATATCAATGGACCCATCACCCAGGATTGCTATGATAACTGTCAGACATTCAGTGTTAGAACCATGCTTGGTGCAATAAATGCTCAAAAATAGCTGCTATTTTGCTGTTTATAGAGAAATCAATGCACTAAGAAAGGTATAAGGGTTTGGGGGTTGATTTTGTGTTTTTTCTTTTCTCTTTTTTTCTTTTTTTTCAGAGAAAGATGATCAGCATTAGATAATACTTTACTTTTCTGAAAGCAATTATTTACAAAAATATTTCTATGAAATTGCTATGCTTGACTCCTATTGAAATTATTCGATGTAAAAATCAAAGCAGAATAACTGTGCTTAAAACATTTCTAGATTTTCTAAGACATTGGTCTATAGAATTTTTCAGTTATTCTAGAAATGAATATTCAAATAAAGTCTAATGCTTAGAATATAAGATGTAAAACCCATCTCTGTCAAAGCTTAACCATTCCATTGCCTTTGTGCAGTTCAAATACAAGGATACTTCAAGCTGTTTGCAGAAAAAAATTGAATTAAAGTACGAGTGTATTTAGATGCAAAAAAATGGTTTTTTTTTCAGATAACAGTTTTTATAAACCTTTTAAAGTCCCCTTGTGACATAAGTCTTGAATAGTAGAGGAAATAATTTAAATGTTAATCAAACATGATTTGCTTCTTTCCTTTTTTTTTTTTTTTTTAGAGAGAGATTTTTGCCATAGGGCTCACGCACTCACCAGGGAGATTCTGAGAGACAGAAAGCTAGAAGTCATCCCCCAGGGGGAATGGCCAGGCCGCAATCCCTTCTCCTCCAATCTCCCCTCGGGATTTTGGGCATGCACTCTCACACGCCGAGCACGATTTCTTGCTTTCTGTCACTCTATCTCTCAGGCAAGCACCCACACACTATAGCAAAAATCTTTCTCTCTCAAAAAAAAAAAAAAAGGAGATTGTCAGGCCAGCAGGTGGCATAGTGGTTAAGGCATTGGACTTCCACATGGCCAACTGTGGTTCGAGTCCCAGACATAGTGATTTGGAAATCATTCAGGGAGCATGTGCATGCATGCCCAAAATCCTAGGAGGAGAATAAAGGAGAAGGGATTACTGTGTGACCATCCTTCCAGGGGTTGATTTCTCACTTTTCCTCTCATATTCTCTCTCTCTCTCTCTCTCTCTCTCTCTCTCTCTCTCTCATAAGTACATGCACCCTATGGCAAAAATACTAAAAAAAAAAAAGTTATTCTATACATGCCAACAGTGCAATAAAAACAATCTGGAATGTTATGGCAGTTTATGAATGGGATACCAGAGCCATATCCATCAATTAACCAGGAAGGGAGAGGGAGAGAAATTGGCAAAACCAAACAGCTACAGATTATGTTCTAAGCTATCACCCTAAGCCTCAAAACTGAATGTGAAGTGAGAAGAACAGAAGCTACAAAAACAGAAAAGGAAAATTTTAAAGTCCAGTGTTCAAACAATATCAGTATTACTTGGGAATTGGAGGAAAATTAACAAAAAAAAAAATCCATGTGTGAGGGAGACCATTATGGAAGCCTATTTTATCATTTTTTGAAGGAGTTTGGGCTCATTGGCAGGACTCAGCTCTGTGTTCTCGTACCTCATTTTAAGAATTCCGAGTTCTTATTTCCAGAACTCTGGACACCATCTCCAGACATCCAGTTCCAGAGCCAGCTCTCAGAAGTACCTCCTCTCACTCTCTGGCCCAAGTTTGGCCACCATTTTCAAGGAGAGAAATTGATGGGTATTATCTGTTGAAGATATTTTGTAGTTTTATCAACAGTATTAGGGAGAAATGTTCACCTGTTGAAATATCCATTTTGTAAGATAAATAATGATTGAATGTATGGAAGAAAATGAAATGAAAAAAAACTGATTATGAGGTAAAAACATTTAAACATGTAAATAATTTGTTTAAAAATAAATAAATAAATAAATTTTAAAAAAAGAAAGGTATGGGAACAGAGCAGGCTGAGAGCAAGAAAAAAGGAAGAGGAGTGGATTTGGGCACCTGTGGCACAGCCCGATTGTTAGGCCATGAACAATACCAGGAGTCTTCAAAGTTTTATGGAAAATATGTATTTTGACAAGATACTAAAATTGGCAAGAGAGAAACATCAGATTTCTGCCGTTTATCAAAGGATATCCCATCAGGCTAACAGCAGACTTCTCATCGGAATCAATGTGAGCAAGGAAAGAACGGGAAAATATATTCGAGTGTTAAGTGAAAAACAATTTCAACCAAGAATTCTTTATCAGCAAGATTATGCTTTATATGGGAAGAAAAGACAAAAACATCCTCAGATAAACAAAACCTGAATTTACCAATACCAGAACAGCCCTCCAAGTTCTGAATGGAGTGCTGTTCAAGGAAAACTTAAGACAGACACACAGAAATAACAGTCCAAAAACAACCAAGAAAATGGCCAGCTTAATAGTAGGGACAAGTCTGGAGTTGAATGTTAACTTCCAGAATTTAAACAGAAAGATTGGACCACAACAGAAGAGAGATTAATTACATGAGACTGAACTGATGAAATAAAATTTTATGACTTCTGACTAAAACATTACTGATTTTCTTCTATGCTTTTTTTTCAGATTTAAGAATTTTTGTCTTCTCTTGAACTGTTGATAGATTCATCTACCTACTATTTGAACAGAATCCTAAGCTTTTTCCTGGCTTTAAGTCTTAAGCAAATTTCTCTTAATATTTTTTTGATTTTGGTTTATTAAAGCTAAAACTGCTTTTCTTGAAATGAAAAAATATATATTAAAAAAAAACAGCTATTAAATGACCACAGTAAGCTATAAGGCCGCAGCTAGGTGCTACTTTAAAGTATATTCATTCTACTCACTGGGTTTTATGTTTAAAGTCAGATGTGTTCGCAGATATGTGTATATCAGCTGAACTTGCTATTGAAAGTATTTAGATTAATTAAGATATTTTGTGAATCAATAAAATGTTTGTGTGGCGGGTGGCAGGGGGGGAAGGGAAGCATGGAAAGTAACTGTAGATACCAGAGACAGTTTGGGAAGAGGGTAGAAGATGGCAGAGGGTGAAAAATAGGGAATCAAGGGGAAAATAAAAAGAAAAATATATAAGAAACAAGAAATGGAAAATTATTTGTTGATGATAACATGTATGATAATATCCTTGATTAAGCCAATCTACAGTGTATTCTGGATGGGAAATAACATTTGGTATGCTATGATGATGTATAGTGAATAACTGTAAAATAAGTAAATTTAAAAGAAATAAAGAAAAACTATGCTTGGATTTCAAAAAATATATTATACCAGAATAAACTTATACCATAATTCCATTTTACCAGGAACCTTTTGACATCACGTCATAATGTTTCTCTCCTCATGATATCAGGCATGTGCCTTCTAACCTTGTAGCTAGGATGAAGCAAGCCACATGAGTCACTGATCCACACACCTAAGATTATAAATCTAGAAGGTGCGATAAGGATGAACCTTGGAAATCTTTAAAGTAAATATTAATGATTACAATACAGATCACATCGTATTATAACTTTATGACCTACAAAGAATTTCAGCTCACGAGCAATCAAAGTTGATGATGCCTATAAGAGCAGAACTAATCAGAACAGGTTTTTGGTAAAGCGTCTGAAATAAGGGACAGGGAAGAACAATGGAGGGGAGCAGCTATTGATAATGTGTACACAAAAGAGGAAAACTCTGTAACTGCAGAGATTGTAGTAACTGTTTCTCCTGTCCTTTCTTAATGAAAGAGATTCTGGGACTAGCAGTTGGTGTAATGGCTATGTCCTTGGACTCCCGTATAGTCGACCACGGTTTGAGTCCCAGACCCAGTGGCTTAAACTCACACCGGGCACATGTGCGTGCGTGCCCAAGATCTCGAGAGGAGAATGGAAGAGAAGGGATTGCAGAGTGGCCATTTCCCCAGGGGGTGATTTCTCACTTCCTGTCTCTCTCTTTCTGGTGAGTGTATGCATCCTATAGCAAAAACCTCTCCCCAAAAAGGAAGGAAGGAAGGAAGGAAGGAAGGAAGGAAGGAAGGAAGGAAGGAAGGAAGGAAGGAAAGAAAAGAAGAAAGGAAGAAAGGAAGAAAGGAGATTCTTTTTTGTTAGCATATTTGTTTTAAGAAAGTCAAAGGCATTGTTTTTAGAGAGAAAGATGACAGCATTTGCAGAGGTAAAATGAAAGGTGAGAAAGAATGTGGCACTGGGATCAGCAGATGGCATAATGGTTACATTGCTGAACTCCCACATAGTCAATGACAGTTCAAGTCCTGGACCTGATGACTAGAAACACGCTGGGCACATGTGCGCGTGTGCCCAAGATTCCAAGAGAAGAACGAAGGGGAAGGAATTGTGGCATGGCCATCAACCCTTGATGGGGATTTCTTGCTTTCTGTCTCTCTGTTTCTCTCTGTCTCTGTGTAGAGTGTGTGTGTCCTATAGCAAAAATCTCTCTTTAAAAAAGGTGAAAAAGGTGGCAATATGAGGTCATCATTCATCATTTAACTGAGAAATGAATAAACTTAAAAAAATACAATCTGACCATTTATCTTTTTCCAAAATGTTACTAAAAACAAGGAAAGAGAAGAAGCAAAGAGAAAGAGAAATTCCAATAGCTTTCATTGTAAGGGATGATGAATATGGAGAAGCCATCCCATTTGGGCATTTGGGCAGACAGCCTTAGTCCAGTTTTTCTTCCCTCTTCTCCCTTTCTTTTCTTGTCCCTGAGAGATTCTGTTTTGCTGCACGAATCATTTTCTTCCCTAATCACAGTGTTTTATCTTTACAGATGTGCCTGATTCTTTAAGAAGAAAAACAAACAAACAAACAAACAACTATGTATTTTCTTTTTCTTTCTTTTCCCTCTGAAGATGGTACTCATTTTAGTGGGAATCTTACCTTCAGGGTTGGCTTGGATGCACACTGCTCAGGCACAATGGATCCATTGTGCATGCCCATGATCCTGGCTGACTGAGGGTAGGGGTGGATCATAGTGTGGGGCCCTGTTGAAGGTGCTCTCTCCCCATAAAACTAAGAAACTTTCTAAAGAATTATCTTCTCATGTATTTTTGGATTCTAGACTGTGGTGTGCCTCTGCTTTAACTGTGTTCTACAAAAGTCCTCATTCTCTGCACTCTTGCTCTCCTCCATACCACGCTCCAAAGTGGCTCACTCTGTTTCAGTAGGCTGTTGCTTTTGCTGCTTCTCAAAAATCTCCAGTCAGGGGAACCAGCAGTTGGCGTAATGGCTATGTCGCTGGACTCCCACGTAGTCGACCGCGGCTCGTGTCCCGGACCCGGTGGCTTAAAACTCATGCCAGGTGGGTGTGCGTGCATGCCCAAGATCCTGAGAGGAGAATGGAGGAGAAGGGATTGTGGCGTGACCATCCCTCCTGGGGGGTGATTTCTCGCTTTCTGTCTCTATGTCTCTCTCTGTCTGTCTGGCGAGCACACACGCCCTATAGCGAAAACTTCTCAAAAAAATAAATAAATAAATAAATAATATCCAGTCAGATCCTGCTTCAGAACTGTTTGCACTTGCTTTTGTGTCTGCTAACTGGAATGTCTTTTCAATGGCTTAGCGACTCACCTAACATTCTCTCTGTCTCTCTCTCTCTCTCTCTCTCTCTCACTCTCTCTCTATTTCTCTTTTTCTCTCTCACACACACAGATTATTTGAGCATCTGCTCTAACTTCCTCTCCTCAGAGGAGTCTTCCTTCCCAAAATCTATAAATGTTTCTAACTTCCCTCATCCCTTCCCACCACCTTCCCCTCCCTGTTTTTAAGAGCACTGCTCATTCCCTGGCATGAGACCACATGCTAACGTGCAAATATCTACAATACATTTTTACAACGAAGACTGTCACAAAATCCTGAACCACAGTCCACAGGGCCATGTTTTAGGGGCACATGGGGGCCCTCATACCTCCGTGATATGCCCACTGGACTTTCAGAGCCCCTATAGATTAGGTGTTGGATGGTGCTGGATGAATGATCGTTCCTCCTTTCTTCTCACTTAGATTCCACTTCATTATCTAGTCTTCTACTAAATACCTGTAATCAAAGTTCTTTTCTCTTTAGTCAGTGTAGTGGTTAGAACTACGTGATTTGTTGAAAGACTGAATAGGGAATGAGCTCACTAAATGGAACCCACCTGTCAAAACATTTATTGGCTTTTACCACACACTCTGTAATACCCTATTGAGGCTGCATTTTGAGAGCACTAAAAACTAATAGCCGAAAGAAGTGGCATGCATATAGTCCAGTGTAGTCAAGGGTGGAGAATCCGCACCTACAGTAATTTGTACAAGGTGGTAAATTCTTCACAAGCTGTCATCTCTATATTTAAAATGCTGAGTTTTGATACTTGTTTTATAACCAACACAAATATATGCTTAGTGTACTTAGTGTTCTACTGTCCATGTATGCATTCTTTTCTTTTCTCGTTTTTATGCCAGAGAGTTGTGGGCATACAAGGGAGAGGAATGGGGAGAGAAAGCACCCCTCAATGGGACCTGGTGACACTGCAATTCTTCCTCCAGTTCTCCATGGTCAGGATCTTGGATACGCATATGCTCCTGGTGTTTTTCTCAAATTAGAGTCCAGGATTTGAATCCTGATAATCCAGCTTCCTCTGTGCCACACCTAACCACTGTGCTACAGGGCTGGTCATGCTTGCATTAGTTTTGCTAAAATTCTTAGAGAAAGCAGATTTTTCCAACACTGCTTGCCTAACTACACCCCTTTCAAGGACTCCACTAATTTTATATAGACCTTTTCCCACTGAGATATTATAGAAATAGTGATATTATTATAAAGATAATATCAATACCTAACATTTTTTGTCCCTTTCTCTCTTTTTTTTTTTTTTTTTTTTTTTTTTTTTTTTTTTTTTTTTTTTTTGCCAGAGGATGCTTGTGCTCAGAGAGAGAGCATGCCAGGCATTACACCAAACCCTTGTCATTCATTTCCTGTTAATTAAGCAGGTAAAAACATATGATTCTCATTTTAATGATGAGGAAACTGAGGCTTACAAAGGTCATATATTTAGTTAGGCAGGATGTAAATCCTGACCTGGGGCCAGCCGTTGGCATGATGGTTAAGGCAATTGAATCCCACATGACTGATGATAGTAGTTCAAGTACCAGACCTGGCAGCTTAAGAAACACCTCAGGCACCTGTGTGTGCATGCCCAAAATCCCGGAAGAAGGGCGAGATGGAGGAGGTGGGATTACGGTGCAGCCATCTGCATGGTTGGAGCACGAGGCGAAAGGGTAGGGAGATGCCCCCTGACTCCTTCTGGCGAGTACACATGCCCTCTGGCAAAATTTTAAAAGCTAAATAAATACAAACACATCCTGGTCTGTCAGAGCTCCAAGCTTCTGTCCTGCTTTATGGAGCACCTTATCTATTTTCTGGCAGTCAAAATCCTCTAGCACCTGGAGTCATGTGACAATGACAGACAGAGGGGTGTAGGAGATCTCATAGTACCTAGTACCTGGCAAATGCCTGCTCCTAATGGGATATTTCTTTTCTTTTTAGAGAAATATTTTTGCTATAGGGCATGTGCACATGCTGGAGAGACTCAGATAGACAGAAAGTGAGAAATCACCCCCCAGGGGGGATGGCCATGCCACAATCCCTTCTCCTCCACTCTCCTCTCAGGATTTTGGACATGCACACACGCCTGGCATGAATTTCAAGCCGCCAGGTCTGGGACTCGAACCCAGGTCAACTACGTGAGAATACAATGACGTAACCATTATGCCATGTGCTGGTCTCTAATGGGATATTTCCAAAGTGACAACAGTAAAACAGCATCCAGACTGACGTGGAAAATGAATTCTTAGCAGCTGCAGAATGTAAGAATCCAGTAGTACTGGAGACACAGCTGAGGTGGATCAAGTCGCATCCAGGTCCCCCAGAGGTGAAAAGGAAAAACAGAACTCAGCCCAGGCAAGAGCCCAGAGAGGAAGGAAGTGACATCAGAGCAAAGAGCAATGGGCTTCTCCTCAAATCCGAGGATTCAGAAGAAAGTATATCTAACACTTTCTTATTACCTGTACTTTTAGCTTTGATCTGAAAGGGACGAGTTGGTTCCCTTTTAGTCTAGATTTATTTTATGACCTCAGGCATGTTCGAGTAACTCAAGTATTACATTTTTCTCACAGCCATTTTAAAGCTAATTAATTTATCAAGCACTTGCCAGTTTTCCCATTCTTGTTCATAACTACCTCCAAATCTTTAATTTCTAAAGTCATTTTGATTTTGAAGTTACTTATATTTCTTATGGTCTACTAGTATGTTCCTTGATTTTTTTTTCATGCTCAAAATGTTATGGGAATACTACGCTTCTAGATTCAGTCATTTAAATTGTCAAAAAGTATACCCTCAAGATTACATGCAGAGAAAGCCCCTTACCCCAGCGATTTTTCTGTATTAATGGGGTATCAATCTTTTACTGATTTGAAGTCTACATCTTCTCAACACTGTAAGTTAGATGAGGTACTAATTTTTTTAATAATTTAAATTATTTTTTATTGTATTTTTTTTCCAATTTTTCAGAAGGTAAATTCAGACATGTAGCTTTGTGCACAGTGAAAATATTAAACAGTATTAGTGACACATTTAGATTATGTATCTAGAGCATTTTTACTTGAGTCTCAACCACATTTCCTCATGGTACTATTGATATACATTGTAATAGAAGAAAAGGGGTGTTTGGGAGAGGGTATTCAGTAAGTAACCTATACCCACATTGACATGTCTTCCCTAACCTGATAGTTCGCTTTGTTGATTTAATTAGGGACTGTTAAAAATAAAACTAGCCTTGAGAAGCAAAGAGTAAATACATTATATTACATGACTCTTCTACATTCAGTTCAATTTACAAATTTTTTTTTTGAAAGAGGTTTTTCCTATAGGTTGCATGCACTCACCAGAAAGACAGAGAGAGACAGAGAAACAAAAGCAAGAAATCACTTCCCGGGTGGATGGCCACACCACAATCCCTTCTCCTCCATTTTCTTCTCGGGATCTTGAGCACGCACGCACATGCGCCCAGTGTGAATTTAAGCCACTGGATCTAGGAATCGAACTGCGGTCAACTACGTGGGAGTCCAGTGACACAGCCATTATGCCAACTATTGGTCCCCCAATCTACAATATTTATTGAATGCCTATAGAAGCCCTTTGCTGTGGTAGGCGCTATTGATGATATATCTTTTTTAAATTATTTTCCAGTTTCTTGATATCCATTCATTTATTTTATCTTTGCAACATTTGTGGAAGGCATGTATAATCCCCACTTCATAGATGAGGAAATAGGTTCAGACAAGAAACTGACTATAGGCTACATAGATGATCATTGTGTTGAAGTAGAACTTCAAGCTCTCTCTGACACTAAAACCCCATTTCTCTCCAATTCATACCCAATCACAGCATATACAATTAAATGAACTTTTGTATCTGTTTAATATGAGCAGTGGAGGTAGCCAAATCAAAAAACTAATAAACTAAAATAGCCATTTCACTTTGACTGTATGGTTCATTAACTGTCTACCTACAGTTGCCAACTAGATGAGTAACTGTAAAGTCTCTAAATTGCTTTAGGTTCTGTAGACATAAGCCTGGTACTGTTTGATTCTGACTCTAATGATATTTAATTTCATATTTCTAATAGCTTTGTGGCTGGTGGGTATCCCAGGAGATAAGAAGCAAAAAGCTTTGAGAATGACCTCAGTGGGGTGTATTCAGTAGTCTTGAGGATAGGACAGATGTGCCCCCCGTAAAAAAAAATCTCCATGCACAAAAGTCAGTATTACAAACAGAAACATGAGGAAATATTGGCTCAATTACAAAATGACTCCTCTGTTTTAAAAAATTCAATGCAAATTTTATTTCATCCGAAAGACCATTCAGTATATTTGAGATAGTATTTTAGTACATGAATGTGAATTACACGTCTTTTGAAAGATATATCTATTGAGATTATGTTAAGTGAGACATATCATATCTGTATCGATTTGATGAAATGCTTGTCCTATAGAGAGCATAAAATATTTCTCTCACTCATTCTTGTAATAATTTTTAAAGCAAACAGAGACGAGGGCAGACACACACACACACACACAAAAAAAAAAAAAAACTGGGGTGCTACTGTGGCCACTTCAGTCTATTCTAGTGACTAGTATCTCAAATCTTGTAAAACTTTCGAAGAAATATGACAATATGTTGTCCCCACTCATTCCAACTTCTGAAGAAGCATTTTAACTGAGAATTAGCTAAACTTTTTCTACAGAAAGTATATGTGAATACAGTGTAAAATTTATTCTACAGGAAGTATGTGAATACTTTAAAGTGTAATCATGTTTAATTTGAAGGAAATGTTCTTTCAGTAGAATGAAGATTGACCTACTCAAGGATATTAAAATGTACAGGGGTTCACATTTTGTGCTAATATTTTATCATTTTGAAAACTTATTCTTAAAAGACCCCCACATTGCATTTCAGTAAAGTGGTATCATTTTCTTTGACAACCATTAATAGCTATTAGATGTTGAAAAAAAAGGCTTTCTATAGATCATTAAAGTACACTTAAGTAATTTATAATTGACAATTAAATCATCATCACATTGCATTATCATAAGTTTGATAGATCTGCTGCTTTTAAAGTGCTGAGAAGAAAGACCCTTTTGTAAGACACCCCACTACAGACTATTCTTGTATTTTAACTGATCACAATGCACACATTGTCTCGATATATATGCTCCGTATTCATCTTTTACAAGTTTCCTTTTGTGAGGACGCTGTGTGTGGGAGTCTGGTTCATGCTGGAAACAGCGTCCTTACTGAAACGTGGAGCCAGCAGCAGCCACCTTTAAACCTTTGCCCTTGCCATTGTCTTAATAAATGTAAAATAGAGCTAGAGCTTTCCACTTTGAAAGCCCAGATTCCTCATTCTCTCTTCCCCTCTCCTTTTCCTTCCTTTCTCTGAATATCGCTGAATGTGTGAGCAATATACATGTTGCCATGATGGTGGCCACACTAAGAGTGACCCTCATTCTTGGGTAGCCAATGAACATGGGCCTTACTCTAAGGATAAAAGAGGCATGTGGATAATCTGTAAAATTTTAACTCCTGTTTTCTTCCCTCAGAAATTTGTGTACTTACCATATGTGCAAGGGGTCTTCAAGTAGTTCCTGAAAACATGTATTCTAAAAAACAACTCTATGCATGATTTTCAAACATTTTTGCACCCAAATAAATTTGTATTTTAATTCCATTTCCCCACAAGTATTTTGGAATCCTTGCTTAGAAATTCTAGGTCAAATAGTTATATGTTCATATGGAAATATGGAAAACACTGAATTTAAGAGGGAACTGTAATTATTTATGTATCTATTTGTCTCATGAGGAACTTCTAAAAAGTCCATAGATCATTGATTAATTTCTTTTATACATTTTGTTTCACCCTACAGTAACAATAGAAATCATCTACATAATGTAAACCTTAAAAATAATAGAGTATGTTCTCTCTGTCTCAAACCACTAAAAAGTAAAAAAAAGTCAAATTTTCATATAATTTGCTAAACTCTGAGATAGGTCAAAGTACCAATAGATTTTTCTCTCTAATATCTAAGAAAGATATTTTATAATATGGACATAATCAAGTTTTATATGAGTCTGATTAATCTTATAAAGATTTATCAACGTTACTACATCTTCCTACTATTATTTAATTTATGAATCTTAAGAGTTTTCATGTGTGATAAATGCATCACATTAAAGATTAAAAAGTAGGATGGGTGATTTTTAAGTTTTTTAAATATTAAAATTATTAGATATTGATAACCAATTAATAAAAATTAAAATTTTAATTAACTAGGAAGGAGCAAAAAGTACTGCATAATCAGATTGAGTATCTTTATTTTTTTTTATTTCTTCCATAAGAAAAGGAGACAGAAGATTGGGGACACCCCAGACAGTATCCCCATGCTGCAACCCTTCCCCCAGACTCAGTCATACAGGATCAGAGGGTACACACATGCATCTGATGTGCATGGGAGACCTACAGACGGAACCTGGGACCTTTATGTGCCTCAGATTCCTTTTCCCTTTCTGCCACCATCACCTGAGACTGAGCATCTTTTTTATTTTGAGTTGTTAGATTTTTGCTATAGGGTGCATGCACTCACCGGAGAGACAGAAAGCAAGAAATCACCCCCCATCACCACCCCCAGGGAGGATGGACACACCTCAATCCCTTCACTATTCTTCTTTCGGGATTTGGGGCACAAACACATACATGCCAGGCGTGAGTTTCAAGCCTCCAGGTCCAAGACTCGAACCTCAGTTAACTACGTGAGTCCAGCAACATAACCATTACATTATCTGCTTGTCCCAAGACTGAGTATCTCGATGGTGAAGAATAGTTTCATGCAGAACATCTACTCAGTGATTGTTGTTCCTTAATGAAATTGAACTAATGAATTCAGGGGGTTCAAACCACTCTTGAAGTCACTGTGGCACAATTGTAATGGATAATTCAGGTGATCGCCTGACTCAGGGTGGCCAGACTATCTAGGAAGAATGTGTGAAATCAGTGTTAGCAATCAGAATCACAATGGGCAGGCCTTCCTGCTGCCATATGTAATGTGCATGTAATATGTAAGCGTATAAAAGGGGAAAGGAGGCTCCCTGTTGTGAGGACTTTCAGTGGTACTGTTAAAGAAAGGCACAACCCATGGAGTGCCTGATGAAAATGCTAAGAGAATGCTGTAGAAGTGTATAAATCATTCATTTTATGGGAAGAAGCTAAAAATCGCCGAGAGACTTGCTGAAAGTCAGCCATGGACAGAGGAATTGGCAGAGGTGGTCTTTCATTTTCAGTCCTGCCATCTCGATTTGGTTCTACTATTTGAAACACGTCTCAAGGTATTAATGGAAGAAAAAAAAAAAAAAAAGATTGTCAAGACTGCAGAGACTCTTGATTCCAAAATACAAGCAGCAAAAATAGTTGATAATTTTAAAACATGTAGTGAAAACATTATAATAGCTCTTCAGGGAATTTTTTTTTTTTTTTCTGTTCCTGGTAGTGCAGTAAAACCTCACTAATTCAGAATAGTCTTTGCTAAAATTGGAAACTTTTCAAATGTAAACTATTTTTGTAAATATAATAAATGAAGGCATACGTATACTACTTAGTTAAAAGGAGTAAATTAAAGAAAAATATGCCACAAACAGGACCATATAAATTCCTAAATCTTAATTTGTCAAGTTACATCATTTGCTCTTTACTCAAAAAAATATATATATTCTTTGGGATTTCTAGTTAAGATCATGTTTTGCCTTATGGCTCGTGACATAGTGCAGAGAGAGAACAATCAAAGAGTCATACTTCACCACCAATTACGGTTTATACAAAAAGAAAAAGATGTTTAATTTATAATGTGTAATGTAATATAATTAATCACTTCAGTAGATAAACAAGAAAAACAAATTATCTTAACAAATACTGAATAAAGTTATGCCCCTGGGCTGGCCCCACAGCACAGTGGTTGGGCTGTGTATTAGGAGCTGGATCCCACATGGCTGACCATCGTTTGAATCCTGGCACAGCAGCTTGGGAAACATGCCAAGTGTATATGCCCAGAATCCTGATGGAAGCGAGTGATGGAGAAGAGAGATTGCAATGTCGCCACTCCCCTCAAGGGGGTGTTTTTCTCTCTTGCTCCTGCTTTCTCTGGAGTGTGCAGATACCCTCTGGCAATTAAAAAATAATGTAAGTCATTTTTTTTTTTAATTACCAGATTACCGAGAGAGACAGAAAGCACTATGCCCAATGGGGTGTGATCAAACCACAATCTCTTCTCCATTTCTCCATTTTTTTGGAATTTGGTGTATACTCGTGCACACACACTCAGCATGTTTTTTAGATTGCTGGGGCCTGGATTTGAAGTGTGGTCAGACATGCAAAATCCAGCGATCTATATACAGCATTTAACCACTGTGCTGTGAGGTGGCCCTAAGGCATTGAATCTAAGGGGTTAAAAAAAATCTTAAAAAAATGAGAGATGCAGGGACCAGCAGATGGTGTAATGGTTATGTCACTGGACTCCCAAAAAGTCAACTCCAGGACCTAGGGTCTTAAAACTCATGCCAGGCACGTGTGCATGTGTACCCAAAATCCCAAGAAGGAGAAGGGATTGCAGCATGGCCATCCCCCCCTCCCCTGGGGGTGATTTCTTGCTTTCTGTCTCTCTGTCTTTCTCTGTCTCTCCAGTGAGCACAAACACCCTATAGCAAAAATCTCTCTTAAAAAATTGGGGGGATGCAAAGACATTTATAAAATTTAATAAAAGATAGTTCTCTGAAGCTATCGTTTGGGTAAGAGAGGATCAAGGGTGAAAATGATCATCATTTATTAAATAATGATCTGGAAGGTCTAGTCTTAGCAATAAAACATGGAACTAAAGTAACAGATATGCTAATTAGAAACACAATGGTAAAATGTTATCATTTGCAAGAGATTGATATAAAAAAAAAGATGATAACCAACTAAAAATCTGTAAGAATTTAGGGAGAGTATAATGCAAAAATAACCCCAATAAAAGTGCTTTAAATCAATAACATTACCTTAAATCAATAACAGCAGATATGGAAACTATTTAAGGAAACAATAAGTCCTTCCTGGAAGAGAAAACATTAAGATTTTAGTCAATTTAGAGTTAACCCATGCTTCCAGATAAGAAAAACAAGGGCTATAAAGATGCTAAATTATTCAAGATAAATCCAAAGCTTCAGTACAAATACTAATCAAAATATCAGTAGGATTTTTTTTTGAATGGACAAGATTATTTCAAATCTCAACTTGAAGTTCTTTTTGAAAGGAACAAAAAACAATTAGGGTAACTTACCACTGCAGTTGTTATAAGACATAGCTATCAAATTTCATAATTAAAGCAATGAGGTACCAGCCTCAGAAATGACAGATTTTTTAACACAGGATCTTATACATAAACATATACATATTACCCCAAAACCACCTGGAAAGGGTCGAGTAACAATTGATACTGATAAAACTGCCTGCATAGGCGACAGGGAGAATTCAGTTTGAAGCTTTACCTTATACCAGGCACCAATATAAATTCTAGATTAATTTATTTAGGGACATCAGTAAAATAAAATATATGTAATACTCGAAAAACTTACTTTCAACAATTATTACTTATATTAAAAAAAATGCCTTGTTATGTATTTTTTAAATAGGATCATTTTATTTTAAGATTATTTATTTGGTTATTTCTTTTAACTTGACCAGAGAGGGACAGAGTGAGAGTAAGAGAGAGAAAGTGGGAAAGCAAGCCACCAGGTCCAGCACTCAGACAGCGGTAGGGCATATGGGAATCCAGAACCCTTAACTACCATGCCACCTGCCAGCCCCGCCTCATTATATTTTAAAAACAATGTAAAATTCTGTGACCTCTACAACCTCAATTTTTTATAAGAAGATGAAGCATATGCATTGAAAATGACTAAAAGGAAATATACCAAAAGTTAAACATTATTTCTTTCTAGCCACAATTAGGTGATGATCATTTTTCTTTTTTCTACTTATCTGTATTTCCAAGCAATTTTGTGAGCAGGAATTGCTTTTATAATCATTAAAAATAATAAACATTATTTTTAAAAGAATTACATTCTGTATCCAAATTATCAGTAAATCTAAGTTGATGGCATTTAAATTAAGAATGTTTTAATCGTAAAGTTTTAGTAGTGTAATATTATACGCTCAGTGGGAAATCAGTGCATTACACTGATAAGTTTCATTTGTAGCAAAATGCTAAACAGTAAGGCTAAAAAAGGAAATGCTCTTCCAGAGATTTCTCAATAAATATTGTTACAAAAGAAATTTTGTTTTGTTCTGAAACAGCCTAGAAGTAGGATTCAATAGGTTTCTCACGAAACGGACTAATGACACTTTTCTACTGCTGTCACCGTGGTTTGGATGTCATTTGAAGCAGTTTGTGTTCTCAGTGGCTTTGCCCAACCCTAATGGTTTGGGAGGTGTTATGGCATTGACCCTCATTTATAGAAATGAGAATGAAATGCTTTCAGATGCTTACAGAATCTTTTTGAGGTGTGTATGTGTGTGTGGTATCTGTTGTTTTGTTTGTGTATGTGGAGGTTTTTTTTTTCCCCCTATAAAGTATTCCTTTTGAAGTTCAGAGCTTAGGCAGAGAAAGCCTGAGTGTGGCGGGTGTAACTTTTGAATGCATAAAACAGCAGCTTTAATCTTAGGTGATGATTGACACCAAACAAAATGCAGGCTCTCTCTTTGTTCTCCAAAAACACAGTGAAATACATGTGAGTATCTGTGGGGTTGGGTGTGCATGCATATACATTTGTATGTGTGTTTTGTTTGTGCAGTGTAGGAAAAAGGCTTGCAAAGTTCAGCCCGAGACAGCTAATGAATTTGGCGCTCTTCAAACTGTCTCCTAAGGACTAATTCTAATGACAGGCCAATGACATATGCACTAAGAGAATGTGACAAGAGTCTCAGTTGGGACAACCACAGCTGAGGAGACTGAGGAGAATGGGCTACAGAGACCTCTGGTGACTAGGCTCAGAGCCTGGAGAGTTTCGGATGTGATGTCACACCTGCCTGTCACCTGAAAAATGATTGGTGAATCAGCTGGGTGATTAACTGCTCCTATCAAATTAGGTGATTATGCAAAGACAAGGTTATCTGAAAAAAGAATAAGAAAGTTTTATTCCCCCCAATATTTTATTCTTCTTTTTTCTTTTGGAGAAAGTTTTCCACAAGCTTTTCATCTTTTACCAGTTTCTCTAATATATATATATATATATATATATATATATATATATATATATATAGCTACTGTGTTTTATATATAAACAGTGTCTGCCCCAAAGATTGGAGAAAATCAGAGATACTCTTCATTTTCATAGAGTCACATGTAATCCTGTAGCCTTTTGAACCTTTGATCATCTAAAAGTAAACGGCAGGTAGCCATTTTTTTTTCAGAGTCAGGGTCTTGCTTTGTTGCCCGTTAGCCTCAAATACACAGTCCTCCTGCCTTAGTCTCCCAAGTAGTTGGGGCAAAAGGGGTGCACCTAGCTTAAGGTAGATAACTGTTTCTCACATAGCTGTGAGCTGATCACATTATGCTTATTTTTTGCTTCTACACGTATGTCCCCCATTCCCATGCTATGCACTTCTATCAGCATCTTCTTAAAAACTACTTTGCCATGTCTCTCTCCATTGTGGTTTTTGATGATTTGTTCACTTGTGTATTTATTCTATCACACAACAAACATGGAGCACCTATTGTTTATCAGTTATCTTTCTAGGCATTGCAGAGATGAAAATAATCATATAGTCCCTGCTCTCAAGGATCCAACAGTCGAATGGGGGCACAGAAAATGAGTTTACTAGTCAATTGCTACAAAAGGCTAAATACGAATTATGCCACAGTACCGTGGCTTGCAACAGTAAACATTTATTTTTCCACTTAGAAGTCTGCAAATTAACATGGTTTTCTTTTAGACTGTGAGTCAGCTGGGCTTGGCTCCTGACTGGACTGGGCTTGGATCTTCATGTATGTTTATTCTGGGTCCCAGGTGGAAAGGGCAGCCGATTCCCTGGGGCATGCTTTGCTCATGACAGGTTGCGGTGCATAAAAAGTCAAACCAAACTACACAAGCATATTTACCATCATGTCTGCTAACATTCTAGAAGCTGAAACAAGTCTCAATGTCAAACCCAACATTAGTAGAGTTGGGAAATATTTCCCACCTGCTCTAGTACACTATAGGTTTACACAAAGGCGGGCATGAAGAATTGGCAAAATAACTCAGTCTGCCACACATATTCTAACTATAGAGTATGATGTATGTATAAGGAAGGTATATCCATGGGTTAAAGAAAGTACGGAGAAATATTTCAGAGGAGGGGTGTATTATTCAGGGCTCAATCATAAAAATAGAACTAGTAGGATCGATGATAGATTAGATGGATACATAGATACATAGATAGATCTCTCTGCTATAGAGGTTTTGCTTGACACAGTTGTGGCTATAGGTTCAACACCTCTGTAAGGTTTTTTCCTCTGCATCTGATTCTAAAACTTGAAATCCATAGGCCAAATACTCAAGAAGAAAAGATGGTAAAGTGAGGTAGATTAAGAGCAACCTGGAACCCTCAAACAGGAGTAAGAATCCTTTAAAGATAGACTGGATCACTTATAAGATTTTGTTCCCTATGCCTCTGTAAGGTTCTTGTGACCTTTATGATCAAAGGAAGAGATGTTCAGAGAGAATCCAGGGGAAGAGAGAGCAGTTTCAGACCCAGCTGCTGCTTCACACCAACACAGGCAAGTCAGGAGATCAGGGACAATGTGAGCAAACTACAAAATGATTGTTACTTCATCTTCTGTCCTTCCCATCTTCCAAGAATCTTCACTGTTGTTCACCCTAGCTGGAAACATTTTTTAAAATTGCATTCTGGGAAATGTAGTTCAGTCTAGTCAAGCTGAATTATTACCAAGCCATCAGAAAGGCATCTGATTGAACTAACAGAAAAAAGAAACTATGAAATGCTTAACTGAATCTTTAAGGATGAACAGGAGTTACCTAGAAAGGGGAAATGGCAGTATCTATTGAAACAAAGCATGAGAAAATTAAGCCTCAGGAATATGGAAGATCCTGATATAGAGAAGCCCAAGAGCAAAAGCCACCAGCAATATATGCATATTCAAAGTTAGGTCTATTTAACTTGCTACAGCAAAGGAGAATGTATGTCAATGGTATCTTAGAAAAAGGAAGTTGGAAGATGCTTATTATCAAAATACAGCTTGTGCTGTATGATTCCAAGGAAGTTTTCAAGAAGCAAAGGCCAGTTCTGCATTGGATGTTTACAAGAAGTATTTTGTTTTTCAGGCAATATTTGGTATTTTTACAGACTGAACTATATCCTCCCCAAAATTCACATATTGAAGTTCTAACCCCTAGTACCTCAGAATGTGATTGTATTTGAAGATAGGGCCTTTAAGGTGGTAATTAAGATGAATGAGATCATAAGTGTCAGGCTCTAATCCTATAGAACTATGGTCTTTATAGGAAGAGGAAGAGACGTTAGGGATATGTGAGCAAGGAGGAAAGGCCATCCACAAGCCAAGGAGAAGGCTCTCAGGAGAAAGCAAACCTGAGCTTCGCTTTTAGCCTCAAGAAGAGAGAGAAATCAATTTCTGTTGGTTAAGCCACTCAGTGATATTTGTGATATTTGCTATGGCAGTCCCAGCTGAAGAATATCAGAATCTTGGTAGTTTTTAATCTAGACAACAGGAAGACAAAAGCCGAACTAAAGTTTTCATTGGTAAAGAAACAGTTGGAATTGGGTTTTTTTTTTTTTATGTATGCAGTTGCAATGTCTTTTTTTATTTTTTATTTTTTTTTTTACCACTATAGTCTCCAAGTCTGATTATTTTTATACCCTGTATGAGTTGATGTTTGGTTGGGAACGTCCTACTCTACCTGTCAACTACCAGCTGTTAAAACTGGTTTTTATTTTCATATTGACATATTCAGAGAGGATTCTCATTTACTGATCCAGAAATTACACTGAATCGCCATTGCTTATTATGTTGCAACAATCCAGATTCCTTTGCTGATTTACAAGATTCTCAGTCTGGCTTCACTCTTTCAGGTGCCTATTTCTCCACCTTTGTCTGTCCATGATGTTCTATTCAGGCTTGGTTTCACTATCTCCCACATGACTTACTCTAAGACTGGCCTGCTCTGCATGGGTATCCTCACACTGTCCCTTGATGTCCTACCCATTTCCTCAAGTTGGGGCCAAGTGGTGATACAGCAGTAAGGTTCTGGGTTTATACCCCGGAGCTCCCTGAGAACATCAGAGGCAAGTGTATACACAGCCATGATCTGGACTGCCTGAGTCTTGGGGTAGAATATGGTATAAGGACCCTGTTGAGAGCGCCTGTCTCTGTTTCTGTTTTTCTCTCTCATGGCAAAAATAATTTTTTTTAAAAAAAAATCCCCAAATTCTATCCCTCCAAGAAAGTCTTTCCAATTATTCCAGCGAACTCTTATCATTCCTTCTTCCTTGGAGTTCTCATCACTCACGAGATCCCACAACAATAGGCACTATATTGTTCTTCGTTTCACATATATAAGTTGTGGCTTTCTAACTTGATTACAAGTTCTTTGAGGGAAGTGACCATGTCTAGCACCTCTTTCGAATCCTTCGCAGTATATTTCAATTTTTGATAGTTAATACTGTAGAGCCACCCAAAAAGTGTGATTTGTTTGATTGATCACATGGTTTAAAAAAAAACAAAAACAAACAAACAACAACAACAACAAAAAAAAAAACCTGGGACCCTATTATTACATCTTTGTATTGCTTTTGCTACGGAAATGATGTCCTCAACTTACTCATGTATTCAGCCAGCTAGAATTTTTGAGCACCTATTTTTGGGCTCAGCACTTTGATATTTAAGCTGAGTCCTGAAGGATACACAGAAATAAACCTACTGAGGGGGTGGAGACCATTGGAGAGTTTTGCTTGGGTAGAAAACAGTAAGAACAAAAGCGCAGAGGCGAGGGAAAGTGTGTATTCAAGAAATTGAAAGAAATTCAGGGTGCAAAGAGCATAGCATGCGGGGTGAGCATACCGGAAAGACAAGTTAGATATGCAGGTGAGTCCTCTGAGCCATATTCTGTGGTTTGGACTTCATCTAAAGGGCATGGGAAAACTCTAGTGGACTTTAAGCAGAAACTGCTATGACTAGCCCAACCTCAGTGGTACAAGTGGTAGCAAACTGATCTGTAGGGTTGGAAGCCACATGGGCAACCAAAAGTTTGGATCCAAAGTCAACCTGAGACACATCAAGTGCATGCATCCAAGATCCTGAGTAGCTGGAAGGCTGGAGGAAGGGGGTCAGGGTGATAAGAGACCCTGTCTAGATTCTCTCTCCCTCTCTTTTTCTCCCTCTCAAGAAATACACTTTTTTAAAAAAGAGAGACAACTATGATGGTATTTCAGTATTGAATAAGTCTGGCCGAAATGTGTAGCAGGGATCAGAGCTGGAGAGACTAGAAGTAGAGAGATTCCTTAGGAAGTCGGCAAGCCCTGCTAGGATAGCGCAGGTGATAGGAAGTAGGAAATTTCTAGAGAAAGTGTTCAACTGACTTTCATTGTCTCTCTGGCAATTTTTACTTAGAAGCATTCTACAATAGTTTGTTCAAGTCTTTAAAAAGTTTATAGAGAATTAATATTACCAAAAAACAAACAAACAAAAAGCCTCCATGGGTTTCAGAATTTTTTACACTAAATTAAACTCATACTTCAATTCCATTTTCCATGAGTTTTAATTTAAAAATCCCCATGCATTTATTTACTTATTTATTCGTGAGCAAGAGAGGGAAAGAGAGAGAGAGAGAGCAATAGCACCCTAACAGGGCCCCCACACCATAATTCACCCTGTATCTCAGCCAGCCCCAAATTATGGGCACACACAGACTCTGGATATTCAGGAAGGTCTTTTTTTTTTTTTTCCATCCAAAATACTCTGTGTATTGGCTCAATCAAGCACATCAACTTTAGGTATATATCAGGAAGGTCTTTGAACATGAATCCAGAATTTACCAGGTGGATTAGAATTGCAGAGCATTGCATTATCATTGTGCCATTGTATGCCCCCCTATTTATTTATTTACTATTTTTTCTTTTTTTTAATGTAATTTTTAGAGAAGGCCTTGCTATGTTGTCTACACTGACCTAAAATTGTGATCCTCCTGCCTCAGCCTCTTGAGTGGCTAGGATACAAGTTTATGCACCTGTCTAGCCATGTACGTTTATATTCATTGATTATGCTTTGGCTATAGAATTTAAAATGAACACGTGGTTTTTATGTTTTTCTATCTGAGTGCCAATTGAATGGGTATGTTCATTCTGTGAATATGCAACCAGCTGAGCACTTACGGGTACTTTCCTATGCACAGATGATACTTTACTTAAAAAGTTTAAAGTTTAGGGACTGGCAGGTGGTGAAGTGGTTAAGAGAGCTGGACTTCCACATGGCCGACTGTGGTTTGAGTTCCAGACCTGGCAATTTGCTCGCTCTCTCTCTCTCCCTCTATGGTAAAATTAAAATAAATAAATAAAATAAATAAAGTTCAGTAAAATCATTCTTTAAAAAAAATTTAAAGTTTGGGCCAGCCAGGTGGCATAGAGGTTAAGAGAGCTGGATCCCACATGGCTGACTGCACAGTTCAAGTCCTAGACTCAGTGGCTTGAAAAACACACCTGACACGTATGCCTGCATACCTAAAATCCTGAGAAGAAAATGGAGGAGAAGGGATTGTGGCATTGTCATCCCTCCTGAGAGTGATTTCTCTTGTTCTTTCCTCTTTTCCTCTCCTCTCCTCTCCTCTCCTCTCCTCTCCTCTCCTCTCCTCTCCTCTCCTCTCTTCTCCTCTCCTCTCTTCTTTCCTCTGTTCTCCTCTGCTCTTCTCTCCTCTCCTTTCCTCTCCCCTTCCCTCTCCTCCCCTCCTTTCTCTCTCTCTCTCTCTCTTTAGAAGTGCATGTGCCTATAACAAATTAAAAAAAAAAAGTTTACAATTCAAACAGTTGACTTAGGAGATTTTATCTATGCCTAGAGTTTACAATCCCTTTAACTTTTGTAATCATTATCAAGCAAAATTCATAGACACCTTCAAAAACTTTGCTGCGGCTTTTCTGAAATATTGGGCCCAACTAGCCTGTTGAAAGCATATGACTCCGTTGACACCTTTACCTTTCAGTCCGAAAATCAGATGCATTTCCAGTCTTCATGCTCCCTGCCCTGCCCTGCCCCTTCTCCCATTTATTTATTTATTTATTTATTTATTTATTTATTTATTTATTTTCAGCCATACATTAGAGGAGATGGTGAATAACAACAGACATTTTTGTTCTATCTCAGAAGTCAGGGCAAACTGCTCAATGTTTGGCCAGAGTTTGTACAAGTAAGTCTCTTGCCCTGCCTCCTCTTCCAGTGAGGATGCAGGTACTGATGTAGCCTGCCTCCTTTTTTATTTTTTGAGAAATTTTTGCTATAGGGTGTGTGCACTCACCAGAGAGACAGAAAGTGAGAAATCACCTCTCCCCAGTGGAGATGCCCATGCCACAATCCCTTCTCCTCCATTCTCCTCTCTTGATTTTGGACACACACACATACATGTATCCAGCATGAGTTTCAAGTTGCCAGGTCCGGGACTTGAACAGGCATGTGGGAATCCAGCAATGTAACCATCACGTCATCTGCTGGTCCCAACCTACTTCCTTCGATAGTAAGGTTCTGGGTCAGCTCTGTGACCAGCTATAATGCACTGCTCAAGAGAAGTCAGATCTCATGGGGCAACCACAGTTTTAATCCCTGGCCCCATCAGCCTGAAACATGCTAGGCAAGCATGTGAGTGCCCCAAATGTGATGACCTTAAGGACTGAGGAAGGGGATCACCATGTGACCAGATCCTGTGGAGGAAACTCATTCACTTCTCTCCTTCTATCTCCAGCATGTGCTATATCATGAATAAAGAAGAGCAGGAAAAAAGAAAAACAAAAAACCACTAGGCTGCCTTCTAGGGTTATGCCCCAGTCCTCATCTGGTTTCCAAAACTTCCTGAATGTTTTGTCTTGTATTTCTACTGCCCTGCTTTTTCATTTAGCATCCAAACAAATAATTCATGAGGTCAAGGTAACTCATAGCTTTAAATGTGTATTTTTTTTCTTTCCAGCTAAGTTTAAAGCCCTTTTGTAATGTGTTTGGCCCTCTCACTGGAGCATCCTCCTTTGCTTCCTCCTTGATTTGTGATTTGTCCTGGAGTTCTGGTCTTGGTCCAGTTCCCATTTTTCACCCTCCACTTTCTTCCTGGCAGCTCTCACCCACTGCAGTGTTTCTAACTTCCTCCTCTACTTAGATGATCTGCCTGTGGGCATCTCAAGCTCAACATATTCTCAGGAATAAGTTATCTTCCCCATCTTCTCTGTTTTACCTTTTCTGATTTCCTTCCTTCTCAGTTAACAGTATTATCCTTCAGCCACATTGTCCTTGTTGGAAACATCAGCATTATCTTCAACTCCTCAGATACCTGGATTCTGCCATTCAGTTGTCCACACAATGATTCTACCACTGAATTAGCCTTTGACCCCACTCCTTGTCACTACTGCAGGCAAGGTGCAATAGAGAAAGGGGCCAAGCATGATTCCCAGTTTTGCCACTTGCTGGGTTTGTCAGTTGGGACCTTTCTTAAACTACCAGGCCCTCGATTTCCTCATTTGTGTAATGTGGGAGGTAACATGGATTTACTGGACTGTGTGATGATTAACTGAGTGATTTAATCTTATGAGCAGTGTCTTGCACAAGCATGACCAGTAGGCAGTCGGTGAATAGAAGAATCTCCCTCTTAGGTAGATCTCATCACTTATTACCTGTGCGGGAGCTTCCTCACTGCCCTCCCACCTGCTTAGACTCTTCCCTGTTCTCAGCTCATGCTCCACACTCAAACCTGGGTATCTTTTTAGAGCTCAAAACCCTTCATGGCTTCCTATTGCCCGAGTCATCTGTGAGGAATTCAATGTCCGTCCTCACTCAGCCCCACACTACGTTCTGCCTTGACTCATTTAATTCATTGGCCTCTAGGAACCTGCCAGCAACTTTCTTTTGAAGATAATGATTTAGTCATGTTCCCTGAACATTTGCTGTATACACCATGACAATATTAACATACTGAATAGAAATAAACAAGTGAAACTAATATTTAGTGTCTATCTAAATATAAAGCAATGTAAAACAGAATCCAATTTAATGCATTTTTTAAAAGTGAAGATACAACTCATTAGGAACTGATTTAAGGAAATATGATGGTATAGAATAGCTTTGACTGTTTTTAATAGCAGGCAACAGATGGAACTAATAAGAATGTAACTGTAACTTGCTATTGATCTCTGGAGATCTCAGTGAGGTGAGAGGGAAGTAGAGTGTAAGACAATGGCATTGAGAAAAATGAGGTGATATAAACACTGGGGACTGTGGCACAGTTAACTAAAGAGTTAAACACATAAGCAGATCCATGCCTGAAAATGAACGAGGCAAAAGTTAGACTACAGCTGATTCTTGTTCCTTGCCCATAAAGATACTTGATTTTTCCAAAATACCGTAAAAATCCCCCTCCAACTCCTAGGACTCCTAATTCTGAAAGTCTTCTCTACTCATCTCTTTTTTCATGCCCAATCCTACCTGCCTGTAATGCATTAACTTCCAAACTTCAGAATTTATAGAAAGTAATGAAAAAAATATACATAGTTTTCTACTTTATGTTCTACACTCCCTTATAAATGTTGCTTTAAAATTCGAAAACATTATGAAAACAACAAACTTATCATTCCATTTTAAGGAATGTATAAAGTCCCTTAAGTTGGGGCCACACATAGCACAGCAGTAAAACACAACACTCTGTGTAGCACATCCACATAAGAGGGTTGTCAGTTCAAATCCAGAGACTTCCCTGAGTATGCTAGGCACAGACGGGCCCATGATGCAGGCTGGCTAAAACTGGGGGGGTCGATCACGGCATAGACACCCTGTCAGAGGTGCTGTATCTCTGTCTCTCTCACTCATGGAATAGTCATTTTTAAAACATTATTGGGACCAGCAGGTAGCATAATGGCTATGTCACTGGACTCCCACATAGTCGACCACGGTTCGAGTACTGGACCCAGTAGCTTAAACTCATGCCGGGCGCGTGTGCGTGCGTGCCCAAGATCCCGAGAGGAGAATGGAGGAGAAGGGATTGCAGCGTGGCCATCCCCCCTGAGGGGTAATTTCTCACTTTCTGTCTCTCTGTCTTTCTGGCAAGCGCACATGCCCTATAACAAAAATCTCTCCAAAAAAAGAAAAAAAAATTATTAAAGTTAATAACAGGGTCTTTCTGCAGCCAGCAGAGGATATGGTGTTAAAGTGCTGGATTCCCACATGGCCAATCACAGTTCAAGGTTCAAGTTCTGCACGGTGGATGGAAATCATGTCAGCGTGTGTATGTGCACTCAAAAATCCCGAAAGGAGAATGGAGGAGAAGGAATTGTGGTGTGGCCGTACCCCCTTGGGGGGTGGGGGGGTGATTTCTCACTTTTTATTTCTGTCTCTGTCTGTCTCTCTCTCCTGCAAGTGCACATGCTCTGTGGTAAAAACTGAAAAAACAAACAAACAAACAAAACAGGACCTTCCTAACTGTTGCAGGTTTTATACTCATGACTTACTCCTTCTTGCTGAGCTTGATAAATATCTCACAAACCATGTGATATAACTGTCAGTCACGGAGACAGTGTGACTTAACAGAATACTTCACGAAGAAATCCAGCCATTGAACAAATGTTTATCACCTGTCTACCATATGCCACACTTTGGTCTAAAATGGGGATAAGGTAGAGAAAGTCCTTCCTTTAGTGCAGTTTAGGTTCAGATGGAGGAAACAGATAATAAGCATGTAAATAAGTAACTTCATTTCAGAAAATGATATAGAAAGAAATGTATCTCTTTAATTCCTTAAGCACAAGAGTATTACATAAGAACTATAAATGTGTTATCATAGTTTCAAAATCATCTTTCCAGGACCATCTACACTCTTCTTCATCTCTGTCATAGAATTGCCTGGCTCCCACCTAGCTCTCTCCTTCCAGAAAGGAAGTCTGGTCTGTTCCATTCATGGTCTTTGTGAAGGTTGTCCTGCTTACTTAGGATTTGCTAGGATAAAAAACAAGAAAGAATAGCTAAGCACGATTGGGTGAATGCATTCCCATTTGGGATACACAGATAATGATCAGATTACATAATTTCTCTTACAAGGCAGTTTGGAAAGGCAGTTGTTTTTACATGTATCTCTCCTCAAAATAGCAAACGATCGCCATGCATGGTGGTGCAGTGGTAACACAACAGTCTGTGATGCTGGAGCCATATGGGAAAATTCTGGGTTCACATCCTGAAGTCTCTCTATCCACCGGGGCACATATGTGCCCACGATCCTGATCAGCTTAGGCAGAGGGTAGGTCATGGTGCGAGGACCTTATTGGGTATCGCAGAAAAAAATAAATAAACTTTAAAAAAAAATCAGGAATAAACTTAAACTTGGTCTATTTTCCATGCAAATGTTAATGGCTAACTTATGTATGTTCACCTGTCACCTTCTCAAGATGTCCCATCTTGTTGAGAGTGGCCCTTGGTAAAACATTAGGCCAAAAATAACCACTCTGCAGCGGACATTTTGTTTGGTAAGTCATAAGAGTTCACAAACCATAGCTAGTTGTTTTACCAACTAGGCTCTTTAGAGTAGTCTTTTCTGCTTTTACTTTCTTTTTTTTTTTTAACATTTTTGTCATAGGGACCATAAACTTGCCAGAGAGAAACAGAGAGAGAGGGCAAGTGAGAAATCACCCCTGAGGGTGGATGGCCATGCTATAGTCCCTTCTCTTCCATTCTCCTCTTGGGATTTAGGCCATGCTTACACATGTGTGTGGCATGATTCTTTCAGGCTGCTGGCCTAGACCCTTGGACCGCACAGTTGGCCATTTGGGATCCTGTGCCTTAACCTCATACCACCTGCTGGCCTGTGGGTAGTCTACTTTAAGAGGAAATCCGGGACCAGCAGTTAGTGTAATAGCTATGTCGCTGGACTCCCACGTAGTCGACCGTGGTTCGAGTCCCAGACCCGGTGGCTTAAACTCACGCCGGATGGTTGTGCGTGCATGCCCAAGATCCCAAGAGGAGAATGGAGGAAAAGGGATTGTGGTGTGGCCATCCTCCCTCGGGGGTGATTTCTCACTTTCTGTCTCTCTGTCTCTCTCTGTCTGTCTGGCGAGCGCACGCACCCTATAGCAAAAAACCTCTCCAAAGAAAAAAAGAAAAAGAGGAAGACCTTTACTTTCTTCTTTTTGTCTTCAATGGACCTTTCTCTACCTAAGCAGATACATGTTCTCTCAGCCAGTTCTTAGTATCTGTTTTCATTTATAGTGAGCAGTCATTATTACTCTTTATAGTGATAACTCTTAAATTTTTCTAGTACCTATTTTGAAATGGCTTCTTAGAGTTCTCAGTAGTATTTCACGGTTTATTATTTATACAGTCGTATGGTTTAAATATGACACTTTATCACTTTAAGAGGCTTTACAGTTATTCTTGGTAATTATTCATCCATATGTCTCATTCATCCTAGAAAACAGCTCCATTTTGAAAATGAGTGAAGAGCCCTATACCTTGTAGAAGGAATGTCTGTTTGAAATTCAGGACTCTTGGGTTTGTTACTGGGATGACTGCCACCTGCTTCCAAAGCATGACTTGAAGGGAATTTTTGAGTGCCCAAGGGAAAAGAACTCATGTTACATAGTTCCTCAGATTACCACCAAATCATTTTTTTTTTTTTAACCAATACTGGTTAGGTTTTACATTAAACCAACTATCAGTTTATATTTCAGGTGGTGATTATGGCATTGACCATTTTCTTCCCAAGGCAGAAGGGGCACAGGGGTCTGGAAGAACAGGATTGCCCCAGATTCCATGAGTTCTCAGCTGCTATCCCTAGTGCTGCCCTGGGCTTGCCCACTAACGAATGTCTCTGCTTTGCCGCCATTACACCGATAGATGCTTCCTCTGAGGTTGACAAATCAAGTCAGAGGAGGTTTTCATCTTCTCACTAGCAGCAGAATGGAAGAAAATTCATCCATTCACACAAATATTTATCAGGGTTGTTGTGCACCTAGTATGTAACCTGCACTTCCTATGCTGGACATCTATTTCTTTTAGACCTTGGCCATTGCTTTGTATTCACTTCAAAAATTGTTTATTTTCATCTCTCACAGTAATATGATGTTTCTTGATTAATCCTGTCAATTCTTGGTATTTGAAACTCGATGCCTCTACCTTCCAAGATCTTTCTCTTAGGATATGGATCTGAGAAGCTGGCGAGAGTTGTATGGTGTCCATCCTTTATCAAAAGAGAAATTGGTTTTTCCAGGCCCTACCTCCCTAGCACACTTCATTGTATACATTTCCCTTGAAATGGTACTTTCTGTTACTTTTACAATGTAAATGTAAAAATGCAAAGACGAGGCGCAGAAGGCAGGAAAAAGGCAAGAGTCATTAATGTTGCATTTGGAAATTTCACTTTTTAGCCTGGAAATTGCCATAACAGAAATAAATGCACACATAATTTGCCTTTCTAAAAATTTTTAGGAAACTCAAATCCAGAAAGGTCAGGAATCTGGCCAATCCTCAGCTCACTGACCAGTGCTCCCCTCAAAGAAGGGCTTCTCCATTTTCTCCCTCACCAAGTTTGCAGTATTCGGTAAAAATTTAATTTAGATAGCTAAAGCATCTTTTTGAGTACAGAAGCATTGGGATAAGTCAAATTTGTGTGTTATTATTTCTCTTGTTTGATGACTGCTATAATTATTTTGAAAAAAAATTTCCCTACAAACTAAATTTGGTAATAATCAAGATTGTTAAAATTAGGGCTGTCAGGTGGCATGGTGGTTAAAGGCACTGGATTCCCACATGGCTGACTGCGGTTTGAGTCCCAGACCTGGCAACTTGCTTTCTCACTTTCCCTTTCTCTTTCTCTCTGTCTCTGGTCAAATTTTTAAAAATAATAATAACAAATGGAATTGAATAAATAATTCTTTTTAAAAAGATTGTTAAAATTAACTATTATGATGACCTAAAAATAATAATAATAATAATTTACTCCTCAAAGTCCTTTGTCTGGTCTCAACTCAACCTTCATTTGGAATTAAGTTTGAAAGGAATTTCTCTACTAGTGTCTAAGACATAACCTTTTAACTAATTTTCCCTGAACTTACTATCTATCCTGGGTAGACATACTCTCTAGCCTATCTATCACATGGGAAGCCATATTAGCACCATGTGGAAAGGCCCTGGGTTTGGATCTCAGCCCAATCTGCCCAGGCCAGGCATGACAATGGTTGCTCCTATGATCCTGGCTGACCAGAGGGCTGGCGAGGGTTGAGGAGTTTTGCAGCATGGCAAAACTCTGTCAGTGGTCTCTGTCTCTCTCTTTCTCTAGTCAAAGAAATTTTTTAAAAGTAAGAGTTTGTGGGAAACAGCAGTTAGCGTAATGGCTATGTCGCTGGACTCCCTTGTAGTAGACCGCGGTTCGTGTCCCAGACCCAGTGGCTTAAAACTCAACCAGGAGTGTGTGCATGCGTGCCCGAGATCCCAAGAGGAGAATGGAGGAGAAGGGATTGCGGCATGACCATCCCCCCTGGGGGGTGATTTCTCGCTTTCTGTCTCTCTGTCTCTCTCTGTCTGTCTGGCAAGCGCACGCGCCCTATAGCAAAAATCTCTCCAAAAAAAAAGTAAGTGTTTGTGTAAAAGATTCATTACACTAAGCACTCTTAAAAACTGTGTCTTGGGGACTGATAGATGGCATAATGGTTATGTCGCTGGACTCTCACATAGTCTATCGCAGTTCGAGTCCCGGACCCAGCAGCTTAAAACTCATGTTGGGTGCATGTGCATGTGTGCTCAAAATCCAGAGAGGGGAAAGGAGGAGAAGGGATTGCAGTGTGACCATCCCCTCTATGGAGGTGTGATTTCACTTTCTGTCTCTCTGTCTTTGTCTATCTCTCTGGGGGACACACACACCCTATAGCAAAAATCTCTCTCAAAACAAAAACAAAAACAAAAATCAGTGTCTTAGGGGCCAGCTGCTGATGTGGTGGTTGAGGCAGCTGGATCCCACATGGCCAACTGCACTGTTTGAATTCTGAACCGGGCAGCTTGAAAAGCGTTTTGGGCACATTTTGGGAAATTCTGAGAGAAGAATAAAAGAAAAGGGAATTTGATGTGGTCATTCCCTCCATGGGGTGCTTTCTTAATACTGCCCCCACTCTCTGTCTCTCTTCAGTGAGTTCACACACCCTATGTCAAATTAAAAACAAAAAGCAAAAACACCCTGTGTCTTGCTAGGAAGGTTGTGTCAGTGAACACTGCCCACAGTAGGGCATGGGATGCACTGTGGTGCAGTAGGAAGAAGGCGGCCCTGTGGAGCTCTCAAGCTTGGTTATTATTGCATCGTTTGTGGGTAAGTCACTCTAAGTCTGCATTTGGACTTTTTCGCCTGAGAGGGAAATGGTACCAGTTCTGCCTGCCCTACAGTGTTGTTGTAGGGATTAAATGAACTGCCAGATATGAAAAGGTCTTGAAATTTAAAACATGGTAGCATGAAAGGAATGTCTGTCTTGTCATCTGTACCAACCAGTGCCTGAATTAGAATAAAACGTGTTGGTTTTTTGTTTTTACATTTTTGTTAAGGAAGCTACATAAAGAAATTTTGAAAATTAAAGTGCCCTTTCTCCACAGTTCCAGTAGTTAAATTCATTCCTTTTATTTAACAAATATTTATTAAGCCCCAGCAAAGGGAAAGATAGTCTATCGGGTGTGTTAAGAAGTCCAAAGATGAATTCAGTGTACATTTGGGGTCAAAGACTTAACCATGTATACAATATGTAAAGGTTATAAACAACATCTTTCTATTCACTCATCTTTATAACCCCAAGTGCAGCACGTGCAACTGGTGGACGTAAGGCCCTCAGTCTGTCATCTCAGTGGGGTTTGGGCAAGAACTAAACTCTTACTTTAATCGCTTTCTTATTATTTAGATCCCTGGACTAAAAAAGAAGTGAGAAGAATATAAAATATTTAACGGTTGGTTTCAATTCCAGTCGTTAACTACTATGGAACTGAAATTCATTTCAATAGAGGAAGAGCCCCATCCACTGCAGCATGGGCTTCCAGTGCCATAGCTCTATTTATGGTTAAGTGAATGCATTGTGGTTATATGTTAGCACTCGCCTCCAAGTGTAGCTCCCCTTAGAAACTGTATGGAAGTACGCTGAAAAGGGCTTTGTGTTTAAGCAGCATATTTTTATCTTGAACAGACAAAACCCATGGTTAGTTGAGTATAATTGTTCTACTTTTTATTAACATTTTCATTGACCAAACACACCCAGTCTTATTATAAGCAAGTCATATATTTTAAGAAAAATTAACATTTGTTATCTCCTTTTTTACTGCTGGACCAAAGAGGACCAAAGAGAGGTTAAGAGACTTGCTTTGGCGTTTAGCACAAGTCACGGAGGGAACAGGCTCAACCTCTATCTCCCTAAGGTCTCTCTGGTTCCAAACTCATTTACAGAATGCTTTTCTTGCTTCTAAGGAACACCATATGTCTTGTATGGTATTATATCCTAGAAAGGTCATTCATTTGTATATATTCACTCTATCACTCCCTCTGTTATAACGAAGTAAGGATATGTAAAAATGGTTTTGTTTTAGGAACAAGGTTCTCATTTCATGATTTGACCTTTGTCAAGTGATTCATCATGTCTTCTTATCACCATCTAGCAACGGGGTGACAACTGTTATCCTTTGCTTATTTTCCTTAGCCCAACTGATACACTAAGCAAAATTACTATGCAACAGAGATTAAAGAAACTTCACCACCCTCTCTGCCAAGAGCATCATCATTTCCCAAGCTGTGGACAAATTCCAAGTTCAGAGGTCAGAGATCTAGTAAGATATTGGAGTAGGTTCCAGATCTTCACATAGGGGAGTATACTATTATTTCCCTCATCCTAATATTACTCCCGCTAAAGATCTGAGTCCAGATTATTACCAAGTTGCACATTGTACTGTTGGAGGACAGGACTGAGACCAGTATTCAGTAGCCCAGGTCCACTTCAAGGTACTGTCCCATCCAAGCTAAGAGCATCCCTGGCTTGTAGTCAGCACACGCCTCCTGGAATGGCACCTTGGCCTGCACTTTCAGACAACTGGTTGTTCAGTCCACAGCATCTTGTCTTTTGTCCCTGTTTAACTTGTATTTCACTTGGCTAATCAGCTTGGAATTTTTCTAATTCCAATAATCAGGAGTCCAATGTACATTTTCCTGGTGAATTGTATACATGAAGCCCTGTGAGTATAATGAAGTAGGGAAGCAAGTTGTTCTTATTTTGGAAAAGAGCAACTCATTGGTCTCTTGAGGATGACAGGATGATGTTCTGATGTAAATTAGGACTTCAGAGTGACCAAACAATTCTTGCACTGCCTCCCTCCTTCAGAGTCCCTGCTTCAGGTGAATTATGCTCTGATTTATGAGAATTCTGGTGTGCACAGAGTTAAAATATTTCCAAGTGCCCCAATCTCTATCCTCTGCATCTATGACCTAGGGTGGGGCTAAAGTTCTTGACCTTGTCACTCTTCCTGAGGACAAGAGAAGAGGAACAGATGAATCCAACTGTGAATGCAGTGTCCCAGAAAAGAGAGACAATAATCCTTTTTAGCACACTGACCTATCCAAATCTTTCGTTAGTCATCTGCGATGCTTGCTGACAGTTAACAGCAAAAGGAAACAATGAAATTGGTTTTGCTATTAAATGTATAAGGCAAAGGTAAATGAGTTGCTTATTTATCTTTCCCGTTTTTTAAGATGGTAATTAGGAGAACTAACACAAGCTGGGCTTGAGTGAATGCAAACAAGACCCCTATAGGCAGCACAGTGTATTAGTGTAAAAATATGCCTAGACAACATAACTTGTCAGAGAGGATTATTTCTACTTAGTGAATCTGCAGGAACCCCTTTGCTCCACTATTCAGCATTTGACTAGAGAAAAGAGTGGGGAAAGAGAGCGAGAGAGAGAGAGAGAGAGAGAGGAGAGAGGGCGCATTAGCAAACAGCGACTGTGGCATTGATGTTTGAGCGCACTTCTGAACTGGCTTTTGTTGAGACTATCAGTGTAGAAAGCATGCGCTGTCCCAAATCCGCTGTTACTATGAGAAATGAGGAGCTGCTTTTAAGGTATGTTGTGTCCTTTGTTTTTAATGTATTCTTTTCCAGTTTCTAGAGCTGGCTGAGAAAATAATCATGCTTGGAATTAAGTAGCTTCTTTATCTTAGAAGAGAAGGGGGGAAAAAGAATCTAAAGAGAGAGGGGGAAATGAAATTGAGACCAAGAGATTGGGAGAAAGAGAGCAAGCGAGAGAAAGGAGAAGGGCTGCCGTGTGCGAGTTCTATTTGTACTAGTTGCCTTTTGAAAGCATATCATGTATTTGCTCGCTGCTATTTGTGAGTGGCCAGTGGATAATTTTAAGGGCTCCAAATCTGGCTCTTGGTTCGTCTTTTCCTTTGCAATGTCTAAGCCTCTTTCATTATTATGCACTCTGCATGGAATAATCACCGAAAAAGGAGCTGAGGAGACTCCATATTAGACTTGCGTTCCAAATACCGCTCTAATCTGGACTTAGCCTACCTAAATTGTCCTCCTGTGTTGCCAGGTTTGGATCACTTTATCCTGTTTGCCAAAATGTGTACCTGTTTGGAGACCTCTGTTCATGCATGGCGTCCTGGGTCCCCATGTATTGAAAGCAAATATTTGTTTCCTGCATCTGTGTTGAGGTTCTATCACATACCAAGAAGGAGGCACCACTGACCTTTCGGGAAGCAGAGAGAGAATTATGATAGAATTGGCATCCTGCTTTGAAAAATGTAGTCTTTTGTTTATTTGCTAGCAGACATCGTAGCACTGAATACATCTTTGGGTCTGACAATGGGACCGGTTGAACAATGGAGCTGTCAAACTAGCTTAATGCATGTCTGGGGCTTTTTTTTTTTTTTTTCCTCAACACCCTTTTTATCTCCTATAATCTTGTTTGTATAGACTATACAGAAGGAAGAGCTTTTAGAACTGCTTGTTTGTGGTTTTGTGCTTTTAAAAAATTTAGTGTCTACCGTTCATAGAGCTCTTTGCATTTTGCAGCTATGTTGGTTGGATTAAGTTAGAGATTTATTGCTTGCCTCTCTGTTAACTACAGAAAGAAAACTTATTGATTGAGAATGCTTGTAATACCATTATCATTGTGGTAAATGCCTTGTGATCAGACCTGCCTCTGTGGTATTTAATGTTCGGGATTTAAAATCTGCTCATTTGGTGGACTTAAGGAACATAGCATGAAGGAGAAGTTAAGAGAAATATTTTAATGTTTAAGTAAATTATAATTTCTAGTCTCTACCTCTCCTTTGGTATCCATGTAGATAAACAGTTCAGGGATTCAAGGACAAGTAAGAACTTTTGTCCTTACAATTTTGGTCACAAACTATTATTATATAGCCTATTAAGTTGTTAAGTCAAAGGTCTCTATGGAATATATTGACTTTTGATTTATGCTATGTCCTCATAAAATGTGTTTCTATGCAGGGTGAACAGTACATCTTCAAATATTTTTCATTTTATAGGAATTAGTTTCTAAGGTGAGAACAGTGAGACTTCAAAAAGAGAATATGGAAAAATTCACTTCAAACTTCTCAAATATTGAAACTATTTTAATTCCCACATTAAGTAAAAAATAACTGCTTCTAGAATAGAAAATAATAATTGATTTACATATAGATCACCTTACTAAGGTTGACTTTCATGAAGAATATACCTTATCTAATATTTTGGTGTTTTGCTTAATTAGCTGCTTGTGCCAGTACAATATTTCAAAAAATATTATTAAATTTCTAGAAAAATATCAAGGACCTAATTTTAAAAAACAAAATGGAAAATATTTTAAAGAACAAAATTAAATATATCCATATATATACATATGTTTATTTACAAATGCTTCCTGTTAGATTATATTTTGGTTCAAATTAGCAATGTTCTCAGTAAATAAAGAATAAGATGTATTACTTAGGAAAACGGTTATGAAGAAAACAGTTATGTTTTTTAGAGCTTAAACATGAATTTCACTTTTTTGAACTTAAGTTGAAATGTTAGAAAATATTGAATGCAGAATCATTATAATAAATTTTACCAGCTAAATAGAACTGCTTTCTCAAGTGGAGGTTTTCTGTTGACAATATTTTCAGAACCTTTGACCACCCAAAACATATAGGTGCAGTATAATAATATTTTTAAAGTTATCCATGGTGAATAGGATGAATTTTAAATGCATAGTTATTATGCTCTCTTATTTTCAATGGGATCTGAACTACTCATTCCACCGGGTATACCAATAATTGCTTTTAGGACAAGCTAATAAAAGGTAACTGGTGATGCTTTATATCTGAGGCTGGCCCACTATGAGCAACATATTCAGATTCTGTTTTCATGGGAATTTTTTTATTCTAAAACAAAGGTCACAAGACCAGTTTTTGTGGTCTGGAAGAGAAGTAGTCTTCTATGCTCCGCAGCTGCTTGTCACCAGCATGTTTAAAGAAATCACTTGGAAACCTCTATGTTGAATTTTTAACTAAATTACCAATTATTTGACTGTGTTCTAGTTACTTTATTTCCTAGGTAGTCATAGGTCTAGAAACAAGGGAATTCTTTTCTGACTTTGTTTGCTTCTCTAGTTATTCAATCTATTACCAGCTTCCAGAATTTGGAGACACCCATACCTTTTCGCTCTATTCTGGCATCCAACATATAGATGTCTCTTCCTTTAGCCTGATGGGGAAGGTGTGAGGTTGCCTGAAGTTGGCAAACTTGTCTACATCTGCTTCCACGACAGTAACAAGATACATAATCAGTATCCAGTGTAAGCCTCCTTGTGTAATTATTCCTCTGGACAGTGACCTAAAGAAATGTCAAAATAAAACTTAATGCTACACCAAGACCTGAAGAAAATGAAGGATAAAAAATTCAAATGAGAAAAATGGTTTCTTTCGACAGACAGTAATAAGGGCACCCTGAGCCCCTTTATACATGAGCCTTGGGAATATTCACAGAGATGTGCTCAGCAGACCACAGACTGAGATCTGTAACCTCAGCATATTAATATTCCTTTATTGGTTAAAATGAAACAAATAAACTGACAGGTTTTTTAAAAATGAGTGTATGCAATTGTCAAATATCCTTGGGGGCTGAAAAATAAAGGAGAGAATTTGATTAATATTCATATCTAGAACTTTTATAGCAAGTACAGATTGGGCTTGAATACCTAGGAAATCATTCAAAGAGTGAATCAATACTAATTATTGTAATCAGGGGGGTTAATTAGGTGAAAATGTGGCTGATGGAAAGTTCATTGCTCACCACCCTGGAAACACCCAAGCTGATGAAAAGAAAGGTAAAATGTAAAAGGAAGAATGTCGTGTGGGAATGATTGTTCAGTATTTCAAGTCTCAGAATTTGTAGATGAGAAACAGACTCTGGTTTTACATAATCATGTAAGTAAGGAAAATAGATATATACAACTTCATGTTTTGTATAGAGATTTCTAGAAGTCATGAATAGAACGTAACTGGTGTGTAGCAGCATCTTCTGTCCCGTAGTGTTTATCTGTACTTTGAACAGTAACGAGTATAAATCCAGTCAGTGGCCATAATGTCTTCTGGGATCATCTTTATTAGCCATCACTGAGTATTTTTGCACATTTTCATAATTCCTGGGGAATTTGTTGTGAGGTAGGTTTCTGTTTTATAAAATTATTGATTGCTTTTCTAGTTGCTTTTGGGTTTGGGAGTTTTTCTGAACTAACAGTGACTTTTATTCTGTAGGAAAGACGAGGCAGTGGTCTGGAAAGGATTAAACTTTGTAGCATTTTTACTTAGCTGACATTGGGAAGAGGGTGTCGGAAGGAGGAAAGGATATGTGGGGTTTAAATGTTGTAACCTACTCAGAATAGAAATGAAGTGCCCCAGAGCTGAAGCACCTTTCTGATCAGATGGCACTAATCTGCAGAAATCTGACAAAGATGGAAGCTAGATGTAAGGGAGTGGTGTGTGTGTGTGTGTGTGTGTGTGTGTGTGTGTGTAACTCCACTCAGCTCAGAAATGCTGCTGCCTAAGCCTGATTTGGGATGAGAAACACTTTGTTCCCAAACACACTCTTCTGTTTCCTAGAATGTCTTCAGCGAATATCATGTACAGGTGTTTTTATCTTCTCAACAGCTTTCTTCTGACTGTGTGACCGATTCCAGCACATTTTCTTGTATGTCAAGACCATCAAAGTTAATAGGAAATGGCATCTGTGGAGAGAGGGTGACACCACCCCTGAGTGATATGTTAGGAGGGCAGCTTGAACGCCTGCTTATCTCAGCCCCTTCCCGGCTGACCTGACCAGGATTGGCTGCTTAGGATCATGATGAATCACTTGGGCTTATGAAGCGGGATTGCCAGCCTGCCTGCAAAGAGAAAAAAAAAAAAAGAAAGAAAGAAAGAAACTAGAATATTCACATAAAATCATTCAGTTTAATGAATTTTGTCATGATAAAGAAGAGCTTAGGGTTTAAAGTTACAGTGCCAAGACACCTCCCATGTTCATGGCTTTTGTCATCCCCTTCTTGAGAAAGCTTACAACTGCAATTAGTAAGAACTCTGTGTTGAAACTGAAGGATAGTGGTGCTGGCTTCCAGCAGGTGTGTTAACTGAGTAGCATGGGCACAGTTCTGCCTTTATACAGAAATTCATGAGCTGTTTATAATCCCTCCAGTGAAGCTGTCCATTATGGTCAAATAAGGGCTGTAGGTGCTGCAATGTTTATCATGTTTTGCTTTTTTAATATCCTGGCCAGGGACCCCCCCCTCTCTTTGGGGTCCCATGAGATGACTTACCTGCTCATTCAGAGATGCTTTAAGAATCCTCTGTAAATACTTACTGACTTGGTGGTGGGTGGCATGACTTCCTGGTGGCAGTGAGGATTCATGTTGACCCTCTCTTTGAAAACTGTCTTGATTGAAAAGGAATGGAGACTTCATTCCAAGCACCAGAATGTTCCCTGCCTGCTCTCCATAATTCATATCCTTCCTATTCCCTCTGGGTTTGGCGGTTGACCTTAAAAGTATCCGAGAAAATCAATGCTACAAGAACAATAGGATTAGGACTGACTTCTTGTCTTCTTTCTCAAGGGTAGTTCCACGTTTCATCAAAGATTAGCGAGTGGGGTGTTATGACAGAAGTAGAGAATATTCTAGAGTTTAGTAACAATGTACTCTAAGTTTGGTACTACAGGAAGTGGTGTTATTTGTCTTGAATAATTTAATCCTTATACATATCTAAGAGGTAGTTGTTACTCCCATTTTAAAGATGGGAAAACTGAGAACAAGGGAGATAAAGCACAGGCCCATAGATACACAGCTCATAGTGGAAGAGATTATAAATAAGGATTTAGCATCCCCGGCAAAATGGAAACTATAACTAATATTTGACATTTTAAAGCCATTTCCTTCTTTGGTGATACACTTCTATTATAGACCGATTGGTAAATGCTTCCTAGTTAGTGAGGAAAGTGAGAAAACTGTACATTTCAGCCACAGACCACGACTGATGATCTGAGGTCAAATCGCTGAGCACTGTTGATGGTTTTAACTGATCAACCCTTCCTGAATCACAGTTCTGTTAACCATACTCATCCTTCAGTGCCAGTTTTGGGGACAGACAGGGCTGAAGAAATGGAGAATGGTAATGAAGGAAAAAGAATTGAGGGAATTAAGGAAAAGAAAAGTTTTTAGAAGCATCATTTTTGCTTCTGAATTCTAACCACCCCCTCGATAACTTTGTTTGCTCCCCTCATAGTTCGTGAGATCTTTGAATGAAAGCATGGTATGCTTCGCTTCTCTTGGGCTTTAATCTATATAATGGGAGCAGATGTTGGAATGAATAATAGAGAATTTTAAAGGATTCTGAGATTACAACGTGAATTTTTACATGTATAAGTTGTCAAAATATATTGTGCTGGAATCATAATCAGCAACAAGTATATATACAATCAACCCTTAGTATATGGCTCCAGGACCCCTGTGGGGGTCAAAATCCAAGATGATCAAATTCTTTATATAAGATGGCATAGGATATACATAGGCTACATATAGCCTATGTATATCTTCCTATATACTGTAAACCATCTCTAAGTCACTTATAACATCCAATACAGTGTAAATAGTTGTTACACTGCATTGTTTAGGGAACAATGACAGGGAAAAAATCTGCACATGTACAGACACGATCCGTGTTTGTTTTGTTTTGTTTTCTCAAACATTTTTGATCTGCCATTGATTCTCCAGATGCAGAACCCATAGACGCAGAGAGCTGACTGTATTATGCTCAAAATAGTCTGGCCCGTCAAGCACCTCCTAACGCTTATGAATCAAAGAGAAAACAGTGGATGAGGTGAGGCCAAGTGATAAAACGCAGATAAAGGGAGGTGAGCTGAACCTTGAAGAATGGGCAGGTAGAGAATTGAGCGGAGGAAGGAAGGTGGTACTAGAATATCCTGAATATGTCTATTATTAAAATAAAGCAAAACAAAACCTTTGGCTTAATCATTCTTCTTTAGACCCCAAAGTCATTCACATCTCTTCTCCCCCCACCTTGGCCATACTCCTCCATGAAGTAGGACAAAGATAGCTACTAGCACTAAATGAAAACTGAGGCTCTAAACAATTAGATAACAGTTACATATCTTCAATAAAGATAAGACATAACACATTCTACTCAGTTTGGATAGATTGCTATGCTACCTCTCCATGAAGATTTTGGGTAATTCTTTTAAGAAAAATAATAAAAAGAAATTTTCTCCTAATGGACTTCATGGGAATTAGCATCAAAAGCAAATTTAAATAAAAAATCATTTGGGATTTTCAAAAACCTCTTTCATAGGCTAAAAATGGCTAGAGATTTGAACCATATTATAGGGAAAAAAATAAATTTCCTGTGCTCAAAACCTTGATGTATTTTCAACCTACATGTCACTTTAATAGCTTGGTTATATAATCACTGTAGTAATAATTAGGTTAACACATTGTACTTCTTATCTGAGGATCATGGTAGGCTTTGATTTTTTCAGCCATTCATCTCCACTAGGAAGAAATGGCCATGTATAAGACAAAGGTCTAGCTGATGAATCAGAAAATTAAATGACTTGTCCCTAGTGTCAGTCAACTCTTTGGCAGAATGAAATGCAGAATCCAGCAGGTTTGGTTCTTAAATTTTGTAATCTTTTCACTCAATTTAAAAGTAGTATTTGCCCTAAAAAGCCTGATCTGAATGTTCCAGATCAGATATCCTCTGATCCTCATAGCCAAGATCCCTTTGGTGGGATCAGTTATCACAGGAAATAAAGTAGATTCATGTGTTTTATTTTACAGAAACCCAAGCTTTTGCTCTCTTAATCCTCACTCTTCTTCAAGATGTATTTGTTCAGAAAAAGGAGAGACATTTAGGCAAATGGGGCTGTTATACCCAGATTCCCTCTTTGGTTGAAGGTCTGTCTCAGACAACCCTCCCCCTAAAGCTCACAACCTTCTTTTTCTTTCACCGTCCCCACCTGTTGCAGCTTTCTCTGGGATCTTAATGTTATGGCCACAACTGTGTCCTCCCAGCTGTTGCTACTCAGCTGTTGTTTTTTGTCAAGCAGTTATTTCTCCTTTTCTTTTTTTTTTTTTTTTTTTTCCACTTAACAATGTCTGACAATGAGAGAAGAACTTTTGGTCAATTGGGGAAAACATGTTGTGGGGGCGGAAGTGCTGAAGGTTGGATTGTGAGGGAAAAAATAAATCTCGTTCTGATAAGTATAAATTTTGTTCCTACAGCTAGGCTAGCACCAGATAAGGACACCTGGAATAGTCTGACAAATCTCAGCAATATTCAAGAGGGCACTAGAACATTCCTCTCACCCTGCACACCCTCAAGTGTCTTCCATGTGCATGGTGCTAGACAGGAAGCCTTTCTCCTCTCCTTTACAATTTTCACATCCCATTTACTCACTTTATGGTGTACAGACAGACCACCTCTCCCTCCAACCTCCTCCCTCCCCAACTCTGGGCCATAATGTCTGGAAAAGAATCCTCTCTGCTTTTTGCAAAGACAGCTGTTCCTAGTTCAGAAATCAGCCTGGGTCAAGGCAAGTTAAAATTGATTTCTCTGGCAGACAGGCAACCCATCCGACTCCTCTTTTCACTTTGATAGTCACCTACCTCTCAGATGCAGCTTTAGAGGAGAACTTCTGACATTGTCTGACTGCCATCTGAGAGAGAGAAAAAGAAAAAAAAGAAAGAAAGAGGAAACATAAAGAAAGAAAGAAAGAAAGAAAGAGAGAGAGAGAGAGAGAGAGAAAGAAAGAAAGAAAGGCAGTGTAGCTGTATAATGGAGAAAGGAGAAAAGGGAAAGGGAGAGTTAGAGAGGGAAATGAGGAGGTGGTTGGGCTCTGGGTCTGAGAGACCCAGAGTGCTCACATTTCATCTCCATGGAATGGACGTTTCTGAAAACTCTAGAGGGACATCTCAATTCCATGTGCGAAGGTATGTATACAAAGAACCATCTTTAGTTTGAGGGCCTCTTCAGAAAGAAGATAAATTCACTATCATGTGTTTTGGCTCTATTAGAAACAGATTCAGAGAAACACAAGATTGTCCAAATCCAGTAGAAGCTGCTCTCAAGGGAGAGTGACTACTTACTGTTCCCTTTAAAAATGGAAAATAAGAGCTGAGTAACTATTTCACCTTTCTTAGCCTTTAATTTCACATAAATTATTTTAGAAATGTGATAAAGTGATCATTCCAGAAGCTTTCAAAATGAGGGGGGAGAGGGAAATAACTTATTTTAAACTTGTAATTGGTGATGTATTTATTGTGATACTTTTATGGACCTAAGAAAAGACATATTTAAGAATTTGTTGTTTAAGAACTTTTAAAATTGTTTATTTTTGTGAGTTGCTAATGAAATTGGAGTAAGCCAAGAATAGACACATGGCCAAAAAGTCAGATACTCTCTCAGGTACTTAAAATTCATGTGGATTTCCAATTTATTGCCTGGAAACGATGGGAAATCCCCTTACAGGGCCTGTATTTTGTTACTCCAAATGGCTCTGTGCACATTGGGCTTTTTTATTTTTTTCGTTGTTTTAACTGAAACAGCTATGTTAATAAAATTTGATTTCAAAAATATGATAGGGGAAAGATGTTTTGGATTCTGGCTTGTAATGATTAGCCAGAAGTGAGATGGGAGAGAAATCCTTCAGTAAAAGTGACTGTTCTGAGTTGTCTGACAGTGTTAGCACCGCTCTCAATGTTCTGCAGTTGAGTCGCAGATACTTTCTGCTTTTAAAGAGATCGCTATGTGGGAAGTTGTGCATAGGAATAATAAAAAATAGAAGGAAATTAACTGGTAATAAATGTTCATCTTGATGTATCAGGCACCAGTCTCTAAATTATAGTAAAGACATTATGCAAAAATGTGGAAAGATCTATAGTCAATAGGCTATTCTGGTTCATTGATTGAGTGGGTAGCAGGAAAAGGATTCTTCCAATTCAAGCGATGTGTACTCTCTATATAAATGCGTTTATTAGCACTCTGTTTTTATTGAGAATTTTAAAAAAATGCTAATGATGATTCAGCGCTCAAACAATGGCCACTGGACAAAACTCAGTATGAAATGAGGGACAAGAAGGGAAGTGGGGAGCTGAAACAGCACAGTGCACTCGCTTGCCTTGGAAGGCCTCATATAAAATGAGGTCATTCAGAAACTTTCCCTTGAAGTGCTTCCAATTCTTGAATTGCCTTTTGTTTGGGAAATGAATAGCAAGTTGATTAAAAAAAAGGAGACAATTAGGGAAGGTAGGGGGATGGGGTTAGACAAGAGCTTAAGGTTTTTCCACAATGGAGCTACAACTATAAGAAAACTTCGCTGCTCAGCACAGCCTCTTCCCCAGTGATGTCAGCTCATGACAGTGTCACCAACCAGTTCCTGTCCACGAGAGGAGCCCACTGATGGCTGAGTCCCCTTTCACTGCTGTTGATAAGATCCTTGGCTATAAAACAGCTTCACTGAAACCGAGTGTTCAACAGTGGCCCAGTGGAGCTGTCTGCCAAATAATTTTAACTGCCAAAACATGATACCTGATGGCTCATTACTGCATGGAAATTAAAAAGAGGGCCCCATTGAGTTGTTCTTAGTTTTTTATTATTTTTTCTACCAAAGCAGTGAGTTGAGAAATGTAAGCTTTTCATCAGGTGGTATTTGATGGGGGTGTTTTTGTTTTGTTTTCTCAAGAGCTTTTGAAATTTATATCTTTAAAGATGGCTATTGTGTTTGTGCTGTGATCATGGAAACGGACTAGCTATTAGAAATGAAAGCTACAATGGGAAGACTTGTGAATAATCTATGGTGTGTGTGTGTGTGTGTGTGTGTGTGGTGTATTTTGTTTCCCTCTGGCACCTACATCAAGTGCCTATGCAATCACTATGTTATTTATGTATCTGGCAGCCAAAGTATTTAAACTCAGCTACACTCCATAAGCTTTCCTTGGTTCATGTCCCCGTATCCCATATAGAGTGAGGTTTCTTTTATATTTGACTCTCGTTTTGCTTATAACTTTAAATGGGAAAAGCAAATGTGCTTTGAAAACTATGTTACACTGTAGTTGTTAAATAAGGCAATAACCTATGCACTTGTAATTCTCTCTCTATGACCTACTTACATACTACTTCACCCTCCTTATAGTATGATTAAAAGCTGCTTTGAATCCACTATTGCCTCAAGGGATTTGAAGCTAGAATTTAACAAACTGCTGAGAAGGCTTAAGTCAGTAAGAGGTCTTCCCTACAGCTTCTTCTAACTAATTCACATGCAATTAAAGAGAAAATAAATATTTCAGAAGTGTACATGTTAATGAAGCATATTCTACCTTATAGACTGTAGATATATATGGAGCTTTATAACAGAACGGATCTGAACATTCTTTTGATTAATGTAGTTGTGTTTTGTTTCGATTTTAGAGGCTGGGCTGCTCATTCTTTCTTAAAATAAATATATAGTCAGCTCAATATATGCATTAGGGATTTATGTAAATCATATATGGAAAACCAAGAGCTGTCGAGGTTTGTCTTCATTGATCCAGCTAATTGCTTTATTAAGAAAATTGAAAGACCAACCAAAATGTTATCATTTCAGAAACAGCCAGCAGCAGTTGGGGTGGGGAGTAAATGTAGCTTAATGTTATTAGGAAAAGTTTGGGTAATTTTGGATATAAAAATCCATTTTACTACAGCTGTTTCTCAATTCCTTATAAACCTAGACCTGGCTCCCCAGAAAGGCAATATTTTAAAATGAAGGTTTGTCCAGTCCTACATCTGTCTTGAAATCAGAAGTAAAAAGCCACAGATACTGTTCAGCTGAAGGAGAAAACCAAGTCAGTTAAGTATGTGTGGCCTTAATTGAATATACCCAGCCTACGCTACATCACTTAATGCATCAAGTGTGGGTTTAAATTGATATGCGATTTAAAGTTGATATGTAAATCTCTATACATTCATAACCTCTAAAGTTAGGCAGTTCTTATCACACAGGAAATGGATGAGGAAAAAAATTAGTCTTCTCCATATTGCGTCTCTTCAGTGAACTGCTTCTAACTTGATTGTTTAACCCTCTCCTGTCACGGTATGCTTCGATTTGTGAGGAGAAAACTCAGCTTCCTAGTACAATATTCTGATTTTAATAATAGAGTGAAAATCAGATTTTCCCAACTAAATCATAATATGTGTGTGCGTGTATACAGGCATGTGTATATTTATACATATACACTTGAACGTATACATATACATTACCTGCAAAGTTTGAGATGTCATTATAAAGTAAAATAAAAAAGTGATGATTACCATTAAGAGGCAAACTATATGCTTCTGGTACACCATTTATGGCGGATTTAGAATATGAACTATGCCATGAAGAAGCTTTACGTAGTCGTGACTACGTTGTGAAAAGTTCACTTTCACCCGTATTACCACAGCAGAGAAGGAGAACGCTAAACAAAGTCCACCCTATGAGCTACTTACCTTTCAAGAACTTTTGCAAGTCAGTTGCAAAAATGAAACCCACCTGCTTTTATTCATTTGTGTTTTGCTATTTTCCTCAATTTCTATTGGTAAACCAGTCACATCTTAAAGGGGCATGTAAGCTTCAGGGCCACATGATATACCTAACATTCATGAAGTCACTGTTTTTGATCCTTGTGTGAAATACTTGGAAATGACCGATACATCGTGACTTATCATTTTAAAAGAAAACGTGATTAATAGCACTGTGATTTTCGGGCCCTTGGTACTTTAGTGTTTCCAAGATGATACAAAAGGCAGTGCAGTTGTGCAGAAACGGATACGTCTTTCTCCTTCGAGCCCTGCGATCGGCCCCCCCCCCTACATGTCACTTGGGCCGTTTACCTGCTTACTTTGCCTCAACCACGAATACTCTTTCGGTGACCTTTCACACGCCGACAGGCACAGCACACCGAGAGCCACTGAAACAAACCCTCGAGGTGATTCCGTCTGCGGTGGCACGGGTTTGGGAGCGCGGTTCTGGTCGGAAGCGAATCGGGCTTTGGCACTCCAGTGGCACTAAACCTGCTGCATGTGGCCATAGCGGCCTCGTGCCAGGTGCCGTGGGAACGGGGAACTGAGCAGACCGGGGCGGTGAACTAGTTTGCATTCGGGTTGCTTGAGGACCCTAGGCAAGTCCGCTATGGGTAAGGACGCCGAGCTCAGCCCGCAGCCGGCCGCGGGCGCTGGTCCCTTCCGGGCGGGCCGGGGGCCGGGGGCCGGGCGGGCCCGCAGGGGTTAAGCGGCGGCGTGGCGGGCGCCCAGGGAGCTCCGCCCCCGCCCGCCGCACCTGGCGCTCGGCAGCCGGCCGCCTCGGCACTGGCTTTCGGAGGGGATTGGCGGAGAGCGCGAGGGAGAGAATGTGACAAGTGCCGGCTCGGCGGCCGCCGGGGGAGGCCGCGCGCACCTGTCCCTGCCCGTCTCGCGCCGCCCGCGGCCGCTCGGACGCGCGCAGAGCCGCCCCCCGCCCGAGCGCCGCCGCCGCCGCGTGCGCCGAGAACATGACTTCTGCCTTCAAGCTGGATTTCCTCCCGGACATGATGGTCGAGGGCCGCCTGCTCGTCCCTGACAGAATGTGAGTGGAGCCGGCGGCCCTTCGCGTCGCGCCCGGAGGGCCGAGCGGGCGTCCTCCGCTCACAGCCGGGCGGCGCCCGCGGCTCCCGGGCGCGAGTGGGCAGCGCCGGAGCCCGCCGCCGCCCTCTGCTCTCGGAGGCCGGCACTGGATGCGGGAGGGACAGCGGGGACCGGGCGCGGTGAGCAGACCCCGGGCGGGTCCCGAGGTCCGGCGACGACCTGGAGCCGCGAGCCGGGCGCGGTCCGGGCGGGGTGCGCGCGTGCGGGTGTGCACGCTCCTGTCATTTGAAATGCGGGGCTGATGGCGCTCTCGTGGCCGGTTGGAAGATCCCTTCTTCCCAAATTACTCGACTTTCCCTTTGCCGAGATTCTTTTCCTAAGGTGGGAGAGGGGAAGGAGAGAAGAGGAAGGGAAAAGGGAAAAAAAAAGAGGCTAATTATAAAGCATTGAACTAGCCAGGTGTACTCTCTTGCAGAAATTAGAGGTAATTTTTACGTAATCATGATGGTTTGTCTGATATGCAGTCTGTAATTTAATAATTAATGTGATTCTGACTGTTTTACATGTCGTCAAACTAGGGTAAAGCGATTATTGGAAGAAGTAGAGAGCTGGGATTCTTGAGAAAAGGAAAGTATATCTAATTTTTATCTGGCTTGTTAGTCTTGATAGGAAAGTTTCTCTTATTAGCTCAGGGACTGTTAAGTTCGTAGAACCTACTCGTATTTCAGGCATATAAGGAAAAAACCTGAAGACAAAAAAAAGGGTAGCTAGAAGTGGGAAGAAAAGGTCCGCGTCCTTCTTAGACACGGAATATATAAAATGCTCTCTTATCGGAAGAGAAATTCCGTGGTGGAGCTAGACTACAATTAATCTAGGGAAAAACAGGCCTGCTATTGCCAGTGAGCGTGCATATAAAATGTTTTCTGCCCACTGTAAGACTTAACATCCGTATTCTTTCTGACACCTCATGGTACTCTTTCAAGCCATTCAGTGCTTTATGATCCATTTCCCTGGCAGCTAACTTTTCTCTGTGATGCTAGATTCTTTTCCTAGTATGTTAAGTGCTGTGAGTTGAGAGATTCTTGAGGAACTCCACACCACAGTGGTCAATTATTTTAGCCTCTAGGACCAGGGGGAGGAAAAAAAAAAGTGGGGGAGGAGGGGATGATAGAGTCTGTTAAATGGGAATTGCCCTTCCCATCGATATTAAGAATGTCAATTTGCATGTACAGGATCAGGTTCATTGTCTCAACTGGGATAATCAGATAGCATAAATTAAGATATTGAATTTCCTTTTGGCAATTTTCTCTGAGAAATTAATCTTGATTAGTCACATCCTTGTGATATTTCCTTAAAATCCCTATCTGAATAGATGCATAATACATGTTTGGGCATGAGCTAGTTTGGAAATTTTATGTACTCTATAGGCTTGAGTGTCTGGGCTGAGACAAGGAATGAGCTTGATTGTGATTTTGAATTTATGATCTCCTGCTACTTAAGTGACCGTGATGTATCTAGCTAATGAATGTTCTATGAATTTAAAGTGTTAATGGCCTCTGAAAGATGCAGTCTCTTGTCAATTAAATTATGAGTTATGAAAATTTGATTTGTCCTTTTCATTTGAGGGGGGAATATGGCTTGTTCAAACTACTTGCTCTGAACAGCTTTTTTTTTTTTAATTTTTTTTTTTTTACCTTAGCCATGGAGTCGCCTATACTATTCCTAATATTGACTTCTACCCTACTTCTCTTGCCAACATTAGTTATTTCCACATGACAGCCGTTAGAATCAAACCAAACTATTTTCAGCATTTGTCAACGATTGCTTAATTGAACTAAAGAAAAGAGGGGATTTGTAAATGATAGTTTTGTTTCTAAGATAGCTGTTGTGTGTTTCTATAGCCCTGAGAACACTACATATGTTTTCCAAAATAATTTGTAATGAACTCATGTTAGAGACTATATTGGGGGGGGGGGGGAATAGTGTGTGGAAGGGAATAGGGCAAGTGGAAAATTCTTAAGATCCCCCCCAGGCAGTATATTCTATTGTCATGTTCATACAGTGGAAAAGATAGCTGTGTGCATTTACTGTTTTGAGGAATGGTTGTCATGTATGGTATATTACCATTTGAGCTAAATTGCAGCCTGCTAGATATTGGCCTATTCCTTAAAAGAACTTAAATAAAGCATAGGGGTTTTTCTGGTGTTGATTTTCTAAAGCAGCAGAACATATTTTCAATGGCATTTTCCCACAAGAATATATTAGATAAGTTTGCAAGATGTAATATGTTTGAGTCCTCAAGGCAGATGAACAAATAGCTTTTGAGATGAATTATTATGCTTGATGGCCCCACGAGCCGTGCAGTGTTTAAAGAGCCCAGATCATTTAAGGCCCTGTAGTGGTGTAGAATTGCTGTAACATATGCTTCGAAGTTTGAGGGTTTTAAACATACAGTATCTAAACTGTAAATGGAAATGGACATTTTAAGTAATACCGACTATATGAAAGTGTTGTTGTCTTGTGTTGATTGTAGAATATTATTTACAACAAAGCATAATAGAAATAGAAACCGATTTCTTAAAAAAATCATATTTAAAACTAGGGCAGTTGGTTTTGGATTGGGGGTGGGGAAGACTGTTTCCCCCTTTTTAATGATCTTATATATTCATTTCAGGTTTCTAAATGCCTTTGAATTTTTAAACAAAACTAAACAATAATGTCTTAGTAATGAGAAATTACAGGTAGAAATATTTATAAATGCAGCTTTTGTGATATTAGAATAAGATACGGAGGAGAGGTTACCAATAAATTTAAATGAAATCTTATTTTTTGAAAAAAATGCTGTGTAACCTCATTGAAAACAAAGAAAGTTATTCTGATTGTAATTTAATCAACTTGGTGGATTAGCCCTGTTGTCGATTAAGTCCTCCCAAGTTGGTATAACTGGAAAAATGTCTATTAGTGTGTAATTAAACTGAAAGGTAGTCCTAAGGGCATCCCTGTTAAAGTTGAAAGGAGCTTTATCATCTTATCAGACCTTGGTTTATAGATTAAGAAACTCTTAGAGGGGCAGTGTGACTAGTCGGAGACAAACTAATTACTACTTCTCCCCAAAATGACTAAAAGTGAGTGGTTAGTTGAAGGCCTCCTATTTACCAGGGTACTTATGTATACTATTTCTAATCTTCATGGTAGATCTCCAGGGTGGGTATTATCCCCCATTTTGCAGATACTACTTAAAGAGGTGACATGCTTGTCCTTGCTACAGAGGGAGTATGTAGCAGAGCTGTGGGATATGTGTGTGTGTGTATGTGTGTGTGTATGTGTGTGAGAGAACGAGATGGGAGGGGGAGTATGTGAATGTACTTGTGTTGAAGAAAGAACTGTGACTTACTGTATATGACAGATTTTTATCAGAAAGCCAAAATCGTCCCATGTGAGACTGATGGGGCATTATAAGAAATACATATGTATCACCTCTCTAACACTGGGGATGGGAAGTGTCATTTTATACTCTGTAACTTGATTCAAGTTCATATTTAGTGCTTATGTTCATTATGAAGATACATTTTAATTATTATTATTATTTAGTATATGAGGTACAAGCAAGATGAAAATCAAAAGCAGTGGGGTCCTTTTATTCCCTTATGGTGTTTATAGCATATTTGGAAAAGGCAGTTACAAATAATACTGAAATAACTGACATTTATTACCTGACTCCATGATGGTCATCAAAGAAAAAAAGGAACTCTGGAAGGGCTGTGCATATGGTTCTTTAAGGAAGATATTTAAAATATTTTTTTCAGGTGGGATTTCTTAGTCAACAGTACATATTTTAGTATCAGCTGTTTTCTGAGACCACAAATTCATCTCCCATTGGTTTTTTAGAACACTAATGTTATCTTTGATCTGGGCAGAGGTATTATTTTAATTGTGAAGTCTTGCTATTTAATTGTAATTTGCCGGATTGAGATTACTTTGGCATCTGTTGATGAGCTGTAGTGAACTGGGAAACAAGAACCTTGAAAGACAAGATAAAAAGGAGATAGGATTTTCAGATATGAACCTAGTAATTAAGATTTCATGGGATCGTTTAGAATGTTTTCCACCTCAGAGTGTTCTTTCTCCCCCCACCCCCAGCAGCTATAATAACATTGTGTTTGGCTTCTGATGGAAGACTGAAATCGCCTTTCCTTTTTTGCATAAATCCCCAAACTTTCCATTTCTCTTTACTCCGTCCTTGTGTGGTTTGGTGTTTTTCAAGTTAAATGCTCATTCACTGCTCATTCCAGGTAATGTTTCAACATGCAAAATCATCTGACACACTTGACTGTAGTACAACCAGCTCACAGTGTGATCTGCTATAGTGCAGAAAGTCAGGGCCCTGCTCCTTGCTGAGATTTATGTGTAGGCCCAGGAGACCACATGTCATAAAGGGAATCTGATGTCATTATTGAGAATTAAAACAAACAAACAAAAAAAAGCCCCTCACAAATGTTAACCGATACTATAAGCATCCCTTATCTTATTTGCATTTAAATGGAAAATGTTATTTTCAGCATGTTTCAGGGAGCTAAATGAATAAGTCATCCATTTTGTTTATTTTTCAGGGCTGAACTTAACCCAAACTTAATGGGTCTTTATTTCCAATTTAGAGTATTACCACAGGAGGGTTTTGTTTCTTTAGCCAAGGGTCACATTTTTGCTTTTTGTGTGTGGATTGGACCATTACAGAGAGTTAGCTATTTCTCAGTATAATATTTGTTTTACAAAACTGCGGAAGGGGAAGGGTTTGGAAACTACTAATGATTTCCAGTTCATTAACACCTATAAGTTCTCATGCCTCCTGTTTGTTTCCACTACCAAGGAGGTACCAGTAATATAATGAAGCCGACATCAGCGGTGTGCTACTTGTGTAGCAGTGCAGAAAATGTATTTTTATTTTTCCTTAAGAAAAAGCTCTTGCTAAACCTTGGAGAAATGGAGCTGCACATTCCTAGAAAAACCTATGTGGGAAACAAAAACTAATTAGAGCAGTAAATGTGATGCTCTCAGGTAATTGTAAAATAATTATTCCCCTTTAGCATCATCACTGTTTAATTGTGCCATCCAATATCCTCATGCTCTGAATCCAGATGTGAAGGGACGGAAACCAACCTCCTCCTCCTGGGAATGTCTCTTTCATTTAGCGAGAGTGTTAGACTCTTCCTAAAGGAGTTTTAAAGGAAAGGGAGAAACATTTAGGGAGATTTTGAACAGCTTCTCTCTCCCTCCTCGTTCTAAATCATGACAGAAAGTGATTACTTCAATGATTTTTATAGAAATACAATTCCAGTTATGCGGTTGAAATGCCTTGTGAGCATATTTGAGATTTACACTTTCACTGTGCCAGCGTGGAGTTTTATGAACGGTGTCTTTTATGAACTGCAAATTGTAAATTATGTTCAGATACTCAGAGTGATGTTTCAAAATTACCTGATAATTTAAAAGGTAATGCCAATAAATATGTAATCTTATGGCTTTCAAAATGACAGATGAGTTCAAATTTGGGTTTGGGTTAAATTTTAATTACTCCACTGGAATGAATGCCTCAAAACTACTTACCAGCAAATTATTAGGGCTCTTTTTTTTTTTTTCTCCTAAAGATTGATGTAAATTAAACTTAGGCTATATTTAGACTGAAATATTATTTTGGTTTATTAGTCTGCTTTTCTATCAGACTTATGTGCCCTTTTACCTAAGGTCACATTATGAAAAAGAAGAAAAAAAATCTATTCTGAAGAGATCTTAGTTTAAATAATCTGCTTCCTCCGGTCAGCAGCAAGGTAACAGTGACCCAGAGAGATTCCCCTCATAGTAACAACGCTTTAAAAAGGGGACACATGTAATGTTTGATTGAGTCTTACCAGTTGAAGTCCAGTAGCGTCTTCTCGATGAGATTATAGTATATGGCTCCCTGTGTTAGAAGCATGGAAATCAGGTTCCCCCAGCCCAGCAGCTGCTTTGTCTGACATATACAGGCTCAAATAGACTGACTGAAGATCTCCTCCGTTCACAGATGAAGGTGGTGACTCACTCTTCCGAGAGAATGCAGTTAACTTCAGCTGATTTAGTTGACATTTTAATATAACTTTTGAACAGCTTAAAATTTTTTCACTACCGTGTTACTGTACTCCTGAGTATTTCAACTTCTATATTAAGTCTAAAATTCAATAATTTTATGCGAAAAGGCTTTATTTCCATGCTTTTTCTAAAGAAAGTTTATAGCATGACTTAAGCTTATTAAATTTTCAGGTGGTATTTTATATCTTTTTAAATGAATTATGTCATTGTTTCTTTTAGTTTTTCCTTATAGCAGGAAAATTGTACCTCATTTATCTGAGAAAGAAAGTCAGTTGTTCCTTTATGCTGAAAGAACAAAATATGTACCAGGGTGTGTAAGTAGGCATAATTTGCATGTATACTCACTTTCTTAAAAAACGCCATCGGGGCCAGTCAGGTGGTGTGGTGGTTAAGGCAGCTGGTTTTCCACGTGGTGACTTCACAATTTGAATCTTGGACCCGTTGACTTGAAAAACACCCCTGGCACAGGTAACATGCATGCCCAAAATCCTGAGAGTAGAGGAGAAGAGATGGTGGCATGACTATCCCCACCCCAGGGGGCTGATTTCATACACACACCTTATAGCATAAAATAACAACAACGAACGGCTTTGTTGTCTTTGCTTATAAAAGTAATGAAATCATCGTACATATATTTACAGACTGTTGCCTTTATAACTGAAAAAAATTTAAGTTTTAGAAGGATTTTACATCTTGATCAAAGATGTATAGTTACCCAAACTTAACCACAAGAGATTTGTTCCAAGACCCCTAGTGGGTTCCTGAAACTATGGATGGAACCAAAACCTTTGTGTACTAGGTGAGCTGGCTGCCGAGTCACTAACAGGCCGTTAACGGGTACAGTGGACAAAAAGATGCTCTATGTTCTGGGCTGGGTGGAGGCGGACAGCTTGAGATTTTATCAGGCTACTTGCAATGATACGAAATTTAAAACTTATGGGTTGTTCATTTCTGGGGTTGTCTCTTAAATGTTTGGGACTTCTATTGACTATAAATAACTAAAATTGTGGAAAGTGAAACTATGGATTAGGGGAAAGCTACTGTACTGTAAGTTAATGATGCAGTTAGAAAAAGGTTTCTGGGCTGTGTCCACAACTTCAGATTAGTTTCTTTTAAAGGAGGGGAGGCAGAAATGAACCGATAATCCTGTCATATCTTCCTGGGTGAAAAACTGAGACCTTTCCCAGTTTAGTGGCTTCTTCCATCCATGCTGCAATGTCCTTAGATGTAGGGCCCTTGTGTTTCTCAATTGCAATTGAGACATGGCTGCTCCTAAGATCTTTTAGATTTAGAGGAGGAATAAAAAACTCTTCACAGAAAAGTCTGGAGAGTCAGTTCTAAATGGATATTTTATTGAGCAGTTATATCTGGGTACTGGCCACTCCAAATTCCTTACCTTGAGCTTCTTTGCTGTTGCTTCTGCTTTATGTCATCCACATGAATGAATGATGGGATATGGGATAATGAATCCCATAGCCTTCTGCTGCTGTTGAAAGGAGTCCTTGAAATTTTGACTATGTTTAATAGGTGTCCAGTGCATAAATCTAACATTTTAAAAGGGTGCATATTAGAGGGAGATTTATAGGCTTCTAAGGGAGTAGATTGGTATAAATGAACTTAAATACACACATACACCCTCACAAAGAGCTGTTTTATCTTTGGAATTTGAAGGAAGGCATTGGGTGTCAAGCAAGTGAAACAAGCACAGCTTGAAATCTGATATTTTCTCCTTGAAATATCTTAGAGTAATAGAAAGAAGATATGAAAAATCATAAAGGGATCAACAGATGGTGTAATGATTACATTGCTAGACTCCCATGTAGTCGACCGTGGTTCGAGTCCCAGACCCGGTGGCTTAAAATTTATGCCAGGCACATGTGCGTGCATGCCCCAAATCCCAAGAGGAAAATGGAAGAGAAGGGCTTGTTGTGTGGCCATCCACCCCCCTCCCCACTGGAGGGGGGGCATATTTCTCACTTTCTGTTTCTCTCTGTCTCTCCGATAGCACACATGCCTTCTAGCAAAAATGTCTCTTAAAAAATCATAAAAAAGGAATGCATTTAGTGGAAGACTAATGTAGATTTATTTAGTTGTGCTGATTTGTTTTATTCTTCCCTCCCGATTCTTTTACCCTAGGCTCAATTCAGTGAGATCATACACAGTACAGCTTTTTCTAAAGTTTTCTTGTGGTCTTATGTTTTCCTGATTTATATCTCTTACTTTAATCTTGTCTAAAGCCCATTTTATTACCCTTTTCCTGGAACTGTTTCCTAAATGTCAAGAGAAGAGGGCAGTCTGTCCGTGACATAGTTTTCAGGATTGGAGCAGTATCAAAATACCTAGGTCATCACTTGTAAATTCTGCTGGAGCAGCTGCATGTTTCTGTGAATAAGACTATATTTTGACTTCCTACATTATAGAAGGGGTGTTGAGTTTTCGGGTTGAGCATAAGGGTAGCATATTTCAGAATGATTAACTTTATGGATGTCATTGTCTTGGCCAGCTATATTTGGCTGTGCTGCAGCTGTGTTTGCTTTCTCAAAATTGTCACCAGGAGGCCTCCAACGGCAATTACTCACTTCAGTCCACGATGGTAACATCTCTCCTCATGACTCGCATTGTCCACCGAGCCATCTTTTCTTATTGTCAAAATTTAGAGATAACATTGCAAGTCCTTTGAAAAGGCTCAGTGCTGTTAGGTTGCCAGCAGCTCTATCTCAAAGCAGTTTCTCAATGTTAGGTCTGTCTGTATTTTGCATCCTGATGCTTACCCGTTAGGACTCTTCTTTATACAACAGGCCTGTGTTTTCCTGCCTCCTTGTTCCTCCTCTTGTTTTCTTTGCTTAGATGTGAAAAAGTTGCTTCCAGACATCTATTGCTAGACAGTGTTTTTTCCTCTTCTTCTCCAAGCACTTTGGAAGTTGGTTTTACTTACTTCTGGGGTCTTAGAGGCCTGTTACATAAACACTGGGTTGGAAAGGCGACTGAAAGGCAGGTCTTTATTTTATTTTATTTTTTTGGAGAGGTTTTTGCTTTTTTTAGGGCGCGTGCGCTCGCCAGACAGACAGAGAGAGACAGAGAGACAGAAAGCGAGAAATCACCCCCCAGGGGGGATAGCCATGCCGCAATCCCTTCTCCTCCATTCTCCTCTCGGGATCTTGGGCACGCACGCACACGCACCTGGTGTGAGTTTTAAGCCACCGGGTCCAGGACTTGAACCACGGTCGACTACGTGCGAGTCCAGCGACATAGCCATTACGCTAACTGCTGGTCCCTAGGGCAGGTCTTTATTTATTTATTTATTGTTAATTACTTGCCACAGAAGTAACTTTTCTCTCAGGAAGAATTTAAGAACTACTTTTCCTAAGACAGAAACCGTTTAATTCCATTGGCCATGTGTGGGTTTTAATTTTTAAATAGAAATAACTTCTTCTTGGATTGTTCTGCTTTTCAGGGACGTTTGTCCTATGTGTAGTAGTAGAATGCAATCACTAGGGACATTGCTTTAGGGCTTCTTCCACCTTACAGGGTCAGAGGTCATCCTTCAAGGCTGGGTGTCTTTTACTATACAGCTGGCTCATGTATTCTGCTGGCTCATCTCCTTTCTTCCATGCCTGCTTCAAGTCTCTATTGACTTGTCAAGAGTTCTTATCAAGAAAATAGGATAATAAAATATGCTTCTTACCTGTCCTGCAATATTATTGTGAGAGACTGATGGTAGGAAACAAATGACAGCCTAAATATTTTATAGCTTCATGGCACTTAAAACTGACCACAAATTCACCTACATTTCCTGGGAGAATCCAATATAATGGAATTTCATTACGACTGAACAGTTAATGTTTTCTCCCTCAGAACATTCATGCCTTAAAGTCTCAGACAAAGACCCATAAAGCAGTATTGTTCCCATATAAACTTTGAGAAAATGCTCAGTCCCCAGGACAACGTTAGGAAGACTGATTTTTTTTCTCTCTCTCTCTTACTCCCGCTTGTATGATGATTGAGAAATAAAATGCAATTCATGTTCCAACTGTGAACTTGTGGTCAGACCTTCCATTCTGGGATCAGGTGAAGCAAAAGCAGTATCTCCATCTAGTACCCCCATATGCACATTCTGAAGATCTCATCTCCACACTCACTGAAATAGTTTGATTTTCTTAAGAGAATCAGCCATACAACATAAAAGGCTAGTTCTCACATAATGAGACTCCTAACAAAAACTCACCCACTAAGGAAGCAATTTTGGTCATACAAATATAGAGAGGGTATGGTAGATTCTGCAGCCTAGTGGCCTTATTAGGTACATGGGCCCCAACATGCCTGGAGGACATAGTCTCTGAGGGAGGCAACTACTTGGAGAAAGAATCAGTCATTTAGGGGCATAGCATTAAGACAGTGGGCATAGTGTGTGTGTTACATGCAGCATCCCGGTGATGCCCAGCTGCAGGATGCTTCCTAGTTATTCTGTTGTGTGTTCAGTAAACAGGCACTTCTTTCTTCTGACGTAACTGATAGGGTGCGTAGAGTCCTCAGACTCTTAATGCTGTAAGTCACTTGGTTCATTAAGATCAGACATGACAGGTTTCAATTTGGAAGCCTGAAGCCTTGGGGTGTGAATCCGCTGGTTGAGGAAAATCCTCTGTGATGGCCGGGAGGGAAAACTTGGCACCTACTGTGGCTGAGAGACTGATATGGACTGGATGAACAGTTCAGGCTGTGACTGTGACCTTCAAAATACAGAATCTCTTGCTTCACCTACAGAGCCTTTTTATTACAGTGAATGAATGAACCAGGAAGTTTGCTGAAACTAGGGTAGGAGGAGATTTGGGCAATATTAGAGATCACTGCTATCTATCCATCTATCTATCTAGTTTCTGTCTTAGAGTGTATGTGCTTGCCAGAGAGAGAGAGACAAACAGAAAGTGAGAGATCACGCCCTCAGGGGGAATGGCCACATCACAGTCCCTCCTCCTCTGTTTTCCTCCCAGGATCTTGGGCATTCATACACACATGCCTAGCAGATCACTGCTATTTATTTCTAAGACTGTTGGGAAAGTAAAATGAAAGCTGTGGCTGAAAGCTTTCAAGATCTTTAGAGAAGGGGCCAGCCACACAGATACTACATATTTCTGTACAGATCAATTGGTACTTTGTAATCAGCATCTTTCATCCGTGTCAAAGAAGTCCAGGGAACTTTATAGGCAGACTTACTGTTGGACCAAGGTTTTGTGTGCAACTGTTATAAAAATGACCAATATTGGACCATCGTCAGCCTCAGAAATCCTGCCTTTATTTTACCTCTGTGACCTATTTTTAGGTTTGTCTCCTCAGGATGTGAGACTTTTTTTCTAGAAATTCATTTCTAGTTCTCTGTTGAGTAAAATAATTGTGCAGAAAGGTGCCTTAGAACCAACCATATGCTTCTCCTTGGTGTTTTTCTTTTAGTTTTGATTACTAACACTTTAAGGAATGCTGCCTTCCTGTGAAATACTGTATGATACCTTGATTTAGGATATAGCAGGGACCAGCCATTAGGGTTAAGAACTTATGTGACTGATCAGTAACCTTTAGAAAAATTTTTACAAAGTAGGTTGTGTCATTCCCATTTCTCAAATGAGGATATCCAGATTCTAGGAAATAGTAGTACCGAAAGGCCAAGTATGTGTGCCCGTCCTGCTGTCCAAAGCCTGAGGTATTTCTATTGTATTGTCCTGAAGTCTTGCCAAGGAGTTTCTTGTAAGTCTTTTGAGGAATTCCTAGATCCTTCTTAAACCATAAACAGGTTGAATCTCCGGGTATGTTGGTGACCTGGTAGCTGAACATGTGAGTGTTGAGTGTGAAATATAGGTTGTAAGCTATGACCCAACAATCTTCTGCTTTCAACATGTTCTTTCATGTAAATGGCTTTTTCTTGATTTTATTTCATAGCTGGACCAATTTCTGACTCTAGAGACAAGAGTGTTGTGTAAGAGATGTGTCATTGGAAAGGGGCACCAGAGCAGTGTCAAGATCTCTTAATACCTGAGGTGGGTTCACACTTACTGCTGAGATAAGGAAGCAAATAACGTTGACTGTTAGGGTGGATACTTATTCTTCCTTTAGAGGAACAGTATATTTTATGAATAGGGTTTATTTATTATTATTATTACTTTGAGGATTTCATCAGACACTTTGGCATTTCCCTCCATTTACTGCCATCTTCCTAATTTTCGCATCTGATTTAGATGAACACTTGGCCTTTCTCAGGGTTTCCTGTAGCCGATCCTATGCCGTTGTGCGAATTAGGAAAAGCCTCTCAGGTGGTGGGCATCCCCTACCGTCCTGTCAGTCAGTGACTTTGTGTGGTGTCCTATCAAGAGTTATATCCATTTTTACCTCCTCTTCATAAATAGGTCCCATAAGTGTGCAGTAAAATAAGTGAGCCTATAAGCAAAGGAACAGTAAGTTTTAGGTAATTGACAATTGTGACCAACTCATATATGATACCTGATCCATTTCAAGTGTCATTACACATTCAGCCTCTCCATATCTTTCCGCTCAAGGGCATAGACTTTTGATAGGATTCTGGATTTTCAGCAAATCATAAATTTCTGCCTCATGTAGATCCCCAACCTAAAGGAAAGGATAATAGAAAAGTCAGAGTAGAATTCATGCATGGGTTGGTTTAACCCACAAACCATTTCGTACTGAATATTAGCTTGTCGAAATGCCTTTACTCTTGGCAGGAGACAAGAGCCGTCACCTAAGAGGATGTGATTTGAGTGGAGTTTTCATGCCCTGTGTGCTTATTGTATTCTTGCTACTGATGCAAACATTATCTATAATTACATTTTCAAGAGACTGAAAATTGCAGGCTTTGTTGAACAAAAATACAGCCAAAAGAATGGAATGTATATCCACTCCACCCTCATTATAAGAGTTTTAGAAATCAGACTATAAGGTCCAATACCATGGTTCTCAGCTACTCGATACCAACTCCATTCTCTCCTGTTTGAACACTGTCAAAATGCTAGGTTCTCAGTGATAATCATATAATTGGAGAAAAATACTGTTACTCTCTCAGTGCCTCGGTCGATTCATTGTCAACTCAATCACAGTCATCTTTCACAAATCCTGTTTCTAGGATGGTAATACAAGAAGTTACAAGGTGAGTTAGATCCAAGCATGATGGGCAAAGTTGAGAAAGTTGGATGAGATACAGATGCTCTTGTCTTCCTGGGTGGGACAAGTACTATTGAATCCCAGTGATATTATGTCATCTTTACAACTCCCATCCCCTACATAAGGTCATTTAAAATTTTTGCTCCTTTGATGACCTGTTTTTTTATCTTATTTTATTTCAAGTTCTTTTATACATTCAATCACGTCATTTAGTTTGCAAAGTGAATATACCAATATGTTTACATTTCTCCCCAGTCCAGTTGATAATACTGTAAAGTTATCTTCAGCAGATAATACCCCATTTACTTTGATGACCTATTATAAGGAAGTACTCTTCCCTTGTCCTTACAGTTTGGCTGTGGTACAAGAAAATTATCTTGACCAATTTTACTCTTATAGACACAAGATAAGACCCCATTTCTAATTTCAGTGAGAACTTAAAGCTCTTGGAAATGTTTTCAAAAAGAGAGTTTGACAGACACTAGCGTAGTATTTTGCTCATTGTTGATTAGCATTATTAAAATTCAGGAAACCATTTAATAGAATAGAAAATGTCCTTTGGTTTTGTATAGAAAACTAATGGAAGGAAGTTACGATGGCATTATTGTTATTTTGTTTTCAAGACATTAAATTGGTATTATTTGTGGTGTGTTCATAATATTATAACTCACCTTCCAGACCCTAGTAGTGTTCAGTCCCTTTCAAAAACTGAAGAAAAAGTATTGTGATGGCCTTCATCCAAAATAGAACCAGAACAAATACTAGGTTGCTCAGAAAACCCACAGACTATTTTTGATTCTCTTGTGTCCTTCTCTAACAGGTAGGACAAACATTTCATCAAAGAAATGTTTACTGGGGGTCATAATTTTGTGTAGTTAAAATCCATTTAAATCTGGCATAGACCTAGGGAATTGAATATTTTCCAATATATATGTTTTATCACCTTGCCTAACAGAAGTTATAAATTCAAGTGCATTTTGGGTTTTTGACAGGCCACTTCTTACTATAATATGAAGGTTACCAATTATATTTGGTATTTCTAACATTCATAGAGCTAAAATAAGATAACTTTGGATTCTGAGTAAAACAACTTTTATGGACAATAATAACTGCATGCCAACAAGAGGTTTTTTTTATGTAAATGGATTGTTGCAGCATTTGAAGCAAGGCCTCTGCAGTGAAAATTCTGAAACAGACACTCTTCATAATATAATATAATTGCTCAATTGTAAGGTATAAACGAGGGCAACTCAATTTGTATATTTCATGAGTTCCTCTGTGAATTGCAAATACCCTCTCTTATGTTCAGGGCACTTTTTTTGACAAATTACATGTTTCTGTCTCTAAATGCCTGGGTATTTTTGATAGCTTGGGTTCTTAGCCAATCAGCAAAACTTACTTTAAGAAATGTAATTAGCCTAGAACCAAAGTCAATTAACTTTGAAAGTTATCTAATTCTCAGAGTTTCTTATGTGCCTCCATAGTAGCAAATTGATTCTACTGTGATGTTGTAAATACAGTGCAAGTCAGAAATACACTGCAGTCATAGAGCTTGTGCTACAGACTGAATAGTTAAAATTAAGTTGGACAACTGAGGAGTTTAGGATTTATAAGTCACAACTGACCTGTTATTTGGCTGAACTGATGGGTTGTTTTGTTGTCATGTGGAAACAACCTAAAAATTTTCTGTACTAAAGTCTCTTAAAAAAAAAAAAACTCTAAAATATAGGCCAGTGAACTAGAGTTGCAGTTTATTTTAAACATCATTCTTAACACAAATATTCAGTCTTACAATTTACTGTATGGTTACTGGCTGTTCTGAGTATAAAAAAAATGATAAAATGTAACGACGGTTCTTAGATTACAGGTGTTAAACATTTGGTTACTTTTGGGTTACTCTGGGCTTTACTATTGTTGGCTTTTCATATGTCTTTTATGGAAATACTAGTATAAAATGAAGGATTTGCACCTTTGTGTTATGTTGGGCTATGCTGCATTATTGAAGGATTATGTCACTGGGACACAGAATTTAATTATTCCAACTTCCTAAAGAGCGTCGTTGTTTATTCTGTAGATCAGATGAGGCAAATATAATATTGCCTCATCTTTTTTTTTTTTTTTTTTTTGAATTTTTCCTATATCTGGATCCCTTCTGGATTTCTGAAAAATGTTTTCTGTATTTTTTATTACTGAGAACACTGAAGGAAAATCTCTTGGCAGAGCTTGCATTAGTGTACATTAATGCATTTGTGATCTTGGTCATTTGAATTGTATTGGGTTGTTAGAAAAGCCATGCATTTTTGCATAGAAAAAGAGAAAAAATATGTCACGACTTTTCCAACAACCCAATAGAATCCTGTTAGCTTGTGATGAGGGAGATCAACATTAATCAAAACTGGTAATATCACAATTCTTCCCCATCTGAAAAAGCTGCAAGGGTAGTAGTGTCTTACCCCATTACTGCAGAGTGGGTTTGGTGTGATGCACAGAATTAATTGTACAGGCTATGAAATCTGGATTTTCATCTAGCTTTTCCCTTTGCTCCTCAACTTCATTTGGGGGAGCTCTTTTATTTATACTGGGTTGAGAATCTTGAGAACAAGTAGGCATAGATTGGTGAAAATAAGAGGATAAGATAGCAACAACTTAATCAGCATTCCAGATATGGCGTTAGGCTTTCTGTCGTGCTCTTTGTGCCCAGCTTATAGTGAGTGTGTGTCGTGGTTTGCTGGGATCCTCCCAGTTTATACCTATTGTCCTGGCACCATCAAAAACAGTAGCCTTCTTTCAATCTAAAAAGTGTACCAATTTAGATGATAAAATTACATGTACCTCGTTTTTTTTTTTTTTAAAACAGATTTTTTGCTATAGGGCACATGTGCTTACCCGAGAGATAGAGAAAGAGAGTGAGAGAGTGAGGAATCACTCCTCCCCCCAGGGGAGAATGGCCATACCTCAGTACCTTCTCCGCCATTCTCCTCTTGAGATTTTGGGCACGCACACAGATGTGCCCAGCGTGAATTTCAAGCAGCCAGGTTCAGGACTCGAACTGAGGTAGCCCATGTGGAAGTCCAGCACCTCAACCACTACACCACCCTCTGGCCCCGAGCCGCCTCCTTATGCCTAATCCTGTATCACTAATTTCCTTAAATAAAAACATGTATTCATTTTTAAAAATCTGTTCATAGAATTAACCCAAACCTTTCCACAAATATGGTTATCTATGCTTTTAAGCATTTGGGGAAAGCCCATTTCTGGGTTCTCTTTCTCTGGCCAATTTCCCTATCTAAATCCTATAAATAGAAAAGCTTTTCAAAATTTAGCAAGAGTTTATTTGATGTTTTTGAGGTGGTAGCATCCTGCTGGCTACTTAGAGATGTGGTATCTCATTAAGTGTTTCTCTAACCTACATCCCTTATACTGAAAATTCCTCTCTTCAACTCTTTGTGAATACCCTCTCCTCAGCACCTGGATTCAACATTGAAGGACCCTAATATGAGACTTTCAGGGAAAACTTTCCATTCAATTCGGTTAAATTCATGAAATAACATTTCTCCATTCTGGAAAGCTTAAATAGAAAGCTCAAATACTTCTATCTTTCAACTGAAGCATGACCTGAGCCAGAAAATGATCTGATGATACTGCCTTTGTTTGTTCTCACCCTACCCTTTGTGAAACTGTAATAGAAGAGCTCAGCCAAGGTGTAATGACCCCAGGGTGCCCAGGTATATTTTTGAATTTTAATCTCTGGGATGCTTTTTTATTCTAAAATGCTGATTGCCCTTTCTCATGCAGTGCTAGAATTTTAGAGCATTTGTGAAATATGTGTGTTTAAAATTGATTCCCTGATTTTTACATTTATACCCAGCTGTTTGTTATTCAGTTCAGCCATCAGCATCTGCGTCTCAATGGACCATGTAATGTGCAGCTGTAGCCAGATGTAACACTTCCTCTCCCTAAATGTTTCTGTTAGAAGCTTACAGAGGCAGGCTAAAGACTGCTGATAACCATGTTGCCTGCATTAATTTACCCTCTGGAGCTACACAAATTCTGCTTGGCAATTTTATTTCATGACCAACAAGCAGAGCAATGTTTGTGATCTCCATTCCTGGTAGTAATGTTGACACTGTATATATCAAGTATATCTACATTGATATGAAAGGTACTTGTACAGCTAATTCAAACTGCAGGTAGCTGTCTGATCTGCATGTATAAATACTCTGAAAGCAAGGTTGTGCTTAAGAAACAAACAGCCAGAATTCAAATCAAACCTTTGCCTAGATGAAAATAGGTCCATAAACTAGTCTCTTGAACAGAGACTTTTAGGAAAAAATCATTTTAGGATCATTTCTCTTCAGCCTATAGTCAAAACTTGTTCCTAATTTGCATTTATTATTCAAATACGTGTTTCCTTTTGTATTTGTATGATGTATCTTTGTTTAGAGGCTACAGCTTCTACTAAATTTAATTACTTCCCTTCGAGGCTTTAAATTGAGGGCAGCTTCTATTAATTGTTAATTACTTTCCTCTGCCATTTACACAGTAAAAGTACAGTTACTAATTGAGGGTATGTTCTGTTCAATGACACAAGGCGTCTTTAGTCTCAATATTTACCTTTCTATGGGGACTGATTTTCATTTCTCTAATTCTATCTTTTATTAGACATGTAAAAGTAGACATTCCATTGATATATTGTCCATTCCTATACTCCAGTGTTGCTATATATCCTAGATAAAGAAATGGGAAACACATTTTGCTCTGTGTTGCCATCTGGTGGTGTCATGATTAGCTTTAGCTTCCTTAGGCCAGTCCCCAATGGAAGGATGGTACCCTGGGACTTTCCATTGATAGTTTTACCTCCACCATATCTCTGGGGCTTTACAAATAGCTTTGTTCCTCACTGGTGGCTGAAGAAGGAAGCTTTGGTATGGCTGGGCATTTTGCTTTTTAGTGTCATTAAAGTATTAGTTGCATGTCTTCTACATATTTGGCATTTTAAAAACTCTCCTTGGGACCAGCAGATGGCGAAATGGTTACATTGCTGGTCTCTCACATAGTTGATTGCGGTTCTAATCCCAGACCTGGCAGCTTAAAACTCATGCTGGGCTTCAGGGTCAGTAGGTGACATGGTGATTAAGGTTGCTGGACTCCCACGTGGCCGACTATGGTTTGAGATCCGGACCTGGCAGCTTGCTCTCTCTCACTTTCTCTCTCTCTCTCTCTGTCCCTCCCTGGTCAAATTAAAAAACAAATAAAATTAAATAAAATAATTCTTTAAAAAAAATAAAAAACTCATGCTGGGCTTGTGTGCATGCTTGCCCGCCCAAGATCCCAAGAGGAGAATTAAAGGAGAAGAGATTGTGCCATAGCCACTGCCCCTGGGGAATGATTTCTTGCTTTCTGTCTCTCTGTCTAGCAAGGACACATGCCCTAAAGCAAAAATCTCTCCAAAAAAAAAAAAAAAATACCCATATATATGCATACATACACACACACACACACACATATATATATACATACACACATATACATATGCATATATATATATATATATTTCTCCAATCCTCTAGGGTTGGCCACAGTCCTATTTCAACAATCTGTTAAGGGCCTAATGAACCCTACTAAGAGATCTGTAATTTCCTAAAAGAACATTAAGAGTTTTTTATTCATTTATTAAATTAAGTATTTTACAAGACAGAAGTAACTCTGTGGTAAGTGATTCTTTTTCCTTTTCTGATTATCCTTCTTACCTCTTCACCAGCTGTCCCCACCTCCCACCATCATCCTTCTGCCTCCTGACTATGGGCATCTTGCCTTACTGTTTGGCTGTGAGCTTGTCCTTCCCGACCTTCCCTTTTTAGAGAGCTTGTATCTCAGTTCTCATTCTAGGCTGATGGAGGGCATGGCGGTGGTGGGGGGCGTTGTTTCTCAGTGTTTGATCTTGCAATCTAGGTGTTGTGGTGAGCTGATTCTCAACCTCAGGAGACTGGGCTTAGAGTCAGTCTTGGTAGGTAATGGAGTCTTTCTGCTCGTGAAAGGCACATCCCGAATCTTCTAGGGTTAGCCACAGTCCCATTTCAACAACGTGTTAAGGACATAATGAACCCTACTAAGGGATCTGTAATTTCCTAAAAGATTGTTATGAGTTATTTATTCATTTATTGAATTTAGTATTTTATAAGACAGAAGTAACTCACAGCCTAGCTGGGGCTGTTTAGTTGCCTACTGACCTTACAGCCTCCACTTTGAAATATATTTGCTGTAATACTTGACCTTTGTGTCACGATATACTTCTATTTCATGCTTTTTTTATTTTTAAGTTAGTTTATTTATGAGACATGGAGAGACATAGAAAGGGAGAGAGAGAGTCAGGCTTTCGCAAGGTTCTTCACGCTGTGATCCACACCGGTATCCGCTGGCTTAGGCCACAAGCACGCACAATCCTGGCATGCTCTTGGAGGTCCTGGGATGTGAACTCAGGACCTTTCTCCTCTGGGTCCAATTGTGTTATCACTGTGCCACCAGCTGGCCCTATTCCATGGTTCTAAAATTTTTAAATTTTAAAATAATGGTGGAGAGCAAAAAAAGAAGAGGGGTATAGGTTGAATCCATGAGCAGTAGTAAAGTAAAAATCTCGAAATTTCTTCATTATTGGGAAGCTCAAGTATATATATACAAAAACAAAGTGATATAAGTTTGTAGTTTTTATATTAGATTTTGTAAAAATGCTGTACAGTTCTTGGAAATAATGAAGCTACTATCTCTGTTAGTAAAAATAGGCAGAGGAGCCAAAGCTTACGTGGATTTGGCCATGTGTCTGTCTGTTTCCTGGAGGTGGCTGCCTCTGGGAGGGCCATGTGACACCAGCAGGGATGAGCAAGGCTCAGTGTTTCAGGGGTGAATATTTCTGCCTTGTTGGAGGAACCATCTCTCTTCTTGTAGCCGGGCCTCTCATAGTAAAGTCCTCTTGCAAAACCACGAGCCTCTCTTCTTAGAAAAATGCTTCTGTTCTTAGACTGTGTCTAAGGTGGTTTGCACTTTATTACATCGCCAGGTTATTCTGGGAGAGGTATCTGGCGTGTGAAATTGAATGGTATTTCAATCTGCAGTGCTTATTAAGTTATTGATATGGGACGGTTGTCGACGTAGGCAGAGTATGAAGATAATCCTATTAGAAAGTGATTACTCATCTACCAAAATGCATCAAATGGTACTGGGACAGTAGGAATTCTGACAGGATTTCTTTTATCAATCAAATATTCTGTAGTACACAGTTACAAAGGAGGATTCTGGAGTGAAACTTAGAATATCCACTTCCATACTGATTTCCTACACATTGCATGTAAAAAATTTATAAATCAGACATACATTATAAAAGAAAGTAGGACAACACCCTTTCTTAAAGATTCTAACTTTCAAATGTGCTATATATAAACATAATCTAAATATTTCACGTAAAACTGTCTTAATAAGTGGAACCCTGTATATGACTTGAACTCATTATAATTAAAAATTATACCAGTTGGATTCATTTTTATTAAAATTTTCTGGCTGCAATGAAACTCATTCATTAATTTATTTTTAGTTTTGCTATAGGGCATGTGTACTCACCAGAGATAGAGAGACAAGAGAGGGAAAGTGAGAAAACACCCCTGGTGGGGGATAGCCATTCCTAGTCCCTTCTCCTCCCATCTCCTCTCAGGATTTTGGAGACACACACACGCACACACACCTGGCTTGATTTATAAGCCACCGGGTCTCAGACTCAAACTGTGCAGTGGGATCCAGAGCCTTAACCTTCATACCACCTGCTAGCCCCAAAACTCATTTATTAAACATGATTTTTGATTTAAAAATAGTAAGTTTTACAAATTTTTTGAAATTGGGGAGATTGAGGGCCTTCCATAGGGAGCCGACCACCTTGTCTTCTCGTTTCATCTCCTGCCCCCTAACCACCACCCTGAGCTGGGTGTCCCTGCACTGCACAGCCTCCTGCCCATGCACATGTACGTCCGCCCCGCTCTGTACGACCTTGGCCATGTAATGGCAACATCATTCTGGTTCTGTGCAGTCTGTCTTATCAGTCTGAGGACACAGCAGAAACCAAGATGAGGCAAGCCTTATGACCATATGCCCAGCACTCTCTGTGGCACAGAGTAGGCACAAGCACGTCAAATGGGAAAGGAAGAAAAGGAGAGAACACATTGCTGATACTGAAATGAGCTAAGCAGATTCTCAGAGTTCCTCCCATCTGCCAGGATTCAGGAAATAAAGACAAAAAGCATGCATGTCATTGAAGCGGACATCAGTACTTTGTGAAATAGTCTTCTTTCTTGCCTGCTGCTAGTTGTATGATTTGAGACTGGGACAGGAGTTCTGTGGTTACACTGTGGCCTGAAAGAGCCATCAGAGTAAGCTCAGTGCTTAAGCTACGTGCTCATTGATCTCAAGATGCTACTTGTTACATATTTGCCCACATAACAGTGTATTCCTTCCATAAAGCTTTATAAGTTTCTAAATACACATTAGTGAAGAAACAAATTTTTTAGTTTATTATCAAATCTTTGTTTAAAGCTATTCAATGGAAGCTTTATAACTGTCGTTCATATGGGAACTTGGGAGGGTTAGTTTGTAAGGCTAGTTTCATTTTTAAATGAGGGAAAATTAGCTAACTTTTGCATTTTACATTTCATGTCAGTGTCACTGGAGGCAGCCATAGACCCAGGTAATCCAAGTATGCCTATAAATGCATTTTTTAATTCCAAGCGACATTGGTACATAATATATGTTGGAGGTGGGACAGAGAAGGGACCACAGCAGTCTTATCTTCTGTTTTGCTTTCATCAGGCTAATATTGTCTATGGAAAAACATCCTAGGGATCAAAAACAACAAAATATGCTGATAGTTTGTATTTGGGCTATGACAAATTGATAATTGAAGACTTCCCCTTTTCAGGGAGTACAGTGTTTTTTTCGAAAATGGTAAATTTTGGAGATTGTGATTTTCATGTCAGGGATAATGAGTGCACATGACTCTAAAGGAGGTAGGACAGGAGGAAGTAAACTCTCAGGCAGTGCAAGGCAGAAGGAACCGTGGCATTTATGTATCTGACTGTTATCTTCACTGAGTTCTCTGTGTGAATTGCCTCAAACAATATGGAGATCATTCAAAACAAGCATTAACAAGACTTTGACACAGTATTTTGGAGAAGAAACAAAATAGGTTCTCTGTTATGTAAACATGCTGTCTTGTGTTTAGTGTTTGATAAGATCTTAATCTGCTGTAATAACATTTTTATAAATTGCATCATATAATAAAAAGTAACAGGAGTTTATAGAAACTTTAAAGGTGCCATTTACATGGCATTTTGATTATGGAAAAAGAGAACTGGGAGCCACCAGGAAAAAACCTCTTTTATGTTGTATTTCCTATGTAGTAACTTATTTTGTTGCAATTCTTTCTGGTCTGGTCGGTCACTCCCTTTTCTTTTTTAAATTTTTTTTTTTGGAGAGGTTTTTGCTATAGGGCACGTGCGCTCGCCAGACAGACAGAGAGAGACAGAGAGACAGAAAGCGAGAAATCACCCCCCAGGGGGGATGGCCACACTGCAATCCCTTCTCCTCCATTCTCCTCTGGGGATCTTGGGCACGCACGCACACGCGCCCGGCGTGAGTTTTAAGCCTCCGGGTCCAGGACATGAACCGCGGTCGGCTACGTGGGAGTCCAGCGACATAGCCATTACGCTAACTGTTGGTCCCCTCTTTTAAATTTTTTTTATAAATTCATTTATTCATTCATTTATTTTAATTTGACCAGAGAGACAGAGAGAGGGAAAATGAGAAAGCAAGCCATCAGGTCCAGGTCTTGAACCGTGGTTGGCCATGTGGGACTGTCCAGCGCCGTAGCCACCATGCCACCTGCTGGCCCCAGTCACTCCCTTTTCCCTGGGTAATGTTTTTAGTTATGATTCCTTGGTTGAGCAAGTATTTTTAAATGCTACCATTCTGTTGGGTCGTCAGAAAAGTCATGACATTTTTTTTTTTTTTCTGTTTTCCTATGCAAAAATGTATTATGACTTTTCCAGTGACCCAGTCGGTGCTAGGGAAAATCTGCATCCTCAATGTTACATCTTTATTCATAGGGGAAAAAAAAAATATTTCCCCTTTATTTTGTGAATTCTTTTCTTGCAACCATTTCAGCTTCTACCTTTTAGGGAATTCTATTATCCAGGGCTGTATTAAGCCTCTGTCTAGCTCTGTCCCAATGATAGGTTGTTTGAGCTGCTGGTCTCTGGCCTCCAGCCACTGATAGTATCTCAGTCTGCTCAGTTTGCTGTAACAAAATACCATAGACAGGGCAGTTTAAACAATAGCCATTTATTTCTCAGAGTTCTGGAGGCTGGGAAGTCCAAGAGCAAGGTGCCAGCAGATTTGGCTCCTGATGAGGACTGCTTGCAGACGGCCCCCTTCTGGCTACATCTCCACACGACTGAGAGAGGAAACTCTGGTATCCCTTTCTTTTCTTATGAGGGCATTATTGCCTTCAGAGAACCCCACTGTCATGACCTCAGCTAAACCTAATTACCTTCCAAAGGTCCTACCTCCTAATAGCCTCACATTGGGGGTTAGAACGTTAACATACTCAGGTGGGACACATTCTTTATAACAGTGATATGTCAAGACATACGAGAAGTTTTTAAACTGTGAAAGGGAAGGGCATGCATATTATAAAAAAACTAAGTATAGATTTCAAAATGTCTCTTGCACCAAAATAAATACTCATCCTTTTTTTTTTTTTAAGTTTATTAATTTTTTCCATGAGAGAGAGAAGAACAGGCACCTTCCTCAGTAAGATCTTCACTGTGGTCCATTCCTAGTCTCAGTTGGCATGGATCATGGGCATGGATGCACCTGGTGCTTTCAGGGAGGCCCTGGAACACGAACCCGGGACATTTCATGAGTGGATCGAGTTGTATTACACCACACCACTACCTGGCTCTAAACTCATATTTAACTCCATTTTTCCATGTGCTTTTTGAAGTTCCTTTGTAGAAGCATATTCCAAGAGAGAGAGAGATGCAAGAATTGCAGTCTACACTCCTACGTGGAATAGAGTTAGGAAAGCGGCAGTGCACCATCAAGACCCACCAGCTGTGAATAATGGTGTCTATAAACACATGCGTTTTGGGATTTCTTTTCAAACTCTGAACAGTACTCAGAAAGTCATGCCAAAGAAAGTTCCCAAATGCTCTTGTGTAATGAGGCTGAAAAAATAACATTAAAGTGCTGATATAGTTACTATCAAGTTAATATGACTTCATATTAATAATATGATTTGTATTTTTTAGTTACTTCTCTCAACAAATTTTAAAGTTGTGTTCAGGCAAGTTTACATGAACTTTTCTCATCTTGTTTTTCAGATTATTTTCTTGTGAGAAATGCATACATATATGTATGTATATATATGTACATATACATGTATGTATATGTACATATATACATGTATGTATATATGTGTGCATATGTATATATAGAGAGAAATCTCTGAGAGGGTTCTCAAAAAGTTCATGGAAATATCATTAAAAAATTATGTATGGATTTCAATTTTTTTTCCTCCAAAATCAACTTGTATTTTAATTCTGTTTTTCTATAAACATTTTAAAGTCACTTTGTATATAAAGAAATCGAACTGGGCCCGCAGTGGCATAGTGGATAAGGCAGCTGGATACCACATGGCCTACTGTGTGGTTTGAGTCCTGGACCAGCAGCTTGAGAAACACACCAGGTGTGTGTGCATGCATGCCCAAAGTCACGGTAGGAGGGAGAAGTGGAGGATAAGGGATTATGGTGTGACCATCTCCCATTGGGGGTGCTCTCTCACTTTCCTTCTCACTCTGTCTCTCACCGACTAGTGTACACACCCTCTGGCAAATTGAGGGGAGAGGGATTAAAAAAAAAAATAAATGAGCGACTGTTTTCCATGCTGTTAACCCAGTGAGATGTCTGTAACTCTTCCATAAGGACACATTAATCCCTTTGGAACTGAATGCATCCTGGAGAGTTTACAATATGAAAGCCGATACATTTGGATGTTCACAGTCCCGTTACTACATGTAAAAAGAATTCTGTCAGGATTATTTGGATTTTTACATATTTGGTGCATACCTGGCTTGAGCTTTTTTCCTCCCATTATCATGTGTCTGAATTGTACTAAAATGGCATTACATTATAGGCTGTTCATTGGGGACCTATTTAGGGATACATAGTTAGCCATGGGTAAAGTCAGGATAATCTTGATTTGTGTTGAACTTTTCACATGAGCAGAATTTCAGTAATAACATGAAAGGACAAGGAGAGTTGGAGGCTTGGCACTGTGTTGGTATATCAGGAGATTACCAAGAGGTCACTTTTCTGTTGTGGTAAAAAAAAAAAGTTTTATAATTGCCCTTTTTCTTTGCATATTTCTGTTATTATGTCACATTAGACACTACATTGAATTCAGAACTTTTTAAAGCCTTGTAGCATAACTTTATGTTGAGCAACCTTAAACTGAGCTTCCCTAGAAGGAAGGGTCGTAGTAAAGGTGAACATGAGAACAGTAGTGGTCATCCCTGCATACTGACTTCACAGTCCCTCTTGACTTGGAAGATTCACATTGGTGTTTCTTCTAACCATGTAAGATTTCAATGCTGGTTTATCTTTTCTTTTTATCTGAGAATCTGTGACTGTAGCTTTTTCTTTTACCAACTCATAGGCCATAATAATCACCCTTCTAAACTGTATAATTTGCTGTGTTTTAGTATATCCATGAAGATGTGCAACTATCACCACTGTATATTTTCAGAACATTTCCATCATGCCAAGAAAAAATTCTGATACTCCTTAGATGTCACCCTCCCACGCCCTACCATGTCCCCCAGTCCTCTGGCACCCACTTAATCTACTTCCTGTGCCTCTGGATTTGCCTGTTCTGTACATTTCACATACATGTTGTCATAGAATATGTGGACTTTTGCACCTAGCATGTTATTTAAGGTTCATCTGGGGCCAACCAGTGGTGTGGTAGTTAAGGCGGATGAATCCCACAGGACTGATTATGTGGGTTCAAGTCCAGGACACAGTGACTTGAAAAACACACCAGCACATGTGCATGTGTGCCCAAAATAACAAGAGGAAAGTGGAGGAGAAGGGATTGCAACATGGCTATCTCCACAGGAAACCTTTTCTCACTTTCCCTTCTCATGCGCCCAGTAGCAAAAACTAAAAAACAAACGATCAAACATATCATTGCCCATTGCCTCATTCATTTTTAGGGCCAAATATTATTCCACTGTGTGTATATACCACAGTTTGTTTACCTGTTCATAGTCAATGGACATTTAGATTATTTTGGTCATTATACATAATGCTACCATGAACAGTCATGTACAGGTTTTTGTGTGAATATTTTAAAAAATTCCCGAGTTTATGCCTAGGGATGGAATTACTGGACCATGTAGTAATTTTTGAAGAACTGCTAAACTGTTTTCCAAAGTGACTGCACCATTTTACATTTCCACCAGGAATGTAATGTATAAGATTTCAATTTACCCACAGTCTGTCAACACTTGTTATTGTCTGTTCCAGTATCATTCTTAGTTACATTTCTATTGTAGGTAGGAAGGTGAAAACCAAACCCAGAGGGTCATTGGTAGGACTGAGGATAGAATTCATGTCTCCTGACTCATATTCATCATTCTTTCTGCTATGCCATATTTCAGGAAAGCTGTGCAAGGGAAAAAATGAAAGGAAATGTTCTGGAATTATCTATTTTTATTTTCTAGTTATAAAAATAGAATATGTGGCTTTTCATCATCTGTGATTGCAGCCAATTGTGTGCCTCTGATGTCAATCTTTTTTTTCAATACCAGACTTGAATATCCAACTGCTTACTTGACTTTGTCAAGCATCTCAAACTTTACATGTCTCAAACTAAAGTCTTAATCCCCTCTCCCTTCCTTTCCCTTTCTCCCTTAATGGTCAGGTAAAAACCCAAGATCTTTAACTTCTCTCTTTCTCCACATCTAGTCCATCAGCACCCAGGTTGGTTCTGAGTTCCGCACCTGTTCACTCTTACTTAGACTTCTTCAAAACTGCCCCAACTAGACCACAAACACTCCTCACCCGGACTTCAGATCCTGCAAGAATCCTGGTCAAATCACAGTGCTTCCCTGAACACTAACTTTCTTAAGGTATCCTAAAGCTTCTGACCACCCCACTGGTCTGGATTCCTGCTGTTTTCTGCTTTCTCCACTCTGCCCACCTCGGCATCTTTGCTGTTCTTTGGCAGTGCCTGGCTGCTCTCCCATCTAGCACTCAGAGACTGCTCTTCCCTCTGCCCTGAACTGTCCTGCCTCAGTTGCTTACCACCCTCACTTTTTAAAGATTCTGCTTAGATGCCCCATCCTCAGAAGGCTGTGCCTGTCCATCCTATGAAAAATAGCGGCCTCATCACTTCTAGCTTCGTAACCAACTTTATCTCCTTTGTGGCAGTTTCGACTATTTAATGATAATTATATATTTATTTTCACTCATCTAACAGGATGGGACAGGAGGGGCTTCATCTCTTGGGTTTATTGCTTTTCGACATAGCCTGGAATAATACTTAGCAAGTAATGGGCAGACAATAAATTACTGTTAAATGAACTGGATATTTTACTCTTCTTCCTTGCATCACTCAGTCTTTTTGCTGTCAACCTATATTGGGTAAGCCCTTAATCTTTCACATTATTTTGTGAAAGACTTTCATGTATTTAAGTATAAGTTTGTGTAAGTCTATCTGTAGCACAGTCTCTTCATATATAAATTTGCCATCACGCTAGGCAGGTGCTTTGAGACCTCACTTGAAAAATGTTCCCCCTCCTCAAGTACCAAGGATTATGATTATAATATTGTCATTTTTATTGCTCAATCTGTTTTTAATACATTATAACAGTATGGACCCTAATAGGCAAGTACATGATAATAGCCTTTTATTATAATACCCTAGGATATAATATTGCAATGTAATAGTACTGTATTACTGTGGTTCTACTAATAAGGCTCTCATTTATATACACCTAGAGCTCTTGTAGTTTTATAGTAAATATCCAAGGGTAAGAATCTGCTGTTGAGAACCTTATCTAAAATGTAAGATACCACAGTAACAAAATGAATACTGGGAAAATATGTCCATATGTTTAAATTGTACATTCATAGTTTAATTCCTTCTTCTTACTCTGTTACATGTTGTTACCTAAATGTCCAGACTGTTCAAATGCCTTCCACCTCTTTATTTATTCCATTTTAAGTGATCGCCAAAAACAAGGCTAATATTAACTTTGGTGAAGATCCTGTTCTCATGCCTTCTGGGAAACTGAATAATTCAAGAAGACATGCAGTGGCTAAAACTTAGGGTCTGCAGTCAGGTTTACCTAGGTTTGAGTCATACTTTATACCTTAATGCATATAACCTCATTGGGAAGGCATGAAAACATATTGTGCAACACTGAGACTTAATGGTTTTTTTTTTATTTCCCCCTCATAGCCCACGTGCACTTGCAGGAGAGAAAGAGAGGGAAAGTGAGAAATCACACCCAGAGGATGGCCATGCTGCAATCCCTTCTCCTCCATTCTCCTCCTACGATTTGGGGCATGCATGCACATGCACCCTGTGTAATTTTCAAGTTGCCAGGTCCAGGGTTCAAACCATGGTCAGCCATGTTGGAGTCCAGCGACTTAACCACCACACCACCTACTGTCCCCAAAGATTTTTATCTTTTTAATCTTCACCTTCTGTACCTGTAAAATGGATGAATAACCGTAGCTACCTCAAAGTTGCATGAGAATCAAGTGAATTGATTCATGTAAAGTATCTGGCACATAAATGCTCAATAAATGTTCACAGCAATTATTATCATCATAAAACATTTGAGCACTGTGTGTAAAGAAACATTCTTTGGTAAAGTGATGCTAGAATAAGTAGAGCAATATAATGTAAATATATCACTGCTCTGCTTTACCCCCTCAGAACCGTATGTCATTAAGTTCATTTAAAAAGAGAATTGGGGGGACCAGCACTGAGCGTAATGGTTGTCACTGGACTCCCATGTAGTTGACCGCGGTTCGCGTCCCGGACCCGGTGGCTTAAAACTTACGCCGGGCGTGTGTGCATGGTGCCCAAGATCCCGAGAAGAGAATGGAGGAGAAGGAATTGCAGTGTCACCATCCCCCCAGGGGGTGATTTCTCGCTTTCTGTCTCTCTGTCTCCCTCTGTCTGTCTAGCAGAGCGCACACGCCCTGTAGCAAAAACCTCTTAAAAAAAACAAACAAACAAAAAAAAAAAAACGAGAATTGGGTCTCTACGAAATACAATGTATAAAACAAAACACAGAGAGACCCTTCCCCGCCTTTAAATACAATATGTTTATAGTCTATTAAAAAAATGGATCTTTCTCTAGCACTTAGTCTGCCTAGGACACTCAGATTACCCATTAGGTTGTGTGCTATTTATTTGTCATAATGGAAGTTCACGTTCTTTCCTCTTTTTATCTCAGCCTCTGGGAGTGCAGGTGCAGAAAGAAAACACAATTCAAAATGCTGTAGGTTTGTTTATAAAGGAAATGACTTGATCATAAAGAGCTGGAGCGTTTAGTGACACTAACTTTGGGTTCTCTCAACTTTCCAGCTCCATTTAGTTTGTTGCTGTTGAATGTTTTCATGCCTCCCGAACCAGGCTACATGCCAGTGGTTCTCAGAATCACTACAGGGCTTGTTAAAATCACCAAATGCTAGGCGCATCCCCAGGCTTTCTGAATCAGTGAGTCTGAGGTGGGACTGATCATTTGCATTTCTAACAAGTTCCCAGGTGATTCTGATGCCGGCTTTGCGGCTGCTGGTCAGGAAATCACAGTGCTCACCACTGCTGTACACAATCTGGATCTCCCCAGAGCGCTTGGCCCCGTGTTGGGCACTGAGTATGCACTCAATAAATACTTGTTGGTTCACTGCGTCTAATGACACCAAAATGAAATATAAAGGGAAGATAAAGTATATTAAGGTTCTCATTAGGCACACTGCCTGATTCTCATTAAGACTGCCCTGATTTCTTTTATGTCCTGGGCATGTGGGCTTAGTGCTAATTTTCATGGCTTCTGTGGTCTCTGAAGTGCTATCATTTTTATCCACTCCAAGGTTCTCTTCGTTTACCCTTTCCTTTCTTCTGTCATTTTAGACAGAACCCTAATAATAGCCAACAGAACAGAACCCTCAGGACTAATACGTGAACGAGAATTCTTACACCTCCCAAAGAGTTTTTGTAGCCCCTTATTTTTAATCTGATTTCACTCTGGCTCCCTACCCCATCATCATAAAGCTGAAGCCCTTGGCTTGTTGCTTGACTTTCTAATATTTGAAATTTGGTTGAAACTGCCTCCACTAAGCTAACATTTGATTGAATCACTTGGGAGAAAATTTATAGAGAGACGATAGAAAACAAATTGGACTCGCAGCGGAAGGATTGCTTTGGAATTATTATATTGCCAAGTACATTGTTTACTTCCCTCACATGTTTAGTACTTGGGTATTTCTCCACCAGAAAATAATTTTGGGGAGTTGTTTAGCACATCCTTTACTTTTCCTATTTAAGCATTTTAGGAGAAAGTGAAGAATAAAAGTGAAAGGATGTTTGCCTTCATTAAAATAGAAGGGGGAAAAAAAAAAACACTAAGTTTCGATTTCAACTGACCTGTTCCTAACACAGGAGCAGAATTCTATATAAAGATATTTAAGACTTTTACATACCTATTCCACTGCATTTCTAAGTATAATTTTTACTCTTTCTTCACTGCCAGCCTGTGAGTTCAGGTTTTAGGTTGGTGTCCTCCAAAGTAGATTCTGTGGAACAGTAGGAACATGTTATGTGGATGAAAAGAACTCTGTGGCAGAAATCACAAACATGGTGTAAATAAACAGGTGCTTTTAATTCTTCAACTCGGCACGACCAGAATCTTTGGTATGGCAATTGCACATTATGGGTGTGGAAGAGAGAGAGATTTCCGGATTAGAGGTGACCGTGGAACGATCTGGTGCTAGGGTTCTGCGAGAACAGACTTTGGGATGGATGAAAATCCTTACTTTGTGTCATCAGCTTTGAGTCCTAAAGATATTTCAGAGGTACATTTTAAAGCTGTTCTTTTCTGTGCAAGTCAAATATGATACACATGATTTTTTTTTAATGGACAGAGAGCTCATGCACTCACCAGAGAGAAAGTCACTCTCCCACCCCCTAGTGGGACATGTTCACGCACCTGTCCTTTGTCCTCCATTTCTCCATCCATTCGGTTCGTGGGCACATAGGTGCACCTGCCCCATGTGTTATTAAGCTGTGGTTGGTCACATGAGCTCTGGCTTCCAATGTACAGTGTCTATCCGCAGTGCTTTGAGGCGGGTCGTGGTTCTTCTTTGAAGCTGAAAATATTGTTATTTTTGGAAGATTGAAAGTAGTGAAGAGATCCTGTTTGCTCTGTAATTCTATCACCACTTAAGACCTCTGTGCTGTTCCTGAATGTTGATTTCAGGGAAAATTTTTCTGGAATAGTGAAATTTTCATTCTCTGCTCCCTTTATTTAGACAAAATTTCATTCATCCCTGCATGCTATTATTGCCAAGTGCATGTTCAGGTTGAAATACTACAGGTCAGTCGTGGGTATTTTTTTTTTTTTTCCCTCGGATGTTCGCTTTCAAGATTATGGAGAAGTCAACTAAATATTAATTTAAAGCTCACTCACTCGTAATTTAAACAATCCCATGAAGCCATCTAGCCAAACCCAGCAATTGTTCTTTGCCCAACTGTACTCTTTACAGGTTCCTCATTCTCCCAGACTCCCTTCCCCGCCACTCCCCAAGGCTGTATTCCAGTTAGCAGTACTGCCTGTACTGTTGTAGTCACTAGAAAATGTCAAGAAAAGTCTAGTTTGAACCATGGAGGCTATTAATCTCTACGACACTGTCAGAGAAAAGAGTAGAACGCTATCGCTGCAGGTTATTAACACTACTGATGATAGAAAAGTTGACATTGTTTTTTCTTTGCATTCGGACTCTTGCTCTTTTTGAAAATTGGCAATGAGCAGAACATACTTTTTTAAGTTGTTTCAATGTTTCATATATAAAAGTGGTAAGAGTTGAAACCAAATATACACTTGATAATCAGATTGTTAGATTTCTGAACATAGGGTTTTCTCAGTTACATTGTATAGTATATCTTTTTTTTTTTTTTTTTTTTTTTTTTGGAGAGGTTTTTGCTATAGGGCATGTGTGCTCGCCAGAAAGACACAGAGAGACAGAAAGTGAGATGGCCATGCTGCAACCCCTTCTCCTCCGTTCTCCTCTCAGGATCTTGGGCATGCACGCACACACGCCTGGCATGAACTTAAGCCACCGAATCCGGGACTTGAACAATGGTCGACTACATGAGAGTTCAGTGACATAGCCATTATGCTAACTGCTGGTCTCTGCATAGTGTATCTTAATTCCAAGGTAGTTATTTGTAACAGTAAATGTGCCAGTGCCATCAATTCTTGTTTTCTGTTTTATCCTCACCTCCATCCCCTCACCCCAGCAACGCTGGCATCTGGAAAGAGTTAGATCCTCCTCATCTGACAGTAATATTACACTTGTTAAGATCTACTGAGCTGTGAAAACACACCTATAAAACATCTAAGGTAGAATTTAAGAACAGTCTTCCTCCTCTCTCTTGAGGGGCAATCCAAATTTTTTAACTTGATATATTAAAGAGCAATGTCATTTACTGTTTCAGCCAATCTGGTTCTTATTCACAGAGTGTAATTATGAGTGTAGGTGTATGAATTAGTTGGTTAAAAACTTCAAAGCACACACACGTAAAAGTGTTGCAAATGAATGTTCCAAGTAGAGAATACCTAATTTAAATGAATGACAGGGAACACAACATTATTGAAATTGTCAGGAAAACAGAAATTAGGTATTTTACAGCCCTGTTTTTGTCCTCCATGCTTCTTTGGTATTTGAAGTCAGAGGAAATGCAAAATATGCACAGAAATGAGTGGGATCTTGGGTGTAACCTATTACCACGAAAAATTGGCGAGGAGGAGATTATTTCTTGTTTTCTGCATGTTCTTATGTAACCTTGAACAAACTGTTCTGTTAAACTCTTACTTTTGTCTTGCTGGGGAAAAAACAACTCTGGCCTTCCAAATAGTTTTGATAGCTGCACTAGTTTGTGCTTTTTTTGTGTTTTTGAAACTACATGGTTGTGTGTTCCCCCCCCCCCCCCAACTTCCCAAGTGTTGGATTGCAGTTGGAAGCCTCAACTGAGTCTCCGCAACCTAACTTTTAGCAATATTTTAATTCTCTGGAAGATCAAGGTTGTTTAAGTGTGCTGGATTCCATCATCACTTTACTACTACGTTCTAATGTCAACAGAGTTATGCTAGTTTGGATGCCTTTGTGTCTGATCATTTTATGGCAAAAGTAATTGGAGGAGAGGTTAAGAACATAGTCTGTGAAAACAACGGGAACCATGACCTCTGGTTTTCCCTAGTCTGAATCATTCAATAAGTTGCCTTTATTGGATGTTTTTCATTCCTTTTTCTTGCAGCTTATTCTCTCTCTCCTGTCCTTTTGCTTTTCTGATCGCTTCATTGTTTTTCTTCAAAATGTATTTTATCATTTGGTTTCTGCATCTCTTATCTGCACTTACCCATACTTCAGTTCTACTCAGACCCACAGAATTTGGAATAGAAAGTTTCATAGGTGCACTATGACTTGTAATAGCTTGCCTGCCTCTTTATGGTGGTCATCTTTTTTTTTTTTTTTCTTTTAGCTGTGTATGCATTCTGGGTATTGTAGAAGGGAAAATGCTAAATGTGACAGTGTTTATAGAATACATCTTCACAGTTGGGAGAATAGGGTATCATACATACATGGATCCTCGGGAGAACATTATGCGTTTGGAGGACCTGATATGTCCCCTTGGATCCCTTGTGTGCTTGCATGGGGGGCTGTGTGATAAACATTTGTTGGTCATGCTTGCCACCTGTGGCCATCAGGTGCTTAGTGGGCCTGGGGGGATAGGAGTACTTAAGTAGGTTCATCAAGATTCTAGGCTCAGCTGGGCTGCTTCAGCTTTCTTGCTCCCTGAGGGTTTCTTGACAAACTGGCCTCCTGCTAAGGGCAGGGAACTGAATGGCAATGGGGGAGTTAATGAGCCACAGAAAATGTGGCTCTCTGAGAACAGAACATTGTTTGTATCCCAAGCTCTTTGTCCCTGAAGTTTTCAGAGAGAAATCCAGTGTAACGGGCTTAAAAACATCCTGCTCATGTTGATCTCTTTTGAATGGTGAAAGATAATTCAACATTTAAAAATCATTAAAGCACATCATTTGGGCATTATGTTATGATTGGGTTTCACATACTCTGGGACAGGAGATGCTTGACACTACCTAAATGGCAGAAGCTGTGGCAGTAGAAAATGTTTATATTATCAGAGGCTGGCTTTTTTTTTTTTTTTTTTTTTTTTTTTTTTTTTTTTTTTTTGAGAGGTTTTTGCTGTATAGGGCATGTATGCTCATCAGAGAGACAGAAAGTGAGAAATCACCCCCCAGGGGGTATGGCCATGCCACAATCCCTTCTCCTCCATTCTCCTCTTGGGATCTTGGGCAGGCACACACATGCAGCATTATGAGTTTAAGTCACCGGGTCCAGGACAAGAACCGCGGTCGACTACATGGGAGTTCAGCGACATAGCCATTACGCTAACTGCTGGTCCCGAGACTGGCCTTTTTTTTTTTTTTTGAGAGGTTTTTGCTATAGGGTGCGTGCATTCGCCAGACAGCAGAGTGAGACAGAGAGGCAGAAAGCGAGAAATCACCCTCCAGGGGGGATGGCCACGCCGCAATACCTTCTCCTCCATTCTCCTCTCAGGATCTTGGACACGCATGCACATGCACCCGGCGTGAGTTTAAGCCACTGGGTCCAAGACTCAAACCGCAGCCGACTACATGGGAGTCCAGCGTCATAGCCATTACGCTAACTGCTGGTCCCACCGAGCCTGGTCTTCCTGGAGCCTGGAGTGTTGGCTCTAATTTGGTTTTGCTAGACTATCAGCTACTGCTGCCTGTGGCAGGGACCACTTCTCACTGACTTACCATTGTATGTAAACACACATACATTCTTATTCATCGTTTTTTTTTCTTTTATAGTGGGTGGAGCCCTTTGTTCCAGAAAGCCTGTCTCTACCATCTCTTACAAACTACCACCTCTCCATTTCAACATCACCCTATCAACTAGAGTATTATGTTGTCCTCCTGTCTTCTGTCCATCACCCATCCCTTCCTCTCAGCAAGGACAGATTAGTCTTCTCAAGGCCTGTCTGGTGGGATCATGCATATTCTCATAGTACCCAGTGGTTGCCCTTACCTGTACGGCATCCAGAGCTGCACAAACTACTCTTTTTCAGCCATCACTCCTCCCCTCTCCAAGTCTCTTCACCGGCTTGCCTATCTTTGCACTGATTCCTCCTTTGCATAACTAATTTGCAAGACAAAGAGAACTGAATAAAACTCTGGACCCTGAGAAAAACTCACCTGTTTTCCAGAACTAGTTCTTCTTTTAGCAGCCAGATCAAGGTACATGAAAGCTGAATGAGTACATGGTAATTATCTAGTTTTGCCTTCTTGAAAGTATGGGGATAATTCTTCAGTGTGGTGGGGCGATGGTCCTGGAGAAGGATTCTGAGCCAAATGCTTATAGTCTTTGGTTCTTCATATTCTTGAAAAGATTACCTTTCTTACAAAGGTTAACTTATTGGATCCTTCTTAAAAGAAAACTTGTGTTAGAGCTATACAGTGATATGGATGCTGTTTTGAAAAGTCCTTTTCTACTGGACTTCACATGAAATGCTTGCATACTTGTTGAACATGGAAAACAGCTGAAACATACATGGTTCTTTTTTTTTTTTTTCCACCCAGTTTATTTCTTCCATGAGAGAGAGAAATACCCACAACATATCTTCCTGCCCAACCTCCCACCCCCAAGCTTCAGCTAGTCAGGATCAGGATCATAAGAACATGCCACGTGTGTACAGAGAGCTCTCGGGATGCAAATCTGGGATTTTCCCATGAAACTTCAGTATCACAGAATGTTGCATTACTGCCACGCCATGACAGTCAGTCTCCGGTTCTCTTTTGATTATCCATTTATGCATTTCATATTATTTATTCCTAAGATTAGCTTATATACTTTTGGCTCTGCCCTCTAGCTCAGCTGCCTTAGAGAAAACATAATAATAACCTAACTAAAGAGTGCGTGCTTATGAAACGGAACATGATGCCTCCTGAATCAGATACCATGTACTAAGTGATGCAAAGCACTCTGTGTGCTAGGGTTGCAGAAAAAATATGGTGACTGCTTTCATGGTGGTATTCACACTTGAGTGGGGTACAGAAGTAAAATAATTACACAGATGTATCATTGTAAGTCAGTTCAAAATGCATGAAGGATGGATTTGATTTAATTGGGAGACAGAGTTGGTCAGGAGAGGGTGTCACTGACAATGAAGTATTTGGCTTGTATAAAAGAACTTCATAGTGCACCTATATGGAATTAACCATGCAATTTAATAACCTTAACTGATTCCTAGACTTTGAAGATTTTTGTTCTTGTGTGTTGTGTGTATGTACGTATAAATGTGTGTGTGTGTTGTTGTTCTTAATATTTTTTTTTTGCTAAATTGGGACTGTAGACCATGTAGGGGAAGGCTTAACCAGTAGAGACCATTACCTTTTTTCAAAGACATTGTAAAATTTAGTTTATATAATGTGTTTAGTGATTATGATCCAATCTTGCTTGATCCAAACATGTAGATCTGAAGTTTCTTTATTTCATTACCAAACTATAGGTTGTTTGGTGTCAGAAATCATTACACTGGAAAATGCTGAAAAATGTTTCCTTAGACAGTCATTGTCCCAAGGGCCTTGGGTGCTGTCCTATGAGTTATCAGATCAACTTTTATCCTGCTCAAGGACGGAGCAGTTTTCATATTTACAGACAAAAAGCCATATGCAGATGGGTAAAACATAATTCACTGTACATCCTTTAATGGTCTTGTGTGTAGTTGGCACGTCTTTGTATCCTTATCCTTACTTTCTCTGACAGTAACCGTGTATGATGTTATACTTTACAAGAAAGCTCTCTTTTTTTTTTTTTTTTTTTTTTTTTTTGAGAGGTTTTTCGCTATAGGGCGCGTGCGCTCGCCAGGCAGACAGAGAGAGACATAGAGACAGAAAGCGAGAAATCACCCCCCAGGGGGGATGGTCACACCGCAATCCCTTCTCCTCCATTCTCCTCTTGGGATCTTGGGCACGCACGCACACGCGCCCGGCATGAGTTGTAAGCCACCGGGTCCGAGACGCGAACCGCGGTCAACTACGTGGGAGTCCAGCGACATAGCCATTACGCTAACTGCTGGTTCCCAAGAAAGCTTTCTTTCACTCAGTGTCTTGATTATCCAAGCAGCAACTCCACAAAATAGATGGCACAATTAGAGTGGAATTTATAGGAGGAAACTATATAAAAGTAAAGTAAGTAGATTCAGGCACTACAGCTAGTAAGTCATGAAGTAGAGGGCTTCTAATTTCAAAATCTGGAGTTTTTCACACAGTATCACACAGCTGCTCCATACTGACTTTTCAAAGCTTATTGTTGTCCTTAGAGTGAAATACCACATTACTCTAATTTTCCTCTTGATTAGAGCCCAAGTTATTAAAAAATAATAATGTCTTCAATATAAATTTATATGTGTTGGGTTCATTATTTTAAAGACTTTTTACTTTATAGAAACCAAGGTCATATAAAGTAAGTTGTATCCTCACAGGGTAGAGGGAAACCTTCAGAAGAATCCAATTCATCTATGCCTTTAAATTATCGACCGTAAACACTGTAATTATGTGACACATTCTCTGGACATTTTTCAAATTATTATTACAGCCACTTTCCAACATAATGTTACACAACAATATTCTTTTGTTCCTTGGATCAACTGTTAATTAGTTTTCCCTCAATAGACCATCTCTTCAGTTAAGTAGATAGAATGCTCTGATCTCTTTCAGAATTTTCTAGTACACAGATCGTCTCCGTATTTCCATTAGTCCTTTCTTTCACCTGAGAGGCATAGATAGCTAAGGAAATAAAATGCATTCAGACACATTCAAACTAAGTTTCAGTTATGCTTTGAGGGTGGATTAGGAATAAATACCTCATCTTATCATCCTTTGTTTACTCTTCCAGTTTTAGGTTAAAAGAAACTTTCTTTTGTACAACAAATTTCTGTCATTTTGAGTTTACAAAACATATTTTTAAAAGACTGCATCAATTTATTTGTGGATTCATAGGCTTATTTCTGTTAGCTTCTCTTGCATATATGAAGTGACTTTAAAAAGTTTGTGGAAAATTAATTTGGTGCCAAAAAAATGTGAAATCCATGCATAATATTTTCTTAATATGCTTTTCCACAAACTTTTTGAAGACCTCTCATAGTTTTGACAACCCTATCTATAGATTTGTTTCTTTCTTTTTTTTTAAAAAAAAAAGTATTTCTTCCATGAGAGAGGTGGGGAACGAGAGACCAGCCTCCCCCAACCGAGTTTTGATGCTGTGGTCTTACCTCCAGCCTTCCAGGCATACATAGGGGGACAGTAGAGTGTAATTTCAGGACCTTTCCTTATGACCCAGCATCAAGTGTTACTTTTACTCTCAGATTTTATTAATGATATTACAATGGAATTACATTAATTTTTTTTTCCTCCCAGAAGGCATGTGTACTAGCTGGAGAGAGAGGAGGAAGAGCAAGAGAGCATCCCCATGGGGCACAGTCAAGCCATCATCTCTTCTCCTCCATCTTTCTCCTTCAGGATTTTGGGTGCACATGCACACGTGCTTGTGCATGTTTTTAAGCCACCAGGTCCAGGATTTGTACTGCAACGTCAGCCATGTGGGATCCAGCCATCTTAACCACTGGGCCACAGGCTGGCCTGGCCTGGAACTACTTTTTTTTTTTTTTTTTTTTTTTTTTTTTTTTTTAAATAAAGACCTCATTTTTAGGCTATCCATAGTCACAGTTAATTTTAATGTATAATTTCCACTATCTTTTGAAAATCAATCCATTCTTCAATTTAACTTCCTTCAAGTTATGACAAATGAGATAAAGTACTTAAAACAATTAGTACAGAGTCTGACTTGTAAGAAGTGTACCATAAATGCTCTTTGATTATAACTACAAAGTTGGTAAATATTTGTATAGCGATAGTCCTGGGATACACAGTCATGTCTTTTATTCCATTGCATTTTTACTTCATTAAAATTTTGATCTGTTTCTTATTTTTCATGATTACTGTTGTATTAGGAAGAAGCAGTTAACACTTAGGGTAATGGTTCCTAGACTTGGAAGGGACCTTTTTATTTTAAAAAGGGACATTTAAAAATGGATTTAAAGGGACATTTTAAAATGTACCATCAGCTTTTATCATACTTTTTAAAAAGAAGTAGAAGACAATCTTAGTGTGTTAATAGAACTGTCTTTTAACTTAAATACTTTCAATATATATTAAAAAAATCTAATAAATTGTACTTCCTGAGCTAATTTCACATGAATTGGAGAAAACTGTTGTGGACCTGTACACTGGCCTGACAAATGGGAAGGTCAAATGAAGGTCAGGAAATGGGAGTTAAGACTACTAAAGAAAGACTACAGATACCCTTTTCTGGGGGCATTCATAAATCCATGAGCTAGTAGAGATTCTGAAAAGTGATTCAATTATGAACATTACCACAGTGGTTATAACCTATACTCTATGTGTTAATATATAATTTTTGCAAATTTCCAGTTCCTTAGAATAACCGAAAAAAATATTGATAGGAAAGGTATTAATTTACATTCCATCTGTATTATTTCCCTGTATAGCTTATTAGAGTAAATATAGGTGAAGGACAGATACATACAAGTCGACCAAAAAAAAAAAAAGGAGGCTGTATATTTATAGAAACCTTTAACAGTTCAAGATATCCGTATTATTCTATATTTAGCACTGTAGTTTCATCATAATCAGAGCTTTATAAACAGGGTCAAATTCCTGTTTCAAATTTCTGAATTGGAATAACTGAAAGAGTAGTATAGGGAAATATTTGGCTATTATTTGGCTGACAAAATATATGAAATAGTTTTAATAAAGATGCAGATAATACAGACTCAAGTGCATTTTCTCCTTTCAAACATTTCTTTGTTTCCTGTGTGCCTGTGTAGTTCATGCATTCATGAGCGTGAGGGGGATAGCTGTGCTGGCTTAGATGGTTTTTAAGATTCATTCCAAACCCGATACTCTGTGGAATGGGTTCTGAAGAGAAAAAAACAATTTTGTTTGTTTTTGCTAAACATGACCTAATTTTGATTGCAGTTGCTCACCCAAACTCTTAAAAGCATAGCAGATTCTGTGGACTGAGTGCAAACAGTGTAACCACCATCTTGCAAGCTCTCACATGTAAATGTTGTTTCGTTTCCCCTCTCCCCATCTGGAGTATCCCCTATCTAGCCATTTCTAAAGGTTCCTTTTCAGTCCCAACTGCTGTATTATTTAAATCCCATCTCCAGCACTCACTCCAAGCAATGTTCAAATCTGCTTTTGTATTTGAAAACAAAGCTTTAAAAGCAGTCAGGGGAGCCACACAGAAGAGTAGTGATTTTTGTGACAATGGCCTAAATCCAAGAAATGCATTTAGAAAGAGTTTTTTGTTTATTTTAAGCAGATTTGGTTTTATCATGTTTGTCCAATGAAAATGGAGAACACTGGGGCCAGCAGGTGGCATTGTGGTTAAGGCTCTGGACTCCCACAGTTCAAATCCCAGACCTGGCGGCTTGAAAATCACACTGGGTGCTTGTGCATGTGTGTGCAAAATTCCAAGAGGAGAATGGATGAGAAGGAATTGCAGCATGGCCATCTCTTCTGGGGGGGGGGGGTGATTTCTCACTTTTACCCTCTCTTTCTCTTGAGCACATGCCCTATGGCAAAATAAATAAATAAATAAATAAAAGAAAGAAAGAAAGAAAAGAAAATGGAGAATACTGAACTCAGATACAGAAACTGGAGATTTTGGGACCAGCAGTTAGCGTAATGGCTATGTTGCTGGACTCCCACGTAGTCGACTGCGGTTCGAGTCCCGGACCCGGTGGCTTAAACTCACGCTGGGCGCATGTGCGTGCGTGCTCAAGATCCCGAGAGGAGAATGGAGGAGAAGGGATTGCAGCGTGGCCATCCCCTCTGGGGGGTGATTTCTCGCTTTCTATCTCTCTGTCTGTCTCTGTCTGTCTGGCAAGCGCACGCACCCTATAGCAAAAACCTCTCCAAAAAAAAGAAAAAAGAAACTGGAGATTTCTGGTAGAAGTGTATATGTACCAGGCACCCCGTGTTCTGCAATTCTGTAAAACTATTTAAAATGCGTTTTATAATCATACATATAATTTATCCCGCATATGGAAAATGAGCTTTCTCCTTGGTATTTGTGGAGTTTTTACATAAATAGGACTCTTGTTCCTGTCGGAAATGAATGATCAGATGTTTTTGTAGTGACTTCTCCCTTTTCTAAGAATTGGTGGATAATAGCATGCTGTGTAGTTTATAATCAGTCAGGTAATAATGATTTATTACAGTTGTACAAGCTCCTCGACACTGTGACCATCTGTACAAGATAAAGAGGATTGTAAGATGCAGTCGTAAATGTAAATTCCATAAAGTGCACTCATGGCACAAAATGGGAGTGAAAGAGATGGATGTAGTTAGACCTTCGAAGAACCCTTGTATAGGAAGGGCAAGTATTTGAATTGCGGAGTGAGGGAGTTGAGGGTTTTGAATTTTAAGAGTAAAAATGCAGAGTGCCAATTTCTTGATAGAATCATCACAAGATATCTAAGAGGAATCAGGGTTGAAGGACTTATTTTCATTAAAATAGGTGACTAACCTTAGAACAGGTGAAGAACACAACAAGAGCCAGTTTTAGAAGCAAGTCGTTTTGACTTACAGGACATTCAGTCTTAAGTCTGAAATGGCATCGTCAATAGAACTAACTCTGTAAACTTACAACAAAAGTGAAGTCTTGGGACTAAGAGAATTTATGTAGTGAAGGGCAGGCCTGTAGGAGGAAAATCAGGTGCCAAATCCAAACACCTAACCATGTACTTCTGGAGGAGCAAGGAGTAAGAACCAGCAAACGAGGTGTCCAATCACCTCTCTCAAATGAATTCCTAGTAGCAGAGCCCTGGTGGAGGCAGTGCTGGGAAGATTAGTGAGCAGTCATGTCTGGAGGCCCTGTACCACCTGTGTGACAGGGAAACAGTCTGCCTTGATGAAAAATCAATATCCAGAAGGAGCAGATACAGCTCTGAGAGAACAGGAGGCCCTGGACCCAACTATAGTGAGATGCAGGGGAACTAATGAGCCTGTGTGGGTCAAAGGAAATATGCCCAGTTATGAGGATGCCCCAGGCTTCTGGGGGGGCAGAAGTGGCTATAACTTGGGAGCTCCTAAGCTATAGGCTTGTTGCTTTGTGAGCCTGACCCTCATCAGGGGAAACAGTGATTTTATGAATGCCTTGAAAGAAATAGATATAGTTAGACCTTCGAAGAACCCTTGTATAGGAAGGGCAAGTATTTGAATCGTAGAGGGAGTTGAGGGTTATGAATTTAAGAGTAAGAATGCAGAGTGCTCATTAATTTCTTTTCTTTTTCTTTTCTTTTCTTTTTTTTAATGTTTTTTGGAGAGATGTTTGCTATAGGGCACATGCGCTTGCCAGAAAGCCAGAGAGAGATAGAGAGACAGAAAGTGAGAAATCACCCTCCAGGGTGGACGGCCACGCCACAATCCCTTCTCCTCCATTTTCCTCTGGGGATCTTAGGCATGCACGTACACATGCCTGGCATGAGTTTAAGCCATCGGGTCTGGGACCTGAGGCACAGTTGACTACATGGGAGTTCAGCGAAATAGCCATTACACTAACTGCTGGTCCCCAACTGATTAATTTCTTGATAGAAGCATCAAGAGGAAATTATTCACCTAGAGGAAATTTTTCTTTTGCTAAATGTTAATCTATAGAGAGAATAGGAGAAAAAGGAAAACAAGTTAATGGCACAATAAACTACTACTCACCATGGGGCTTGCACAAAGAGCCCCAGACATGGCCTTGTGAGGGAGGATGCCATCTGAGTAAGTGCTAATCCCAGGAGAACCCTTGGCCTTTATGGAGACATACTGATTATACACTCCAAGCCATGGGTGTAGTATTGTTGGCCCTCCCACTCCTGAAAGTACTTGAAACTGGCTTTTTAAGTGTGAGGATGTAATACAGGAATAGTGATTCTCAGCTATGACTTGAAGAATACAAGAACCACTAAATGTTTTTGTTTAACCGTAGAACCCAGCATTATTTTTTTTAACTCATGTTACCAGAATCATGCATTTTAAAATATTGCATCCAACAAGATTCCGACATCTGATAGCAGTCTACTACAAAGAACATTTAAGAAGAAAATTTCTACTTTTACTCTTAGCAAAACATCTTAAAGTGGAATTTTTCTTTCTTTTTTTTTTTTTTTTTGTTTAGGTTTTAGATTACATGGCAAGAAATAGGCAGCTAAGCAAAATGAAAACACTTTATTCCCAACCAAATGGGAGTATGTTATCTGAGGAAAAAAATATACCACTAAATCTAATGTTTAAAACCCTCTCTTTTGGAGCCACTGGAGAATTTAGCATGTTCCAGTTGGGTGTTAGCATTTCAGTGCAATGTGGAGGAGCATAAATAAAACACTAGGCCAGTTTAGCCTGAGCTCAGCCATGTGATAATATTTTAAGTACTGTCTGCAAATTGTCCTTCTCTATATGGAATGTATTCAACTGTTCTTGTCTATGTTTCTTTGCTTAAAAAAAAAAAAAAAAAAAAAACATTTTAAAGAGGTACCCTGTATTTGCTTCCCACTTCTACTGACTTCAAGAGCTCTGCTTTAATGTGTTGTATTAAAGTAGAAAGCATTATTTTTCACTTATCCATCTGAGCAAATTGGGTGAGGCATTACTTACTGTTTGTTTGTATGTGAGACCGTTAAGCTATGGACAAAATTTAAAAAACGACTTCAATGCCCTGTACTAGTTAACAGAACCACCACTAGAATACAGGTGCTCTCACCTCACCACTCTTTCTTTCCCTTTTATAACACGGCAGCACCACATGAAGATGCTGTTTTGATGAGTCTGCTTTAACTATTATCTATTTTTTAATCTCTGACTTTTTTGAATTTGGTAGAAGTTCTGTGCTCAAGTTTGTCCTTGCAGTGGACCTAATAATGTGGCCTAATAATTTCGTGAGGTTTGAGCAATTTTACTAAGGGAAAAAGCAAATTATAAAGAGCACTTACTAAACAAATGCTTAGAAAATAAAAATGAAGGAAAGTGTTTTCTCACTTCGAAGAAAAGTGTTTTGTTTACATAGAGAGGATTTTTTTTTTTAAGGCTAGGCCTGTTCAAAGAAGCACTCCAGTGAGATGCTGTCACATAACCCACGTGATTGCTTTTGTTTCTCTGAATCGAGGATTTTTTTAAACCTTCAAGAGAAGGCACAGAGTCCAAAGAAAGAGAGTTTTGCAACTGCAATAAGCCTGTAGTCAGACACTCCAAGATAACAGCTGTCAGGGCAGAGTAAGGAAAATGCAGTGAATTATATCAGCCTGAGAGAAGCTTGGCCTCAAGCACTGTAAGCATGTAAGAGCAGTGCTTTCACTTAAGGAAACTTAACTCTTTAAGGAGTTCCAAGCCCATTTCACTGAACATCTGAGTTCTTCAAAACGTGTTATTTCCATCTTCTGAAAGTGTGCTATAAGGAGGCTCAGAGCCTCTACATTTAAATTTCTGGTGTTACCTGCTTTAGTACAAGTTTCAACCTTCAGAGGAGGAAATGACACAAAGCAGACACTCAGAAAACAGTTGAGAGACCGGGAGATGGTGTAATGGCTACATCCTGGATTCCCACATAGTGGACTGTGGTTCAAGTCCTGGACCTGGTGGCTTAAAACTCATGCTGGGTACATGTGTGTGCATGCCCAAAATCCTGAGAGGAGAGCAGAGGAGAAGGGATTGCGGCATGGCCATCCCCCTATGGGGTAATTTCTCACTTTTTGTCTCTAACTCTCTGATGAGCACACATCCTATAGCAAAAATATCTCTTAAAAAAAAAAAAAGTATAAAGAAAAAACAGTTGAGTTAGCCATAGTTCTTTTTCATGGATTCTCATGTTAAAGTGTATCGGAAACACCAATCATTGAAATTTGAGACTTACTGTTAAGATGGAAGAGAGAGAAGAAAGACTTAAAGTTCTTGAGTTAGTACTTTTGACTGCTTTGTCAGTGGACACACTGAATGCAAGGTATTCCAAGAGTTTGTGGAAAAATGGAATTAAAATATAAGTTTATTTCAGTGTAAAACAGTTTTGAAATCAATGCATAATATGCATTTTCTCTCAGCTTCTTGTGTCTGAGAGCCAAAGTCCAGCGAGTCTCATTGAGTCACTGAACACACCTGTCATCTGAGAGGATCAGTGGTGGTTGACACTATTCTGTTGATAATACCTGAGATAACATCAGAGGTGCTTTGCAATTGAATTCAGCTTGTAAATACTGAATAAACCAAACTCAAAAGTCTAACTAGATAGGACAGCCCTGGGTACTCCTTTCTCAGCACAGTAAATGGTGCTTTCATGCTCTAAAAAGCATTTTGTCACTCCTGAGGAGTAAGGTAACCAGGTGCCAGATTTGGTCATTAAAATAAAATGGCCAATTATGGAAAAACTATAATTTGGGAGTGGGAAGTATTTGATATGGTGGGCCTTCTTAATATCATAGGTGTTCCTGCATCTTGCAATATCACCACTGCTGCCTTGAAAACTCTCCTCTGCCACTCTTACAGTGTCATCGGTCTTTGATGGAAGACATTGGACAGATTAGTTAGAAATATAGTATATACAAAGGGAGGGGGAACTGCCACATCAACATTTACTCCCCGTTTGATAACTGAGTTGGTTTAAAATCATTAAATGAAATATGGGGATGCGAGATGGTCAAGTGAGTACTGTAACACCTATGATTTACCTGTAAAATCTAGGCAAAGAAACATAATGGTCAATATTGAAATTACAGATTTGTTTTTTTTCCCCATAGAGCATGTATGCTTGCCAGAGAGAGAAAGAGAAGAGAGAGGGGAATGTGAGAAATCACCCCCTAGGGGTTTATGCCACAATACCTTCTCTATTCTCCTCCTGCAGTTTTGGGCACACACACACACACACACACACACACACACACACACACCCTGCATGACTTTCAAGCCACCAGATCCAGGACTTGAACCACAGTCTGCCATGTGGGTGGAAGTCCAGTGCCTTAACCACCACACTACCTGCTGGCCTCTAAAACTATAGAATTTTATCAATTTGTATTTCAAAGTGCCACTGTGTGCCAGGCACTGTGCACAGCATAGTTTATTTCAAAGTATCAATAATTTGGGATCACATTTAAGTTAAAGCAATATATATGTGTGTGTGTATGTATGTATGTATATGTGTGTGTACATATGTATACATGCACACACATCTATACACATATATACATATATGATGCTTTATTATATATATATTATTTATTTTCTCACTTGATATTAAACAAAATGTTCTTAGAAGATACTTACAGATTTTGAATTTTTGTATCAGATTCTTTGAAGTGTTTTATATATATAACAGGTATCCTTAAATACAAAAAGAATAGTCCTTTTTTTTGGCTGCTTGATATACGTAAGACATTATTTTTCTTTTTTAAAAAAGAATTACTTAATTTTTTAAATAATTATTTTAATTAACTTTATTTTAATTTGACCAGAGAGGGGCAGAGTGAGTGAGTGTGAGTAAATGAGAAAGACAGAGAGAGAGAGAGAGAGAGAGAGAGAGAGAGAAAGAAAGCAAGCCTCAGGTCCAGGACTCAAGCCATGGTTCGAGTGGTGGTCCATGTGGGAGTCCAGCACCCTTAACCACCATGCCACCTGCCAGCCCCAATAGTTATTTAATTTTATTCATCATCATTATTTATTTATTTTTTTAATTTGACCAGAGAGAAACAAAGAGGGAAAGTGAGAAAGTAACATGCCAGATGTGGGACTTGAACCACAGTTAGCCATGCGGGAGTCCAGCATGCCTTAAGCACTAATAAGACATTGTTGTATAAAAATGTTTATATTTAAGAATTCAGTGTGGCTTAGACTGATGGTTAAAGTAGCAAGTTAAAGTGAGCACCAGAAGTGGTGTGGCCAACTGTGGTTCAGATCCCTGGGTTGGCTTGAACACGTGTTAGAAACATGTGCCTGTGCCCATGATCCCGAGGAGCTGGAATGCTGGGGGTGAGAGACTGAGTCAGGAACTCTGTAGAGAGTGCCTCTCCTCTGCCCCCATCATATACATGCTATCATGAATAAAGTAAATAAACCTGAAAAACAATTCAGTGTTGTATTGATAGGCCAGTGGTTGTCCTTTTGACTGCACGTTATAATCACCTGGACAGTTCTTTAAAAACACTGAGACTGGCTTTGCGGTCTGGTGGTTAAGGCAGCCAGATCCCACATGGCTGACCACACAATTTAAGTCCTGTACCCAGTGGCTTGAGAAACATTCTAGCATGAATGTGTGCCCATAGTTCCAAAAGGAGGGAAAGGTAGAGAAGTGATTGTGGTGTGACTATGCCCCATGCAGGGTACTTTATCCTCTCACTTTCTCTCTCTCTCTCTCTGGCAAGTGCATAGACCCTCTAACCAAAAAGAAAAGGGAGCGGGACACTGATGACTCACCTCTCTCTGACCAGTGTTGTCAGGTGGCTCCTGCACGTGTTTGGGTTTTGGGGAGAGAGAAGGAATACCTTTTGCCTTCCGTGGAGGTAATCTAATGTTCGTAGCTCCTGAAGAACAGAGTTCGTCCAGTGGCGTTATATTCACACAGCTGAACTGCAGGAACACCTACTCTCATGAGTTCCTCCAGCTTGTGTCTTAAGGGTTTGCTGTTTATCAGGCAGGATTCCCAGCACTTGCTAGGGAGAGACTTGATCCTCTTCTATTGGAGTTTATATTTCTTAGTTTGGGAGAAAAAATTATGTAAATCTTTTCAGTGTACCGCTAACAGGATCATCTGATTTCATTGACAGACTTAACCCGATTCTTGGGTCTGGACCAGGTTTTCTTGATCTGTTCATAGTGCCTGACACTTTTTCTGACTTGCAGATTTTGTTTCTCCTCCCTCACGTTCATTATTTGGATTAATTCACTGTTTTTAGCAGGTCAGTCCCACTAGTGCTTCTCTCATAGTGCTCTGAAATCATTTAATTGAGGAATTATTTTTGTTTACCTATTAGCAAGAAACAAAGAGCATACTGCATTACTGCATTTTTTTCCTAGAAGCCCAAGCTTCAAAGTTAAAATCAAAGAGCATTTCTTGTTTGGGAGGAAAACTTTAGTACTGGAAGAAGTCATAGCTAAGCAAGTAATATCAATTAAATAATGATAATATCATTTAAAAGTAAACCCATCATTCAAAATTAAAGATCAGACCTTCGGACCTTTTCTGTTTCCAATGAAGTGTAATGGTCACAGTCCGTTTTGTATCCTGATACCAATTTCTTTTCTAGCCCCTAAAATCTTGATTATATAGAGCATGAACACTGGGGATAAAATGCACATTCAATTATGCAGAGACTCTTTACTGACCTAAATAACAGTTCATTCATAAGATAATGTGACCTGCAGTCAGAGAGATGAAAATCTGTGGCTTGAGCCGGGGTAAATCTGGCATAGTACAAATTCTCCAGCGGTCAGGGAACCATCTAAAATTAGACCAGGCAGAAAAAAATACTCCAAAGCTTTTCAGGCCTGCTCTCCATTTCAGGAATATTTCTTTTTCAAGATGAGTGTGTAATTTGTTACCTAGACTATCCCTGGTAATCCTTTAATGCTCATCTTTATTAGTGTGAAGTGCCTAGCTATCAAAGGAATTGAGCAGTTAAGCAATTTATGTATTTTAAGGTTGATTTTTCTATTCATCATTTTGAGAACTCACCTTCTATTAAAGAAGACTTCCTTTTTGGAGAGGTGGTCAGTGTGTCAGGATTTTTGAGTAGTCATACGTTTGGCAGCCATTGCTGTTACCAGGACATGTATACTTGTCCTAGAAATTTACATTATATTGTGTCTTGTGTCTATGTCTTATGCATAATGAGTTTTTCAACAATGTGAAATTATCATCTTGCTCCCTCAGGTATTTCAGTAGATCTGAGAGTAAATTCCTCTATAGCTGAAAGGAAATTATTTACCATTGGTATGACCCCAGATTCTTTTTTGAAAGAGATAGGTAGGAGGAGTTTTCACAGAGTTCATGGAAAATGCATAAAAAACTATGTTTCAAAATTTCTTTGCACCAAAATAAACTTGTACTTAAAAATTTTAATGCATTTTCCCCTGGACTCTCTAAAGTCCCCTTGCAAATTTCACATACCGGTTACTGCTCACTGAACAATTTAAATGTGATGGGTAGAGGTTTCCTGGATGAAGGGAAATGATGTGGTTTTCCACGCAAATCATTAGGGAAGAACCTAACCTTATAATACTAACTTTAGATTTATTCATTCAACAAATGTTTATGGAACATTGTTGAATAAGACAAACCCCCTCCACCTTTGTGAAAGATACAGTGTAGTAGAGGAAATAGAAAACAGATGCTTAACATGACAGGTTATCTTAGAAGGTGCTATGGGGTGCAGGTGGGGATAAAGCAGGGTAAGGGCAATTGGGAATGTCAGATTTGATGGGGGGAGGGTTGCAATATTAAATAGGATGTTAGGGTCCAGCTGCAATGGTGCAGCAGTAGCACAGTGCTCTGCTGTACTGAAAGCCAAGTGGAAGATGGAGCTTGGTTCCCAGGACAATTTGCGTATGGCGGCACATGTGCCCATGATCCTGGCTGACTGAGAAAGGCTTGGGGGAGGATTATGACATGAGACCCTGTTGAGGTTGTCTTTCTCTCTGTGTCTCTCCCTGTGTTTGTTTCTCTCTCTAAATATAATATTGGATCTTTGGAAAAGTCATGATGCATTTTTGCATAGAAAAATGTAGGAAAAATGCATCATGACTTTCTCAATAACCCAATAAACAAATATTTCATTGATAAATAATTTTATTTATAAATAAAAATAAATAAATGTTTGTATGACCTTTATCTAGAAGGAGATAGAAGCAGGAAGGAGATGAGGGATTTAGCCATGGTAATGTAGGAGTAGAATAGGACAGGCAGAAGGCACATCCAACAGACTTGCTTTAACGCAGGTGTGTCCTTGGCCTGTTGGAGAAGGAGCCCACAGGCCAATGTGGCTGATGTAGAGGGAGTCAGGAGGAAGTGGAAGGCCATGAGGCCACAGAAGCAAAAGGAGATCCAGATCACATAGGGCCCTGAGGGCCTTGAAAGGATTTAACTTTATGTACTCTTGGTGACATGGAAAGCTGTGACAAGTGCTTGAGCTGAGGAATGACTAATCTTGTTTGTACTGTCAAAGTACCATCGAATGTTTGATATTTTTTCTTAAATTTCATACCTTTTCTGGAGCCATATGCTTCTTTCCTCTTTTTTTCCCTCCAATGTTTTTGCCATAGGGAGTATGTACTCCCTAGACAGAGAGCATTAAAGAGTGAAAGAGTAAAAGAAAGAAATCACTCAACAAGAGGATGACTACTCTGCAGTTCTTTCCCCTCCATTCTCCTCTTGGGATTTTGGGCATACATGCACACATGCTTGGCATGGTTTTCAAGCCACCAAGTCCAGGACTCAACCATCGTTAGCCATGTGGGAAATCCAGCACCTTACTGGCCCACTTTCCTTCATTTTTCTCTCTTCTGAAATTGTAATAATAGCTGACACTTGCTGCCAATCTATTAGTTAACCCTGTAACCCTTACAGCTGACTTACATGGTAGATGTTATCATTATCTCCATCTCACTGTTGAGGAAACTGAGCAAAGATGGCCTACCTAAGGACCTTAGGCCATTGTGTGGCAGAATACCTGTACTCAAGCCCAGGTGGTGAGCTCTTCATTCTTAACCACAGTGGCAAAGCACTCATACTCTCCCTAAGTCTTCCCCTGGCACCAGTGAACAGCCTGCTTATCTGTCAGCCTTGGGCCCCTTAACTTCCCCGCTTCCTGTATCTGGTTGGTCAAGGAAAGCAGTCAGTTAGCCTGAGTGTGTCTATGCATCACCATAAGCATCTCTGTGTGTTTGTCAAATTAGAATGGGGGACAGTTGCTGTTTGTATCAGTTATCTGTGGGACTTCATCAAATTATAAACCATCCCAATTACAGTTTCTTATGTGCTAGAAAGTGGTATGGGGGAAAGCTCTGAGACTTGTGTGTATATATTGAACAAAGAACCCCAGCTAATGCTGAGTTCCCTCCTCCCAGTGGAGACCACTGGTATCAATGTTGCCAGGTTGTGTAAACAGAACTACCAGGGCGATACTGTTCTTGGATCTATAGTAACTATTATGTGTCCTGACAGATATTCTTGCCTACAGGTAGAAATCATGATGAGGGAGTTGAATTTGTGACTTTTTCTTCACTCATTCCCGTTGACATCTAGTTATTACTCATTTAATGTCACTCTAGCCTTTTTATGGCTATTAACAATGTCATCTCTTGAGTTGGCTGTTGAATTTGAAAGGAGGAACCTAAGCCTCTTAAATAGGAATGTATGAGGTGAAATAAGTTCTAAGGAGGAACCCATTATAACCTCTTAAAGAGTACATAAATATGTACATGCTTGACAGATTTAAAAACACTGGGCTCACTTTAAGTCATTATATTTTATGGAAACGAGCATTCTGATGGTCTGTGGAAATATATTGTTGAGGTGCTGGTAAAAGGCAAATCCCCTGTTGGGGACCTTCCTTTCTGAACTTGCTAAGTAAAACTTGCTTGCAAATGTGTAATGTCTGTCTCATGTTGCTCTTATTGATATATGGGGATTAACTTTTGGTTTTCTAAGGAAAGTAAAAATGCATCTTAGTGCCAGTGTGGCATATAACCTTTTAAATAAGATTCCGTACACGAGACAAGGAGAGTATAGTCTTTCCAAAATAAAGACAGAAAACCCACATAGATAAAGCAAAACTAAATATTGATTTAAACAGAATCATAGTTCTTTAGACAACTCCACTTAGCCTTCACTATTTCCCACGCAAGAAACTCCATGTTCTGGACAGCTATAAAAGAAATAGAACATGCGTCCCTTGTGTGTTTTAGTGGATAGAATGGAAAGAACAGAGGTTAGAGTCAGGTAAGGCATGGATGTAAACCTCTTTTCCTATTTATTGATTCTTTGACCTTGGGCAGGTGATTTAACCTTTTAAATGTCAATTTCCCATCTGTAAAATGAGAATAGTACTATTCACTTTGCAGGATTTTTTTTTTTTTTTTTTTTGAGAGCTTTTTGCTATAGGGCGCGTGCGCTCGCCAGGCAGACAGAGACAGATAGAAAGCGAGAAATCACCCCCCAGGGGGGATGGCCACGCCGCAATCCCTTCTCCTCCATTCTCCTCTTGGGATCTTGGGCACGCAGGCACACATGCCCGGCGTGAGTTTAAGCCGCCGGGTCCGGGACTCGAACCGCAGTCGACTACGTGGGAGTCCAGCGACATAGCCATTACGCTAACTGCTGGTCCCCACTTTGCAGGATTTTGAAAATTAAAACAGAGCAATAGGTGTAAACCATCTGACCCCAGTAGGTACTTAGGAAGTACTTCTTATGTTATTGTCAAGGATCTTTCAATAGGGAGTAGTTTAAAGGAGGATGAAAATATATATCGGTAATAATAAATGATGAAGCACTAGGCAATCACTTCCCATAGTGTTATTTATTTTACATAATGTGGAGATATAAACCAGAATTCATTTGGGGTTTGTTTCTCTGAGGTCCTTCTTGAGACCCTACTGCATCCCACACTTGGTTGCATGTGTTGAGACTACACTGGAGACCAGAATCACACAGTTTGTCAGAGAGCAGACACTGATGAACTGTTAACACAAATCCGACCAATACATGTCAGATAGGAGCTGTGCTTAGTGCTATGAAAGAAATTGGTGCTATGAAACTGTGTCATAGGCAAGTTTGACCTAGTTAAGGAGATCCAGAAAACTTTCCTTAAAAAAAATGGTAATATTGACTTACTGAGTAAAAGTATCAAGGTTCATCAGACCCCCATTTGAGTTTTTGTAGTTTCTTTTTAAAGGTGTCTTAACCATTAAGGCTTGCTAGTTCATAAATTTTATCTTTCTTAGAGACCTTCCAAGGAACAAAGAAAATTCACTACTTTCTTTTAAGGCAGAAAACAGTTCATGTCATCTCACCATTACCGTGTAGTTCCTTTGGACCCATTTATATTTTATTTCTAAGATACTCATGGCATCTTAGGGATCTTATCTTTCCTGTAGCTTGAAAATTTTTTCTACTTCATCATCTGAGGACTTAGTTCATTCTTACTCATCAGTTATTCCCAACTAATCAAAATATTGAAATCCTCTATGAGGATGATGCAATAAATGTTGATTTTTGTATTATCCTTGAGTTTTATGATTGCATTACCCATAGTGTTTTATCATCTTTCATGAAGGGACAAAAAGTTTGTAAATATCATCTTTTATATAAAATTTAAAAAATCTTCAGTTGAACACAGTTGAGAATCAAAATTTTTCCCAACTCGGATCGATGAGTCAATAAGACATTTCAAAAGACAAAAAGGAAACAGAGTCTAATCACGTTAGTCTTTCAGTAGGAAGTATTTTATCGTGTGACATTTTTCAAACAAAAGCCTGGATCATGTTGTTTTTGCTAAAAGGATGTAGGACAATATTATTTTACCTTTTAGAATTTAATTTTTAAAATTATTCCTGGTTTGGGACCAGCAGATAGCAAAATGGCTATGTAGCTGGATTCTCAGGTAGTCAATTGTGGTTCGAGTCTCAGACCCAGTGTCTTAAAACTCATACCAGGCATGTGTGTGTGTGTGTGTGCGTGCCCAAAATACTGAGAGGAGAATGAAAGAGAAGGGATTGTAGTTTGGCCATCCCCTCTGGGAGGTGGTTTCTCACTTTCTATCTCTCTCTGTCTCTCTCTGGTGAGCGCACATGCCATATAGCAAAAATCTAATTGTTGGTGACATTCTTATCTGTAATATATAGTTCCAAAACCTGTTTCATTTGCCTATATGCATCCTTGTATATGTTGATCATTTTCTAACAACGCCCTCCACCCCACCCAAATCCAGCCTAGAGCTCTGGTATTTACCATTATTCTCACTACTTATGCCATCAAGCCCTTCAGGTTCTGTCACAGAACATAGACATTTGGTATATGTTAAGTGGGGACATACAGTATTTGTCTTTCATAGCCTGGCTTATTTCACTTAGCATTTCATCCATCTTCTCGGCTCATCCACTTTATGTCAGATGACAAGGTTTTGATATTCTTTAATGGTTGAGTCTTTCACATTTTAAGATGTTTGTGGGGCAAAAATTTACATGGCTCATAATTGGACAGATGCCGATGTGTATACAAATGTGGTTGGAATAGATGTAGAAATTTAAAAATAATCACTGAATTGTCATCCTAATTGATTTTACTAAATCCAAAAATAAAACTGTTCTGCTGCAATCTTTAAGGCACAGTCATGGCTGTTGTCATCATAATTATGAGCCATTGAAACATTCAAAGAGGGTTTGCTTTGATGATGCAACAGCAAGAAGAAGAACCAAAAGTCATGATAAGTTTAAACCTATTAGAACTGTATTTGAAACCTGACTTCAGCATTTATTTGCAAGAAAGTTATGTTCCAGCTTCATGCAAGATGGTTGATAAGCAGTTCATTGCATTCAAAGGCTGTTGCCTCTCTTCAGTAATTTAAACTTCAAAGCCAGGGAAATCTGGAATAAAAATCTGGGTTTGCTGGGTAAATTCTTATTAACATTTTTTAAAGCTTATTCATTTATTCTATGAGCAAGAGAGCACCTCCAACAGGATTTTGATGCCCATGATCTCCATGCAATTTCAGCCATCCTTGGTCATTGGTACACATATGCCTGGTATACTCAGGAAGGTCTCCAGACTTGAACTGGGAACCTTTCTATGCGAGATTGCCTTGCAGGACATTGTGCAGTACTGCTGTGCCACCATCTGGCGCCAATTACTAACATTTCTAATAACAGGTTTCCATTCTCTCTTTATTCGTATGTAAACTATTTATTAAATTCATTCAAATAAAAGTAAAAAAAAAAAAAGACCTATTGGCCTGACAGTAAATAGAGATGACTCTTTTCCTTGTTATGCAGAGATTTTACCAGGAAAAATGTGAACAAAGAGAATTTCAGGTAGAGGGAATAATACCTACAAAGGTGCTGAGGTAGTAGAGAAAATGATTCACTTGAGGAACTGTTATGGTTTGGACAACGGTTTGTCCTCCAAAGTTTCATGTTTCAGAGTTTGGTCATAGTGGGCAGTTATTGGATGTTCCCTAGAAATTCATCTGTCGGGACTTGATTGTACTGATTGTGTCATAAAGGTATTAAGTGAAAATTTAATCTCTTCTTGGTGTCCCAGGGTGAGGTCCTGGGTGTAATAATGTCATTAGAGTGAGGCTATTAAGGATGATGTCACACCACATGAATTTCTAGGGATATCCAAACTGTAGTAATAGCTATTCTCAGTAATCTGGGTGTTTAAAGATGCTACAGAGAAAAGATACAGTTTTACCAAATGACTAAATAGAAGAACAAACATATTCATTTAATCTTGCTTATGTTTTAATTTATCAAGACTAATTTGGCTGTAATTTGTTTTAAAGTGTATTTATTCATTTCTTCCCAGAGAAATACAGACAGACTGATAGGTACCCCCAGTAGAGTCCTCATGTCATGATCCGACCCTACCTTCAGCTGTCCCAGATTGTGGGCATGCGTGCCTACACTTAGGTGCTCAGCATGTGGAGGGAGGCCTTCTGCCACAAACCTGGGTCCAGTTGTGTTGCCTCTATACCACCATCTGGCCATGTTTTAAATGTTCTACCTTTACCGAAGACTTGATAACTCCTGATATTTTTCAATTATCGAGGGCTTTCTTGAATTCCATCTAGCTTACATTTTTTAGCAAGCCCACAGCTGAGACATACACCAGTTTTTGTAATCAAGCTGAAGGGCATAAAGTGTTATTGAACTAGGTATCCACCATGTGTTATCTCAGCAGTTCATCACAGTAGCCCTATGAGGTTGGTTCCTTAGCTCCATTTTGAATATGATGAAACAGGTTCAGATGGGAAGAGGGAGAACAAGGATTCAAATCAGTTGACATTTCCTGATTCATCTTCTGTACAAGAATAACGTTACAGTTGAAATAATAAGCTGCTTATCACAGAAATTTTTCAAATCACAATCCATATTCTTGGGGTTATTTTTATTGATATTTGCAATACGTTCGTGTAACCTATAAGCATAGAACCAGTTTAGGATCAGTTTCCCTACTGCTCCACTGTTGCCTTCTAAAACATTTCTCTTTTATGTCTTGGTACTGGAATTAGTTCTTCTGAAAAATTAAAAAATTAAAGAAATTTATCTCCCAGAGGCTTTGGAAACATGCAGAAATACAGGACTCCCTCACTACCTTAGATACTATTTTCTCAGTACTTTCCCAGTGCAGAAAGGGGAAAAAAAAAAGATCTGAAGTCCTTTCATATCTCACCCCTGTTAAGTCCTGACTAAATGAGGCCATGTTGTAAAACATTTTGACATATATAAAAGGAAAACCATGAATGAACAGAAGTTAGAACCAGCATCGTTATAATGATAAGTTGATCTCACATTGAAATAGAAATGTTGAATTTGTGATGGCAGTGTAGGCTTGGAGATTGCTTTGCATGTTATATTGTTATGATTTCACAGTAGGGGTCATGCTGACCAAGACCGTGTGTAGCTAAGTTACACATTTCAAGTAAAACAGAAAAAAGTGGTTGACAGAATTAAGGTTGAGCAATATTCTTTTGTCGCTTCTTTTTTTCAGGATCAAAGTCTCTGTTTAATACATGTTTTCAGCTTATGGATGGCACTAATTTGAAAGAATTATGCATTTTTCTCTTCTAGGGTTTTGTTCCTTCTCTGTATCTCTGTAATGGTAACTTATAGAGCCTCTTTTAAGTGCGCAGGACAAGTTATTTCTTTGCTTCCAGGGGAAGATTTTGATATCAAACTCAAGTCTTTGATGTCTAATTTTATTTTAACCAGTTCTCGATGAATGGTTGCAAGGACTTAGGCATTTGTTTTATGTACATTGCTCAGACCGTGACCACAGTGAAAACTTCCGTTGTCTGTGCTGGCTAGTGAGGGTGGAGTGTGACCACTAGCTCCTGCAGAGCTTCGTTTCAGCACATGTTACCCCAAGTGACAAACCAAAGTTACTGCCTTAACTGATCTTTGCTCCCTCTGAATTTTAAAATGAAGGTGTGTAACAAGAGGCAGCCCCTGTCATAAAGACACATGAGTGATTTCCTGCCCCTCTAGTGCTTGCATATGATAACTGTCAAGTTTTAAAACACGTTAGATTGGCACGTATCACTCTTATGTGAAAATACCCATTTGGGTGATATTCTTTTAGGTGAGGCCTGTTTTCCCATTGTTTCCTCATTATAAATCAGAGTTATAGTAACTGGGAATGGGAAGTAAATGTCCCTGGGACATTAATAAAATTCATTTTAAAATGTAGAAAAATAAGAATAACTTATCTTAGTTAACTATATTAAAATACTAACTCCATGCTAATTATTACATTAATATAATTATATACTATATATACATTATTGCACAAATTATACTCTTATAATGTGTGTATTATTCAAAGTATACTACTCATACAAATTATACATTATGTATTATCCAAATTACCCAAATTATCCAAATATAATTACATGATTAATATTAATATTAATATAATTATACTAAAATATTAATATACTAAGTCATAGCAATGATACTTTAATTATAAACCATTTTAAAAACTGCTAGAACATAGTACAGTGCTACCCAGCAGAATGACTTAGTAGACCTCTCAGACTGCCCTCACCAGAAGAAGAAACTCTCTCTTATGCTTTAGCAATTTGTTCTCAAATTGCTGTAGCATTTTCTGTAGGAAGGCTGCTTCTTTTATTTTGGTAAAACTTAACCCCTGCCATCCGACCCTATGATTTTGTCCTTTAAGATCATTATTTCTAGGGGTATTGATACTTTTATTCAAAATAAGAATGGCTGGGGGCCAGCAGGTGGCATGGTGGGTAAGGCGCTGGACTCCCACATGGCTAACGGCAGATCAAGTTCAAGACCTAGCAACTGGCTTTCTCTCTCTCCCTCTGGTGAGCACACCCTATGTGTGCTCTTATTTTTGCCCTATAGCCAATTTAGAAATAATAACAACAAATTAAAAATTAGTCTAAAAAATAATATTGAAAAAGATAAGAATGGCAGTAACAGCAAGGGATTGAAATATTCCAGTGGTGTTTAGGAGTACTACAGCCACATTGTTATAAGTGATTTCCAACATTTCGTGTATGACTGCGTTTCATGAGTTGCTGGCTTGTGCTAGTTATAAAAATAGCCAAATGTGCTGACACCTACTACAAATTGGGCACTGTGCCTGAACACTTTATGTGCAGAGTATTTGGTTTCAAGTGGAATGGTTTTCATATTTGACTCGGCTGTGATTCACTGGTTAAGGATTATCATCACATCAAAATGGCCTTGACTCTCCCCAAGTGCTGATTTTACCTGGAGAAGAGGCCAGATCTTCCCAGAGTGCAAGGAAAGGTAAGGTGATGGTGGACAGGGTGGGAACCCACTACTGTTCCATTTTACCTGGTGTTCTGAAGCAAAGTGAAGATTTAATTTAGAATTTCTTTACATTTTTGATTGGGTAGGTAATTTTAAAATATTTTTATGCTGTACTCAAATATAAACTCAGTGACAGACTATTTTTGTAGTAGTGATAAAACTTAAGAGCTTGGGATTCAATAGCTGTTTCGGAGAAATTATTTCTAGCCTCTGTCTGGAGGCCCCTGAAGCGCTGCAGGCATTGTCAGAAGATCTCAATCCTTGGACCTGTCAAGTTCTGTCTTTAGGCTGACGTATTTGTGAGAGTATGTATGTTTTATAACATCTGTCCAATCTATTTTGTTGCTATTTTGATCAGTAAAATGTCAAATAATTTTAAAACATATTACTGAATTTAAAATAGAATATATTTTCTTTTGTACTTCCCTCAGTCATCTGATAGAAAAAGTTCAACTATATTTTTTAGCCTCCTCCCATGATGAAGCTAAAACAATTTTTTAAATACATTGGAAAAGGGTGGGGATTACTCTTCAAGGAATTCTTTAAAAAAACAGCCTAAGACTGGAAATTACTTAGTGAATTTGGCTTCTAGCCTAGTTCTTAATTCTTGGAAAGTGTGTCAGCTAATTCTAAAGTAAAATTTCATCATCGAAATGAATACTGTCATTTTTCAAATATCTTAGTAGTTCCTTAGAAGCAACATGAACTTAAAGGGAAAGATTTCTAGCCCAGGCCTGATTGCTATTCTTTGGTTTCTTTAATTAATATTCAGTGTGAAAGAAATTACTCGTTTCTCCCCACTTTCTGGACTGGTGTTATTGGCAACAGCTGTGCACCTGGAGACAAAGCATGTGGTACAAAAATACATCAAATGCAAGTGCAAGATCTGTGGCAATCATGAATGCCACAAAAGGTATGGATCATGAATCATACATGTGAATGATCCAGTGGACGTAGTTCAATTTGAACCTCTGCCTGGAAAACTATCCAGTTCTTCGGTAAAGACTTGCTAGTCTCACCCAGCCATAGGAACTGTGGGTTATTCTTACGTTCAGATATCTAAAGCAAATGAATTTGGCCTTTAAATGACAAATTAGTCATAAGTTCATTTTAAGACACATATTTGAATATCGGTTCCCAATTGGGTTACCAAATAATTTTAAAAAACCTCTTTGACTCACAATGGACCTAGAGGTGTTTTTGATGGTTATCTCATTTCCTGCAGTTACTGTAGGAAAAAGTTCCTCTGTCTTAATCCTTTCAGCCCTTAAAGTGAACCATCTTGTCCTTTGCCATGTGTGACTTGACTGTCTTCCTCTCCCTTTGCTCTTTCTGACTGGTAAAGGCATGGAGTGCCTCCAAACTGTGTGGATACCCTTGCTCTGTAAGGGTTGTTCAGAACTCATTGGGAAGTGTGTTTCTTCTACTGAACAGTGAAAATAAGCATAATGCCCATTCAATGTTGCTTTTCAGCATTTTTCCTCAACTTACAACCCCAAATGAAGGTTAGTCTGAAAATTGCCTATTTAAGGAGATCATGTTCTGTAATACAACACCTTATGAAGGATTAAAGATTAAGAGTGTGGAGGGACTAGCAGTTAGCATAATGGCTATGTCGCTGAACTCCCATGTAGTCGACTGCGGTTCGAATCTCAGATTCGGTGGCTTAAATTCACACCAGGCGCATGCATGTTCGTGCGTGTCCAAGATCCCAAGAGGAGAATGGAGGAGAAGGGATTGCGGCGTGGCCATCCCCCTTGGGAGGTGATTTCTCGCTTTCTATCTCTCTGTGTCTCTGTCTTTCTGGTGAGCACATGCGTCCTATAGCAAAAACCTCTAAAAAAAAAAAAAAGTGTGGAGTAGTCCCAGTGTATAAATATATGTAAAATGTGATAAAGTTTGTTATAGACAGTAGTTTGATCCCCAAACCAGTATATTGGAGGTGTTTTTATTCTATCTATAAAAACCTATAGGAAACTCAAAAGAAGGCTGCTGTATGAAAAAGTGGATTAATGACATGAATGTAAGTATTGACTCAAATGTCCAGAGTCTAAAAAGCTAATATTGGTTTAGCATTCACTAGGGATGTGTCTTTTGGTGATAAAGTATTTGCACCAAAGCAGGCAACATAGGTAAGGATGAAATGAGGGGTGAGCAGCTGTAAGGACTTTTAGGAATGAAGAGTGATTTTTTCATAAAGGATCCAAGCAGGCAGATGGTATGAAATAATGGCTGGAAATGTTCCACTCGAGAAAAAATGATAGTATTAGAGCAAACTCTCAGTTAACCAAATTCTTTAATTTATTGATGGCATTAATACCTCAGATGAGCAAAAGCAAAACAACTTTTGGACCAGCAGGTGGTGTGGTGGTTAAAGCATATGGCCAACTCCATGGGTCAAGTCTAGGTCCAGCAGCTTGAAAAACACTCCAGGCTTGTGTGGGTTTATGCACAAAATTCCAAGAGGAGAACAGAGGAGAAGGGATTGCAGTGTGGCCATTCCCTCATCCTTGCCCTGCCCTGCCCCTTGGAGTGATTACTCACTTTCCCCCTCTCTCTGTCCTCCTCTGGTGAACACACATACACTATGGCAGGTAGTCATTATATATACATATATGCATACTTTTCTTTTTTCTTCCTGTTTCAATAAAAGCTTTTAAGAAATGATTCATCTGCATCCTCTTTTAGTGTGAGAAAGTACTGATTATTTAAGAACATTAGTTTGTTTTAAGTAATCTCTTCTGAATTGTTCAGAAAGAAAAGTCAGGATCCCTTATTAAAGAAAAAAAAAGTCTAGATAGAGTACTAGTAGATACAAAAAAAAAAAGAAGATAGAAGTTAAAAGGAGGAGATGGAATATTTATTGTCACAGATAGAGAAAGGTGGACACATGCCAAGCTTAACTAAAGCAAACTTTACTCCTGATACAGGAAGAATACTGGAGAATAAGGAGAATGTTATATGAGGCTGTTATCTTGGAATCTTTAAGTGATAGTCAAAGAACCCAAATTTAGCAACAAGCAAAAAGAGAATTTTTCATTAGAACAGTAAAAAGAAAAGGCAGATCCTATGGGGTGTATTAGCATTGTGTGGATGTAGACTTGATACATTATACAGCAGAGTTGGGTAAATGTGGCCTGAGGGCTTTAAATGTGCACTGCTTGCTTTAATATCTGTGGGCAGACCCAGATCCAGGACTGCTTGTCAATGCTCAGATGTTTTCTAGGTGAGAGCCTTATAAGAATGCTTTACAACCCAGAATTCGGTTAAGTACTGATGATAACAAGGAAAGTTTGAGTTAGCACTGTAAGACGAAATATCTAGCCTTCCCTTTTAAAAGAAGGCTAGCTTTTGCTGAAATTGTGTATTTAGCCTCTCTTTTGGTGCATACTAAAATAATGTGGATTCGTTAAGTCAGAGTTGATAGTAAGAGAAACATTGCTTGGATCCATGGACTTGAGTCTTTATTTAGCCTCCTAAGTCTGTGAAAAAATTTACATCACCTGGTTTGAGCTCCACAAATCAAGGCATTGGTAGTCAATAGTAGGATTTCAGGCTTACGGGGGATTGACTATGGGGAAGCTTGCTTTGCAAATCTAACTTGGTTATTGATAGCATGTAGCCTTACCAAAAAAGAAAAAAGACAGGTTACAGTAAACTACAGACTGAAAGAAGTATTGGACTCATAGATACAATCTGGCTTTGCATTCCTACTGACATTTATTGCTCAGTAACCTCAGGCAAGTCACTTTGTTTTTCTGGGCCTTAATTTTTTTCCCTATAAAATGGTAATTTCCTTCAGTCCTTAGCACTTTTGAAAACCATTAATTCTAAAACAACTTAATGTCTCCTTGGTGATAGTAGTTCATACAGTGCCTAGGGTGATCATTATAAATATCAGACTTTCAGGGTAGTAATGGTTGTAAGAACAAGGTGTTTGAGAGGAGGAATACATGCCCACACCAGAACACACCTTAACAAGAGGATTTCTCAAGTGTTTTAATTGAAGTTTTTGTAATGACTGCTATTGCTGATACTACTTCTTTAAAGGCAAGTTTAGGTATAATAAGAAAATACCGAACAACATTAAATAATCCTGAGCGGTGGGTTAGTTTTGATGAGTCCAGCATTTAAGGTATTGTAAGGCTTTTATATTACAGCAACAGAACTGGCATGATAAGTGTGAGAAAAAATCAGAAGTAATTAGGTCAACTTGCTGGCATTAAAAACTACTATCTTTGAAGTATGCAGGTTTGAATATGTATTCTTCCGTCTTCTGGAAAATGATGCAAGTCCTCTGAGCCATGTAAAAATATTATTATTAGTTTTATCAGTAAAATTTAAAGTTGAAACTGGAAAGTAATTAGCTTCAAACTATTTATTGTTGAGTGTGTTAAATATCCCCATGCCCTGAGAGTGAGCTATATTGAAGTACAGAGGTGAGCCTCTTGACAGATGAATTATGAACAATTCACCCATAATCATAATCATATAGTGCACATAAATGTAAAATTAAATTCACTTTTATGGACTCTAGTCCCACAGCTCTGGAAACTGTTATGAGAGTAGAAGAAAAATATGTAGGATGAAGACAGTAGGCTGATTTTCAAACTGCTACGTCAGGGCTTAGACGTACAGTAATACCTATAAAAGCATATTAGGAGTTTTGCAACTAAAGCCCAAAGTAATCCTTGAGAAAAGCATACCAAAGGGAATGAGGAATAAAAATGAGAGCTGGGGAGTGACCTGCTTAGGTAGACTGGAGCAGACCATTTTCTGCTAGCTCTAGGTAATTCCTTCGTACTGTCCTTTATGCTTCATCCATTTAAATTTTGAATGCTTTCCCTTGGAGGCAATTCCAGAGTCTAATAGATACAGGTATTTCAGAGCTTTTTAAATACATTCAGCCTACATTTTCTTTTAATTTCTTCTTCCGGTTTCTGTATAATTATTCTTCCTTGTGTTATCCGAAAGGAAGTTTATGGGGGAAATATATGCACTGGGAAACAGAATTCAACATTTCTCTTTGGGGTGCTACAAATTTTATTTTTCATAAACTTATGCTTTGCTCAGTGAAAATGATTTCAAAGGAATGCATTCACTGCTTTACCACAGCTAAACATGTTTTACCTGTAATAAAGAAGCACAGAGAGAAAAACCCAGTCCCAAGTTACAGAAGAGAAAGATTCCCAGCACACATTTTTTCTCTGGGCTTTCTTTACTGTTTGACCCATCTCTAAAGTCACTGGTTCCATTTATATAGAGAACCTCCTTCATCTCCAAATCCTCCATCTTCCAAAATTTATGTGTACTGCCTACAAAGTACCCACAAACGCTAGGTAGAAATGTAACTCTGCTGTGTAAAATATATATCTATACACATACACACACACACCCGTAAAAGTTTAATGGATGGATGAATATAACAGATCACAGAAGTGTGAGTGCTGTTCTTCTTGCATTGCAGAAAATAATAAAGTCCAAGGCAGGGATTCTATATTCCCTGATATATTAGGTGTTTTGACCTATGCAAGGGATGACTGTAAACATTTGGATGCTCATTAGAGATTATCTGAGAGAGATGAAGCTTTTGGGCATGCCCATTTCTTTCATTTACAGAATCATGCTACTCCCTTCTTTAGTGTAACAGCGATATGATTAAAGAATTAAGTAAGCAAACACTTTTGTACCAAAAGAGATTTGTTTTACAACTGATTAAATCACTTGAGCAGCTCACATCCTCTTTTCAACTGTTATTTGTATTCTGTGTGTACAGTTGAGGTGTGATGGCAGTGTATGTCCTTCGTGAACTGAATGTATAAAACTACCCTTCCTACTCTATTTTGTCTCCCTGCACTCTGTCGTTTTAAGGATACTCTTCACATTTATTGGCCTAGAAGTAAAAATGAAAGCATTCTTAAACTTGTTCAGAATGACTGGGAAGGTGTGTCTTAAAAATAGGGAAATTTCATAACTTTTCAGGATCCATCTGAAATAAAGTCCTGTCACCTGAATGCTCTTACTGCAGGGCTGCTTTATAGCTCGTCTGTAGATCTAGATTTTAGCGTATGCTCCGCTGTGAGGTTGAAGTACAACTGTGCGTTGAACAGAAGTGTGGGGAAAATGCAGATGACCAATCTTTAGATAAACGTAATTTAGCAGTTCAAAATAGAAAGAAAAGTTATCACTCAGCCTTTGATTTGAGGGTCAGCTTTTGCTATCACCTGGCACTTCCATGATGTGTGATTGGAATTACACAATACAATGCAAACAGCGATAATATTTAGTAATAACATTACTTTGGGATCTGTGAGTTGCAATCATGTATGCTATGTATAGAGCTAAGAAAAAATGACTCTGTCTAAAACATCAAGATTATAAAACACCATGACTTATTCTCCAGATTGTAAATGGTTTAGGTGTACTTAGGAAAGTCAGAAAGCTAGAAGGAAAAGAGCTTAGCACTTGACATATACTAGTTCAGATCTTGATTTTGCAGCCAAGGGTCACCTTGACCAAGTCATTTAACCTTTCACAGCCTCAATTTCTTTCTCTATGGAATGGAATAATATAGGCTCATTATAAGAATTAAGTGGGGTCTGGCCAGCCAATGGCTTGACTACTCACTTCTAGTCTTGGACCCAGTGGCTTGAAAAACACGGGAACCACATGTATGTGTATGCCCAAAATCCCAAAAAAAGACATGGAGGGAAAGGGATTGTGCTTTGATTATCTTCCTCAGAGGGAGGTTCTTTCTCTCTCTCTTTCTCTCTCCCTCCCCCTCCTGAGCACACACACTCTGGCAAATTGAAAAGAGAAAAATAATGAAGTAGGGTCATACATAAAAGGTCCAAGTAGGGACCCTGTGTCTTATTAATATTAGTTCTCTTTGATTTTCCTGGCTTTGTTTAAATAAATGTGTATATTTCCATGTCTTTCACTGTCATCAATGGGTAGTTATATAGTAAGTGCCCAGGTCCTGGCTCATCCTAGTTGCTCAATAAATGTTATGAAATGGGTGAATGAGTGAGTAGATGAATACCCATGCTTACTGAGATGTGGCTGTTAGACACAAGAATATTTTTTTATGTTTATTAGACAGAGAACATAGACGTTAAGTTTACCCATGATTACTCAGAACAGAAAACAGAGTCACTGATTACTTGGGCATCTAGGAATATATAGACTTTGTAAATTTTAGGAAAAGCCAGTATTAGACATGAAAGTTTCAGTACATACTAACCATTACCTTTATCTCTGTCAAACACCTGTTCTGTGAGAATATAATTTGTGCATGGCCCTGGCTCAGACATTGAAGGGACTTTTCATTGTGTATTGAAGAGAGAATCTCCTCTAGGTGCTTAATTTAAAACTTATGTGATAAGTTACTATTCTGGAGGTGGAGGAAGATAGTGGACAGTCTTTGCTAGGACAGTTTTTAATTTGAATTGAAATTCTAATATTCACTTAATAAAAAATTATATAAATTGTGAGTTGATCCATATCTGTTGTCATTAGAATTAGTATACTTCACTATTTTGGCACTATGGGTTCACATATTAACCGAATGGTTGAGATGGGGAGAGGAGAGAGAATTCATTAAACTGACATGTTGGAACCTCTAGGTTCTTATGGGAGATTAATTTGGAAATTGCTGAAAAATATGGACAAAGAGATTTTGATGGATTTGTTTTTTATTTCCCTAGTGTACTTCAGACATTCTCTTGCCCCCCTGATGAGTTAAGTATTGCTAAAGAGGTTCTAGAGTGCATCAACTGGGCATTCTTTTTCTTCCTTCTTCCTCCTCCTCCTCCTCCTCCTCCTCCTCCTCCTCCTCCTCCTCCTTCTTCTTCTTCTTCTTCTTATAATAATAATAATAATAATAATAATGGCTTTTCAGGGCACATTAGTCATTTACTGATGCATTTTTCCCTGGACTCTTAAGTTCCCCATTATATTGGCACTTTCTTCCATGCATTTTTAATTTCTTGGGAATAAACTAAAACAATCTTTATTCTGGGGCTATTACATCACTCTGGCCTAGTTTTCTTTTCCTGGAATTAATTTTTATTTTGCCTATAATTTTGATCAGTTTACCACAGAACAGTCAGTATTCCAGTGGGCTGGGGCTGGGGCTGAGGCTGGGGCTCTTTGTTTCTGGTTTGCCCCAGTGTTCTGTGGATGGGAGAAAGGTAACATACCTCCTCTACCACCTTATATGTCCATACCTCTACTTTACCCTTCAAGTGCTATCTTAGGGATCAAACACTGTAATTACTACAAGAAAATATATCCAAAAAAATACATTCTATATGTATTTTATGTATCTCCTGTCTCTCATTCCTAAAGAAAATCTGTCCAGTTGCAGCCACTGGGTGAACTCCTTTTTCTTTTGTTGCAGTGACGGTAAGGATGAGTGCCATGACAGGTTCACATGCTGATCTCTCTCTCCAAACTCATTCCCTCTAGGTTTTTTGTATTTCCAGATCACTCAGCTGTTTATTCAACAAGATACTGATGGCACCTGAGTGAAACAATGTGCTAGGTTTTCCTGCAGAGTGGAAAGATGGTGGCTTAGGAGACAAAAACGGTGGCTCCGGATTTCACATTGCTGTGAGAGGCTAAGTAACTGTGTAAATCACTCCTCCTCCTTGGCTCTCAACTCTCTCATCCCTAAAATGAAGGGATTACTTAGATGAGCTCGGAGATCACTTGTAGTTCTAAAAATGTTATGAGTTTCTGATTACAAATCTCTAGAGCCAATATTTCACATTTCCAAATTTGAGCTGAAAACCAAATTCTTTCAACTCTTGGCAAGAAACACATGGCAGTCTATGAATAGGTTCCTGGTTTGAGACTTGGTTGTCTCATTCATGGGAGAATAAACGTACTGAATTTAAGATGCTTATTGAAGCTAGAGAAAGAAGCTAAATCTCCCATTAAATACATGAGAGTTTTGTTGTTCTTCAGATGGTGTATGTGAACAGCCCTTTTGCATGTAGTAACTAGTTGTTGTGAAATCACTAGTGTCTTAATATTTATAATGTAATGAAGTTTTTCACTTTTTAGTAATATCTTCAAGCTAAATAAACAGATATCTGGTAAAGAATTCCATATATATATATATATATATATATATATATATAAAATGTACATAATATATATGTATGTATTATGTATATACATATATATAATGTATATGTATATATATTATATATATGTATATACAAATATATACATATATTATATATATATGATATATAATATTATGTATGTATATATATATAACATGTATATTATGTATATATATATATAAATTGCCTTCCTATTCTGCCTTCATGGAAGAGTTGGCCATAAGGATGAAACTTAACCCCAAGTCCCAGCCCAATCCCGCATTGTTTCCTTTGACTGTGATTTTTATTCTCTCCTGACTGGCAGTGAGGTCAGGGGTCATAATGACCCTTCTGTTCATACCATAGAGTCTGCTGACAGCTAACACTTCTGTTGGGAAAATGAAAACAAACTGGTGAAAGGACTGTTTATCATTTTGACAGATGCCCATTATTGGGGGCTGTGCCAACTGGCAATTCCTGATAATAGGAAGCAAACGTGTATTTCAGCTTCTTGGCTCTGCTCTGTGAATGGCTGATAGAAAGGAATGCTTTAAAAATATCATTGAGTTAAAATAATGGAGAGGTGGTGGAGACTGACTTTATGGAGAGATTGGTCACCGTAGTATATATTTCTTTCTGTCACAAAAGTGAGTGAGAAGGCCCCCAGTAACCAGCCTATGAATGATGGAAAATAACTCAGCTTTTACATGAAAGCTTTTACTAAGGTAGTATCATGCCACACTTTCTAAAACTTCAACTCAACATGCTGCTTTTATGAGTTTTCTCCTTTCCATATTTCCAGATTCTTCTTTTCTTGCGGTGGTGAGAAATGTACTTATCCTTTGACCCATCGGGCAGAGTTTGGTAGTTAAGGGGGAAGACTCTGGAGTCCAAAAGCTTGAGTTAGAATCTTGGTTTCACTACTTATTTGGAAAGCCAGTTAACCTCTCTTTACCTCAGTTTCATCCTTTGTAGAAGGAGGGATAATAATGACTTTCTCATTTAGTGATAGGATTAAATCAGAGAGTGCACAGAGAGGGCTTTGAAACAAGAAGCTATCATGTTGTAACCACATTGTTCTTTTCCGTTTTACCATTGCCAGTCTCAACAACCAGAACATGGACTGTTTCAGACATTATTCCCTTGATCCAGGGGTCTGAACCCCATGATTAGAGGTTCAGAACAGTTACCAGCCTACTGTGAAGATCCACTTCATGCTAGTTGTCAGTGGTCTGAGCAAATAACTTTTAGAAAAGAAATGGTTGCTCTGGGGCCAGCATTTGATGTGGTTGGGGTGCTAGACTCCTACATGGCTGGCCACAATTCAAGTCCCAGACCTGGGACATGCTGAGCACATATGCGTGCATGCACAAGTCCTGAGAAGAGAATGGAGGAGAAAGAGATTGTGGTGTGACCATCCCCCCTAAGGGATTATTTCTCACTTTCTCTGTTTCTCTCTCTCTCTTTCTTTCTCTCTTTCTCTCTCTCTCTCTTTCTCTCTCTCTCTCCAGTGAGCATGTGTGCCCTATGGCAAAAATATTTTTGAAAAATTAAAGGAAATAATTGTTACTTAAATATTTTATTTCCTTCCAGAAGGGAGAAAATTCAGAAGAATATGCTCTCTTGTTCTCTGATTGGATATAACCCCCAAATGTAAGATGTGTGTAATTCTACAGAGTATATGAGGCAACAACTTCATCAATGGTGTATGTCAGGTATTGTGGTAGAAATATTAATTAAGGCACTAGAATTAGTATCTCATTGTATAAACAGAGGAATACATAGACTCACACTTGACTACATTTTCTAGAAAATGTGAATTAGACTCTGTTTTTAGGTTCTTATTGGGTTTAATGAAGGAATGTACTAGCACAAAATAGTGATGTGGAAAATTAAAAGTATAAATGTAACATTGGAAGCATAAATGGCTCTGGGCCCTGAGAAGCGAGAAATTAATGTCATTTGGAAAGGTTGAAGATGACATCTTAGAGTTGGGCCTGGGACCAGCAGATGGCGGAATGGTTACGTCGCTGGACTCCCATGGTCTACCATGTTTAGAGTTCCAGACCTGGTGGTTTAAAACTCATGCCAGCATGTGTGCATGGGTGCCCAAAATCCTGAGAAGAGAAGGTAGAAGGGATTATGGTGTGGTCATCTCCCTGGAGGGTGATTTCTTACTTTCTGTCTCTCTGTCTCCATCTCTCTGGTGAGCACATGCACTATAGCAAAACTCTCTCCTAAAAATAAACAAACGAAGAAAAAAAAAAAAAACAATTAGAAATGGACCTAAAAGAGGATGGGTAAAACTATGCTTAATAGACAAAAAAATGAGAAGCTATTTGCTGATAAGTTATAAAGTAATATCTTTGGCTTGACTAACATGCATAGTATTTGTGCTAGAAAAAGAAATGTTGTACACTGTAAAGATGTGATTAAATGTAAATAAATTAATTTTTTTAAAAAGAGGATGGATAGTATATCAGCAGGCAGAGTCAAGGATAAAGGAAAAAGAGCATGAAATCGTACCCTCCTACTCACACATGGTGTATTTCATGACCAGTTATTTCTGAAAGCCTTTCTTTCTCTTCTTTTTCATGATCGTGTGTCTACACGCACGTGAAAGAGAAATTGATCCCCTTCCTCCAGTACTCCACTTCCTCATGCACATACACACATGCCCAAAGTGTTAACAGTCAACTGGACTAGGGGGCTGAATGGCAGGTGGTCATTCATGTGGCTTCTAGCACTGATACCCTGTCAGCTGTATGACTTAAGCCGGACCTGTTTATACTCTTAAACTAAAAATTAAATACTGCTGTAAAACAAGCCAGTTCATTTTTGTAAAAAATCTCAAACTCTGCCTAATAATTAGTAACTGGCCCCTGGGAAAGACAACAAAAGAAAAGAATCCATAATACTGTTTTCTCAGTTTTGCTAAAAGAATGGAAATTATGGGCTGGAGAGTACAAACCCCTTCCACGACAAGGTTATTGTCACCTAACTGCTAAGATCATCAGAATACATGCTTTTAAATAAACCCAGTGACCCTCTTAATATCATTATGGAGACACAGGCTCTAGCACATTAAAAGTATCCTGTTGAGACATTTTACTTTTCCTATATTTTGCCAAGGTTTTGGCCTCTGAAAATTTCTACAAATAAAAACCCTGTGGCCTTATTAATTGATAACACAATGATCTTCTAAATATTCAAAACCTTTGCTAGATTTTCTTCGATTTATATAAAATTTTGGCTACACTGCATTAATTTTTATGTTCACTCATTATGCTATTCCTCCCCTTAAGTTAACAAAATGAGTAAGTTTGACCTGACGGTTTATGTGATACTATAATTGAAAACAAGGATCATTTTTCAGTTTTTTTTTTAATGCCAGAAGTTGTGTGCAAGAGTACACACACACACACACACACACACACACACACACACAGATAAGCATCTCCTAAAGGGGCTTGAACCTTTTTCCTCCACTTCTCCATCCCTTCAGGATTCTGGACATAGGTTTCCAAGTTGGTAAAGTCAGAACCTGAACCCTGATTAGCCCTGTGGGATGTAACTTTCTCTTCACACTGCCTAGTCCCAGTACACTATGGGGCTGGCCCAATTTTTTCAAATTATTAATTTTTTTTTCTTTTTTTTTTTTTTTTTTTTTTTTTGCTATAGGGCACATGTACTTGCTGGAGACAGAGACAAAGAGAAAGTGAGAAATCACCCCCCAGGGGGATGATCATGCTACAGTCCCTTCTCCATTCTCCTTTCGGGATTTGGGGCATGAATGCTCACACACTTGATGTGATTCTCAAGCCACTGGTCAAGGGCTTGAAATACAGTCTGCCATGTCTCCCACATGCCCTAACCAGCACACCTCCCTCAGGCCCAATTTTTCCAATTATTTTCTTTTTTTTTTTTTTTTTTTTTTTTTTGTTATAGGGGGTGCACCCTCATCAGAGAGACAGAGACAGAAAATGAGAACTCACCCTCCAGGTGGGATGGCCATGCCACAGTCCCTTCTCTTCCAGTCTCCTCTCAGGATTTTGGACACACACGCACACATGCCCAGAGTGAGGTTTAAGCCACTGGGTCCAGGACTCGAGCCGCTGTCGACTACGTGGGAATCCAGCAACCATTACGCCATCTGTTGGTCCTGTTTCCAATTCTTTATAGACAAGAAACTAGATCCAAGGATATAAAGTGTCTCAACCAACATCACTACTGTTGCTTTGTGACTGCCCTGGGTCTAGAAACCATACCTTTCATGTATTTATTTGTATTTTTTAAGTTAATTTTATTTCTTTCACAAGAGAGAGACAAAAGAGACAGAGACAGGTACCCATTACTGGATGTCATCACCCCACAATCCCTTTTCCCCAGACCTTGAGCCATTCAGGATCTTGGGCACACAGAGGTGTTTCAAGTTGACTCCAGGTCTGACTCTGTGGTTGGCCAGCACTGGAGATCAGTATGCACCACCTGTGCCATCAGGGCTGGGCCAAAAGTCAGACCTTTTCATTTTTAATTGTTTAACTGTTTATCTTTTATATCATAATCCTATTCACTGAAAAATAAAACTGTAAACTTAAATATTTGACCCAGTGAATTAGAACACCTTGAATTGAGAGTCCAGGGGATCATCAAGTACATTTTGACTGACAAAGTGTTGTTTGAAAACAATAGTAATAGCTAACATTTTGAAGTGCTCCGAAGTTCTCTTAAGCACTTTTATATGTATTCATTCATTTAATCAATATATCGCTACAGCCTTGTGGTTTTGGTATTTTAGCTTTCCTCAGTTTACAAATGGACCATGGAGGTGCTGAGTTTTCTTAAATGGACAGAAATCATGTTATCAGGGGCATTACAGAGCTGGGATTCAAAAGCCGGTGGGCTAGCTCAGAGTCTGCATGTTTCATCCAAATGGAATCTGGTCATTAGGAGCTTTTTGCCCTCACCTCCCCATCTGCCTTGTGTCAGAAAGCGTTTGTAATTTTATATGAAATATAAGAGTTGGTAAAATAAGAAGCCCGACCATACTACTGTAGTTTCATTTGAATCCTGGATCACTTTTTCCGTTTCTAGATGTGTCTATGGTGTAGCACTGTCCTGAATTCAGACATTCAGAACAAAGGTCCGTTTGCGCTGCCATCTATGAACAGCCCTGTGGCTGTGGGCATTTCCACTAAGGAATAAGCAGCTTTCCCTGGCTGATGAAGTTATTTGAACCTCCGTGGTATTCGCAACAAGGGCAATGATGGCTTTCTCTTTACGGAGGCTGCGGAGATACGTGTTGATTTGGGGCAGGATTTTTACATGATCAGTATTGTTGGTATCTGCTCTCTCTGCCATGGAGAGTGAGGGTGTGAGCTGAACACACCCCCACCTGGGTTTTAAGGGGGATGGGATTTGATTCCCACATCATTATATGGAATAAAATAATACCATTGAGAGAAGTGGAACCAAGCAGCCCAAAATATTTGATAACATTAAAAGAGCCTTTTACCTCTTCCACAATTAATTCATGTCTCCATTTGCATTTGTAAAAAAAACTCCTGACAGCACCAACAACACAACAAGAGAAATGCACAGCCTGAGCAATAAATCTCCCGAGGCATTCAGTAGTGCCACAGGGCTCATTAATCTTGATTATTTCTCGTAATAGATAACTTCACAAATCAGCTATTATTCCTAATCACGCACATAAAGATAACCATCGGGTAATAGCTTCCTGCATGGCTAGGCCAAAATAAAATTTCATTAAAACTATATTTCTACCAATTCCAGTGAAAGGTGTGTCTCTGCCTTCTTAAAGGAGCAGGAAGACATCAGGGAGTAACCACTGAAAAACAAATTGATCCCCGAGACTTGGGTTTTAAGAAAGGAATAGATATATTTAATTTTCTTGGAGATATTCATTGATTTGTGTGTCCCCATATCACTGTGAGGTGAATTAGAGAGAGAACACAATTTGCAATTCTAGTCTGCTGGTGGTTTGTTTAAGAATACTTAAGAATAGTGTTGTGATGTCGGGACTGTCTTATATCTACAAAGATAACATTTGGTGATTGGAATTTTGCTGAGTTTGCTGATTTTACTTATCTTCAGAGTGTATAGATTACCCCAGGAATGCTCTTTAAATACCAACTAACAAACAATAAGCAATAGATAGGTTTATAGATGATGAGAGAGAGGTTTTCTATGTATTTGGATTGTGCATAGATTTTCTTTGTCTTTTTAAGGAGCAGGTAACACTAGACTCTCGTAAACCTAAAAACTCCAAGATCTTTGTCAAGGTGCAAAAATATGTGTTCTATAAAGTGCTCAAAAGAATTCTAACTAAAGTTGCCCAAGTGAAGGAAATTAACAACTGGCTTCCTATCCAAATGATACCTTTCCGAAGGCATGCTGATTGACATGAGAAATAGCTTAGTTATCATACAACAATAAGTGTACACCTGTCCATCATTTTATTCTCAAAATGCCAATGCATTAAAAGCAGGGCCTGGAATGAGATGCTTCCCATTTATGATGGGATTTTACTCCATATTATTCACTCAGTGAGAATAATTGACCTATCACAACAGCACATACTCACAGAAACATGGTCTCATAACTCACGCCTTTTAAACTGACACCATGACTAGGTAGTACCAGCAAGAATCTGTTTTGTTTCGTTTTTTCTTTTTAGAGAGGTTTTTGCTATAGGATGCATGTACTTGCCAGAGAGACAGTGAGAAATCACCCCATGGGGGGGATGCCCATATTGCAATCCCTTCTTCTCCATTCTTCGAATTTTGGGCCTGCAGATATATGTGCCTAGCATGAGTTTAAGCTGCTGCATCTGGGACTTGAACGGCGGCAGTCAACCACATGGGAGTCCAGAGACGTAACCATTAAACCATCGGCTGGTCCCACAAAAGTCTGTTTTTTTTTTTTTTAATAGTTATTGTATTTAACTTTATTTGACCAGAGAGAGACAGTGTGTGTGTGTGTGTGTGTGTGTGAGAGAGAGAGAGAGAGAGAGATAGGGAAAGTGAGAAAGCAAGCCTCTAAGTCTGGGACTTGAACCACAGTTGGCGTGTGGGAGTTCTGCACCCTTAAACACCACACCACCTGCCAGCACCAAGAGTCTATTTTTTAATAGTCTTCTCCAAGCACTTAAAGTTGAAATTTCACTCTAAACCACTTTTTATCTAAAATGAAGTAGTTCTGCTATTTCCGAACTTCCAAAGGAAGAAGTAGAGATTATCTACCTCCATGGCCATGTGTATTATTATTAATAAAAAGTTAAAGTGGAAGAATTTTCAGATCAGATTATTAAATTGTTTCCTGCCAGTGAGATTTGTCTTTCTGATATACTCTCCACCATTACAGAGTAACTGAATGTCGCTCATGTGCAAGGCAGCATCTTAGGCACTGGGGACAGAAAGATACCTAAGATGTGAGCTGAACCTTTGATGGACTGTGCCATCCAGTAGAGGAGGCAGGGTGCAAAAACAAATATCCATGCAAGGTAAAAGGTGAATTGTGTCAGAAAGAAGACAGAATTAGGTGGTAAGGCCATTTGGGTGAAGCAGACTATACATGAAAGTAGGCATAGTTGATACCCATGATTCTGAGAGGAAACGCTATTTGAGGTGGAGTGAACAGCGTGAGGGAGAGAGGGATGGAGGCATAAGCATGGGGGAAAAAATGGACGTCTCTAGAGAATAGTGAGAGATGTCTTTGGATGAGAGCATCAGGAATATAAATGAAAGAAAAAGAGAATGGAACTTTAGGCCAAAGGGCAGAGGACTTTCATGCTGGGCTAAAGAGTTTGAACTTTTCTCCATATACATTAGAGACCTGTTAAAGGAATTATAGCAGAGGAATTATAGCACATGGTTAGCCTTGTGGTTTAAACGATTAATTCAGCAATATTCAGAACGGATTAGAGAAAGAAGAGCCTAGAAGCAAAGCCAGTATGCCTTTTTCCTGCCCACCTGAAATTTTAAAATAATCTATTTCAACTATGAAAAGGGATATGAGAGGACAGATAACTTGGGAATGAGAAGCCAGGAAGAACTGGGGATTTCATTGGGAATAACAGCTAGCTGTTGCTGCATAACAAGTCATCCCACATTTAGTGGTATCAAACAATAACCACTTTATTATGGGAATCAGAAGTTCGGACAGTGCACAGAAGTGATGGTTTTTCTCTACTCCACAGTGTCTGGAGGCTTCAGCTGGAAAAAGTCAAACAATTAGTGGTGACTCGGCTGGTTGAGGACTGAAATCATCTGGAGGTTTCCTCACTCACAGTCTGGCACGTAGGATGGGATTATTAGAAAGCTGGGCTCATTTTGAACTGGTGACTCTATGTATGCCCTCTGCATAAGTCAGGCTTCTTAGAGCAGGAGAGTAAGCTCACTCTGTTGAAGGAGTCTTCCAGTGGAACCTGATGAAAGCTGCCTTGTCTTTTCTAAACAGACTCAAAAGTCAAAGGAGTGCTGCCTCTGCCACATTTTGTTGGTTATGTGAGAGTCTTTAGAGGCCAGCCCAGATTCCAGGAGAAGGCACTGAACCCCTATTCTCAGTGGGGGAGTGGCAAGGTCATATTGCAGAAGAGCATGTGGGATGGGAATTATTATCAAGGCTATCCCTGAAAAACACAGTCTGCCACTGTGGAAGTTGGCAGCTGGCAGCAGCAAAGATGACTAATTCAGTTTGCTCTTGCTGAATGTAAGGTGCCCATAGGACTTTGACAGTCAAAAGAATATAGTAGTTGAAAATACAGGAATTACATTTCAGTCTAGTAAAAGTGAAAAAAAGGAAGGGGTACACGCAGAGAAGTCAGCCAGGGATGAGCATCACTCCTTCAAACATCTCGACATTGAGAAGAGCAGAGCAGGAAACTGCAGAAGAGGGTTGATAGACTCAGGAGAAAGTAAGAAGTGAAGCTGAGTGAAAAAAAGTTTAAAGAAAAGAGGGTAATAGTCCATCTTTTTGAAGGAGAGACTTTAGTGAGTGGTGGAGGCAGAAGCCAGATGGCAAATGGTATAAGAGAAGTAGGCCTTTGGAACACCTTCACTCTTGATGAAATAGGACAACAGCGGTAGCTCAAAGACTGAATAAGTTAGAGAAGATTCTTTTATATATGTGTGTGTGTGTATATTTTTTTAAAATTAACATCATTTTTCTTCTCTCAGATGGAAAGACTTACTATTTTTGGCCTTTAGCAAATACAGAGTAAATTTCGTCTGGTTCTGGACATGTCTCTCTTATTTATTTCTCTCTTCTCTGAAAAAAAAAGCAAATGTATTTCAATTTTTCTTCTTGTATTTGATAGTTGGCAAAGTATTCTATAGGTTAGAGTAATCAGATAGTTAAAGAGACTCACCTGAGAGCACAAAAGATTGATTTATAATTTGGCAATATAGGTACTGAAATTGCAGCATTATATAGTTATGAAAAATTGGAGACAACTTAAATATTGGGCAATAAGAGAACAGTCCAAGAAATTCTGGCATATCCATTTAATGGAACATTTTACCCATTTAAAATTAGACTAAAAAAATAATTAGGGAAAACAGCTAATATTCATTGGCTATTTTCAGTTTGCCAGCACTGGTCTAGGGTGTAAGTAACATAATGGAATTTTGCAACAGTTCTACTAGGGCCAGGCTTTTACTCTCACCAATTTATAACTGAGAAATTGATCTTACCTGAGTGAAATAACATATTTGTGTTCGTCTACAAGTAGAGTAAAAAAAAACTTTTTTATAAAAATACAGACGGAACTGTATCAAAATACACTGATTATGTTAGAATGAAACTATGCTTTCTTACCTAAATTTTCTGCAAGTTATGTCTTAAAAAGATGTAGTGAATGTAAAAAGATGTAATAATCACTATTTTTAATTTTTTTGACTGTTAATCTGTCTAAGGTCACATGTAGACTTTTAAATATCAGTTATTTGAACAACCTGAAACTCCTTTTGAATGGGATGATTTCAAGGGAAAAGATACAGAGCAGTAAGACTACAGTGTCAGCATTTGCTTTTGCTTTTTGTTTGTATGAGCTTCCTAAAACAACATTACTCCAGAACACGACTTGCCCCCCACCACCAGTTCAGGTTACATCATTTTAACAAACTCCTGTGGAGTTAGCTTACTTGAAGACATTAAGTGAAATCTCTGGTCTCTTAGAACATGGGAGGTAAGGCCGTTTTCCCTGGAGAACTATTCAGCAAAGGAATGGAGACTTTTGTGAGAAACATGGCCTCTTTTATAGATGTTAATCATCCTCTTTCAAGCTTGAGAAAATACTGACCCACATGCCCAGGACCTAAAAGAAATGAGGCCATGGGCAGGTGACACAGCCCCTCAGAGAAAATTAATGTGCTCTGCTTTCTCTTTCATTGCTTTTTCTAGTTTTTTTTTAAAACTGAGTAAATTATACTTGGGAGGAAATATTAAGATTCAGACTTCTGTAATCCATTGAGCATGTTGTTCTCTGCTGATTGAGAATAAGACAGGAAAGGTTACATTAGAAATGGAGGAAACTCCAGATAAATTTTTTTTTTTCTCTCACTAACCTAGTAATTACTGAACTCATTTTGTAAAATGTAACCTGTAGGAGAATTTAACCTAGAGAAAAAATGGTGGAAAGCAAGCAATAGATTTCTTCCGAGTGGCTAAAAAAAATGAGCTTACCTTTGCTAAGATATTTTTCAAACTTAAAATATTACTCTTAAATAGAGAATGAATCATTGTCAGAGATTTATTCAATTCATTAATGAGAAAACCAGTAAGATTGGTAGCATTGGTTTAAAGAAAATTTGAGGAAATAGATACTTTCAGCTATGTGAAAAAGAACAGTAGAACAAAATTTCTTGATTATACATAAAACTGATTAATGCCCTAGAGAGTAATAAAGATATAACCATTGGGGTAATCATTTCAAACAAATGATTCAAGAGTCTAGAAGTTAGCCTGTAGCTTGTAATCAAATACTAAATAACAAAATCAGAGGTATGTACATACTCCTGGAGAATTAAATAATCCTTAGGCCTGTTAAACTTCCTCCAGTAAGATCATGGAAGGACATCTTTTATAATTTGTAAATTTTAGATAATTTCTCTTTTCTTTTTCTTTTTCTTTTTTTTTAAATTTTTTTATTTGCTATAGGGCGTGTATGCTCGCCAGAAAGATAGAGACAGAGAGACAGAAAGCGAGAAATCACCCCCTCAGGGGGGATGGCCATGCCACAATCCCTTCTCCATTATCCTTTTGGGATCTTGGGCACATATGCACACACGCACGGCATGAATATAAGCCACCTGGTCCGGAGCTCGAACTACATGGGAGTCTAGAGACATAGCCATTACGCTAACTGCTGGTCCCAGATAATTTTTCTTAAAACCACACAATTTCTAAGGATTTTCTCTCTCAACTTTAAAAAAAGGTCTAAGAAATTCAATACAATTTTCAGCTTCCTTCATTAGGACAGTAATAGTAATCAAAGTACAGGTATTCCAAGAGGTTGTTTATAGATATCACTTTATCTTTATTTCAGGCCTCTACACTGTTATTCTATTCCATTGTAGAAAATACTGAAGAAGAGAAAAGATTTCTTGGGGCCAGCATGTGGCATGGTAGTTAAGGCAGTGAACTCACACGTGGCCCACTGTGGTTCAAGTCCTAGACCTAGCAACTCGCTTTCTCACTTTCCCTCTCTCTCTGCTGAAATTAAAAACAGTAATAATAATATTAATCATTCCTAAAAAAAAAAAAAAAAATTCTCAGCTGTCATCAAGTACATGACTTAGACCTCTATTTTTTTTTAAAGAATTATTTAACTTCACTTATTATCCATTCTTTTAAAAAATGTATTCATTCATTTATTTTAATTTGACAGAGACACAGAGAGAGAGGAGGAAAATGAGAAAGCAAGCCACCAGGTCTGGGACTCAAACCATGGTTGATGATGTGGGAGTGTACAACACCTTAACCACCATGCCACCTGATGGTCCCCTTAGACCCTATTACAGAAGACAGATTAAGAAGAGGAAAGCACATAGATTTATTTAATGTAAATGTTATACAACATGAGAGCCTTCAAAAGGAAATGACCCAAGAAACAGAAAAAAACTGTATCTTTATTGATAGTTTTGTAGAAAGATGACTGGAGGGCAAAGCAATATGATGTGACGATATTACTGAACTGGGGACAATAGCATGGCCCGGTTGGATCCTTCTCTGGGTCCTTGTGTCTTCAGAGATAAGGACATCTCTTTCCTCTGGGTATAGAGCAGGCATTCCCTCAGATGAGGGTATTATAACTTGCTTTAGGAGAAAGAAAATTCTAAGTTTATGGCCTGCTTCAGGAGAGAAGGATGAGAGGAAAGTGAGAGTGATCTTCCTGGCTCTGTTGTTTTTTCAGATGCCAAGGTGCTATATTCTGGGGTAGCATGTTCTAAACCTCCTCATCTTGGACTGATAACTACTCAACTTCACAGTCGATCAAACATGTGGTGACCCGAATGTCAATTTTGTAGCCATGTCTGAATTTGGAACTTGAATTCCCTTTGCCCTTCTCTATTGGGAGATACTTTTCCTGGCATTTTGGATCCTGCCCATTGTGATTCTGTCCACTCAGTCTGTGTAACAAGAGGCTGTGCTTCATGATTGGCATCAGTCTTAATTTCTTATTCTGTCGGGGAATTAGCATGCCAATAGATGTAAAGCGATGTGGTCACTTGTAATTGTCTCCCTTAGCTTTTTTGCATCTGTTGGTATGTGGATTTCCTTGACAGAAGAAGGAGTTAACACTACTGTCAATCATTTTGTGGGACATTTGGCCTGTACTTTCAGCAGAGGGTGCTTATCATATGGTAACAGTTTGGAATTTGGGAGTTAAAGTGCAAATTCCAACTGACTATTCCCAGGGTTGGGACTTAGTCATCCAACATTATTTTAGCTATATACCTCAAGGTACCTCTGTCCTCACAAAGGCCATTATGATAGGCATACTAATGTCAATTTTGGTTTCTTTCAGTATTTAAAGTAAGTATATGCTGTACAAACTAGGGTTGCAGAGGAGGGAATAGAGGAGGAAGAAGAATAAGTAAGATGTTACCCAGTTAAATCAATAGCTGTATGCATATCCAAGCTCTGTAGTTTTAGTAAATCAGTATCTTAAAGTCATCAGATAAGGCATTATAGGGAAATTATTCCTGTATACCAATTAAACTTTTAAACAAACTTGATATTAAATATACACACACACACATATATATATATAGAGAGAGAGAGAGATACAAACACACAAAATAATTTATCGGTTGTGAATTTACCAGAAATAATTTTTACTTGTATTATCTAGGCCCTTTTTGCAACCAAATCAGCCAGTCAGTTAACATGGCCCAAATTGTCAAGGTGATCTCATCTTACCACTAATATCTTGATCACCGTTTACAGCTAGAACCCCAGAATGACTGACTAAGGTCAACCTGTGATATAATTATGACGGCCTCAGATTGCGTCTTTACCACTCAGACTAAATTAACCCTTCTAAGGTTGAGTCAGTATTTCCCATCCTTGTCATGGGCAATTAGTAGCCACTTAAAATTGATTACAGTTCATTCTGCTAACGGCATTACAGATGTGATCACTTCAACCACGTGACAGTCCACGTGAGTCCTGAGAGATTGGATGTCCAAATGATATTGGAAGCCATTCCATTTTTCAGGCCAGTTTAAAAAACGTTTGTGCTGCAGTGTTTTATTTGTACTGGTGTTTATGAAACGTGTCTCTGTAGCGAATTAACTTTGCCAGAGACATAGCTGCCTGACAGAATGGAATTGCAGAGCATTAGCTGTACACTAAGTACATAAAAGTGACAAAAACTGTGTTATTTGAGAAATATGGAAATTTGTGTTATTTTTCTAAAATACCATTATCCGTGAGAGTAGCATTGGAAGAAAACTTTGTCAGAATTAGCCATGGTTATAGAGATTCTGGTTACTAAGATATGCAGTCCATTACTGGCAAAGAGCTACATTGTTTTGTGAAATTATCCATGTGTCTTTTCTTATTCTTATTTTAAGGAACTTAGGAATGTTTAGTAAATCAGGTGACTTGAAATGGTTGAGTGTTTTCCAACCTTCTCATGCTGACGTGGTCTACAATAAAGCTTCCATAGCAACGAGCTTTTTCCAGAAAATATTTTCTTTGCAAGGGGGAGAAAAGCAAAAGAAAGCAAGAGCTATTGATATGTCTATATGTTAAATACACATGCTGTTTTATTTTTAAAAGTAAAAAGGGGAAGTGTTTCAAGCACTGGGAGAAAAGACTACTTGTAATATGTTCGTGCCATAGGGACTGTCATTTGCTTCTGAATCTTGATGAGGAAGAGATGAACCTTAGCCATCAGCTAAACATAGAAAACTTCTTGTGTAAACTAGAGTAGGGGATGTTGGCAAGAATTCTAGTGCAAAACCTTGAAGGATACACTGCACTTGTTTTAATTGAATATCATTTTATATTAATTAATGTGTCCATTTTAATTTCCCAAAATGGCAAATAATGATGTGTGAAAACAGTATAATTACATTTTGATATTTTTGGGTAGAGTCATAAGTGGATTCGATTTGCTTTTGATCTTAGGAGTTATTTATTATTCCTATCAATCATTCATCATTTTTAATTATATTTGTGTCCATTTTCTGTTTTTATTTTTAATTAGGCACCAAGCTCAGCACTGTCTAAATACATGGCACTATGATTCTGTGTGCAAGGAATTTACAAAATGAAGTTTCTTTCTGTGCTGGCTAGCAAAATATTTAAAGATTCTTTCATAAGAGAAGCACACACATATGTGTGCCCACACACACACACACATGCAGGTTCATTAACCAGAGTTTGTGGTTTCATTAAAATGAGCATCCATGCTGTTGTGTAGAGGTAGTGTTTTGCCTGGGTCTATGTTGTAATTCCAAACATGTCATTTGGATTGAAACTACTGAGTACCATGACAGATGTCTGTTTTTAGCTCCCTTGCATTCAGTTTATTTTCTTCAGTGGCCTGAGATGGTTTACCTGTAACCAATATGCAGCTGAGGGGTGCCATTTTAATCCATGACCTGCAGAGAGTAGGGGCAGCTGAGGTTTAACAGAAACATGTAAGTTTCCTTGTCTTTTCCTCACATTTTAATGGTGACAGGGAATTGTCACTTATAAACAGCCTCTCAGCTTGGAAAAACTTGAAAGAGGTTGTGGTAGAATTTTTGTTTGGAGACCAGAAAAGGAGAATGACAAAGACAGTCGTGCAGTACTCTCTCGTAGGAGAAGCAGGGCGTAAGCATTCATCATAATGACAGTAGATACTTCGAAATAAAAATTCTTACAAAATATGAGACCAACACTTAAAATCAGGAAGAAAGCAATGAAACCATTGTTAAAACTCCCTTGTGATAATGAGTGCATTTATTTTAGCTGATTATAGAGTAAAACTATTTTTTAAAAAAACTATTTCCTTAATATTATAATTTGTGCTAATATTTTGCCATGTTTATTCTACATTATCATGAAAGTATGTTTGGGACATCTACCTCAGATGCTTAGCTCCTTTTACCATTTTCCTGCCTTTGTACTCATATCAGGTCTGATTTTGCAAAGACAAAGAAGTAACTTCACGTTGACCTGCATTTATTGGAAAGGCATTATGCACCAAATGTAGAGAAGATGCTTTTACCTCTAGCTTTTAAACAATTAAAGCTTAAATAATACATTTCAGCAAGGTAATCTATTAGAACAGCTCTCTTGAGAAGTGTGTTATGAATGGATTCTGCATTTAAAATATCCATTTTGTTATTTCCCTCCTACTAATTACTTCTTTCTTTGTCCTACCTCAGATTTGCATTACTTATGCAGAAGAGAAAGAATCTAGAATCTTGTTGGTTGTTTTCTCCTTCACAAATCCTTATACTTGCTGGCAACTGTAGTGTTGACTTAAGCTCATTTCAGTTCAATGAAAACTGCATTGCCAAGGGAAAGATACTTGCCAGTCGCTATATCTAATTACAAAGAAGAGTAAATCACCAAAAACAAATTAAGTATCTTAAATACAATGGAAAATAAAAGCAGTTAACAATCAGGATGGAAAATGCTGTCATCTCTCAAGCCTGTTTGAGTGCACTAATTGAGAGCAGCCTATATTTGAATGATTGACCAAACTGGAGGTTGGCAAAGATTTTCTCCATGAAACCACTTTTTCAAAGTTGGACCAAAATGACAAAAACCAAATAAAACAATAACCTTAGATATTAAGCAATTCTAAGTATCTTTTGATTGTAAATTAGGAAGCACTCAGGTAACCCCTCTCTGTGGCTCTGTGTACTAGTATGTTCATTCATTTCCTCCTTAGCCCAGGATGATGGAGGTTAATTTCAAATCATTGTAGCCCTAATTTAGATAAACCAAAAACTAATGAGAATTTTATACTTGACCTGAAATAAATTTAATGCTAACCAAATCCTCCTTCCCCTTCTTCTATTTCTATAGCACTAGTTCTTTATGTCTTCAAATGCAAACCAGTCTCAGTCGTGAACAACTTAGAAAATAGTTTCTGACACTAGTTCAAAAAATGGGGACGAAGAAGACTGTATCCCTCACAAAATTATCCTGATTATGTTTCCACTTGGCAATTTCCATACACTTTCTTATTTAGGATAATTTAGTAGTTTATAATATTTCTCATAAGTATACCCCAAAAAGTAGAGCTGTTCTTCCCACTAGTTTCCACAGTATGTAGTGAATATTAAGAGAGCAAAGATAGGGAAAAGAGTTCATTTAATTATCAATATAATAAACTTGCCTTTTAGGATGTTTATATTAGATATCCACAAAGAGTTCCATTTGCTTTTTAAGTACTTTGTCCAAGATTGATATATATGAAAAAAAAGCAGAAGTTTTAAAAGTAAATTTGTAATTGTGATGATTTAGGAGAAGAGAGATAGGTGGGAGATGGAAATGTGGTCTGGGAAAATGAAATGCCTAATAAAATAATCTCTTGGTCTATTCCTTTACCTAGAGCAGCTGGATTACCTCTGTTTAATAAGGTCTTTCTATACACTGAACTCTGGTACCAAGAGACTTGAAAGAGTTCAGTGACCCAATTCAGTCACCTTTATTATCCAACTGCTTTGGATTATGTACTTAGGTACTGAAAACCATATAATTGTCTTTCTTCTTTGTGACCAGTTGCCTATTCATAGAGTATCTTGTTCTTTCATTCCTGGTTTTAGGCTCCTTCTGAGGACCAGTTTTTATGGAGTTTGCCGATACTTTGTGTACGTGCTAGGAACAACCCCAAATGGTGGGTCTCTCTGGTCAAGTAACAAATTCTGCCACCACCATCACCTCTAATCAAGGACCTCCCAGATTGGCTGTAGGTTGTTTTCTTCTCTAGGCTCTGACCTTCTGAACCCATCACACCACTATCAATGTCAGAGTCTAGCACATTAAGTCATATAACAGTGGATTTTGCACTTCAGTTATTGTGTTTCAGTCATTAAAGTCTGACAGATGAACACTTAACAGAGGCCATGAAACCTTGTCACTGAACCACAGATGTCCATAAGTATTAACCAGAAAAGCAAATTTAGGATCATTATTGAAAGAAAGTAAGGAAGGTAAGGTTTAGAATTTCATCTTTTTTGAAGGATGAAGTGTTTCATATTTACTATTTTGGATTGAATGGATCAAAGTCCTGGACCTGGTGGCTTGTTTTCTTACTTTCCCTGTTTCTCTCTGTCTCTAGTGAGTACATGTGCCCTATAGCAAATTAAAAAATAATAGAATTAAATTTCAGAAGTTGATGAGTGGAATGTTCTTTGCTCTGAGAAGTGGCAGGCCCTCAGCAGTTATTATGCCTTTCTATGAAGGGTCAGGAGTCACTGTGCTCTTCTCTCTGGCTCAGCCAAAAGCAATAAACTCAGATCTATGAGCCTTGGCCAGTAGAGGCACATGTCTAATTCTTTCTCATCTCCTACTTCTTTGCCTTTGAATCAGAGAGAGCTTGACATGAGTTCAAACCCAGAGTATTGCAGAGAAACAAAAATTATTTAACCTTGAAAAAGAAATCGCAAAGTAAGGCACACTTAGGAAACAAAGGAGAAAACATGTAAGGAAGACGATAAAAAAATGGAGATAACAAGTACTGAAATCATCAGGAGACCAGCAACAATGTACTCTGATTTTTTTCTATTTAAGATAAATCATCTATGATATGTTCAAATATGTGTAATATGCATACTGTTTTCTCTATAAAAATAATAAAGGTCTTGCCTAAAGTAGTGTACCTGATTTTTGTTTTGGTAGACTGGTGGCTTCTCCTCCTTTATCTGTGTAGTTAATTTCTATGAATTGCTGGATAGCTAATGTGAGTGAGACTCGGCTCTGCATGGGGTGATAATACTGCGTTGGCAGCCAGCCAGAGGGTGAGAACAGACAACCTCATCACACCTCTTACATCCCCTCAGTTTCAGTCCAGCAAGAAAATATTTAAAGCTGTTTGGTTTAAAATGCAGAAAGTGAGCAGAAATGTGAATAAAGTATTACTATAACAAACACAGAAATGATTTCAGGTGAAAGTTTGGCCAGAAAATTAGAACTGTCATCCTCCTGGGGGCAATGAGACAACCTTTTACCCTACCAGCCCTCCTATCTCTCAGATCCTACAAAATAGGAATCAGTTGGAAAGAACTGTTTGAAAAACCAAGGGGTATATGAAATGTGACTTTATGAGGAAATGAATGTACTCTTAGAATACCTTCACCTTTTTTAATACCAGTATGTTGCATGGGCCTGTTCTGCTCTTCAGTAAAAATGATTAATAGCCCCCATCCATCACATTGTACACTGTGGTACATCTGAGTAGCAGAGAGCTTATAAAATATAGTTGGCAATAAGTCACAAAAACATTCGTATTTTTTAATAACATTTTTGAAGGAGAAAAATTTGTTTTTCAATAAATTCTGGCATGACTTCCCTCCAGATTTTATTTCTCATTTAAAATTATCTTGGGGTCGATTCCACCCCTCCCCGCTCATTGGCTCTTTACTAGGTTTCTGCCTAAGACAAATACTTTCCAGAGACAGATTAAAAAACAACTAGCGCGTGGGCATCAAATTCCGGATTTCCTTCTATTTTGGCTTTTGGTTAGTTACCATGACTATAATTACTTAAATTTCATTGAAATTTTGTAGTCACTGTTTTTCATGATTAGGTAAATTATTTCACAACACATATCTACATTATTAATATTATATATTTGACTTTTCTTTATCTTATTTCTACTCATAGCGCTGTAATTGCAGAATCTTTATAAAGTGGTAGGTTGCTAATATTTTTAATGGTAGAATTCTGAACTTATTATGTATTACATAGTAATTCCTATTACTGGAAACTCATTCCTACTTTTCTTTTAAACACAATTTATATTTACAATGCATACTCATCCAAGGTCAACAAGTTGGTGCTGTGAAATATCAGCTAGGGAATATTTCTAGTTATAGAAAATTCTCTCTTTTTCCATTTCTAGGAAGTCAAAACATGTTATAAGTGACATGGGGCCCTCATGCAGGACCATATGTGAGTTCCTAATAAATATAAGTGGATTATACTCTCTAGGAAATGAGAAAGGGACTTGGAGTCCATGAAATTCATTCTTACACTTGAAAGAAAAGATGATACTCAGCCCATCTTCTACTCTTCACACCTCCTTACCACCAGTTAAATATTAAATATAAATTTATGAATATAATCATGTGCAATATTTTTCTCATCCATAAGGAATTTCTATAGTATTTTATAATGTGAGACATTTATTTTTAAAAATTATTTAACTTTATCCATTTATTTATTTATTGCAATTTGACCAGAGAGAGACTGAGACTGAGTGAGTACGTGAGAGTGAGAAAGAGAGAGAGAGAGAAAGCAAGCCACCAGTTCCAGGACCCAAACTGCAGTAGGCCATGTGGGAGTCTAGCGCCCATGTTAACCTGCTGGCCCCAGTGTGAGACATTTTAATAGCTTGGACAAATGTTTAACATTGACACCCAGTATACAGGTGCCTCGGGAGAGTAAGGAAAAGCAAACAAACTTTTTTCTGTTGTTGTAATAGGTAGTCTCATCTACCAGCTGTTTGGTTTTCTTGCTTCCTTTAAATTAGAAGGTTTCTGTCAATGAGACAAGTACATATTAGGATACAAATGGTAAAATGTCAAAAATAAAAGGCAAATAGGCTTTTATTCTACTAAATATCCTCAGGGTTCTCTAGTTAGATTTTGAGACTTGATTGTGTCTAAAATGTTTTGCTGTCAAATTCTAATTTTTTAAAAAATTGGGCATTCTAAGGAGATTTAGTAGAGGTCATCAGTTGGACATTACGAGGGATGGTGATGTGGAGGGTGGAAGATGAATATATGAATGATGGCTTTGGGCCTTCTTATTTGTATACTTTAATGAATAGTGGTGTTTTTTACTTCACAGGCTAATCACTGGGAGGGGACCAGGTTTGGAGAGAATGATCAAGAGTGTTAAGTTTTAGATATGTGGAGTGAGTTGCAAAATTTTTTGAGACATCAAAATAGGAATGTCAAATAGCAAATATGATGTACAGATCTTGGCAGCATAAGAAAAGTATGGATTGAAGACTTAAGTTGAAGCTATGTGTATATATGAGTAACTTCAATCATGGGTGTGCATGAGTTTGCTTTATATCAACTGGGAAGAGGAAGGTGAGCCTGTAGAGGAAAGAGAGAGGCGTGCCCCCCAAAACTAGGGAGTCAGTGTACATGTCCTAGGACCTGATACTGAATATTTCAAGGTCAAAGAAATAGGTAACTTGGGCAATAAAATGCGTTACTTGCCCCATCTATTCAGGCATAATCAAATGTTGGCAACATTATAATCTAAAACTTCTTTTGTAGGAAACTAGCTATGCTTTCTACACAGCAATGATTCACTCTTAACTAACTGACTGGCTGTTATATTTTTTAACACAACATCAAAACTTCCAACCTCTATATACCAAGCATCATTTCTCCCTTGCCTGGAATAATTTTGATTTTATATTATCCTTTGGGAAATGTATCTAGTTTACTACTCTGTTCTTTCTATCTTATATGGGATTATAATGATCTTCACTTTTGTTGGCAATTTGGATAATGACAGGAAAATATTATCACTGAGGTATTCCTGGTTTAAAGCAGTTTCCTGGGGCAAAGTATCAAACTCCTTTAATAAAGTTATAGTACCAATTTTTAAATTGTGTTTTTAAAAGTTTTTTGTTTCCTTCCACATAGAAATATCAGGCCCCATTTTTGAAGTAATTACAACAGTAGAGTTCCTTATAGAGCTATAGTGATTGACTGGTAGTATAAGATTGGCCTCTTTCAAATTTATTTACCACACTAAAGTTTCGGAGTTTCTCAATGCCATACTCACTATTAGACCAGACTCTAAGTCAGTGAATCCATTACATGAGCAGAAGTAAGTTTATAAGAATAGCAATAGCTATTTACTTAAACTTTTTTACTGTGTGACAACAGTAGGACTTCAGTGGACTTCAAGATACTTTCCCCATACATACCAGTTTTAACATACTCGATGGAAAGAAAAAGGTATTAGCTAGTTCCTTTTGGTATATGGTAAGAAGCAAATTTAAATAAGCAACTCTTGGTTTGTAAAGTAACTTTAGTTTCTCTCCACAATTTCTGCTCTAGCTAAGAACAATCAATGGCATAAACTAATGATTCTTTTAAACTCTTACTCCCTCAGTCTTGTATACACTAATAAGTCATCAGATACTAAAATACATGGCTCTAAAAACAGACTTTTCTTCTGACATCAGAACAGACCATTACCTGTAACTTTTTGTAGGGATGCATGTCATTTGTCCCTCAAACTTTGGGCCCTGTTCTCCCAGTACCAAGCTTAGCCATGTTAATTACTTTAAACATCATCCATGTGATACTTTTAAATGTTTAGTTCCAGCCCCACTTTTTTCTTGACTTCCAATAATTTTATACTGAAAAACTCTACCTAGGCAACCAGTATCAATATAAACTTAAACTTGTAAATCCCCATTCCACTCTTGTTTTCCACAGAAATCTTACAAAAAATTACCTACGTGTGCATTAGAATCATGATTAAGGGTTAGTTAGCAAGGTGGCAGAATGGTTAAGTCAGTTAGATCCCACATAGCTGACTCTGTGGTTCCAGTTCAAGACCCAGCAGCTTGAAAAACACACCAGGCATATGTGTGCACGTGCCCAAAATCCTGGGAGGAGAGTGGAAGAGAAGGGATTGTAGTGTGGCCATTTCTCCACCCCTGGTGTGGGGGGTGATTTTCTTGCTTTCCCCTTCTTTCTTTCTGGTGAGTGCCCTATAGGGAAAACTTTAATAATAATAATAATAATAATAATAATAATTAAAAAAAAATAGAATCAAGATTAACTTCTTTCACTCACTCACTTCATAAAATTGAATCCCGTCAGGTTTTTTCTTTCTAAACAATATTTTAAAATTTAGCCCTTTTCTCTTTGTCACGCATGGACAGGCCTTCTTTCCCACACACAGTTAGAGATTTCTTCATGCACCCCTCTGCCTCTACCAGTGAGTCACTGATTTTTCTAAAGCTCCTATCTCACTGTGTTCTTTCCTATTTAAAATTCTTCGCTCCCTCTCCTTTGCCTTAATGGATGGAGTTTCAGTGTCTCCATCCATTAGCATGTCCTAAAGGCACCTTACAGTGTGCCTGCAACTTGCCTTTTCTAACCTGTTTTTTTGTTTGTTTGTTTGTTTTTAGTAACTCTGTATACTCTTCACCCCAGCTATACAAAACCATTCATCAGTGGTTGAAAAAAATCCATGCTTTGTCACAGCCAATCCCACACTGTGCTTCCATTTTTATGCTTCCATTTATCATTCAAGATACGACTCAGATGTATTCTTTTGCCCTGGGGCCTTCCTATACATTATGGATACTTTCTATTCTTTTTTCTTATTCCCACGACATTGTATAGCCTTCTGTGATATAACAGTAAATATGTTTTTTCTTACATTTTCACTAACATTTTCCAGTTTTCCAGGAGAACAAGAAATCCAAATTTAATGTGAAACTTAAATATTGGTAACTAATTCAGTTTTTATGAACATTGTCTAGACCATATGGACCCATGGTCTATCAGCTTATGAACTTTGTTATTGAAAACGGATTTTTTTTTTTTTTTTCGCTTTATCCCTCTGTAACTGAGATGGAAAGTATTCTGGGTCATTTTCCTGTACTATGTCCTGAGTCAGATTTGGTCTTATAATCTTATGTTGCTCATAGGATAAAACGAGTTGATTGGGGCTAAGCAAATATATATGTGTGTGTGTGTGTGTGTGTGTACATGTACTTATACATGTATGTGCATATGTATGTATCAGAAGACTGAAGGAATCACATTATCCATATTGGGATTAGCTTTATTTTGAACTCACTATCTACAATCATAACTGTTTGATAAACAAGGTTGAATGCCATGTTTTATGCTAACCAAATGTATTTCTAAAAGTTAAGATAGCTCACTTCCCTTTTAAAGTCTTCTAGACTAGTGTGTCTGCTTCCTAATCCATGATTTGGTCCATATGTTAGTTTCAAGAGAAGCCAGCAAACCATCTCCTTACCCCTTTGTACTCTCCTCTTGCCCTCCTCCCCTTTAATTGCCTCCTCCCTTCTTCCCCTTCCCACCATTACCTTTCCTCCTCCCTCTCCCCTGCAGGTGCACCACAGAGGCAGATAGAATCCTGTTCCTCCATTCATGGTATATCGTCATCATTAGGCTATGCAAGGATATACTCACTTCATTTCCCCTCAGCCCCCTCCCATTCTCTTCAGAGGTAACCTGTGTAATACATTTATGGCTTATTTAGATGTGTATGTGTTCTTGAGAGATATATATTTGCATGAATGAATTTTACAATATACCTAAGAGGGGATTATAGATTCTGGCCGTGTGTTACTATTTTTATTTTCATTTTTTATTCAGTGCTGCTTTTAGAGCTACTCATGTTGCTGGGTGTGTGTCTTAGTCCTTGCTTTTGTTACGTGATGTCTCATATTGTAAATCCTCCACATTTGATTTATTTGTGCTCTCAGTAATAGACACCCTCAGCTGCCTCCCACTCCCAGATATTTCAAATATAGTGCAATAAACATACCATCCTTTTATAGCTTTGCCAGAGAATTTCTTTGGTTATATTCACAGGGCCACAGGATACTGGCACACTTAATTTCACCAAGTACAGATTACTCTCCAGAATGACTGGATCCATTCATACTCCCCAGGGCTGTGAATGGGGTATCCCATTTCCCCATGTCTTCCCTTGGCGTTATTTGACTTCTACTTATAATCTGATAGTTTTTTTTTAATCTGATAGTTTTATCATTGTCATTTTAATTTGCATTTCTCTGATTACTTGTGAGATTGAGCTTTTCTTTATATACTTCTTAGCCCTTTGGATTTTTTTTCTCTTCTCTCAATTACCTGTTCCTATCTATGCACATTTTTTCTATTGAGTTTCTTTTCTCGTTGATCTTTCGTAAAGTCCAGATATTCATCCTTTGTTCATTTTTAGAGGCTGCAAACACCTCCTGTCAGTTTCGTCTAGTGTGTCCTTTGTGCACAGATCCGTCAGTGCTTGTAACTTAAACAAAAAAAAAAAAAAGTCAAATTTGAGAAATTTTTCCTCATCCCTAATTGTCGGAGATATTTTCCAACACCACTTCCATTAGCATTACAGTTATAATTTATATCTAGACATGCAAGGCACTTGGAAGAGAGGGTTTTTTTTTTTTTCTTCTTTTTTCATTTTGTTTTGTTTTTATCACTGATAGTGAGGTATGAATTCAATGATTTCTCTCGATAGTAAGCTAGTTTTCACAGTACCATCTCCTAAATAAACTGTCAGTTTCCCACTAATTTGCGGTGCTACCCCTGTTGTACAACATGTTGGCACAAAAATTAGGGAACTTCAAAAAGTTTGTGGAAAATGGCATTAATGTGCAAGACATTTTGATACAAAATATTTTTAAATCCATACAGTTTTTTCTTTACTTTAAAATTATTACCATCATTATTTGTTTTTTTTAATTCGCTACAGGGCACACACTCTCATGAGAGAGAAAGAGAGGGAGAGAGAAAGCTATCATGCCCAGGATTCGAATTGCAGTCAACCATGTGAGAGTCCCGTGCCTTAACCATCACATCACTTGCTGGCCCCTCATTTTTTCATAATATGAATTTTATGAACTTTTTCTTAACATTTTTGTCATATAGTGTGTGTGCTCACTGGAGCAGAGAGAGATAGAGAGACACTGAGAGATAAAGTGAGAAATCATCCCATAGGGAGGATAGCCACACTGCAATTTCTTCTCCTCCATTCTTCTCCTGGGATTTTGGGCATGCATACGCAGGCACCTGGCATGATTTTCAAGTTGCCAGGTCCAGGATTTGATCCAGAGTCGGCCATGTGGGAGTCCAGTGCCTTAACCAGCATGCTACCCACTGACCTCAAATGAACTAGTTTTTAACGTTTATTTACTTCTTCAGAGAGAGAGGGAGAGAAAGATAGCTACAAGTACCCCCTAGGATTGTGACTCGGGTTTTCTCCAGAGCGGTGGATACTCTCTGAATTAATTAACCCAGGCTGTATCTTCTTTTTCCAATGTCAGAGCAGGTGGTTTTTCAGCCTCACATTTTGTTCCCTGCCTGTCACAGTTTTGTGAGTTTCTAGGGTTTGTTTGTTTGTTTGTTTTTAACCTTGTTTAATGAGCAGCTCTTCTGCTATTCTAACTGATTATTTTCCTTAACAGTAGGTCCAGATGTTTTGTGTTTTTCCCTCTTCCTCTTCCCTGCCATCTCTTGTAGCAGAGTGAACGTCCTGGTACCAGGCTGGGAAGCAAGTGGGAATCAAAGCAGGCTAGAGAGCAACAATGACAAGAATAGCCTCATAGTACTTCATATGTTTTGTTTGTTTGTTTGTTTGTTTTTGAGAGGTTTTTCGCTATAGTGCGTGTGCGCTCGCCAGACAGAGAGAGAGAGACAGAGAGACAGAAAGTGAGAAACCACCCCCCAGGGGGGGATGGCCACGCCGCAATCCCTTCTCCTCCGTTCTCCTCCTGGGATCTTGGGCACGCACGCACATGCACCCAGCGTGAGTTTTAAGCCACCGGGTCCAGGACGCGAACCGCGGTCGATTACGTGGGAGTCCAGCGACATAGCCATTACGCTAACTGCTGGTTCCCAGTACTTCATATGTTAATATTGCTCAGAAAATTAACCTTTATTCCTTCCTAGATGAGTTGTGTCTTTAGATAAATTACCAGGATATTTCTTTGTGTGAGATTCTTTTTTTCCCTGTACCCTGGAGTAGAACAGAAAGAAAAGTAAACTATGTGAAACAAAAAGAATCATATTTTAAGGAGCCATTCAATACTTAATCATTTTTTCCCCTGTCTTCTAATTCTGGATCAAATCCTGTTGAGGCTTCTGCATATTATCTTGCTTGGTCTGAAGGCTGCCAAGTGTATAAATATATTAATTAAACAGACAGGTTTTTTGGAGGTGACATCCCTAGGCAGAGGATCAGAGATTAGAGGAAAGGAAGAAGCCATGGTGACATTTTGTTTGCTGTTTGGTGAGGGTGGAAAAGGCAGTAAAGCAGCCAGTATAATCTCGATGATTCTCTCTGAGGTCATTGACATTCTCAGCAGTGCACCAACAAGGGACCCTTTCTTTCAGAATGCCAGCGTCTAGTGTGCCAAAGGGAGGCCTCATCTAGGGGCAGTTACCGCTTGTGTCTAGGAACTTTAAGCCTGACCTCCACCAGCACCTCATTTTGTGCCTGTGAGCATGGAATCCCTGACCACCACTCACAAGGACTGAGGCCCCTGGGGATGCAGCACAATGCACATTTTACTGAATCCTTATTTTCCAAACTGTATAACTGCATGAGTGTATAGAGAGGTGTTTGGGGAGAGTGGCTGTCAGGTTGGAAGATGATCAGCTCAGCCTCTGGCCACTCTGAGTCAAATTCAGTTAGAATGTGCTCTGTAGTCTGGTCCATTCTGTTACCTGGCTCTAGAAGCTGTCATTGGGAAATTGCTTGAAATCCTTTGATGAAAAAATAATAGGAAGTGGTTATTAATGGAATGATTTTTTTTTACAAAGAGGCTTAGAGACCTCTGGGCCTTCTGATGTGTTAATCTTCATCTTTCCACTGGGTGTTTTAGTTATTTTTAAAATTTCTATGTTAAAAATCGGTAAATTGACAAAACTGTTGAACAATCCACCTATTCACTAGTAGGTCATCTAGTGATAACTAAAAATAAAGTAGCCTCATAGAACAGATACAGTTTTTGATGCTTTTTTTAATGATGAACGTTTGTCATGTGTACTTTAAAATGATTCATGAGAATAAGCTTAGTTTTTCTTTGATCCACATTCTGTCTTATAAACGAAGAATTTTTTTTCTTCCCAGCAAAGCTCTACAGAGTTCTAAAGGAAAGCTATTTGCAGTTATAAAGAAGATTTCCTTTTTTTTCCTTTCCTTTCTTTTTTTTTTTTTTTTTTTTTTTTTTTTTAATGGGGAGCTGTTCTTGGTTATGGATTAAAGAAGATTCTAAATGCTTGTGTCTTATGTGAAAGCATTTTCTTTTTCACTAAGCAATGTGCCCTTATGTCATAAAGGTTATAGATGAAAAATGATTGAAATCATATGAATGAGTGTTCCTGTGCTGTGTCTGGAGTACAGGCAAAATGCCCCGAGTCTATGTTGGATACACTGAAGCTCAGTGTGTTTCCACAAGCAATTTGAGAACAAATCAATACCTCAGATAACAATGCATTTTAGAAAGAGACTTCTCATATAAAACAGTGGAAGTGGCATCCTATGAATTTGGTAGAGTTATAATAATAAAATATTTCCAGGAGGATAGTTGGCCTTTGTTCTTGGCCTAAGTCTTGTAAATATTTTAAGTATTTATGGGTCACCCCAAAATAGCTTCTTCTTTTTTTTTTTAGTTTTTTTGCTTTGGGGTATATGCAGTCACTGGAAAGACAGAAACAGTCAGAAGGAAAGTGAGAAATCACCCACAGGGGGGATGGCCATACTGTAATCCCTTCTCATTCTCCTCCCAGGATTTGGGGCACACACACTCACCTGGTGTGAGTTTCAAGGTACCAAGTCTGGGACTCAAACCACAGTCAGCTATGTGGGAGTCCAGTGATGTAACCACTACACCATCCACTAGCCCCTCAAAATAGCTTTTTAAAGTCTATTTAACTGCCTGTTGCTTGCTTCCATTTATGACTTTCAAGGGGACCGCCTCCTATTACACCTTTAAATCTACATGGAATACTAGACCAGAATTTTATGAATGTCCTATGTCTGGACAGACTCTGAACTGACACTGTTGTATAGGCTCTTACATATTATTCTTCATCTCAGTTGTAGGAATAGTTAGCTTTATATCAATAGTTGTTTTAAAATGCGTCTCAGTGTATAAAAAGCATCATTAAGAGGTAATTAATGGGGGCTGGCAAGTGGTGTGGTGGTAAAGGGTGCTAGACTCCCACATGGCTGACCATGGTTTGAGTCCCAGAACTTGTGAGGTGCACATGCATGCACGCGCGCGCTCTCTCTCTCTCTCCTCTCTCTCTCTCTCTCTCTCTCTATATATATATATATATATACACACACACATATATGTGTATATATATATATACATATACGTATATATATAATTCTTTGAGTTTGTTTATTTATTTCATGAGAGAGGGACAGAGACAGGCACTCTCAACAGAGTCTTCCTACCCTGATCCATGCCCAGCCTCAGCCAACTAGAATCTCGAGCACACACAGACACCCACAGAAACCTCAGGATATAAACCGTAGACCTTCCCATATGGCTGCAGCTTCATGGAGCATTGTGTTACTGCTGTGCCACTACTGCCCTATTGTTTGTTTTTCATAGCAAAGGAAAAAAGTAGATGTGATAGGCAGCAAAGAGATGGCTTTGTGTTTATTTAAGGAGAAGGAACTCATGTGGAAATAAACTATTGGCAACAATACTTATTTGGGGGGAAGCAGTAATAATAACTCTAATGTAAGCATCTGTGAGGCAAGAGAAGTTTGGGTAGTAGGAATGATGTATAAACAGAAAAAACTGGCAAGTGCAAGATAATTTATAATGCAAGAATTTTCGAAACAGAGTCATAATAAGTAAATGCATTATTGCATTTCCATATTTATAGCTAATATCTGAAGTTTGTGTCTTGATCTCAGAAACAGTTCTACTATTAATGTTTGGAAAGTCAACAAGGAGGAAAAGGCTATTTTCAGTTTTTCGGTAAATCATTATCTCCTTAATTTAAAATATATAGATGGATTTAACTTGTATTCCAACCTAGAAGTTGTGGCGATTCTTACCAAAGTACTATAAACATTTTGTTTCTTGGAAAATGTCTCCAAAAGAAAATCAAGCTTCTGTTTTATTAACTGTTAACATGGCCTTTTTAGGTATTTTAAATTCATCGAGGATACTATCATCAGCATCATCATTACTATTAATATAATCATCATCACCACTAGATGGTACATGGGGAATTGGGGGCAATGAATGTTATAGGATTAATTCTTCTATATGCTCTCACTAATTGGCTGTTAAGGGAATATAGAAAAAGTATCAGAGGGTAGAGGAAAGAAGACAATAAAATTTGATAGACCCTTCTACTTAATTAAAATTATGCTAGAGATAGAGTGTTAAAGACAGGCATGGCAGGAGAGGAAGTCTTCTATATTTGCACCTTTACATATACAGGGAGTACCAAAGTAGAATTTTATAAATGTCCTGCATCAGAAGCAAAATTCTATAAATCAGAGTCAAAAAAGGCTTCCCATATTCTGATGGTTCTTGGGACTCTCTCTTTAATCATGACAGTCTGTTTTGACCTGGGTCCCCAGCAGACCTGCATTTTGGAGTTACCTGAGTTGGAATCTTTGTCCCCTCCATGTAACTGGCCCAGGAACAACAGAAAAAAAAAAATTAAGATTCTTGATTTGATAGCAGAAACTGAGAGTTTGAAAGGTATAGTAGCATGGAGGACAACTGTAGATACTAGAGATAGTAAAGATAGGAGTAGTAAGGGGGTGAGTAATAGAGGAAAGGAGGGGATCGGGGGAAAATACGTTTGATTGACACAGAAAAAGGAAAGTTATTTGCTAATGATAGTGTATATGGTGATGTCTTTATCTTGACTGGTATGCACCATATTCATACAAAAAAAGCAATGTTGTATACTATAAAGTTATATAGTGATTAAATGTAAACTTAAATAATAAAAATTATTGATTTGACAGGTGTCATTTTCAGGACCATCACTTCTTGCTTCTTGTGATTTTGACAGACTTTAGGGAGTCTCTGATGGCATAAAAGGTGCTGGAATCTGGCTTCATATATGATATCCTATGTTCATTTTTTTCTAGACTGAAAATATAAATGCAAGGAATTATAGATGGTTCAAGTAAGTAATTAGGTAAAATTAGCTCATAATACATCCAGTTCTGGGAAATGCTTTTTTATTTTGATTATTATATTTCTCCTTAATTTTTAAAAATGAAACAACATAGTTCATTTAAGGAGTCCCTTGTTCTCATTTGTCTTTCTCACCTAGTACTTAGCAAAAAGCCTGGTGCTCAAAACATATTGAGAGTGAAAACAATGAAACTTAAGTGAAAGTCATCAAAAAGGTCTTCAAAAATGTTTTAGATACTGAAATAATAATTTCTTACTGTCCAAAGCTAAAAGCATTTATTTAAAATACCAATATAAAACAGGTGGGAAGGAGTATCAATGAATAAAACTGATAATATCAATAAACATGGGGGCCAGCAGGTGTAATGGTGGTTATGGTGCTGGACACTCCCACATGGTCAATCATAGTTTGAGTCCTGGACCTGGTGGCTTGCTTTCTCACTTTCCCTCTATCTTTCTCTATGTATCTCTCTGGTCAAATTAAAGTAAATGAATGAATAAATAAAATTAAATAATTCTTTTTTTTAATATCAGTATACAGATAGTATGTTGAAGAAAATTAATATTTGTAGTGCTATATTATGTGTTTTGATAAGTCCACATTCTGGATTTGTCCTAAGACACTTAATGACTGTTCAAAACTTATGAACACTCTTACTGAGCTATACTATCATTGAGTCATAAGTCAAAAGAGGAATTGAAGTTCAGACCTATAATTAGAATTCCTCTTTTTTCTAAAGCTTGTTTTCCTCATGGTAGAGAGCATGTGCACACACACTAGAGAAAGAAGCACTAGTCACAGTGTCCCATCACACTCTAATTCCCTTTCCCCCAGCCCTCAACTTCTTCAGGATCTTGGGCATGCATATACGTGCCTGATATGTTTTCGGGATAACCCAGGGCAAACCACAGTTGCCCATGTGACTTCCAACCCTGCAGTTTGCTACGCACCTGGCCATTAGGCTAGGTCCATGGATGGAATTTCACCGCAATCAAACACCTGCAATTTGCATGTGAGTGAACAAGTAGATGATGGTAGTAGGCCTTTAAAAGATTCTAATTAGGTCATTGTCTAGTAGTAATGGTTGGCAAAGGCCCTTTAATTATTGTGACTTGAGAAATTTAAATATAAGGGCTTAACTCTTAAAAAGATGTGTTTATTCTGGAAAAACTGGTATCCGGTCTAAACTCCAGAGAAAATGCAGTAATATTAGTGTATAATTTGGAGCTCTTATGAGACAAAATATGCAATCAGTACATCCAAACTGTTTTTTGTAAAGGTAATCAGTTCAATAGGCAGCTGACTTTCTGTACATGTTTCCATTGTGTATGACCTCTGATCTCAACATGTAACATGGAGCTTCTGACACATAGTAGGAGCTTAATATATTTTGCATGGGTGAATCCAAATTACACACCTAGACAATAAAAGTGGCCCCAAATGTTTGCAGATCTGCTTGTTGCAAATAGTCTGATAAGCACATGGCTATCCAGAGGTCAATGGATACAGCCGATATATATATACACTCACAAACTCATATTTTTCAGCTTCAGTTTGTTTGGTAACATTAATTCAGACATAGTTATAAGCCTCATGCGAATAGATTTTTAATGAATTAAAAAAGTATGTTTTATTTACCTTTTATAGTATAGACTGATGTTTGTTAAATTATTCAAAAGGGGGAAGGGAAGAATATAGTAGGTCATTAAGAATCCTTACTCTCTCATGCGGAAAAGAAAAGGAGCATATAGTACGAGAAAGCTGTATCTGTGAGTCATAGGGTTCCATTATCCATATCTGCTGAAGGGCTGTCAGATATGAAGTAAATTTAGAGACCTACTTGTCCCTTTAGCTATTCATCACTGTTGATTGGCTCTGGTGGCAGGCAGCAGTATTTTTAGAGAAGCGAATGATATGGAATTTCTTCATGTACAGAACATTAGCTGATCCCATTACTCAAAGCTACTCAAAAAGTCATAGCTGACACTTGACAGAGCTGCAGAGGAAAAACAATAGACCTAAGAAACAAAATACTGAAATGTGTGATGAAAATATAGGTTAAGTTCAAGTTACTCATCAACCACTGTTAATCCAGTTTAGTGCTAGTTGTCAGTGGTATTAAAAATATAATTTTCACAAGAATCGATTTTATGCATGTCTCATTGCCCCATCATAGAATGAGAAATAGGCTGATTTTTCACATTTTGTACCACCTTCCTTTGAAATATATCTGACATTTATGCTTCCACAATTGGTATGTGAAGATGAAACATGAAGGAGCTTTTCACCCTAGCAGCCAGCATGGTGCTGTGTCTTGATTTCCAAATGGTAAATGCAGGAGAACAGCAAATATCAATAACTTTTTAAATGACCACAACTCTATGAGGTGATTCTGATACTTTCTAAGATAAAATCCTTTTAATTAAATACTGTAAATGAGCATTATTTGTATTGCTTCTCTGAAAGAACTCAGAACAGCAGAAATCTATATCCTTCTATGTATCAAAAGGCCAAACTATACGCAGTTTTAACTGTTGGTAAGTGGCCATGTCTTACCCAGAACTGATCCTGTTCAGCACTCAACTCTTTGACTTAATACTGGAAATCTAATGAGCGTTCAGGTCCTGAGATTCTCCTAGGCTTGTTCCTTGAGAAGTCTGTGTGTGTTCACGAACCTATACATGAGGTCTCCGAGGCTTAGAAGTTAACCCAGAACTGACCAGCAGGGCTGCAGGTCTCCAGCCAAAAGCACTTGTGCTATAGCTGGAGGTGAATGACTGCTTTGGCTGAATATGTTTCTTCTTTCTTTGATCAACCCATGTAATTATTTGGTAAAATCAGCCATTGGTTTTCTAAGCTGTGACAAGAAGGTGGCTAGTGAGTCAGGAAGAGTATGTTGGATGTCCAGCAGTGGTCCCTTCGCTGTTTATAATTAGTGAGGAAAAAGACCCCATACTCCTTTCGATCATGTGGCAAAGAAGAGTATCCGGATTGGTCAAAAGAAACTTCTAAGAAGATATCAGTAAGGTGATGTCTATATATTAAAAAATCTGTCATTAAGTTTTTTCTGCCAGTTGGAGAAGTATACTCAGCATCCTAGTAGAATAATTTATTCATTCATTTAAGTAACACTCATACAGCACTTAGTATTTGGCAGATGTTATTCTGAATGACTTACAGATACTAACTCGTTTATCTATATAATAGTCATGTGATTTAGGTTTTGTTAACACATTTTAAGGAAAAATAACTCGGGCATAGATTGTGAAATAACTTGGCAAGGATCCAACAGTTAGTAATAGCAAAACTTGTATTTGAACCTGAATGGTCTGGTTTCAGAATCCATATTCAAACCACCATACTGTGCTTCCTCTGAGTAATGGAAGAGTGATCTGTAAATCACATTGATAGCCTTCTTCTAACCTGAAATATTCTCTTCCTTTATGTCATGTCACTACAAACATCTTTTATTAACCATTAAGAGGTTTCATTGAATAGCAAGTTCTTTGGACCTAGAAGATCTGACTTTGAATTCTGGTATTTACTGGCATTGTGACTTTGAAAGAGTAATCTTTCTGAGTAGCTTTCTTCATTTGAATGGGCATAATAATGTAAGTCCTATTGATATCACAAAATTCAAGGTGTTCTGTAAAATATAAAGCACTGTAGAGATTGGTTAGGCATCATTCAGAAAGACCAGTGGTTGTCTAATGATAAGAATGTACAAGGGGACCTCACTATTTTCCCTGTAGTTCCAGCTTTCCAGTTTTTTCCTGCAACTACTTTAGAGGCTACTGCTTTAGACTTGGGTCTAACTTGAGGTTATATATATGACCTAGAGGACTTATTTTTAACTACTTGATATTTGTGATAAAAACAAAAAGTACACAAATGGTGGTATCATGACATGACCATGATCCTTTTTAACAACTAATGGACTGATGGAATCTTCATTCTAGGTGATGAATAACATGGTCATCTGAGTGTTTGTAAAAAAATATGACAGTCCAGAGATGAAACCTTTGAGTGGCTCTGCCATGGACCCAGAGCAGGATTGTGCTGAACTTCCAAAGCATCAGGTTTAGGTTGAAGGGTATTCATCTTAGCTTCTGGTTCTGATCTTGTAAAAGCTAACTCATGCATGCACAACATGATAGGCCGTGTCACGCCTCACAGCCTTTTTCTGTGCTATCCTTTTATACATTTTTTATAAGGCAGAATGTATTCAAAGCATTCTGCCTCAAAAGGCATTTTGCTCTAATGGCTGTGTAGAAATGTTTATTCTCTGCTTCTATGTTTTTAAAAAACAAAAGGGTAATCAGAGGCATTTAATTGTCTTAGATGCTCTACAAATAGTAATTAAAAGCAATTTTTTTTTTAGTTTTGCGGAAGTGTGAGCATGTCTGTGAATTTAATAAGGCCCTGTGTCAATCCTGATTTGCACAGCAAAGGTGATATGTTTTCGTAATGCCAGCACTAAGGGCTCATTGCCCAATTCCATGATCAGTAAACCCCAGTTAAATGTTTACTCTTCATCCCTTTACTCCATGGTCCTAATCCAAGGCTCTGTGTACTGTTTTCAGGAAGTCTCCTCCACTTAATTTTCATTTTCGTTGTCAGTAGCAGGCTCAGAAATCTTATTCCTACCTTTCATTCCTCAACCTTTGAGTAATAACACTAAAAAGTATGTCAGTTCTATTAAAAGATTAGCATATCACTACGTAGTTCCTCATGCCCCCATTTGTAGAGAGACAAACCTAGGCACAGGAGTCTCAGATTTTACATAAGGTTATCGCTAGTCAGTAGAAAAGTTGAAGTTGTTAACTTCTAGATTCTTGGCCTTTGATTTTTCCTATCAGTTCACTGGCCTCTCATTTGTAAGACCAAGAAAAAAAAAAACAAACCTAGATAAATGTCTTAGCTCATCCTATATAAAGATAAGAAAATCAAAAGCCTGTTATGTTACTTTATATCCCAGGAGTCTTCTCTTGTCCTTGAATCATTTGAGCAGAAGACAAGGAGGTCAGCAAACCCCGATTCTATTTTGGTCCTAACCAATGACTGGTTGGATGACCTTTCACAAGTCACTTAACTTCTCTGTCACTCTCTGTGAAATGAGGATGGAGGAGCCCTGGTCCCCTGCCTGTCTCAGACAGTGACTTCATCAGACAAGGTGAGTGGAGGCGCTCAGATAGAATGGCACTTTTCTAAACCACCATCCTGTCATCCAGATATGTGAAAAAGGCTGAAACTAAATGAGGGCTAATGATTTTTCAACAAGAAGAAGAACCAAAAAAGCAGTGTAACATTGTCGCTGCTCATGTGTCTTCCTGTATTAATAAAGGTGGGATGGTCCAGAGGTATGATCTTTTTTTTCTCCATGAACTTTAGTTTCCTTGCATAAACTTGAACAAACAAATTTCAGAGAGTTTGCTAAAAAAGAGGAACACATTAAAATTCAGTAGATATGCTACCTAAAAGTCCGATTTTACTTAACTATAATCCTCTTTCTTAAAGAACAGTAGCTGTAAACCAACTACCTTAAAAGAAAGTGGGAATTTCATGATTTAGGAAATTCTTTTGAAAGCATGTGACCAGCAATCTCTTTTTTTTTTTTTTTTTTTTTTTGGAGAGGTTTTTGCTATAGGGCGCGTGCGCTCGCCAGACAGACAGAGAGAGACAGAGAGATAGAAAGCAGGAAATCACCCCCCAGGGGGGATGGCCACGCCGCAATCCCTTCTCCTCCATTCTCCTCTCGGGATCTTGGGCACGCACGCACACGCGCCCGGCGTGAGTTTAAGCCGCCGGGTCCGGGACTCGAACCGCGGTCGACTACGTGGGAGTCCAGTGACACAGCCATTACGCTAACTGCTGGTCCCACCAGCAATCTCTTCATGGAACAGGTCATAGCATTTTGTTGTTGTTGTTTAAATAATTAATTTAGCTTTATTTATTTATTTAAATTTGACCAGAGAGGGACAGAGAGAAAGAGAAACCAAGCCACCAGATCCAGGACTCAAACCATGGTTGACCATGTGGGAATCCAGTGCCATTAACCACCATGCCACCTGCCTGTCCCAGGTCATAGCGTTTTAAACAAACTTTTAAGGAAAAAAAAATGTATTATAATGCCAATTAAATTGACAATTCCCTTTAGCCTAGTCTAACCATTAGTAACTGATTCTATTAAGTAATCCTGACTGAATTACTTACTTGGTGTTAGGTTTCCCCCCTATTTTTTTGCTTGTTTACTAAGATATTACTTGCATACACAGTAGAATTCATTTTATGTAAACAATTTGATGAATTTTAATAACAGTATACAGTTATGTTGTATTCACCAAGTTTACTTCATATTATTTAAAGACACACAACCCATCACCATATTTGAATTGAAAATTTTTGTATCTATCCAGCATCATCTACCTGATGCTCCAGTTTCGACTCAGGGAGCACTTGAACACATTTTTTTTTTTTTTTTGAAGTTTTTGCCACAGAGTGTGTGCACTTCCCCGAAAGAGAAAGACAACAGAATCAGTGAGAGGGAAAGTTAGAAATCATCCCCCAGGGGTGATGGCCACACTGTAATTCCTTTTCCTCCATTCTTCTTTTGGGATCTTGGGCACAGATACATGCCTAGTGTGAATTTCAAATCACCAGGGACTTGAACCACGGTTGACCACATGGAAGTCCAGTGACGTAACTACCATGTCATCTACTGGTCCCTGGGAGCATTCTTGCTCTTCCAAAATCTGAAGGAGAATGGGAAAGCTACATTCAGGCATGAGACACTGGAAGAGCCTTTGCTCTCACCTTTCTTGTACCCAGAGGCTCTTGGTTTGTCCTTTAGTTTCCCTATCTCCTCTCCAGCCCTTGTCACCTCTCCATGCTGGGGCTGTTTTGGGCCCTTGATTTCCTAGATGACACCCTGGAAACAGAAAAGAGCCATAGCACAATCTATATAGCAACACTAGAGATAGCGCTGAGGCTCTTAAAAATACTTTGCTAGTGCTTCTGCTTGAAGCTTTCAGTCCTTGAAGTGCAGAATTACTGCAGGTGCGGCTGAAACAGTGCACGGATTGGCCTCTCAAATCAACAGCTTTTAAGCGCGTCCATTTGCAGAGTCGCTGAGAGCTGGCAGGTAGGTGTGCAGCCTGTAAATGAGCTCAGTGTCTACAGTTCCATTACTTAGACCCCAAGGCATGTTTTCATCGGGGACAGAAATCACCAACTTAGGCCCACACCTTGCCTGAGAAGTTTATAAGTCTACACAATTGGACTTTTCAACTACATGCTATTTTGCAAATTCAGAAATAATAAAATTCCCACCAATTTCCAGGCATAGAAAACCAATTTCTCCCTTGATGGGTCCAATTACATGGTTGATATAAAATTTTAAGACCTATCTTAGTGTTTTCTGCAGCTAGCCACTCTCTGTGGGCTTGTGAATAAATAGCACATATAAGATGTTTGAGAATTTATAGGTCTGGACTATTTGCATGAAAGAAATTAGGCAAATTCTTATAATGCCAAACCATTAAGCAGCATTTTCTATTTTGCAATATCTTCCTTCCCCTCTCTCTTTCTCTTTCCCTCTCTCTCAGCTACTGTCCTTCTGAACCATCTGTCTTTTGTTTCTTTCCTTCCTCTCTCAACAAGTATTTAAGGCCCTACTATGCACTATGACGTGTTGGGAATACAATAATGGGCAGAAACAAGGGCAGCTCATGCTCCGTAGGAACTGTGGTCAAATAAAACTCCAGATATTAGTTAAAAAATCTCCACCATGAATGTAAGTTAACAGATTCTGCTTAGTGAAATGAAGAGAACTTGCTTATTGCTGAGAGGCTGGTGTCTTTCCTTGCTGTCCGACTTTTCCTTTATGGGAGCAGTGGTTTTGCTGTGTGTGTGTGTGTGTTGCTGAATGAAAGATGCCTCACAGCACTTGTTGTAGACACTGTTTTTGGGAAGGTCACTTTCCCAATACCCAGAGTCCAGCATGCTAAGAGAAATGCTCCAGCAACAGGGGAGAATAGAGATGATAATGCTGAGAAAATCTCAAGGAGGAGCTCAGCAGAACTGGTTGTGAGGCATTATTTTGTCCGTATTTGCCGGATAACCTAAAGTATTGTCGAAAATGATGGCAGAATGTGGCTGCATCTTAAAAGATGTAGAACACTGCAAATCCAGGTCAGGCACTCTGGATAATTAAGGCATCTCTGACAACTGCCTTTGGTTTCTATCCTTCCTTCTGTTATATTTTCAAGAAGGTACTGAACAGAACATTTTATTTTTTAAATGCACAGCACTATGCAGTTTTAGCATTTTTTTCCAAGTGTGTTTCTGCAGTAAGGCCTTTGCTATATCCCTGGATCCTTTCTGAATATGACATCCTGTCATTCCCAATACTGTACAGGACAGCTTTGCTTTGCAGTCTTTTTTTTTTTTTTAAATAATGATGGCAACCATCAGAATGATATAAACTACCCACTAATCAGTTTAGTAACCAAGGACATCTGCTTTACATAATATAGAGCCAAATTAAGAAGGCTTTTATGATGTTTAGAAATTGTCAAAGTCAAAACCCTTAGTAGTAAACTGTAGAAAAAGCCACCTCTTTGTGTTAAGATATCTTTAGAAAGTAGTCCCTTCATAGATAGTATTCAAAAAAAAGTTCTATCTTGATAAATATAAGTAGGATTTGAGCTTTCCTTTCCCCTACCCTTATATTTGCTTCTTTAACACTAAAAGAAATGAGCCTCTAAAAAAAAAAAGTAAAGAAACAAAGAAAGTCTCACCCAGCTTTTAAACCTTTATTTACGTATCTCAAGTATTTATTATGACCAAACTCAGTGACTAACAAAGTAATTTTTGTCCTCAGGAAACTTACTGTCTTTGGGAGAAAAAATTAGAAATCATTTTATTTGGAAATTACCAACAAGGAAGTCAATAGCTGTTCTGTAGGAGTGTGCCCCTGCTGTGGAACGGGAATGGAAGGAAGCTCCCTAGAGGAGGAGGGAAAGCATATTTTCTACTCTGTTCTGGTGCTAGTAATAGAAAATACCTGAATCTGGATAATTTAGAAGGATAGACATTTATTTACCTCCTGCTTTCAGGGTCTGAAGTTGAGGAGTCACATCTTTCAAGAGTTTTCTTGCTAATGGGTAACATAGTGGAGGGTGGGAACCTGACCAGAGCATGTCTTTGTCTCCTTCCTCCTCTTATAAACCTACCAGGACTCAGTCATGGGGGCCCCACCCTGATGCCTGATTACTTCTCAAAGATGGGGATCTTTCAACACCATAATCAGATTAAGTCTCCCATAGTACCTTCACAATATAACCAAATTCTGACATGAAATGTTAGGGGAACTCACTCCAACTATTGCAGCATCTGTCCTAAGATTTAGTAATATAGTTGTGATATTAAGGACAAACATTTCTAATTTTGATTATCAGTCTCTCTAAAGTGGCAAGAAATAAGAAGAAAAAGAAGGGCCAATGAATCTGACATCCAGAGTTGCCCAATTTTCCCTATTCCCTCAGTTTCCTAGCTTTCCAGTTGCAGATTCATGGAGTTTAAGTAACAGATGCAAAGGGAGGAAATATTTTACACAACCAGGAAATTTCCTGGTCTCTAAAGTCTCCTCATTTACGGGACGTTCTAAAAGGCCGCAGTCAGGTACCTGAAATAGGCAGCTTCTAAGGCCAGAAACCACACTACAAGTTGCACCAACTATAAATCATGCTTTCTATCTTCAAGTATTTTCTGCTTATCCCTTTATGGTTATCATTTTGGACTGTGTTTGCTACTCCTCTCTTTTAGCCACTATAAAATTTATTCTACACCATAAACAGAAAAGCAGTTAAGAGTAAGAGGCCCAAGAATCTCTGCCAGGATTTTGCTGACATATATGATACTGCTTAGAGGGCCACATTCTGAGCAGGATTTTTTTTTTTTTTTTAGACATTTTTGCTATAGGGTGTGTGTGCTCACCAGAGAAACAGAGACAGAAAGTGAGAATCACCCTCAGAGGGGATGGCTAAAATAGTCTCTTCTCCTCCTCCATTCTACTCTTGGGATTTGGGGCATGCATGCACACACACCTAGTGCGAGTGTCAAGCTGCTGAGTTCAGGACTCAAACCATGGTCAATGACTTGTGAGTTCAATGCCTTCACCATTATGCCACCTGCTGGCCCTCCTGAGCAAAATTTTGATAGGTGGTGAAGGATAAGCAATTGGTAATACTGGTCAGTGATGTTAGTAAGATCTTTGGGGCTAAACACCATGTTGGAGAAATTGATTTCTTTTCTAGTTTGTTTATTTCTAAATGTGAGAGGGAATGAGATGGACAGAGATACAGCACCCCTGATCAGATTTCGATGCCATAATCCACAGCCAGCCGAATCCAGCCAGAGTGAATCACAGAAACATGTATATACCCTGTGTACTCAGGAAGGTTTTCATATGCAAACCCAAGACCTTCCCATGTGAGTCTGCCTCACAGGCGTTGCATTTCCCTGCTGTGCCATGGTCTAGAGCCATTCCTTAACAGTGTGAGATACTTTTCACAGGAAAGACCCTCCCACTCCTGTCATACAGCACAGTGGCCAGCCTTTTCCAATGATGAGCACCTTGTTGTTTGCAGTCTGGTAAAGTACTTTATGACTGTGCTGAAAGACAAGGGGCAAGTTACAAAGTTAATATGTACAAAAGCGTGAAAACCTGGATCTTCACCACTTTTTTGGTTTGTGTCTGTCTATAGAGAAAAATTAAAGATTTATGTGTATACACATACATACACACACTTAATACGGTTGTGCTTACTATTCTTGATGTCTTTCCTGGGAAATGAGATTTGTTCCAACTGTTTTTGTGCCTTTCCTGGGAAATGAGATTGGTTTCAACTGTTTTTTGTGCCTGTGTGAGAAAAGAACAATATCACTTTGCTTCTCCATTCCTAATAAAGATGAAAAAGGGGTGGGATAAAGGTTGCTCTATAGAAAATAAATTGCAATATGAATATGTATGTAATTCACTTCATGATTTTCATATCTAAAATAGAAACTGATTTAGCTTTTTAAGATGTAACATTAAATGGTAATGTTTAAAATTTTTCAAAAATTCATGATCATTTGTGTCAGGTGAAATTTTATATAAAAGCGTTATTATTTATTCATTTCTTTTACATATATCTGTTACGTAAAACAGATATATGCCTGTTCGCCAGGCAGTGTAATAAGTTCTAGGTACACAGTGGTAAATGTGGTTCATAGCCCTGATCTTATAAAACTTACAGTTTTCATGTGTGAAATGTCAAGATGTTCAAAAGACTGAAAATCTCTTTTATGTACTTATAAATTCTTCTGTTAATTACTTCCCATAGCTGTGGATGACATAATATTTTACTTGTATTCCTATATGTTCATTAAAAACAAACAAAATAAGAAAACATGAGGTTATTTCTTGTAGACAGGATGGAGGAGAAAATTGCTGACTGTAATTCTCTCTTGAAACAACAGGTAGATCACTGATGGGCATAAGGGAGAATTTTCCCCTTTCTTGCATGACATTGTTTTACTAGTTATTTCAATCTACATGACTTCCTTTCTAATGGGAGCCACTTAGCTGGACCATTAAGTGTGATAGTTTCAGGTTCAACAGGATCTCTTTTGAAATTGACCTGATCAGTGGTAGACATGGCCAAGACCTTACACAAATGTAGTGTGAGGACCTTTGGGCCCCAGCTGAGTGCATACCATTAAACAGCAGGTGCTACACAAACCAAACGCATGAGCAGTTGTACTTCGAGGGCTCAGAAAGTGAAAGAATAGTCATACCTCTTGTTGACTATAAAATTAATTTATACTTGGACATAAATCTGAACTTTTGTGAGCCAGGAAGTAGGGATTATTCAGTGGCCTTTGTTGTCTGTAAAATGTGGCCATAGGGAAAAGCCCCTGAGTATGACATACTGACAAAGAGAGATAAGTGTAGGATAGATAATTTAGTTAAAAAAAAAAAGTTTCACACAGGCAACCAAATGGCTCAGAGAGGATCACTCAACCTTTATAACTAAATTTTGAGAGTATTCTTCCCTTGAGAGATTAAGACCCTCCATTCACTCCCTTTTTTAATAAACTGATGATTTATTATGTAACAATGTGCGTTTTTTCATTCTAAGTTACTCCAAAATGGCACAGTGATCTAGAGTGGTTGATACAGTGAGGACAGTGATGGCCGCATCTTGTCACACTGCCTGTCACTTCTCAGTTTTGTTCCCCACCTCCTTACTTTATCATTACAGCCTTAGTTTCCTGCTGCCCCTATTAAAATGTCTACTTGTCGCCTAAAACTCATTTATACTGTGGGCTTTTGATGTCTTCTTTGGCAACTTAATTTATATGTCTACAGTTTTCAAACAGAATCATACTCTGCACTTACTCTAAATTTCCTGTTTTAAAACTTACTGTTTTGGGGTGTCAGTGGCTTCTACCAGTGCAAACCATTCATCTCATTCCTCTGTCAACACACATGATTTTTGACATATTTCCTCATATTTTCTTTCCATTACAGAATAAGATCTTTCTGTCCATTGACATAAAATACTAAATCCTGTAACTGTGGTGGCTTGAGCTACTTTACATATCCTTTGAGTCACCAAAAAGTACTGTCTAGAAAACAGTGGACGAGTAAGGACAGTTCATTGGTGATGATTACTGTCTCCGAAGTCATACCTGTACCTCTCCTGAGTTTTCCATTCTCTGCTGTATGTTTTTAAATTTTTCCATAATTTTTCATAGCCTTTTCTATAATAACTGAGGAATCCTAAGTATGTTCAGAACCGTCTGTCACTTCTGTATCGGTTAATCATTTCTTACTTTTTCTATCACTCCTCTACTCTTAATGTATTAAGATGTCAACAATGGACTAGTATATATAGAAATGTAAATATAATCTTTGCAAAGTGGATTATAATATTAGACTAGAAATAAGAGGACTTTGAGATAGTTCCAGGAATTTCCAGCATAGCTTTATACATCCAAGTGTACAGACACCCATGTGTATGTTTTTGAAGTTATACCAGAACACAAGGATCATCTTTTCAACAATTTTCCAAAAAGGCTAACGTTGATGTATATAAAAATTGCCTGTTCCTTAGTTAACTCTAGTTGTACCTAATTAATATTATCCACAAAGCTGTGTCCAAATTAATGCCATTGTTATTCAAAATGTAATATATTAGCAAGAAAATAAAATAAAACCAGTCTTACCTATGAACGCAGAGTAAGTCATTGAGGTTTGGTAAATTTTGTAAGGTACATGTCATTAGTAGTTAGCATGTTATGTTTTCTACTGTCTTATAATGATCTGAGCGTTTGCCTTAATGATTTATTACATACCCCAGAAACATGCTTGCTTTCATGGTCATACATACTTTGAACCATTCATCAGCAGATACTTTTTTTGTGCCAGCATTGTTACAGCTCGGCCATTAGAGGTACAGAATTGTCCTGTAATATCATTGAGAAGATAGGGCTGGTATCCGCCATATTTGCACAGAATGCCCCTCATTTTCTTACTCTCAGGACTGTAGTACTTTGTTTTTCTAAGGCATTCAACACTCTCTACCTTGTATTAAAAGTATTGAGAACTGGGACCAACAGTTGGCATAATGGCTGTGTCGCTGGACTCCCATGTAGTCGACTCGTGGTTCGAGTCCCGGACCTGGTGGCTTAAACTCACACCAGGTGTGCGTGCATACTCAAAACCCCAAGAGGAGAATGGAGGAGAAGAGATTGTGGCATGGCTATCCTCCCCCTGGGGGGTGATTTCTCGCTTTCTGTCCCTCTGTCTCTGTCTTTCTGGCAACCACATGTGCCCTATAGCAAAAACCTCTCCAAAAATAAAAATAAAAATAAAAATATTGAGAACTAAAGTGTGGATGTGTATGTAATATGTATTTGTATTAATGGCCCTGAATTCTGAAGTATTGGTGTTTTTTTCATATTTCTAAACAGATCACATGTTTTCAAAGACAATCTATTTATTTTATCCCCCATAGCACCACTAGCATGATCTCTTAACACAATAATATAACCTAAATTTATAATTGTTAGATGAATAAGTGTTACCAAAACCTAGTCTGCTATTCATCTACTAAATGTCACTTCCTTTATCTGTCTTAACTTTCCCTACCAGTCGATACATAGTTAGATGTCAGAAATTTTCATTGTTCATTTATACACAGCTAGATGTAGAGAAGGGTGATCCACCCAATGTTAAAAATATGAGACACCCCTGGAAGTGGATTTTAGTGCATTTTTTTAGTAACAAAAAGGTGTACCCATTGAAACATCCAAGGTGAACCCAGCCATTGTTATGTATAAGTTGTATTAACAACAACAACATATAACAGACACTACAATAACCTGCATCAAATTGTACTTCCACTGAAAACACTTCACAGTAATAAAACTTGAAAGTTTGAATTGTGATGTCTTGAAAAAGTTGGACAGGAGAGTGATTGACTTGGGGATGGTATTTTTAGGATCCCTCGGAAGCCTAACAAGAAGGCAGTTTAAGGGTTGCTATGCCCTTAAGTATGTCATCAAGGAAGCTAGCTCTCAGGGGCTTTGTTTCATGGAGGAGACTCTGTACTGAAATGTACGAGGACTCCTGGGACTCGTTATGGTCACCGTATACTTAGTCACTAGAGAAAAGGTGCTGTGACAATTTTGTAGGATGTTTGCTGCCCAATTTTAAGCTCTGGGATTCTTCATCCTAGCAGAGAAAATGTCCAAATTATCTTCTGGAATTATTTTAGAACTTACGAAACCTATTCTGAAAACTGACTTTGACCCCACTCTTCATAATCAGTTTGAAAGGTCCAAAGATATTAAATGGCCAATTTTGTGGACTGAAAATCATTTACTCTTTGTCAGTCATAGGCATCCTTCTCTAGCAGCATCTATGTAGTACATTAATGTGGAATATTAATGAATATTAAAGAATGTTGTGATCTGACCATCGAGGGGTGTTTTGTGTCTCTGGTGTGCATGTGTGCCCTATGGCATTAAAAAAAAAAAAAGTCAATGGGGCCAGCAGATGGTGTAGCAGTTACATCACTGGATTCTCACATGTCCAACTGCAGTTTGAGAACCAGACCTGATGGCTTAAAACTCAGGCTGAGCGCACGTGTGTGTATGCCCAAGGTCCAAGGAGGAGACTACAGGAGAAAGGATTGCAATGTGGCCATCCCCTCGAGGGGGTGATTTCTCACTTTCTCTCCCATTGTCTCTCTCTCTCTCTCCCTCCAGTGAGCACGAGCACATGCAAAATAAGGCCAAAAAAAAACAAAAAAAAAAAAACAAAAAAACCAACTTCTTAAAAAAATTCATCACAAGTCTTTCACTTTTTTTTTTTCTTTCTTTTTTTTGGGGGGGGAGAGGTTTTTTTGTTTGTTTGTTTTTCTTTTGCTATAGGGCATGTGCACGTGCCAGAAAGACAGAAAGTGAGAAATCACCCCCCAGAGGGGATGGCCACACCGCAATCCTTTCTCCTCCATTCTCCTCGGGATCTTGGGCACGCTAATTGCTGGTCCCAGTCTTTCACTTTTGATAATAGAATTGTATCAATGACTAAGACTTAAAACTCAGTATCCATTCAAAATCTGCTGTGAATGTTCTCTGTGAGTTAGCAGAAACCCAATTCCTTCACTAAGATCTATTTTAAAATTCAGGAGTGCTTTCTTTTAGATCTAACAAGCTGCAATACTAGATCCTTGAATCAACCTTTCCATCATTTTTACCATAAAATCCTCTATTTCTCACAAATATAAAATAAAATTGGGCCCAGCAGGTAACATAGTAGTTAAAGCATTGGACTCCCACATGGCCAACCACAGTTCTAGTACCAGACCTGGCAATTTGCTTTGGTCTGCCTGTGTCTGTCTGTCTGTCTGTCTCTCTCTCTCTCTCTCTCTCTAGTGAGTGTACATGTCCTATAGCAAATTAAAATAATAAATAAAAATAAAATCTTCCCCAAAAAAATCACCAAATCCAACTCATTACTGAGCTACAACTAGTTACAGAATAGATCCTACAGGGCCAGCAGGTGGCATGGTGGTTAAGGCATCTTAAGAACTGCAGCATTGCCAACCCCCTGGTTGGGAGAAGGGGTGATTTCTTACATTCCTTCTCTCTGTCTCTTTCTCTCGGGTGAGCGCACATGCACTATGACAAAAACCTTTAAAAACAAAACAAAACAAAATGATCCTACATATAATAGTTTATTCTTCCCAGACCAAAAGCACACCTCAGTGATCAGGTCACAATACATTTTCTTCCATTTCTCCTTCCCATCAGGATCCTGGACTTGTATACCCCCCTCCCCCCCTCCCACGTCACACATATACACCTGGCATGTTGCCCCAGACCAGGATTCAAACTGAAGCCAGCATGTAGAATCCAACTTTCATTGCATAGTGCTTAACCACTGCACTATGGCCAGGTCTGATTATAAGTGTTCTAATAGGAGGTATGTATGTCTTTATGCACATGTGTGTCCAATTTAGTTATCCTCATGTTTTTTGGTTGTGTCATCCAGGTCCTTTGCTTCACTGTCTCCTGTTTTGTTTTTATGAACTTTTCTGCCAATTAAACACATCTACTATTGTGCAGTCAAGAACAAGGAAGATGGGACCAGTAGTTAGCGTAATGGCTATGTCGCTGTACTCCCACGTATTCGACCGCGGTTTGCATCCCGGACCCGGTGGCTTAAAACTCACGCTGGGCGCATGTGCATGAGTGCCCAGGATCCCAAGAGGAGAATGGAGGAGAAGGGATTGCGGCGTGGCCATCCCCCCTTGGGGGTGATTTCTCACTTTCTGTCTCTCTGTCTCTCTCTGTCTGGCGAGCGCACGCGCCCTAAAGCAAAAAACCTCTAAAAAAAAAAAAAAAAGGAAGAGAATGGAGTAAGCAGGTGGCATGGTGATTTTCAAGCCTCCTTAATCTGGAGGCTTGAAAATCATATCAGGTGCCTGTGCGTACATGACTCAGATCCCAGAAGAATGAAGGAGAAGGGATTGTAGCATGGCCATCCCCCCTGTGGGTGGTCTCGATCTCTCTCCTCTCTCCCTCCCTCACTGTCACTGTGTTGGTGAGCACACATGCCTTATGGCAAAAACCTTAAAAAATAAATAAAAACAAGGAAAAGAAAGCAAATTGTTAGTGTCACGTTTTGTGAAAGAGCTATTATTTAAGGTTTTTAGGTAGATTTTTAATTATCATCTTGTTTCTCCATTTGTAGCAGTTTTTACAAGTAGTTAATGCTTTTAGGAGGGAAAAAGCCCAATATATAAGAGTAGAATATCAAGAGAAGGAAATACAGACATACTTTTCTCACAGTAAAGGCTAAATCAGCTCAAGAACACAGTCAAGGAATGAAAAAAAATTACCTTCATAATTCAGCAAATGTGGGCAATAAAAATAAAGTTCTAGAAATCAGCATGATCCTGAATAATCATGGGACTTTGTGTTAAACAGTGACAGGGACCAATGAAATTGTCTTGTGCTATAAATTTTCAACTGAAGAAAGTTATAGCCCATTCCAGCCTGAATACCCACAGTGCAGTATGACACCAGTAAAATCACTCCACTGGCAAAAGACTTAAAAGAAAACCAGTGCTAAATGTCTTCCTAGGAGAAAAAAGTGGCATTGTTATTTAATTGCACATCCAAAGGTTGTGATAGGAAGCAGAAGAACAGTACCACAAAATGGACTGTCAGGTCTTTATTAATATTCAAAATACTGGTCATTTGTGCAATAAAAATTGCTTTGTTCAGGCACGAGAAGAGTTTCTCTGCTTCAAAACAGGATAAATAATGATTAGGAATAATCTAAGAAGCAGTTTTGGTGGTTATTCATATAAGAAGCTACAGTAATAATATTGGATTGTCAGAAAAGTCATGACGCATTTTTTTTTTTTGAGAGGTTTTTCGCTATAGGGCACGTGCGCTCGCCAGACAGACAGAGGGAGACATAGAGACAGAAAGCGAGAAATCACACCCCAGGGGGGATGGTCACGCCGCAATCCCTTCTCCTCCATTCTCCTCTCGGGATCTTGGGCACGCACGCACACGCGCCCGGCGTAAATTGTAAGCCACCGGGTCCGAGACACGAACCACGGTCGACTACGTGGGAGTCCAGTGACATAGCCATTACGCTAACTGCTGGTTCCCAGTCATGACGCATTTTGTATAGAAAAATATAGAAAAATACGTCATGACTTTTCCAACGACCCAATAATATGAAAGGGGATGACAGAAATGTCAGGTCAGTTTTGAGACATGAAAATACTATTAATTAGCAGTGCATAGTGGTACACATCTATACGCCCAGCTGTTTGGGAGGCTAACACAGGAAGATCATGAGTCCAGGCAATTTAGTGAAAAAATATTGATAATAAACGCAATTGGCTAAATGGCTCAGACATGTTTGTTGAAAGTATGAAATGTAGAGTTAGAAGACTGCTGGGACACATGTACATTCTCCTCTGGAATATCAGCAATCTTTCTATCATAAAGTGAGAAAACGGGGGGACCAGTGGATAGTGTAATGGTTACATTGCTGAACTCCCACATAGCTGACCACGGTTTGAGTCCCAGACCCGGTGGGTTAAACTCATGCCGGGCGTGTCTGTGAACGTGCCCAAAATCCCGAGAGGAGAATGGAAGAGAAGGGATTGTGGCATGGCCATCCTCCCAGGGGGTGATTTCTGGCTTTCTGTCTGTCTCTCCCTCTGTCTCCCATGAGAGCATGCTCCCTATAGCAAAAATCTCTCAAAAAAATAAAAAATGAGAAAGCAGGAAAAACATGAAAGTGTAGGAAAGAAAGCAATACATCTAACTTCTCGGGGAGAGATTCTTGAGTGCAGGATAAAGAAGAGGAGGGAAAGAGAAGAATCGCAGGATTTTGAAGCCCTAAATTGTGGTACTACAATGAAAAAATTTAACAGTAGTGATATTTTGAAGGAGTCTGATACATGTTCAGGATACAGAATATGTTACTAATATCTGAAGAAAATACATATTTAGAAAGGAAGGGAAATGATGTGTATTAAGCCTAATCTGACAAATTCATATCATATAATTTAATCCTCATTATAATCCAATACTATTAACTCAGCGGAAACCTGAACAAAAGGCAGATAATCTGCTGGAGACCGTTCCTACACTGCACACCTATCACGTTTGTTCAACTTTTGGGTCTTTACTCAATCCTCCTCTCTGAAAGTCCAGTAAAAGATATAGCTTCCTCAAAGAAGAATAGGCTAATTCCTTAAAACTTAGCTTGCAAAAAGGTTTTGACATCTTTAAAGAATGCCCCCTTCCTCAACTTAGGGGGTGTTAAAGCCAAGGCTGAAGAACTCAATTCTTCTGCATCACATTTTGTTATATTTTCACCATTGCCTTTGCTCTTCACAAATGCATTTTCTTTGTGTTTTGGTTAGAATTTTATGTACTTTCCATAGACTTTAAGGACTAACATAAATATATTTCTGTATGCTTTACTAAAAATAGCTTTACATTATTTTTAAAAAAGATGAATTTGGGCCAGCAAGTGGCATAGAGGTAGTGTTGGTTCCCACATGGCTGACTGCACAGATTGAGTCCCTGACTCAGCAGCCTGAAAATTACTCTGGTCACATGTGTATGTGTGTCCAAAATCCCAAGACGAGACTGGAGCAAAGGAACTGTGGCATGGCCATTCCCTGGGTAATGATTTCTCTCTCTCTCTCTCTCTCTCTCTCTCTCTCTCTCTCTCTCTCTCTCTCTCTCTGGTGCACTCACCTTACAGCAAACACTTAAAAAAATGCTCTCCCCTCTGTTGTGTCTGAATTAACCTCACACCACAAACAAGTTGCAGCAAAGCTAAGCAGTTGGAGAGAGTGACCCACAGCACACAGCAGCAGCATTCCACCCAAGTCAAGAGAAGCTCCCAGCAACAAGAGCAAGTGCCTTCCTGCTCTCCTTGCATCTAAAATTTCTGCTTAGAAAGCTGCCTTTGGGTCCTGTAGTTCTGATGCTTCATAATGAAACGGGTATGGTGGATTAGTGATTGGGTGCTCTGAAAGCCTGAGCGATGAGAGTGGATGGTCAAATATTGCCTCAGAAAATGCTTCTCCTTCAGAATTTTAGACATCCCCAGGAAGGCTTTTGATGTAACTAGATCTTGCCTCTTCAAGGCTTCGGAGTTTTTGGTTGGTTAGAAATCACGGCAGTCTTCTTTTAAGGCATCTTGTGCTTTGCCTTCCAGCACTTACGTTCTTACAGGTACCGTGGGTGAATGTGTCTTCTGTGCTCGAACTGTTCCATGGAGGCAGGGGCCATGTTCCTTTGTCTTAGCACCATCTAGGCACTTGCAGAGTGCCTGCAATGTCACCTGCAGTAAGTGTCTGCCAAGTGACTGAATGGAGAGGTACTGTGAAGACTGGTGCTTTTGCTGGCAGTGGGGACTAAAGGCAAAGCAAGGGGAGAGAATCGGGACTGTGTGAACAACCTGTCCTGCTTCAACCTTCACCCTTATGCTATCCCTCCTAGTTGAAGGAGGTGGGAGACCTGACAAACCTAAGAGGTCCGTGTCTGCAATATGAATTAAAACACTTCCCTTTTAAATAATTGAAATAGATGTGGCCACTGATGTGAGTTAATGTCACCCAAATCACAGTGCTGTTTGAAATCTTAGGTTTTCCTTTGGTCTTCTAATGCCAGTTGCTGCAGCTTCAGAGTCCTGAAAGGTTAGTCTTGCAGATAGGGCTTTATATTGACTGATGATTTGAGTAGTTAAGAGACGACATGAAGGGGAAAACAAATCTTTGGTCTTGACGTCCTGTGCTTTTCCTCCTGAGAAATCACCAATACTGACTCTTTCTGGCATAATGGGCTGTGACACTATTTTATATTCTCTGTTATCTTAAGATACTGCCTGAGGTTTCTACTATGGTACCATTGATGTCTCAGCACTTGTTTGAAAATAATTTATATGCAACCTCTGTATTAACCTGTACAGCTCTTTTTAGCTTTTTCTCCCTTCTCTGTCATGTCTTTTTTCATCCGTGACATGAAATAGGGTAGGTCAGAGGCCCAGACCAGGTGCCCAGCTTGTGTGTTATATTTCTTTTGGTTCATCGAAGAAACACTGAACTCTCATATTTGAAAAATGCATTTCTTTTGACTTGATTCCACTGTAGTTGAAGACTTAACAAATAGATTTTCTAGAAATTAAAATAATTGTACTAGTACTCATAAAGTATGCCATGAGGAAGACCCTTGCCTTTCTAAGAAATATTCTAAGTAGTCACACTCATTTCTGACTCTTGCTCAAGAGAGAATATCAGCTTTAGGTCACAGAGTGAGGGGTGTTCTCAGCTGCCATGCACTTGTTTTCTTGTTGATCTTCCCTTCATAAAATTCATCATTCCTGGGGAACCAGCAGTTAGCGTAATGGCTATGTCACTGGACTCCCATGTAGTCAACCGTGGTTTGCGTCCCAGACCCGGTGGCTTAAAACTCACGCCGGGCGCATGTGCGTGCGTGCCCAAGATCCCGAGAGGAGAATGGAGGAGAAGGGATTGCAGCGTGGCCATCCCCCCGGGGAGGTGATTTCTCACTTTCTGTCTCTCTGTCTCTGTCTTTCTGGCGAGTGCATGTGCCCTATAGCAAAACAAACAAACAAAAAAAAAAACCTCTCCAAAAAAAAAAAAATTCATTTCTGCTCCCCTGGATTTTGATCAGATAGCATAGGTTCTTCACACCGAAGAATTTTCCTAAAGTCCCAGTAGTAGATGGATACAGTTAGCACTTGTGGAAGGATGCTGTGAGGTTTAGTAAGTTTCAGCGTCGCTCCGGGTGGGGCAGGTATAGGTTGCAGGATCTCACTCTAGACCTACAGAATCGGACTCTGAGAGTAGAGTCTGGGATTTTGTACTTTTACCAAACTGCCAGGTGACTTTTGGGTGTTTGAAGACAGTTATATCCATTCACGCAAGTGTTCATATTATGCTAGCTCTATGATGTACCGGGCACTTTGCTGGATGCTGGAAATAGAGACAGACTAAAGCTCACAAGGACACTTAACCTGCTGTTACCCTTGTTTAGAAATGTAACTTGACCTCGAATTGTAAGGTTCAGAAGGATGCCTGAACACCTGAATCCCACACTTTTAATCAATTAGCCAGTGAACACATATTTGTTCAGTTCTGTGGAGAAAGGCACTGTGTGAAGAATGTAACATGGTTGGGAACCAGCAGTTAGCGTAATGGCTATGTCGCTGGACTCCCACGTAGTCAACTGCAGTTCGCGTCCCAGACCGGTGGCTTAAAACTCACGCCTGGCGTGTTTGCATGCGTGCCCAAGATCCCGAGAGGAGAATGGAGGAGAAGGGATTGCGGCGTGACCACCCCCCCGGAGGACGATTTCTCGCTTTTTGTCTCTCTGTCTCTCTCTCTGTCTGTCTGGCAAGCGCATGTGCCCTGTAGCAAAAATCTCTCAAAAAAAAAAAAAAAAGAATGTAACATGGTTCTGGGCTCTGGGAATCTTGTATTATGGTTGAAATGGCACGTGAAAAGTTAACTGGTAGTAGAGCAGTCGGGATATTCAGTACAACTGCACAAAAGAAAGCATGATCTAGTGCACGATCAATTGATCATCGAATAATATCGACTCTGTCAGTGCTGTGGATGTTACGCGTTCTTTTCTGTACTTCTCCTTCCATCTAGATTTTTCTCCATCCTGATTTCATCTTACATCTGGTACTTTTGTTACTTTAAAATTTATGATATTAAATATCACTCTTAAAATGTTTCAGTTTGCTCTTATAAGATATTTGAATTTATTTATTTTTTTATTTTTTTGCGAGGTTTTCGCTATAGGGCATGTGCACTCACCAGAGAGACAGACAGAAAGCGAGAAATCACCCCCCAGAGGGGGATGGCCACACCGCAACCCCTTCTCCTCCATTCTCCTCTTGGGATAGTGGGCACACATGCACACACACCCAGTGTGAGTTTAAGCCATGGAATCCGGGACCCGAACCGCAGTCAACTACATGGGAGTCCAGCAACATAGCCATTATGCTAACTGCTGGTCCCAAGATATTTGAATTTTTTTTTTTTTTCTTTTTTTGGAGAGGTTTTTGCTATAGGGCGCGTGCGCTCCCCAGAAAGATAGAGAGAGACAGAGAGATAGAAAGCGAGAAATCACCCCCTGGGGGGATGTCTACGCCACAATCCTTTCTCCTCCATTCTGCTCTTGGGATCTTGGGCATGCATGCACAAGCGCCCGGTGTGAGTTTAAGCCACTGGGTCCAGGACTTGAACCGCGGTCGACTACGTGGGAGTCCAGCGACATAGCAATTACACTAACTGCTGGTCCCAGATATTTGAAATTTTTTAAGAGAGTTTTTTTTTTTTTCTTTTTGCTGTGGGGGTGTGCACTTGCCAGAGAGAAAGAGAGAGAGAGAGACAGAAAATATGAAATCAACACCCAGAGGAGATGGCCATGTCACAGTCCCTTCTCCTCCATTCTTGGGATTTTGGGTACACCTGTAAATGTGCCCAGCATGACTTTTAAGCCGCCAGATGGACTTAAACTACTGTCAACTACGTGGGAGTCCATTGACATAACCATTATGCCATCTGCTGGTCCAGGACATTTGAAATTTTTGAAACTGAAATCCCTTCTGCTTTCAGAAAGCATTTCATTCTGCTTACTTGGTATTTTTCAACCATAAAGCAAAGGATAGCTACCTAATTATATTAAGGCATAATTAAATAAAAGATAGTTTTTCTTTTTTTAATAATTATTTAACTTTACTTATTTATTTTAATTTGATGAGAGAGGGACACAGAGAGAGAGGGGGAGGTAAAGTGAGAAAGCAAGCCACCAGGTCCAGGACTTGAACTGCAATCAGCCATGTGGGAGTCCAGCACCCTCAACCACCATGCCACCTTCTGGACCCCATTTTTTTCTTTTTTAAAATGCTACCTAATTTGAATACATATACCTTAGTGTAAAGATATATATGTGGCATATATGTGTGAAATACATATATATCTATATACCTAAGCTATGTGTATGTATGTGTGACATATATGACATCATATATGATGTTACATACATATACACATGAAAAATACAGAGAGAAAGAAGACATGCCTGGAAAATGCAATGTGCTATAAAGACAGAATAATTCAACTAAAAGCTGCGATGTAAGCTTTTTTGATCATTTGAGATATTAGAGATTTCTGTAGGTTTCCTTTCCGTATGAGACTGGAATATCCTCTTGGAAATATTGAAGAGGTCAAGAGATTACAGTGAGTTAGAAATGTTCTGTTTAATTTTTTTTTATTTAAGAATTATTTAACTTTTAATTAATTAATTTATTTATTTTAATTTGACCAGAGAAGGACAGAGTGTGAGAGAGAAAGAGAGAAAGCAAGCTATCAGGTCCTGGACTCGAACAGGAGTCAGCATGTGGAAGTCCAATGCCTTTAACCATCACGCTACCTGCTGAGCCTCTCTGTTTAATATTCTTTAGTAGATCATCTGTAATTGCTCCTCTGTGATTTCAGTATTCTAAGGCATATTCTTTGAGAGGGGATATGTATAAGTCCCATGAGGCAGAAGCCATATTACAGTGTTGAAATTAAAAGTTTCAGTTTTATTATTTTTAAAGAATTGTTTTATTTAACGTTATTTATTTATTTATTTAAATTTGACCAGAGAGGGACAGAGTGAGAAAGAGAGAGAAAAAGCAAGAAAGCAAGCCACCAGGTCCAGGACTTGAACCATAATCAGCCATGTGGGAGTCCAGTGCCCTTAACCACCGTGCCACCTGCTGGCCCCAAAAGTTTCAGTTTTTGAGTGAGACAGTTCTGTGTTCATGCCAGGGCACTCTCACTGTACTGTGCACCTATGGTACTTCTATTTCTTAGACTCAGTATTCTCATCTATCAAATGGCTTGAATAATAGTACTTACCTAAGAAAGATAGAGAAAATATTACATAAATTCATACACTAAGCACTTACTCAAAGGCCTAACACATAATAAGAACTCAATAAATACTGGCTTTTATTATATCACCGTTATTTGTTCAGTTAGTTAGAAAAGTGCACTGTAGGGACCAGCAGTTGGCATAATGGCTATGTTGTTGGACTCCCATGTAGTCCACCGCGGTTCGAGTCCCAGACCTGGTGGCTTAAACTCACATTGAGAGCATGTGAGTGTGTGCCCAAGATCCCAAGAAGAGAATGAAGGAGAAGGATTGCAGCGTGGCCATCCCCCCCCCACCCCCCCAGGGAAGATTTCTCGATTTCTGTCTCTCTGTCTCTCTCTGTCTTTCTGGCAAGCGAACGCTCCCTATAGCAAAAACCTCTCCAAAAAAAAAAAAGAAAAGAAAAGTCCACTGTAGGTATGTATTCATTTGCCTTTTTCTAAAAAGTAAGATGGATTATATTGTACAAATTAATTTACTGCCTTTTTCAAAAATCATTTCTATGTGATTCTTACGAGTGTTTAAACTCTTTAAAATGGGTTTATCCATGTTCTTTCAGTTATCCAGCATTTTGTCATTTGGAGCCAAGCTTCCAATGTGTTTCCTTGTAATATACACCAAAAGAAAACTATGAATTTACAGATGCATTATTTGGTAATTCATAGTACATGTACTAACCAAAGTATGCGTAATTTAAGGTGGTAAAAATAATTTGAACACTTTGTCAATTATACCCCAAATAAGAATGAGGAGAAAAAAAGAATTAGATGAGAGATGAATCTCAATTTAAAAATACTTTAGGCCAAACTGTATTTCCTGGATGCAAAAAACAAATAGTTCTTTCTAGGACATTATAACAATAATGTGAACAAAATTACCCAAACATGAAACTATACTGAAACAGATTATGACAATTCCCATAAATGAGGCCTTGAAATATTGACAGCAATGATTATGGAATTTTCACTTCTCAGCAGTTCCTATTTCTGGGAGATGTTTACATATTAAATATTAGACTATTTTTGAAAAAAAAAAAAAAAAAGAACCAAGACACACAAAGGGAAATACCTTTGTCCTGAGACTAAAGCTGAAGTTCCAGGGGCGACCAGTCACATAGGATACATGTTCCTGGGCATTTCATCTGTAGCTCTCAACCATCCGGGCCCAGCATTCAGCTGAAACACAAGGAATTTCTGAACAGCATCACTGTCCAAGATAGCATTACTTTAATGTGCTTATCCCATGTGTATGTCTTTAGAGACTAATTTTTTTTTGGGGGGGAGAGGTTTTTGCTATAGGGCGTATGCGCTCACCAGAAAGAGAGAGACAGAGAGACAACGAGAAATCACTCCCCAGGGAGGATGGCCACCCCACAATCTCTTCTCCTCCATTCTCCTCTCGGGATCTTAGGCATGCACGCACATGCACCCGGCATGAGTTTAAGCCACTAGGTCCAGGACTCTCAAACCATGGTCAGCTACATGGGAGTCCAGCGACATAGCCATTATGCCAACTGCTAGTCCCTAGGGACTAATTTTATTCACTCTGTATTTGTATCCTGGGAACTTACAACATAAGGATACTGTGCTGGATGCTATCACGCTTACCAAAATGAACATAATGCTCAAGAATTTATCATCGAACAACAAAGATTAGCCTGAGGACATGCTGCCAAATTTCTATTTTAAAAAGATTTGGGCAGGTGTCATGAATTGCCTTTGTTTAACATATTTCAAGCCTTGTTTTCTTAAAGGAAATCAAGATACTAAAATGAATGGCATGCATTAAATCAGAGCCCCTCTCTCAAGTGTGTTAAACAGAGCTGTGTTCTCCCTCCCAAACACTTTATAATGCTGTAAGATGGAACCTGGGGTACTGTGACTGAACAAGGTCATAAATTATCCAGTCTAAGAGGGAAAGTCGGTACTTATCGTTTAACTGGAGACTGGAACATATTGAAGACATTAAGTGCAATGGTATGTGACTGAACTGATGGGAGTTAATATGTAATTACTATTTTTTAAAGTATGGTTATAGTGATTATATTCTATTTATTCTATTTTTCCTTTGGAAAGTACAGTGTAATATAATTATAATTAATAGCTGTAAAGATAGGCTCAATTACTTAAGTCATGAAAATGAATTACCATCATCATATTGAGAATTTTTCAACCACTGTGTATAGAGAATATCTATAGAAACAGTAATGCTTCTAAGGATATTAGTTATGAAGAAACTGAATTGAATAAATAAGGAATTAATGCTTGTTTTAAAAGAGTAATCACCAGAATTTTGTTGCTTACTCTTTAAATCCTTTGATCTGTTTTATAAAATCATACTTTAGTTGTAAATTTAAATTTTAAGTTATAAAATTACATTTCAAGAAAGTTTCTCTTTACAAAATATAGTTTCTAATAGTTTTGTTGTTGTTGTTTTTTGTTTGTTTTTTAAAAATAATGTGAAAAGAAATCCTGTTAAAATTCAGGGTTGTTTTTGGGCCAGCAGGTGACGTAGAGAGTTAAGATGTTGGATCTCACATGGCTGAATATGTAGTTTGAGTCCCGGACTCATCCCTTGAAAATAAGTCTGGGAGCTTGTGCGTGCTCAAAATCCCAAGAGGAGACTAGAGGAGAAGGGACTGTGGCATGGTCATCTTCCCAGGATGGGGAGTGTTTTCTCACTTTCCTCCTCTCCCCCTCTCTGGTGCATGCATGGGCCCTATAGCAAAAACTAAAATTAAAAAAAAAAAAAATCCAGGGTTATTTTTGAACCTTTGATATACTTTTGAAGACAGTAGTCTGTGTGTAAGGGGAGTGTATTTTTAAATTTGCTAAAGGGTATGTGCACTCACCAGAGAGAGACAGTGAGGGTGGAGTGGGAAAACACCCTCCCCGGGGACTGGCTGAGCAGTGATCCCTTCTCCATTCTCCTCTCAGGATTCTGGGCATATACACACATGAATATTAATAGTATTATGTGCTAAAAGGGTCCATGTTAATGTTTCCTTATAAATATTTGTTGCTATTGGGGATGAAACACTCTTGCAGATTATGTGATTTTTATGTAAAAGTGAAACCTATAGGGAAGATGTTATCACCCAAGCTTGTGAGTTGTTTCAATGCCAGTTATTTATATGGCTTTTCATTGCTAGTTTAGTAGCTTCTTTATGTAAAAATCTTTAAAATCTTTAACCTTTTTCACTGCCTCCTAAAGTTTTATACTTTTTTTTTATACCATAATGTGCATGTACTCACCAGAGAGAGAGAGTGAAGGTGAGAAATCACTCCTCCCTTCCCCACCCCCACCCAGGGGATGGCCACACTGCAATTCCTTCTCCTCCATTCTCCTCTTGGGATTTTAGGCATGCACACATATGTGCCTGGCATGCTTTTCAAGCCAGTGAATCCAGGACTCAAACCACAGTAGGCCATGTGGTAGTCCAGCACCTTAACCACTACGCCACCTGCTGGCCCATTACACACAATTATCCCACCCCACCCCCCACCCCCCACCATCACCTTTCTATTCCTGGCACCCTAAAGTAGGCCTCATTATTCAGTTGGGGTTTATTCAGCAAACACTCCCATCGGGTCATGTCTACCAGTCCCTCAACAAGCCCCTCAATTCTGTCTCTCTAATTGGCTCGCGTATCTGCCCTCTACCTACTCTCACCACTCTCTAGATTTTAGTTTCTCATCTGCCTCATTTTGTAGGAAGTTAAAGTCAGAAACAGTTCCTCAGGATTTCATTTAAAGTAAAAGTAACTATTTCTAGTTTCTGAGAGAGAGCTCAACATTGCATTAAGCAATGAAGCAGTTTCCCAAATGAGAATCAGTTAATCAAAAGTACCTAACAGCACTAACATTAGCCTTAAAAAACATCTAGTTGGCTTGTTTTTACTCTTCTCCAGTTATAGGTACCTAAAAGGACAGGAAATCTACTTTCGCTTTCTTCTGATGCTGAAGATTAGGCATTTAGCATGTTCTGCTGTGAAATGCTGTGGGCGGCGTCTCCTACTCCTCACCTTCTGACTTCATGTAGCACTCTCCCTGAGTGGTCGTGTGTACTTGACAAGACTCATTACATTTGATGAGCATGTGTTTTTTTTTTTTTTTCTTTCTTTTTTGGAGAGGTTTTTGCTATAGGGTGTGTGCACTCGCCAGACAGAGAGACAGAGAGACAGAAAGCAGGAAATCACCCCTCAGGGGGGATGGACATGCCGCAATCCCTTCTCCTCCATTCTCCTCTCAGGATCTTGGGCACGCACTCACACGCGCCCAGCGTGAGTTTAAGCCACTGGGTCTGGGACTCGAACCGCGGTCAACTACGACATAGCCATTACGCTAACTGCTGGTCCCGAGCATATGTTTTTGTTTGCTTGGTTTTTGTTTTTGTTTTTGTCATCAGGCACATGTGCTTGCTGGAGAAAGACAGAATGACAAAGAGAGAAAAGTGAGAGATCCTTCCTCGGGGGATGGCCACGCAATAATTCCTTCTCTTCTATTCTCTGAAGATTTTGGTCATGCATGGACATGTACCCAGTGTATTTTCCAAGTCACCAGGCCTGGGACTCAAACTGTGCCCTTAGTCACGTGAGATCCAGCTACCTTCATCTTCACTCCTCCTTGCTGGCCTGATGAGCATGTATTTTCAATCATGAAAAAATTTTGGGTATTTAGGAAAACATGTACAAAATACTGAATCCTACTTGTGTCATCCCTTACAAATTAACTATTTGAATTTAATATCCTCACATTTGTTAAACTATAATAATTTTCTGTGGAAAAAAATGTCCATCACTTATTTGCATTAAATATCAATATTCTGCTGACTGTGTTTTCATTCATTTGTAGTCATTTACTCAGTACAAATCCTTGAGTTCATTCACCATGTGCCAGGTACCAGGCTAAGCTCTGGGAATGAGAATCTAAATTCTCACCCCTTTGGTGAGGAAGCCTTTGTCTTAGTCATATGTGGAACTATGTCTAAGTCTAAAAAAAAAAAACCAATTTTTTTAATGAAGTTGCCAGAAGGTACATGTACTAGCCAAAGAGAGAGAGAAAGGGAGAAAGCACTCCCAATGGGACATGGTCATGCCACAGTCCCTTTTCTCATCCTTTTGGGATTTAGGACACCTGCGCACACACACACCTGGCATGTTTTTCAAGGAAATAGGGCTGGAAATCTCTCCACAGTGGACTACATGGGATCCTGTACTGAAGTTTCAGGATGCAGTAGAAGAGTTCCCTGGAAAGTGTTTCAGGGTTGATAGTATTTGGTCAAATGTATAGAGGCCAGGGGTCAGTAGCATTCTGGAGGATGGTGGAAGGGGGAGTTTGACACACTCTGGGACCAGGGGTAAACCAGTGAATCAAGCAGAGACTTTGCAGGGGGTAGTCTGGTAAATGAAGCTTTAAAATTAGCCACAGGCAAGCTCCTGAAAAGCCTTCATCCTTCTCAAGAGTTTGAAGATTATCTAAAGGAGCTTTAAAAGATTTTTAAGGAGCTGGAACAACAGAGGCAGATTTACATTCCTGAAAGATTCCTCTGGGAGCCAAGTGAAAAATGAATTAGTGTGGTCTGGACTAGACAACTCTAGTGTGGGAAGGAATACAAAAGCAACAGGCTCGCTTCCTCAGGCCCTTTACCATTGACTTTGAAGTACAGAATGATCAATCATTTGATATTTATTTAGTTCCTATTGCATGTGACGTGCCTGAATAGATGATGTTCAGAATTCAAAGAAATGTTAGACCTGGTTCCTGCCCTCAAGACATCTAGAGTCTAGTTGGAAAGAAAGATAAAAATGTAGACTATATAGCATTTTAATAGCTTACAGAGTACTTTCACACACAGTATCTCTTTTGATCATTGTGACAGCTGTGATCTATCACATTATTACAGCTGACATTTTTCTTTAAGGCTTTTGCCATAGAGCACGTGTGCTTGTAGGAGGGAAAGAGAGAGTAAGAAATCACCCCGAGGGAGTATGGCCACACCACACCCCAAACCCTTCTCCATTTTCCTCCTGGGACTTTGTGCATGTTTGCACATGTACCCAGCTTGAGTCTCAAGCCTCCAGGTCCAGGACTCGAACGCAGTCTGCCATATGGGAGCCTTACCTTAACCATGATGTTACCTGCTAACCCCACAGCTGACTTTTTTAAATGAACAATTGTAACCCAGTTTAAACCACATTCTGTAGCCCTGTTTATAAGTAACTATCTTGCAACTATAGATAGGTCTTTGGATTCATAGGCATTTGATCTTGTCACTGCACCATCCTGTCCTACCCGTTAGACAGTAATACTATAACTAGGTAACCACATTAAGATGAAAGTACAAAGGTTTTTTTTTTTCAAAAAAAGAGTTCCTGGAAAATAGACATTTTGAAAAAATTATGCATAGCTTTAAAATTTTTATTCACCAAAAATCTGCTTTCATTCCATTTTTCAGCCAACTTTTTGAAGTCCTCTTGTATGTAAGATTGCCTAAAATCTGATTACTTGTCAGAAGGCTTAGACAGACAAGAGTTATGTGATAAGTTTGGAGAATAATTGTTCTCTGTATCTTGAATAGTAATTTATTTCTTGATGGAGTAGGAAGCTAGTTCTAGGATGTAAACTGAATGAAGAAATGTGCTGAGGCAGACAACAGGGTATAAGAGTTTGTGCCCAAAGGTGCTTACAGGGGAAACAAACAAACAAACAAAAAAAACAGAATTATCATTTGGATTCAGTGTAGAGGAACTTTAGAGTTAAGATTTAAAGTATCTGGGCTATCCTAAAGAGAATGGTGATAGTGATCGTTCACTAAGAGAGTAGTGAACACAGGAACTGAGAAACACATTGGCTCATCAGAAAAGTCATAACACATTTTTGCCTAGAAAAACACGATAAAATAGGTCATGACGTTTCCAACAACCCAATAGTTAGAAAAAAGAATTCAGCAGTGATACACGGAATGAACAGAGGTAGGATGTAAGGTGAGGTAGTTAGAAAAGGTTCTGAGAGAGTCGAGGTGTGCCCTCCCTCCCTTAATCCCCTGTGCTTTGTCATTTCTTCCTGCTGTCCTTTGTGAGCCCCCAGTTGTCACTCTTTCATTATATATTTGAGATAGTAAAGATCTTTTCTCTTAGCCTCCCAGTTTTTAAGGACTCTCTTCTGCCTTTTCATAATCCTGGCACCCAGTTTGGTGAAATGTTTTGCAGTTCTTTCATCATCATGATTCTCATGTTTTGAAAATGTCCTTAAAATTCTGGACACTTGTAGAAAAACACATTGACTGCTGGTGACATGGTGGTTAGGGTAACTGCATCTCTAGTGGCTGACTTGATGATTGGAGTCCTAGACCCAGAGGCCTGAAAAACATGCCTCGCATGGGTGCATGCATGCCCAAAATCCCAAGAGAAGAATGGAGGAGAAGGGACTGTGGTGTGGCCGTTCCCTCTGAGGGGTGATTTCTCACTTTCCTTCTCACTGTTGGTCTGTCTGTCTCTTTCTCTGGTGAGCACACACGCCTTATAGCAAAAACCTAAAAAAAAAAAAAAAAAAAAAAACTGCAGTTTTGAATTCTTTTTACCCCAGATCAATTAACTGGATGTTTTCTAATTCACACGTAATTTTTTTTCCTCCTCTTATTTTTTAATCTCTTGCATACTTCACGTTGATAACGTCAGGTACCCTCACAGCTTTTACTATGCTCTACAATATTTTATGTTGTTTATTCTCCCATTTCAAAAATCATTACCAAAGACACCAGTCTTAGTTCAGGACTTGCATTTACCTCTTCAGTGCTCTACTAAACATTTACATTAGGATGTCTCTAGACGTACGTTTTCACTTATTACTGTCATTTATTAAAACATTTCAAAGGCTATACTTGACTCTTAAAAAATTTTTCAGAGCGGTAAAATATCTTTTTACCTTATTTCTCAGAAAAGAGAAACTATAAAATAGACTTGCAGGAGACAGCTCTTTAAAGAATAGCATATATTCACATTACTGCCATGTATCGTAGACATCGCTCCATAGACTGAGGATGCTCCTTACACTATTTCTGCAGCACTTTGCCAAATGGTGTGTTTTCTTTTCATTTTCAGGCCTCTGGTTGGTGTATTGCATATGGACATTATCTAGTGAAAATGCCACATTTTATAATGTTGGAACAAAGTTTCACAGTAATTGCCTTTGAAAGACATTTGCAGCTCTACATTTACAGCTCGGTATCTCACTAATTTATAGTAAGGTCAGAAAAGGAGGAGGCTTGTGGATAAGAAAAGGGGGAAAGAAAAACAGGAGGAGGCTCATGCCTCATGCTCCTAATGAAATAATGTAGTCAGGCAATTAAGCAAACTATATAAATTGTAGCTCGATGTTATGTTAACAGATTTAGCGATGTGATACAAAGTCCTAAGAAATGTCATCTGTTAGAGACAAAATACAATGCTACCTGTAAAACGTTTACCATTTAGTCCTGTAAAACAGTGTGTAGTTCCAGTAGAATTATGATGCTTATTTACTAACTTTGCTCTGCCAGGCTTCTGTGCTGGCTTGGTATGGAGAAAGCAGATCACAAAATAGTAAAGGAAGAAGAAACTTCAGGGACAAACTTACAGAAATAGAGACTATTTTTTTTTTAAGAGACCCCACAGCAAATCCCTGATTTTGGCGGGGAACGGATGGGGGTCAGGGAATTGAAAGTACACTAAGTCCTAAAACTTGTTTATTTCTATGTTGAAGGCGAACCAGCTTAATAGAATTTGAATGTGACTAAATCCAGCCACTTAGCGTAACTGTCTGCCTCCCTATAATGCAATAGCCAAAGGTAATCTGCTTGTTATGCACTTCCTTTATGATCCCAGCAAGTCCCACATTCTGGAAGCAAATGTTGTATTTACCATAATCCACGAAAGGAAAAAGCCTGGGCTAAAAATACAAAACAGAACAAATGTAAAACACTGCTGCTGCTCAAGTTTTGTAATTGCTCTATAAATGAGGCACAGGCATCTGTGTGGCAGAGATACTTTTATGTATCATTGAAAGAGCTGGCTGAGCTTCGGATGGGTTTGCAGGAACATCAGGATTCATGAGTGTCTCTAAAATATGTTTTGTGCTGACCAAGCAAATAATGGCAAGTTGTCTGTAGGACGTCCACGTTTGCAAACATGATTGCCTGGTGAGTGATTACATTTTATATGAGAATCAGGTAAAATGGTTTGCCCTGAACCAATTGGAAGAGTGGTGTATAGAGGGTAGAATTGCTTTGGGAAATCTGTATTCTCAAATCAGCTGCTGAAGAAGGGTGGGGATGTCAAAGGCAGGAAGTAGAGAGCAGAAGTGAGTTGCGGTGACGGCAGAGAGAACCTCGTAAACAGTGAACTCTCTCAAACTCAATGTGGAACAACCACAAATACATCAGCTAGGGTTTAGAACATCCAGTCAGGCCTGGATAGTAGATAACGGGCTTTATTTTTCATCTAGTGTCATTAACAATATTAGTTAAGCTTTATTTAGCATTCTGGGTGCTTGAGATCATATTAGTGCATATTGCTTCTGTAAAACTGGGGATTTTATATAGTCCTGTTGACTTTGTATGAAAAATAATTACTCCTTATTCATTGATAACTTCCCCCCCCCCGTTTTTCAGATATTATTTCACTTAAAATTTGAGAACATTTTGCAAGTACCTATATTGTTTCCAAGTGCTGTTGGGCTTGTAAAGTATCTCATTTAATCCCCACAACAGCACAGAGAGGTAGGCCTTGTTTTAGTCATTCTGTATCTGAGAAATCCAGGACTCTGAGTAATCTTGCCTAGAATTGCACATAGCAGGAAAGCTACTGAACTGAGCTTGAATTTAGGTCTGGCCTGCATCAAAAACCTCCCTCTTTTCCATTCATTACACTTCCTAGAAAAATTTCATTGTATATTATAGAGACTCATTTAGATGAAGGAATGATTTAAATAATGGTACCTTATTGGTAGTATTTTATATACGTTCATATGAAGTTTTCTGAAAGGACTCAAAGGCTAATTAATCTAACTTCCTACCAGGATATCTTTCTTAACATAAGAAATGTATGTTTTTACTACGCCGATTCTAAAACACTAAAGTGGATGAAATAACGAGTCAGCATAGGTATGTTTCAGGACTGAACAAACGTTTATAATAAAAAAGGGAGACACATTTTCCATTTTAGTATAAACAAGAAATTTCATTATCTCTTTCTCTTTGTTATTGTCCCTGTGTGGCCTTTGTATCTACTGATTCATTCTTTGCTGATTAAAGGAAATTACGGAGTGGATTGGAGGAGAATATTGTTGTATCACTAAACCGCATTGCGCTCTTCCTGGATGGCCACACATTCACATGCTCTCGCTCTGAGTTGTTACTATCCAGATCTCTAAATAACGGAAGCTTGCTTACAGTCTAAGGTCTTTTCAGGATTCTTTCCTTCCAAAGCCAGGGGCATCTTGGCTCTCCATGTCATTAAAAAGCACATCTTCCATTTACAACCCAAGTCTCATCCCTGAGAGTCTTTATCCATAGAGTGTTATCTGCGCCTGAGCGCCTTGATAGTGCGGAGGTGAAAAAGAAGGCCGTTCAGCAACCAGCCCAAGGCCATGGCATGTGATGTCAGAAAGAGATCAGCATGAATGTGCTTATTTGAAAGAAGATGCACTTGATTTGGTAAATGCAGTGATTCAAACTGATGTTTGGATTGCACGCCGCCTTAATGAAAAGTATTCAAAGTCATTAAAATTGGATCAGGCACAAAGGTACATGGATGAGGACCATAGAATGAAAAGGAAGTGATGGATTCAAGAGAAACTATTCCTTGGATTTGGGGGTTGGGGCTTTAAAGGATGAAACTTGGGGAAGAAAACCACAGCTTTTGGTTTGTCCTGACCTTGTCCTCTCAGCCAGGAGTCATCATGGTGTCAGCAGTACAACAGAAAGAGTGACTGGGCAAGTCAGAAAGGTTACATTTCAGTTTGTTTCTAAATGTTTACAGAGCTCTTATTTTAAGATTGTTAGATTTGGAGGAGGAGTAATTAAAAACCAACACTACTTCCCTCCTTTTTTGTGTCTTTTAATATGATGAGCCCCAAGAGCTTCTCTAGTCATTAAAAAATAAAATGCTTGTGCAAAGCTTGTCCCCGTCAGCCTTTTTGAGTGTGGCTTCTATGCATATAAACCAGGATGCCTTTGTTAAGTAGGATAAGCCTGTGAAAATGATTGAGTTCATAATCACATGGCAATATATGCTAGGCAAGTGGATTTCTGTTGTACTGAACATAGAATATAAGTTATAAAAATGTATGTAATCACTGTTTGCCTGTAGTGATAGAAGGACATTGTCCTGATTATAATTATCTACATGATGTAGAGAGGAGATTTCAAGTTACATGCCACTCGCTCGTGAACACCTGACCACAGGTCTGTAAACCTGCCAAGCAAAGCTTTGCTTGGGCTCACACAGAGGCAAGATTTCCTTCCTCCCAGCAGGAGTGATGGCACAGGGGCAGCAGAGGCCTCTCTGTCCCGTGGAGAGCCACATGTCAGAATGAGGATCGGCCTTCAGGTGTCAGTGAAATAGTGTACGCATGTATTAAGTTAGAGTAGGTTTTACATTAAAGCAATGCTAGAGCGTAACACTATTGGAACTGCCCCCCCCCACACACACACAAGTGTGTGTATTTGTATAAGTTGAACCACAAAGAAAGCAGCATCTGTATGCCAAAGACTTGATTTAATAAGAAAGAGGCTCCTGTATTTTCTAAATGTGTACAGTAGGGTCCTTTGGATTAAAATTGATTAAAGGGGGTCAGCTAGGTGGCATGGTGGTTAAAGTGGCTAGATACCACATGGCCAAATGTATGGTTCGAGTCCTGGATGCAGCAGCTTGAAAAGACGTTCCAGGCACTTGTGAATATGTGTCCCAAATTTTGAGAGATTGGAGGAGAAGGGATCGTGGCTTGGTCATTTCCCCCTGGGAGGTGCTTGCTCATTTTCTCCCGTGCTCTGTCTCTGTCTCGCAAGCACATACACACTACAGAAAAATTAAAAAAAAAAAAAAAAAAGATAAAAGGTATCCCAACTATCCCCAAACCGTTATTTTTAGCCACAAGCAGCCAAAGCTGTGAAGTCTTGTTCATTTTTCAGATTTTGCTAAGGGTGGCCCTTGCCTTCATTTACACAACGCAGAACGGAAGGCATTGCTTTTGCTGACTGGCCTAGAATAGGCAAAATGTAAATGTTAAGAAATGAGTTTTGCCCAATATGCTTTTTTTCTCCTATCTTCAACCAACAGAAGAAATATGGGGCTGTAAATAATTGAAGCTAGTGTTAGAGACATATATGAATTTTAATAAAACTCAAGGGCAGTTTGATACCCAGGCTGGCCGCTGGCAAAATGATCCACCTTTTATATCTTGGGTCAGGATAACATTGTGTCCTTTCTCATTCTTAAGAGGCTTGGCTTCTTAAAATGACCAGCCTTATTTAGATTACAGACTCATTTAGAATCGTTTTTAATAATGTATGGTTTCATACATACGTGGCTTCATAATTTATCTCACCATTATTCTTCTGTGTCAGGGTTTTGAATGTTTTTGCTAATTAAGGGGGAAAAAATGGGCAAGATCTCCCTCCAGCCAGCCAAGTGAGTTGTCCTTGTTGTTATCGACTGTTGTCTTAAAAACAAAACAAGCCCAGTAGCCTGTCAATAATGGCCAGTTAGTGAATTAAAAATTGCCTCAGTAAACCTCATCACTCCGGGTTCACAGGGGAACTGCCTCCTGGCTCGAACCCATTAATCATGAGTTAACCCATTTATGAGAGTAACCTTCTACTGACTTATGCCCAGTCTCTGCCACTCACACCTAAATTATTGATAACGTATATTAAGGACATCCCTGGCCTTCATCAGCTGATATACTTTTTACTTTCCCACATAGTTACATCCATAGATATTCCAGTTTTATGTCACCTACGGGAAATGTCCTGAAGAACAAGTCCTTTCAGTATATACAGTACATGTAAATATGAGGCCTGGTGTCAGAGGAGGTGGAATTTCTAGCAGTGTCAGCAATGAAGCCTGAGGCTTGGCACTTTCAGAGTGTAGCTTCAGGACACCTCTGGGGTGCCTGTTACTTCCCAGTCTTCCCATGCTCTGCTCTTCCCTACTGTCCTTCCTCTATGTCTCCTGTGCGAAGTGGAGCCTTGCTAAGCTGTCCATAGAGATCACCACCCTCCCAGCCACTGATGGGACTTTGTGATCTCGAAGCATCTATATAGTTATTAAAGGTACATAATTGAGGAGTAAGCTCGTCCTCCCGCCTTTTCCCTCAATGCAGATATATTCTGTTCAGGTGTTCAGTCATTCCTGTGTCTTCGTTTGTCAGCTGGTCTCTAAAAATCCTAATGCTTTTTTTCTGTTGTTAAATTTATTTGTGAAACTTACAGACAGAAAAAATCACACAGTTAGATTTCCCAGGGGAAATGTAGTTTCCGAAATTGATACCATATGACCCTCAGAAAGGAATTAAACTGGTTTTTGTAGCAATTTGGATTGTTTTTAATATTTCTGTATCATCCTGTCCTTGATGAGTTTTCAGGTTTCAACATCAGTACTGTTTCTGTTTCATCGTTGTTTTCAATATCATAAGACATAAATCTTCCCAAGGAATTTTGTTTTCCCTCAATTAGTCCTATGAAACAAAATGGAAGAAAACCAGGGTGTGATTTTCAAAGAAAACTTGGAGCTAAAGGCATGAGCAGAAGTAGCACACTCTTTGTAGTTTATATTCTTTATTGTTTTGGCATGGTTACTTTGTGTTACTCCTTCCAGTGTAGAAAACGTGACTTATTAATGACTTCATCGATACAAAAATTCTGCAATTTACTGGATTTTTCATTGTCTTTATAAAATGATCTATAAAAACAAATATACAAACCTAAGATCTAACAGGTACTTACGACACTTTCCAAGTGAAAGATATTGAACCAATATAGACCTTACTTACTTCCTGCCTTCAGATAAGCAGAGCTTGGGCTGCCCCTGTGTAGTCAAAGCTCCCCATGTTAAACAGCAAGAAAACAACGGAGGCAGCTGTTTGTTTTCAGCTTTTGCTTTTGAATTCACTTTTGAAGCTGTACTACACTTAAATTATAATCTCCTATTTATTTCCCACGTGTATAACTCCCTTCTCTTCAAGGAGTCTATTTAGCAAATATTGTCAATTCAGAAAAATTATGATTGTAATTTTGGTTGTCCCAGTTTAGAGCTGTCATTTTCACATTGAAGAACTATAGTAATATGCTTTGTGTTGTAACAGTAATTATTTCGATAATTTAAAAATACCAACAATAACCATTGCAGGTGACTTTTCAGTTTCAGTATTTGACTCCCGAACACCTTATGTGAAATCATGAAGGATTTTAACAGGAGCAAAAGCGAATAAAGAATATTAGTGAAAAGAAAGTTCGTAAAAGGGTGAAGCCGTTGAATGGATTGGATTGTTTATGAGAAAGGCATGTTGTTTATAATGGTTTTGTTTCCATGAGCACAGATGTTTCCTCACCCAGCTTTTAGTAACACAGCATTGGGCCTTAATATACAGTCAAAAGATTTTTAACCTCAAGTCCCAGAGTCCAAATTGAGTTATTAAATTCAACCTCATGACTTTTACTGTGTATTCTCTAGATTCCGATTACTCCTTTGGCCTTTTTAAAGAATTGGATTACTAGTATCTTGGTTATTATGTATGCTTGGATTGTGTTTCCTTGTCTATCTTTTCCATGGGTGGGCTAACAGGAAAAGAGAATACGGAGCATTGTGAGCATGTGACGACATTATAGGCGGTTGCTATTGCTGTTGATAGCTTTGATTTGTGTTGTGCTGTTTTATTTTGCCTGGGGGTAAGGCTACATTAGCTCTGTGTTCTTGAGAGCAGTGGGCAGTACTTGTGAACCCTGGGGTCCTCTCTCAGCACGCCACTCCTGCAGAGGTACCCATAGTGTACTCAGCGGAGATCTGCATTGCACGAGCCACAGAGACCCAAAAGATCATGGCAGCCTTACACTTAAAGGAGGACTTAGGCTGTTTTCTTCTGGACCAAACCCTCACTGAATCCCTAGGACTTTTACATCTTATGATATATTGCATCAGGGAGAAAATAAGGGCTTGTGGGAAAAGTGTTGGGTCATAGGAAAAGTCATGATGTATTTTTCATGACTTTTCCAACAATCCGATAGCATATTCTCCCCCCCCCCCCACAAAAAAAAAGCAAAAACAAAAAACCCCAGACTATCCAGTTTAAGCATCATCTCTTTCCACTTATTCCTGAATCTCACTCTAATCACACTGCTCTTGCACACATGGGACGAATTATCACCCTGCCACGCTTCAGACGGTCCTAGTACAATCTGCATAAACCATGCGGATTTAGATGAGAACGTTCTTAAGAGAAAAAGCAACACTGTGAGGAATAGAACTTGTTTTTTAAAAGCTACACTGGAAGTCCCTACCCCAGTGTCATGGCATGGTTCAGCTCTTGGGTTTGACTCCCACTACTTTTCTTCCTAAAGGATAGTTGGGGGAGGAGTCCAGTCATGATGCGTGGGCAGGCATAGACTTGAGTCCATGGAGAAGCTGACTGTTCCAAGTGTAGGCAAGAAAAAGAGTTGCCTTGCCCAGAAAAAACATTCTCACTTCAAAATGGCCAAACTTTGTAGAGAAAGAAAGGAACATTGTGACATCTTATTCAAAGCTTTGAATAGTATCAGCACATTGTACCAACTTCTAAACAATGAGCGATGTGAGGGCAGTGCCAACTGCGTTGTGAACACAGTGCCTAGACAGAGTAAGTACTCAGTAAGCAACCATTAAATATACCAGGGGGGGAAATATGGTGGAATGGGCCAGATAGGGATGTGCTTAGGGCAGGCAGCTGGATCCCACATGATCGAATGCACAGTTGAAGTCCCAGACCTAGTGGCTTGAAAAACATACTGGGTATATGTGCATGCAAGCATGCCCAAAATCCCAAGAGGAGAATGGAGAGAAAGGATTGCAGCATGGCCATCTTCTCTGGAGGTGCTTTCTCACTCCCTCTGTATCACTCACTCTCTCTTTGTTTCTCTCCAGCAAGCACACATGCCCTATGCTAAAGAAAGAAAGAAAGAAAGAAAGAAAGAAAAAAGAAATAAATAAAGAAAGAAATAAAGCAAGCAAGCAAGCAAGGAAGGAAGGAAGGAAGGAAGGAAGGAAGGAAGGAAAAGGAAGAAAAAAGGTGTAATGAATTAAATAGTAATAGAGACTATGGTCGGGTCAAATAGCTTTCACTGTTCAGGAGTAGTTAATATGTATCCGTCTGTTTTTTTGTCTTTCTTAAGAGTCTTTGATTTGCAGAAATATCACCCTTTTAACTTATCACATTTAAACTTAATTTATTGGGGCCAGCAGGTGACATGGTGGTTAAGGCACTGGAATTCCCACTTGGCCAACCACGGTTCGAGTTCCATACCTGGCAGCTTGCTTTCTCACTCTCCCTCTCTCCCTATCTCTCTCTCTCTTCTCTGGCAAAACTCATGTAAAAAAATAAGAAGAAAGAAAGAAAAAATTCTTTAAAAATTTTTTTAATATATCACCATTTTAATCATTTAATGCAGGATTCTAAAAGATGGTCTTGAACAAATCATAAAAATCTGTTCCACTCCTGTTATTTCCCCCCTCCAAAGAAAATTTTTCCTTGAATTTTTTTTGTAAACTTTTTCCTTGAACTATGCTGTAGTTTACCATTTCAGAGTTTCAACCTGTGCCTTCAGAATACATCAAATTTACATAACTCCACAGCTGTGGATTTCTCTGACCTGCTAAAATGTCAGTGGCACATGTTTGCTTGTAGAATAATCAAGGGCAGTTCTGGATTGTGGACTCTGGCAACCCAGTCAGAGTTCTCCAGCAGCTTGGAGCAGAGGGGAAGAGATGAGTTTCAGCAGTTCAGGTACCATGAGGTCAGATTGGCGTGGGTTTCTCTGAAGAGTATAGTCTACCCTGTTAGACTTAGTGAGTTGAACTCTTACCTTCCAGGAACACAGACAGATTATCTGGACCACATCATATAGAAAAAAAAAAAAAAAAATTCCTCTATAGTCTGGTGAAGTAAGACATTTATGGATTCAACAAAAGCATTGTTGAGAGTCATGACTGGTACCCAGTTTCCCTAAGAAACCAATGACTAATTTTTTTTTTCTTGTTCAGGATGACCCACCAATTTTGAGGGATCTCTCCCCTCTCTCTCCTAAATATAGATAGATAGATATTTAATTTTTAATATTCTCTTCCAGGTTTTTTTGACAGGTTATACATATGCTAACAGAAAATAGGCTTATTATTTGAAGCACAGAGCTGCTTGTCACCGAAGCTTCATTAACACCGTTATCACCGCCTGACATTTATCTTATAATTTTCTAGAGCTGACTGTTGTGTCTCCATGGAAACCCAAATTGCAATTGAAACAAGTAGGATAATAAAGGCATCCTCCAAGATTGACAGCATGCAAAGCCTGGTTACATTTGTTGATAGTTCCTTCAGTTGCTTCAGCTAGAGACTGAGAATATGCACTTTGGGTGTTTAGAATTAACTCTCTCGTGTCACAGGTCATACTTGACTCTGCTTAGGTGGCAAGTTTACTTTAACCTCTTTTGTTCTGGTGTTACTAATGAGGATGCTAATTTTTACTGGAATCACCTCATCTCAAGGCATTATGAATATTGGATGTGAAAAAATTAACCGTGATCTTATTTGGATCCAGAAGGAAATTCTTCCTGGATGATTTTGCCTCTGTGAAATGTTGATCAGTCCTTTAACTGGCAGCTCATGGTACCTGAATGGTTTTCTTTGGGGGTGGGAGGAGCAACCACAGAGTCAAGCTGTTTTTTTTTTTTTTCCCTTGGTATCAGGAACCTGTGCTCTTTCAAGTTGATGACTTCACATCAATTTGGTTGGTGCCTCAAAGCGAAGAGTCCTGAAACTGGAGTGGGTCCAGAGTGAATTAATCTGAAATTAATTTGATTCTGAAAGACTCCATCTGGCTGTGTTTGGGAAAGGCAGTTAGACAGATATATAAACACATGATCATCTGTATTCATTGTGCCAGATGTAGTGTCAAAAAATGAAGAAATGGCTTTAAAAACATCAGCTATGGGGAGTTGGGATATAATGATATTCAGCCTCTTAGAATAACAGCTATTATAATTTAGCACATAATCCTATTTTTATTCTTATTTGTTTAGGGGTTTAGATCTGATGGTGTGTGTTTTAAGAAATAAGCAAATTAAATGGCAAAGCCTATTTTAATTGGTGATTTAGATGCTAAATGGAACTTTGTGACATTACCAAACCAAAATGTGGTGTTCGATACTCTTTTCATCTTAAGGTATAATTTAGGAATTTAAAAACTAGCAAAGTAGAATGTTGTTTGTACTTTCCTTTTTGATATGTGGTTCTTGTAGCATGATAAACTAGCGTATTTGTTTTATAGGAAAACATGCAAAAAAAAAAGTTGACATGGATTGAACTCTATGATTCGTAACTACATGAACTTAGTGTTCTTTTCTGTTACTTTTGGAAATTTCTTTAAGCAGAATATAAGAGAGGTGAGTATTTTGAGCTGCTGTCTAGGAATTGAGCCCAGTTATTGTATCTGATGGCGTTTTCTGATGTCGGGATAGAAAGATTCTAGCAAATTCATAGTCCTTTGAGTGCTATCACAGTCATGTATTTTGGGCCTTTTATTTCCCATTTTTAAATCTCTACTCTCATCTTTTGTGATATTTTGAGAAGAAATTAAAGTGCACCTCTGGATCAGTGATAAATTATTGACTTTGGAAAAACAAACTCCCAGAAGGAAACAGCTCATCCCTCCCCATGTTTACCACCCATCTCCCTCATTGGTCCCACCAAAACAACAAACACAACAAAAGGTAGATAAAAATAAAGCATAATACTAGTAAAAATTAACCCAAATAAAGCTGAAGAGTCTGGGCAAAATCAGTAGCTGCATTTAGTGACAACAAATTAGGTGGTACACGAATCCTGATATTTCATCCATGACTCTTGTTAGAATGAGAAAGTAACATCTCCACTCTCCCTAAGGAATGAGTCCGTCTGGTTAGCTAAGTATGCAGTATTGTTGAAAGTATAGCTTTTAACATACCAGTTCTCTTCATTGTTTCATTTTTCGAAGGGATTCTCTTGTCATAAGTTATATGTTGCCTGGCCTTCTCAAGCAGAATTTATTGAGCGTAATGTGACCCTTTAGAGAGACAAGATTGTCATCATGCAAATGAATGATTCTGTTGTGCTGCCGTCCTTGGGAATGACTAGAGAACATAAGTCAGCCCCTGGTACGAGTGGGCTTTTAACAGCCAGGCTCTTGTAGATTCTCAAGTCTGTCACCTGTCACTACATGGGCCCACCTATTGCACAGCCTCCTTCTTGTTTGCTACTTTTAATCTCATGGAGGCTTGAAATGAATAATGATCAAGGCTATGAAACACCTCCATCTTTGAGAAACCGATCGAGGAGCCCTTCAAAGGGTGTAAAGGGCAGAAACAGGCGTGAATTTTATGACATACATTTTTGGCTGCACCGAGGTCATTTTTTTCTTAACTGTAGTGCAGGCATTTCTGGAACATGCGTGAGTTTGAAGGCATTATCAGAAAAGAGGCACATACTTCAACGTAATAAATTGTTACTCTGCAGGAACACATACCCTTCTTCACAATTGGATTCTGTTTTTAAATCTAAACCATGGTCATTAATGTGATATAATTAGTTCCCATTTACTGTCAACTTTTGATTTTCCAGATCAGTGGAAGGAGGCGGTGGCATTAGTGCATTTGTATCAAACCTCCTGGTGCTGGCTTCATTTAGCCTGGCATCCTGTTTCACTGTATTCCTTGATTACACATCATTTGTGACAGAGAAAGGTAGATCCAAAACAGATGGAGGAGAGACCATCCTGAGATTAAATTTTTCCATTGATAGATGATCAAATGAATAATGAATAGGCAGATAATCAATATTTAATGGAACGGTAGATAGAGTTCTGAACGCTAGGCGAGCGCAAAGGTCAGCAAAGTCTTTGTCCTTTAGTCCAAAGGAGGAAAGTCCACTGAGCAGTTTTGCCATAAATCAGGCACAACACGATGACAGTCGGAATTAGAACAGTGGCTGTGAGGGGACAAGAAGACCCAGTGGACATTTATAGAAAAGTAGGCAGAACTCAGTGGCTCACTGGTAATAGTGTATTGACTCTCAGATTTAATAGAACAGTACTAGATGAGTTTACACGGGTCTTCATAGTAGTGGTGACAAATCGTGTGAACTGGGACTTAACCTTTACAACTTTTAAAACTTCTTGCTGGGACCAGCAGTTAGCGTAATGGCTATGTCACTGGACTCCCATGTAGTCAACCGCGGTTCGAGTCCCAGACCCAGTGACTTAAAACTCACACCGGGTGCGTGTGTGTGCGTGCCCAAGATCCCAAGAGGAGAATGGAGGAGAAGGGATTGCCCTGGGGGGTGATTTTTCGCTTTCTGTCTCCCTGTCTGTCTCTGGCGAGCACACTCGCCCTAAAGCAAAAAGCTCAAAAATAAAAAACAAAAACAAAAAACTTCTTGCTGTATTAAGTCTGTTCACTGAGAAAATGTGCACCGAGGATATACCAAGAACTGAGTTCAAGACACTGTGCTCACCTTCTAAAGGAGGCCTCCTCTAAACCCTGTATTTAAAATCGCAACTTGCACTCTCTCCCCTCTATGCTTTGTTTTTTCTCCAGTGACATGATCCCTTTAATACGTTAGATTTATTTTGCGTATTCTGTCCCCACCTCTGGAATATAAAGTCCATAAAGGCTGTTATAGCTTGACTTATGCCTAGGTTGTCTGAGTTCCTTTATAAATATTTTTTGAATTAATGATTGACTAAGACATCCCTGTCATCAAGAATTTCCCAGCTTCACTGCGTACTTCACTGGGGGTTCTGTTACTCATTGTGTCTGTAGACAGAGTGGTCAGAGAAAGGAAGAGGTCAGAGCAAGCAGTCAGTCTGCATTATGCGATTATGCACATATTCTGTGTAAGATATGGTTCTGTTCTCAGATTGTCAGGGAGGTGTGAATGGAGAAGGTGGTGTGCGTGTGTGTGTGTGTGTGTGTGTGTGTGTGTGTGTGTGCTGAGCCAGTGAGAAAAATGAAGAAATTGAACACGAAAACCTAATTGGAGGAAAAGAAGACAGGAAAAGATTATTTTTAGATGTGCTGAATTTCAGGTGGTGGTAGAGTGTCCTTTCAGATTAGAGATGGATGGTCAGGATGGACCATTTTATGGCAAGTTCATTTTTGTATGATTCGTTGTGAATGGTAGGAATACTTGAAAATGGGTAACCTCTGCACCAGAATGAGAAAGTGAAGAGTGGAGATGGAAGGGGCTTTTAGGATATGGTGTTTCAAGCAGAGCTGGGGAGACCAAACCACACCCTGTGCCAGACCAGGCATGCACTGGAGCACCGTCCTGTGGTGCTTCCCTCCTGGTAGCCCACCTGGTCCCGTGTCTCACCTGCCCACTCTGGAAGAGGGGAGGTGGTCCTGGAGCTGCTTTTCTTAAAACCCCAGCTCCCTCATTAGAGCTGCCCTTTTCTTTGCATTTTCTGTTTGTTTATTTGTTTGAATCACATTGCCAGCTAAGTGAAATGGTACAGCTTACCCTTAGGCTTTGATTTTTTTTTTTCCTTCTTTTCTTTTTTTTTCAATTCCATTTAACCATTGGTCACAGGGTTACAGTATGGTTTAGAATGCTGAAAGCTCAATCCCTTCAGTCAAATTAGTTGCTTATTTCTGGCTTACCATGGTCCCCTCTATATCGCTGTATTATAGGCCTTATCCCTGTGGATTTGGGTTTCGTTCCATGTATATACCTCTCTTCTCATTGTCTATGAGCAGCTTAAGGGCATAAATTATGTTTGTCCTCTCTCTCTCCTTCAAACCCAGTACCATGCCTGACGTAAAGGAAGTCTTTAATAGTAAGAATAAGAGGGAACGAAAAAGACTGTGTGTGAGAATAAACCTCAGGTGTGTTTGACATTCCATAAAGGAGATTCATCTGCTTACCACCTCTCTTTCTGCAGTATTGGGAATCTGCCTCTCCCATTTTCTCTTGCACAAGTAAGTTCGGACAGGATATTTTCACCGATGGTGAAGGCAGGAGTTATTTGGCTTGTGAAGTACAGCTACCAAAACCTAGTGTGCAGGGAATCAAGCACGGGGTCTGTTTGCCCCTCGGGGTGTCTCCTCTTACTTTTATCACTTAACTGCTAGATTGTGATTAAGGGGGATATTATTGTTAATAGACCTGTGTTGAGTTTCCACCAAAATTTGTCTTCATTTTATAATGATTCGCTCCTGAGTTAATTGATGGCCAAACCAACTCCTGTCAATCATACAAAAGAGGCATTTCCAATTTCTTGCTCACAGCAGACATGCAAATTGGGCAACACTTAGTTAAGGACAAGTAAATCAGACCAGGAGGGCACCCTAGATCTGACACTGAAGAGAGGACCCCCCTGAGGAGTTTTCTGCTCTGTAAAATGGGGGCAGTAAGGCTAACCTCAGCACAGGGAGAGGCTATATCATGATGAGCCCCTGAAGCACTTTGGAAATGTGAAACCGGCTGTAAATCTTCTTTGTGATGATTATTTCTCTATTGCCATTTCTAAAAGTTCATCTAAAACATATACCTCTCCCTGTGCAAATGCCTCCTGCTTGGCCCTGAAGTCCACTGAACTATTTCTGATAAATCACTGAAGGAAATGAGTTCCCAGGGCGGGGGCTATCTATAGCCAATGCCTCGCTGCCTTCCCAGCAAGGGTTATTGTGTGTTCAGCCATCGGGTACCCCCTGGATGCCTCTAAATTTATTTCTTTGTGGGGGTTTTCCAGCTTTCTGCCTTTTACTAGCACTCAAGTTGAGATAAGGTAATAAGGTTTCCCTTGCACTTGGTGAGCCCAAATGCCTGCGTTCTGTGACCTTTTCTGCAGGAATAGGTCCCGCCACGTCATGGTTACGTTTTTACCCTAGTAAGCAAATGTGTGGCTTTTGGACCTCACACCAAATTTAACCCTGCATAACTCCAGTAATCTAGCAAACAAAATGCCTGTTTCAAATATATTCTTTTCCTAGTTGCCTGAAGGAAAAGGATGTCCTCTACATTCTTAAGAAATTATTTTTTCAGTGTTGTCAAAGCACCCTGATGAGCATATTCTAAGTATGCATACATTTAGGAAACTTGAATCTTTACTTCAGAGGAATGCAAACGAAGGTGTTTAAATTTGAGCATTTGCAGAAGGGCTTGGCTTCTTGCAGGTGCTCAGGGCATTGTTTGCTCTAGTTAATCTTCTGTGAGGATTCACTAGCTGATGTATGGCCGGCTCACCTCAGAGACAGGAGGCTGCATTCACTGGTGTGACTGTGACACAGAAAGGTTTTGGCTACATGCGATAAATGGACAATACCTTCCATGTAAATACAGGAGCATCAGTATTTTCCTCTCCTCACTGGTGAGAAAACTGATACCCAGAGAGTTTTGTTAAATTTACCAAAAGCATTCAGCAATGGGAAATCCACTTCAATTAACATGTAACTGTGTCAGACCAGTGGCACTCTACCCCCTACTGAAAGGCAGTCACAGAAGTTGGAGGTTTCTTTATGGTAACCATGAAGTGGTACATTTTTAAAAATTAATTATTATTATTATTTGTTTTTAAATTTGCTATAGGACATGTGTGCTCACAAAGAGAGAAAGCAAGCCAGGACACCAGGTCCAGGACTCGAACACTGATCACCCATGTGGGAGTCTAGCACCTCAATCACCATGCCACCCACTAGCCCCAAAGTGGTACATTTTAAAAAGGAGATGCGGCTCCCACAGCTCACGGTTGGATGTCCACTGATATCACTTTCTAAATCAAGAGGCTATAGTTAGTTACAGCAGTTAGCGTAATGGCTATGTTGCTGGACTCCCACGTACTCGACCGCGGTTCGAGTCCCAGATCCAGTGGCTTAAATTCATGCCGGGCGCATGTGCGTGCGTGCCCAAGATCCCGAGAGGAGAATGGAGCAGAAGGGATTGCGGGGTGGCTACCCCCCCCCAGGGGTGATTTCTCGCTTTCTGTCTCTCTGTCTCTCTCTGCCTGTCTAGCAAGCGCACGCGCCCTATAGCAGAAACCTCTCCAAAAAAGAAAGAAAAAAAAAAAAAGAGGCTATAGTTAGATTTACAGTAGATCAAGAGCCTCCCAAGGGTGGTACTGGGGCTGAGTTTCTGATGTGTTCTCCAGAGTGCAGTATGGAGAGTTGATACTTGTACTCCAGGTGCCACATTGCCCGTCTGTGGAGGAGAGAATTCTTTTCTTAAATAGGAAGAAATACCAAAATGGCCAGCATAGAAGGATCTTAATATTAATGACTCTCGTGCCATCCTGTTGTCTGCCAGAGGTACCAGGCCCATCGCCAGGTCCTCTCTGCTTTTGCCTTATGCAGCTCAGGGTTGGATGGTTTCCTGTGATAACCAAACAAAGCCTGATTCTTCGTGCGCTGTGCAAGTGACATTAAAAAAATGATTCCCAAGCACACTGAAGGAGTGGTTTGTCAGCTGACTGAAATGGTAGGTCTGCAGTTAGGATACTAAGAAAAACATTGGCACAAATTGAGAGAGATGGGACACTGGCAGCACCCCCAAGCAGCCAGCACCCCCTGAGCTGGCTAAGCCTGCAGCTGCTCTCCACAGTGTAGATGATACCTTTGTCTCCACGGCCTGTAGCCATAGTCACCTAGGGGAACAACTTGGACACAGAAGGGGGATTGCAGGAAGGTTTTAGGCAGCTGGCCATATTATTTTAATTTCTCTTTTATTTTTGAAAAATATTTCATTTTACTTATTAACTCATGTCATTTTATCAGAAAGAGAGAGGAAAAGTGAGAAAGCAAACCTCCAGGTCCAGGACTTGAACTGTGGTTGGCCGTGTGGGAGTGCCTAGTGCCTTAATCGCCACACCATCTGCTGTTTCCTTTCATTTATCTTTTCTATGAATCAGTCTCTGAATCCAACCTACAGTCACAGAATTAAAGGAAATTAAGAGCCGGATGGGAGCTATTTTTTCTCTTTGTTTTAGAGGTAAGGAATCTGAAGTGCAAAGTGGTAACATGATCTGCCTGACTCCCACAGTTAAGTTGATGCTAAGCCAGGGCCAAAGCCCACTGTCCACTGACGAGCTATGGAGTGCCTCAAGCACTGGCATCGTCCTTGTTCTATATTCCTGCTTTTCTAAAACCAGGTCTTCATGAAATATGTTCAGGAGAATCTCAACTCTAATTAGTTAAAAAAAAAAAAAGTATATTTGCATCTAGAGCATTTAAATAAAGTTAAATACAATTAAAAATGTTTCTCAGTTACATTCATTACATTTCAAGTACTCCAGAGTCACATGCATGGAGTGGCTACCATACTGGATTATGCAAATCATAGACATGCACAGTTTTATAGCAGTTATGTAGGTTATTCCAAGGAACAAAAAAAAAGTAAGCAACAGAAAATATTACAGTAATTAGATTATTGAGAAATACTGAGGTGATTAGCTATCTCTAGGCAACTTTTTCCAAGATAGATCATCATTTTTAACAGTTTGAGGTTTAGAATATATTTCAAAAGCGGCATTTTATATCTCTCTCTCTCTCTCTCTCTCTCACTCTTTTTAAAGAGATTTTTGCTACAGGGTGCGTGTGTTTGCCAGAGAGACAGAAAGCAAGAAAACACCCCTCCGGAGGAATGGTCATGCCACATTCCTGTCTCCATTCTCTCAGGATTTGGACATGCATGTTTCGAGCCTCCGGGTGTGGTACTCTAACTGTGATAGACCATTCGGGAGTCCAGCGCCTTAACCATTGTGCCACCTGCTGGCCATTATGTCTCTTTTTCAGCATTAATATAATTATTTATAGCCACTTAGCATTTCTTTTTTTTTTTGGAGAGGTTTTTGTTTTGTTTTTTTTGTTTGTTTTTTTTTTTTTGTTTTGTTTTGTTTCGTTTTGTTTTGTTTTGCTATAGGGCGCAAGTGCTTGCCAGACAGAGAGAGAGAGAGACAGAAAGCGATCTTGGGCACGCAGGCACACATGCCCCGTGTGAGTTTAATCCACCGGGTCTGGGACTCGAACTACGGTCGACTACATGGGAGTCCAACGACATAGCCATTACGCTAACTGCTGGCCCCAAGCCATTTAGTATTTCTCACAGCAAATATTTGAGTTTTTTTTATTGGGTTGTCAGAAAAGTCATGACACATTTTTGCTTCATAGAAAAAATACATCATAACTTTTCTGATGACCCAATATATAGATAAAGGAACTATCAATATTGGGACTGGCAGGTGCAATGATGATTAAGGGCGCTGGACTCCCAGATAGGCCAACCGTGGTTCAAGTCCCAGACTTGGCGGCTTGCTTTTTCACTTTCTCTCTCTCTCATGCTCTCACTCTGTCCTTCTCTGGTCAAATTGAAATAAATAAATAAATAAAGTTAAAGAAAATAATTCTTTTTAAAAAAGGAACTATTGATATAACACTGAAAGTTAACTGAGGAACAAGATGAAAATTAGAAATCTCAGTTCTTTTGTGTTTATTCTCTAAAAGGAAACCTGCAAATCACAGGGTCTTATAAAAGCTTGCTGCCTTGGACCTAATAACAGTAATAATAAGTTGAATCGATTATTACCATTTTTCGATAATAATATTTTACTGCTTAGGGGAACCTCAGAAGATTTTACTTATCTTCTGTTGATCTAGTTCCTCTTCTTTGAAAATAGAGTAGGGAAGTAGGTCAATGCCTGGGCTCAAAGCAAAACGTAGGCACTCTCATTTCTTTCCCAAGTGCCGTTACGTTTTCATCTTGGCTCTGAGACTAATACCACCAGTGCCTTCTGGCTTAGTGCTCTCTGACTTGTGGTCTGATTCCGTATGGCATCTGTCCTGGAGGAGCCTTACAGTGGGCTCTTTGCCAAGGGAAAAGCAGAATTGGCACTCAGGATCTCATTGCAGTTGGCAGGCGAGGTGCCAGTGGAGATGTATGTGCCCGAGTCCAGGGCCTGTGAGTGATCACTGCGTTCACAGGAAACATCACCTAGAGAAGCCCCGTCCATGGAATGGTGAGCAGTGACCCTTGGCATTTAAGTCTTATTGTATCCACATTCGATAGGTACCTTTCCTTAGGGGTGTGACATTGGAAAAGTCACTTTTCCTCTCTGAGTCTCAATGATTTCATCTCCAAAATGAAGATAGTGGTTTCAACTGGAACTGTTGTGATACTGTGTGTCAAGTACTTGGCAAAGGGTTCTGGCAAAGAGCAGTGTCTCAATAAGTTATTATTTCTGTTTGAATCTAAATTCCTGCACTGTGGAAGGCTTTGTATCAGGTACTGAGGACAGTTGGGGGATGAAGAAAAGCAAGCTACTTTAATTTTCTAAGGCCAAGATTAGTTCTCATAAATACAAGTCTTACTAAGAGTCTTGTTGGGATTTGGGGTATCTGTTCTCCTAATTCCTTCTCTATGGAGAGCATGCTGGCTCTCCTTGTCCTCTGGCAAATACCCCCAAAGGTTTAACCATCAAGCACATCATTTCTGCTTGCTTAGAAGTGTCAGCCCTTGAAGTCCCACGAGGACAAAACAAGTCAAGGAGTCTCCACAGAAAGGAGCATTGGCCAGGGAAAAAGTTGAGAGTCCAAAGAAAGAAGAGCTTGGGTGGATTAGAATGAAGTTGATCAAGCTGTTGCAGTACCAGCAAGATTGAGGATGTGGGATTCCACAACAGTCGGTGGGATAGGGTCACCTGTTCCCTGCATGAGCTTTTGATCAGAAGGGTGTGGTTGTTATCATTTATATGACAACAAGACATTGACGGATTTACTTAAGGGACTTTCATGCCCTTAGCATGTGGTGCTAGTGTTTGGAAGTTATTTGCAAAATTACCCCAATTGTTAGGAAAGGATAAAGGTATGGATGAGATGCTCTCATCGGTGTTACTGTGTGAAGAGGAACTGAATCTATGGGGTTAGAGAAACCTTTATGTGATTATTGAGAAAATGTGAATTTTAAATAGCCCCAAAGGACTCTTGTTCAGCACTCCACACCCTCTTTCCCACAGATAGAAAAAACGTGTGTGTATCTTCTAGTGCTGCCTTCATTTGACCGTGCTTCCAGAAACCCAGCATCACTTGCTCTTGTCTTTGTCTTCCCACTGATTTTCCATCAGCTGTTCATTCTCAATCCAGGCCAGACCAGATAAAATACTTGATTACATAATAGATTAGAAATAGTTTGTACTTTTGAGCCTCATGAGTATGATTAAATTAAATAGTTGAATTCTAGCTTTACAGTTTATAAATTGGTAATCTTAGGATTTATTTCATAGGTGTTGGTGTCTGAAAAATACTACGTTCTCCTGAAACTGTTATAAGAATTTAAAAGCACAGTATTTAGTATGTAAGTATTCACCAAGATACGTATTACTTAGTATATGAAATGTGTTTGAGTCTATGCTATAAAAATTTCAGATTGAAAAGTAGTTTTATGATAGTCACTTAAAGTGTCTCACACATGCTAAGAAGGGGTTAGCAGTAGAAATAACTGACACCTTGGGACCAGCAGTGGCATGGTGGTTAAGACACTGGACATTCCTACATGGCTAACCACAGTCCCACATGGCTGGTACCACAGTCCTGGACCTGGTGGCTTGCTTTCTCACATTCTCTCTCTCTCTCTCTCCCCCTCCCTCCCTCCCCCTGTGCCTCTCTCTAGTCAAATTAAAATAAATGAATGAATAAATAAAATTTTAAAAAAAGAGAAATAACGGACACCTGTGAGCACTTATGTGCTACATCCTATACTAAGCACATGACTCCATGAGATCAAATCTGTTGTTCCCATTTTACAGATAAACAGTCTGTGGCCCAGAGTAGAACGTTTAGGAGCTGGTGGTGTCAGAAAGCAGATCCTATACCCTCTGCCACCCTGACTTTGGGTGCAAAACTGTCTCCAGGCATCTGTAAATGATGACTAAGACAAAGGGATTATAACTATGCACTTAACCAGATAACTAAAGATGAAAAGTATAATTCCTCTTCTCAGCTTTTCTTCCTTTATGTTTCTTAATGAGTCTGTATTTTTTGAGGAAGTATAAATGGCCTCTTGTTTGGGGAAAAAGGAGTGCTTGTTCTAGAATTTTAAGTTTAGATATTAAGACTAGTGTACTGTCACCAACTCCTCCGCTGTATTAATTGTGCTCTGTACAGACAAGATGTAACAGCCCCATTTTTTAAACTTCCGTTTTCTCTTAGCTGAGACCTGTGGCAATACCTTCCTCTTTTCATTCTAGCTGGTTGTCAACAGCAGTAACCACAAGTCTTTCCTGTCCCAGAAATAAGTCTTGCCACACTCTTAGCTCTTAACACCCCATGAATGCTACATTCTGTACTGCATGGGGCCCCGCCACCTCCACCCTGCTATAGTCACAGCTCCGTGGGGTTAAAGTGTTTATTGAATTCTCAAAGAATGATTTGAAAAGAACTATAGGTGCATAAGAACAAGATAAACGTTCTAGTTCTAATATAAACAAGCATTACATTACACCCGAACTGTTGAAAGAAGATTTTGTACTCAGTATTTTACTCAGCAGAACATTTTTTATAACAATAAGGTTGATTAGAGAAAACTCTGAAAGTGCTTCATGTTAGTCAGATTGTTTATCTCAAGGGTAAAAAAAGAAAATAATAATAAAGTGGTAAAATAGGAGCATAAGAAGTAGAAATTGAAGCCAGGACCTAGTGAAGAATATTTGACATTGTTTTCCTCTTTGGATGTAATCTAATTCAGGATTTCTGCTTTCCATAGGTCTTTGGTTTTTTAACTGGCAGGGTCTCCTTTTTTTTTTTTTCTTTTTTATGCGCTCAGGACTGGCCTAGCCCCACAGCAGATTTAGGGTGCTCTGGTGTTTTCTGGATTGTTTTATCCAAATAAGGAAATCTGCATAAGATCTGAGAATAACTTCTTACTGTTACTGGAGGCTGCAGTGATAACATATTTGCCATTTAAGTTTTAGTCAGTGGGTCCTTTTTTGACCGTTCTCCTTCTTGGACTTGGGGGCGGGGGGGGGGGGGGGCGAGCAGTGCTCACGGGCAAGGCTCTGCAGATACTGAGTCTGCCTGCTTTGTACTTGTTTCTGTGCATTGTATTTTCACAGGGTGGGAAGCTAAACCAGGAGCACAGACCTGCAAATGAGTGCTGCTCCCAGGCATTCAGGCTTGTCACTTGGCAGAGTAGCTGGGTTTAGGGTGTATTTGGAGGGTGGGGGAAGGTAAAGAGTGTCTGTGGTTTTGCTTTACTACTTACTCCAGCTCCAGCTGAGGGGGGTCAAGGAGATTCATATAAAAAGAAATGTCTTCATCACCATATTACATGACAGTGACTAGAATTGCAGGCTCTAAACAAACACTCTCTTCCAAATGGGAGGGGGGTTCCTAGATGCTTAAGATTTTGCTCTTTGTATCAGCCCCAAATATTTACTGAAGCCGAGAGAAGAAAAGGCAGATTTTCTTTTTTTCTCTCCCAAACGTGTGATTGTTTAGAACTCAAGTGCAACATCTGGAAGTCAGATATACAGAGAGCAATTTATGGAGTGTGAAAGATTTGAAATATTCAGTGTCCTTTAGTGGGAACTCAACTTTCTGGGGCTGCATTTTTTTTCCGGCACAAAGCAGGCAATTCTGAGATCGCCTTTGCCTCTGTGAATTAAACCCTTTGTGCCTGGGTCCCATAAACAATGTGCTTTTTAAAGGGGAGCCCCCTCCCAGCTCCAGCCCTTTTTTCCAGTGTGGGCAGCCAATCAGCTGCACAGAGCTGCATAGCTGAAGCGCTTTCCATTCTGAGCAGCAACAACGTACTAATTTGATGCACACATGGATGCCTCGCGCACTCTGCAAATTCATCACCAGCATCTTGCATTAGTCATCTGACGGACTGCCAAGTGTTTCATTTTCTTTCCATGTGACTTTATTATTACCACCTCTCTCTCTCCTCTTCCAAAAACCTCCAAAAAAGGGCGGGGAGCTGGGGAGAGGAAGAGCAGCAGAAATCAAGCAGAAATTCAGCCCTGCCTTTCTTTCCCAGCAATAGCCAGTGTAGGGCTGATAACGCCGCTGCTGCTGATGCGCCGATGGCAGCCTTGCAGAGCGAGACCTGCACTTAACTTGCAGCTCCCTCCCAAGCCCGGGTTTCAAGATGTCCACGCCCTGGGTGACAGCCGGCAGGGCGCTGCCCTGCACTCGGGCAGCGATGCTGAACAGCAGCATGCAGTGAAAGCCCCTCGCCGCTGCCGCCGAGGAGCAACCTAATGGTGCCTCTGCTTTGTTTTAGTTCATCAAATTTCTACGACTCATTAGGCACTTTCCCCGTGCTCCTCTTCCTCCTCCTTCCGCCGCCTCATCCCCACCCCCCCACACACAATTTTTTCTTCCTGTCCCTCACCGTGCAGCCCTAACTCTGGCTCCTGGTTCCGTTTTTGACAGTAACGGCACAGCCAACAAGATGAACGGAGCTTTGGATCACTCAGACCAACCAGACCCAGATGCCATTAAGATGTTTGTCGGACAGATCCCCCGGTCATGGTCAGAAAAGGAGCTGAAAGAACTTTTTGAGCCTTACGGAGCTGTTTACCAGATCAACGTCCTCCGGGACCGGAGTCAGAACCCTCCCCAGAGTAAAGGTACAGACCAGAGCATGGGGAGGGGGCGCGTGGGGCCGGGATCACCCAGGTGTCCAGGTGGGCATCGTGGCTGTCGTGGTTATGGCTGGGCTGGCCAGGGCTGGCTGAAGTCCGCAACCTGCCAGAGGGAGGGTGGGTGGGTGGAGAGGCTGGCAGCAGCCAGTACTGGCCGCCCCTGCTTCTGCAGCTCCTCCTGGCTTCTCCCTGAGCCCCCTCCCGCCCTTCCTTTGGGACAGGTGGGACACTGGAAGGAGGAGGAGGGAGGGAGGGACAGAGGAAGAGACAGAGAGGGCGGGCGGGCGGGCGGGCGGAGAGCAGCCCTTGTCACTGTTCAGGCGCGTGATTGTTCCCACGAGGTCACTTTCTAGGCAGCACTGGCCCTTCTGAGGTGGGAGGCAGGTCCTCAGCCTTGCATGTCAGGAGCTCTTTCTACTTCTACCTTCTCAGGATTGCCCACATACTTATAATTGCATTTCACTTTTCCACTGCCTGCGGGGACATTGCAATGCTTGTGAACAGTTAGTGTGATGCCAGTGGTGTGAAGAAGGAAGGGCTCACTTTTAGGAGGGACATCCATTCTTGGGTGCTAGGTAGGAATCATTAAGTGGGGTGTGCTTTTTGGAGCAGGGAGCAGCACCCTAGTGGCCTGAGGTAGTTAACACACTTTCAGAAATGCTAGAGGTTTACGCCCTTATCAGTGGTAGAATTAAAGTGTACAGTCTGGTGAATGTTCCTGCCTCCATTTTAAGATGATGGTGATGGGAGTTGGGGGTGCAGTTATTAAAATAGAAGCCGGAAACTGTTGTACCGGACTGATGCTTCTGTGTATTGGAGTCTGACTTTGTAGGCTCTGTGCAGACAGAATTTAAAATATCTTCTCTGCTGCTACCGCTGGGTCTCTGTCACTATTTTAACCTGCTCGCTTTAGTCGTTTTATTCTTTCTCTATTCTTGATCTCTCAATCTCTCTGCTCAGGGCTCCCGTATCGTCTGTGGGCCTCACAGTTTCTTTTTCTCTGTGCCTTGGTATTTCTGCCTGACCTGTTACTTTATTCTATGTTGCTTATCACAAGAGCTCCTGAAATCTCATTGTTTGACTTGAATATACTCTTTAGTTGGACACATGAACGTTGGCATAGACTTTTCTTGAGGCTTTTCATTACTGGCGATGTGAAAAGACAAGACTGAGAAATCTTAAAGACCTACTTTCTGTGACTCAGGCTTACAGAGTCATCTCTTATTCTATATAGTTGCCAAGGTCTGATAGGACTTCGTGAGCCTTTTAAGGATTTTTTAAATTCCTAGCCAATACTCATTTTGTAAAGGTAAACAGACATGCCTTCAGATTATGTTTATAAAACTCTAGTTTTCTATCTCAAGAAAATGTTGTGAAACATCAGGATTGCTTAAGAAAGTACCTAGAATTTTGACACCACAAACTTGATTATCCCTTAATTTGAAAAGTGGAAAATTAAATATCTAAAAATCAGTAGGCTTAAAAACCTCACAACTAGAAGCATTATTGAGAATATTTACGAAACATATTCAGAAACTGTGTACTTACATGTTTCCCAAATGGAGATTAGAATTTGTTTTACCCCTTTGTCTTATTGAGGAGACGTAGTATACTCACAGGCCTAGAGCTAAGGAGTCACCATATAAGGTCTGTCCCGCCATCTAGAATGGCACCCATAGATAACTAGGCCAGAGGCAGCCAGCTGCTTCTGAGCAATAACCAAAATTCGTCCTTGACTTAGAAAATATGACTCCAAATTTTGGCTCATCAGCATTTTTCAAAATGACCTCTGAGAGAACCAGCAGTTAGCGTAATGGCTATGTCGCTGGACTCCCACGTAGTCGACCGCGGTTCGCATCCCGGACCCAGTGGCTTAAAACTCATGCCGGGCGCATGTGCGTGCGTGCCCAAGATCCCGAGAGGAGAATGGAGGAGAAGGAATTGCGGCGTGACCATCCCCCTTGGGGGGTGATTTTTTGCTTTCTGTCTCTATGTCTCTCTCTGTCTGTCTGGTGAGCGCACGCACCCTATAGCAAAAACCTCTCAAAAAAAAAAAATTGTTTGCAGAAACACAGAGGTTAGAGTAAAAAGGAGGCCTGATGAGGGAACTTTTTTGAGCACATGCCATAACTAGATCAGACCCTGGATTAGGAACTTTACATGTGTTCTCATTGATTTCGTACCAAAATCCTGAAGGTACATGATATTGGTTGCAAAAGTTAAGAAGTGTAGCCCAGTTTACCCACATGACAGAACAGAGATTTGAATATAGTCTTCATGTACTCTATCATTTTGCCTCTCAGTGAGATGAGACCCCAGAACAACCTGGTCTGCTCCATTTCAGGAATTGCGTTCAAGGCCTCCTCCTTTACCTAAGCGTTCTTCAAGTGAAAGGTCAGAATTTCACCCTTTTTAAAAGCTGAGTTGATTTCATTTCTATCTTTGTGTGTAGGTTTTATACTCATGGGTTTAGGTTGTACATCACTGCAACTCATGGTATCATGGGATAGGAGTTTCAGATGAAATCATTCAAATCTTACCTTTGGAAATACAGGTCAATTCCCATTACTGTGAACTCCAAGTCTCACATCAAATATTGCTTGAAGTATGTGGGCTGTCAGCCAAAGCTTGAAAGGGTTTTTGTTATACAGACATCTCTGTTGTAAAGGTATTTGTTGTGATGGGATTTGAGCTGTATAATGACATTCCTCTCCGAGGATTACAGCCGTTAGCTGCTTAAATATAGAGAGCAACAGCCACTACTTTCTTTGCATTGATACTTGTGTGTGCTATATATTATTTGCCCATTCATATGTAAAAATAGGACCCCAAATTTACTTTGATTGTGACTGTCATCAGAGTACAATTACCATATTTTCATAGGGTTGAAGTCAGAACCTCAGAAACTAGAATTGGAGGCTCTGTCTAAATGTGGTTTAAGTGATCTGAGTAAGGCTTTTGGAATGGCCTTGATTCGTTCCCTTACTGACATTGATGGTTCCAAAAAAAAAGGACAAAGACTGTTACCTAACCCAGGTGAATTCGATTTTTCTCTCACTTTGCATTTTATGTTCTATTTAGTCTCCAGGCACAAAACATGTCTTGTTTTTTTAAATCATTTTTAAAGAGAGCCCAAGCTATCTAATTCTTCTCCCTGTAGATATATGCGTTGACCAAGCAGGCTCTGCAACTCTGGAGAATCTGGCTAAGTAAACCGTTCTACCTTTTAGGACTGATGAGGAACATGTTTTTTTATTCAGAGGTTATCTGTTGAGTCTGTGGATGGTGAGAAAAACCACATAGTAGCTCAGAACATCGCTTTTGAAATCAGACAAGCCTAAATTCAATTTTAATACTACTAAATTCAATAGCACTTCCTAGGTATTGGCCTTAGGCACATTACTTAATCATATCTGAAAATGGAGACAGTCCTTATAGGGTTGCTGAGATAATAAAGTTATATGCTTTGCACAAAGCTGGACTATGGTAGGAGCTCCTTGTGGTGGTGATTATTATTGCCATTGTTATCACCATCATCTTCATCATCACTATCTCCAAAACCAAAATCTAATAGGGACAATAAGCTAACTTAATGTGACAGAATATAACAGTAAGGAAGGAAGAAACAGATGAGCATGCTGGCACTATAGAATGTTAGAGAAGGAATGAATAGCTTGCACTTAACAGGAAATGAAGAAAGATGGTGCTTTTACCAAATCTGGAAAACAGTGACAGGATTTCAACAAGTATTTTGAACACTACAAGCAAATGAACTGCCCCAATTCAGGCATGCAGGTAAGAAAGTATAGGGCATGTTCTGGGAACTGTGAATTCTCCCAGAGTTCAGAGCAAATGTGAAGTATATGAAATGGAATAAAAGAAAGGAAAACCACAGAGCCTAGAACTGTAAGATAGGGCCAGTTCTTAGAGGGTCTTCCTTCTCAGGCTGAAATATTTGAAATTTCTTTGTCAGGCCCTGGAGGATCTATGAAGGGTGTTTTAGCAAAAAAGCAAGGAGATTGGTGCAGTGTGTTGATGCATGTTGGGAGAAGGACACGTCATGGAAATGGAGAAAAAGGAACTGAGTGATACAGATATGACAGTGGTAGAAGGGAGAGGACTTAATACCTAAACTGGAGCACTGATAAGTGGGCTTTAGCTTAACTGGGAAAAATGAGAAAGCAGTCAGCGTGATGGGAATGGAGAAAGAGAAGGATATTCAGTTTTGTTTGGATTATACTGCTTCTGAGGTGTCACAGGAAAATTGAGACAGATGCAGGGGCTGGCAGGTGGCATGGTAGTTAAGGGCGCTGGACTCCCATATGGCCGACTGCGGTTCGAGTCCCAAACCTGGTGGCTTGCTTCCTCTCTCTCTCTCTCTTTCTCTCTCATGCTTACTTTCACTCTTTCCCTCTCTGGTCAAGTTACAATAAATAAATAAACAAACAAACAAAGTTTATTTTAAAAAGAAAGAAAAAGAAGAATAGAGACAGACACAGGCCAAGCCAGTCATTAGATTTGGTGATTGGGAGCAGCCTTTCAGAAGGTTGAGGTCCAGGAAAGGGATTGCAAAGGTGTAAATGTGGAGCTGCGAATGTAGTCTGCCCTTTCTAGTAGCCTGGCCATGAGAGAAAAAAAGAACACAGACATGTCAGTGTTACTGTTTGCTTATTTTTTTAAGCAAGTAAGGTGTAGAACAAAAGAAGATAGTGAAAATGTGAAGAAAATGTGAATCAGGATCCTTGAAAAGACAGGAGGAAAACCTGAAGAGGACATAGGAAGTGGAAAGATAACTAACTCATTTGAGATTAGCAGTACAGTTAGGAGGAAGTGACAGCACAGAACATTTCAGTATCGTGAAAGGACATAGGAGACAGTTCAGGTGCCCTCGGTCTTCTCAGTACATAGTGTATATCTGAGAAGGCTGGTGGAGTTGAAGATTTAAGAAGAGTGGAAAAAGAGTTAAAATAACTGCCTTAGAAAATTAATAGAGAAAAGAATAGCAGACCTATGGAAGAGCAGGAAGGGCCCAGTAACACTTAGATTGTGTTGGTTTAGAGTAGGGCCCTGATGGTTGTGGTTCTGGGACTTTAACTGTGAGTGAGCAGAAAATGAAGTCACAGGGAACCTAGAGTTGAAGGTGACAAAGCAGATCGTGTCGATGGTCAGGAAAGGTAGGAGTATCAAGTGTGTTAGAGTATTCTGAGTTCTAAAGTAGGGAAGCCAGGAAAGGTAAAAGGGAGCTCCTGATCTGGAAGAAGAAAGAAAAACGAGACATTAGTTTTTGAGGTAAAAATTGAGGTACAGACGTGGCTGATATCTCACTAATATTATTATTAGTGAGATGACTCTCGGAACCAGTACAGGGTAGACAAATTATGTACCTTGGATATCGTTCTCTTAGCATTTTATTTAATTAAGGTGAGAATCTAAGATCCTGTCACCTGGAGAAAATATATTCTATAATAAATGTTGTTTATATTTTTCTAAACTTAAATGGTTTGGTATTATTATTCTGATCTTACAGAAACAAACACTGACAAGATTAAAATCATTTGGCATATAAGACTGGAATGTAGGAATAGAACCTCAGTCCTAACATAATGCCTTGTTGCTCACACTTTCTGTCTCTTCTCCAGCAAAAGAAAAATAGAAATGGGAAATGGCTTTTGTTGACTATCACTGTATACCAGAGACCCAAAGAATGAAACTTCCTTATTTTTGAAACATGCTCAGAGGTCACAGCCTAAGTCCAGTGCAGCTATACCCCTACAATGCATAAAGCCCAATTTTCTGGGTGGAACGAAAATTAAATTTGTGGCTCCTTCAGGAAGGGCTATTACCTTTTTCTTTTTTTTTGGAGAGGTTTTCACTATAGGGCATGTGCTCTCGCCAGAAAGACAGAGACAGAAAGCGAGAAATCACCCCCCCTGGGGGGGATGGACATGCTGCAGTCCCTTCTCCTCCAGTCTCCTCTCGGGATCTTAGGCATACACACACACACAAGCGCGCCCCCAGTGTGAGTTTAAGCCACCGGGTCTGGGACTCGAACCACGGTCGACTACATGGGAGTCCAACGACATAGCCATTACACCAACTGTTGGTCCTGGGAAGGGCTATTACCTTAAAGTTCCAAAGGCACAGCTTTTGTGGTGGTTGCGAGACCATTAATATTTCATCTTGTTGGTCAGGCTGTAGTTAGGATAATACCAGGGAGTGATCCAATGGTCTTTAGTTGTTTCCTTCCATCTTAAAGGCTTTACTTCAGGCTTCAAGAATTCATTAATAAAATCTTAACTTTGTCCTCATCTCTTTCCAGTTCAGTTCAGTGGAAAATTTTCTTGAGAATGAGACTATTTGGCCAGAAAATGACGAGGGAGAGAGGAAAAGGAGAAGGATAAAAGACACCAGAGGCTAACCTTACTTATTTCAGAATGGCAGACAGACAGCCCTCAATCCAGAAGCTTCGCCTGTGCTCTGGGAGAATGACGATAGGCACTGGACGAGGAAACTGCTGACTGGCACTTAGTATTGCAAGCCAGTTTAGCAAGTGAGCCTCAGTTTCCTTACTACACAATAGATATAACTCCTACCATGTAGAGTCGTTTCACATGCTCACTACAATAAAGGTGACTACTGCTAGTATAGTCTAAAGAGTTGGTACTCTTAGAATTTTATTCTTCCTTAAAATGTCAAGGTTTGTAAAGAACATTGTTGACCTTTTTATGAAAAGAATAACCTTGGGGTGGGAGTGGAAAGGTTCACTGTCATGTTTCATCCCTTTCCTTTCTTCTTATAAACCTGTCGAAAACCTCACTTAAGTAATCGGAGTGGACTTGGAGCCCCTTTTTAAAGCAATATCATCTTGAAATCAGTAATTGAGAAAGAATTTAAAATGCAGGAAGATGAACCCATGTTACATTTTAATGCATACAAGTAGGGGACAGAGTTTCTGTTCTAAATTTCTTGAAAAGTAGGGTAGCTGCCCTAGATTTTCTGGGAGAGCTCCCATGTGTCCATGCGGCCTCTGGATGCTTTCTCCTTGAATTAATTTTAGGCTATCTGAAACTTGTGTCACTTACTGGAATATCCTTCCATTGTTGGCTGACCAAGAATCTCTAGGGCAAACATAAAAATGCAGTCAGAATTCTTACATTCAAGCAGACAGAGATCCTTATCACAGCCTTGTGAAAGGTGGATGTTCGTGTTACATCATACAATGATTTGCAATGGAGTTTTAAATTATTGCAGCCTGCATAGCCTCTACCCATTGAGCTGATTGGGATAAAAGACGGAAAAGTATAAAATAGTCCTCCTTGAAGTTATAGTAAGAATCACTTTATATAACCTATACCTTGGTGATGAGTGGCTGGACTGTGCTTGACTGACACAGTATTGAATTTCTGTTATTTATATCAAAGGGCAGCTTCTACCATGGCAGATAATACTTACCATGGATACATTTTGATCTTTACATCTCTGGAGAGAAAAAGAGAAAGAAAGGGAAGGAGGAAGACACAGATGACACAGACAGAGCCTTTATCAAAGAAGAAAAGGAATTACTCAAAGTTGCCTTTAACCCATTTTGCTTTCTGTTCCTCTGTCTGGGACATTAAGACTTTCACTAGTCCCCACTGGTCTTATCCCTGGTAGGTTTGCATTTCTGGAATTAAAGTAGCAGAAGAATAAATAAAACAGACTTTGGAAAGGAAAGGAGAATAGGCTTCTTTGGCAGAAATTTGACATGAAAAGTAAACCCAAGATTTCGTGGCTTTTGTCTATTTGAATTCCTCCAACACATATTACAGGTTGGTTGAAAAAGCAGAGTCTAGGTGATCACATAATTTGCATTTGCCATTGACTGCTTTTGCAGCTTGCCTACCCAGAGGCCTTGTTTGGCTCCCTATTTTATGCCTAGTGAGATTTCTCCACATCAGAGAAACTCTACCATCAGTTACACAGTTGTACCACTCTGGATTACCATACTGGGGGCATTATGAAACCAGTCCTTGGGAAACTAGGAGTTCAGTTCCTAGCCAGAAAAAAATGGTGCTCTCTGTGGGGTAATACTGTTAGTTCCTCTGATACATAGACACATGCCTGGGAGCTGCCTTCAACTTGACCTGTATACTTTCATTCTGAAGATTCTAAGTAATCCAGCATTTGGGTTGAAGTTTATTTTATTCTTCCTTTGGTCTTTCCTTTTAATGAAAGTTTAAAATTAACCATGGTTAAACTATTTTTTTTTTTTAGCTATTTTTATTTTTTAAAGTGCTGAGACCAGCAGATGGCGTAATGGTTACATCGCTGGACTCCCACATGGTTTACTGCAGTTCAAGTCCCGGACCCAGCAGCTTAAACTCATACTGGGCATGTGTACATGCATGCCCAAAATCCTGAGAGGAAAACGGAAGAGAAGGCACTGTGGTGTGGCCATCCCCCATGTGGGATAATTTCTCGCTTTCTGTCTCTCTGATGAGTGCACATGCCATCTGGCAAAAATCTCTCTTAAAAAATAAAAAGAATGTGTGATGTGTTAGCATTAAAAAGTCAAATAATATCATTACATATCTTTTAAATACATTTACTATCTAATAATTTCAACCATGGCAGAATGTAAAATACTACTAGTACAATTAGTATACCACTTTTTATGTATCATGCTAATAGATTTTTTTTTACATTCAATCACTATGTATCATTACAGCATACCAAATGAATTTTCCTATCATGAATATGCTATATATTGCTTCAATTGAAGATATGTTAGTAGATTTTTAAAAGACTGAATTTTCATCCTTGAACTTATAGCCCCTGATGCTAACAAAATTTCGACATGTTTCTCGCTGTAATTTTGCTTATCCTAAGACTGTCCATTCTCATGCTTCATTTTATAATATTAGCTGGCCCAAATTTTTACAGTAACAACTCTTCCTCCAGTTAGACATAGGCATGAAAGGACATACCACCATGAATAAATACAAACAATCATTGTGATCTTCAAAACCATAGCAACTAAGGAAGGATAAAAAAGTAATTGGCCATATGAGAAAAAGTAGAAGCTTAACTAAAATAATAAAGTTTAGCAACAGATTGATATGGGCTTATATATCTTGGAAACAGAAATGATGATGATAGTACGTTGCCTTCCAAGATAATTTGGTCAGGAGAATTGAACATATTCTGACTTACGTTGTAAAATTGGGTGGAAAATCAGCTAGGTGTTAGGTTATCTCAGTGACATCTTAGGTGTAACACTAGAAACACTTACAGTGGACTAGACCAACAAAATATGCAGTAGATTCTGGAACAACATGAGAGTTAGGGGACACCGACCCCCATGAGTTGAAAATCCATGTATAACTTTTAAGGTTTTTGTCATAGGATATATGTGCTTGCCGGAGAGAGACGGAGACAAAGAAAAGGAAAGTGAGGAATCACCCCCACAATGGGGATGGCCATCCTGCAATCCCTTCTCCTCCAGTCTTCTCTTGGGATTTTTGGCATGCATGCACACACACCTGGCATGATTTTCAAGCCACCAGGACTAAGACTTGAACCATCATTGGCTGTGTGAAAGTCTAGAGCCTTAACCACTACACCACCTGCTAGCCCCACCACATATAACTTTTAACTCCTCAAAAACTTAATTACTAATAGCTTACGATAGCCCAGAAGGGAGAGTATGCCTACCCCCAGCCCTGATTCTTGCCACCCTCCTTTCTCCCACTGCCCTGGACATAGAGCCAGATAGCAGCCCCTAAAAGCCAGCTGATAGCCCCACTGCCCATACTTTGACCCCAAGGTGGTAGAGCAGAGTCAGAGGTACTGTCCCATCCTTGGCTTCTTTGGACTGACCAGTGACCAGTCATCATCAGAAACAGATGAAGACAGATCCCCAATTAACTCACTTTTCAAGTGTGCTTTGGCAGTGATTCTATGGCAGAGGAAAATGACAAGCACCATACCCATAATGAAAGAGCTCCAAATAGTGATTGAACATCACCTGGGGCAACAGTAGCAAGAAGAGCCTGAGGGAACCTTCCAAGAGCACAGGGACCTACGTTCCTGCTCACTTCCAATCACAGACATAGAAGCTGGGCCCCTGTGGGACAGCACAAAAGCCTATAGAAAGAATCCATGCCTAAAACCCAGCAGAGGCGTAGGGAGAAGCCCAACACAGAGGAACCCTCAACCCAAATACCAGGGTTGGATAGTCCCAGGAAGCCAAGGAGGGCTAAGAGCGGTTTGAGAATGTATGGACACATTTGGAGTTTTTATGGACTTGTTTGTTATTTCTTCATTTTCTAGGAAAATCTCTTGTTTAAAAAAAGTGATAAATTGGGGCTAGCAGGTGCTATGGTAGTTAAGGTGCTGGACTCTCACATGACTCACCGTGGTTTGAGTCCTGGACCTAGCAGGTTGCTTTCTCACCTTTCTCTTCTCTCTGGTGAGCACACATGCCCTATAGCAAATTTTAAAAATAATAACAAAATTCAATATTTTTTTTAAAGTGATAAATTTAGTACTAGGTCAAAAAGAAGAAGAAAAAGTGACTATGTATAATGAACCAGCACAGCTCAAACCTGTTGTTCAGCATTGTATTTTTTTAAAAAATCCAGGGACCAGCAGTTGGCGTAATGACTATGTCACTGGACTCCCATGTAGTTGAACGCGCTTTGAGTCCCAGACCTGGTGGCTTAAACTCACACTGGGCGCATGTGCGTGTGTGCCTAAGATCCCGAGAGAAGAATGGAGGAGAAGGGATTGCGGCGTGGCCATCCCCACTGGGGGGTGATTTCTCGCTTTCTGTCTCTCTGTCTCTCTCTGTCTTTCTGGTGAGCACATGTGCCCTATAGCAAAAACCTCTCAAAAAAAAAAAAAATCCAGATATTCAAATGTGTGATGCTATTTTCAAATTTCCTTGATGAATACTTGTTATAAGGAAAGAAAAATTCATGTGTGAAATGATACATTATGGTATACATAGATTTCTCAAGGCTTTTAAAAAATAATTATCTGTTTAATTTTATTTATCATTATTATTATATTTTAAATTTTGCTACAGGGCATGCATACTCACCAGAGACAGACAGAAAGAGAGGGAGAAGGGGAAAATGAGAAAGCAAACCATCAGGTACTGGACTTGAACCTCAGTTGGCCATGTGGGAGGCCAGCGCCTCAACCACTATGTCACCTGCGGGACTCTCTCTCCCCTTTTTAATGAGTTAGATGGATAGACAAATGCATATAGGTGACAAAGAAGCAAGTTTTGCTATATATGGAAAAGGAAGCTAGTTAGCTGAGTAGGGGAATTCTGTAGCGGTAAAACAAAATGGATCGGGAAGAATGGGGATGGCAATTGAAACACCACAGGAATTGGTGTTTAGAATCAATATTTTTTCTCTCTTTATGCAAATAACAGACATACCCTTAATCCATATTCACTTTCTGGCATTAATTCCAATTGGAGAAACCATAAAATATATTTTAGATGATGATAAGTTCAAAGAATAAAGGAATGTAATTTTACCGTTTCCATTAGAGGATCATAAATTGGAATTAGAGAAAAGAATTAATGGATTGAAAGAAAATATTCACTCATCACGCTTTTTAACCGACCCAGAATCCAATTGTTATGAAATATTTGGGGGTATATCAGGCCGTAAGTCTAAGTAGGACAAATTCTGCAGCTTAACCTCTGCATGTGGATAAAGACCTATCTCTTTATAGTCGGCATCATTGGTGTCATCTGCTTCTTTTATAGTCTCTCATCAGCTAAATCCATGAATTGTGGCTCTTTTGCTGCCTTTTTTTTTTTTTAATTTGGGTGAACAAATAAAATGCTTCCAAAATTACTGTAGTTTGATGGAAATTGCATCCTAGACTTGTAAAGAAATATGAAGACATTTGGGGGAATGAGCACAGAAGACAAGACCTCTGACAAGCTGGTAGTCAAAAGTGCCCCCTTGAAATGCTAAATATTACAAATGATGATACCAGACACCAAGTGTTCAGGAACAGGTTTCATGAAGAGCCTTTTAGTTCCTATCTAGGCCGCTATGCCCAATGTTATGAAACATTATTGAAGATATATCAAGGAGATGGAGAAGTTCCAAAAGAGAGCAGCATGAATCACAACAGTCTAGGAAGGTGAACCTATAGGGAAAGGTCTAGGAGGTTAACTTAAAAAGCCTGAGAGCATTGTGTCATGAGAATGAAAAAGGGAAAAAGCTGTAGCCAACCTTTAAAAGAAGGGATTGTGTTCTCAAAAGAGAGAGAGAGAATATGATTGAAGTTTTGAAGTTGCTCAAATGCAGAGTGAAGCCATATATAGATAAGCTCTTTCAATTAATACCTATCCCTGGGATTCTGCTGCTTATACTTACAATGTTGAAACAGCAGGCAAAGTGTAGAGTTTGAGCCAAACTTTTACACAGAAGAGGTGATGAACTTGGAGCTTGTTATGAAAGTTAAGGAGATGGTGGGGCCGTTAAGTTAGCAGTCCCTAAGAGTAGACCTCTGGCCAGCTCTGTCATAGGCTTACTGCATAGCTCTTTTATAATGGTGATTTGGAGCCCTGGATGCCTGTTAATGTGGGATTTAATACAGAGTTGAAAAGATGAAAGATGTGGTCCAGAGAACTAACAAAGTGTTTACTGAAGTACCAGCCACTTGGCAATATATTGATTAGAGCTTACTTTGTGCAAGGCATTGTACTTAGTGCTGAGAAGATGAAGGTGAGCAGGCCATGTTCTTCACCTCAAACAGAAAGCATTGTAGATATTAAAGACAGGACTGCCTTAATTCTTTTGAAATGTAGATTCAGTTTTGAGTTAGCAATGTCTGTTTTGTGTGTATCTATGTGTATACCCATGTATGCACGCATGCAAGTGTGTTTTTTTTTCCTTCGAGAATATACTCGAGAGCATGAGAGTCCTGTGCTATTCATATAATAAAGATGAAGTGAGAACAGTAGGAGAACCAAGGTCACCTGATAGTAGGAGTCTGATATTTTTCCTCATAGTATATGCCCTTATCTCTTCTTTACCTTTCCCTCATTTTTAGTTTTCTTTCTTCTTTCCCTACCCCATGGAGTTTAGAACAAGAGGAGGCTAAAGTTTCCCTAATGAACCTTTCTGCTGAATCTCCATTAAATGCAAGGACTTGACATTTGCAGCTCCCCTGTTAACATAACTGAGGCATTGAAAATGCAACAAGCTGGCCCCTCAGAATTCTTTTCAGTCTAACGCTGCTTGGTTCATGCCTCAAGGGAGCATTGTGGCCTGCCTGATGGTCCCCATTCAGTTGACACTACAGAGTGACCAGTAGCCTGAACTCTCATAGCAGGCATGTGTGTAAAACTCACATCTGGCTAAGGGGCTAGCAGGTGGCTTCATGGTTAAGGTGCTGGACTCCCACATGGTCAACTGTGATTCGAGTCCCAGACTTGGTAACTTGGTAATTCATGCCAGGCACATGTATACGCATGCCCAAAAATCCTAAGAGGAGAAGGAATTGCAGCATGGCCATCCCCCTGGGGGTGATTTCTCACTTTCCCTCTCTCTGTCTTTCTCCAGTAAGCACACACGCCCTATGGCAAAACAACAACAACAAAAATGAAACCAAAAATAAAACTCAGATCTGGTTTAAACTTTGTGGTATACTGAAGTGTTTATGTCCTTGAATGTTGTTTTTGTCAAATGAATGTGATAATGCCTACATGATAGACTTCTAAGGAATAAATTATTCATTTATAAAATGCCAAATATGAAGCCTAGTGCTTTGCCTGGTAGGAAGTAAATAAAGGATACTAAGTAGTATATTGTAGATGTCACAGAAGAAAATAAAGAAATAGCCGCAGCAGTGATGGTATCTGATTTTGTAATAGGGTTTTTAAATTTCTTTTTATTATTGTATAGGAAACGATGCTTCTCTTTCACGTAGGTTGCTAGAAAATATTATATACAGTTTAACTAGCATTATATGAGGAAAGATAAGGATGTGGTAGAATGAGTAAGGGTAGGGTAGCCAGTAGAAACCAGTGATCTATGGGGAAAGAGTAAAAGTTAGCAAAATAAATCTTTAAAACTCAGAATCGGAGACTATGGAAAGCCTCCTATAGATTCCAAACCTATGTAATTCAAAGTTTTTGATTCTACAGTCCTTGACCTTGAAGACAACAGACTCCTCCTGAAAAATTACATATTGGATTATCTTGCTTTGGCCCAAATTTCCATGGACATCCTATAATAACTGTAGATCTTCTGTCCTATTGCTCAGCACATTGGATTGTGTTTAATATTATACTATATTCTGTTTGAGAGTTTCCAGGTTTTATTTGTCTTTGGCATGCAGAGCTTTCTGTATGATTTGTTCAAAATTGATGTTACTAAACTACCAACAGCAAGACCTTACTTTTTTTTTTTTTTTTTTTAAGTCTTGCCATGTCATGATTCTCCTGCCTCTGCTTCCCAACTGGGACCACAATCATGTGCCACCATGCCTAGCCCCTTTCTAGGCAGAGTTTTGGTATATTCCCCAGGTCAGCCTCAAATGTGATGTGATGTTCCTGCTCTAGTCTCCTGCATTACTTGCATTACAGACATGTGCCTCTAGTCTTGGCCTATTGATTGGCCTGAAAGTCAAACCTAGGCTTCTCATGTGGTCCCAACTGATAGAGCCCAACATTTTAGCCACATAAACCACTGCAGCTTGGCCAAGCTGTTACTTTTTCTTTTTTCTTTTTTCTCAAACCTGCCAGATGACTTGTGTACTAACTAGAGAAAGAGAGAGAGAATACCTCCCCTTTGGGGCGTGGTCATAGTGCAATCTCTTTCCCTCCATTTCTCCATCTCATCAGGATTAAGGGCATGTATGAACACACAGTACACTTGGTGTGTTTTTTAAGCTATGGGGGGCCAGGACTAGAACCATGGTCAGCCATGTGGAATCTGACTCCTTATGCACAGTGCTTAACCATTGCACTGCAGGGCTGACCTCAAGATGTTACCTTCAAGGTATTATTTGATGTTTGTCCCAATTTCTTCATTCTCCTTTCCACAGACTTGTTTTGTTGCTAGTTGCACTCCATTTGGAAAATTCCAGATTGGCATTAGAGTGGCATTCTGTGACCACAAGTGGAGTTTACTAACTTTCATGGCAGAAATCTCTGGCCAGCAGCCTTCAGGATCCTTTCATAAAGAGGATGATTCGTTACCTACCCCTATGCCTTACACAGACTCACCAATGGCTTCAGAAGCTTACAGAGAGTAGCTTGTTTTGGACAAAGTATTGTTGAAATAATTATTAGAAAACTCACAACTTTGAAAAGGAAATGAATATCTTAACATTAGTTTTTATATACATCCTCTCACACACACAAAATATGTTTTTAAACTTTCTAAGAAAGTTACATTACTAAGATATACCTTAGTCAGGGACTTACATTCTATTTAGAAGAGAAGTATATAAATTGATACCGATTATGAGTAGTTTTTTTATCATATTATGTAGTTAATATGACATAATACCACCTGGTTTTATTTTTTTAATTGTCAGGGGATGCATACAATTGATAGAGAGACAAGACAGGGAGAGGGAAAAACCACCACCTACTGGGGCATGGTCACACTGTAATCCTTTCTCCTCTTTCTCCATCCTGTCAGGATTTGGGACACCTATACACACATGCCCAGGATGTTTTTCAAGCCACCAGGGCTGGGATTCAAACCACAAATGACCATGTGAGATCTGAATCCCTTAACCACAGGTTGTGGTGCTAGCCAAATGAAACATAATTTTTTAAAAAATAGAATTCTTATTTTTCACCTTCTGTGTTGCTTCTAAACATTCTCCATCAAGTTGGGTTAGCGTAAGTTGGGTGTTTATTTTTTATTCATTTATAGTTATGTGGGTTTAAAAAAATAAATTTAATGCCAGAGAGCACATACAAAAGTGAGGGAGAGAGAGACAGAGAAAGTACTCCTAACTTGGCCTGGTCACGCTGCAATCCTACCCACTCCTGCATTTCTCCACCCCATCATGATCCTAGACAGACATTCACGTGCCCACTGTTTTTCAAGTTGCTGGGGCCAAGACTTGCACTATTGGTCAGGTAGGATCCAGTTCCTTCTGCATAGTACTTGACCACTCCACTGTGCTATGGGACCAACCCTGAAATTTTTAGAAAGCTTATTAGGTTATTCAAAAAGGCATGAACCAAAATGTTTGCATAAGTTAAGAAAAATCAGTGACAAGCACCATTTAACCTGTATACTGCCCTGCTGTATGGAAACATACTTTGCCTTTGTACTTCCATCAGACAGAAAAAATAGATCAACTTGGTTTAACTGTTAAGGTTGAAATCAAGTACCTCAACAGAAAAAAATAGGAAATAGAGCCTTAATGTTTGAGTTTTTCAAATTCTCTATAAAATATTCTTGGGTCGTCCAGGTAGATCGTTGCATTTTGTAATACAGGATCATTTTGCCTTTTCTCTTTGGATTCAACAATAACTTGTTTGTTTTAGGTGAGAATGTCAGTTAACCCAGAAAAGACTAAAGTGAGCCCGTCTCTGCTTGCTGTCCCTGACACACTCTCAGTAATACTGTAACAGCTCACCAGAGGACTAGGGGCAGTTGCAGTCCCTGTCAATCCCTGAGTGAAGTCCCTGTGTTGGTGGTGGTCTTAGAAGACAGCCATTGTGTGGCTCAGTAAATCCCAGGTTCGAAAAGCATGGCTTCCTAGTAAGAAAAATGAGATAATATCTAGAGATGTTTTTAAGGGGTCAGACAGCTCCATAAACATAAACTGCTACTCCTGGTATAGGCGCTGCCCTACTACCTGCCGCATTTCCTCTGGCTGCTTCCGCACGATTGAGTAAACAACCTGGTGAGGCAAAAGAGGAAATGCAGTCTCTATGCCCAGTGCTCACTCCTCTTTGCCAGCAGGCTGCTGAGTGTGATGCTCTCTTTGTGAAGTGGACACCTGTCTAATGGGAACTGGATTGTGACCACCAGTTCGTTTTACACAGGCCACCATACAGCTGCCAGATGGCGATGGGTCTTAGCTATTTTGCAAGTCCAATATGGGTTGTATTCAACTCTAGAGGTGGAATACATGTGATCCTTCCACCAAGCCCACATCTCTGCAAAGAAAATGCTTTCAAGAGCCAAGGCTTTGCTCTAATCTCTGTGGAGGAAGAACAAGACTTAAGGAAAGGTAATGAATAAATTAAAGACACACTTTTTTAATCGCATCTTTTAGGCTTTCCTCTCTACCTAATTGCACTCTAATCTGTACTTAGGAGGTACAGTTTTTAAGTGGGACATGTCAGGCTTTTATGCCACAGATTAAAGTCCAAGGCAAATAAATTTGTGACAGCTTAAGAGGCAGAAAGAAGAGTCTTCGTCAAATGGTAGAGTTTGATTGTTTAACCTAGACTAATCAGTAGTTGGACAGCCTGCCACACAGCTTCAGGACAACTAGAATGTTTAGGAGATAAGAGAGGGCCTATCACTCTGGCTTTCTCTTCTCTGCATTAACTGAAGAGCTATATGAATATATGTAAAAACCACAGCTGGGACTATCCTAGCCATGCAAAATGCTGTGTTGACACATATTCCATCATATGTTTGCAATGAAAAGGCTGTATTTTTAGAACACTTCAAAGTCAGGAAACCGTTAAACCCTATCACATCCTTCCCCCCTCTACCACTTCCTCCTGTTGCCCCTAAGAATATTGCCCCCATTTTATAGAAAAGGAACCCGAGACAAAGATTAAGTGATATTTTGAGCAAGGCTTGATAATCCAGGGAAAATGACTAGTCTAGTCTTAAAATCTAATACATCTTCAGTATAATTTTTAATGTTTCCAATTTTTTTTTAATCTAAGCCATGTGTGTTCCACATGAACTTAAATCTGAGCCTTAATATTATATATGGAGTTCAAAAGACAACTTAGTCTCCCATTTTCTTTCTTGGCATTCATTTAAATAAAAATAGGCACATTCTACTGTACTATAAAAAAAATCAAAGCTCCAGGCAAACTTTGAAAATCTCTTAGAATTTGTAACACTTATTTTCCTAGTTATCTCTCATGCAGCTAGCTTACTCGGCTTGTTAGAAGACTGTCATTTGTATCTCTGTAATTTCTGTGCCATGCTCAGAGCCTGGCATGGAGTCAGCTTTCAGTATTAGCTGCAGATGGAATATATGAAATAAATGCTCTTTCTCTCTCTGATCCAACTCTAACTTACCCATTTTTACACAGTTACTACCAAGAAGCAGAGAGGTGATTTTGTTCATTCTTAAAATGTATTTTTGAGAGCGTTGTGTGCCAGGCAATGTGGAGTGACCTGGGGATACAAACACAAAAGCTGTGCTCCAGTGCCATGAGGTACTCAGAGTCTATTGGGGGTATGCAAGGGGTGTGTGTGTGTGTGTGTGTGTGTGTGTGTGTGTGTGTGTAGCGAGGAGAGAGTCAGTAACAGTCTTCTTTCTGATCCAGTAAAGGTAATAATAATTGCAATGTACAAATGAGGAAAGAACTGTTAGAGTTATCCAACTTGTATAGCATCTTGCCAGTGCATGCTAAAAGCTAAAGCTTATGAGGTGTCAGGAAAGGCGGTACACACCCTTAATCCTGTGCACAGTTCTAAAATAGAAAATGTTCACTATACCCCCCAATTCCCAAGTTTTCTCTGTCAGCATCCCCAAATATGCAGGGCTGAGGAATTTCTTATGTACACTCTATTTATTAGCCTGTTTATACTCTTCAGTTATTTTGGGCCAAAGGAAAAAACGCAACAGTAGATCAAGACAGTGAAATAATTTTATGATTTATAAAACTATGCCAACATGAGGTGTGATGTTTAAGTGTGTCTTTTTTTCTTGGTGCCATATTTACCGTTCCTCCCCACCTTCTCTACCAGATAAAAAGCCAGCTTTCAGTAAGAGGATGATAGAGGGGCCAGCAGGTGGTGTAAGTGGCTAAGGTGCTGGACTTCCACATAGTCCACCATGTTTCAAATCCTGGACCCAGTGATCTGAAAGTCATGCTGGACGCATGTGCATGTGCACCCAAAATCCCAACAGGAGAATGGAAGAGAAAGAATTGAGGCATCGCCATCCCCCTGGGAAGTGATTTCTCACTTTCTTTCTGTGTGTCTGTCTTTCTATCTCTCTCCTGTGAGCACATGCGCCCTATGGCAAAAACATACATATATACATACATAAAATTGAAAAAAAAATTTAAAGATTATGGAATTAGGTGGTGGTAGAATCGAAAGGCAGCCTGAGGTAATGTTTAAGAGCAGGCCCTCAGGGATAAAGTACTTGGCTTCTGATTCCTCCTCAGCCACCTCCTCAGTTTGTGACCTGGAGTAAATTACTTGACTTCTCCCTGCTTCATTTCCTAATCTGCAGATTGAGTGAGGTCACATATGTTAGTGCACTCAAACAATGTCCAGCACACAGTAGATGTATCACATCCAATATATTCCATATAAGAAGACTGAAGTATGGAAGTGAGCCATTGCAGGCAGACATTGTTCCCCACTGACACCTCTGGGTTTAGCCTGCATTCAAAACAAATTGCCTTCCTAAGTGAAAGTAGTATGAGGCCTTAGTAGTATTGACAATTATAATAATAACTGATATTTACAGGGAGTTCTCACTCCGACAGATCCTGTTCTAAGGGCTTAATGTACACTATCTTGTGACAATGTGTGTCCTCACAACTATATTATGAAGTAAATATTATTTAATATACTATTTACAGAAAAAAAAAAAAAAAACCCTGAAACTCACAACACTAACACATCTAAGAAAGTGGCAGACATGGAATTCAAACCTAAATAGTTTGTTTATAGAGTCCCTGTGCCTAACAATTTCATTGCTCTGGTCCTGGCACTACCGTAGCATGGAACTGAACTTGTGTCTTTGCCTGGTATCTGGCTTCATTGAAATGATCCTTTTATTTCAGAATGTACACTCCTCTGGAGTATGAGTTGTCTTTGAAGTGTCTCTGTTCCTACCACTTTGAACAGTGTGGGGGTAATCAACAGGTGCTTAATAATGTTTGTTGAACTGTGTTGAATTATTTTCTGAACAGTTCTACTATTTCTTACTCCCCTACCTGAGTCCTGCCATTTTCTCTACCTAGAGATGTTGTTTCTTCTTCCCAATTCTGATTGTTGATAGCCTGGCCTTTCATCCATAATAGCTCTTCCTCCTGGACACTCCATCAGAGAGTAATATCCCATTCCACTGAGATTCCTGTGACAGCCGGTCCCTTGTCCCTCTACACAATGCTTCCAGTGCCATACTGCAATAGCATATGCACTCGTCTTACTGAACTTTAAGCTTCTTGCAGTCAGGGACCATTTTAATCCATAGGTACCTTAGAGAACCTTGTAAAACGTCACACAGGGCTTTAAAGTGGTGATAAATGCTTGCTGATTGAGTAAATGCATTCAAAAGGTGGATTTTTTTCCCCCACCAGCTTATTCTACCCCTTTGTTCTTTTTCTTTTCATGGCACACTGAAACAGAGTGCCCTGTTGCATTCTTGGTTTTTGAATCAGCTGGTGGGCACTCTATGGAGCATGAAAAAATATTGTTTCAACGGAAGTAAGAGAATCATTTTAGGGTGTCACTGTAGTGTGAAAGCTTTGACATTTAAAATAAAATAAGGAAGGAGAAAAACAGTTCACTCTGTGCTTGGAGTCTCTTGCCAGCATAGGCTCTGAGCCCTCTCAGCAGCATGCTCACCTGAAACCCCGCCAGACTTACAGATGTTTCCTTTGGCTCTGGTGTGAAGAACCACACTGCAGTTCTCGGGAACAATTCCATTCTGGCAGGGACTGATGTAACAGGGAGTAGGGCAGCAAACAGAAATTACTTCATAGGTCTTATCCACTTCTAGTTCCTTAGATCCTATGGTGCACATTGCATTTTTCCTTTGAGTTTTTTCATACATCACTGTATTCACCTAGCGCCAACACACACAACCCTTTAATGAGGCTATGAAAACTCCTCGTAGCTGAGTGCATATTTAAAACTCTGCAAGAGGATGATATACTTTGCCTCTGGTCGTGATCCTAGAAGTTCCAAAAAGGTCATATGTAGGTAAATGGAGCTCTTCCAGACTTGGGCTTTCTTCTCTTGAAGACACCGATTATAACCTGAAGGACAATTTATTTTTAGGGACCAGAGAGGAAAGAGGTTCAAGGGGGAATGAGGAAGAAGTTTAAAGTTGCAGTTAGTATGGAGATTCCAGAGGTTAATTGTTTCTCGCCTCTCATATCTTATCCCTGGTTTTAAACTGCCCCTTGTAATTAAATATTCTGCCAGGACACACCCTGTCCAACACTGAACGTATTTACTCACTTTGGTTGTCCCCATGGCCATTAATAATATTGGGTCTTCAGAAAAGTCATTAGTATTTTTTTCTATGCAAAAATGCATCATAACTTTACTGATGACCCAATACTACCCTACCTACCTTCCCGTCAGCCAAATTCAAAATCTTGGAGTTATCCCTGACTGCTGCCTTTCTTTGCCTTTTATGTGCTAATTGTGTGAATTCGATACATCTTTTACATTCTTAACAGCCATTCTGTCTACTGCTACCACTACCATTTGTACCATTTTCTTAGAAGATTGCAGTAATCCTTCTAATGGACTTTCCTTTGTATGATAGCTCCTGTGTGCATGAGAGGCAGAGACAGAGAGACAAGAGTCTGAGAAACACTTGACCCTCAACATGTCAAGTCATTCCATAATGTCCTTTCTGAAGCCTTCCAGGTCCTCAGGACCTTGTGAACACGTGCCTGAACTCATGGTCAGCCATGTGGCTTCCAGGACTGCAGTCCAGTATGTTATGGACTGTGCCACCTAAGCTGGGCCAGTCTTTTTATAACAGCTTTATTGAGACATAACTGATGCACAGTAGATTTCGCATACTGCAAGTATAATTTTAAGCTTTAATATATGTGTACACCTGTGAAACAACTCCCACAATCAAAATAACACACATATTTATCACCCCTGAAATCTTCCTCAGTCTTCTTTGGAATCCCTTCCTCCAATCCCTTCCCCTCTACCTTCTAAACCTCTGAGATGCTGTCTGTCACTGTTAATTTTCATTTCCCATAATTTTATATAACTGTAACCATACAGCAAGTCCTGTTTTTTTCCAAGACTGGCTTTTTTCACTCAGTGTAATTATTTCAAGATTCAATATCAGTAGTTCATTTGTGTTAGTAGTTCTTCCCTCTTATTGTGGAGTACTATTTTATTGAATGGATATATCACTATTTATCAATACTCCTTTTGATGGGCATTTGCGTGGTTGTCAGTTTATGACTATTTTTTTTAAATGCTGCTGTGAAGATTCATGTGCATGTACTTGTGCTTTTGTTTCTATTAGGTGAATGAATATCTAAGAGTAGACTATGAGTGCATCATATATTGGGTTTACATTTAGCCCTTTAAAAGAACAACCAAACTTATTTAGTTACTGTATCATTTTATCGTCCCATCAGCAGTTTCTGAAAGTTTCAGTTCCTCCACCTCCTTGCCAACACTTGGTATAATTAGTATTTCTTTCTCTTTCTTTCCTTTCCTTTTTTTTTTTTTTTTTTTTTTTTTTTTTTGTAAATTTGCTAGAGGCCTTGTGCGCTCATTCAGGGAAACAGAAAGACAGGGAAAGTAAGAGAGCATCCTCGTGGAATGGAGGATGGTCAGCTGCAATCTCTTCTCCATTTCTCCTTTCCAGGATTTTGGATACACATGTACATGCATCAGGTGTATTTTTCAAGCCACTGGGTCCAAACCATGCAGTTGGCCAGGTGGGACTCAGCCCCAACCACCATGCCATCTGCTGGCCCTATAATTAGTATTTCTAATATATGCATAGTGGTATGTGTCATTGTGGCTTTAATTTTCATTTGCTTTAATGACTCTTGATAATAATCTTTTCATGTGCTTATTTGAAACCTGTCTATCTTCCTTGGTGAAATGTTAATTCACCATTTTGTCCATTTTAAAATTGAGTTGTTTCCTTATTGTTGAGTTTTGAGAGTTCTGAATATGCTTTCTATTCAGGTTTTTTTATTAACCACATGATTTGTAAATACTTTTTGACAGTCTGTTGTTTTTGTTTTTGTCTTTTCGTCTCTTAAAAATCTCTTTTACAAAGCAGAATTTTTTTTTAAAGAGAGATTTTTGTTATAGGCCACGTGTGCTCACCGAAGAGACAGAGAGACAGAAAAGTGAGAAATCACCCCCTGGGGTGGTGGCAACAATCTCTTCTCTTCTCCTTCATTCTTCTCTCAGGATTTTGGGGCACACACATGCACCTGGCATGAGTTTCAAGCCACCAGGTCTGGGATTCGAACCTGAGTTGACTATGTGGGAGATCAGTGACTTAGCCATTATGCTATCAGCTGGTCTCCAAAATGGAAGTTTTTAATTCTCATGAAGCTTTATTTATCAACTTGTTCTTTTACTGATTGTGCTTTGCTTTGCTTTAAAGCAAAGAAAACCTAACTCAAGTTCATAAAGGCTTATTCCTCTTTCTTCTTCTAGCATTTTCAGCTGTAGGCTTTACATGTTGGTCCTTGATCTATTTTCAGTTAATTTTGTATACAAAGTGAATTACTTTGAAGTGTTTTATGTATTTATTTTTTGCACATGTTTATTGAACAGTTCCAGCACCATTTGTCCTCTCCCCATTGAATCCTTTCTCCACTGATTGTATCTTTGTCAGAAATAATTTCTCCGTGTATGTGTAAACTTATTTCTGTGCTGTTTGATCTATTCCATTGATCTTATTTACCTATCTTTGCATCAATACTACATTGCATTGGGCACTGATGCTTTATAATGTGTCTGAAAATCAGATCATGTTAGTTGTTCAACTCTGATCTTTTTCAACATTGTTTTGGCTATTTTAAGTCCTTGGTATTGCCTTATTAGTTAGAATCGGTTAGATAGTTTTACAATAAAAGTTTACTGTAATTTGGATTGGGAATACATCTGAGCAATATTGAGTCTTCCAACCCATGAAACAGTGTATTTCTCCAATTCTCTAATTTTTCTCACAAGTGTTTTATATTTTCTGTGTACAGGTCTTTTCACATCCTTTGTCTGATTTATCCATAAGTATTTTAATATTCTAAATAATATTTGTATTTGCTATTTCTAGCTAGTTATTCTTAGCATTTAGGAATACCAACTGATTTTTATATATTAATTATATATCCTGCAACCTTGCTAAACTCACTTATTAGTTCTGGTAGCCTTTTTAGAGATTAATTAAATTTTGTACATAGATGGTCACATCATTTGCAAATAAGGACAGTTTTACTTCTTTTCCAAACTAGGTGTATTTTCCCCCTCTTAACCTGCCTGTACTAGCTAAAGTTTCCAGTGCAAAGCTGAATAAAGGTGGTGAGAGCAGACACTGTTGTCATGTTCTTGACCTTAGGGGAAGATCATTCTTTCACTAGAAAGTACTATGTAAGCTTTAGGTTTTTTGTACACACTCAATATGAAAGATATGTCTCTTGCATTTCCATTTTGCTGAGAATTATGATAAGGAGTGGATATAGGATTTTTTTTCAAATGCTTTTTCTGCATCTCTTGAGATAATCTTGTTGTTTGTTTATATATATGGAAAATCACAGTGATTGATTTTTTATGTTAAACAAGCCTTGCTTTGTGGGATATATCCTACTTGGTCATAATTATAAGATTCTTAGGGCTGGCAGGTGGTGTAGTGGTTAAGGGTGCTGGACTCCCATATGACTGACTAGAGTTCGAGTCCCGGACCTCGCAGCTTTCTCACTTTCCTCTCTCTCTCTCTCATTCTCTCACTCGGTCCCTGTCTGGCGAAATTAAAAATAATAATAATAATAAATGAATAAATAAAGTTAAATAAAATAATTCTTTAAAAATATTCTGCTGTTCAAATTTATTTAGAATTTTTGTATCTGTGCTCTCAGGAGGAATACTATTTTGTAGTTTTCTTCTAATTTCTTTGGCTTATTTTAGCATAATATAACCCTAGCCTTGTAAAGTGGTTGAGAAGTGTTCCCTCCTCTTCAGTGTCCTAGAGAAGTGGGTTTAAGAGTAGTACTGTGCTTATTTTTGTTTGGTAGAATTCATCACATCAGTCACCTGAGCCTCAAATTTTCTTTTAAAGAAAGTTTTAAACTGCAAATTCAGTTTCTTTAGTACATATACTACTATTCAGGTTATCTATTGTATTTCTTCTGAAGTGAGCATCTCTCAAACAATTATGTTCATTTTATCTAGTGGTTAAATTTATCAACATAAAACTGTAATATAATATTCTCTGAATATCTATAAAATCTGTAGTGATGGCATTTTTCTCATTCTTAATATTGGTAATGTATGCTTTTGTATGCTTTCAGTCTTTTCTTCTTCACCTCTGCCTTGAAATTTCTTTATTTTGTATCTGTTCAAAGAACTCAACTTTTTATTTATTGCTTTGTGTTTCCTATTTCATTGATTTTCACTTTTTGTTATTGCTTCCATTATTTTTCTTACTTTGGGTTTAATTTGGTCACTTTTTTAAAATTTTTTAAAGACAAAAAAGAAAAGAAAATCATGTTAGTTGTTGTATACATGGTACACAAAATCTTCACCAGTTACACATCATGTGTAACTTCCTGTGTTACAGTCTTTCTGCCTCCGCCTCCTGAGTAGCCTGCATCACTGGCATGTGCCATAATGCTTAGTTTTTTGAGGTGGATCAGGAATTGAACCAAGGTCTCCAATGTGGTCTCAGCCAGCTAATAATAGTATTAATTAACACATGCTACCATGGCTATGCCTTATTTTTCTGGGTTTTTTTGTTTGTTTGTTTTTTTTTTTTTTTTTTTTTTTTTTTTTTTACGGTAAATGCTGAGGTTTTTGATTTGAAATCTTTCTTTTTTTTCCTTATGAAAGCATTTAATGGTACATAATACCGCTTAAGTAATGCTTTACCTATATGCAACAAGTTCTCTTATGTGTGATTTCATTTTCATTAAGTTCAGAATACTTTCTAATTTCTCTTTTGATTTCTTCTTTCTAATTTCATTTTATGTAGTTAGAGAGGATACCTTGTACGGCTTGAGAATTTTTAAATATGTATAGACTTTTTTGATGTACCATAGTGTGACCTCTATCTTGGTAAACAGTCTATGTGCATCTGAAACAAATACATAGCCTGTTGTTCTTGGATAAAGTGTTTTATAGAAGTCAGTTATTTTATTGATAATGTTCTATAAATTTTCCACATCTTTAATGATTCTCTAAATACTTATCCTATCAATAACCAAGTTGAGGTTTTGAAATATCTGATTATTATTGTGGATTTGTCTATTTCTCCTCTTAGTTCTGTTAGTTTTTGCTTTATGTATTTCAAAGTTTTATTCAGTGTATAGATGTTTAGAATTTTGGGGGAACCAGCAGTTAGCGTAGTGGCTATGTTGCTGGACTCCCACGTAGTCGACCGCGGTTCGCGTCCTGGACCCGGTGGCTTAAAACTCATGCTGGGCGCGTGTGCGTGCGTGCCCGCCCAAGATCCCGAGAGGAGAATGGAATGTCCTTTTTGAATTGATCTTTTTATTGTTTAAAAATGACTTTGTTATTTCTGGTATTATCCTTTGCTTTGAAATCTGCTTTCACTGAAACTAATAGAGCCATTCCAGCTTTCTTTTGACTAGTGTAAAATGAGATATAATTTTACATTTTTTAGCTTTAACCTATTCATATCTATATTTAAAGTGAATTTCTTATAGATAACACATAATTGGGTCTTTATTATTTTTTAAGTATATTTATGTCTTTCATCACAGATTCAGAGAGGAAAGACCTCAGAGGGTCCCCATGCCATGTTTCACCTTCAACTTCAGCCAGCCCATGGGCATGTGCCAGGAGGTCCTGGAACACAAACCCAGGACCCTTCCCGTGTGGGGCTGCGATACTGCTGTGCCAATACTGCTGTGCCACTGCCTAGACTTAGGTCTTTCTTTTTTGAATTGCCAGGGAGTGCATGCAAGAGAAAGAGAAAGCACCCTTCATTGGGGATGTGGTCCTGCCACAATCCTTCCTTCTCCATTTCTCTATCGTGTTAAGATTTTGGGTATACACACACACAAACACACACACACACACACACACACACACACGTGCTTGGTATGTTTTTCAAGCCACTGGAGCTGAGATTTAAACTATGTTATTTATGTGGGACCTGGCTCCCTTAATCACTAGCTTATAGAGCCATCCCAGATCTTACGTTTTATAAATCCACTCTGATAAACTTTGCCTTGTACTTGGAGTGTTTAGATAATTAACATTTAATGTGAATATTGATAACGTTAGTTTAAATTTGTCTCTCTCCTTTTTTTCTCCCATCAGTTCTTTTCTCCCCTCTTTTTCTGCCTTTTAAATTTTTTTTATTCCATTTTATCTACTTTGTAGCTTAATTAGCTGTGACTTTGTTGTTTTTGGAGTTGTTATAGACTATTTATTACATAGCTTCACCTTATCACAGATTATTTTCAAGTATTATACATCTTCATATACAGTATGAGAATCTTATGGTAGTATACTACCATTTTTCCTCTTCTGTTATTACCATACATTTGACCTGTACATGTTATAAACTCCATATATTATAGTTTTTATTTAGTTGATCAAATTTCTTTAAATAAATTTAAATAATGGCCAGGAGATAGTGTGAAGGCTAAGGTGGCTAGATCACAAATGGCCAACTTCACAGTTCAAGTCCTAGACCTGATGACTTGAAAATCACACCAGGCGTATATGTGTGTGTGTAACCAAAATCCCAAGAGGAAATGGAGTAGAAGGGATTGCAGTGTGCCCATCCCTCCCCCTGCCCCTAGGAGGTAATTTCTCACTCCACCCAACTCACTCTCTTTCTCTGTCTCTGACGAACACACACACCCTATAGCAAACAACAACAACAACAAAAAAAAAAAAACTTTATATAAATTTATCCATGTAGGGACTATTTCTGGCATTCTCCATTACTTTGTGTCAATTCATATTTCCTTCCAGTATCATTTTCCTTCAGCCTAAAGGACTTCCTTTAATATTTCTTACACAGTTTGTTATCTGGTGGTAAATTCTTTCATATTTAGTATGTCTGAAAACATTTTTTTCACTTGTTTTTAAAGTATAAATGATATATATATATATATATATATATATATATATATATACACACACACACACACATTTTTTTTGGCTACAGAATTCTCAGTTGACTGGCTTATTTTTCTTCCTGTATTTCAAATATTCTGCTCCACTGTCTTTTCACTTGCATTGTTTGTAATGTCATTCTTTCTCTGTATATGGTCTTCTTTCTTCACTCTGTTTTTAATAGTTTTTCTTTATTTCGGAACCAGCAGTTAGCGTAATGGCTATGTCGCTGAACTCCCATGTAGTTGACTGCGGTTCAAGTCCCAGATCTGGTGGCTTAAACTCACGCTGGGCGCGTGTGCATGCATGCCCGAGGTCCCAAGAAGAGAATGAAGGAGAAGGGATTGTGGCATGGCCATCCCCTCTGGGGGGTGATTTCTCTCTTTCTGTCTGTCTGTCTCTGTCTTTATGGCGAGCGCACGTGCTCTATAGCAAAAACCTCTCCCCGCCCCCCAAAAAAAAGTTTCTCTTTATTTTTGGCTTTAAGTAATTTAATTACAATGTGTCTTTTTAAATATTTCTTATTTTTGGAGGTCATTGAGCTTTTTGGAGCTATAAGTTATAGTTTTCACAAAATTTGGAAAATTTTCAGCCTTTTTGACAGATATTTTTCTGTCCTCTTTCTCTCTCCTCTTCCTTAAAACTACAATTGCTTATATATTTGGCCTCCTGAAGTTGTCCTCCCATTGTGAGCAGCTCACCAATGTGCTCTTTTTCTTCTCTTTTTTTTAAGTTCTTTTCTGTTTCCTTTTGAGACAGTTCATTAAGCTTTTCTTCCACAGTGCTTAATCTGTTGTTAATCTCATCCAATGTCATTTTCATCTCAGACATTATAATTTTTAATCTCTAGAAGTTAATTTGGGTCATTTTTAGATCAATTGGAACATACTAAATACAGGAATAATGATTGTTTTAAAATTCCCGTCTGCTAGTTCTAGCATCTGTTATCATTTCCCACTTTTAAGGTAAGGCCTTCCTGAGCCCTCTACCCAACAAGCTGTGAATTGTACATTTCCATAGTCTAGTTGAAAGGAATGACACTGTTCTGAACCTAGAATCCTTTCAATTGGTTCTTTTCCTTGGCCTTTGGTAGCTTCTTCACTCACATGCATTGATTGATACTCTACTGAATACTCAAGAGGAACCCTCAGAGAAAGGTTCTGTGGCATTTTCTCTTCAGCTCTCTCATCTCCTGAACTCTTTCTTCCCTTGAGAATTTTAACAGTTGCCCTTCTCAGCTCCAAATTGTCAGCTTGGCGAGTCTACCAGATTCCGCTCCTGTTATGTTTTAGATAATTATTTGTCCCCTAAAGGCTCATGTTTTGGAATTTGATCCCTGGTGTAATAGCATTGAGAAGTAGTGAGACTTTTAAGAACTGAGGTAGTGAATGGCTCATGGAAGCATTACTCCAAAATGGATTAATGCATAGAAAACAACCATAGATACCAGAGACAGTGTGGGCGAAGGGTGAGATATGGCAGAGAGTGAGAGATAGAGAATCAAGGATGGGAAAAAAAAAGCAAAATATACAGGAAACAAGAAATGGAAAATTATTTGTTGACAATAACTCGTATGTTGATGTGCTTGATTGAGCCAATATACAGTGTATTCTGGATGGAAAATCTCATTTTGTATGCTGCAATGATGTACAGTGAATGAATGTAAATAAATAAATTTAAATAATAAAAAAGAAAAAAATAGAAAACAAACAAACCAAAAAAATGGATTAATGATGTCTTAAGAGACCTAGTGAGTGCCAGCTCTCGTAAGAAATGGTTAGTTCTATGAGAATGGGTTATTAACGAAGGAAGACGGCTGATCCTAGGTCTTTCTCTGTGTATGTGCCTGCCAGCAACTCTGCTTCTGTTTGCCATGCTGTGATACCACCCCAAGTCTTCAGACTTTATAGCCACCAGAAGTATGAGTCAAATAAACCTCTATTCTTTATAAATCACCCAGTCTCGGGTATTTCTGTAAGCAGTACAGTAGTAGATTAAGACAGCCTCCTCTCATCTCCCTGTGCTGTGACTTGGCAACTCTTTTAGGGCTGTAAGCCACTTGCAGGCTAAAAAGTTACCCATTTAGACCAGAAGCTGACATCTACTATTCTCAATTATGTTTCTTTACCATTGTGCTTTTCTCATAGTGCCTTTCTATTGATTCACAGGAATCACAGTGCACGTTATAGTACAGGCACCTTCATTGATACCACATTGCCTAGTAAATACAGTCCAGATACCTGGCCTTGTTTGTCAGGTCCTCCATAAATGATTCTAATCACACACACACCCCCCCCCAGGGGGATGGCCACTCCACAATCCCTTCTCCTCCATTCTCCTCTTGGGATCTTGGGCACGCACGCACATGTACCCAGCGTGAGTTTTAAGCCACCGGGTCTGGGACGCGAACCGCAGTCGACTACATGGGAGTCCAGCGACATAGCCGTTACGCTAACTGCTGGTCCCAACAGCTCACTTTTCTTCAGGATCTACCAGTTCCTTCAAAGTTTTCCTTCAAGGTGAAAATAATCTTCTCATTTCTCCAAACTCTTTATAGATGTATATGGACCTGTTTGTTCAACCTATCACTCATCACATGATAACTTTTCTATATACATGTCTTATCTTCTATCAATTCCTCTAAGGCAAGATTCGTATTTCATTTACGTGCTCTTAGAAATATGAAATTTGTTTATATCCTCAATCCATTTTGAGTTGATTTTTGTTCATGGTGAGAGATAGGGGTCCAGTTTCTTTCTTCTGCAGGTGGATATCCAGTTCTCTCAGCACCGTTTGCTGAAGAGATTTTCTTTTTTCCACTGGATTTTGTTGTACCTTTTGTCAAGGATTAATCAGCTATATGTTTGAGGTTTATTTGGGGGTTCTCAATTCTGTTCCATTGGTTCATCTGTCTGTTTTTTTGTGTGTCAATATCATGATATTTTAATTATCACAGATATGTAATATGTTTTGAGATCAGGAAGTGAGATGCCTCCTACTTTATTTTCCTTGCCCAGTACTGCTTGGTGATACAGGGTGTTTTATGATTCCAGATAAATTTTATTATTTTGGTTTTTTTTTCTACTTCTGTGAGGAATAGCTCTGGTCGTTTGACTGGAATTGCATTGAATTTATAAATTAATTTGGGTAGGATTGACATCTTGATTATATTAATTCTTCTAAGCCAGGAACATGGGACATTTTTCTACTTCTTTATATCATTTTTAAATTTTTTAAAACCATTTCATAGTTTTCCTTATAGAGATCTTTGACATCTTTGGTCAGGTTTATTCCTAGACAGAGTAATGCCACTCTTAGGTATTTACCCAAAGGATAGGAAAACCCTCAGTCAGAAAAACACTTGCACATCCATGTTTATTGCAGCATTATTTACAACTGCTAGGACACAGAACCAACCCAAATGTCCAGAAACAGAAAAGTGGATTGAAAAATGTGGCATATGCATTTTATGGAATACTACTCAGCCATAAACAAAAATGAGACCCTGATATTTGATACAAAGTGGACAAATATGGATGACTTAATGCTAAGTAAAACAAGGCAGACGATGAAAGACAGACTTTATATTTTCCCACTCAATATATACTGATGGTCTGCAATCAGTATATATTGTATATTAGTATGGCAAAAAATATAAAAGTTTGGAAAGTATAGTAGCAGGAAAGGCAACTGTAGGTACTAAAGATAATAAGGATGGGGTCAGAGGGGAGTGAGTAATTGCGGGGGAGGGAAGGGAACAGGAGGAAAAACAGTAAATTGAATTGACACAAAAATGAAAAGTTACTTGCTGCTGATGGTATATATGATAATGTCTTTGTCTTGACAGATATGCACTGTATTCATGCTGGGAAAAGCCATGTTATACACTGTAAAGATGTATAGTGATTAAATATAAATAATAAAAAAGAAATATGAAATGTGTATATACCATGCTCTTAGAAATATAAAATGTGTTTATGATAGACAATCCAAATATAACCAGTCAACACATTTATTGGGAAGTTTAGGAATGAAACTGAATAGGTATTGATATAAATTCAACCCAGTGATAAAGAATGTTCCAGATTAACAGTAGCTGAGGCAACTCAGTTGTCTCTAGGATATTTTGATCTTACTCCTAACTTAGCTAGATATATCTCTTCTTTCTTTTCTCTGTCTCAGTTTGCAAACAAGAGTTGCCCTTTTCTCTTTTAAAGAATGAACTCTAAAGGCAGAAATTTTCATTTAGCTATCTTTGTATTCCCACAACCCAGCCCTGCACCTGGCTCAAAAAAATGGCTGTTTAATCACAGCAGTAACTTTCAATGGGAGGTATTCTCAAAAGAATTTTCTTTAAAAATCCACAAAGCAGGCTGTTCCATGGAAGTTTGTTAAGCATAACTTTTGTCTTCCAAATTTTGTCTGAAATACTGAAAGCATTCCAGAAAGGATAAAGAACAGAACTTAAGTTCTGATATCCAATCACTGGGTTTTCTATCTCTTTTTTAAAAAGTTCATGGAAATGATTCAACAATTACACGAGGTCCATGTGGGTGCCTAGAGTAGTCAAATTCAAAAAGGCAGAAAGTAGAATGGTAGTTCCCAATGGCTGGAGAAGGAGGCAACAGGGAGTGATGGTTTAATGGGTCTGACGGTTCAGTTTTGCAAGATGTAGGAGCTCTGGAGATGTGTGGGGTGTGACAGTTGCACAATAAAGTCAGTATACTTAATGCTTCTGGTTTAGACCCTTAAATTATGGTTAAAGTGGTAAATTTTTAATATACGTGTATATACTTTACTACAATAACATAAAAATAAATAAATATATTGACGTCTGGCTATGTTTATGGGGCAATTATAGATTTACATCTCAGTTCCCTGATATTAGACAAGCTGCTTATTCTCGCTGCATGTTTTTCCTCATCTGTAAGTGGGGACTGATATACTGGCAAGTACCCCATTCAGTGACTGTTAACATAGTGGTGCTCTTAAACGTTGGGCTAATTCTTTCCCCTTTCAGCTGCATAGTGAAGATCTTACTCTGATAGTTCTTTCTAAGTGTGGGCTTGGAGAATGAAGGAGCCAGAGATGGTGGCTTGAGATTGGGCAGTAGCTGTACTTAGTTTATCTTCATTAGTTGAAGTAAATGCCTCTGTCTTCATGTTTATGAGAAGACGTATCATACCACAAGAACCTCAAGACTGAGTTTTTGGGAGTTGCCCCATGCAGGAGATTCTGAGCTGTCTGTTGGTGTTGCAGTGGGGAAGAAACCTCTGGTCCAGAATATATCATGGAGCATTAGCTGCCAACCTGTTGGTCTCAGGAAAGCGACCTGTCAGGAGGCACAGAATGATGACAGCGCCTTGAAATTTGAAGTCATTGACTGACTGGGGGAAAGTAAAGCTCAGGGTAGCCCTCTGCTTACCCTTGTATTTCCTTTAAGTGTATATTCTCAGAATATATACTCCCTACCTTTCCTGCCTTGCCAAAGGTCAGAGTTTTTCCAAATCACCAGACTTGCCTTCTTTTGAAAGTAAAAGAATATTGGGACCAGCAGATGGCCTAATGGCTATGTCGCTGAACTCCCATGTAGTCGACCACAGTTCGAGTCCTGGACTCGGTGGCTTAAACTCACACCAGGCATGTGTGTGCGTGCCCAAGATCCAAGAGGAGAATGGAGGAAAAGGGATTGCAGCATGACCATCCCCCCTGGGGGGTGATTTCTCACTTTCTGTCTCTCTGTCTCTCTCTGTCTCTCTGGCGATCGCACGTACCCTATAGCAAAAACCTCTCAAAAAAAAAAAAATCACAAACAAAAGAGAAGGAAGAACATGTAACATACAAATGCTATTTCTCTGATTTGTATTCTTCTCCTCCTTGTCATCAGTGCAGTCTCTGTCCCTATTGCAATTCTACTTCTTTGAAACTTTGACTACCTGAGGAATTTTCCTAGGGCAGTATCAAGTCAGTGTCATATTATGGGTTATTGCTGTTTGCCCAGAAGAGCCAATTAGTAGTGAAGGATTGTCACCTGCTCATTTCTGGCATCCGGAGCATCCCCATCAATTGTAAGGAGACAGCTGTCCCACCTGTGCAACCATGTGGACCCTTGGGCAGGAATCTTGTCAAGCTCACACTCACTGAGTACACTGCTTTGTTTAGTCACGGTTGAGAGGGGGACTGATCCAGCCAATCCCTAATGCTCCAATGACAAGCACTGAGGAATCACTGCCTTCTAAATTAGTATCCTGCTTTGTCCCAGCAGGGTTGGAAGTTAGAGAAAACAATGTAGTTAGAAGCACCCACTAGCTACTCCCTTTATTCTAGTAGTACGACAAGGCACCAACTGTTTTTGAGTCCCAGGAAGCCATTTTTCACATGCTGAGTAGCCTGGAAGCAAAAATGTGCCACCACATTTTTGCGTGGCCCTGCTACCATGCAGTGTCAGTCACTAATACCAATGGACTAGACTCCCTGAGAGCTAGGTTTCCATGGGAGTCAGACACTCCATTTACCCACCACCTCCATGACAGCTGCCCCCATGATGGTCTGTCACAATCGTAATAAGAAAGTCAGGAACAGGGCCAGGAGGTGGTGTGGTGGTTAAGGGTGTTGTACTCCCACATGGCCAACGGTGGTTCGAGTCCTGGACTTAGCAGCTTGCTTTCTTACTTTCCTTTCTTTCTCTCTCTCTCTCTCTCTCTCTCTCTCTCTCTCTCTCCCTCCCTCCCTCCCTCCCTTTCTCTCTCTCTTCGTCTTCCTCTCCCCTCTCCCTCTCCAGTCAAATTAAAATAAATAAATAAAGTTAAATAAAAAAAAAAAAAAAAAAAAAAAAAAAAAAACCAAGAAAGAAAGAAGAAGAAAGTCAGGGACTTCGTCCAGACAGTAGAGGTCAGTTGCCCATCCTTCAGAGTTGTTTTCACAGGGTTGATAAGAGATTCAGATGAGATGCCATGATTTACAGCCCTGTTTCTACATTAGAGTTACCTAGCGAAACTGAAAGCAAAAATACCAGTGCCCCAACTTTACTCTGATGAGTTCAGATTTAGTTCTCTGCAAAAGGGCCTGAGCAACATCTAAAGATTTTTCTTGTGATTCTAACCTGCAGTCAGAATTGAGAGGACCAAGGTAGACAAGGCAATATGCTTTGATAAATGTAGCATGGCATTACTGTCATTATATTCCCACTCATTTCTGGGATGTCTAAGAACCTTAGCCCTAACCTGACTAATGTAAAGATTGTATTCATTCATGACTTTTTTTTTTTTTCTTTTTTTTTAACATTTTTTCCAACCACCCTCCCAGGTCATCTTTAGGAAGAATTAGCAGCCATGTTCACAGCCCTGAGCACAAATGTAGCCTCTCATCGGACTTCTTATGACTTATCTGTAAAATATCATAATAGTCTTTCCCTTGGAGAACATGGTTTTCTTGTGGGCTGAGAAGCCAGGCCTAGCCTGTCCTAGATTATAATTGCTTCCCGGTTGGAAAACCCTTAGGGGCTCCTTCAGCTAGGCAGACAGGTGCCAAATACAAGGCGAAGGAAAGAATGGTTTTGATGGATAAGGTAGTTAATTTTGGTCTCAAAAATCTTACAACTGAGGGTCTGTAGGAAATCACAGGTTTATATGAATGTTCAGAGAACTCAGAAGTTTCACAGTGACAAGATAAGTGCATTAATTATGTTTAAATGAGTACAGAAGAAAATTTCACCACAAACTACATTAACTAAAGAAGGCTCTCTCCAGTGGGATGAAATTGAATGAGCGTGAAAGCTGTGGGCCTGTTAATGTTCTGCCAGCCCTCTCTGGGGCTGGTGTGGTCTTCAGCCAGGCCTCCCTGTTTGTTACACCCAATGGAGGATGTGTTGGGGTGGAGGGTGAGGAGAAGAAGTGAATCAAACCTGCCTGTGGTGGGGTTTTAGCCGAAGAAATAACACTTTTTGAGGGTTCAGTATATTAAAGTTTTTTGCTATAATTAACAATGTAAGTGTACAAAAAGAATATGATCTTTTAAAACACTGCTTGATTTTATGCATGTTATATCATTTTATTAATGGAAAAGCATTTCCAAGAAATTCTGAAATATGCCTCTGTGGTGCTTCACATTTATAGATCTACAAAATATTCTCAGGGTAATCCTGGTAAAGAGGCAGAGAAGGTTCAATCATCCTCATTCTGTGAGTGGGAAAACTGAGATTTACACAGATTAGTCTTCACATAGCTAAAATATGGTAGTTAAGAGATTAGACACATAAAAAGCTCTCATTTTGATGTTTCGTGTTTTATCATTTTTCATGGCTTTTTTATGTCAAGCTTTTAACAATGAAGATTTTAAATTGAGTTTTCATTTCAAAATTAAAAATGAGAAAAATCTTGAAATGAAAAAATTGGCCTTTGCCGAGTCACCCCAAAACGCCTATACCTTTGCCTTCATCTAGCCCTCTGGAATCACTAAATCCTTTTTTCTGCACATGTCCTGCAACATTCAAGGTCCAAATGTTGATCACTGAAATGTAGGAGGAAAAATAAAGTTAACTACATTAATAGTGTGTATCTTTCATATATACTGTTCCTAACCACCCTTTTGTTACTCTTAGCAAAGATCAGTGACATATTAATATTATGCTATTTTATGATGAATATAATGGTAAAGTTGAATAGAAATGCAGAGAGTTAGAGGGCAGCACCTAGATCTGGAAGAAAGCTGACTTTGGTTGCAAACACCATGAGGAAGTTCAACTCGATTTGTATCTGCTGTTTCACAGAAAATGGCAATCCCTCATGTTTTACAGTACTGTCTGGACTACGAAAGTACTGATGGGTTTTTGTGGGACGAGCCGTCATCTCAGGAAGGAATGGAGGTGGGCTTCCATCTCAGTGGCCTCTACTCTGAATCACAATTTTCAATGGGCCACTTTAGTCATCCTGTGGCACCAGTTCCATCTCTGAATAATCGGGACAATAATGTCTTTCCCCACATAGTTTAGAAGGAGCTTTTGAAGTACCCTTTTGGAAGCTGTAGAAAGCTATCAAATCTAGGTTCAGTGCTCAGCTCTGAACTTCCACTCACCTCCTGTCACACCCCTAGGTGTGATAACATTTCTCATGGTGTGACAACAGAGTAATGTCACACTTGACGCTTTTTCTGTCCTTTTCTTAGGTATCCCCATAGTGCCTTCTGAGCTTGTTAACTGCTGTTTTGCTCACTTTTCTGTGCCAGGAATAACAAGAGCATGGCAGGTACCAAAAGGAGATCTGATGCACACAGTAGGTCATTCCAAAAGGGAAGGAGTGAAAATTGACCGTCCCTGACTTGTACATCTGGGCTTTTGCTATCATGCAGTCCTTGAAGTCATGCTTAGGTACCATTTCTTTTTATTCCTTACTGGCCCTCAGTCACTGGACATGAACCTGCCACATCCGTCCGGGCCAGCAGCAATGCTTGCGGAAAATGTAATGCTGCTGAAGAAAGCAAGATGAGGAGGTGAATAGTGTTTCAAGTTTTGACTGCCATCTGATTGGAATTAGGACAGAAATTAATTTACCACTCCTTAGGCACTATAAGCCAACCCTTTAGAATGCCTGCTAAAGAAGAAGGGAGAAAAAGGAGTCACAGTCACCAGGAGTCCGCAGCCAGTTCCCACCTGGTAACATTTTATATGAACCGGCACTGGTATGCTGTATATCATTTATCTTCTGATTCCTTGTTCCACATTGCCTCCCACTTGAGGCCAAGCACATTACAGCTGTGCCAAAGAGTGGGTGGAAAAATAGCCTTATTATTAACCCAAGTTGAAAACATAATGACTTTTTGAATGTCTTCATTCACAGATGCAGTTACACAAAGTATTAATACTCCTTCTTGAACATGACAGAACAGTCTTCATTTAAACTTCCTTTGTCCACATCCTTGGTGAAAGAGCACCTCATGGGAAAAATTAGTCCCTCGAGAATTGCTTTATGCTTTACATTTGCATATAGTTTGAATTCATAATTGGGCTATTTTTATTGGCTAGCAGCTGTATTATCATATAAATCCATGAATATGTAATTTAGAGTCATTTAGACCAATCATCCCTAAGTAACCCTGGATGTGAGCAGCATCAACCACTTTTTAGAGGAGGAAAATGAAGACAAGGCAGTAACTTGCTGAAAGATATTTGACTTCTGTATGGTGGATCTGGGCTTTTAAACTAGGGAGTTTGCATGCCCTGTTAGATAATAACTTCTATTTGTTCAGAATCCATTTACTAACAGGGCATTTTCACATGGTTCTCTAATTTAAAGTTTATTTCTTCCTTGAGAGAGTCAAAGAGAGAGGTATCCCCAGCAGGGTCCTCATGACCTATCCCTGTTGTCAGCCAGTCCAGATCACCGACATGTGCCTGGCACGTTCAGGGAGGTCCTGGGACATGAACTGAGAACCTTGCCCATGTGAGACCAGTTGTGTTACTCCTGCAGCACCACGGGGCGGGGGGGCGGGGGCTGTGTTCTCTCATTTATTTTCAAGGTGGGAATTAACACTTTCATTTACATTAAAAAGGAGCCTGTGGTTGAAGGAAGTCAGTGACTTTGCCCACATCTCTGTGGGCACCATCTCTGGCTCAGGCCTGTGTCCCTTATGTTATGCTGGGGTCAGGGCTGTGGAATCAAGGGCCCTTTCATTGTAATGTACAACGCTTCCTTTTCTCTCACCTGTGTAAAAAAGATTTTATGGCTTAAGTAGCATCCATCTTCATCTCATGTTTCAGTTCCCATAAAATAAATACTAAGGTAGCAAATGGTCCCCTATCAAATGTCACAGAGTAAAAAGAAAACAAGGTATTTTCTGTACTTTCCAGAACATGGTTTAGTGTCTGGGTTGCCTGATACCTGTAGTGAAAACAGCGGCATGTATTAGCCATCTCTCAATGAGCTACTTTTCTGCTAAACAATACACAGTGGAAATAAAACTATTCTCTGTGCTTTGCTTGGTGCACTGCATCGACTCCCACTGCTATTTGACTTGCACAATTAATGGCAACAGGAGGAGAGGGAGCAACTCTTATCTTTATTCCCAAATGGGTATCTGATATTTGGATACATGTAGACAAAAATCTGTTCCATTTACTGCATGTTTAGCATATTGGCATGTATTTACGCTAATTGTAATTCATTTTTTAGAAGGACTCTTCTATATCTTGTTAATGCTAAGCATTTCATTAAGGACATTTCCTTATGTTTTGTTTGGTACTACTTTCTTAAACATGTATTTTTGTGGCAGCTTCAAGGCTGTTGTAAAATACTACACTTTTTTAGCACAGAAGTTGCATTCAAAGTTACAGTAACTATATCACTTGGTAACCAGACCCCCTATAATATTGTCAGCCTTCACCAGGGATTTATTGCTTTAAATTGGAATCAGCTGATATGTGGTTCCACAGTTTTTAACTCTGCAGGGTTAATCTGGAACCTGCTGCTACGCATGAAATAGTTGTTTTATCTGCCGTCCTAAGACTGATGAAATGTGTAAAAGATGGCTACGTAATCAGTCCATTATCTCCTGGTGTTCCAGTTTATTCTGTCCTTGTGGCAGTGTACGATCTCAAACATACTTATTCTGCTGTAGTTAACATGGGAACTAAAGGCAACAACTGATAAAAACTACATTCAGCAAGCCCTTTCCCACGTTGGATAGTTCTACTTGTTACGTTCTTAGAGGAAAAACACAGGTGGTGACGGGCAGACCTCCGAGGAGCCTGGAAGCTTAGGGCAGGACCTAGGAGACAGAATACTTAATCTATTGCCAGTGTCTTTTTCTACCTTTGATCTTTTGTTTTTAGATAAATTTGATTAGACTAGACTTTCATTCACTCACCCATACATAGGTAGGCCCCTTGGAAATAAGGATGCTGATGCTTAGATTTTTCTTCTTTTGTTCTGAAAGCAATAAAAAGATATTCAGTTTAAAAATGTGGATTAAAAATAGAGAGACCAGTATCCATTTTTTAACTTTCTCCTTTCATAGCTAGTAATTGAAGGAGACCCGAGAGGGAGAGGTCATAGGGTCTGTTTCAGACCTTGCATTTTCTACAAAGTTCACCTAAAGGAAAGCACCATAGATTTTTTTTTTCCCATAAACTATGTAGCCTCAAGAGGTAATTATTCCTGTTTACAAAGATGTTAGCAGTAATCCATAGACTGTTATCGATGTTTCAAGAAAGGCCCAAGACTCAAAATCTTTTGTATAAAGGTCTGTCAATTAGATTACATAACTTGTCTTTGAACTACAAGCGGAACATGAGTTTTTCATTCAATAGGAGGAAAAAATACGTAATAAATTGCGTTACCGGGCAGTTTTCATCTTGGGGACTGGGAATGTTTACCTATAAGGTAACCAAGGATACCTTATGAACAGGAGTATACCGAAACCCAGAGTAGGACGATGTGCAGTGATGTAACTAATTTTTTTTTATAAGTGAGATATTCTTAAGGAAGAAATGAATCATTTTATTAGACCTCAAGAATATGACCTCTGACGGGAACCAGCAGTTAGCGTAATGGCTATGTCGCTGGACTCCCACGTAGTCAACCGCGGTTCACATCCCGGACCCGGTGGCTTAAAACTCACGCCGGGCGCGTGTGCGTGCGTGCCCAAGATCCCGAGAGGAGAATAGTGGAGAAGGGATTGCGGCGTGACCATCCCCCCCCCCCCCCGGGGGGTGATTTCTCGCTTTCTGTCTCTCTGTCTCTGTCTGTCTGGCGAACGCACGCGCCCTATAGCGGAAAAAATCTCTCCAAAAAAAAAAAAAAAAAAGAAAGGATATGACCTCTGGCAACAACATTTGTAACTGGAGATTAATATGCCATTTGATTAAGAAGATAGTATAGGATATAGTCTGCTTGTTTCTGTGATGTTTTCTTCTTCTCCCTGATCGAGTTGCTAGTGGTCTCTTGGCTCCGCCTTCTTTCTTGAATAATGACTAATGACTCCCAGATAGACTTTCAGCCTTCCAGCCGAACACTGCTGTCATTACTTGAGGGTGGGCAATTCTTGCTATTATTGCCTGATCTGAAGTACCTGAAGTCACCCTCAAGCTGTGTTATATCATTTGCTATGTAGAGTTTGGATTAGACACATCTGGCCTGGAAAGGGGGCTGAAGAGAGATTGCCTCCACCACCACCTCCACCCCTTTCTGAGTATGTCTTCTCTTTAAAAAAAATCTGGGTAATTACATGGAGTCTATTTCTAGTCACAGTTAAGAGCAGGCCTTCCAGTCTCAGCTTGTCTCTTATAAGGAAAAAGCCATCAATATTTTAAAACCTGCTGACAGGCTAGAAGTTAGCTCGATGGCTGGAAATTTAGAATTTTGTTTTTGTTTTTTTTTTGGTTTTTTACTCTCTACAAAATCTATTTATTGCTTCTCTAAAATAGCAGTACTGAGGGAAGGCTTAGCATAGACCAAGGGATCTGATGAAGACTAATGAGATAAAGACAGAGTCTTTAAGCTTCAGATAACCTAGAAGTGTCCTAATTGGATGGCCTGGATTTCTCACCTGGGAGCTTTCCAGAGCAGCCAGCACCCAGATATGCCCCTGCATCGATGTCACAAAACTGGGTCGTGGCTGTATGCTCCAGAGAAAGGATTTTAGCACAGATCTTCTGGGACAGATTTTGACAGCCCTTCTGGATTTCTAGTTCTGGTTGAGAATGAATGATGTTAAAATTCACTCCAACTTTTTAGTTATCATCTGAATGGCAAGGGAAGAGAGTTGAGGGAATATATTAGTTCTTTGGATCCATTAGAGAAGTTACAGTTTTCAAGAATAAATTAGGCTGTATGATTTCTATTCTGCCTACACATTTTTCAGGGATTGTATTCATATTTATATGTAGATTTCTCTCTTATAGCCAAGCTTACCTTTATAGCTCCTTTCAAACTTTTAATTTTTCTTTGTTCTTATATCACAATGCTAAAGATTAATAGCATCTTTTTTTTCTTTTCCGGAGGTTTTTGCTATGGGGTGCATGCACTTGCCAGAAAGACCGAGAGAGACAGAGAGACAGAAAGCGAGAAATCACCCCCTGAGGGGGGATTGCCACACCTCAATCCCTTTTCCTCCATTATTCTCTCAGAATCTTGGGCATGCACACACACACACACACACACACACACGTGTCCAGTGTGAGTTTAAGCCACCAGGTCCAGGACTTGAACCGTGGTTAACTACATGGGAGTCCAGCAACATAGCCATTACACCAACTGCTGGTCCCAATAGCATCTTCTTATAACACGACTACTTTGCATCCCTTGTACTGTTTAGATTTACCTGAAAACTCAAACAAGGATGATAAAGAAGAGAGATTAATTAATATATCACATTTATTTTGTACCAGCTCTCATAATTTTCATAGACTATAACATGATATTTATGATACTCTGTTGTATATAGACATGCTCTTTTTTGTTGTTATTCATGATTGTGTATGTGTGTGTATGTGTGTGCACATGAGAGGGAATGGCTAGGAGAGCACCCTTCATAAGAATTGACCACACTGAGATCCCCTTCTGATCTACCAGCTCAGCAGGATCCTGGGCACGTGCACCTAATATGTTTGCGGGCTGACTAGATCAAGGATTTGAACTGTAGTCAGCATGTGGCTTCCACATCCATAATCTGGTATCCTAGTCACAGAGGCTATAGCAACCAACATGTGATTATTTTTATGAATACTTTGGAGGAACCTTAAACAATTGCAGAGCTATCAAACACTGCCTGCTAGCTCATAACATGCCTAGGAAAATGGTACAGGATATTACCTCTTCCCTGTGCCAAGTTGGCCAAAGCCCTCCAAGCTGTCTCAGACTTCTGTACCCTCTGCATAGACCTGTCTATCTGGATTCCAGAGTCATTTGAAACTGCTAGTAGGCTAGAGAAGTCATAGGGGAGTGGATTGGAGATAATCCTGACTGTTGGGTCAGTGTTTTTAAAAGTGCTAATGAAAGGAAGGGAGAAAAGGTTGAAGAAGAAGACAAAAGTTAATTTTTGTGTTTGTGGGCTAAATCTCACCATACAAGTTCTTTCCCCTATGAGCAGATGAAACTTAAGAATTATTTATTAATGATGATGAAATGTTAGGTAGGACTACCAGGAAGTATTAATATATTTTGCTCTTAATCTGGTCAATTTTACCATGTAATTTGTTCAGAAAGTGTGTATCAACAAGAAACTGCCAGTCCAGGTTTAATTGTAACATTCTCTCCAACTGTCTCACTTTCCTAAAGCCATTCACCAATTTCTCATTTTCTGGAACCAAATTCTAGGACAGGGAACCAGCAGTTAGTATAATGGCTATGTCGCTGGACTCCCACGTAGTCGACTGCGGTTCGCATCCCGAACCCAGTGGCTTAAAACTCACGCCGGGCGCGTGTGCATGCGTGCCCAAGATCCCGAGAGGAGAATGGAGGAGAAGGGATTGCGGCGTGACCATCCCCTCTGGGGGGTGATTTCTCGCTTTCTGTCTCTGTGTCTCTCTCTGTCTGTCTGGCGAGCACACGCGCCCTATAGCAAAAACCTCTCAAAAAAAAAAATTCTAGGATAGACTCATTTTGATACTTCTGGTATGTTTTCAATATAGTCAGTTTGGTTAGTCCTCTGAAATATGAAGGTATGAGGCAGAAACAGCATTGACATTGTTTTCATTGTTTTAGGTATATACCTGTTTTGTCTTTTTTAACCACTGGGTATTGTATTAATTAGGATAGGGTAAACTAACAAATAGACCCCAAAATGCATTAGGACTTAAAACATAGAAATTTATTTCTTGCCTACTTTGAGAATCCCTTCTTGGTTGGTATGGAGCTTTCCTCCACATGATGATTCAGGGATTCAGGCTTCATCTATGGTCTGACATTTCCCAAGTCCCTTCTTCTTTTTTTCCATCTGTATCCATCCAAAAGAAAAGGGAAGAGAGTATAGAGGACTCATAATATTTAACCATATAGTAAAATCCCTATCTTCAAAGCAAATGTCACTTCCACTCTCATTTCCTTAGACTGTGTATAGTCATATGACAAGGGACTAGCTAATGTGGTTTACCTTATGCTCTGCTACAGTCTTGGCACTTTGGTTGGGGAGAATAGATTTCAGTACACAGTGGCTGATAGTCTCTGCTAAAGCTGTCCTTTGTTGTTTCTCAGACTTCCTGGAGGATAAGAATTTCAGGAAACAGTTATATAGGTTACTTGGCCTTTTCCCTGAAGATCCTGAACTATGGATCTGTCTTGGTTCCAGGAATCTATGTTTTCATGAATACTCTAGATTATTATTTTCAGGAAAGTTTAAGAAATACCGTTTTAAGAGGTAATTAGTTTGTAGAAGAATATTCTGTGTTTATTGAAGTCTTCTGCTAAGAATTGTAAGAAATTCTAACAGACTAAATGGTTGAAACCTAATTCCTGGCACCCTACTTTTAGTTAACTTTAGTCTTACAATTTGGCTACAGGCCTCATTGTGTAGACAAGATTATACTGTGGCTCTGCTATGTGACACTAACACATCTGATCTGAATTTTTCTTGGATTAACTAATGGTTTCATTTTGTTGACCAAGCTTAACAATCATTTTTGACATAGGATTTTATGGTTTATATCATATACCTGAGTATATTACTTTATATGACAGCTCTTCAATATATAGGTCAGTGCATAAGATTGACTAGTAGTGAAATCTTAGGATTTTCCACCATTATGGTCATAAGGTTGAATCCTTTAGGAACCTATCATCACAGAATTTAAAAGCATAAGTATACTATGCTTTGGGTTGAATTATTTGTCAGTCACCAAAAATTATCTGTCATTCAAAAACATTAAGATAGGAAGCTTGTCTACCCAGCCTTCCATATTGGAAGAGGAGTAACAGTCTGGAGAATCTATCTGGTAAGATTTTCACAGTGAATATGAATCCTACTCCGTTTTTTCCTTGCTACCCATCAATCATATGGACCATGTCCATTTCAGCAAATTGTAACGTGGTCAGGGAATTCACACCAACTTTAATATTAGCCTAAGACAGTTACACTCAGGAAGCTATCTTCCTCACTAACATCAAAATATCTCAGGACCTATTGGGAAGATATTTAGAAGTATCTTCTGTTTTGGATTGCTTGAGCTATTGATCTTCCTGTTATAAAACATAATTTAAAACTAACTGTGAGACTCTCGGTGGTGGGAGAAAATCTCTTTTAACTACCAAGAAGTATTATTATCATTTGTTATCTGCACAATTAGGAAGTAATAGAGTACAGCAGAGACTCTGCCACATAAACGATCTTTGTTGCCTAGAGCTTTTTAGCTCATTGCAGAGTGTTTTATAACATGCCTTCCTTCCCCATCTTCATAATTGTGTGTGTGTGTGTGTGTGTGTGTGTGTGCGTGTGTGTACATGCGCAATCATTTGCAGTCCAATGGCCTTTAGTCCAAAGGGCTAAAAGACTGAGAATCCATCTTCATCTAGTCATCTATGAAGAAACAGGAGCCTGTGGGATATTTCTTTCCCCTTTTTTGGTAAAGGTTTAATAGAAGAATCAGTGTCATTGGCAGTGATTGAGAAAAATGAAAGTTTTTAGATCAAATACTACAGTGTGTATGCTGTTCTGCCTAGAATGAAACCTAGTGGCTGCTCATCAGTGTGTGGCATGCAGAATTTTCTGTAGTCCTGAAATCAAGGACATAGTTCATTTTCACTTCAGTGGTTTTCTAGAGAGAGATTCTATGGCAAAGACAACAAATCTTCTTTCTACCTGTAACTGAATGAGCAATTTACTGTGCAGCTAAAATTCTAGAACATCAACTCAGTGACTACGTATTATATTTTTCTTGTATCCATAATCAGATATACTTAATTTTCTGAAAAATTAAAAGCCATGTTCAATATCTATCTGATTAGAGATTTGGAACAATAGAGAAGTGGCACAGACTTTGACAAGAGTAAGTCTACCTAACTGGATTTGGCACCAGGCTTTGTCAGTGAACAAAGTTGACTCTCCGTCAAGATATCACCTCTTACTGGGAGAAGCACTTAAACTAGATTGCCAGTATCCCTTTATAGTCTTCAGTCCAGCATTTAGAGTTGATCATAGTTAATCAGAACCAGCCCTTGTTTGTCACTTCCCCCTTCAGACACTCACTTTTCCTATTTCATGACACTGTCTCATGCCCTGGTACCTGTGCCCTCACTGTATAAACTCTTTTATAATTTTTCAATTTGACTAGAGAGAGACAGAAAGAGAGAGTGAGAAAGCAAGCCACCAGTCTGGGACTTGAACCTGTGGGAGCTCAGCATCTTAACCAACATATCACCTGCCAGTCCCAACTCTGGCATGATTTTCAGACCTCTGGGTCCAGAACGTGGACTGTGGTTGGCCACGTGGAAATCCAGCGTCATAACCACTATGCCACCTGCTGGCCCACTCTCACTGTATAAACTGTTATCAAAAACCGTGGTCATAGATTTATTTATACCACAGCATAAATCATTGAGAAATCAAATTATGGTGTTGCTTTTTCCAAGAAATTTTTGTTTTGCTATGAACTTAAGCTTCAAACTAAAATGATGAAGAGGCAAGGAGAAGGGTATATGTAGGATTTGCCTGCAACAGCCTTGATTTTTATTCATTACCTCAGAATCATTATCAACATTATCCCTTTTGCTTTCATAAGAGTCTTCAATTGGATAATAAATTGTTTGATTGGTCTAGAGGAAAACTTCATGATGCCCCAGAAGTTATATAGTAGAAGGGAAAAAAAAAAAAAAGAAAAAAAGAAAACACCACCTTTTCTTTGGTGTTTTCTGTGTGCTAGACTCTGGGCTTTGTACTATGTATACATTATCTTACTAAATGAATTGAACAGAATTTATTCTACCTAACCATTAAACCAGACCTAGCTTAGGTCAGAAATTGATAAACTATGCTAGAGTCATAGAGTCATTTCTTGGGAAATGAACTGAACAGGGTTGCATGGGCTTTTTTTTTTTTTTCTTTTTTAATCATTAGTTATCCAAATCAAAAAGGCTCATGGAACATGAAATGCAAAAACAAAACAAAACAAAAACCAAGAACCATATTGCTATAGGGAGAACAGATGAGAAAACACCCTGAAGAGAGCCAGTCACCAAGTATTTAATAGGAACCTCCATGCCTAGCACCATGCCATGCCCTGTAGAGGGACCAAGGAAACCCAAGACACACTGCTGCCCCCAAAGAGCTATGGTTATTGTGCAGGTGACATTAGAAAAAAAGCAACAGGATCACAATGAGATGTAGTCATTTACCAAGTGTATGACCTTTTCCTACATCTTAGCCTGTGGTCAGAGGAGCTCTCAAAATGAAACCTGAGCTCCTAGGAATGCCTTTGTTCAAGGGGTGCCCAACACATAGGGTGGTTGATGCCTCAGTTTCCTACCTGACATTTTCCTCTCCTCCTTTCTTGATATAAGGCATTCAGAATGCCATGTCTTCATGTGAAGCTCAGTTTTGCTGCTTTCTTCTTCTGTTGTTGCAAAGATAAAGGGAAGTAACAGATCTGTGGTCAGACTCCTTTTACAGTAATGAAACCGGGGCAGGCTCATTAGACATCAACAAGTTTTATTTCATATCACTAACTGGGGAAATTTTTGCACCTTGGGGCATACCATAGAATGTACAGTGGGGAAAATTTTGTTGTACCCTGAATAGGGAGATCAAAATGATTCCATTAAAATAGATTGACTCTCCAGAGGCCATGTAAATGGATGTTCAGAGTGGTCAATGGGTGAACCTGACTAGTTTCAAGTAATTACTTCAGAAAGCAAGGCAGCAAAATCAATTCTAAGCCGTATTAAAGGGCTCATGGTCATTACATACAGAAGAGGCTCCTAGCCCACCGGTCCATCCAGCTCCCAGTTGGTTCAGCATGTGGCAGGCATGTCCTTGCTGCATTTTGTATGTGTTTCTCAGGTATGCATAGGGTCTGTTTGGACTCAGGGCTTTATGACAAAACATTATTAACTTAAGGTGAACAGTAACCTGTAACATTTATCAAGCACTTTTATGTGTATGCTGGGAGCTATGTTATGCATTTGCATAAATTATCTTATTTCACATAATAACTCTGATATAACAGTTGTTACTAAGTGGCCCATATTATAAGTAAGCAACAGTGGCTTAGAGAGATGGAAGTCATTTGTCAAACAACCAGTTAGTTGTAATTGCTAATTAGGAATGGCTATCCCTCACTCACTGCAAAGGTTATGGATGAAGCAGGAGAGACATATCCAGTAGCATTTTGAGATCCATCACGGTCTATGCCTTGAGAACTCAGGGACCAAGGATGCTTGCCTTTTATATCACTAAAACTTCAACTTATACTTGGCTTCAGAAGGGCATTTCTTATATGATTTTCACTGTTTCAAGCAGAAACATAGAAATAGCTCCCTGTCTGATCTATATACGTATAAAATGTGGCTTAGTTATTGTGGAGTGTGGTAGAGGCAGTTATACTGGCCAGGAATATTAGTGCACTAGACCCATATTCCACATGAAAAGGTCTAATTACAAATCTGTAGCCTAATATATGGTTTCTCTAGCCAAAGGTTGGCCTCGCCATTTCACTTTGACTGTAAAGAAACAGAGTGAGGACGTAGATAAGGAATTCTTGTTCCCTTTTAAAAAAAAATCTTTGTTCTATCCCTGGTTGCAAATGCACCTTTTGAGAGTTCAGATCCACTTAGAACAGATCAATAAAAAGTTAGAATACCAGTGATCCTGCTGATATGTGCTGAGGTACAGAGCTGAGCTGTATTTTATTCAGGCTAACAATAAGGGGCCTGTATTCCTAGTCTAGCGAATACAAGTTGAAGCACCATCAAAGCAGAACAATGAAGTAGAGACTTAAGAGAGTGGCCTGCCCTGTGAGCATCTAATAGCCCAGTGTGCTCAATTGAGAATCATAGGAAAATAGATATGATTTTAACCTACTCTCATTGCCACTAGGCTCCTAATTATAATGCCAGCCTATCCTCAAGAGGATGTATACTATGAAATAACCTTATATTAGAAACTCCCTCTTAATGAGGTCCCTCAGTACTTTAGAAACTAAATCCTTTTTAATTGGATTCAAGACAGACCTACTCTATGCCACATTTAACCCTGTGCTTCCTTCCTTAATATATGTGAAGCTATCTTGGTTAACTAGGCCTGAAGGCTGCTCAGGCCACTTGTCCCCTGCATGAGCAGGGTTCATTACCATTCCGACTGATACCCAGTCTCTGCCTCACCAGCAGTAATCCTGGGAGATAGGCCACTGAGTGATCCCATCACACCAACCTTAGGGAAGCTGCCCAGTTTGGCCTTCTGGGTGGTTTATGTTCAACCTAAAGTTATGATTTTTTTTTTATTACCTTAAGAGGAAAACTACCCTAGAATTAGTATGTGGAAAGTAGAAAATATAATCAGGTGCACTGTTTGCTTATTATCTTTTATTACAAAGGTTGAATGATGTTTCCATAACAAAGGAGACTGCTTGCTTTCTTCCTGCCATCCCCTTTGGTGCCTTGGCAAACACGTGCATCACCCAGAAGCTTAACCATTTGGGGAGCTCCCGATGTAGCTAAATGCAAGGATTGTCCCATGGGGGAAAAAAGGATGACATTAAAATTCTTTAGATACTTTTTACAGCTATTAGACTTTTGAAATGGTTTAACATAAGTGGCTTATTTCAGAGAACCAGGGAAGGGGAAAAAGCAGATTCTAGCAATTTTGCCCTTGATATCTTTTCTATCTGTGTCGTGCTTTAGTTGAAACTTACATAATAATAGGTAAGGAAGTGTTGCAATACACACATAGCTATGCACATCAGTCCTCAGTTGTGTTCCGAAAAGGCCTGGAAATGCAGTAGCCTTAATCTAGGTCTAAATAAATAAATAAAAGAGAGAAAGAGAGAAAGGAAAGGAAGAAGAGAGGAGAGGGGAGGGGAGGAAAGGGGAGGGAAGGGGAGGGGAGGGGAGAAGGGGAGGGGAAGGGGAGAGGGGAGAAGAGGAGAGAGGAGAGGAGAGGGAGAAACTGCATTTTCCTGGCAGAAGACTTAGAGAGCGTGCCTGTCTTCATAGGGGCAGAGGAGTAACAGAAGATGGTTCCTTCAAGAGAAGTCCCCAGGGCAGCAGAGGTTGGCAGCCTGGATTTCATGGCCAATTAACAGCAGTGCAGTTTTGTGCATCAGGTGAAGAGTGTGAGGGAAGGTATGGGGTTGCCACTGAGCCTGGTGAGACCCTCACTCCCTCTCTGGCTGAGATGTTGACTCAGATTGGCTGTCGGGAGTACTCCTACTGGGGAGGTGAGTCAGGGCTGCCAAGGAACATGGGATCACAGCCCCAGGCAGTCCAAGGAAGATACGCACATCTTGCTTCATCAGTGACTGTTTCCCAGGGGATTCCCTTGGGATGGGATTTGGAAATTCAAACAGTGGTGTCCACATAACTCAAGTACTAAAAGCAGAGCAGCAACATGGTTTCTCTGCTTCCTAGGTAGTGGCCAGATGGTAATACTTTTTACATCAGGGTGCCAATTATATCAAACTCTATAAAACTAAGCTAATTGGATCCGGTTTCATTAAAAGTTGATTTCTACAGGATGAGGCATTTGTGTTGGGTCGCTGCTCTTCTAGCTATGGAAATTCCACTTTTTAGATAGGGAAACACAGGTTTGTCTTAGGTGGCTGTTGGAGAGATTTAAAACAAGAGAGGTTCACGTTACAAAGGACAGTTTAAGTGTCCTGAGAGGAGTCTGAAGCAGTGGGGGTCTTCCAGAGTAAGGCAGAACCTACTGAGGTGGTTCAGAGAAGTTTCTCTTTTTTTTGACAGGCAAACTTTGAAGGGTGCTCATCAACCAGTAACAGGATGGTTTCACCTTTGCCGTTTGCTCCTTGTGTGACTGGAGGTAGTCTCTAACCTGCAGACTGCCCTCTCCTTTTCTGTAAATGGGGAGGTGGGGTAGAAGGTTCGGCTGCTACATTTTAGCTAACTGTAAAATTCTGTGATTGTAGAAAAAGTGCGTGTAAGCCTTGAGAAAGCAATGCCACATTAACTTCCTCCAATTTTCTTTAACTTTTTATAAAAAAAAAATAAAGTTTGTCAGTTTTTTCCATGAGAGAGAGAGACATAGAGAAAGAAAGACAGACACACAGAGAGACAGCATTCCCAGCAGGGTCTTTACAACACAGTCTACCCCCAGTTTTAGCCAGTCTCAGTCACCAACTCTTACTTGCCTGCCATGTACAGAGAGGACGAGGACCCAGGTCTGTCCATGTCAGTTCAGTTGTGTTCCTGTGTGACCGCTATGCCACCATCTGTCCCCTCTGATTTTCTCAGTTTCGAGTTTTACTCAATAAAAAGTTTGAGGCAAGAGGATATAAAACAAACCCCCTCACTTTCTCGCAGTTCATTTACCTAGCTGATTTTTGCTTTAGTTGCCACTGTTTTAATCCCCCTTGTCCCTATCTGTTTGTGTCATTGCAGCCATCTTGATTTGGCATCTAAGGACAGAGAAACCACCATAAAGAAATTGTAAGGAGGAATGCCTAAATGCATTTAGCGGCAGGGGCCTGAATTCTACACATAGCTTGTGAAATCAGTAGCGTTAGGTACATTCCTTCTAATGCTCCTCTAAGCAAACAATGTTTGAGGCAAAAGTGGAAAGATCGAATACCTAGGAATAAACCCAGGCCCGTGGAGGCTGTGAGCTACTAGTGTAGTGCACCTGCCCTCATTTTTACCTGCAACACAGGTTCTTCTCCTTGGTAGGTGGACTTGAGACTGAGGAACAGGATTCATTCATGACTCACTAGGATACCAGCTCACCTCCTGAAGCATTTGTGCGCTTCCTAAGAATGGCATTGTGTTATTGTCTTTTGCCTGAAGATAGTGAGTGTACAGTCACTTTCTAGACCACCCCAAAAAAATAAAGAACACTGAACTTTATTTATTTTTTTTTAAAAAGTCCCTTATGTTTTTTGTTTTGTTTGTTTTTTTTCGTTGTTGTTTTGTTTTTAAAGTCAGTGTTAAGTTTTCTTTTAAAATTTAATTCTGGGGATTTTGGGGACCAGCAGTTAGCGTAATGGCTATGTCACTGAATTCCCATGTAGTTGACCGCAGTTCGAGTCCCGGACCGGGTGGCTTAAACTCACGCTGGGTGCGTGTGCATGAGTGCCCAAGATCCAAAGATAAGAATAGAGGAGAAGGGATTGCTGCATGGTCATCCTCCCTGGGGGATGATTTCTCGCTTTCTATCTCTCTCTCTCTCTCTCTCTCTGTCTTTCTGGCGAGCGCACGCGCCCTACAGCAAAAACCTCTCCAGAAAAAGAAAGAAAGAAATTTAATTCTGGGGATTTTTAATGGAGTTTTTTGAACCTTTAAGTGCTTTGTAGAAACTGAAAGTAGGGGGTCCTGGCAGGGGTAAAGCCAGTGATTGATAGCAGTATGTGGAAGGTACACTTGAGCACAAAGTGTACCATTTAGATCAAAACCTTTGGACTCTGAAAAAAAGCATTAAATTCTCTACATTGTGTCTAAGATTGAGGGGGAAAAAAATAGATTACAAAGGGAATCAAGTATGAGGAGTATGTCTGCTTTGGGCTTAAGCTGGCCTGCATGCTACAAGAAGCAAGATCCCAGCTGCAGTTTGACGAGTGTGAAGCAGGCACCTGCCTTGCTTGCAAATATGTGCACAAAGGAGAGCTCATTCACTGGGAAGAAAGACCCATGGTTGGCGCACTCATTTAGTCTTCCAGGGCCTTAGTTCCTTGATCTATGAGCCCTTACAACTCAGAGGCAGGCTGTACAAGAATTTTTGGTTCACAACATGACAATTTGGTTGATGTCCTAAGTTTAACTATACTTTGAATTGAATTTGCCTGACTGGACGTTTACTCTTTTTTTTTTTTTTTTTTAAACAAACAGTTTAATCATCAGACCATCATTCTATTGTTGTTTTCAAATGTTTATTTGTTTAGATTTAGAAGGCAATGCAGATTTCTGTTGAATGCCCATGAAGACCTGGTCACGCTACTTTCTTTGCCCTGGGTCAGTCCTTACGTTGTACAGTTATTTCGTATTTCAGAAAATGCTCCACAGTCTTGCATATGAAAATACACCGACAAGTAGCATCAGAAAAAAATTGGCAATTAGAACTAGAACATTCCCGAAAGGCTTTCCATCATTTAAGAGAGCACCTTCCACAGGGGAATTTATCCTCAGTGCAAGCCATTGGCTCAGGAGAGCCACACAGAGTGTTTCCGATACCAGCATGGAGTTGGCTCCTGCCCTTGGGAGTATAAATTGCTGGCATGTGATCTGAAATCTCTGTCTTACAGTTGGCATGTGACTATTTCAATATTTGAAAACCATTCCATTCACTGACTTCCTATCTTTATACATGGATTAAAAAAAAAAAAAACAGACACAGATATAATAAGTGTGTCCATATTTTAGAGTCAGAGACATTTTTTTAAAAAAACTGACTCTTGGGAACCAGCAGTTAGTGTAATGGCTATGTCGCTGGACTCCCACGTAGTCGATCGCGGTTCGCGTCCTGGACCCAGTGGCTTAAAACTCACACCGGGCGTGTGTGCGTGCGTGCCCAAGATCCCGAGAGGAGAATGGAGGAGAAGGGATTGCAGCGTGACCATCCCCCCTTGGGGGTGATTTCTCACTTTCTGTCTCTATGTCTCTCTCTGTCTGTCTGGCGAGCGCACATGCCCTATAGCAAAAACCTCTCCAAAAAAACACCTGACTCTTAAAAATGGCATCTCCAGAGTATTAAACCCTAGTTATTTCCTCCCCAATTTGGTACGGTTTAGAGACCTCAGAGAATGTTTCGTTAGTGTGGTGTCAGTGTTATAAGGACAGAACTTTTAAATCTGATCTTTGATATCATTCCCTAGGTCTGTGCCTATACTACCCTCCACACTGAAGAATGTAAATAAATTGCTGTTTGGCTCAGGTTAAGCTGTGATATAAACTGGTTATTTCTACATAAGCAGTACATTTCCCTCTGTATCACCAAGAGTTTCCAAGTAAGGATTTTCAAGAGAAACAGCTGTGGTTTGAAAAGATTTATGTGAATCCAGATGGTTTCTTAGAGGATAAATCTACTTGATCATTTAAAATTAAAGTCTTTCAGTAAATTTGAGTGCTTTATGATTTTAAATATACACGTGTGTGTGTGTGTGTGTGTGTGTAAACCACTGGCCTGTCTTATCTAGGGCTTTATCTCTGGAAACAACGAAAACCTCATAACAGTGTCTCAAATTATCCAGCAATTAAGCTGGCAAAATACCTGAGGGAACTCTTTGTGACAGCAGAAACTATTAGTGAAGAGAGATAGGTAGACACGAGCCACCTTATCTGGAGTATGTGGCACTCAGCCTCCGGGAATTGCCACTCTCAACCCCTGATACGTGATGGTATAATCACTTTCTCACAATTATAATACTGAGTACAGATTGCTTTACAAGACAAACATATGCAACTATATTGCTCAAGTTACCAATTTCTGGGAATCTGGGGGGCAAAAGGCTCTGAATCCCCCTGATAGGACTCTGAGGAGGTAGACAGAGGGTGACAGACAGGAAACTGGAATGAGGTGGGCTTTTCGGTAGCTCTCTCTTCCCTTGGCTCCTAGTGTTTTCTTGCTACACCCTAACCACCCACAGATACTCACATGAGGCCTCATATAGCCACCTTCCCAGACATCACTCTGTCCCCAGGATCTTTCGTCTGTACTTTCTCTGTCTTCTGTTTCCCTCCCAGGGGCTCTGTTCAAAGTTAAGCAACAGAAGTGATTCACAGAGAGATGTTAGTGGCCAGTAGGATTTAATCTGTGACCCCTCGAGAGCATGTACAGAATCATCAGAATCTTCTAGCGATTAACAAAAGGGAGTCATCAGTAGTAGAGATGTTGGGTTCTGTGTGGACCTAAGACTGTGAAACTTGATTCTGGAATCACCTGTCAAGTTTTACCACTATATCTATTTCACCTGTGAATTTTTAAATTTTGACACAGAATAATATGAGGGGATTCATAGGCAGGCACATGAAAGATGGTTTTTTTTTGTTCCAAAGTCAAAAGCTTTCATTAATACACAGAATTATGGAAAAGTAGAATGCTATAAAGCAACTTAGCTGTGGAACATCATTTTTTTTTTTAAAGGTTTTTGCCATAGGGCACATGTGCTTGCCAAAGAAAGAGAGACAGTGAGAGGGAAAGTAAAAAATCACCCTCTGGGGGATGGCCACATTGCAATCCCTTCTTCTCCATTCTCCTCTTGGAATTTTGGCACACATGCACATGTACCCGGTGTGATTTTCAAGCTTCCAGGTCTGGGACTCGAACTGCAGACAGTCATGTAGGAGTCCACATGGGAGATCTGGCTTTCTATCTGCCATATCACTTTCTATCTGCCCCATGTGTTCATCTTTTCTAACTTGGCTGTTGCCACTGGCAGAAACTCCTGAATGAATGACTAAAAGTGGCACAAATTGTGAAGTCTAAATACTTACTAGACATTGTGAAATGAACAAAATAGAAAAATGTGCAGCAGCAAAAATTATCAGCACTAGCAGAAATAGGAATGACACTTGCTCAGGCATCTGACTCATCAAACTGCACCAGCCTCTGTTGACCCGCAGAGTCCCTTGTCCAGTCACTTTTCTTCTTTGATACAGAGCAGGACCTTTCCCTTCACTTCAAGGACAACAGGAAAAGGGGGTTTGAGGAATAAATCCTGAGACCTGAGGGACTGGCCCCTCAGATGCAACCACTGGTGAGTGTTTTAACCACCCACCTTACACTGATGTTTGAAACACAGCCTGCAGAAGGAGGCCAGCCTGCCCCCTGAATCTGATTGCTGAGCCATCTGGTATTACAGCTGACCTGGAAATCTAGTACATTTCAGACCTGTGTTACAGCTGGTGTAGGGAAATCTAAGAGACAGGTGGTTCCCTTAACAGCTGTATGTTCAGTTAGGGCCAGCAAGAAAGAAAATTTCATCCTGAGCATTCATTCATGGGTTTTTTGGGATCTGTAGTATCTTGCTATCCTTTTGCTATAATAACCATTTTACGTGTGTGTGTGTGTGTGTGTGTGTGTGTGTGTGTGTGTCAGAAACAGCTTTTAAACCATTGTGATGTCTCTCAATGTGTACAAAGTGCCACAGAGGGGAAAACACTAATTGCTACATCTAAGGGACCTGTTTAGATTTGGAGGTCTGTATTTATCCCCAAAATTTCAAGATAACTAAGAATTGTTCTTATTAAATGAATCATTATATAGACTAAATGAAGCATAAAACTCTGTTAGTCCTGTAAAGGTAAATAATAATTTTGATTCTTTTTTTTTTTTTTTTTAATCATAAGAGGGTACATGCACTTACCAGAGAGAAAGAGTGAAAGTAAGCATCTCAACAATGGGACGTGCTTATATCATGATCCCTTCTTCTCCATTCCTCTCTCCTATTGGGATTTTGGGTACTCACACATATGCACTCTGCCAGTTTTTGTTTTATTTTTAATAATTATTTTATTTTAACTTTATTATTATTATTTTCCAATTTGACCAGAGAGAAACAGAGAGAGAGAAGGAAATGGGAAAGGAAGTCACCAGGTCTAGGACTTGAACCACAGTTGGCCACACAGGAGTCCAGTACCTTTAAGTACCATGCCACCTGCTGGACCCAGCACCCTGCATGTTTTTCAGGCCTCCAGAGCTGGGAACCCACAGTTCTGCATGGGAGATCTGACTCTATATGCACAGCACTTAACCACTGTACTATGAGGCAGTCCTGATTCTTTTTCATTTGTTTTGAGTGAACACTTTAGCTATGTACTCACATAACTATTCTGTTTTATTTTGGAAGGGGGTGGATTTTAGGCAGGTCTAGTTTCTATTTACTAATTCGAAGGCAGTGAACTAAAGTAACTAAGATACAGAGAAAATAAGATATTTTCTACTAAGTCATTTAAGAACCAAGTGTATAGAACTAAAAGAAGACTCTTGGGGTAGTCGCAGGACCCTCATATTGGCACAAGTTCATTGCATGAACACACTCAGCCAAGACTGTGAATAGGGGCAGAGATCCTACCTAGACTCTGCCATTTGTTGTGGCAAGGAGCTGTGACCACCTGGAGATGAGACATCTCTTTTGAATTCACATGAAGGTTCCAAGTTTGTTTGCAGAGCATGGCACCTGTAGAGCTGAGTTGTTTGGTACAAATAGTGAAAGAAGTGTTATCACTGATGTTATTATGTCTAGGACATTCTCCTATGTGTCACGCTAAAACTAGAGCTTAATGGCATATCTTAAAGAATTTTTATTTAAATGCAGTAAAGAATTGAGAGCAATGCATAATTGGAAAAGGATCTGTAGTGATAAATCACTGAGTTCACTCTACCAGCTGCACAGGCAGAATGGACTCTGGATGAATTTAGGACGATTTCGAGATTTGGAGTATCTTGCCTTCTCCTCTTCTGTACATTAGATTCTTCTCTTCATTCCTTTCCCCTCATCACCTGCCATCACATACTGCTTAGATACCAGCTTCAAATGTTCTTTTTATTAAAAACTGAAAGCAAAGCTCACCCATCTTGTATTCACTAAGACAAACTTTGTTCAAGAGAACAGTACTTAGCCGAATTCACACTAAGATGGACATAGTTAGGAGCAATCAGATTTCTCCTTCCTCAAGGGTAGTATTTTAATATTTAAATAGCAAGTGGACTTCATCTTCCTAGTGTATTCTCAGGTAGTAGGAAATGGGGACGGGGGTGTTTGAGTGTCAAAGACAAGAAAACATCCTTTATTTCTAAGATTACTATGTATTGGTCAGAGCTTTTAAAGTTGGCCCAACATATATACAGGGACACACCGTTTCCTCAGTTTACATCATCTTTATTTCTTACTGCTTTTGTCCTATCATTGTGTTTAGTTCCCTATCTTCATTTCCCCTATCATTCTCTAGGTCAGTCAAAACTTTCTATGGTGACTTCTGAGCAGTGCCAAACTGGCATTTGTTTTTTATTTCATGAGTTTACTCTTCCTTAGTTTTCTTCTTTTCTGTCAAGCAAACTGCCCCATCCCTAAATCTTCTTGTTTTAAATACCTCACCCCTGAAAGCTTCCTGCTTAAAAGTGTCAGATTCTGCTTTATTATTTACTTGTTTGTTTTAATTCCAAGAGGGAATTGACAGTCACTGGAAGGAGAAAGAAAAGTCATGCCATTAGGGTGTTGTCATGCCACCATTCTTTTTCCTTCATTTCTCTAGCCATCAGGATTTGGGACAGTCACACACACACACACACACACACACACACACACACAATTGGTTTTCAAGCATTTGGGGGTCTGGATTGGAACCACAGTTGGCTGTATGAGATCTAGCTTTCCATGCATAGCTCTTAACTAGTGGGCTGCAGAGTATGACCAAATTCTTCTGCATTTTTTGAAGCTCTGATTATTAAGTAAGATGGAAATTCAGAAATGCAGAACTCCTCTGTTGCTTCTTTCTCTGGAAGTGAACTCTATAAGCCTGGAGAGGAAAAGAGAAGCTTAGTGTCTGTTTGCTAGAAGCGTTTAGAAGATGTTTTCTGTTTTTCTTTCTATACCAAGTTGAATGAAGGATGGTTGGTTTATTTCTTCTTGTAAAAATGATTATGATGAGTTACTAGAAGCTAGGACTTTACTTTCCTACTAATATTTAAAATTACTCTTTGATTTGAGGCAATTTCTATAACGTTTCGGGAACTTACATTATGTAAGTGAAACTGAAATCACTAGTTAAGCTGATTAGTTCGATTTTAAAAAACTACTATCATGTAGCATCATCAAGTGAACACCTGGTCAAAGAAGTCAAAATAGCTAAAGGGAAAAGCTCATGTGAAAATGGCCAGTCTATTATTTAAAGAAAGTTTATTATTTAAAATTTCCTTCATCATTCAAGTGATTTTTTTAAGGGTTTTGTGATCCTTGGATCTATGGACTTTCTTAAATGCCAAGACGGTAGCACTCTACTATATCTGAAAGTTGAATGTTTTTGCATATTTAATTTCAGTAGACTCCAACTAAATCAAATATAAGACAATGAGGTTCCTGGTTTTTTGTTTTTGTTTTTTTTTTCCAAATGAGAAGGCAGCATCTTAAATACTTTCAGAAACAGTGTGTGAATGGGATTGCACTTTATTTTCTTGTCTTTTGCATGAGTTTTTATGTTGAGGATTCAGACTGCCAGTGTGTGATTTTGATCATTTGATAGCATGCAACACCAGCTCCATGCTCTGCAACTGGGACATTGTGTTCGGCTATTTCTCTTATTTGCATCATTCCCCTAAATAGAACTGATACTGATGCCTAAGCCTGCATATGGCTGTCACACTACTTGCTGTGCTTGGTGCATGAGTACCACTCAAAGCTTTTTGCAGCCTTTTCTGGCTTTATGTGTTAAGATCCTTTAATAAAGTTTTGAGGTACATTATATACTATCTTGAAGACTGCATCCATTCTACTTTTTTCCTCAGTCCAGTTTATACCAAAGACAGCAGCTGAGATCAAAGATAGTATCTTTTTTTCTTTAACTTTCTACAATATTTGTATACCCCATATTTCCAAGTGTGATTGTGCTGAGAAACAGTGTGCTGATTAACAAATTGTTAACCAGCGTCCTTATCTACAAGTTGAAGAAGAGGTCAGCTGTCCTTCAGCAGGCAGAAACAATGACCAAAGGTTTTAACACCAATTTGGTGTGGGAGTTTGTTTGGAAAAGAGGGTATGTGCTGGCCAGCTCTGGAGGGGCATTCAACCTCAACTCCCATCCATTCTTGGAAATGAGGAAGTAAGCGTTTTCCAAGTCGGTGTGCCACTGCCCTATTTAATACATGGGCCAGAGTCTACTAACATCTGTTTGGGCATGCCTTGTCACTTAATTTCTAAACTGATTAAAACATAGTCTTTCATTTTGGCAAACAAGGATGGGGTGTCATATGTACACAACTTCATATTATGTACTGTAGTGGAAATAAGAAAGAGTAAGGTACTATCCAAGCTTTCAAGAAGCTCATGATCCAACTGTCTGAACTTATGAATATAGAAAGTGTTTTATGAGTGTGATGTACTAGAGATATCCTTTAGGAAAATTAAAGTTAATGTAAGTTTATACTATTGTTACTTTGATTAAATACTTCTCTTTTTGTAGCTGTTATGCCACAAATCCCACTAACACCTCACCCAAACCAGTACTGCTTCCTACCCCTATTCCTGAATAGCTGTATTCCAGAGAGTTGGTAGAGAGTTATGAATTGATCTCCAGTGTGGGCAAAGCTAATAAATATAATCTATGAAGAAAGGCACTGTGTAAATGCTTGAGATGTTGCTATTACTGTTCTCATATGCTTTATTATTTTTAAATTGTGCATCCTTTTAAGTAGATTATTTGTTCGCCACAGTCTCCATTATATCTAAGCAAAGCATTCACAGAGATTTCTAAAACCTTTTCATTTCTCTCTGTAGGTTGTTGTTTCGTAACATTTTATACAAGAAAAGCTGCACTTGAGGCCCAGAATGCACTGCACAATATTAAAACTTTACCTGGGGTGAGTCGGTTTACTTTTGTACCAAAATCACTTTATTGCTTGAAAATGGTCCTTTCAACTGAAGGTTCTAGTTATGGGCTCTTAGTGCCAAAAATGACTTTGGTCTTTTAAGAAGTGTTTTCTGACCCCTCTGTTTTCTGCAGCAGCCAAACCAGCTGGCTGGCCCATAAAGAAGTGCCAGCATTAATGCTGACAGGAAGAGCTCTCAAATAGCATGTCCCCTGGTTAGAAAATCAGAGTGACCCTACTGGGTAGCTGTGACTGCCAAAGAGTGTTGGGTGGGCTAAGATTTTAAAAGGAAAACACACACACACACACACACACACACACACACACACACACACACATACAAGAGAAGCAAATGGAAAATGAAAAGCTTTTACTCACCAGGAGCCTCTTTTCAAATTTAGCCTTTAGATTTTCTTTTGAAAGGACAGAATGTACCCTGTTCAGCCATAATATTTAAGCCTCCTAATGGTTTTTAAACAGTCGATGGTGGTTAACAAAGTCAATGTTTTAATGCCCAATTTGTGGCTTCATGTTGATATAGAACAGAAAATACAAAGCTTTCAATTTCTTAACATTTCCTTCCTACTAATATTTGATGATTAGTGCAGTCCCTAGAAATAAAGCAATGTTGCACATAGCAACTTCACTAGAATCCATTTCTAAAAGATGTTATGACACTGGTATATATTTCATGTTGGTATTATTGTCCCTGTGTTCTGTGGATATTTTCACCTTGGATCCAAATCAGTAATGAGATCATTCAATACCATAATGATATGTACTGGTTTATAATGAAGGGTTTATGGGAATCAGTACAATGATAATAATTTTATTGAAACCCTGGTTTGGTAAGAATAAAATAAATATAGTGTACCTAATATTCCAGGGTATAAATCTAACTTTGTGTCATTTTTCTGTCCTTGCATACATGCACAAACCTGTGTGAAGTGTGTTTGTACACAGTAACCTATGTACATACAAGCATCTTATTCTCAATTACCCCCAGATAACATAGCATATGTTTAATTTACCTTAGATCTATTGAGAATGTTCTAATAGTGGGAAGATGCTTGACAAAAGGTTTTCAAAATATTAGCTTTTGAATCACCCAAAAGTAATAAATTTTGAACTTTGGTATTGAATTATACCACTTTAGTTTTCCCCTTTTCAAGTGAACAAATCAAAGAATACCAAGTTTAAAAAAAAATATGTGTGGTGACATATTTAATTCTCCCTCCCGATTTAATTTCTCTACTTCTTCCTACAAATTCTAAAGTGTTTCTTAGTAAGACTGCTTTTATTAAGTCTATGTGCTTTGCTCAGTGACTTAAAAAAGATAGTATTATTTCAGCTTCATTCTCCATGTAAATGGAATTTTTCCAACGTGAATTCTTAAGAGATTGTGGTGTTAGGTCACATTATTGAATGAAGCAACCAAGGCAAATATTTACTGGCTCAGCCAACAAAAGAAGAAAATAATTTTCATTTCCCAGGCCCCTAATCAAACCCAAAGAATCACTTTGTATCCTTTCTTCTTAAAGAAGAAATACTTTGGCTTGGGTTGTCTGAAATGTCATGACATATTTTTGCATAGGAAAACAGAAGAAAAAAAAAACATCATGACTTTTCCTACAGTCCAATAATAATTAGCACACAAAATCTCTTCTTGGTGTGCTTTAATAAATTACTTGAGATGATGACTCATTATTTAGCATTTAAAGCATAGTATAATTTGATGCCAAATTGCATAATATTTCAAATGAACATGAAGCTTGATTAATTGAGATTAATCCACTCTACTAGTAGCCGAGGACCCAACGTGCCATCTCCATGTGTGAAGGTGCTCTCCTGGAGCCCAGAATTGATATGATGAATGGGCAGGCTTAGATGCAGAAAAGTGACTAACAACTCTGCTTCTGTTGGGGACATCTTACTCTGACCCTTTTCTTAGCAAACCAGTAATATCTGCTTTTTTGTAATGTTGCATGTGTTTTTTTTCTTTTTAAAAATTTTGCATGTGGTGATTTGGGAGACCCATTGTGAAGGACAATAGTTTGGAAGTTGGGAAAGATAGCGGATTTTTTGCATCTTTCTTTTTAGTCAGTTAAATTTTATATGCCCAGTGACTAGCAGCAGGTTAAATGAGGATTTGGGAAGTCAGATCTAATTTATAAGGCTCTAGCTTTTTTACTATGTACAACTTGCTACATTTGCCATTTCAAATATGGTAAATGAATGGTAAATGAGGACAGAAGTCCATATCTTGCATTATGTACAGCTTTCTCTGATAAACATCACCCTTAAACAACTACGGGAAAAACTTGAAAGTAGTTGCCATTCAGCTGGGAGCCTTTGGTGGACAGGAAGAAATGGGACCAGACATAAAAGATTAATGAATATTCTTGGAAAAAAAATATTACAGGGTACCTTGCTGTTTGATTACAAGCCTTGGAATTAGTCAACATTTCCATAATTCTAAACCAATATACACCTGTTTTCCCACTGTGATGTGAAGGCACAACTTAATTTAACAGAAACCCTGCTGTGCTAAATCTCTCATTAAATACCAAGTGAGTTCGGTAATTTAAAGTCGTAGCACTACTATTTTAACTGGTTGCCTTCGTATTATGAAATTAATAAGAAATTAATGATGCACTTTGCCATATGCCTTCAATTTCTTTCTGAATAAAAATAAAAGGGATAAAGAAAAATGCATCACCAGCTGACACTTTAAAGCTTTTCTGGTTGTAATCATTTTCCTGTGGATAAAATCCATTAAAAAGGCACTTGCTGCCTTTTTTCTACAATGTCCAAAACTTTCCATTTAAAACAAGATCAAATAGTACTTGGTTTTTTTTTCTATGTAATTTTCTTCTGCAGTTGATGTTTGTATCATAAGGAACTTTCATCATGCACACAAACTTGATGAAGGTTTAGGAGTTTGTGGTCCCCTTTATGCACCATCTTCCTTTCTCGAGGGCAAGAAAGAGCTTGGCTAGCACAGGAGGCAAAAACAAACTAAGGCCATTATGCAGTCCAATGTGTTTGCTCTTAGATTCTGACTTAAAGGCATCCTCCTTTTCATGTCTGGCATGAATTTTAGAGACCATTTATATGGGGTAAAAGTGGTGGGATTGAGGTGAGTAATCAGGGTCCAACTGAACAGTGCGAAGTTCGAGGACACATTTCTCAAGCCTACTTCCTATTGTGTAACAGAGAAAGACACAGGGTCTTTTTTTTTTAATTATTTATTATTTATTCATTCATTGATTTTTAATTTGACCAGAGAGAGACAGAGGGTGAGAGTGAGAGAGAGAGGAAGTGAGAAAGCAAGCCACCAGGTCCAAGACTCGAACCCCGGTCGGCCATGTGGGAGTGTCCAGCGCCTTAACCACCATGCCACCTGCTGGTCCCAGACACAGGGTCTTATATCCTTTGAAATGCTCAACATAAATCCTACAATACAATAGTAGAAATAAAGGCAATAAATCCAACAACTCAACCCAGAGAGAAAGGAAGGAGAGTCCGAGGTCCTTTTCCTTTGTTTGATCATGCTGTCCTCAAAAAACGGTTGCTTGATGCTTAGGCATGGATCAAACCTTTGATACAATCCCTTTTTAATTACTGACATTCCATAGATTGATAAATTTCAAATGCTTAATGAGTGCCTACTATGTGCCAGGCACTTGGCTAGGTGTTGACAGGAAATGGAGATCAAGCCTGATGGGACCGCTAGCTATTGTAGCTGGAAAGATGAACAGTGGATAGGTAATTAATACTTTCCTAGTTTTTTTTTTTAGTGCTTTTGTACTTCTGACAGAATACCAGTCACACACACACACACCCTTGAGATCTCTAGTGAGCAGGGTTTTTATAGCCTGGTAAGAATATAACTGAGTCTGCACAGGCTGCTGGGCTACCAGATGAGCCTTTGGGTTGGATACAGCATCATTAGACTGACTTTTTCCATTGCCACGCCAGTTGTGTTCCTGGACAAATTTTAATTGCCTCTGCTTTGTTGATGTTGCAAATTGGGCTTAGAGATAACCTCCTTTGTTTAGGGTTTCAGGTGGGAACAACCTGACTAGTAATATTATTCAGCAGAAATGTCATTGTCTGCCATTGTGTTTCCCAGAGAGAAATCCTTGGAAAGGCATTTTGCAAGATTCATTTTGTTTTCGTTGACCTAATTTAGCTCAATTAAAAAATAAAGACTGTAATGAGGCACAAAAAACTACCAAGATTTTACAATAATCAGATGTCAGGGCCAAATATTCTTGTGCCAGCGACAGTACCGTGCATTATGTCATTTATTTTTTTAAGGTCTTAACACATATTGTCTCTAGCAATAAGGCTTTTTGATTGAAAATCTACAGCAGTATCATTAGAGCATTCACTGTATAAATTAATTTAATTAAGGATGTAATAAGAGAGGAATACAGTTTTGAAAAACCTCTTAAATTTTAACAGCAAGGAGGAATCTGCAGAATCTAAATGTCTTGTAAAATATTAATTGCAAATTTCTTCCAGACATTTTCTCTCCATACGCCTTACCCTTTTCTTTTTAGAATCACTACCAGTTTTATTAAATGCAGTTTATATTAAGGAGTTATTGCCCTAAGAGAACATTTGTTTAGAGAGCTCTATTTTGGCAGTGGCATACTGAAAGGTGGTTTATAGTAACACATGCAGTGTGATCAAGAACTACACGTAGATTTCAGATATATATATAAAAAAAGAGCCTGATCCAGTAGGAAGCAGCTGTAAATAAAATGGCCCCTTGGGGACAGTGTGTTCACCCACATGAAGTGAATGGGTCCCTTCTTGGCTGGCCCTGGAATAGCTAATTTACCTGTGTGGGTAGGTGCTCTCTTTCCAAGTGGGCTTTAACTCAACTCTCTATAGATTTGTCCCTGTGTTCTTTAATAGTGGCGTGGCTAGGGTTTATTTTATTTTATTTTATTTTCCAAGAGAACACCTCAGCTCTCACTGGGTCTAAATTCAATTTGCCCATTATAATATATTTTGAGGTTCTCATTTTCTTTGAACCACCTCCCTAATTATCAGTATGTATTTAATGCCTTTTTTTTCCTCATAGCCACATTAATATTATTTTGTCGTCATCATCATTGTTATTTCTGTCATAAAATCTCTTAAGTCTCATCATCTCATACCGTGGAAATTTCCCCCACAATCATCCCATTTAAGTCAAAGCTTAACTAGCTCAAGTTAGGGAGTATTGTCTCAGATGACTTTTATTTGAAACTGTTATTTTTTTTAAAAAAAGAAAGAAAGAAAGAAAGAAAGAAAGAAAGAAAGAAAGAAAGAAAGAAAGAAAGAAAGAAAGAGAGAAAGAATCGCAACATCTGTATGGACAGGAGGTTTTTTCCTCCTGTGGCTAGGCCTAAAGACAGTGGTTTGTGCATCATGTTCACCAAATTTAGGGAGTAGGGAGCCTGATTCAGGAGGCCAACATAGCAGAACATTCAAAAATGTTTTTTTCTCAAAATCTTTAGTTTTGCCTAGGCTGTGTGTGCTCACCTTAGAGGGACAGAGAGAGAGAGAGAAAGAGAAAGTGAAATTGAGAAGTCACCCTCCTGGGAGAGGGGCATGCATGCACACACACCTGACATGTTTCTCAAACCACCGGGTCCAAGACGTGAATCATGCAGTCACCCATGCAGGATCCAGCTGCCTCAGCCACCACACCACCCATTGGCCCAAATCCTCAAAATCATATGTCATATGGAACACACAGAATATTCCTTCAACTCATTTTTAGTGTGTGTGAGGCACTATTCTAGACACTAGGGATTACAGTAGTAGCAGTCATACTCTTTACAACTGGCTCACAAAAAATCAAAACCTTGCGTCACCATGTTTATATGAGGGGGGAGAGTCTTCAGAAAGTTCATGGAAATGCATATTATATAAAAAGGTATGCATGGATTATGATTTTTTCCACTGTGATAAGCTCATACTGTAATTCCATTTTCCATGAACTATTTGAAGTATGAAGTACCCTCCTACATGGTACATGAATTTTGCCTATAAATATTATAAATGTTCCAAAATACAAGATGAATATAGATTTATGTTATTAATGTATGTATGCATAAAGATATAATTTGTTTTATATACACAGGTCTATACCTTCACATGTGTCTCTGCGTACCTATAGATAGATGTGCATTCCAAAACACATAGCTGTAATTTCAGTAAAAAAAATACAGTAAGATACTACTTAAAGCTACTTTTTTATTTGGCCTGCCAACACACTCTTCATTACTTTGTAGTCCACATTATTTTAGACTTAATGAACTATCTATCCCAGTTCCTCAATATGTAATTATAGTTTTTATGTTATTTGTTTTTGCTTTAAGTCAGGATCATCGCTGATTTTAGTGCATGTGAGAAGACTCTTGACAACTGCCATTTAATGATGATAATCCCTGCCTTTCACTTTTTTTTTTTTTTTTTTTTTTTTAGTTTTTTCCTATGGGCCAGATGTGCTCACCAGACAGAGGCAGACAGAGAGAGACAGTGAAAGAGAGAGAAAGTGAGAAATACCCACTGCTCTTTCCCCTCTCCCCCAGGAGACATGGCCACACTGCAAAGCCCTTATCCGTTCTCCTCTCAGCATTTTGGGCATATGCACACACACTCCCAATGTGTTCCCCAAGCCGCCAGGTCCAGGACTCAAACCACTCAGTCTACCCTGTGGAATCCAGCACCTTAACCACCATGCCACCTGCTGGCCCCCTACCTTCCACCTTTTAAACACGAGTGGGGGCTGAATGGGACATAGCCTGTAAAAGTTTAGTGCCTTAAATGTGCCTTATAAGTCATTGTTTCTACTTGCTAGCATCTATTGGTAGTAACTCTTCTTAAGGAGAATGCAGCATATAAAATGTGTTTCTGTAGAGTGTATAGATCAGGTCATCCATATGGTATACATTCTTCAGATTTATGCTTGCAGAATTCAGTCTAGGTCCAAACATTTGGCCCCACAGGACAACCTGAAAGGAACCATTACCCCTGCCGTGTTTGTTTTCTTCATTGTATAATATTGGGTTGTCAGAAAAGTAATGATGTATTTTTTCTGTTTTTCTATGCAAATGGTGTCATGACTTTTCCAACAACCCAATAGTTTAATCCCATAGAAATCTAAACAAAAAGTGAAAACTATGTTTTCTTTGTAATGATTTTTTTAAATACTATGATGGAGAGTGCCAAGGTGTGGCAATGGAGCCCCTTGAGGGTACAGAAGCCCCTTTCCAACCTAGGAACCTACATATGTGGACGAGTAGGGTCAAGGTGTAGAACCCATCCCAAGTGGGCCTCTGCCAGGAGTGGCAACTTTGCTCCCAGCCCACTGGTGTAGACCCAAGAGAGAAAGTGGAAGGATGGAAGGAAACCCTTGGCCCACTAGTTCCCAGGCTATAGGCCCCAGAGATCTGGGAAAATATATTTTAATACTTCATAAAAAGCCACTAGATATTACATATTTTATCCACTGTAAAGTTTTACATACCACCTGGCTATTTTGCTTTGGGCTGGCAGTCTAGCAATTCTGTAACTTTAATTGGCAATGATTTACGTATGGCTTTGATTAACTGATGTGAAACACTAGTTACTTTTAATTCATGGCCCACGCAATACAAGGAAGTCTATGAGAAAAAAATTAATGAGAAGTCCTTGGTGGTGAAAGTTGAAACACTAGCACAGAATAGAAACAGGGAGAAGTCACACCTTTTTTTTTTTTTTTTTTTTTTTCTTGGCAGTAGAACTCAGTGGAGCATCACTGTTTTGTTTTATGAGCAGCATAGTCTCAACTACATACATAATAGGACTGTTGTGAGGGCTTTGGAAAGAATGCAAGTGAATGTCCTGGCAAAACTGCCCTGTGTCGTTGAGGAATATTGGTGTCTCATCATTATTACGTGGGGTATGGTAGAATAGCACAACAGCAAGATGAAGTAATAGTTAGATTTCAGAGATAGTCATTTCTATATGATAGTACAAGATTAAATTGGTAATATCAAGTTTGCTTATATAAATCTCAATTCCCAGAATATTCAGATTTCAAAAGAAGATTGTTTGGAGGGTTGGAAAGATTTTGATTAAAGGTCTGGATGAAATTGCAGAGAAATGGGTTATGATAGTCAAGTGGAAGGAGAGAAGTTTGAAATAAAGCTAGAATACTTTCCTACCCACCAAAAACTAGAGAAGAGCTAAGCTGGAGGAAGCTGAGGCCAGGATCAAAGGGAATCTTAGACCTCACCTACTCAGTCAGGGCCGGTGTGTCAGTGTAAGGAAAGCGCACTGGTCACTTAGAAGGAAGGAGAGAAGCTTTGTGTATCATTTGCCAGTTTTTTTTGTTTTTGTTTTTGCTTTTTAAGAGAAATTTTTGCTACAGGGTGCATGCACTCACCAGAGAGACAGAGAGACAGAAAGCAAGAATTCATCCCCCCAGGTGGATGACTATGCTACAGTCCCTTCTCCTCCAGTCTCTTCTTGGGATCTTGGGCATGCATGCACATGCATCCGGCATGGGTTTGAAGCCACTGGCTCCAAGTCTTAAATTGCAGTTGACTACGTGGGAATCCAGCAACATAACCATTAGACTATCTGCTGGTCCCCCGTCTGCCAGTTTTAGCCATAGACCATCACAGTACAAGTGCTCAGGAAGTCTTACTAGAATTATGACATAAGCTATTAAAGTTATTTTGATAATGAACAGTGTTTCAGGACCATATGATTACAGCTTCCATGACCCACAGTCACTGAGATGAAAGAATAAACAGTAAACAATATGTATGGGAGATTGAAGATAAGAGACACCATGACACATGTTCTCTTTTTTACTCTTTATTGTTCCTGACTGTCATTACTTTCCGTCAGCACTCAAAACACATATTCATGTTGTCATCCCCGCCTCCACCAGCACTTAGAGACGCTTGAAATTTCCTTTTTTCTTCCTCTGTAAAACAAAATGCTTGTACCAAATGATTCCTAGAGAGGGGTCCTTTCCATTCTTGTAAATGGTCCTTACGCATTGTCTATAGTCATGTCCTATTTAATGAAAAAAGATATATATTAATATATCTGGCTTTACCTCAATCATTGGTTAGTCCTTTTAGAGGACTTTATATAGACAAATTTGGATCATTCAAGGTTTGACTATCCACTTTGAGATTCTTTGGGCATCTGATTTTCTCTCTTCTGGTTAAGAACCAACAGAGAGCTTAGCATTCATGATTTTTCCACCAGGGAGGAGAGAAAGGAAAGGGAATTCTAACAAGTCAGTTTAATTCCTTGTTTACAGCCTTGGTTTGACAAGAAAGGGTGTTTAACCTAATGAGGTTTCAGGATTATTGGTGGATTTCTTTTATCTATTTGATTCCTGTCCCCATTTAACATGGATAAGTGAGTTGTCTGTGTTTGTAAATGGCTTTATGGGGTTGTTTATTTGTTATCCTTTCTAAAAATATTTCAGGTGATATATTGATAGTGTTCACCTTGTAATTCTGAGGACACTGAGGTGCCAGAGATTAAATTAACTTCTCTGACCTCCCAAGCTAAAGCAGTGACAGAACTATAAATGGAAGTCATAGTTACCAAGACTCCCCCACAGCTAGGCCTCATGGCAGGAGATTTAGGCATCGTGCTCACCAAATTTAGGGCTCAGGTGCCTGACTCAGGAGACCAACATTACCGTAGCTGTTTTTTGACAGAACACCCTTATGGAGGCTCTATAACTTCATTTTAATTTTCCCAGCACAAGGCCCCTGCTGTGTAACCCATTTTACTGACAAGGAAGCTGAAACTCAAGGAGGTTACTCGGCTGATGACGGAATTTACAGGCAGCCCAATTCACACTAGTGTGTCTGGACTCTGAAGCCAGGGGGCGCTCACCTCTGCTGTGTATGCAGGCAGGCTTGCCAGTCCCAGACACCGGCAGCAGGTGGAGGGTCTCAGAAGGACCACGTTCGCTCTCTTAGGAACCATCACACACACAAAAACCTAAATCCTCAGCCCTTCCCACTATTGCCGTCTGCAGGGTGGCAGGCAGAGTCTTTCCGTGGGTGTGGAACATCAGGGCAGTGCTACTTTTGGCTCTGTGGGATGGCACACTAGAGAAGCAACAAGGACATGGAATCAGGTGGACAGATCACATGCCGCAAACTTCCCCGCACACATGCCTGCATGCACGTGTGTCAGTCCTGCCACAGCAGGAGCACTGGGGTCCATGGTTGCAGCTCTGTCCGAAGTGTGAAACGGTGCTCTCCTGCACGGGCATAGGTCATGAAAACCCATCAGTGGGCGAGGTAGGAGGTTTTCTGGAAACTTGGGATGTGGTTACTAACAAGGAGCTCCCTAAGAGGAAGCTAGAGATCAAAGACAGTCTGTAAGAGGAACTGCTTTGCAAAAATGATTATAAATGCAATACCTTTCTTCAGAGGAGTGTAGCTTTACCAGCATCATCTCATTGACATTCATGTTGTTAGGGTGCTTTTCTTTATCTGCATCCACAGGCTTTTGGTCCCAATCCGCAATCTGCATTCTAATGCCCTGTCTCCATCCAGCTGGCCTTCCCCACCTCCCATCTCTCAATATGTTCCATAGGGGAAGGGCAGAGTTGGGAGTTGAGGTTTCTCTGGAAGAGTAAGCCGAAACCCTCTTACCTAACAACGTTAAGGATGAAGTAGCAAGACCAAGAGCAGGCTGCAGCCATGACTTCATACTCAAGTTAGAAAACAAGTAGAAGTCTGAGCCCACCTACCGTCATTAGATCTTTCTGCCCTGAAAACACCAGAGGACCTGTAGAAAGCAACTAGTTCTACCCTGTTATGTTATTGATGACAAAACTAAGACCCAAGCAGAAGTGTATATCACCATTTAACTTTCTGAACCTGCTGCTGCCAACAGGAAGGGACCAGATTCTTCATACCACCATTGAGGACACTAAAAAAATAAAACTATGCAGCCAATAACACAGGTACTATGATGGGACTGAACACAGTCCTCTCCCTAGCCCCATAAAATAGCATGTTACCTCTAGGCCATAGCAAGGTCACGAGTAAGAAGGCTCAGTCAGGGGGACACTGCATCCAGGGCCCAGGAGCTTGGGTATTCCTGCTGTCCATCCTCACCCTGCCACCTGCTCTGTTCTTTCCCACCCTCTTCATGAAGGGGTGAGTTAGGACTAAAGGCTGAAGCACTGACTATGGTATTGCGGGAATTTCTGTGATTAGTTCTGTCTAGTCATCACATTGCATGTTTTTTATGTCAACGTGAATGAGTACATGCATTTTGGAGGCAGAGGCTCAGGTTACATCCACTCCTCTTAATTATGAAAAGAGGAACTCACGATGCTGTAGTGGCTTTTGGTGCCTGGAGTTTGACCAGAAGGTTCTCAGCCATCTTAGTTGAGATTTTCTATACCCATGTCATGCATCAGAGATAGGAACAACCAAGTGAGGGTAAATGATCAGTTCCTAGAAACTCATCTCTATGCCTAGACTAACCGAGTGGCTGTGTGTTACGGGATTTATTTTGAGCTGTGAGATTCAGCACTTTGTGTACTTGCCCTCACATGTGCAGTATGATCGTTCCTCAGAAGAGGGTCTGTTTAAACACATATGAAGAAACTCGCAGACATTTCATAGTAAGTAGCATATGGTGCCCAATGTACAGAAGTATTGTCAACAAGTCAAAGAGGTTAAATTGAATAGTAGTTGTCATTGTATATACATTCTATGCTGGATATGAAGTCAGAGCAATAGTTACAGAATTTCAGCCTATGTATGTTTCTAGCAAATTTTGGTTCTTTACATGTTTTATCTATGATTGTCATTTTTAGTGGCTTTTAAAATTTAAGTAATTTTAACCAAATAACAATATGTATTTAATTAATAAAAGCAATAATAATAATAATGAACATTTAACAAGTGTTTACAAAGTCCTGGGAACAATGCCAAAACTTCACATATACCTGGTCGAATGTAAAAGATAAAATACTACATAATAAAATGATGATCATTTGTTTTCCTTCTCTGGTTGCCTTTCAACCAGAAATCTATCATTCTAAGTTCAGAGAGTTAAAGTGGCTATACCTATTAGAGAAAATTTCTCTAATGACAAAGCAGTGACTATCTTTTATGGCTACTAACTGACCTACTGCTATACTTACAAACATAATGTAAAAGACATTGGTCGGTTCACTCAGGTTCATCTCGTGTCTTCCTAATCCATTGCTAATATCTGATTTATGATTGACTAATATTTGTTGAGCCATCACTGAAAAGATGCTGGAGCTTAAGCCTACATTTTGATCAGTTTGACCTTACATTTCTTTCGCAGCTCATAGAGGCACTATCATCCCTCTCCTAGAAAAACAAAAATCTCACAAGTGTCATTAAATCACTTATTATAGGTTCTCAGTCAGTTACCTAAGTCATCCCTGAGTCAGAATTGCCCATATGTAAAAACTCTATAGGTCATTAACAAAACTAAAACATACCAGGAAGGAAAGTGAAAAGTGAGAGTCAAAAACCCAGAAAATCCAGTAGCTAATTTTAGTAGAAGTGTGTTTATGTGGGTCAACACAGGAAGAAAGTCCCTAGGAAGGAAAGTAGGCCAGATTGAATCATAGATCACGCCTTATAGAGGCAAAAATTGTCCAGTGCCCTCACTTTGTAACTGAGGAAACTGAAGCCCAGAAACTGTGGGTCACAGGGGATGTGCTCAAGATCATATACTAATTAGTGGTGAAGATGGGACCTTTTATGTTACCTAACCCTGAGCCTACTACTCTTTTAAACAAATCACACCCTTACAGTTTCTCTAACACATCATTTAAAGAATCAGAAATTCAGAGGCCAAATTACTAGTCTGTGTAACATGAGACGATCATATGAGGCTGTTGAAGTTGGTGTTTCCTTTTCATATTTCCATTCTCTTAGAACCAGAGGGGTTATAATAACAGTGTTCTTCCTGGCTATTTACCTAAAATGATATATAAGGTAGATGAATTTATAAAGAATTGGTGAAACAAAAGGAAAATGATTCTTATTGCTTACATCCATTTGTACCTACAACTAGGACAGCAATTTGCAACTTAGGTTGCACAACAAAATTACCTGGGGAGCTTTTAAAACTCCATATGCCCAGGCCACACCACAGGCAAATTAAATAAGAATCTGTTGGGAGAAAAGCCTGGTATCTATATTTTAAAATCTCCTCAAGTGACTCAAGTTTGAGAACTGCTTTCAAAAGAAGTAATCATCATCGACCTCAAGGGCAAGGTGGCGGTGATGAACTTGTTTTCGATTTCTGTTAGCTTGGGGCCACACACTAACCTACTGTCTTCCCGCAAGTACAGCATAGTCTTGATACTGAAAGTGTAGTCTGTGGACCATCTTCTGAAAATGTATTAGAAATACAGGTCCCCCCAAGACCTGCATTTAAACTAGGTCCCCTGTTCTTACCATACACACACACACAAACAAAACACTGTGTGAGGTAATGGCTACGTTAATAAACTTGATTGTGATAATCATTTCACACTGGGTACATTAAAACATCGCCTTGTATGCTATTAAAAAATTTAAATATTTTAAAAGTTAAAACTCAATCCTAGGTAATACATATGCATAGTAAAGTTTGGGAAGCCCTGTTTTTTAGGACCAGCCTCCCTGTAAGGCAGCCCTGAATGCATGTGCATTGGTGAAACGAAAGGAAAGTGATTCTTCATGCTTACATCCATTCGTACCTACAAGCCTGTTGCAGTCTCTGAGCTAATATGTTTCCCCATCTGAGTACTGAAGAAGGGCTCCTCCAGGACCAAAGAGGCTGCCACTTCCCCTGGTTTCTTTTCAGATGCTCTGAAGGTAGGGAGTGGGATGGGTAATTCTAACCATCCAGGACAGTAGATAAAGGAAATAGGGTAATGAGGATGTTTTGTGTTTTCCATCATCTTTGAATTGTATTTTTCCTTCCCATCTGTACTCTAAAACCTGCTGGGAAATTTCTGAATGGGAATTACATAGAATTAATTCATCCCAGACTATAAGGGGATGAGTGAAATTGAAGCTATTTTAAGCACAGTTTTTCTAGCCAGAACAAGCTAATTCTAAAGCATGAGGAGCAGTTTTCTGCCACAAAGAGTTAATCTGTCCTATGCAGCAGCCCATTTCTACCTTGCAGAAACCGTAGGACTGTAGAGTTCTTGCTGTTTCACCATTCATGGACTTGAACTTCCTTACAGAAAAGCAAAGCCCGCTATTATCCTGTTTCTCCTGATATCCACAGCTTGAGACACTTTACTGACAAAGAAAATTAAACTACCACATGAGTGATAGGATGAAAATACTATAACATAATAAGGAACGCTGTATAAAAGGAGTATGTAAAAAGTTCTTGGAAAAAGCATTTTAGGAAGATACTATGCATGATTTTCAAAATTTTTTCCACCAAATAAACTCATACTTTTAATTCCACTTTCTGTGAACTTTTTCAAGTTCCCTCATATGTATGTTTCTGTAATTTGGGAAGCTTAAGAAGAATAGTTGTGAGATTTCCCCTTGAGCAAGTTCTTATTTTCTATTCTTCTTGTTGATCTGGAAAAGCTTTTCACATTTTAGGTTACTCTAATCACTTAAAGTACAAAAAACATCTTGAATACTAGCCTATAAACATAAAATCACTTGTTGCCACATAAAATTAAAAATCACCAGGGACAACTCATGGCTTGGTGGTTGAGGCGCTAGACTCCCACATGGCTAACTGTGGTTCTAGTCCCAGACCTAGTGGCTTGCTTTCTCACTTTCTCTTTCTCTCTCTCTGTCTCCTTCTGATCAAATTAAAAGATAAATAATAACAAATAAAAAAACCTAAATAAATAAATCTTTAAAAATAAATAAATAAATAAATATAAATAAAAAGTACCATGTCAAGCATTTGCCTAAACCACCAGCCATTGCTTATCAGGTCAGCAGCAAAGGGTGAACTGTAGTTAGTTGACCAAATGAGAAACAAAGTGAATAAGGACCCATAAGGAAAAGGAAGCAGAGTGAGGCAAGATGCGTGATACCATATACCTAGTGAAGAAAACAAAGTTGGAGTCTAATACTGGCTGGATGGTTTATTAGACCTGAACAGAAAGAGGGATCCAGAAGGAATACATAGAATGAAAGATAGAAATCACAAGACTTCCTTTGGAAATTATGAAAACAAACATATAATGTTTATTTTGCTTATTGCAACCAAATGAATAACTCTTACTTTTTTTCTTTTTTAAGAGAGATTTTTGCTATAGGGTGTATATGCTCACCAGAGAGAGAGAGAGAGAGACAGAGAGACAGAGAGACAGCAAGAAATCACTCCCCTAGAGTGATGCCACAATGCAATCCCTTCTCCATTCTCCTCTTGGGATTTTGGATATGCACGCATGTGCACCTGGCATGAGTTTTAAGCCTCCAGGTCTAGGACTGGAACCGCAGTCAACTACATGAGAGTCCAGCGACATAACCACTACTGGTCCCTATGTATGGGACAAGCCATCTGCTGGTCCCTATATTAACCCTTGTGGAAGAAATCCTGGCAACTGAGATTGTATATTGTTGATTATCTTTCATCCTCACATAACTCTACTCATGTATATATTTCAGTATTTTATTAGACTTGAATTAAGAGCTTCAACCTAAAAATAGCTTCTAGTCTTTATTTGTAATTGCCAGAGGGTATGTGTACTGACTAAAGAAACAGAGAGGGAGGCTAACAGGTGGTGTGGTGGTTAAGGATGCTAGACTCCCACATGGCTGACCGTGGTTCAAGTCCCAGACCTGGTGGCTTACTTCACTTTCTCTCTCTCTCTCTCTCTCTCTCTCTCTCTTGCTCTGTCACTCTCTGGTCAAATTAAAATAAGTAAATAAATAAAGTTAAATAAAATAGTTCTTTTTAAAAAAATAGAAGGAGAAAGCACTCTCTAGTGGGGTGCAGTCATCCTCAATCCCCTCTACATCTTTCATCCTGTTGGGATTTTTTGGGTAGTGATGCATAGGCATCCAGTGTGATCGGCCATGTGGAATCCAACTCCCTTAACCACTAAGTTGCAGTGCCAGTCCAGCTTCTACTTTTTAATGATGTATTTTTGGAGACTTATAAGCCTTACTGTTTTCTCATCAGGATCTACTATGCCTCTGAATCAGATGGGTTGCGTCTCCTTCACCCTTGGCCTTAGGGGGAAAAAATCGGAAGTTAGTAACTTACACAGCAACAGGATGAATCCTGTTGGTCACAATCAACAGATTAGCTCATTCATAGAAATGAGCCCTAGCCCCTTAACCCAGTTGACTAAGCATGAAATCTCCTTATCTCTTGGAAAGAAGAGAAAGAGCAATGCTAAAGATAGTTTAATACTATGGCAATCTTTGGTAGTACCTCCTGGTCTGTGCCTTGACGACTAAGTAGAAGTGTGCTGCACTAATTTTAAGAACACACACATTATATTTTTATGTAATTTGTTTCATAGGAGATAGCCACTCACATTCATGTTGGGGAAGGAAGAACATGTTGCCTCCATGGAAGAGCTCTAATAATGTGAGGCAAGTCTTTCAAAGTCAACTGTGCCAAGCATACTTCTCAAACAGTATCTCTAAGTCTCTTGTATAACCAGGACCTTAAGTCTTTCTTGACAGTATTTAGTTGGATGGATGCTACGGTTTGGATTCCTTTTTTTTTTTTTTTTTTTTTTTTGAGAGTTGTTTTTTTTTTTGTTTTTGTTTGTTTGTTTGTTTTTTGCTACAGGGCACGTGCACTCGTTCTCCAGAAAGAGACAGAGAGACAGAAAGCGAGAAATCACCCTCCAGGAGAGATAGCCACACCGCAATCCCTTCTCCTCTCAGGATCTTGGTCCGGGACTCAAACTGTGGTCGACTACTACACATGGGAGTCCAGCGACATTACGCTAACTGCTGCTTCCCAGTTTGGATTCTTTAGTTGTGTTCATAGGCATTTTACCTTGACTCTCATCTCTAAATGTGATACATTCCAACTTTTATTGTAATATGGATATCAATTATTTCCAGTGGTAACTTTAAGAAGCTTTGCTGAGAAAGAAAAAATTTAGCTTAGATTCTAATAAAACTGTAAATAATGGAAGAATAAATACACTAGATGGGCAGGACCAATATTGATTTTTGAAAGGAAAGTTTGGATCTGGCCTCTGGTCAGAACATCGAGGAAGCTGTATTACTGCAGGGCTGAGTGTGAAGAGAACATAGGAAGGTATTTTAAGCAATGTGCTGTCTCAGTGCCTTCATCACACAATGTAGAGAAATTAACAATACTTCCTCCCAACAGAAAGGCGTTTTTCATAGGGATGGCAAGCGAAGAATATTGTCAAATACTACCTTGTAAAGGTTGATGTGCCTGAGGTGATTTTCATCCCTTTCTTCTCATTTGACGTGATTTCCCTAGGTCCCTGTTATTGTTCTCATGGTTTCTACTAACTCCATAGGCTACAGACTGCAAAATATCTTTTTTTTTTTTTTTTTTTTTTTTTTTGGTGGGGGGAAAGGGTGCCTGCACTCTGGAGAGAAAACACTGCCCAATAAGGGATAGTCGTTCACAATCTCTTCTCCATTTCTCCATTCTGTCAGGATTTGGGGCAAACATGCACATGCACCTGGCATTTTTCAAGTCGCTGGGGGCAGGATTTGAACCACACAGCTATGTGGGATTTGTCTCGCTTAAGTGAGACAACCAGACCACATGGCCAGTCCCCCCCCAGATATTATCTTGGAATAAACTTTTCTGCCAAGCCCCAAATCTAAATATCTATTATCTTGTTGAGCAGATTCATCAAACAGTCCATAGGAAATTCCTCTATTAAGTTATTATTTTCACACTATAAACCAGATCATCTTTCTGTATTACCTGTGTGAAGGGTAGGCTAACTAAAAACAGAAAGCTGTTATAGAAATCATTTTTATCTTGGGACCAGCAGTTAGCGTAATAGCTATGTCGCTGGACTCCCATATAGTCGACTGCGGTTTATGTCCTGGACCCAATGGCTTAAAACTCACGCCAGGCATGTGTGCGTGCGTGCCCAAGATCCCGAGAGGAGAATGGAGGAGAAGGGATTGTGGCATGGCCATCCCCCCTGGGGGGTGAGTCCTTGCTTTCTGTCTCTCTGTCTCTCTCTCTCTGTCCGTCGGGCAAGCGTATGCGTCCCATAGCAAAAACCTGTCCAAAACAAAGAAATCATCTTTATCTTCTCTTCCTATACCTTCCCCTTTTATCCCCATTACAAATTGGTGAGTAAATCCTGTGTCCTTCCTTAATAGTGTCTCTATAACTCTCCCTTCTTTATTAGTTAGGACTTACCAGTTGTCATGATAGCTAATATAAGCACAGAGGGATTATAGGATTTTTTAGGTTAATTGTGTTCATTAGTCTTACAAATGCTTTCTTGCAGGGAGAAGATGGGGGTGGAGTTATAGTTTGGCCTTGCAATTGTACATTACCCTCAACACTCTCATGAGAGTTTGTGAACATTGTTGTGTTGTATTTTGTTGCAGGGAAAAAAAAAAAAAAAAAAAACATGTGATTGCTGACTAAAGGGTGAAATCCACACTCCATACTATGCCTTGTCATTTTCTTTAGCTTCTAGGACACTTCTGTTTATATACCATATCCCAGCCACATGACACTATACACATGCTATCTCACAATTCCGGAAGGTAAAAGTAAATATTCTTTTTTAATCCACTGTGTCCTAAGCTTCAGTTTCTCCTGTCACCTGCTGTACTTTATTGCCCCCAGGTGACATCTCAGTTTCTCCTAGTGAGCTTTAAATTCCTTGAGGAAAGGGAACATTCTCAGAGTTCAGCTTAATGTCTCATACTTTAAACAGTGCTCAACAAATGTTTGTTTAGTAAGGGAACTCTGAAAGATAGGTTTTATCTGTGAATACTCTCTCGATACGAAAAAAAAAATCTCAAAAGTTCTTTACAAACTGGTGGAGAGGGTGAGAAGTGGGAGGATGGTCTCAAACCTCTCTTCCTCATCACAGTCCTTTTGATCGGATAAGGAGAAGCACAAGGTTAGATAAAAACATGGAAAGAATCACAACGTACTTTTTAACTCTTAATTATAACCTTGAAGTGAATGAAGAAGAGAGTTTACAACCATATAATTTTACAGTTAACTATGTACGTTCATATATATTATCTAATTCGGTCCTTACTGTCACGCATCGAGTTTTCCGATATGATCCTTGCTTCAAACATGAGTTAAAAGAGATCAAGTCATTTGACCGTAGTGCTTACAGTTGGCAAATCCAAGATTCAAACTGAAAACTTAGGATTTTAACTACGATGTTCTTTCTGCTGTCAAGTAAACATACTAGAGATTACTGGATAAAGCTTCCCAAGTCCCCAACAAATGCTACATGTCCAAGGCTATAGCAAACCATGAAATAGATTTGCTACTGCAGATTAAGTGCTTCCTAAAAACGGTTCTTACTGTATTGCTTAATATAAAATTTCTCATATTCCTAACTCGTGTATTCCTTGTCCACATTGACTTTTGCCATTTAAATTTTGAATATATGCCATATATTTGAAGTCCTAACCCTTGACCTTGATCTTTACAAGACTGAGCTTCAGGATAGGGTATTTATAGAACAGCTAAACAGTCTTCATAAATTCCCTAAACTCTGTCAATACGATGTTTCCAAAGTAGGTAAATGATCTCACACATTAGAGTAGAAGGTGGAAATCAAAATGAGACAGTGAGATTAAATGCAAACCCATAAAGAATTAACAGCACTGGAGGGAGAGATCTTCATTTGGCAAAATATCAACCCAAGTTAGTACTACTGTAGAAGATGAGATGAATAAATATAGCTGGTGAAAGCAATATCAGATGTCTTGCTCAGATGCCTAATGGATTTGCATTTTAAACATGGATAATATGAAATAACCATTAAGGCATTTTTCCAAAATTGCCATCCACTTTTAGTAGGGATTTTTGGGTTGGTTTGTTTTTGTTTTTGTTTTTTTTGTTTGTTTGTTTTTTGGGGTTTTTTTTGCCAGCCTTCTTTGTTTAAAAAAAAAAAAATCTTAAGCATTTTTTCTAAACATGATTAAGAAAGGAAAATTACCCTAGTTATCTGTTTTCATTCACTTGGTACAAATCCCAAAGGCCACAGAGATAGTAAAATAAATAAATGGAAAAGGACTGTTGCATGAAGTGTGGTATTTATTTGTCTGTTTTAAATGAAGTTGTCATTCCTAAGCCAATCAGAGCATGCATTTTTTATGAGAGGTTGCAACTTGCAGAGAGGTGGAAATGTTAGACACTAATTAATAAACGTGGCTGGCAAAGCAACTCAAACAGCTCAGGACTCAGAAACCAAGGTAGGGAAGGGTCATTAGAATATGAAAGTCAGCGGTGCCTTTCCACCGATTTCATGAAAGGACTATAATTCTGTCAGGAGGTTCAAGATAAAATACAGTTGGCTTAAATTTTCCAAGTTAATTGTGAACCAGAGGTTTTAAAGATTGGCTCGTTACAGTGTTGTTGTTTTTTTGTTTTTGTTTTTTTGTGGTGACTTTAGATTCCCTTCCAGTTAAAAGGCAACTAGAGATTACTGGATAAAGCATCAATAATATTAACTGAGCATTGAAGCTCCCTAGAGGAGATGAAGGATGACTTGAGTTGCACATGAAATACTCATCAATCCTACGGTTGGTTTAGAGTGTAATGTTTTAAGACACATTTTAGTCAATATTTTCTTTAACTTGAATTAAACTAGTAAATACTAGAGCTGAATTATTGGAAAACTCTCCTAACCTTAGAAAATAAATAGCCTACAAAAATTGAACTTTTGAGACTTTATATGAGAGAAGATGATAGCACAATTTCAATATATGAGGTTAAACCACATGAAATTGTCACTGTTAAACTTTTTTTTTCCTTTGGAGCGAGAGAAAGAGATGGGTATTTTTTGTTGTTATTTTGAATTTTTTTTTCCCCTTTATTCATAATAGAGTACACGCAAAGGTGAGGGGTGGGAGGGAGGCAGGCACCTTCCATAGATGTAGACACAACAGGATTCACTTCCTCCAGTCCCAGTTTCCCAGTCTATTAGATTTAGGGCATGTGCATGCCTGGCATGTTTCAGGCTGACCGGCCCTAGGATTCAAACCATCATGTGGGGTCTGGCTTCTCTAGAGCAGCAAATTACTGCTGCACCAAGGAGCATTCCTGAGTTAGGCATATTTGACAGAATCTTGCCACCACAGTCCTCTGCCACAGCCTATTACCTAGTATTACGGGTGTGCACTCCCAAGCACATTCAGGTTGAACGCAGGTGTGCAGTGTGGCCTCACCCTTGTGCAGCAGTCCCCTGCCATTTGCACTATAGCGTCTGGGCAATAGACCATTTTTACTAAAAAATGGCAACTTCAGTTGATTTAACCTAACTTGAAATACAAGTTTTTCTTTATAACAAATATACAACAGTTATGTTGCTGGGCTGGCCCTGGAGAATGTGGGTAAGCCCTGTGTGTAGAGAGCTGAATCCCATATATCTGACCACAGTTCAGTCCTGGCCCCAGTGGCTTGAAAAACACACCAGACACGTGTCTGTGTGCCCAAAATCCTGTTGGGAAGGAGAAATGAATGAAAAAAGATTGCAGAGTGATCAAGACCCACTGGGGAGGAGTTTTCTCTCTTTCTCTTTCCCTTTTTCTCTCTGGCAAATACACATGCCCCCTAGAAATTTTTTGATTCTGTAGAGAAAAGGGACCAGTATTGGCATAATGGCTATGTTGCTGGACTCCCATGTAGTTGACCGCAGTTCCAGTCCCAGACCTGGTGGCTTAAACTCACACCAGGTGTGTGTGTGTGTGTGTGCATGCGTGTCCAGGATCCCAAGAGGAGAATGGAAGAGAAGAGACTGTGGCGTGGCCATCCCCCCCAGGGGCTAATTTCTTGGTTTCTGCCTCTCTGTCTGTATCTGTCTTTCTGGCGAGTGCACGCGCCCTATAGCAAAACCTCTCCAAAAAAGAAAAAAAAAAGCAGGGAAAAAAGTTATGTTGGCAGAAGAAGTACTTTGTTCATGACAAGGCTCATTATGCCTTGTTGTGGATGAGCTTATGGCAGAAGTTCCAGGAATAAGTTCCAGTTTGACTAAAATAAAAGAGAAATGTGGCACAATAAGGAGAAACTAGCCTTAAAAGGTAGTTTGGGTTAAAGCATGGAATTCCCTGAAGTACAGGCCAAGGCACTGGAATTCAATTTGGCAGATAATTTGAACTTTTGGAGCAGGGGAGAGAAATTTTCTGGACCTGACATTTAAATTAAAAAGGCAACGGTGTAGAAGATGGTTTGGAAAGCAGTGACCAGAACTGGCAAGGAGGCCCTTTTAGAAGTCCAGGTGATGGCTTCTCAGCCATTTGGCCAATATCAAATGCAGTAATCCAGGTGAGCAGCAGTGAAGTGAGAGATTGAGCAGGAGGGGCAGAAACAGAAAGCATAAGAAATGTAACAGAGGTAAACCTAAACCAAGAACTCTTAAGGGAAGAAAAGTAAGAAAGGTTCAGGCCACTCCAATGTTACGTGAGAGGCCTAGGAAAACAGAGGAGCTCCTCCTAGCTTGGTGATGATCTCCATAAACATCACAAATTTCCAGCGAGTGAGAAACATGCAGGTCCAACCTGGGCAGGTTTCACTGCTCAAAAAGGATTTCAATCTAGGGAGATGAGGCAGAACTGTGGCTTAGAGGGTCTGAATAAAGATAATTCTGGGCCGTGGTGCAAGAGACCATCAGTTACAGAGTCAAGCCCTAAAAAAAGGGCTTAAAAGCCCCAGGTGAGGAGGTGAGCGCCCATTCTGGTGGCTTACATTCACATCTGCGTACTCACAGAGAATTAAGGCACAGGGATGCAGGCCGAAGGGCCTGCTAAGTGATTAAACCAAATGGGCATCTCCACGCAGAGTAAAGGTTAGCAGTGGAAGCTGCAGAGTCAGCCTCTTGGCAGCACACAGGATTTTTGTTCATCTCAGTTAACTGGCTGTCACGAACTGAGTAACAGTTAACTGACTTCCAGAAAGTACACCTGGTGTTGAAGAAGGAGCCAATGGCTGTGTGAGTACTGAGGCCAAAGTGATCATTATGAGCAAAGACTAATTAATGTCAAAAGAATAATTTATTTTTAAACCAGACTCATTTCTCTTAAAATATGAGATTATCGTAAGATTGTGGCATGTAGAAGCTAGTATTGGAAATGTAAATGAGCTACCAGGTCATTAAACCACTCCATAATGGCCAGGTCAGGCAATATAATTTCAGTGTGTATTTTGCATTGCTCAATTAGCCAGCATGTCTAATTTAGCATCTGGATAACATCTGGAAGAATGGTACTTGAGCATCTATCCTTGACTTTGGAAGACAATTCCACAATCAAAAAGAAATTATGGTTAAAAAGGATATCAGTATATTTCCCACTTAGTAATAAGGGCAAATTATTACCTTTCTTAAATTTGGCCCATTAATCAGGAGTGATTGTCATCTTACAACTGTCACAGACAATGCCTGTGCTCTTTTGCTGTAATTGTGTTGTCATCATATAGCTTCAGAAGCACTGTAATAGTATGAGGCTTTTCTTAGATTGAGTCTTTCCATTTATCTCAATTTTCAAAATCATTTTATGCCCTCCAGTTCTTATGTCATTAAAACATATAACTCTAAACAGTGGATTCTAGGCAAACCTAGGTGTAATCTTAACTAATTTTGCTTTGCTTTTACTTGGGAGCTCAACCACTTGATTCATTGTTTATTATATTACAAAGGTACAGTGACAGTGAGGAAAGAACTGAAATGTCACCAAAGAAGTTATTTTCTGTTCACGATAACTGCTAAGCACAATAATAGCAATATCTTCTATTTAAACAATACTTAACTAGTTAACCACGTCTTAACCAAGGATTAAAAAGTGGCATAGATTTACCTTTATAATTAATAGACCATAGAACATCCAAGAAAACTTAAATGAAGGAAAGATCTCAATTTTTCCTGCATAACAGTGCTTCTAAGAGCATTATTCTCACACTTTATTCATAAGAGTTATTTTTCATTCATGGGCCATGCCTCCTATTCATTTTTCTTCTAGTTTTACAAATAAGTAAAGCAAAATGGAAGCTTGTGTTATGATTTAGTATGAAAACACAGAATCTAATCATAGCTAATGAGTATAATAAATGCTAGGCTGTACCTCCTCTTGTTTGGTATGTGTTTTATATACAGAAGGTAACGTAGACTGAATAACTAGGATGCCAAGTTACAGATGGGGTTGTGGAATGTTATTTGACAGCCGATTAGAGTAATCTGTCAGAAATGATGACTTAATCACCATAACAGACTCCAAATTCCCTCATAGAATTCCACCCAGAGTAATCTAATTTTCCTGCAATATTTTATTTTATTTTGCCAAGACTACAGGGTTAAATTGCTTGTGTTTTTTTCCCCTCTAGTATATATATTGCATGATTTGAACAGAAATGTAAATAGGTGGTGTTATTATAACTAAAAAGGCTGAGTTGGGGCCTGAGAACTCAAAAGGAGCTGTATGATTCTGGGTTCTTTGTGTTTTCCTCCGTCACTATCTTATTAGTGTATATGAAGAAAAACTGGCAGTTACGCAATACAAGCTCTGTGCTTCCCAGATGACCAAGAAAGGTCATTCTTTCCAATGTGTCCTCTAGCTTTCAAATGAGACCTTTTCTTTTTTCCCTCAGGACACTTCTGTACTGTGTAAAACAATAAAGATGATGAGGATAATAATTTTATTGAGCACTTATTATCCAGTCAGTGTTTCAGACACTTCACACGTATCAACAGCTATTAAGAAAAATCATAACTTATTTCCACTGTGTGTGTGTGTGTGTTTTTTCCTCCTGGTTGTGATTTGCCTAAGAAAAAGGATAATTTAGGTCTCTTTGTTATTATACTCCAATCTTCTTTTTCCCTTGATCACTTTTCCAAACATGTATGCCAGCAAATACTGATTGAAAGGTTTCTATGCATCTACTATGTTAACCCACTTGATGCACAAAAGACAATTCTGAGTAACATTATAACTCAAAATATAAACAAATCTCATATGCTTTGCTTCCACCATGGAATTTGAATCTTCAGAAGGTAAAAGTTTTCTCCAGAATTCTCAAATCAGCCTTCAAATAAACAGATCCTGTGTAATCCCAGTACTTAACGCAGAGCTGAATACCAGGGCCTTCTGACTTGGATGAGGTACCCAACAATAAGTGGACCATGTTTTGATTTACTTTATAGATTCTTGGTCCACTATTGCATTGCTAACAGAAATACCTGAGACTCAGTGATTTATAAAGAAATAGAGGGGTTTTTTAGGCCACAGTTTGTAGGTCCAAAGTCTAGGGACCAGCCTCTCCTGAGGCTACAACATGGAGGAAGACAGGGCCTTGAGCAGAACAACTGTCCTTAGGCTTCCCTTGTTCTGGTCTATGTCCATTTGGCTCTGCCTGCATTATTTCCTCTCTTTCTAGGCATTCCACAACTCAGTGATGGTGGCCTGCCCTAAGGACTTTATCACACCCAAAAGCCCCACCCTGGGACATCAAGAAAGGATTAAGTTTTTACTTAATGTCTTTATAGTACAACCAAGTCCCCGCACAGGAACTTTTGGGGAACATTCAGTCACCACTCACTAAGACCAAATTCTAAAACATGACCCTTTGGAGGACAAACCATTATTCAAACCATAACAAGTTCCAATGTACTTTTTTTTACTATCAGTTTGTGAATAAACAAAAAAAAAAAAGTAAGATCAACTAATGAGAACGAGGAGTCAGCAGGTGACATGGTGATTAAGATGCCAGACTCCCATGTAGCCAACTGTGATTTGAATTCCAGACCTAGAGGTTTGAGAATCATACTGTGTGTGTGTGTGGGGGGGGGGGGGGGGGTGCCCAAAATCCTGAGAAGAAAATGGAAGAGAAGGGATTGTGGCGTGGCCATCCCCCTTGGGGGTGATTTCTCACTTTTCCTCTGTCTGTTTCTCTCTGTCTTGCTGGTGAGCACATGGGCCCTATGGCAAAAACCCCAAATAAAAAAGATAAAGATAAATTAATTAATGAAGTTAATGAGTATGAATCAAAGCCATTACTTTCTTCTTACAGAATAACTGATGGCTAATCTTGCATATCATCAGTTTTTCTCATTAACATAGGTATAAACATTTCAGCTAGCTCACCCCATGAAAGCAATCTCAGAGTCTAATTCCATCTTGTGAGTCTTATTTATAACAGTCTGAAGGGCTTATAGGATTTGAATTTACATTGAACCTCTGGATTTGAGCCATATATGTAGATCCTTTGAGGTCAAATGGCATATTGACTGGAGCTTTACTTCTCTGACATGAGTACAAAGCTATGATTTCTTTTTTCTTTCATTCCTTGTAGGTTTTTAAACTTTCTTCCCTGCCTTTTTCATGACATTAAGTTTTGTTCTGGTTCAAAACTTTCACGCTGTTTTAACGTTATGTGTGTGTAAAATATATGTACACACATAGACACATGTGTACTACACACCCTAATAAATGTGCTTCTAATTGGGAAGAAGCCTAGAGATTGAGGCAGTCTTTGTGTCTAACGTGGAAGAGGAAAATCATGATAATTTTTTAGGTTCCTAGAAACCACAGACTCCCCTTGCACCACAACTGTGTGTATGTATGCTAGATGTAGAATTAAATAGAGGATTTTGGCTTGTGCTCTAGCTCCAGGCAGACCTGAGTTCAAATCTCCACTCCACTAATTACTTACTATGGGACTTGGCCAAGTTATTTACCTCTGTCCCCTCATTCCTCGTACCAATCTCATAGGGCTGTTGTGAGAATTAAATTAGTCAATATACATGAAGAACCTATAATAATACTTGAAAAATTGAGGGTCAAAGGACTATTTCTTTGGCTTTCATAAAATCGCCTAAACTGTCCATCTTGCTTGTCAAGGTATAGCTATGAATTCTCGATATGGCTTTGTCCCAATGAGAAAAGCTGATGAATTCTTTCTGGCATCTGCAGTTTCACACAAATGTCATTTCTATTAAAGATGTCAGTATGTTTACAATTTTGTTACCATTAAGAAAAAAAATTCAGAACTTCTTGTTCAGTACTGACAAGTCAATATTCCTAACCCTACCTCTGATTCTTGTCAGTCTCTGTAATTCAGAGCATAACATGGGAGTGACTGCCGTGGCACAATTACCGACCTAGCCGGATAGACCCTGCTAGCTTGGGGGGGGGGGGGGGGGGGGGGGGGGGGGGCTACCTAGCTAGGAAAGATCCCTTGACAGTACACAGTCTTTCAGGGTGGAGGATGGCAAGCCAGGTTGGTGTCAACTCTTTTTGGAACTTATTTTTACCATTCATAAAATTTTTTGAGAACAATTCAGAAAGTTTAGGTGATTTTGGTATTTCATAATAACTATACAAGCCAGATACACAGTATTCCATATGAATCATTTTTGCATTGTCATGGAATGAATGAAAAATACCAGTTTGTCTTTACTGGCTGGGATCCTTTCATTTTCTCATTTGGCACAGAGCTCTTCTGTGAATTCACTTTTCTCTCCCCTCTGTCTCTACTTCTAAATATTTTATGGGCAGTAAGCTTATAATATGTGCCAGCACGGCTGCTCTCTCAGAGGATCAGGATGGGTTTAATAATGAGATGCGTAACAGTGACTCTGTAAAACCCATTTCAGGTTAAAAATGGCATGTTTTATTGAATCTTGTGTTAAAGGTGGTTAACTCATCAATTGGTGATGGCTGGGGTTAAACAAGTTTCAACATGAGTTCTCTGTGTGAGAAAGCAGCCGCGCCACCTTCCCTCAGCCGTTTCCTTCCCCCAGTACTCTCTCTTGCAGACGAGGCTCCTGTGAACTCTGAATCTTCCCTTAATGCCTCACAGGAGCAAGGCAGCGAGCTTTGGAGAAAGCATGCTAGTCTTTGTCTCTAATGGGGACTCAAGAGGGCCGTTAGCGAGTGTGGGGCTCTGTTCCTAGGCATGTTCTTTTGCGCTGCAGCATGATAAACTCCATGTGGGCAGTGACAGCTGTTGCCAGAGTTGTGTGCGGCTCTCTACGTGGCCTTCGCCCCACAGACTTTGACTAATGGCTTTGCTCCAAAGTTGTATCCTCATTTTCATTTTAATGAGCCACAGCTGGGCTCTTCTGTGACATATTGAAGGTCAATTCAGTCAGAAGTGGGCAGTGTCAGGTCCAATCAGTGGTCACCATTCTGAAGACCAGGAGCAGACAGCTCTGTTCTGGGGCCCTGTGTGTATACGGAGGCAGAAAAGGAGAGAGGACCAAATGCCACTCACTCACTAGGAGGCTAGGAGGTGGGGTGAAGGGGGGGGGGGCGTTAAGCTAGAAGGTTTGTGTGCCCAAACACCAATAGAAAGCTGCCTACCAGGGTGACAAGGATGGAGGCAGCTAGTGTGTCCAAGAAAAGCAGCTCCCTGTTGTCATTGGGGCACAAGCTTAGCTTCGGGTTAGAAAAGACAGTGAGACAGGGGCCTTAATCCTCAAGCTGCCCCAGCTCACTGAAAGCCTATACCCAAACCCCAGAGATGCTATTCCTGAGTGCTAAGTAAGTGCTCTTCTTTGAATGGCTTGCCCACCTTGGCTGTGTATCTGATGCCAATACTTACAAGAGAGGTGTAACAGAAATTAAACACCTGAATTCTAAGGGACTTGCTAGCTCCAGTCTCTGGGAGCTCCTAAAATGCCCCCTTTTGTTATGTTTCATTTGATTTTACACAAATCTGGCAAAACAGAAACCAACAAGTTAACCAGTACCTTAATGTGTAACTTTGGGTAAGTCATTCTGCAGCAAATCCATGGGCAAAGAAATCTTCAAAGAAACAGATTTAGAAGCCTTTCTTCATAGAAATGTAAACTCAAAAACATACCAAGTCAAAGTTACTCCCTTGAACAGGATCTGTTTCCAAAACCATGGCTCCTGCCATTTACCTGGTGTAAGCATGCTACAGACAGCCTAGTATGAGAAAAGCATAGACTTTCTATTATCTTTATTTTTTTAAGAGAGATTTTTGCTATAGGGAATGTGCACTCACCGGAGAGACAGAGAGGACAGAGAGAAAGTGAGAAATCAATCACTGCCCCCTTCTCCTCTATAATCCCCTAGATTGGGATTTTGGACACATACATACACACACACACACACACACAGCATGAATTTCAAGTCGCCAGGTCTGGGACTTGAACTTAGTTCAACTACATGAGAGTCTAGCAATGTAACCATTACACCATCTGCTGGTCCCTCTCCTATTATCTTTTAATATCACAGGTCCTTCTGAATTGAACACAAACAACAGACTCATTACTTGTATTTCATTGTGATTCAAGAAATGTTAGACTGGTGTTTTTAAAATCCTTAGACTCATCAAACAGATCATGACAGTACAGACCACTGAATATTATTTCAGACACAACCAGTTCTGTGTGGTTACAGAGATGCAGTCTCAGTTTAATTAGCACACATGTCTTAAGAGATTCCTTGCAAACATTCTTGAAGATCACAGGCTTCTGGGGAAAGTAGTCAGCAGGGAATTAGCCACAATCTTGCCCCTGAGATTCTCTTACAACTGGTGAAACTTTAGGCAGAGTGGGATAATGACTGCCATCTTCTGTGGCTCTTCCCTGGCCTACTACTGTCAACTGGGACATCCAAGAGCACAGCATGGAACTCCATCCTCTAGCCTATCTACGCCTGGCAGCAGATATAACCAGGTTCACTAGTCAATCGAGATTGTGTTGAGAAGCAGCAGTTCTGACCCCACTAGATTTATCTTTAGTTCTTGAGAAAAATGCTGAGGTTAAGACGTCTGTCTGACAATCCCAGTGCCTTGAATAGTTGCAATGCAGGATTGAGTAGAATTACATTGTTTTCCTCTTACTTACAATTATCTAATCCATGTATGTATTTCTTACTGTTAGTCTTGTACTTTAAGTATTTTTCTTTTTGGTGAATGATCTCAGTAGCTTCTGTTGGGTGAAAGATCATATCATCATTCTTTAGTAACAAAATGACCTATTTTCTCTTACTCTCTGCCTTCAAATGTGTCATTTCTTCCCTGAAGAGTTCTTCATGCATCTCTTGGTTAACATTAGGATTTCTTCAAAAAATGAAATCAAACATTGGTTCTTCTGTGACACCTTCTCCAGATTATCCTCTCTTATTCTGTGTCGGGTATTTCCTCTGAATTCCCACATTTCAGGTCTTACCACAGCATGTCTTTCTATGGGAAATGATTGACCTGTAGAGCCACAGGCTCCGTTATGGTGAAAACTCTTTTTTATCCTTCCATTCCCAGCATCTAACATGGTGTCTGAAAAGAGCAGAAATAAGTGAATGAATGAGTAGTCCTAGAATCATATTGAGTGAAATCTTTGAAACCACCCCTGTTACAGGCAAAGAATCCCTTTATTATAACTTCAAACTTTAAACTCGGGATGCCCATTCTTGTACAATAACTTCCTTGTTCCATTCACGTAACCTCCCAACGTTCTTAGAATCATGAGATTTTTTTTTTTTTTTTTTTTTTTTTTTTTTTTTTTTTTGGAGAGGTTTTTGCTATAGGGCGCATGCGCTCGCCAGACAGACAGAGAGAGACAGAGAGATAGAAAGCAGGAAATCACCCCCCAGGGGGGATGGCCACGCCGCAATCCCTTCTCCTCCATTCTCCTCTCGGGATCTTGGGCACGCACGCACACGCGCCCGGCGTGAGTTTAAGCCGCCGGGTCCGGGACTCGAACCGTGGTCGACTACGTGGGAGTCCAGCGACATAGCCATTACGCTAACTGCTGGTCCCAGAATCATGAGATTTTGAGAAAGTAAAACATCATTATGAGAATGACTCCTCCAGACAAATTTTTGTCTTTCTTGACATTTACATCTTATATATGAACAGAACTTTATAACTCAACTACTCATGGTAATAAGTCATTTTTAATACAGTACTGATTGAACACCTTTCTCTAAGAAGGTCACAGTGCTTTACATATATTATCTAAATTGTCTAAAGAATATGCCTGAAGTATGGTGATCACACATTCAGAATTCACCATGGTCTGACAGTGAAGTTGATTTTACCCCTCTCTGGGGAAAAGACCAAACAAAGTTCAAGCCTGTAGTGGTAGTAACCATTTTATTGCTACCTGTTACTTTCCTGAGCCTTCTGGATAGTCTTAGGTCAGAAACTGAAATAATTCTCTCAGTAGCTGCAAGAAAACCAATAGGTTAAGTCTTAGTGTAATACTAGTCATAAAGCTATGGAGATAAAGTATTATGGGAGTTCTGAGGAAGGGAAGATTACTTTCATCTAAAGGGTTATTTCAGGCACCTTCAAAGAGTGTCTGGCTCCAGCAGTGAGTGAAGCCTGTAGTTCTTGATCGAAGGCTCATGTGGCCAAGTCCCATGTTGGACGTTTTATGGAGAAGCAGTGTGGTAGAGGGGAGTCATCATTAGACTAAGAGTGCAGAGATTAGATTTCTGATCCCAGCCCTGTCATTAACCAGCTGTGTGTCCTCAGTGAAGTTGTTTATTCCCATCACACCTATAAACTGAGAGCACTGAACTATATGACTTCCAGGGCCCTTTCCAGCTTTTGAGTGGGATGGTTACCACTCCCAGATCCTTTAGTCCTCCACGTGCTTCCCAGATGGATCTGAACACTTGGAGCACGCTATTTGTGTTCCTCTTCTGGTGTTTACCACAATTCTTTTGGATTTATATGTATATCAGCCAGCATGGTAGACTCTAAGCTCCCTGAAAGCAGAAGCCACGGTTCTTTCATTTTTGTGTCACATACATAATGTAGGTGCACTTTTCCTCATTTCTCCTTTATCTGTAACCTGTGAATTTCATCTCTTTTCAGTACATTAACCTGTGTGAGTCTTTCCTATCTTAGGAGGAGACACTACCACCCATCTTCCATTCCTGCCCTGCATAGAGGAGGTATCTTTCCTCCATTTGCAGCTAATCTTCTTGAAATAGTGGCCTTTGTGCCTCCTACCCATTGTTGTCCTCCCCTTGACTTCACTTTCTACAGTCTGGCATTCAGGCCCCGTATACTTCCCAGAAATTGCTTCTGATAAATCCTCCAGAGAACTTTGAATTACCCAATCCCAAAAGGTACTTTGGTGTTCATCAGAGTCACTAGAAGTACTTGTTCCGGAAACGGCAGGTGTCATAGTGGTTAAGGCGCTGGACTCCCACATGGCCAACAGTGATTCAAGTCCTGAACCTGGTGATGTGCTTTCTCACTTTCCATTTCACTTTCTCTCTGTCTCTGGTCAAGTTAAAAAATAATAATAACTAAATTAAATAAATAATACTTTTTTTTAAAAAAAAAAAAAAAAGTACTTGCTCTGACAAATCCCTTATTTCTGATAAAGTGTATCTTATTACCCTCCTCTCATGGTTAGTGCAAGGTTGACAATTCCTGCTGCTTTTCCTGCTCCCCTGGTGCCCTTTGCTCTGTCCTCCCAGACTTTAAGCTTAAACCCCACATTTCCAACTTCTCTCTATAGCTCATAGTCACATCAAAGTTAGCGTGTCCAGACCCGCACTCAGTAGCCTCCTGCAAAATGATTTTCTCATGTGTTCCCTGTTTGGGCAGTAACCCACACTCCATCTGGATGTCCAGGTCTGGAGTTCTTCATCCCCATGACCAGCTAGTTACCACTGAACTAACAACCTTAATCAAGATCATGCAGGCTAGGGCACCTAGCCCCCCTGTCCTGCCTGCCTACTGTGTCTTCTTTTATTCTCCCTGCATGCTGCAAAAATGACTTTTCTCTAGTACAAATTCACTTTGTGATCTTTGCTACTTAAATCTTCTCACCTGAGCATGGATTTTTAGAAAAAATTTCAATTCCTTAACTTGCAAGACCCTGTAAGACCTAGGTACTGTCTACTTTGTAGCATTATGACCTTCCTGCTTACATTTTTAACTCCTTGAGAGAAAACTGTGCTCTCTCACTTCTCTCCCTCCCCCCCCTTCCCCTCCCTTTCTCAGAAGTATTTGCCATAGGGCATGTAAGCTCACCAGAGAGAAACAGAGACAGAGACAGAGATAAAGTAAGAAATCACCTCCCTCCCATGGGGGGGTGACTATGACACAATCCCTCAGCCCCCATTTTCCTCCTGGGATTTTGGGTGCACACACACACATGTGCCCATCATGAGTTTTAAGCCACTGAGTCTGGGACTCAAACCATGGTCACCTATGTGGGAGTCCAGTGACATAACCACTAAACCATCTGCTGACCCCCTCACCCCTTTTCTTTGCATAAGATAGCCCATGAGTTTCCCGTTGCCATTTCTTCCTTTCTCCGCTGGCCAGTCCAAGCACTTGAGCCAGACCTCACCTTTGCTAGGAAGTCTTCACTTTCCTTGACAGGAAGATGTATGCACCTGTGTCCTGGACCGCCGTGCATTCTCTCCTGCCTCTGCCTCTGCCCCTGCCCTGGCACTGCTGCATTGCTCTGCTGTCTGTTGGCAATAGTGTCTTCCCACAACGGGTGAGCACCTGCAGGGGAGAAGCTTCTTCACCTGGCCTTCATCCCCAGTCCTTACCTGAAGCCTGACAAGTGGCAGCTGTTTCTTCCTTGATTGCTGAGCAAGTGGACAGATACAGGCTGGAAGAACAACCTACTTAAAGACTGTGCATCTCCCCCAAACATTTCTTTAGTCCTCCCCTCCATGAATGTAGGCTAGAGGCCATATTCCTCGGCCTAACCAGGGATCTCCACAGTTCACTTCTGCCTGCTTCTTGAAGTACACATTCTACTCTGTGCTGAAAAGACTGGTGTATTCACTGATCCCAAAACACCTCTTCTTATTCTTTCTTAATCTTAAATCTTAATCTTAATCTTAATCTTTCCTTCAGAGATTGAATATATTAATCAATGAAGTAAGAATCATAGACCCCCACAGTTCAAGGCCTACGTTCTATGCGTAAGAGCATCTTGCCTTTTTAAGAGAAACGAAGCAACTCTGAGTTATTTAGCCTGGTATCCCTGGACGGTCCTCCCTCCTTTCCCTTCCTCCTGTGTGTTGAAGACCCTGGCAGGCATTAGGTGCACATGGTCCTGACCGCCTGACGATAGTTTCCCATCAGATACGTGCCAGAGCCAAGTACCATTCCGTTTGCATTTAAATTAGATAAAACCCAAGGCTGTGGCTTGTAAGTGATGGAAGTCCACTGGGGAAATTAAAGGTTCAGAGAGAACGGACCCATTATAATAAAAGCATTTGCATAGCCAATGATTCCATCTACCCCGTGGCTTCTGTGTTCCTTGGGGTATGATGAGATATGAAGCAAAAGGACCTTTGAAAGTAGTTTGAGGAATTTATTTTAATTGGAAATGGTGGTGGCATTCTTTACTTGGAGTAAACTCTGTGGATCAGGCACAGAAGTGTGATCAGTGCTCTATGAAGAGCCATGGAACAACCACATCTGCACAATTCAGGACCTCAGCCCCACCCTGTCTCATGTTCTTTCTACTCCTGTACACATATTGAACCTGACCATAGTGTCCCTGCGTCCCTTTCTCCCTGTCCCTCTCCCTCCTTCTTTCTTTCCTTCCTCCCTTCCATTCTTCTAGTAGCTCTGCATTCCTGTCCTACACTTAGTATTTAATAAAAATTATATATGGCACCTGAATCAATGAACGCTAGACCGTCAGATTACTCGTAACTATTAGACATAAGAAAAATCCATGTAGCAGACGTATAAAACAGCCAGAAAAGAGACAAAAACTCTGCATTTAAATTTGTCATAATACAGTAAGAAGCAAATTTTTTTCAGCATGTCCCAGACTCTGCTTATAAAGCACTTTACATGCATTTTCTCATTTCATTATCAAACCCTGCCATGCAGGGATTATCTCCATCTTACAGATGAGGAAACTGCAGCCAGAGACATTCAGACATTTGCCCACACATCACATAGGTGTAATGAATGGCAGAAAGAGAATTCCTCTAAGATAGAGGCAGAAGCTAGATTGAGTGGCAGAACTATGTTTCAAGCTCAAGTGTGATTTGAAAAGCCAAGCATTTCAACACTGTGTTCTGGTGCCCTGTGACTTAAAAGGTTTAGATTCCTGAATGTCAAACACAGACATGATTTTTAACATAGTTCATTTTACCTGAAACAAAAATGTCTTATTATTTATGTGCCCTTGTAATAGTATCAGTACTCTAGCTGAATAGTATCAGATTTCCGGGACTGTTTCTACAGTTGTCCAATCTGCCTTTACTTTCTCACTTTTGTATTTTTAGATGCATCATCCCATTCAGATGAAACCTGCAGATAGTGAAAAGTCAAACGGTAGGTGGTAACCAACTGTCTTGTTTAATAATATCTGCTTCCTGAAATTAAAAAGTCCCGTGGGGGAGGGAGGAGAAGGCTGAGGGCTGCGGTAGGAACCTTCCACCCTCTACTTTCCTGCTCCATTTATCTCTGGCTTGAAGATCTGTGAGAGTGTCACAAGGAATGGTTTTCCTGTTCCTCCTTTGGGGGCTTGCCCTGTGTAGTGATCCTGCAGCATTTGGCTCTTAAGTTATCTCCTCCGACAGAGCAACATAAGGACCCCTGGTGGAAAGCACAGAGGACACTATCAGAAAGGAATTGCCCATGAAGAATAAGGCTATCTTTTTTTTTTCTTTTTCCGTTTGTTCTGCGTTGACTTGGAGACTATCTTATAGCAGTGTTCTCTAAATTGTCCTGGTGCATTTGCATCAGAATTCATTCAGAATTCAGTCTGCTGATTAAATAAATGTACACCTGGTGTAAAAATACGCATTTGATGAGGTCCATGAAATAATTGGGGTTTGCCTCTCTAAGACACGAGAGGGCTGATAGCCATGTTTCTCCCTCTTAAATTTTCGCCTCCATTTCTACAAGCCTCCTGTCCCTGTTTTGTTCTTTTAATATACTGAAATGTATGTTCGAAGAATCGGCTACCTTCCTGGGCCACAGAGCTCTCTGTCCCACCAGGCTGACATAATCAGCACTGTTTCTTCCCAGGGCAGTTTTGCACCTCATTAATTAGTAATCAGGGCAGAAGCCATGCACTTGGAGATCAGCATATCTGCAAATGTAAATTATGATTGGGCTCTAAATCTCTCCACAAGGTATTTTTTTGCTAATTGTGGTGCATCCCATTTTCTGGCTTCTCCACAGACTAGAAAGTTTTGAAGAAAATTCCAAGCCCTAGCTCAGTGCTGCTGGTGCTTGTTTTATCAAGCTCTCCTTCTCTCTGGTGGTAGACTTTGGTGCTTTACCCGCTGTCCTCTCTGCCCTGTGCTTTCGTTAGGATTATTTCTCTTTTTCCTATACTGCTTTATCACAAACATGACACTCCGTGTCAGAAGTCCTAAAAGCTGCCGCTGCTTTGCCGCAAGTCTGTGATGGGGCCACTTCATTTTTTTAATCAGCAGTTACTTATTGGTTCCTTACTGTGTGCCAGGCATGTTGGTAGGGGCTGGGGCTGCAGCAATAAATTTGAAAAGGAAAAAGAAAAGACTACAAGGGACTGACCTTGGCCTCGTGGAACTTTCTACATTCAGTTCACCAATGTGGGTGCCTGATAGTCCCTTAAACACAGAACTTGAATCTCCCCATTACTAACAATGGGAACGACCGTAACTCCTTCAGATGGTCTTGCTTTTTTTTTTCTCCTTTGAGTCTCAAATAAGACATCTGTAACCGTCTTTATAACTGATAGGGCACCTCTGTAAAATGTTGATTATTATTAGTATTACGCAGAGATTTTCCCCTGCCTTATGAGGTACCTGTCTCTCTATTTAGAAGGCCATTGTCCCCTGTGGATTCCTTGAGTCCTTTGACTCCTGGAGGTGCATGCTTGCGGTCTGTTGTCTTCTTCAGTGGGAAAGGAGAGAGACAAGTCTTGTATTGGTGGGATGAATCATATCAGGGTAGGCCATGTCACGCCTTCTAGCTGCCAAGAAATGCACCCTGTCCTTCAGCCCCATAATTCTCTAAACTGGATGAGGACAAGGGATGAAGTACACAGACAAGGTTTTGCCTTATCATACCCAGCCTTACGTTGCAGTTAGAAAAACACGACAAATGAGAAGACTGAGTTGAAACTCCCAAGTAATTGAACATGAAAAGATTTCTTCCTTTGCATTTCCTAACATGCATATACGCACCCTGACTTAGAATCCTTTCCATAAGCCAACTGCCAGGAGTTCTGAGGGCTTTGTTGCTGTTGCTGTCCAAGATCTACTCTGGACACTATGTACAAAGTTTGCTTTGGGTCTACAGCAACAGAATAAAACTGTCATGGGTGCCCCCAGTTTTGTATGATCTCAGAAGCCAAGGAGGATTGGGCATCGTTATTACTAAGATTAAGAGAATACCAAAAAAATATGCCATTGTTCAGGAAGCAGCAAAGGGCAACAGTTAAGAACTATTTTGAGAAGCCTAGAGTGGACTTCTGACTCTGCACTTGTTAGTTGTGTCCTTGGACAAGTTACTTAACTTCATTCACTCTGCACTTGTTAGTTGTGTTCTTGGACAAGTTACTTAACCCCACTCAGCCTCAACACCTTCAGCTGTAAAAGGGGGACACAGTAATTTAGTCTGAACTCTTTTTGTAATGCCTGCCTTGCAAGGTTGTTCGAGGATTACAGAAGTTAACATCTGTAAAGAGCTTAGCATAATATCTGGCACATAGTAAATATCCAGTAGCTAAGATATGCTGAATTAGCAGCATAATTCCACTGAGGCAGCTGCTTTGGTGCATTTTGAATGATAGAGACTGGCACGTCCAGGGTTGGGCTGTTCATACCGAAGAATGGTTCTGTATATATGAGTGGAAAAACCCCTAACCCTTGTAATTAGGCCAATTTACCCTTTACGTGTAGATTGACCTTCATTTTCTGAAAAGTCAAAATGTGTAAATGGGTTCGAAGCTGCTTTTAAAAGGCTCTTCTCTGTAGACTCAGACACAACCTCAGTTTGCATAGACATAAAGAGGTTTCAGGGTTCTCATTGGACCTGACTTAAGAATCAGAAGAAATGTATAACTGTAAAACAAGTGATAAAAGCTGCAAGCCTTTTCTGATTTCACATGGCATTTTTGACAGGTAAGCATAGTTTCAAAAGCTCAAAGAACACAAAGATTTCTTTGGCTCGGATGCTCTAAATAGCTTCTGTAGTTGTGAAAGAAGTATAACGAGCTCTAATTGCACTTTTATTGAGTTTGCTGACATTTATGGATAGCACAAAGGACTCATCACAGTTAGACAGTTACTGTCTTCATTATCAGTGTGTTCAGATTTCTAAAACTTTGTATTTGCTGAGCAAGAAAGGGCTGATAATCACAGATTAATTAGTGATGGACAAATGAATTTGAGAATAGCAATCACCCTCTGAAGTCTTTGTCCACCTAGAGATTCTGATAAAGGGGACCTCTGTGGTGAGCCCAGTAATGTCAGATTGCTTATAGGTTGGCCCGGCACTTTTGTTTTTACCTAATGGGCTTCCTAAATCTTCATGTCTTCTGCCCTTTCCATGGGCCCTCAGTTAAGCTGCAGCCTCTAGCACATTTATGCAAACTGCCAGCATTTTATTTTCTGCCTGTGTTTCTACTATACCAGGTGTCAAGAAGGAAAAATAATTATTTTCTGGATAAGCAATACAATGCTACTGCTATTTAGAAGAACACACTGAATAAATGCCCAGCTTCTAACAGAATCCAACTCTTTTGCCATTTTTCTACTGCAGACAGTTGAGTGATGTCATAAGAAGGGCATGTGAGGAGGTGTGAATTTAAGGTACCCACAGAAACTAGCAAAGGCATAGTTACTATCTTTCATTCTAGGTACCATCCATATACTGTTCTGAGCAGTGCCCAGTTCTTCATCCTCTATTGCTGTGAAAGTATCAGCTATGCAGGACTGAAAATTAAAAGCAGTTGCTGAAGCTAGTCTCGCAGTGAATGATAAGAAAAGCATAGCGGTTATCTCTGATTCTGTGCTTAGATCTTGGTTGCTAGAGCCAGCATTCACTATTATGTTGTGATTCTTGTCAGGAGGATTGTTTTTATTCTGCGGACAGAGCATAAATCTATCTTGCTTTATCCTTCAACCTCACAAGTTGTTGGGAGTCCTTAAAGCCTAGGATCCAGAAATGCCATTTAAGACCACTGTCTCTTTTTCTCAAGCTCTCCAAAACCTCCAGTGTCCATGGGTCAAGTTCAGAGCTAGCAGGAGTCAAGAGAAGTAAATATTATCAGGGAAGGATGGAGACCTGCAAAGCCTCCATTAAAATAAGAATTATAGGGTGTTTCCATCCAGTCACTTTCTGATTTACTAGAAGATGAAGAAATAATTTTGAAATTCAAAGTGGAGAGACTCACAGATTTGGAGGCAGTAATTAAATGCCATATGTTAGCACTAACACATTGAAAAGTTGTTAATTAATTCAGGCAGCCCTGAATACAGGTGTGACTTTGACAGATTGTACACCAGGGTGTTAGCACAGACTTACAATTAGGAATTTTTTTTTAAAAAAATGAAGTTTCTATTCCCCTAACTTAAAAAAGTCACCCCTTGGATGTAAGGTATTAACCCTTTCTCATTATGCTGTGGAAGGAAGCCTTGACATGGTTGCTGTTGTAAACCCCTTTCCGTTCTGTTGCGGTTGATGAAAGAGACCCCATTAGTACAGTACCTCATATAGGAAAGTATTTCCCTGTCCCCTTTCATTTGCCATCCTAGAGGAAAATCACTTTTCCCCCAGAGGACAGGGGCCTTTCCTTTTCATTCTTTTTTGTTTTGTTTGTTTTAATTCCCCTGAAGCACCTAGCAGAATATTGTAAACACAGTAGGCTCCGTTAAGCAATCAACTTGAGAAAAACTCACCAATAAAGTTATCAAACACTGACGAAAAAGTTAGGTCAATTCAAGACGCTTTTGTTGATTTAAATATTTACAAACTGTTAGGGAATCCACAGAATGGTAATCCTGGAAATAAATTTTATGAATAAATTCTCACCAGAAAATGAGGGAACCTCATGGGAGGTAAGCTGGGTATGTTTAGTCATCTCCATTTTGCCATTAAAGCAAACACAGTCCGACTGTTAAAACCTCAGAGAAACTTTGGCTAGGAGAAGACTGCTGATGTCCAGCTTCCTTGGTACATACAAGAGCATGTGAGGTCACGCAATGGAGAAGAAAATTTGCATTTATTTATTTATTTTTATTTTACTTTTAGCTACATGTATTTTATGCTGACTTTATGCCATAAGTTTTTGTTTCTTCAGTTTCTTCTGGGATATCTTTTTCTTCTGTGCGACTTCCTCTTTCGGTTTCGGAACAATTTGCTCCTTTTCAGTGAGGATCATCTCGATGGGGCAGGGGGAGCTCATGTGTGGGTTAATCCACCCATGATCTCTATACATACACCAGCACATCTTAGGTGCCTTGCTCACCTGAATGTGTTCCATGACCAGAGAAGCTACAGCAGCCGCTGAAGTTCAGCATTACTCTCTGCATTTTTAAGCACATGCAGCAAAAATTCACTCTTTTTGGGCCACTGACCTTATGTCCAGCCCCACTGTTTAACCTAGACACATCTACCAACTCCACCATTGTAACGACACTGCTTCTGTAAAGTGACATCCTTCAGCTACTTGGTGGCTTTTCGGATAGGCATACCCTTGATGGCCTGGGCAGTTTCAGGAGTGTTCTTAAAGTGAATGGGAAGATTTGAACCTCTTGATTTGCATGACTTTGTGAGGTTCTCTAGGTTAAGTGACTAGTGAACCATTTTCAAAGAGCACCTCAGGCCACTTAGGAGAAGAAGGAAATTTGCATTTTAAATAGCAGATGGGTGATGCTGGCTTCCCTTTTTTCCCCCTTCACTAATACATGTTATTTTTAAAAATGAGCGTTACTTACCTTCTTACTGCCTGGTTAAATTTATCCTTAGTGATGGCTAGGATGTCAGGATTTTTTCATGAGGGTTTTCCATTTCCTTAATAATCATCTTAGGAGGAAAAAACATTTTTAAGCTTACTTTGGAATTGCATGATGGATTTGTAGCAACACCCTGAAGCTCAAAACTTGCACACTGGTAAATCTACAATTATGATTTTGTATAAAACAATCAAATCAAGGACCAAGTGAGAATTTTTCATTTGCTTTTGTTTAAATGAACTAAAACCACATTTTTCAGGATAAGAAAAACTGTAATAGGATTTTTTTTTTAGCATTATTCTCATGAAGACACCAACCAGTTTCCTGGAGTTAGGAGTCCCAGAAGTGAGAGAGAAGAAAGAATAGTAACTATGAACTAGAAGATTTTCCCTCCCATTTCTGCCCCATTTCTGTCAATGCCATCCCTTTTTCCCTTCCCATTCAGGGACTGCCACATCCTCGTAGGACCTGCCTGGCCAGAATCCTCACATGCTCAGGAGTCCAGGCATCACAGACAGCCAGAAGTCGACCTGGGTGGAAGACCACAAGGGCTCCATCATGCCGAGAGCTCCTTGCCAGGGTATCTGCCGCTGATGAAGCCAAGTTGTACTGGCATTACCCTTGATTTCCTGGGCTTTTACCAGTCCATAATAGAATAGTGGTACTTACTCTGAAGGGAGTAAAATGAAATTTAATTGAAAATTTTTCATCCTCATAAAGGAAGTCAATCCCTCATGGGCCTCCCTCACAAGATTCTGAGCGAGTGTGCCTGTTGCCCATGTCTCCTTTGACAAGTCTCAATCCAGCCGTGACCTTTGACTGTTACTTTCCTTATACATCTGTATATAGGGACAGTCCCTATTTATTCCTGACTCTGGACCTTGTTCCCCAATCTCACTCCCCATATATCTAAACCCTGCTATGCTTCTTCAAGTCAAGCTTAAATTCCACGTCTTCCATCAAGCCTTTCCCAACTATGAACTGGTGCACAGTTCATGGCTTACAAATATTATAGAGTTGTGGGTTTTGACCCTTATTCCTCAGAGCCCTGGAGTTTCTCCGAGTTACCTTAGGATCTGTCACAAGTGTGGAGAGAGGGGCTGACCGAGTGGAAGAGATTCTGCAGCTTGCCCAAACATTTCCCCACTCCCAAGTGCCTGAGTCATCGAAGCATATAGCTGGCTTCCTCTCCATTTCTTAAGGAAGAGAACAAAAAGAAAAAAGGAAAAAGACTAGAGTTTAAACTTTTATTTCATGAGCGACAAAACTGAGGTCCTAGAGGCCAAATAATTCTCAAAGGTCACACGTCAATGGCAACACCAGAACTAAAATGTAGGTCTCCTGGTCATGACTATTCATGACCATTGCTCTGTTTTTCAGCCTTATCTCATTTTTCTGTCCTTAGAGAAAACACAGTAGAGTGGAAAGAACACTGGGCTGGGAGTAGGATACCAGGCTGTGGTACAGGTTAGACCATATAGTTGCTGAATGACCCTGTTACCGAACTCAAATCAGGTTCACTCACCCAAGCGCTATAAAACCAAGCCATAGGCACATGGTGTGGTGAAGGAAAGTACAGCTTTATTACAAAGCGCAAAGCAAGGAGAGCGGGCAGCTCATGCTGAAAAGACCCGGGCTCCCCGAGATGTTCCCCACCTGCGTTTTTAAGGGCAAAATTAGGGGCAGAGGTCCTAGGCGCATGATCAGTTCAGTGATTGGTTCAAGAGGGCGTGATCATCTCATGGGCATTCTTGATTGGTGAGGCCTTAGATAATCAAATTCCTCTTCAGGTGTCTAGAACCCTTCAGCCTGGAGTCTTTGAGCTCACAACCAGCAGTTTCCAGCCTACAAGACATCTTACATATTGAAATGAAAACCTTCTTTCCTTTAAGTGAGAGTTTTAGAGGTCAAATGGCCCTCACTCATGGTCCATGTTGGTCATTATCATAACCAAAGTCTGAAGACTTACTCCTTACTCTGGGCCATTCCAATGTAAAATGGACTTTATATTTCAAGAACCCTAGAAAATACCTTAGGGGGTCCTTCCTCGGTTTCAACCCTATGCAAGTCCCTTCCTTGAAAGGCCTCGGGGATCTCTTTTAGAGACAGGCAAAACATCTCTTCAGTTTTATTCCAGTCTGGGATTCTGTCACAAGGAACATATAGCTATCTAATTTAGGCTCTTTGGAGCTACATTGCTGCCATAGCAATCACATGTGGCTTTTAAAATTTAAATCATTTAAAATTAAACTTAAAAAAAAAATCAATTCCTTATTCACACTACCCCTTTTACGTTCTCAGTAGCCAAAAGTGGCTTTAGCTAAAGTGCTATCCAGCACGTACATTGGACAACACTGCTTCAGAGTACACCACCTCATGCTGTATTACTCCTTCCTAAATAGACTCACCCCAGCTCCTGCAGGGCTGGAGACCACGTCTTCTAAGTTCTGACTTACAGAAGCAACTGACCCAAATAAATCTGGAATGAATGCTTATTGGTTAAATGAAAAGATGATACTTATTGTCCAGGAAAGTAAAGGACAGAAATAAAAACCTAATAAATAGCAGTTACAGAATTTTAATACAGATTCAAACAAAGCTCATCTTCAGGTGTCAAGAGCCAGCCCTGACCCTAAGCCTGTTGTGCTAGTGCAGATGACCGTCCTGTTTGTTTTAATCCTAAGAAATGGATTGACATGAAACAATAGAAACTAGGCAGGGCTGCTCCCCATAGGTGTCTATGATATCCTAAAAAAGAATGTCTCTTCTGAAAAAGGCTCCAAACACTGTCCTAAAATAATTTATAACCTGGCCTTTGAGGCTAAATGTAGGTCACATATCCTGAGCAGAGACAAGGAGTTTTTTGGGGTTTTGTTGTTGTTTTCTTTTTCTTTTCTTTCCTTCCCCCCCCACCCCCCCAGACAAGGAGATTTTGAGGAAAATCTCTCAGGTCATCTGAGACTAGAAAAAAAAAAAAAATAGTTGCCTTATCTTTGCCCTCTTGTGTTCCAAGGTTAGAAATTGTGTGTAGGGCAAGGCGTTATGCTGCATGGAAGGCTGAGGCATGAAGATCATGAGTTCAAGGCTGGCCTGGGCCACATAAACAAGACCCTAGCTCTTAAAAAAAAAAAAAAAAAAAAGAATTTACGTGTCATTCATGGAACCCAAGTACATTTTTGTTCATCAAGAATCCTACCTCTAAGTGGTTGGAATAATATTCCTTCCTCATTGTTCTTTTGTCAGACTCTTAAGGGACTCTCCAGGGTCGAGCATGGGGCCATCTGAGGTGATTCTCAAGTAGCAGTCTGTCCATTTTCTTCTCTGATTGGCCTTCTCTTCAGTTGTAACTAATCTAGCTGGTTAGAACCAGGTGTAAAACCCAGCCAGCACTGCCTCGGTAATGCTGTGGAATGGAGGCACTTTCCTATCTCTCTAGAGAAATGAATACCTCTGATCTCTCCTTCTTTCCTAGATCAGTAGGAATGAAGCTTCCTGAAATACTGAGTAAAAAATGTCTTTTTGCCCTTAAATTCTTTGTTAAAAGTTTTGTTTACTGGGGGCCAGCAGGTGGAGTGGTGATTAAAGGCGCTAGACATGGAGGCTTGCTTGCTCTCTCTCTCTCTCTGTCTCTGTCTCTCTTTCTCTCTCTCTTTCTCTGTGTCTGTGTGTGTGTGTGTGTGTGTGTAAATATTTAAAAATAGTAATACCTTTCTTAAAGTTAAATAAAATAATTCTTTTTTAAAAAAAGGTATAGTTTACTGTTTTACTCTATCTGCTCTTGTTTTTCTTCTCCTGACTTTTCTCTTTTCCTATCGTTCAGTTAAAAAGAATATCTACCAGAAAAATTCTCACAACAACAAATCAAAGTCTGTGTACAGAAATAACTCTGTGTAATGGTAGTGTTTAGCAATTACCCAATTACTTAGAAACTTTAGTGACCACATTATTTAGTTTCTGAATGGTAGGAAAGGACTTAACCGCAGTGTTCCAGGTCCTAGAGAGATGCTTTTGTTTAATTTAAGAACAAGCTCACGAAGAGATGAAATAAATGTTTAAGAGCGGCCAGGTCAGAGAGGAGGACAAGGTGGGACTTCAGAAGGAGGAAGGCAGGTTAGAAGTCGGAGTTAGCCTTAGGACTCGTGTTCAGTTTCGTGTGTCCGGGCTTGGTTCAATGAAGTGATAAAGCATTGATTACAAGAAAAAAAAAAAAAGATGAGATGGACTTTGCTCATTTATTATTTTTATCTCCTAGCTGTGGAAGACAGAAAATTGTTCATAGGAATGGTTTCGAAGAAATGTAATGAGAACGATATCAGGGTGATGTTTTCTCCATTTGGCCAGATAGAAGAATGCCGGATTCTCCGGGGACCCGATGGGCTGAGTCGAGGTGAGTGTGCTGTCTATGCAGTCTCTTTCTGTAAGTGCTAATCGGAGCTCTGTGTCACAGACAAGGTAGATGTAGGCACTTGCATGCAGGAAGAGGTCACCCTGTAAAACATCCCACGTGACAAAGTTAACCAACCTGAACTTTTGCTGTAGCTGAAACGATCTCCTTTGATTTCTCAAGTTGAGCAGGTCTTAGTGCCGACATACTAGCTCAGGTTATCACTGTCAGATGGGAAGCTGACCGGCTTCTCTATCACTACACATCCCTTTTCAGTCTCAAACCAAAGCAGGTTGGGCAGGGGTGGGGGTGGGTGAGGAAGAGATGTGGAGGATAAGAAAAGATATTTGCTATTTTCATCTGAGTCTTCTGGCTGTCTGCCTGTGCCTGAAAGAAATGTTACGAGGCTGGCCCTCTTGATAGTGACACAAACCAAGGGGACACTGTCGATGTCCACATGGAGTACAGAGCGGGTGTGGGCTCAGACTACCTGGGTCTGTCTTGGGGTACTAGGGTTGTATTTCAAAGAGTGAAACTCCTGGAGTCCAAAGTGCAAAGAGTTCTTTAATGACAGAAAAGTAACTTTGTCCCGAAGAAGTCGGTAGTCTCTTCTATGCCACTGTAGAAGCAAAAGCTGTGACTCAGAGCCTCACTGAAAACCCATGTTTTTCCAAGCAGCTGTACAACATAGTCGAAAATAACTGCCCTGTTTCTGCGTGTGCCTCCCTGTGACAGGGCTGTGTACCTCCGTAAACCACTCCTGAAGGTGGACGCAATGTGAACAGTTGTCTGACGACAGTTCCCTGAGTCAGTATGAAGTAGGAGTATATATGTAAAACATGTTTTTCAGTTCTTGTAAGAAATCTGTATTTTTGCAACATGAAGAGGCTTTCATTCAGTTATTAATGTAGCTAGCAGTGCACTTTCCATATGGCTAATTAGAAATGCTCTTACTCTCAATCTCTGATTCTGGGCTGCACTGACACCCAAACCACATGTCAAAGGTTGGGTCATAAGTATCAAGGCACCAGTGTTCACCCATGTCACGAGTTTTACTTTTTCACCAGTACCATGTGGGGAAGAGCATTGGATTTCTATTATTTTTAGATATAAAGCTTCATGATGTCAGCTACTAGAATGGAAGGCCCAGAGGATAAAAGTTTCACCTACATTGACTTTCAGAGCCCCAAAATAAAGGTAGTCTAGAGGAAAACTGACCAATTCCCAAGGTTTTTTTTGTTTGTTTGTTTTACTTTATTTTTATTTTTTAAAATTTCCTAGAGGACACTGGAGACAGAGAGGGAAGATAGGGGAGTGAGAAAGTAACCTCCATGGGGGATGGTCATCCTGCAGCCTGTTCTCTGTTTCTCCCTCCTCTCAGGATTTTGGACATGCACACACACATGTCCAGCATGTTTCTCAAGCACCTGGGTCCAGGACTCGAACCACACATTTGGCCATGTGGAGCCAGCCACCTTAACTACCATGCCACTGGCTGATCTCAACTCCATGGCTTTAATTCCTATATTTTCATGTAAATGTGAAGGAGTTGAAAGAAAGAAAGAAAGAAGAAAAGAGGGCAGACAGAAATCACAGTTTATGCATTCTCTAACAATCTGAAATTCCTGTTATTTAACACTCACTTAAAAGATGTGATTCTCTGAAAGCTGAGCAAGACATGATAGTGAGTGTGAGTGCTAAACAGCAGCTGCCGTGCCGGAGGCTCGCCTGTAGCTCCTCACCTATCCCGTCGTCAGTGTCAGCCAAAGTAGGCCACCGTTCTGTCGGACTGTACGAGCCTGACTCCGGCGCAGCCTCAGAAATAGCAGGACACCGAGTGCCATCCTAGCACAGTTTGGGCCAGAAGAGCTTCGGAGCACACTGGTCATCTGATCCCCGATTATCACAATGGACGTGTGATCACTTAGACCGACAACCCAGGAGCAAAAATACCCTGGGGACTGCAGTGTGGCTAGATGAGGAATAAAACCTAGAAGAAAGACATGATATTTCTGTAATTGCTTTGCTGCTGTCAGTTTAGTCACTAGACACCCTCTACCTGTTGTTCTCGGTCACACTTTGGTGTTATCCTACAGTTCTCACTCCTCAAAGTTTGGAGTATGAAAAACAGACAAAAAAGAAGGCCTTTCCATGAGTCAGAGTGAAACTCAGCAACCCCGAGTTCCAGCCCCAGAACTTCTACTGACATAGAATGTGACCTTAGTCAATTAATTTTCCTATCTCTCCCTCAGTTGCCCCATTTATAAGTGACAGCAGTGGGGGGGTGGGGAGGACCTGCCTTGCTTGTCTCATAGGGAATCACCAATCACTGATGTGGCAGCTTTTGGTCTAGGCCTACCAGATGTGTAGGTTAGTAGCGAGACCTCAGCCGTGAGGATGAATGCTGGATTTCTGCGCGCGCTCTGCCTGGCATGGCCGCTGTGTGCAGTGGCCCTCTGTCTCGCTCTCTCCATCTGTTCAGTGGGGACAGTACTAAGCATTGCTGCCTACAGCGTGTAGAGCTCCTTGAGCCTACATTAGTTATTCCCGCAGAGAATATTTTAAAGCAGCCACAACTTCCATGAGAAAGAGCAGGACACACAGTACTTAACAGGAGAACTTCGCTAATTTGATCTGCCATTGGGTTGATTAACCAGCACTTGACACTAGAAGCAGCCTGTTTCTGAAACAAGTTATAGGAGCCCTCTCATCAATATTTTATGCAAATGCTGGCTCAATGTAAAGGGGAAGTTACTCCCCCCTCCCTCCCCCTTTTTTCAACAGAAAAGTAATTTCTGGTGAACTGATGAAAATTCCCTCTTGCAAAAAAGAAAATACTCATTTATTACCATTTGTTCTGAAATATAAAGACAGACAGTGGTACGTTTTTCAATTAGCAGGACCCAGGGACTCCTGGCTACAGGGGCCTGCTCCTAAATCAGTGTATTTGTTAAAAGAACAATTCTCTATACTATGATTTTTGCTTTCATTAAAGAATTGCTGTTTTCAATCAAATATTAATAAGTGTCTCCCATTAGTGGCTCTGCAGATAACGGGCACTCAGCATTTCTGTGTTCAATGCCTATTGCTGGCTCAGCTATTTAAAAAATAAATAAGGAAAAATTAAGTGAAATGAAAGCCTGGCTGTTGTGAAAGTTACTCCTTATGCAAAATCAGAGTGTGAACTGTTCAAGAAGAAAGTTCTTATATCAAACTGATTATGACGAGAGAGAGGTGCACTTCCGGCTCACTTTTTTTTTTCTTTTGTCTGCTTTGCCTACAAGAATGGAGACAAAGGAGGCAGCTAGTCTAGCTGGCTCCCCCCAGGTTTCTAATGTCATTTCTTCTCCACTACATCAGTAGTTTCAGTTCCTCCCCAACAGAGCGTTAGGCTTGCTGACTCCGTACCCCCACTGCACCAGGGCTGGCGGCCAGGACCCACTGTGGACCTATCAGCCCTGTCAGACTCCCAGTAAAATTCACTGTTTTTTTTTTTTTTTTTTGGAGAGGTTTTTCGCTATAGGGCGCGTGCGCTCGCCAGACAGACAGAGAGAGACATAGAGACAGAAAGCGAGAAATCACCCCCCAGGGGGGATGGTCACGCCGCAATCCCTTCTCCTCCATTCTCCTCTCGGGATCTTGGGCACGCACGCACACGCGCCCGGCGTGAGTTGTAAGCCACCGGGTCCGAGACACGAACCGCGGTCGACTACGTGGGAGTCCAGCAACATAGCCATTACACTAACTGCTGGTTCCCAATAAAATTCACTGTTTTGTTTTGTTTTTAAGATCTACCTAGTAGCAAGAAAGAACTTTTTAAAATTTTATGTATGTATTCTATGAGTGAGAGACAGAGAACTGGCACCCCCAAGGGCTCTTCATGCCGTGATCCACCCTCTGTTTCATGGGCATGTGTATGCCCCGTACACTCCAGTGAAGCATGTGAACCCAGAACCTTCCCACGTGGGTCGGCATCTCAGAGCATCACATTTTACCACTGCACCATTGTCCCAGAATATTTAAAGTCCTTATATTACCCACTAGCCATTTCCAGGACAGATAACCCTCAGGAAATCCTCCTAAGACTACATGGAAGGCATCCAGCACATGAAGCAACTCAACAAATGCAAGGGGTCTCAAAAATACTCATGGTACATGTGTAGGGAAAAAAAAAAAACCTGTGCATGGGTTTCAAAACTTTTTTACATGAAAATAAACTTGTGCTTTAATTTCGTTTTCCCCATAAACTTTTAGAAATGTCCTTGTATTAGGGCTCTTCCTAACATTAGATGTCCACATCTAAGTATGCCTTTCCCCCTTTTGGGGGCAGTAACCACTCTGCCATCTTTTCTATTGAAAAATATAGTTGGAGATGCTTTCAAACAACTTCACGCTACTGGAACCAGCAGTTGGCCTAATGTCTATGTCTCTGGACTCCCATGTAGTCAACCACAATTCGAGTCCCAGACCCGTTGGCTTAAACTCACACCGGGCGTGAGTGCGTGTGTGCCCAAGATCCCAAGAGGAGAATGGAGAAGAAGGGACTGTGGCATGGCCATCCCCCAGGGGGGTGATTTCTCACTTTCTGTCTCTGTCTCTCTCTGTCTTCCTGGCGAGCACACGCACCCTATAGCAAAAACCTCTCAAAAAAAAAAAAAAAAAAAAAAAAAAAAACAGAACTTCATGCTACTGAGACCATTCTGCCATGCAGTTCAGCCTCTCAGAGCCTGCCACGTGATCCTTCATTGAGAAAGAGAGCAGGATATCATGAGCCCCCGTGTGGCAACTCATTGAGATGTTTGTCTCCAAAACAAACTCTTGGGGTTTCTAAGCCAAATGTATTTATTTGCCCATGTTACCATAGGAGGAGGATTTCCTAAAATGCACATGTCCTCTCACTCTCTCTGTACCCATAGTCAGAATGGGCTGTGGAGGTACAATTTGCAGGGTTTTCTGCATCATGTAAATCAAATGTCTGTAACTCGAAAACAACAGAGGAGTGTATTTCATTTTTCGTTCCCACAAACCGTAGGCAAATCTTCACTGCCATTTAAGGTAGCTTTCTGCTTGTTTAAGAATATTCCAGCTGTGTTTATGGTGTTCCGGCATTCCCCTGCCAACACCCTTGACAAATGAATTGGCAATATTTTGGGGGCTGTTGGAGAACACAGACTGGATTTAGCCATTATATCCTCATTTGTTTTTGTTGGATTTGATCAGGATATTAGAATAGAGCTTTTGACTATTAAAACATGTGCATGGAGAGGAGTCCGTTTTGATCACATTTTAGCCTGCCTACACAATGCCTAGATATGTGAAAACTTTTATCACATGCTTGGATTATTGACTGCCAACATAGAGGACGGTGCATTAGAATATTCCTTCTTATGCCCTAATATTATACTGTTAGCATATGTCTAATAAATTCTGCCACTGCCAAAAAGAAACAGCAAGGAAAATTGGCTGTATTGAGATTGTCCTTGGGCTAAGTAGGAATTTATAAACAAATTTTCTATAGGTCACAATCCCTTTTATATTGCACAAGATATTATAAGTTGATGCTCTTTGCAATTGAAATACAGAAAGCTGTTGTACCCCTTCCAAAGAAGGAGCAGAAAAGAAAGAGGCTCTGCATTGTCCCTGGTTTTTTTTGTTTGTTTGTTTTTTTATGGTTTTTTTTTTTTTTTTTTTTGTTTTTTTTTTTTTTGAGAGAGAGGTTTTCACTATAGGGTGCGTGCACTCGCCAGACAGACAGAGAGAGACATAGAGACAGAAAGCGAGAAATCAAGAAATCACCCCCTAGGGGGGATGGTCACGCTGCAATCCCTTCTCCTCCATTCTCCTTTTGGGATCTTGGGCACGTACGCACACGCGCCCGGCGTGAGTTTTAAGCCACCGGGTCCAGGACGCAAACCGCGGTCGACTACGTGGGAGTCCAGCGACATAGCCATTACACTAACTGCTGGTTCCCAGCATTGTCCCTGTTTTTAAAAGTACTAGTGCTTTTTGGTTTTGGTGGGATGGGCAGGGAAGGGGGGCGATGGGTAAGGGTACAAGAGCAAGAATTCATCTAGTTCTCTCAAGACTCTCTTGCAGTTGAGAGAAAAGGTGGAACACCTGAGTTAAGATATCCTTTCTATTGAAATGACAAGTGTAATAGATGTGTTCCAAAATCTTTTCTGTGAAGAGCTACGTGCTCTCCTTAGATCCTGTCTGTAGGAGGAAATTACTTTGAGAAACCTTTCCCCAGTCAATCATTTATCTGTTTTAGCAGCACGAAGGCAACCTTGCCGAAATAAAAGGAATTCAACTCCTTTCATTTCGGTTAGCAATCTCTGACATTGTGAATTGAGAGACAATAAATAATTGCAAGCTAAAATATAGGTTGGACACAGGTTTTAAGACAGTAATATAGGGAACCAGCAGTTAGCGTAATGGCTATGTCGCTGGACTCCCACGTAGTCGACCGCGGTTCGCGTCTCGGACCCGGTGGCTTACAACTCACGCCGGGCGCGTGTGCGTGCGTGCCCAAGATCCCGAGAGGAGAATGGAGGAGAAGGGATTACGGCGTGACCATCCCCCCTGGGGGGTGATTTCTCGCTTTCTGTCTCTCTGTCTCTGTCTGTCTGGCAAGCGCATGCGCCCTATAGCGAAAAAACCTCTCCAAAAAAAAAAAAAAAAAAAAAAAAAGATAGTAATATACATTCTGTCTTACCTGAACCCCCTCTCCACCAAAAAATAAAGAAATGCAGTTTCCCTATTTTGATACCTGTATGTTTTTGCCCCCCAGTCTAAGTTTCTCCTCCAGCACTTTTGTCAGTAAGACCTTAACTATTCTAGACTGTTCAATATGGTGTCTTATCAGACCTTTGGACAACACATTGAACAGTCTAGAATAGTTAAGGGCTAACCCTACAAGAAGAGAACCATTGTCTTGTCAAGACTCAATGAACTCCTCTACACACAGAAGTTCATGTTTAGTAAAGATAGACAATTACAACCTAAGTTATGTCTCTGCTATAGAAAGCCTTCTAGCTGGGGGACCAGCAGATGGTGTAATGGCTACATTGCTAGACTCCCATGTAGTCAACCATGGTTCAAGTCCTGGACCCGGTGGCTTAAACTCACGCCAGGCACGTGTGCATGTGTGCCCAAAATCCCAAGAGGAGAATGGAGGAGAAGGGATTGTGGCGTGGCCATCCCCCCTGGGGGGTGATTTCTCGCTCTCTCTCTCTCTCTCTCTCTCTCTCTTTCTGGCAAGTGCATGCGCCCTATAGCAAAAAAAGAAAAAAAAAAACCTCTCCAAAAAAATAAATAAATAAGAAAAAAGGAAAGCCTTCTAGCTGGCTTACAAGAAAAAGCCAGTAGCCAATATTTTCCCCCCTGATAAAATACGTATTTATCTTCAGTAGCATCATTTTGTTACTTTTCTAATCAAAGTACATTTCAAAGTAATTACAATCAGCACTCAAAATATAAGCAACAAATATTTTGAGAACTGAGGAATAAAGTAATAAGCAATAGCCAGTCTTAGTGGTAGGAGCTTATGTGATCTTATGGTAGTAAAATATCATGAACTGGAGACCAAATCCTAAAGCCACCAATATATTTTTAGTGGTGTTGAATAGAGAATTAAAATCTATCTGTGGGACTGCCATGACCTGTTTTAAAGAAATCGCAAAGGTTAACAAGCTACCATTTCAAGAAACATTAGGTTCTGAAGTTGCTTGACTTCCTCTAGCATGACATAGTGAAATTTTTCAACCTGCATTCCCCCTTCATAAATGACACAGTAATGTTTTTTCTGTTAAGTAATTGAACGTAGCACAGAGTGCAGGACTTGACAGAAGCCCCTAAGGAGACAGCTTCTCTCTTACTGCACCACTGCCAATAGAATAAAAAGGTTAAAGAAGTCGTCATATATGTCAGATCATTTTTTTGGATGGGGTAAAGATTGTATAATTAGAAGCATCAGTCGAGTTTTTAATTGCAGATTTCATAGAGGAAAGGGCAATGTTTCGAGTTTATAGAGAGAGAATTTTATTTCCTATTGCTGATACTTCTCTTTGCAGACCTGTTAATCGATACATATTCCTCGCTAAGTTACTTTTAAAAAGTTCTGCTATTGTGGAATTGTGGTAAATGCATAAACTGTACCTTATTGATCCTTGTTGACATTTTTCATTTTTTAATGCATTCTTAACCTCCATTTGGAAACTCAGTTTGGCACGTGTTCCTGAATAATAAGAGCAAATGAAGTGAATGCAACAATCTTCTTGACTATTAAAAGCAGAATTAGTCCAGGGTTCGCATGGTTTCAAATATATCTTCATTAGATGAATTGCCTTTTCTCCATTGTAGTCTCAAGAAATAGAAAAATAAAAGTCTCTTAGTGTTATTTCCTCTGTTAATAGTGTTGGTGATGATTATAATGCCTTTGAAGAAATGTTACTTTGAAACAGATGGTAAATTTGGGACTCTAATTTTAGAGCTCTGCATCAATATGGAAGCCAGTGGAGGTACTGTCATCTGTCTCACACTCTATTACACACATCGTCTAGATGCCTTAGAGAAGGCCACTAAATTGCTTTTATTGATGACAAAAGCTACAGTCAGACTAGGTATAGGCAGTATGTTTAAATAGTTAAGCTTTATCAACTGCCATATGAGTACTGTCAGAGAACTACATTAAACAGCTTGGCACTCATAGTGAGCTAGACTTCACTCAGGCTTCTTAAAGCCAACATTACCAAGAAGTGAATGTGAGATGAATTTCCCTTCTACTGAGAGCTTTGTGCATTAGAACTTACAACATGATGCAAAACAAATGCATTGACTTATTTTCACGACTGAATATCATTGTGCTTTGCGGGTAACAAGCAGACATTGCTTGCTCTTATTGCTGTTTGATTAGAAGGTGCTACTGCAGTATTGACTTGATAATCTCACCAGGTACACATGCAGAGCCAAAGAAGAAGATATATATTATGGCTTACAAATTGATTTACATAAACCAAACAATTGCTGGTAGTTTGAATATAGAATGTTCTATTTTGTTTATTGGCCACAGGGGCAACAATCTCATATCCTTGATGCCAGATTTCTGCTTTCATGCATTCGTTCTGAAATGACAATAGGCTTCAGCCTCTCAGTGTTTAGATCTGCTTCATTTGGAAATCTTTTAAGTAGTAATAATAATAATGTTTTGAGGAAATTGAGTGGAACGCTAAATTATTCTCTGATACCTAAGTTCAAACTGTGCAAGGCTAAAGAAGCTGAAAATCAATGCACTTTTAAAGTCATTAGAGATCATAAGTGAAATAAGTCTGTGTTGCTTTAGCTAAGCTTTTAGTGTGCTGTGGTATTATTATAAAATCAGCCTGAATCTGCATTAATTTCACAGTCTTTTTCTCTTACGAAGCCCAAGGGTGCATGATGAATAAAATGTAAATTTCAGAAGGCAGTGTTTTTATTAGTGAGAAGAGCAGTGAGCCGTGTAGTTGGAGCAGTGACCTGCATGGTGGCCAACACTGGTATAAGAAGCAGGAACAGGCACCATAGATTCTAGTTATTTTACAGCACAAGAAGAAAGAGACATGGAAGGCTTTATGGGTCTCACAGGAAGCATTCAGAGAAATGCATATTCTCTTCTGTATTTTGGACTTTAGGTCTAATATCTGATACCCTACAGAAAGTCACAACTTTAAAAAGTGATGAAGATCTGTATACAAAAAATTCATTGTACATTTTCAAATTTGACTGTGTGGACTGTTGAATATTCTCAAAGTAATGAAGCATTTGTTTTTGTTAATAATAATTACTACATGGTTTGTGACGGATTTGGTATATTTGTTTGTATTCCAATAGCATAAATTTCTACGTGTGTGTATATATATATATATATATATTTATATTTATATTTAACTACCCAGAAGAGATTAGATGTTTTTATTTGCTGACATTTGGAGCTCTTAAAATACATTTGCTAATTTGCCCTTGGTGTGAGGATTTTCTTATTTGCTTCTTAAAAATCAACCATAAAATTTGAAATACAAAGCCCTGATATGTGGATGCCCTCAGTAAAGATAATCAGCCAAGGAGAAAATGGAAAATAACAACTTTTTATTCTAGAAAATGCAAAGTAGATCTTGCTAATTTCAAATCTTGTGCCTAAAAAAGTACCCAATTTCATTCCCCTAGTTTTCATTTTAAAAATAAACAAATAAATAAATAATTCTTTTGGCTTTGGTCAGATTAGCAAGTCAGCACTGTAAATAAAAATAAGATAAAACCAAAGAGAGAAGTTGTTTATTTTTATGTACTACTGAGAACAGTGTCGTCTTGTGGCAGTTCTCGTAGACTGTGTTGGTTTAACAAGCGTCCAACCCTTTTGTCTTGTTGTTTTTTGTCTTTCCTGCTCCCTGTCCCCTTGTTTCCCACAGGCTGTGCGTTTGTCACATTTTCTACAAGGGCAATGGCACAGAATGCAATCAAAGCCATGCATCAGTCTCAGACCATGGAGGTACTGTATCATCTGCCCTTTCTTTGTTTTCTTTGTGCAAATGATGGGGAATGATAAAGCAATTCTCTCCTGTGTGGATTGTTCACATGACAATCACAGATTCAAACTTTCACCATCTCGCTTTTCATTCATTCATATTCATTCTTTCTCTCTCTCTCTCTGCATTTTTCCCCTAATGACTTGAAATGCATTTAGTAAAGCCTCCCTTTTGCTCTACAGTTACTGTTTGAGCCTTTTATTGCAGTTGCACAGGTCCTGTGATGTGAAGTCATGATGCACTCTAAAGTGCCACCTGGACCTAACGGATCAAATACATTCCCCACCTTGGGCTTGATATGGATTCAACAGTAACAGTCCTCATTCCCAAATTGCTACTTGCCCTGTGCTAAGTCTCAAGGCTCTTTTTTTTATACAGGGTCAAGTTATCTTTAATCTCGTCAAACAGAGTTGTGTTTTCACATCAGGAATGGTGGAGAAAGTTAATACTTCTCCTACTTCATTTAACAGTGAAAATACTAATTGATGAGAGTCCCCTGAAAAAATTAGATTTCTCTCCTTACTAAAAATGAGCAAATAACAAAGAAACATAAAGGCTCAAACTTGGTCTCCTAATGAGAAATAGTGGCTTTAGGGGAAGATAAAATACACCGGTGTGTATGTACATCCACAAATGTAGATAGATGGCTCTGTTCTTTTAGTCTGTGATTTGGGTCATGGCCTTTCAGAATTTTGCACAAAAGCATTCCAAGAGTGATATGCTGTTCCTTATTCTGTATTGTCTGATAGAATCATTTGGGAGTGCATGTTCTGCTGTATCATGTACACTGTATCTTTGTGTATGGGTGATCTTTTCTGGAGGTGGCCTTGTGGTGTTATCTGAAGCTATGTTTCATATTTTTAAAAAAGATATTTTCAATTTTATTAAATGTGCGGAAAATTTATTGACTGAGCTTCTTTTTTACCCCCATTTTGTTGGGGTTTTATTTTTTGTTTGTTTGTTTTTGTTTGTTTTTTGCAATGCTGCATCTCCCACAGCATGCTGGGAGCTAAGTGATCATTATGCGTCATGTTTTGTGGGCAGACTTTTTTATAGTGAATCAAAAGGTGGGTGGAAAGGGGCAACGAGTGTGCATGGCCTTGTCATTAAGTGTTTACTGTACTTTTCTGAGTTGTGATATCAGCATTGCAAAGCCTATTGTCTTTTTCAAACATTCATTTTGACTTTGATATTCCTAACATATATAATCAATGTGTTTTCCTTTCAGTGCAATGCATTTTTAAGACACTCACACACCCCTACCTGAAGGCAAGCTCAGATGAAAATCGGCCATAATAGGAAATAATTAGCAAGATTTGAAATATCCAGGAATCCAATCAGTACAACATGCACTTACATACGTGATCATGTTTTGGTTCCCTCTTTCTCTTAATGTAGGCTGCTCAATTACTGTGGACGAGTCTGATTTCCAGCTACATTTCAGTTTAGAGATTAAAACGAAAGTGCTGTTGGGGGGGAGTCTCTCTTGCATATATCTTCTATTTATGTGTTTTATTATTAATTATTTTTATTTCCTGTAATTTAGTGAACTGTAGCCAAATTGGTCTCACTTTAGGTAATTTTTTAACCTAAATTCTTTCAATTCTGTCAAAAGCATTGCAATCCCCTTCCCTTCATTTGGAGCCCCCTGAGTAATGCCACAGAGAATGCTGATGGGAGTCCATGCTTCCTGTGTTACTGTAGAAAGACGGGAGCTCAAAATCATAAAGCAAAACTGGGTATGAACCAAAACCAAGAGAATAATAGGTTCTCATAATGGAAAGAATTTGTCATAGGGGATGAGGCATATTTATTCTTAAGAAATCCTTGAGAGACCAGTAGACGGCCAAATGGTTCCATCACTGGACTCCCACATGGCCGACTATGGTTGAGTCCCAGACATGGAGGCTTGAAACACACAAGGTGCTTGTGCGTGCATGCCCAAAATCCCAAAAGGAGAATGGAGGAGAAGGGACAGTGGTGTGGTCATCTCCCCTGGGGGATGATTTCTCGCTTTCTGTCTCTCTATGTCTCTGGCAAATGCACACGCCCTACAGCAAAAAAAACTCTCTCAAAAGAAAAAGGGAAGAAAAAAAGAAAAGAAATCCTTGAATTGAATCTTTATTTATTATCAACATGTCTATTATGAAAAACATCAAATTTGTTATACTTGTTTTTAAAAGTGAACATCCATCCATGCTTTAAGGGGCCCTCAGACACTTAAATTTCTTGTTTAGTTTAATAGAAATTTAAATAGGTTATATATTATGAAGTCATATTATAGTTGTCCAACTGGAGTTGTTAGATTGTTTTGTATTTTTGTTTTTTTAACTAACTACATTATTTTCAGGACATACATCTGTAAGCAAGATGTATTCTGTAATTCAAAATGATGTGACTATTAAGAGAACAAGGTCTTTAAAACAATTAATTTTATATTGTACCTCTTATTTCTCTCCTTTTCTCCACTTATCCTCACCCTGTTTTTCTCTTTCATGGTTTAAACTAGTCATTTTTAAAGCTGTTAGCATTGGCCTAATTTCTGATTTTATATCATTTTTTAGTATTAAGGAAAAAAACACAACAATAAATGTACTGTTAAGAGAAGCTATAATTTGTTATGGAACAAATTTGCTACAACAATAAAAGTCCTTTGCATACAGAATCCCTTCTCTGTGTAATTTCCATCTTCAGAGTATGTTGCTCTCTGAAGTGATGAAGTGTTGAAGTTTAGAGCAGATTAAGAAAAATGAATTATAGATTTTTTAAATGGTGGAAATATTATTTTTATGCAATTTACAGACAGTTAACACTCTGTACCATGAATCTGCCAACCAGAGCTCAAGACTGGTAGGCTGGAAGTTGAACATTTTAACAGTCATCTCATTTTTCTCTCTTTTTTAAAAAAATCACAGACACGATAGCCTCATGTATTCATAGCTACATCCCCAATAACTACCCAAGGTGAAAAAAAAAAATGCAAGTTTGTTTTTGAGAAGAAAGAAAAATTACCTAAAGGGAATGAAAGAGAAAAACTCATTTAAATAGAAATATAACATTTCTGAGAGGAGAGAGGTCTGTTATCATGCTGAGTTTCAATAAAAGTTTTTATTTAATCACTTGGGTAGAATTACTTCTTTTATCTCAGCAAAATTTAATAGCTTTAATTGTGATGAAATGTGTAGGCAAACCATACTAAGAAGGAAAAAAGATTGGGGAAGGAGGAGGGTAGTTTCTTTCTGCTGAGTCTTAACCAAGTGGCAAATGTTTCAAAGGTACTTTGGAAAGGAGGTCTTTATGCTTGGGGTTTTGACCATTACTTTCCATGACATTTTTATCCATTTCAAAAATAAATTTATTCCATTATATGGGCCTCTAGACATGTCTTTCTCACTACCCCTACCCATTGCCTTTTAAAGGAAATTAAAACTGAAAGAAGCTCCTACAGAAGTAAGATTCATTAGGGAAAGAAGCCAAGCAGAATCCTCCTTCTGCCATTTCATATACATATCTCCTTTGACTGGAATGTGCTTCTGGTAGTTTTGGTTTGCAAAAGCTCCAGGGATTGCAGATAGAGTAGATATGATATGAAGGAAGAAGAGAGACCTTTCAGAAAACACGTGAACAATTACTTTGGTCAATGCCTATGTCTTCTAAATATCTCCTTCCTTCACTCACATTCCTAAAATGAAGCCCACTTCTCCCTATTACTGCTAGATCAGTATGATTCCCATAGTTCCAAGTTCAAAAAATACATGATGAAAATTGCCGTTAAAAAAAAAATTTGAGAGACGTTTTCATTCCCATTACAATTTCTCTCCCTCTTTGTCCTCTGCTCACATGTGGAAATTAGCAGACACAAGAGTCTATCTAAAGATAAGCAAACCATAAAGTTGAATTAGAGAATTTTGACATGGTCTGTTGTCTCTAAGGAGGTCCTGGAAAGTTGAAGGAAGACACATGAAGAGAAAAGGAGAGGCAGTTTAATTATCAGAACAAGAAAGCAAATGGCTTCACCGACCACCAGATCCCCCAAAGAAACTGATGGTGATACCTGGAATTTTCTGTTGGTGGTACTTATTCAGAGAAGAAGGAATATCAAACCATTAAAAATATATATTCCAGGCCATTCCATGTGCTCCAAGATAGCTAAGAACGCTAGAGCCCTTGCTGACTATCATGAGAAGATTCAAGCAGGCTGTAACTTCCTCTTCACTTTCCAATGTGTCTGACCACAGGGCTGCTCTTCACCTATCGTGGTGAAGTTCGCTGATACTCAGAAGGACAAAGAGCAAAGGCGCCTCCAGCAGCAACTTGCACAGCAGATGCAACAGCTCAACACTGCCACCTGGGGGAACCTGACAGGCCTGGGCGGACTTACCCCACAGTACCTGGCGGTAAGTGCTGAGAGAGGAAAAGAGAGGAGGGGACCTCTGTGCCTCTCAGAACCTATTGGGTCGTCTGAGAAAGTCATGACACATTTCTGCATAGAAAAATATGTCATGATTCTCCTAAAGACCCAATACTTTCCCCCTAAGTACCTCAAGAATTCATTTTCTATACATTCTGAGTCAGGAAATTATTGAAATAATCATTTATGCAAAATATTTTTCCAAGTTATATTGACTGCCATAAGAACATGACCAGTGTAATTCTTACCTGATGTAGGGTGGGCAAAGTCCCACAGGCCAAACACCTAACCAGTATTTGAAAGGTATCGTAAAACCTTGTGTTGGAAGAGATGGAGCAGGCTTGATAGCTGTTTGACAATCCCGAGACAGCGGTGGCTGGAGAACTCTCTGTCTCTTGTCTCGGAGGTTAGTATATACCTGTCAGGACCTTAACTGAAATGTCCTGGAACTTGTGTTCCATAATTTGGGTCTTCCCAGGGGAACTATGCTGGTAAAATCAAATGTTCCTTACTTCATCTATAGGAAATGAAAAAAGTCAGATACTATTTCAGGCCAGATGAACCCAGTTCATTCAGCCATCCTTTACATTTCATGGTTTCTAAATTTTCACTTTCCTGGGGTTTTCTTGTTGTTGTTCTACTCTTTTCAGTTTGTCAGTGGCTAGCTAGCAAGTGCCAAACAGGATAGAGAAATATCCCTGGGAGTGGACTTTAAAATATCTTACTGCAGGGGCCAGCAGGTTGCATGGTGGTTAGAGCACTCCCTCAAAGCCACTGCAAGTTTAAGTCCTGGACCTAGCGGCTTGTTTTCTCATTTTCTCTCTTTCTCCCTTTCTCTATCTGGTGCGCATATGTGCCCTATAGCAAAATTTTAAAATAATAATTAAATCTTTTTTAAAAAAAATCCTACTACAACTTGGGACCAGCAGTTAGCGTAATGGCTATGTCGATGGACTCCCATGTAGTAGACCGCAGTTCGCGTCCCGGACCCGTTGGCTTAAAACTCACGGGCAGGCGCGTGTGCCTGCGTGCCCAAGATCCCGAGAGGAGAATGGAGGAGAAGGGATTGCAGCGTGGCCATCCCCCCTGTGGGGGGGTGATTTCTCGCTTTCTGTCTCTCTGTCTCTCTCTCTCTCTCTCTCTCTCTCTCTCTCTCTCTCTCTCTCTCTCTGCTGGCGAGTGCACACGCCCTATAGCAAAAACTTCTCCAAAAAAAAAAATCCTACTACAACCTAACAGTGACATTTGCAGGAATCATGTCAGATGTGGACAGTATGGCAGCAAATATTCCTAAATTTTTATTTTTTACTTGAACTGGTAAACCAGGTTCCTCTACTTTCTGCTTTGGAACCTAGATTGTGGACTTCACATTTATTAATATAATTTCATATTGTGAGTTTGAACCTTTGATACCAGTCTCTGAGAGAGAGAGAGAGAGAAAGTGTGAGAGGGTGTGTGCATGCGCGTATGTGTGTTTGCATGCGCATGCGCATGTGTGCACATGCACATACTATGTCCTGATTCTGTCATTTTACATTTCAACTATCCCTCTCAGGACTGTATCATCCATTAGCTTTACTTTCTAGCAGAAGCTGTACTATTTTGTAAAATAGTCCTCCCTATTACCTTGAAAGGTAAGATTATGCTGCTTGTTGTACAGACTAGAAAAGGGAAGTTCAAAAAGCCTAAGTAACTTTACCCCAAATCATACAGCTGCTAGTGGTTGCTTCTCCGGGGACTCTGAATGCAGGTAGGGATCTCTGTGTCTTTTACCTGCCCTCCCCGGTGCCCAGTGGAGTCTAGTATGGAGTAGCTGTGCAGTACATAATTGATTAATGAATGAGAAGCATGCTTTCCCTGTCTTCATCTGAGTTGTTAACAAAAACATTAGACAAGTTTACTGTCACCTTTTGGCCATCTATCTGTCTTCTCTACAATGATACTGTGAAAGATGTCTGTCAGATGGTGTGCCAACATCTATGAATATATATACTCTGCCTTATCTTTTTTCTGATTTATCGCTCTAGAATTTTATTTCATAAAAACACATTTCACTTAATAATTTTTCACAGGCTTGTGCTGTTCAAGTACTCACAGAACATTGGTGTAATCATGTGCACCAGAAGTTTCATTGAAGATTGACGTCAAGCTCACCTTTTTATAGTTAAGAGTCCAGTTTCCTGCTCCGCCATTTCTGAAAACCAAAAAAACATGCTCCCGCCCTCAGCCTTCTGGCACATCTCCCATGCTCCACTGCTTACACAGAAATCTGTGGCATGTTTCTGTGACCACATCTACCAGAAAGAGAATTAATCCTAGTCTCATTTAGGAAAATACGTTTTTGTGAGCTCTTACTATGTTTTCTCCTTTAATAGGTTTCAGTTCTTTGTTAAGCATGTTTGTTCTATGCATTTCAGTTGAAAGCCCTTTTCTGTGAAGGGTCCTTGGTCTTCTCTATCTCTGTATTTAACAATAGGCCCTGACCCTGGCTTGCAGGAGGAATTGATGATCCGTGGAAATGATCCTTGGTAATGATTTAATGACACTACTTAGTGTTATTAATTCTTCCAAATAGCTTCAAAACTAATTTAATGTTGCTTAATTTTGATTTTTAAAACATCTAGTATGAGGAGGTGCCTTGGGCCTTGTAATCACAAGAGAATGGGAAACTCAACAAATAATACCAAAATAAGTATTTCTCTCTATTAAAATGGTAATCCCTAGCTTATCCCACCCACCTCTCCCTCACTCTCTTCATCTTTCTGTGTGACAGTGTGAGTGTGAGAGCATGTGTGTGCATATACATGTATGCACAAATAATACCTGGGCAATATATTCCAAGGACTCAAAAGGGATGAATGAACATTACAGACATTTTTCAGATGGTATCTGTTAAAGTTAAGTCCTATGACATCCTTGTACCTGAGACTTAGATTTAATCAGTCACTGTGATACTTTTTTTTCCTTTTCTTCTTTTTTTTGGAGAGGTTTTTTTTTTTTTTTTTTTTTAAATAATTATTTATTTTATTTTATTTATTCATTCATTTATTTTTTAATTTGACCTGAGAGACACAGAGGGTGAGAGTGAAAGAGAGAGGAAATGAGAAAGCAAGCCACCATATTCGGGACTCGAACCCTGGTTGGCCATGTGGGAGTGTCCAGCGCCTTAACCACCACGCCACCTGCTGGTCCCCTGAGAGGTTTTTGCTATAGGGCACATGCACTCACCAGACAGACAGAGAGAGACAGAGAGATAGAAAGCAAGAAATCATCCCCCAGGGGGGATGGCCACGCCGCAATCCCTTCTCCTCCATTCTCCTCTCGGGATCCTGGGCACGCACGCACACGCGCCTGGCGTGAGTTTAAGCCACCGGGTCCGGGACGTGAACCGCGGTTGACTACGTGGGAGTCCAGCGACATAGCCATTACGCCAACTGCTGGTCCCACCCATTGTGATACTTTTATGGCAATGGATAGAGGTCCATTTTTGAGTCATAACCAATTTTATAGTTTTTCATATGAAACTGAAGAGACCTATACTTGGCCAGAGGAATAATGTTCTATGTTACATTGCACTCCAAATAAATTCTGAAAGCTGTTTTTGAAATAGTGAATTCCACTTGTTCCCCCCTAACCACATGGTATTGTAGCAGTATTTCAGTAATGACTTTGGTGAATACGCTTCTTGGTATCCATGTCCATTCCAGTATAGGAGATAACCGTATGGTTGCCTCCACCTACGAACTATATATTGATCTACCTTACTGAAAACAGTTGCAGTAAATCTAGTCCAGCAGTTAGTACAGCCCTTGAGCTAACCTGCAGTCCAAGTGCATTGGATACATGCAGGAGCACGCGGACAGGAGCATGTGCTTCCACCTATGCCACCCCCTGACTCTACGTGGCAGGTCAAATGTGCTTTTGAATCCTTTTGGGAGATATGCAGATTTTTCATAGGTATATGAATTTACTTTTTTTAAACTAAATTTTAAAAATTTATTTTAAATTTAAAAAATTAAACTCTGGGACCAGCAGTTAGCATGATGGCTATGTCACTGGACTCCCATATAGTTGACCGCAGTTCGAGTCCCGGACCCGGTGGCTTAAAACTCATGTGGAGCACATGTGTGTGCATGCCCAAGATCCTGAGAGGAGAATGGAGGAGAAGGGATTGTGGCGTGGCCATCCCCCCTGCGGGGTGATCTCTCGCTTTCTGTCTTTCTGTCTATCTCTGTCTGTCTGGCGAGCGGATGCACCCTGTAGCAAAAACCTCTCCAAAAAAATAAGTTCTGATTCATTTATAATGCATAGTTTCCACATATATTGCACCAAACAGTTCAAAGTTCTGATGGATAATGTTTCTCTCTGCCAGTGAAGATCATCTTTAAAATGGCTGATATTATAGTTAAACCTATGAATAGATACATTTATGTGCGTAGTTATTATGACGGTCTTCATAGTGGCCTAGGAGTCACAGACTCCATGTGCTTCTAATGAGACTGCACCAAGAAGTGAAGTAGAAGAGATGGAATGGACCTTGATTGACAGAGATGAGTTATGGTAACTACTAGACTATAGAGAGATATAATTAGTCACGCTATGTTGGTTTCAATAGTTTTAACACCTGGCTGTTAAAAAGAGTAAATTGATTAATTGTTTTAAGGCAGCAGCGTTAGTGAGTTTCCCTGGTGTCTGTGTTTCTTAATACAGATTAGACATTAATATGGATTTACAGCCTCAACTCTGGGGACCTTCAGTCCATCAATAGGCAGCAGCAACCGAAGACATAAATGCAGAGGAAACGGAATTTGCTCCCCTTAAATCGGCAGTTACTTTGTTCTCCTCATACTGTTCTGACCTTGCCCTTGTGCCTTCATTTGCAGCTCCTGCAGCAGGCCACCTCCTCCAGCAACCTGGGTGCATTTAGTGGCATTCAGCAAATGGCTGGTAAGTTGTGAAGCATGCCTTTCCTTTTGACTGTGCAATTATTTGAAATTTGGGTGGTGTGAGGGTGAAGACAAGAAACAGGGATAAGGGAGGGAGGACACGGGGTGATTGGAAGGCCTATTAACTCTTGTCTCTGGTATGAAATTGGAACCAGCTGCTCTGAAGTGGCTCTCCTACCGCTCACATTGCCTGCCCACCCTTCACTATGAGTAATGTTTATAAAAATGAAGGGGCGGGACCAGCAGTTAGCGTAATGGCTATGTCGCTGGACTCCCACGTAGTCAACCGTGGTTCGAGTCCCAGACCCGGTGGCTTAAACTCACGCCGGGCGTGTGTGCGTGTGTGCCCAGGATCCCTAGAGGAGAATGGAGGAGAAGGGATTGCGGCGTGGCCATCCCCCCTGGGGGGTGATTTCCTGCTTTCTGTCTCTCTGTCTGTCTGGCGAGCACACGCGCCCTATAGCAAAAACCTCTCCAAAAAAAGAAAAAAAAAAAAATTGAAGGGGCAGGGCTGGCACAGAGGTGGTATGACGCTCAGGAAGGGCTGGATTCCATTGGTGGCTGTGGTTACATTGGAGTCCCCTGCCTCGTCAGCCTGAGGCACATCAGGCACATATGCAAGTGCCCAGGATCCAATGGGCTGGAGAACTGAAAGTGGAGGATCATAGTGTGACCAGACCCTGTGGAAGGTGTGTCTGTCTGTCTGTCTCTGTCTCTCTCTCTCATGCTCTATTATGTGGAGGGTGTGTCTGTCCCTCTCTCTCACTCTTGCTCTTGCTCTCTCTCTTTCATGCTCTCTTAGGAGTAAAAAGAGAAAAAAATAAATAAAAGGAAAATCAAATGAACAGACTGAGAATCCTGCATAGTATACTCTAGTCATTTGTTGTTTTTAAAATGGAATTGATTACTGGTGAATTTTTAACAAGATTCCTATATCCAGGGCAGCCAAAATGATTGACAGCCCTCTAAAATTTTAATAATAGACAGTCAATAAAAATGTTCTGACCTCCATAATGAAAGCCAAGATTGCAGGCCTATCTTTGATACAGTTTGCAGTCCCCTGATAAAGACAGACAATTAACAGGGTGCCTTTTTTACTTTAGTACCCCAGTTGACAGAATTGTTCATCAGAAGCTTTTATGTGAAAGTATAATCTTTGTTCTTGAGAAAAATCAAAGTGTGACTGTATTTGAAAGCCAGCTCATTGAAGGATTCCTTTTTATAATGAGCTGTGCCAGTAGTAACTGAGGTGCAGTGATTAGCAAAAGGTCATTCCTACTGTGCCACCGTCCATGCTGATATCCTAACGTAACACGGGGCCAGGGAAGGCCGAATGTGCAATAAATCAGAACACAGGTGCCCATTAACCTACCGGGGGGAACAGTTAGAAAGCTCTTTCCTCGTTTGATTCCAAAAAGGTTAGGGAGAAGGGACAAGGGAAAAAAACAGATTTTTGGCATCTTAGAATCAAGCACAGTTTGTTTTAATCAAGGACTCTGAATCAATGTGATGAAACCTGAATGTGTAGAATCAAAACAAGATTTACCCGTCATTATGAAAACTCCTTTTTCCACATTTCTTTTCTTTCTCTCTTTCTTTTTTTTTTTCCAAATATACATCCTCATTTTTTGTTTGTTTCACTGTGATTGTCAGCCCAGCCTGCCACTGTGGCCCGTAGGCAATGGTAGCTTGCTGTCTGATGGGATTCACTGGTCTACCATAAAAAAGCTGCTGAATTATTGTTGGGCTTTAAATCTGTTGGTACCACCAGCTTGTTCCATTGTCAAACAGCTTCTGAATCATTAGAAAAATATACGTTGAAATGATAAATAGTTAAAAATCATTCAGCATAATCTATAAGAATACACTTTCGAAACTGGCCTTGGAGCTAAGAATCACATAGAATAGTTTTGTTTTCAATTCTATGCAGACAACTGGAGAAACACAAAGTATTCAGGAGGTGGTCTCTATTTTATAAGACAAATTCTCCCATCTGCAAGCTCTAAAATAAATTCTGAGATTTGTCACACTTTTGGCAGATGGAAGATTTGTTTTTCTTTAAATAGTATGGGCCCACCCTTAAGGAAAGGGGTTTTCCTTAGAGAAAGCCTCAGGCTCCCCACTCCCACAGTTAAATAATTCAGAGGAGGTCACTAGGTCCCAAGGCTACTGCAGAGCATGTCTTCCTGGGTGGACAGAGTGCCCTGTCACTTCTCATTAGGATGTGTGCACCTCTGCCACGCCAACCGCAGGTCAGGGTGTTAGCACTGACATGCCCTGCGCACTCATTTGAAGATTCAGGGTATCTTGGAGTAACCTCATAAGGTGCCATGGAGCAGATGGCTCATTTAAAGATACTCTGTGAGCGCTCTCAGGCTTCCCGAAATATCCATTTCTTAAACCTTTGACATATTCAATTCAGCACATTGAGTCTGCATAGGTTGAGAAATCAAATGTTAAACAGTTATCTACTATCATCTTGAATATTTAGAAAACCGAATATGTAGATGTCAAAGCTCTGTCTGCTTGGTCATCTATAAAGGGTACTCTTTGTTTATATGGGTCTCATCTTCATAAGTATTTGAAGGTATCTTTGGGAGTATCTTTTATTCCAGTGAAGAAAAGTTACATGGCCTCTTCTACTCTTGTCTTGGCCTAATAGTAGGGCTTATCTTTAGTCCTTCCCACCAATCTATACCAATGTTGTGAAGTGATTGTGATGGATTGGTACTAGCAGTTTCTTCCTAGAAGCTTTTTCAACTCCCCCAAATGTTGCAAGGGTACCCCTCTTCCAGGATGCCACTGGAGCGCTTCCTCCTTCCTTCCTCCCTCATTTCTCAGCACCACGAGGGCCAGGCTTGGCAGCTGAGGACCTCTGCCCTACTTCCCCTAAGAGGCGCTCAGGGTTCTCTCTGAGTAGAGAAAATGAATTTATAAATTAAATTGACAGACATAAATTTGTGTTTTGAATACATTCCCAAGAGAGCTTAAGTTAAAACCCCAATTTGTGAATTAAGGAATTTGGTTTTTAGTATACACGTAAACCAAAAAACATAAAAACTCTTGATAGTATCTCCATACATGAGTAACTGAGGAAGATAGTTTGCACGATGTAAAACGTAACTACAATGGAAGTCACATGATAGTAGGATCGAAGGAACCTAAGAAGTCATTTATCCCAAAGCCCACCTGATGTCAAAAGACTTGTTGAGTGATTGATATTGTGACAGAGGAGGCATATATACAATGCAAATGTAATCTTTATGTATTACAGTGGCATATTTAATAAACTTCACATATTAAATTCAAGAAGTTCAACTTGGAATGCATCAGCAAAGAGAGTAAAATGTCATTTCAGAAACCAATAATATTTTGTTATGAACAACTCTCAAAACATAATGGCCTATCCTTCATGAGATTGAGGTTTATAGCTGGAGTCTAAAATGCTTCATTTATAGGAGTAAAACATTTTCTATTTGAGGAGAAAATAAAATAAATCCAAAAAAGAAAGAAAAAAGAAATTTTAGATGACAAGTTGCTAAGTACTTGCATCAGTAAAATCAATTGAGGCATCAACTATACTTCTTTTTTCCAAAAATCTTACCATTTTCCTTTCAAGCTAAAAATATCTTCAAGTGTATCTTACGATTTTTCTAAAAGGAAACCTTTTCTAAGTATGAATTTAAAAGCAGGAAATGGATTAGGATCAAATCTTTGTTTGTTAAGTGCTTTTATATATGTATATTTTTTGTGCCTCCTTGAAGTTGATTTGATTTTATTTTCCCTCTTAAAACTTCTAATAAAACATGTCCATTTCTAATTCCACTGTGGTATTTGTTCAGTGAATTTCTGAAGCTTCAGAAACCTGGAGTCTGAGTTTGGGCTAATAGGAATTTTCTTGAAGGAGAAAGGAGTTAAGAGAAAAGTATCTTTTTCAGTCCTTATTTTTTTTTTCTAACAACTATCATCTCAAAAAGCCATCATGATAGAAGAATAAGAGTAATATTTCACAGTTTTGTTTTTAAAAGAGCTCCTTGTATAATCAATGTCATTTGTCTTCACGGCACACCTGGGACAAAACCACCATTTGTTACTGAATCACCTTTGGAAAAGGAGGTAATATAAAAAAGTTAAGTAACTTATATAAGACCACAGCACCAATAAATGCGTAATATGGATTAGGATACATAATCCCCAAATATCACAATAACTTTGTGAGGTAGGGACTGTTAGTACCCCATTTTACAGGTGGGCATCTGAGGCAAGGCTTAGAGAAGTTAACAGATCGTCCAGCATCACCAAGCTAGTAAGTGGCAAGTCCCAATCTCAAAACCAACTCACCACGATCCAAAAATGGAGCTGTCTCTTGCCCTCAAGCTTATAAAACAGTGCTCTGCATCACAGCCAATCCAGGTGCGTCTGTGTGAACATAAGCGCCACTGATTTGCCTCCACAGGCGGCTTACCAGACTAGTAACAAGGCCAAGTCTCAGGTAGATAATGAGCTCCAAAACCAAAAGGAGGAAATCAGAGATAGTAACAGGAAAACTCTTCCTTCATTCTGGAACACAGTTCACATTGTTTAAGAATGGGTTCTTTGTTAAGGGGATCTGTTTTTTCTAGGATGAGGAATTGTTATTAAATTATAAATATTAAGAAGCTGCAGCTGAAGAGATGTGTCTGTTGATGAATAACTGCTTCCTCTTAATTCTGTTGTTCAGTAAAAACTGGTAGTAATTCTTTTCCAGAATATCTGGTCTAAGTTTTGAAAGTAACAGTAAAATCGTACAGTGCAAGTATTTGCTTACAACAGCCCTATAGCTCTCCTTTTATCAATTTGAGAGCTCTCTTCTGAGAACACGGTCACAGAGTGTCTTCACAAGGAGAGAAGGAGGAAGACATTTGCAAAATCAGTGTATGGGAGGTCTGAGAATCTGGAATCTGAGATACTCCCAGAATTGTGAAGTGTGCATCACAGAGGCAACAAACACCCACAGAGATCCTGCCGTCTTCCCAAAGCGAAGACTCCAAGAGTCCACACTATAGACATTTCCTTCGAATGTGCTAATAGGCCTTATGAGAATGTTCTATAACCACCCATCTGTCACTTTTTAACAGACCTGATTGGCAAGCACTTGTAACAACTGACATCTGTTCTTGCTTATTGATATGCAGATTTATGGTAATTGCTGTGAACAATAAGACACAAAATTACCTAAGGTGAACATTAAATTAAATTTTCATGCCCTTCTCCTTATAAATAATTTTTTTAAAAAATCTTAAGTTTCAAGTAGGCATATTGCGCATCTGTTCTGTTCATAATTTCTTCATTTTGAGGATTTTTTTCCTCCCAAATAATGAATGAAAGTTGAATCCCTGTATTCCCAACTTTTTTTTTTCCATCTCGAGAGTGGTACACTGTTAGATTTTTGTAAAACTTATTTTGATGTTAGGCATGTTTAGTCACCCAGATTACTGCTCCTGGTTTGAGGGCTGCCTATCTGAGCAGAGAGTTTTGTAAAGTTAAGTGTCATTTTTCTTCTCAGAAAAGAGCCATTAGCCACACCAGAATTAGCTTCCCCAAAGGGACAGGGAGGTGCCTTTCAGTTTAATTGTAAGGGAGTAGCCCAGAAAGAGAAGGGGCGGGAGCGGAAAATAAGAAGCTGAGGAGGAGGGCAAGGACAGGGAGCACTCACACACCCCAAAGAAGAAGGAAGAAATGGAAAAGCAAACCGAAACATGAATTCCAGATGAGTTGAAGCAGAGACCCACCAGTAGGCTGCCTGTGGAGTCACCCTGGGGCCTAGGGAAGAATAACACATAGATAAAGGCAAGGACTCTCCCTCCCAGCCAGAAGCCGGCTTGAGGCTGAATCAGTGGAGTCCGGATGGGATGCAGCATGTTAAAAGTCTGATGTGGTTAAGGAACACCATGAAACTCTGCATGTGAGCCTGTTCTCACATACTGCCCTCTCTGGTTTCCTTAAATGGGGCCAATCTGAAAGAGTCTCCCAAATAAGAGGGGATGGTATGAGGAATGTCCATGCCCCAGGTGAGGGCTCTTTGGCTACAGGTGCTTATGTCGCAGGAAGAACCAAAACATCAGTCACTGGAGTGTATGGTCTCCCCAGTGAAGGGTCCAGAAACATTGTTCCTGGTTTAGAAAAACACAAGCAAACAAACAAGCAAACAAAAAAACCCTCTAAGCTCTTTTCACATACTCTGGGATTGTTTTGTTTTTGTTTTTGTTTTGTTTTTAAGAATTTATTTTTTTGTTTGTTTATTTTAATTTGACCAAAGTGAGAGAGAGGGAAAAAGTGAGAAAGCAAGCCGCCAGGTCTGGGACTAGAACCACTGTTGGCCATGTGGGAGTCCAGTGCCCTTAACCACCACACCACCTACTGGCCCCAACCCTAGGATTATTAACATGATGTATATGACAGAGGGCAGGAGATATCAGAAGCATTTAGGAGGCCCAGGGTGGTCCAGGAGGGCCACAGGGAGGGGTGGACTAGAGAACAGGCCTGCCTGGCTAAATGGAAGATGGCTGGAGTGAGGGCCCTGGAGACAGGACAGACCCTGGATGTATCTACTTCTGCTGCTTGAGGTTCCCAGCTCCAGCCTCTGCTCACGGAGTCCGCACTCAGTAATGTGGCTCACACATGAGTTCTCTGGCTTACTGGGTTTCTCCTGTTGCTTGTTTGCACATAGATGCCTTTGCTCTGATGAGAGAAGGAGCATTTGCTCTCACTCTCTCCTGCTTCTGCGCCATCACTCCTCAGCTCTAATTTCTTCTTGATTGCTCACATCAGTCACTGTCCCAACCCGCCTCTCATCAGCAGTTTTCCACTAGGACTTTTATCTCTTTCATGTTATCTAAGTAAGGCAGAGATTCTTCAACTTTTTAGGATCTGTTACCAAATGTGTTCTGCCCACACATCAAACCCACACATTTTTGAAAAATTTCAGGTAGTTCACAGACCCCCTGAATCCCCTCAAGATCCCTCAGTTCAGGCTGATGGATGGGGAAAGCATAGCCAGCAACAGACTCAGTGCTGAGAGGAAAGAGGTCAGGGGTCTGTTCACTCAGGCAACCAAAACCAGTGATCTATAATATCTGGGATTCTGGTAATGGATGTAAAAGGAAATCACATTAAGAAATTCAAGAAGGGATTAAGTAATTTAGATAGCAAGATGTAGTCTGTGGTTAGGAAGTGGTCACTGGTTTACTTAGTTCTTAGATACTAATAAAGACAGATCACAAATTCAATCTCTGCCCTCTGGGACTCAGGCACCATGACCTGAGCAGAGAGCAGTATTGTAGGACATTGTCTCTCAGGGCCTGCATGCCCACAAAGCAGGAATTATCGTTGGTTATGCTTGACTAAAATGCCTCACTGGGTAGCTTCCATCTGCTCACAACGTGTTGAAGGTTATCAATGTCACTCTAGGCAAATGTGGGGAGCCCATAAAATAGGATTTCCAGCGCCCAGCCACTTTTCCTTTTGAAACCCTGTGCTGTAAATACCACCCCTCCCCTTCCTCTCACTCCTTCTCTATCCCTCCAAAAGTTTAATGAAGTAAGTGGAGACCAAAACAATGAAGAGCAAGAGGGTAGAACAGCTGCAGATGTGGGGAGAAAGGCACACAGGGAAGAGAGCAGCACTCTAGTCACATTTACCAGACTGTTTCTTAGAGAGTGGCCCTTGGAAAATGCATATGGGGTTTTGAACTCTTTGTGTTCCACTTTGCTCTGTCTGTAACAGGTACAATTGTAATAGTTGCCTACATATATAGATTTGTTTTGAAGTCTAAATAAGAACCACATGTAAAGCACTGAGAAGCATGTCCAGCGCATGGTTTATTTTTATTACCGTTGTCATTTGAGGTGACATCATTGCAGTTATCAGTCTTGCTAAGAAAGCTTATTCTTTAGTTGAGTTCTGCACTAGGCACTGTTCTTTAAGCTGTACATGTAGTGACAGTTTGACCTCTTATTTTAAAAAGTTTATGTATTAGGCATGGCGATTAAAGTGGCTGGAGCCCACGTGGCTGACTGTAATGCCTGACTCCTGGACCCAGTGACTTAAACATGTCAGGCATATATGCATGCATGCCCAAAGGGAGGGAGAAATGAAAGAGAAGGGATTGTAGCATATTCATTCCCTGGAAAGGTGGGAGTACTTTCTCTTTCTTCCCTTGCACCCCTGTTCCACCCAATAAGCACATATGCCCACTAGCAGAATTAAAAACTAAAGTTTATCTTATCTATAACAGAGAGATATAGACATGCCTTCAACAAGATTCTCATCATGCCATGATCCCCTTCCCCCAGCCTTCCAGCTTTTCAGGATCTTGGGCATGTGCGTGTACACTACGTGTGTTTCTAGGCCAACCTGGGGACCCAAAGTTGTGGTCAGCTATGTGGCTTCCAGCGCTGCAGTTCAGTTTGCTGCTGACTTTGCCACCAGCATGAGATAGGTTGTATTTTAATGCCAGTGTATACTTGAGAACCCTGAGGTACAGTTAAGCAATTTGTGCAAGGTGATATAGGTTGGTAGCACGTGAGACAGAACCAGGACTGAACCCCAGATTAAGAGCAGCCCCTGATTGCTTCTTGACCAGCCACACCGTTAAGTGCCAGTTGTCGATGTGCTTACCAGCAGTGAGTGATGTGTATTCTCAACCCAGGAACAGGATGAAGGTAGAGTTGCCTTGGTCAGTCCTATGCTGAGACAAGCAGAAATGTGGGGTCAGGGCTGAGAGTGGGACCCCACCTCAGGGAAGCTGGCATGTAAGCTGCCCTGCCTTGCCACTGCTGCACTGGGCACTTCCCTCTGAGTGTGGGGTGGGGGGACCATGAAAGCCTCTTGGGTCAGCACAACAAGGATGGGCATTCATCCCCCTCACTTGGACACCTCCTCGGCTTCTCAGTAGCCATGTTTTCCTGAGATTCTTTCTCATTCCTATCAGAGACATTTGTGAGGATGTGCTTCTGAGTCTGGACCGATTTCCTGAAACAGATGAGTTGGAAGGACTTTTCCCCAGGCACTGGCTTCTCCCTGCTCCAGTTCTCTAGCTAGTTCCTTGGGCAGGGAGACTGTCTTGTTTTCTACTTTGTCCTCAGGATCTTGTCCAGAGTCTGGCCATCATAGCCAGTCATTAACTTCTGGCTGGGGGATGGACAGTGGGATGGGTGGACAAATACAACTCCTCCTGCCTGACTGGTTCTCTGTCTCTCTTCCCCACTTCCTTTTACCCCAGCCTCAGATACTGTGGCTCACAGGGACTTCTCCTTTCCACTGCTCATCTCAGCTTCTTGGTTATGCCTTTTCCTTTCCTTGCAGTGTGGTTGTTGAACAGTGCTAGCCATCCCTGAATGTGGTGCCCCAGGGCCTCAATCACTTTGCTTGTCCTTTCTAGGTGACAGCCAGGAAAGACTGAATAGGATTTCAGAGACTCTTGCAGGGGTCAAGTACATGAAGGGGAAACATCGAGGGGCATTTAGAGAGATGCACAAGCCCTCAGGCCTGGATCCTAAGGCAGATGTAGTGGGAAGAGAACCTGATTGTTGGCTTGGCTCTAGGACCCTTGAATGTCAGTGATGAGCTAAGGAATAAACATAGTTCTGATAATTATTTATACAGTAGATTAGTTAATGATCAAGGGAAAACAGTCAATATTTGTTGCTACTTAAATACCAAAGAAATAACAAAGAGTGGAGAAAACTAAAAACTAGGTTGGTTCTATAGACAGTATTCTATAGCCATTTATGAATATTTCATACTGCTTGTTAGCCTGCTTATTCATGTTACATAGATTTATTCATCCCTGCTATATATTCAGCTGTGTGTGTGTGTGTGTGTGTGTGTGTGTACACATGTATAGAAATGGACGGGAAAATCATTATAAGACAAAATCTTTGTCTCAAGGAACTGAGTATCTTGTGAAGAAGATTAGGAATATATACAAATAACATCAACATAAGATATAAAATCCACAAGCATTAAAAACAGATAAGAGACTTTGCAGGTAACACAGAAAGTGCACAAATCAAGGACAAGTTATGAGTCCTCTTCCAGAGAGAGACCATGAGGTGTGGCAGGAAGCAGTGGGGCTGGGCTCAGGGGGATTTGCTTGGCCACGCACCTGATGTCTGTGACCCAAATGAGTGTACAAAGCCCCTTTCAGCTCTGTGGCTGCCACGTGGGCAGGGTCAGAGATGCCTCGAGGAGGATACTCTGGCCTGAGCCTATAGTAATGCACCTACTTGTCATTAATTAGTACCAGATGCATGCTGTAGGTTTTCATTTCAGTTCTACACTCTATTCTTGCATGTTCACCTGTCTCTTGGTGATGTCGTTTGATCATCTGGGTTCTATCACGCAGACATCAGAGAGAACATTAGTCACAAGATGGCCAGCAGGGGAGAGATGGATCAGTATAAATATGCCCCACTCCTCTTAAGACCACTCACACCCAGATGTGAAGTGCATTCACCTTGCTTTCAGGAAGTAGGCCTCTCTGTTGGGTCTAGAGGGGTCTGCACTAAGTCCAGACAGTTCCTCTATTTTCTCTATTTCCATTGTGCTAAAGTAAAACAGAAAATAAGGTCATCACTTCTCAACACCCACATTCTCATAACCATGACACTGTTTGACCTTTGATCAGAGAGAACAAGAGAGAGCTCTATTCCTGGTTGCTTTAGTTTGATAAAGCACAGTTGCTGGAAGTCTGCAGTTTTCTTGCAGAAATTCACAGGATTCCATAAATGCTTGTATCTTGCTCCTAAGCATCCCTATGAAACCAGTGGGCTTTGAAAAATAGGTGTGTGGCTTTCACCCTAAGCCAGCAGGTCCGGATGTCTTCTGGAAGAAGAAAAGGTATTATTTGGGACAAAATGAGAAATTGTTTTGAACAAAGACATCAGAAACTTTTTTCTCAGTAGAAAAAAAAAAGCCCTCATTGAGGTAGCCAGGGCAGAGAAGCAGAAATGCTCTCAATAGAGCTCAACAGCCGGGTTCTCAGCTTATGCCGAGGGCTTCATGTCAGTGGCTAGGAGCTCAAGCAGGTATGTTGCTAGAAGATTCTCTCACCCCTTCACCCCTTTCCCTCAACACATATGGAAACCATTATCAAACTACTGTCCCTAAAGCAAATTAAATTTGCTCAATAGACATTTATTCAGTACCTGGATTTAAGGTATGAGAAAAAAGTAAAATTAAGCTGATTACTTTACTCTCTCTCTCTATAATCCTCTCTATAAGGAGATAATCATTGTTTCCTGCTTCCCCCATGTGCATTCCCTTACTGTGAAGTGAATCATGGAAAAATACTTTGTTCAGAAAATCTTTGGATTAAGAAATAGAAGAGAGGAGGAGAGAAGGTAATAAAAATACAGACTGCACAGACACCCTGAGCCCAACCCTAGGTCATTGCCCCATGTCCCTCAGCTGACCCCACCCTTGGGTTCTTGCCAATTTTCATTTCTCTGTTATTTAAAAAATTTTTTTTCACTAGTCAGAAATTCATTCTAGCTAAAAGTAGTTCCCCATGGACCAACCAGTAGTGTGGTAGTTAAGGCAGCTGGATCCCACATGACCAACTATATGGTTCAAGTGCTGGACCCTGCACCTTAAGAAACACATTAGGCCATGTGCATGCATGCCTAGAATCCTGAGAGGAGAATGCAGGAGAAGGGACTGTGGCGTAGCCACTCGCCCCTCAGGGGGTGTTTTCTCACTTTCTCTCTGTCCCTCTCTGGCAAGTACATATACCCTATAGCAAATTTAAAAATTAAAAATACTTTTTCAAGTCCCCCTTTAAAATATAAGTATCATTAGGGACCAGCAGATGGTGTAATGGTTATATCACTGGACTATCACAAAGTCGACCGCGTTTCAAGTCCTGGACCTGGCGGCTTCAAATTCATTCTGAGCACACCTGTGTGTGTGCATGCCCAAAATCCTGAGGTCCTGAGAGGAGAATGGAGGAGAAAGGATAGCAGCATGGCCAATGTCCTGGGGGTAATTTCTCACTTTCTATCTCACTGTTTCTCTCTGTCTCTCCAGTAAGTGCACGTTCCCTATAGCAAAAATCTCTCTAAAAATTAATATTAATAAATAAATATCTTTAAAATGCAAATATTTTACAAACAAAAGTATGCACTGCCACTTTTATTAATTTGTTCTTTTAGTCATCAAATATTATTTAAGTTTCTACTATGGACACATTTTAGAGTTTACATTTAAAATAATTCCAAAGAGGGGCCAGCAGGTAACGTGGTAGTTAAGGTGCTGGATTCCCACATGGTCAACCGTGGTTCAAGTCTCAGACATGATAGCTTGAAAATCACACCAGACACATGTGCATACATGTCTACAGTCCTGAAAGAACAATGGAGATAGGATTGTGGCATGGCCGTCCCCCTTGGCAGGGAATGATTTCTTACTTTCCCTTTCTCTGTCTCTGGTGAGTGCACAGTCCCTGTGCCAAAATTCTAAAAAAGAAAAGAAAAATCCAGTAGTAATAACAGTAGTAATAGTAATAGTAATAGCAGTAGTAATAACATAACAATGATAGCTAACGTTTACTGGGTACTTACCTTATGCCAGAGTAATTTGCCTTCATCATTTTATTTAATTTGCACAGCAACTCTTTGAGGTAAGTTACAGTTAATATTGCCACTCACTATGCAAGAAATGGAGAGATGCAGTAATTTGCCTCAAGTCACATTGCTGGAAAAGTGGGGCAGAACTGGGAGTAGAACCCATACCAGTTTAGAGCAAAAATTCTAACCAATAAACAGAGATTTCCTATACATCATATACATGCAACTGCCGAGTTTAGGGATTACGCGTTTACACTGAAGCCCTTCCTCCAGCTGTCCAAGTCCAGATCTCACCATTTCTTGACAGCTCTATCATAGACGCTGCTTGTCCACAAGGCCCTACAGTGAGCAGTAAATGCAGAGAAAGCTCTTGTTTTTTTCTAGTGATCTCTACAGCCCATGGAGGAGTTAGTTGGCAGAAGATCCTGGATTGGGACAGTGAGGTGACTGCCTAGGAAATCTGTGAGATAGAGCTCAGGTGCCCTTTTTTAGTGCTCAGTCCCCAAGAACAGAAGATGGTGTTATAGAGCAGGGGTCTCTTATCCCTGAGCCACAGAATGGTATCAGTCTGTGGCCTTTTAGGAACCAACCCGCACAGCAGGAGGTGAACAGCAGGTGCGCGAGGGGAGCCTCATCTGTATCCACAGTCGCACCGCACCAGGTCTCTGGTCTTGTGTAATTCTTTTATTATATATTACAATGTAATAATAATATAAAGTAGAGAATGAATGTAATGCTCCCCCTCCTGTGAGATCAGTGGCATTAGATTCTCATGGGAGCATGATTCCCGTTGTGAAGTGTACGCGTGAGGGATCTAGGCTGCACACTCCTTGTGAGAATCTAATGCCTGATGATCTATTAGGTTGTTGGAAAAGTCATGATACATTTTTTGCATGGAAAAAACACAGCCTAACTTTCCCAACCTATGAGGAGCTATTTCTTTCCTTTTTCTTTTCTCTTTGTTTTTTTTTTTTTTGTTTTTTTTTTTTGTTTTTTTTTTTGTTTTTTTTTTTTTTTTTTTTTTTTTTCTGTAGGGCACATGCGCTTGCTAGAGACACAAAGAGAGACAAAAAGTGAGACATCACCTCCCATAAGGGATAGCCACACCACAATCACTTCTCCTCCTTTCTCCTCTCAGGATTTTGGGCACACATGCACATGCTTATGTGCCTGGCGTGAGTTACAAGCCACAGGTTTGGAACTTAAACCATGGTTGGCCACATGGTTGGGAGTTCAGTGCCTCGACCACTACACCACCTGCTAGCTCCCCAGTGATCCAATAGATAGAGCTGAGGTGTGAGGTGGTGATGCCACGGTGAGAGCAACTGCACATACTGCATTGTAGTGAATTGTGTAATTACTTTATTATATATTACAGTGTAATAATAATATAAAGTACAGAATGAGTGTAATGCTCATGAATCATCCCCAAACCAGTCTCCTTCGCACATCCATGGAAAAATTGTCTTCCACAAAACCTGTCCTTGGTGCCAAGCACATTGAAGACCGTGCTATTGAGAACTAAGGAAGGCAGCCTCAGAGAAGATGGTCAGAGCCCAGCTCCTACTGAGGCAGCCAGCATCGCAGACACAAGTGTGGGGGATCTTCTTCCCTGACTTTGTATGAACCTTCTCAAGTTTGAAGCTGGGAAATTGGGGCCCATTACTAAAGTTACGCTTCTCTTTCCTCTGCAGGCATGAATGCTTTACAGTTACAGAATCTGGCAACGTTGGCTGCTGCCGCAGCCGCAGCCCAGACCTCAGCCACCAGCACCAATGCAAACCCTCTCTCCACCACGAGCAGTGCCCTGGGAGCCCTCACGAGTCCCGGTAAGTGCAGAGTTTGCTCTTCTCTTACAGGTGACACAGCAGGAGCCGTTGCAGGTCCCTGCAGACTCAGGTGTGGGAGGCAAGCCTAGCCTCCCAGCACAAAGTTAGGAGACTGGCGCTAGGCTCTGAGCTATTAATGATACTTTTAAAAGAACAAAATTTGTGTGTGTGTGTGTGTGTGTGTGTGTGTGTGTGTTATTTTCCAAAGATAAAATGAAAACAAAAAGTTTTCAGTGAGAGGATTCACTGTGCTAATGATCCTCATACCTTGCTTTGGTTTAAAAAAAGGTCTGTCTTCTCCATTCAGTCCTCATAAAGTCTTCACCAGCGTGAGAGCCTCAGTCTCTTCGTTCTGCCTTTTTATCTTGTCCTTTCTTTTGACAAAAGCAATTTAATAATTCTCTGTGAAATTTCAAAATCCCTAATTGTTCCAATGTTATATTTCACACCAGTCCTGTCCTTCACATTGGGTTTTTAAACCCACAGTCTGGCAAGGAATATCTTTGTTGTTCATTTATGGTCGGATTCTGGGCTATGTGATTTAAAAGCCTTTTCCCTTAGAAATGTTGTTGCCTTATTCAAAAGCAGATGCCATTTTTCTTTTAATACGAGCCAGATATAATGTGGTTGCTTAGATACCATGTTTTGGGGTTTTTGCTTTTGTTGTTGCTTTTTGTTTTGTTTTTTAATAAATGCCAGAATGTTTCACTGGCTTTTTTTTTTTTTTTTCCTCTGAATTCTTTAGACCTTGATAGCTGATCTCACCTCCTTCTCTTACATGAAGGAAATGGCCTGGACAATCTCTAAGCTCCCTTTGAACTTTGAAAATTCCACGACCCTCTACCAGCTGTGCCTAAAAGATTAGCTAAGTGTTGACTAAAATTTACTGTAATACTGCAGGGTTTTCTTTCAGAGAAATGCAAAATGAAAGCTACAGCACACTACAAGCCAGCTTTCTTGGAGCTCGTGGCTTCTGAGAGATAAGAGGTATGCCCCCGGAGGCTGCAGAACCCACAAGAGTAGTCACCCTCGGTCTCTATAAAACATGGAGCAACACATTTTACCCTGAGTACAGTTTTGAGAGAGAACTCCAAGAGATGTTTAGCCAAAGCTGGTAGATTTATCCCTGCGTGTGCTGAAATCTCATGGCAGCAGTGCATGGGTGTGTTGACTTCATTCTCTAAAAGGTCTGCAAATGATGATCATTACTTCCTGTGGGCCTCATTTTATGCAATATGTAGTATTCATCAAAACTCAATTTCAAGGAGTCAGATGGCACAGTGGTGAAACCTGATGATCTGTGAGGCTGGCCCACATGGGAAAGTCCTCAGGACACATACAGAGGCTTCCCTAAACGCATCAGGTGCATACACGTCCATGATCTGGGCTAGCTGCAGTCAGGTGAATGGTGATGTGATTCCCTGCTGGGAGTGTTGGTCTCTTTCTCTGTCTCATTTATGGAAGAAAATCAACTTTAAGTCACTCTCTCATTTAATTAAGTTACAGCTTTAATGCAATATATAAGCTGATTATTTCAATAAAGTCTCTAATAACCCCTTTGAAAAATAAGCATTGACATGATAAATTTTCCTTTTATTAAAATAACAGCGATTTTTGTTAAAAAGAAATTAAAATTTTCATCTTTAATTTGTTAGTTTTGTAAATTAGATTCAAAGGTATTTTGTTTCCCTTAGATATTGTTTTTGTGTTTTGCTATAGGGCACATGCATTCACAGAGACAGAGAGACAGAGAGAGAGGGAAAGTGAGAAATTACCCCCCAGAGGGGATGGCCACACTGTAAGCCCCTTCTTTCCATTCTCCTCTTGGAATTTTGGGCGTGGAGACTGGCATGAGTAGCAAGCTGCTGGGTCCACCACTTTAACCATGCTGTCAGCCATGTGGAATCCAGTGCCTTAGTCACTATGCCACCTGCTGGCCCGAAAAGTAGTTTCTTATATATGGTTTTTCTTCTCCCCTCTGAGAACTATATAATATGATTACATGAAATAACACAGAATATTATACATGCATTTTACTGTATTTTAGTCAGTCGAAGACTCTTTAGTTTAAGAAGCCGAGTGCAAAAGTAGATATAAGCTGATCCATGCAGATAATGTAATCAGTAAGCATCATCTATTAAGTGCCTGCATAGTACTAGGCTCTGTCCTAGTGCTGGAAATACAGGCCTGAACAGAGCAGGCTCACTGTCAGTTTGCACAGGTCTATCAGTCTGTCGGGGCATTCAGACAGTAAGCCAGCGAGTACAGGATGGGTATGTGATAGATAGGGCTGCAGGAGTAATCGAACAGAGTAAGTTGGAGATGGTGAAGGGGATTTAAGGGACTACCCCTTCTCTCAAAGGTGACATTTGAGCAGACACTTGAGTTAAGTGAAGGGGGCCATGTAGAATGTTCCAGCAGCATAAAGGCTGTGAGGCAGGAAGGAGTGTGGCATGATGGCAGACTACAAGGAAGCCATGTTGCTGGGCAGAGGGAGAAGTGAGAAGTGAGAGAGAAGGTCCACGTAGGTGGACATGTATAGATTCCATCCAATGTGGTGATCACGAATTTGTTATAACCTTTTTAAAATGTGGGATATTCAAACAACCTAGGAGGATGGCCAGAGTGTGTGCTTAAAGGAGTTCCAAACATGTTTGATCATTTTCAGTTTTTTTCTTGAGACTACAGAGAAAGAGAAAATGTGCTTGAAGATGTAGCTTCCTTGGGAACCAGCAGTTACCGTAATGGCTATGTCGCTGGACTCCCACGTAGTCGACCGCGGTTCGTGTCCCGGACCCGGTGGCTTAAAACTCATGCCGGGCACGTGTGCGTGCGTGCCCAAGATCCCGAGAGAAGAATGGAGGAGAAGGGATTGCGGCGTGACCATCCCCCCGGAGGGTGATTTCTCGCTTTCTGTCTCTCTGTCTCTCTCTATCTGTCTGGCGAGCGCACGCGCCCTATAGCGAAAATCTCTCTCAAAAAAAAAAAAAAAAAAGAAAGAAAGAAAGATGTAGCTTCCTTCTTTCTGCTCTAGTCAAAAACCACAGCTTGTAAAACATCTTTCCCTTTACTCTTACAGGCATTCTGCCCTTTGGTAAATTCTGCTGAAGTATCACTGAGAGTAATTTTTCTCTTCTCTATTGAGAAATTCTTTGCATGATAGCTAAAAGTATTTCATTAGCATCCTGAAGTGTTGCAGCAGAAATTATTTAAATCTACATTTCATATTCTTTCTTATTCTACAATCTATATTCTTCTTAAGTATAACTTAAAAATCTGATGTTTAAATGAAGTTAAATTATTTGTCTAACTTCCCTTAGAGACTTTTTCCAAAGTCACAGGAAATGTGCTTAGTGGAACCAGCAGATGGTGTGGAGGTCAAGGTGGCTGGATCCCACATGGCTGACTGTGCAGTTCAAGTCCCAGACACAGCAGCTTGAGAAACACATTGGGCACATATAAAATCCCAAGAGGAGAATAGAGGGGAAGGGTGTGTGGTGTGGCCAGCCCTCCTGGAGGGTGCTTTGTCGCTTTCCCTCTCTTCCTGTCTCTGTTTCCAGCAAGTGCCCTATAGTGTACATGTGTGTAAGTATGCACACGTGCATGTGCACACATGCACACACACACACACACACACACAGAGTAATTAGTACAATTCATGACCCTCTATGTCATCAGAATAATTTCCTATAAAACAAAAGGGGTTGAAAGCCATTTTCAAGGCCAGTGCCATTATTTTATTTTATTAATTTTTTCAGAGATTTTTGCTATAGGGTACGTGCTCTCACCAGAGACACAAAGGCAGGAAGACAGAAAGTGAGATATCACCCTCCACCCCCTGGGGAATGGCCACACTGCAGTTCCTTCTCCTCCATTCTCCTCTTGGATTTTGGGCGCGCACGCACACGTTCCTTGAGTGAGTTTTAAGCTGCCAGGTCCAGGACTCAAACTGTGATCAACTACATGGGAGTCCAATGATGTAACCATTACTTCATCTGCTGGTCTTGCCATTATTTATCTTTAAAATACTAATAAACAGCTTACAGTTTGCACCATGAACAAATCCAGTCACACCGTGAACGACATAGATGCCTCATCCCGTTGCTTCTACATAGGCCTTGGGTTTGCTCTGCTTTTAAATAGGCCTTTTAAGCTTCAGACAAATTCATCTAGAAAGGAAAGGGACAATTCAATCCCCTGAACTATTAATTTTTTTTAATAATTGTAAATTTATCATTTCAATTTTGCATACCCAGGAAAAGTCTCCCTACAGCATTATTATAAATGATTTTAAACAGTCTTGGCTTTAAAACATGAAAGATTAAGCTTTAATTTTTGTTAAAAAAAAAAAAAAGTCCCTCAGGCAATAAATAGGTTCCTTTGTCTCATGGCCTTGAAATAAAAATTAAAATACTTTAAATTGCCCATGGTTAGAATAAGTGTTTTATGCAATTATCAGATGGTAGTGAATAAAATTAGAAATTAAATCATGAAAGAATAAAAACCAGGTAAGTGCATATTATGCCTTTTATGAGTTTCTCATGGGTCTTTTGAAGCCTAATTTAATTGTGTTTCTTGTCTTTTATTTTGATATGATAATTTTTCCTTTGTTTACTTCACTCTCCTATATAGTTAATTAATTCTTGGGTCATCTCTTCTTACCCAGTTCTGAACCTGTTCTAGAGGAACCTATGTCCTTGTGTTTGTATAAAGAGGCAAATTGTCTGTAAGGCCTGCTACCAGGTATCAGAAAAAGATAATATTTGACTTCCACCCTGCCTGTAGATGCATGGTGCTTGGTAATTCTGAGAGCTTGGGAGAAGTGTTACCGTTACCACATGTGAACATTTCTTTGGCATTTTCTGTCTAAAACGTACTATTGCATTCGTGCACCACATTATTCCACTGACCTTCTTCTATTTCCTTTTTTCAAAGAAAAGGGTGTTTTAAAATTCTCCAAATGCTTCTGTAAGTGCAGACTCAGTCAAGTGCACACTTCAGAATAATAGATAATTTCTTTCAATACTGTAAGGCATTTTAAAATGCTAGGAAGCATTTTTTCCATTCCCACCACTGGCTTTTCAGAGTTGTCTAGGCAATATTTTTATTTTACTTTAAATTCTCTAAATACTTTCAATTCTAGGCACTGTTTTTCCTCATCTTCAAGGTGCTCCCTACTTCCTTGAAGCCTGTGACACAGAGTTCCAAGGAACTGGCGCAGCTTCCTTTTGGACTAGCTGAGGTTACCAGAGAGGGAAGAGGTTTACACTTGATTGGGACCTTTCCTGCTCTCCTCCCACAGTCGCGATGGAGGAGCGGTTACTCTCTGTGTTGCACACCTGTGTCACCAGAGCAGCTGAGTGGGCCATGGGAAATAAGAATTGACCCTCAGCGTTTTCCCCATAGCCTTTTCTTTTTTAGAGGGCTTTGTCACTACCTTCTGTGTGTCTGCATTACGTGAAGAGCTGTGGTCCATAGGCTGGTGTAACGCGCATCTCCGAACCTTGTATTCTCTACATGGCGTGTACATAACTATGTGTTGGGCCTTGCACTGTCCTCTCCAAGGAGTGCCATGCACAGGGGAGTAACACAAGATGGGCTGTGAGGTGGCCGGGAGAGACAGACAGATAGACAGAGGGCATGCATAGGAAGAGGCCCCCTCCCCGAGAGTACTGCAGCAGTGTTGCAGCCTTCGAGAGCTGCTCACTGCTCTCACAGACCTCTTCTGCCCTTGCCTTCCCCACATCTCAGACACTGGCAACCTCAGTGTTTAGATCTCATGTACCTTTTCAGAGTATTTTTATGCCTACTCTGCTTATAAATACAAGGCATTTTATTAATTCAGGGGCCAGTTATTCAGGTGAAGATTGTCTGGGTCTCTTACCTTCTCATTTTTCTCCTGGCACTCATTTTTTTTGTCATTGCTTATGAAAGAAAACATGTGAGCCCCAAAAGTTACTTCATTAGTACTCTTTCAGCTGTTTAAGTCAGCCAGGGTCAAGCTATGTGGTTAAAAAAAAAAAAAAAAAAAAAAAAAAAAAAAAAAAAAAAGCTATGTATTAGGTTTGGGAAAGTCACGAAATTATTTTTCTATGTTTTTCTATGCAAAAATACTTCATGACTTTCCCAACCACTCCCATATTTGCAAGGTTGAATAGTCGATTGCTTTATACCTTTATTGTTACAGAAGGAGAACTGGTATCCCATTCTTTGCTCATTTCCCGTAAGTTTCAGCATTTGGTGCTGATTTACTGAAAGTTTCCACGTCTGCTCTTATTCTTGATTTTATGGAGCTCATTTTCATTTATGTTAATGGAGTCCGAAACTACAAAAAAATGTTCCTAAATGTTACGGTACTGACTATAATCTCCCTATCTATTTGCCACTCATCCAACAAATATTTATTGAGCATCTGCTATATACTTGGAACTATTCTAGGTGCTTGAGACTCACCAGTGGACAAAGCTAACAGTCCCTGCCCTCATGTACTTACGTTCCAGCATTAACATTTTTTTTAATTTGCCAGAGGGTGCATGTACTCAGCAAAGAGAGAGGAAGTGAGAAAGCACCCCCTGTGGGGCACTGTCAGTGCTGCATCCCTTCTCCTCCATTCCTTCCTCCTCATGGAATTTTGAGCATGTACTTATGTATGCATGCAAACCCAGAGTGTTTTTTCAAGGTACCATGTCTAGGACTTGAACCACACAGTTGACCATATGAGAATCAGTTGCCTTGACCACCATGCCACCAGCTAGCCACCAGCATTAGCCTTTTAAAAATAGTTAATGAGGGACCAACAGTTGGCGTAATGGCTATGTCGCTGAACTCCCATGTAGCCGACCATGGTTTGAGTCCCGGACCCGGTGGCTTAAACTCACACCGGGCACGTGTGCATGCGTGCCCAAGATCCCAAGAGGAGAGTGAAGGAGAAGGGATTGCGGCGTGGCCATCCCCCCTGGGGGGTGATTTCTTGCTTTCTGTCTTTCTGTCTCTGTCTACTTTTCTGGCGAGCGCACGTGCCCTATGGCAAAAACCTCTCCAAAAAACAAACAAAAAAAATTGTTAATGATGGACCAGTAGGTGGCGTGGTGATTAAGGTGCTAGACACTCCCACATGTTGACCATGATTTGAGTCCTGGACCTGGTGGCTTGCTTTCTTACTTTCCCCCTCTCTCGCTCTGTCTCTGCTCAAATTAAAATGAATGACTAAATAAAATTAAATAAATAATTATTTAAAAAAAAATAGTAATGCTGTCTCCAAGGCTATCAAGATGACCATTTCTGCTTGTGTCAATGCAGAGCTGGCCAGGAAAGTCACAGCATTAGCTTTTTAAAAAGCATCATTTTGGGGCCATCCAGTGGCATGGCCATTAAGACAGCTGGATGCCACGCATGGTTCAAAAAAAAATCTGCCAGGCACATGTGCACACATGCCCTAAATCCCAACAGGAGGAGAAATGGTATAGAAGAGATTGTAGTGTGACCTCCCCCATGGGATAAGGGTGCTTTCTCACTTTCCCTGTCTTTCCAAATTTAAAAGGGAGAGGGCATTATTTTACTAAATTCCCACCATACTAAAATAATTTGAATAGCCTTTAAGTATTAACTATAACTTCTTCTTTAACTATAATACCCTTTAAGAAAAAAAAAACTTTCCATAACAAGTATTTTTGTATACCATATGTTCAGTTTTGTGAACTGGACACCAAGATGGGAGAGGAGGGAATCTTCTTTCTCTGCTTTACTCCTCTTTAAGCTGTACCATTTTTCTATACATTTCATGCAACAAAGGCTCAGAGTAGCGTTCGTTCTTAGGTAGATTTGCAAATGGTAAAGCAAAGACATAAGAGAATTTTGCTGTAGAGAGAAGTGTCCTCAGCATTTCTGTTCTGTGGCTTCTTGCAGAAGGCAAGAAAGGTCTTATGTATTTAGTACTCATATTTTGGGGGAGAAATAGGAATGGTGTACCTTTCTGGTGAGTGGTATTGATTGTTCTGCTTCTAAAAGAAGAAAATGCATATAAATACTCCCAAACCAGAGGAGTGGAATTACCTTTAAATTTCACTTATCCACCTGATCAGACGTCTGTTAGATGGAACAGTCAGAACTGAAGCTAATTCTCTAATTCATGGCACTGTCCTGAACTGCCAGAGGGTTCTTGGCGCCTGCCATCAGAACAACTTTTGCATGGTAAATGATCTGGCCGTGAGGTTTATGAGATGCCCTGACCTAGAGCAGACTGGAGTCGCTTAATAGTCCTGGACTAATTTAAAGTTTAATAAAGCTGCACTACCAAGGAGGCAGAGGTGTCTATGGCTCACCACAGAGCCCACTCTTGAGTATATGCGAGATCCCTCCTGTGCCCTGAGCTCTGCGGATGGGATGCTGCCATCCTGCAGGTGGGCAGATCCTGTCGTGTGTTCTTAAGGCTGTTGCTCACCTAGTGCGTTGTTCTTCCTTTGTTTTGAATGGGCTTTTTACTGCCATCTTCAGATATTGACTCTAGTTCTGTTTGCCTTTGGCTTTAAGTGCCATTGCAGTCTGTGCTGTGCTAAGTGCCAGTGATTCATTTTTAAATGTTGCTCTGTGCCGTGTCTCACATTATGTAACACATCCATTCAGGTCCCCTCGTGATGGTTATGTGAACTTAGGGGTGGGTTTGATGTCCAGCATAACCACTTAATGGCACTTTCATTCCCGCTACATCATCTGTGTGGCTGCCTGATATGACCATGTCATCTCAGCTGGCACATGTATTAATTGCTTGCTTGGGTATTATGTTAGGTGAGAAAACAACAAAATTATTCCAGTCACAACTTCACAGAGGTTTTCAATGGAAGTCTAGTTTTTTTTTTTTTTTTTTTTTTTTTTTAAGATTTAAAAGCAATAAGATAGAAACTTTGGGGCTAGCCAGTGGCATGGTACTTAAGGAGGCTGGATCCTACATGGCCAACTGCGTGGTTAGAGTCATGGACCCAGTGGCTTGAAAATACAAGGGATGTGATGTGTGTGCATGCATGTCCAAAATCATGAGAGAAGGGATTGTGGTCTGGCTCTCCGTCCTGGGAGGAGGGATGCTTTCTCTACTTTTCTCTGTCTTTCCCTCTATGTCTCTCTATTGCAAATTTTTAAAAAAGAAAGACACTTATAGTTTATATCTGGTTTAATTCCCAAGAACTACTACAAACTAGAGTAGTGGATACATCCAAAAATGAGCAAAACACACCAGCCTGTCCAGCCTAGTCAAAAAGCAGTAAGGCTGTGAGGCACTAAAATCAATGACAGAAAGAGGTTCTGTCTTAATGGAATGGGGGAAATTTTTTACATTTTAACCAAAATTTTAAGACTGGGTAGGATTTTTAGAGATAGAAATGGATGAAAGATGTATCGAATATGTCAACTGTGAGAAAATGCAGAAAAGGGATTTAATCAGCAAATAGCAATTCATCTCATTTTTCACAAGCATGAGATGTATAATCATGGCGGTCCACAAAAGTTGCGACTAAGAAGCTGGAACTTGTAGAGAGTAAAGAGCATTGAAGGGCTTTGAGCCCTAGCTTGTGAGTGGTTGGACCTTAAATACCAATTGCTGTGAGGAAGAACCAAAGGGAAAGAGTTAACAGTGAACCTCATCATCTTCAGTTTGGGTGACCAGAGGAGCGATGTTTTCATTAGTAGAGAGGGGAGTCAGGAGATGGAAACATTTATAGCATAAAATGATTTGCTGTGGAGCATGTAAAACTGAAGCCCATGTGAACAGCCCATTCACTGAAATGCCCTCAGAGACAAGCTAAGAGAGTGGACCTGAGGTGCAGCTGCAAAGGTGACTCAGGCTGATTAAGCTTGGGTATGGGTGAGGTCATAAAGCTAGAACCACCAACCAGAGAAGGGGCTGGATATGTATAGCCCTGGGGGATGTCTGTATTGGTGGGACAGACAGAAGGACTAGTAGGATAAAGGGGGTTTCCAGGGTAGCCAAACAGATGGGGATGGAGAAGTTTAGGGCAGAGAAGAGCTATTTGAAGTGAGCAACTGAATATCTGGTGCTGCCTTGAATGGCCATGTCACTACAGAGATGGAGTGGAATAGCACAATTCTTTATGCATGAGAGACAAGGAAGGAAGGAGGAAGGCATTATATATGGCATTTTCATGAAATTAGGTGATTTTTAAAAGTCTGTAAATGTAGTAGGATCACTAGGAGAAGAAACTTGGTTTTCTTTTTTTTTTCTTTTTTCTTTTTAAGATAGAAAAAACTTAAATATGATTCTAAGCTAAATAGAAGGATCCCGAAAAAAGGAAGAAGCTAATAGAAGGTGAAAATTGAAGGACTTGTGTCATAAGAAGACAGGTGGAAGGAAGGGCAGTCTGCCTCTCCTGTGGTGAGGGGGAGCAGTGCCTTGGGAGAGTCTGTTCTCATGTGGGTCCCCCTGGGGAAGAACCCAGAAGCTGCCCCTTGTGCGGCCTGTCCATCTCTTCACAAACCCAAATGATTGCTGAGGGTATGGATGGCGTAACCTAAAAAAGAGGAACACCTAAGCCTCTGACACATGAGGAAAAACTGGTCAGGATTGGGGAGATAGTAAGAATTTAAGACAAAAAGTTATTTGTGACACACATAGGCCAGGAATTTAAATATCTATAACTAGAAACAGAAAACGTTTATACACCCAGAGCAGAAGATTTAAAAAAAGTTCATCTTAGAATGACACAGAGGAGTTACAATTTTATTGGCCTTTCTAGAATAGGTAGACATCTTGGCCAAGAGTTAGTAAAACAAGTGATTTAATCTTTTTTCTTTAATTTTGTTAGTTTTGAAATGGAATTAATTGTTCACTATCATTTTTCTTATTGGACTATTGAAGTGTGTGTGTGTGTGTGTGTGTGTGTGTGTGTGCATATATATATATTTCATTTTTATATTTTTATTAAATTATATATTTATGTGTATATAAATAGGTACTGATGCTTTTTATTTTGTTTATGAGAAAGAGTAAGCCTGGGAGGAGGAGGGGGAGCAGGGAGGTGAGAGTATTTTTTACAAGGTCTCACAGTTGTGATCCTGCCCAGTCTCCTAGTTAGTGTAGATACATGCTATCATATCTGGCCTGTTCATGTTGGTTTGAGATCCAAACCCAGGCCTACCGTGTGGCCCCAGCTTTGGACAGTAGCACCCTACCACTTACACCATTACAGCCAGCACACTCTTCTAGTTGTGACTAGAATAGTTCCGTTCATTTCCTTACCTAATGTAAGACACAGGTAAGCAATTAATACATGCTTTTGATCAGTGCTAGCAGGTAACCTGGTTGTATCAGACAGTAACCCAGATGATTCAGTGGGAATAAAGTATCATTAAGTGGTTGTGTTGCACCCTATCCACTCCTGAATTCATGTGAACATCAAAGAAAAGTACTACCATTACTTTTTCTAAAAATAGTGTCCACCTTTATCCATAGGAGAGATACATTCCATGGCCCCCAGTGGTGGTACAAGCTGTGGGTAGTACCCAACCCTTTACACACTACACTTTTTTCCTATATGTATATACATTATAAAGTTTAATTTCTAAATTAGGCAAAGTAATATTAACAAAAATAATAACAGAACAATTGTAATAATATAATAATTTACTATAATAAGTTATATGAAACTAGGCTGCAATAAGACCTAGTGATCTTTCTCTCAGAATCTGTTGCCTTTGGAGATCTCCCTACCCTTTCTGAAAATACTGGAATATAAATGCAGAGAGAAGATGGATTTCTCACTGTTTTGTGAACTTCCCCCAGAACCTCAACTGTGGCTTGAGGTTATAGAAGCAATACTCCCTCCTTGCTGGAGACAGAATGGTACTGTTGGAGTAACCAGAGCAAGACAGCCATTTCCAAGCAGGATTTCACCACTGCGGGTCAGGCCCCGAGGCCTACAGGGAATTGTTCATTCCTATCGCAGACAACACATGGCTGTATGCTTCCTGCCAGCCCTGTACAGGGGCAGCAGCCCTGCCGCAGGCTGTGCTGGGGCACACAAGGCCACAGCCCCCAGTGCTCAAAGCCAAGACTGCACCAGATGATGTCTTATCCTTGCCAACCTTGGGGTCAGATCGTCCAGAAGGAAACCTTCCTTCTAGATAAGTGCTTTCTGCCTGGACAAACTACCCCTCCCTAGGACATCCTGAGGAAGGCCAGACTTCAGACGGGTTGACGGTGACGCTGGTGGTGTGGGCCTGTTTTCCTCAGGGGCTCCCATCCCCCTACCTCTCTAGAGGCCAGAACCTGGTCAAATCAGCAAATATTATAGCTGCAAAGAATTGGCAAGATGATCTAGCCAGGTTCATCACTGTGATCCAGATGAGAAGAGAGGCCTGTGAGGGTAAATAGTTTGCCCGAAGAAGCTCAGGTTGTCAGCAGCAGTGAGATGACAGTCAGTTCCTCCATGCTAAGAAATATTCCAAAGCAGGAATTACATTTCTGGATTTTTATTTTCCATTTTCATATTCCCATCCTTGTGAGGAACATAGTCTTCAATGTGTATCTGTTACTATCAGTAAAAGCAAGTATCTGAGACCAGCTAAGGGAGGTACATGTTTATATTTTGGTAAATCATAAGGAAAATATCTTTGGAAGAACAAGTTCAATATTCTCTTTCCTTGTTCCATTCTGTATTTTTGAGAGTTTTTTTTTTTTTTTTTTTTTTTTTTTTTTTTTTTTTTTTGCTATAGGATGTGTGGGCTCACCAGAGAGACAGAAAGCAAGAAAACACTCACCAGGGGGGATGGCAATGCTGCAGTCCCTTCTCCTCTGTTCTCCTCTTGGGATTTTGGCCACACATGCACACGTGCCTGCTATGAGTTTAAAGCCACCGGGTCCGGGACTCAAACTGTGGTCAACTACATGAAAGTCCAGCAACATAACCATAGGCCATCTGCTGGTCCCTCTTTGCTCCATTCTTATTAGATCCCTGTGTACTGATTTATTTGAGCTAATTCTTCTAAACTTGTGGCCTCAAATAATACCATCATCCTTTTTTAAATAATTATTTTATTTTATATATTTTTATTTTTAATTTGACCAGTGAGATAGAAAGTATGAAAGCAAGTCACCAGGTCCAGAACTCAAACCACAGTCAGTCACGTAGGAGTCCAGTGCCTTAACCACCATGCCACCTGCTGGCCCCAATATACCTTCATCCTTAAGTGTCCATGTTCCATGGGACCAGGGAAGAAAGTAAAAATAAATATAGGTAGAAGGGGTACCCAGGTTTACTAACAGCTGGTGAAGTAGATTTCTCTCTTAGAAATAATCAGTTAGTGGGACCAGCAGATGGTGTAATGATTACATTGCTGGATTTCCACATGGCCTACCACAGTTTTGAGTCCCAGACCCTGAGGCTTAAAATATGCTGGATGTGCACGTTTGTGTGTGTGTGCATGTGCAAGCACGTGCATGCCCAAAATCCTGAGAGGAGAATGGAGAAGGGATTGCAGCATGGCCATCCCCCCTGAGGGGTGATTTCTCACTTTCTGTCTCTCTTCCTCTCCAGCAACTACACACTATTTATAGCCAAAATATCTCTCTTACCAAAAACAAAGGAAAAGAAAAGAAAAGAAAAGAAAAGAAAAGAAAAGAAAAGAAAAGAAAAGAAAAGAAAAACCAACTAGTGAGAGTGCCAGTAAGCATTTTGGAAATGAAAATGAAGGTGAAGGAAATAATACAGCCACTTTGGACATTAAGAGTATAATACCATCATGGGATAAAGCCTCAAAAGTCATTGAAAGTTTGTATCTAGTTCTGTAGCCTCTGAGTTCTCTTACCAGCCCTGCAGAGAACCTTGACTTCTCAGGCCCTGCTTTGCAACAAGTCAGTCTCCTTGTAACCTAGAAGTAGGCAGTAGAAGGAAGTGATGCAGATGTTTGAGGAGTCAAAGATAGTATCCAAATACAGACTGTCACGTAGTGAGATTACATCGCCTCAGAACCTTTCACACCATTTTCTAACACAGTCTCCTCCTACCCTATCACCCTCTTCCTCCTCCCCCCAAAAAAATCTTTTAGAGAATAAATGAGAGGTATGGTTATTGTGGAATAATTGGTCCCCATGGGAGAAGAGATTCTCTGTATTTTGTTAATGCCCTAGGGTTGTGATTAGCTAATAATGATAGTGCCTGTGTCACTGCTTAATTATTCTACCTCCTCCTAGTCTTCCTTCACTGCTGGAATACAGCATCCCAGCTCGTTTGAGGCAAAACGACAACCACAGGCTCTGGTGTCCTGAGTATGTTTGGCCGATGCAGGCAATTTTGTCTGTGTTTATGATTATTTTATTTCCTAAACCACAAAGCCACTGTGCTCTCACTATCTAATTGTTCTATGGAAATTGTTTAATGAATGCACTGAAGGCAATCTCTTGCTGTCTTCTGTTAATGTTGTTTTGTTGTAGCTTAAAAAACCTCTTGCAGTTCAGGAAAAGTGCGGAATGGAGTTAATATGAGAAAATTAATGCACTTGTTCCCTAGAAAGCAAGGTAGTTTCTGGGATAGACATATAATAGACATGACCTACAAATATACTGGTAAAAAAGCAAGGGGGAAAGGAACAAATAACCATGGAGGAAACATTCTTGAAATGAACAAGTAGTAAATGTGAGAGACTGATGAACCTCTAATAGCTGTTTTTCTACTTTCCTTGGTAAATCTGGAGTCTATCAAAGGATAGAGGCATACCCAAAGACCTTAGTATTGAGCAGTCAGCCTCACCCCAAATTGAGAATCTTGTTTAACACGCTACCTTCTACAACAAATAATAAATAAACAAAGCTTTGTTTCTGCTGGTTGTCCCTGAGTTAAGTGAAAAGAAAGGTGGGTTACCAAGAATGGTCTTGACTATGGTCTTCACATGTCCACAAAAGTGGTGGCTGAGAAGCTTGCCCTGCTTAAAACACGCCAAAGAGATAAGTATGTCACTGGTCTCATGGCTCTATTTTTAAAAAGATCTACACTTTGGCATATAAGCAGGAAGGGATGGTTCAATACAGTTTTCACTTAGCCACAGACTCACCTGTATCACAAGGAACCCTGTAGTGAGGCCACAGCATGCGGTGAAATGAGGTGCCCTGTTCAACTTATCGTTTCTCACAAACTGGCCTCATTTTAGGAAAGCTACCTACAGAGTCCCGTTCACCTGCCTCAGCCTTCGGTATAGCCTTCATCTACTCCTTCAAGTGTTTACTTAGTGTCTGCTCTGTCAGTTACTCTCGTAGGTTCTTGGAAGTAAGACAGTATAGAAGAGCAAACCATAACTTACTGCTCTCATACGAGATTTTTTTACTTCAGGTCCCCTGCCTGCTAGCAGCTATTCCCCTTTTCTAACGTAAACTATTCCTTTGCCTCTTCCTATGACCTTTGACTTCCTCATTCCTCAAACTAAATTGTATATCCAGCCCTGATGGCATTTGCTAGGACTATACTGTGACATCCTGAGATGTCAGTGTGCCAAGGAAACTCTAAGAGGGCATGTTGAAATCTGATTCCTGGGCCCCACAGCCACATCCAGTGGGCTTGAGGCACACCCGTCAGTGCTCCTGATGCAGAAAGTCCTAACTGTAACTTTTAAAAATGCCTTTCTCCATTAAGTATGTATATGGCTGTAGCAACCCTCAGAGCAATGTGGCATCTGCCTCCAGCAGTCATAACAAGGCTGACCAAGTGGCCAACAGAGCATCTCAGGAGCCCTGAGACTAGGAAGGAAGGAGCTTGCACCACCAAAGCCTGGCTGCCTTCCTGAGGATTTGTTCATTTACAGTCTGAGTTGGGTATATTGCTTTATGGTTTTTCCTGAGACATGAGAAGATAGAAGCTGTTTGCATCTTAAGCTTGACAAGGCTTGTATTTACATAGCTCTCTTTGTTCTTCAGTCTCTGAACTGACCTGGGATTTACTTAGTTATGCCATGGGCAATGACAATTAAAACCTTCACCAAAGTTCTGCCTTAAACTGTTAGAATTCTGTGTTCTTAGTCCTTATTTTCCCGGCCAGGAGACGGAGCCAGCATGTGTTTGGCACCAGTAGAAACAATAAGAGCTTTCAAAAGTTGCTCTATTGGATCTCTGAGGTCTTCAAGCCCAGCGTCAGTATCTGCAGAAACCCTTGATATATGACCATTCATTGGCCTCTTGCTTTCATAGCTCTACACACCAGGAGCAACATGCCTCTGAGGCAACTCACTCACTTCAGAAGACTTCTTAGACAGTGCTCCTTATATTGAACTGAAATATGCCTCTTTACAACCTCCACCCACTGAAAGACCTAATTCTGGTCTCTTGAGCTACAAAGAATATCTTTCTGATATCAAGACCTAAGACGGTTTCTTCCCTTAGTCTTCTCTCTAGCTTAAATTTTTATTACCTCTTTCATTCAGTTTGACTTTCATGTCTGGCCACCCTCCTCTGGATGCTTTCAAAACTACACACAGACTGACTGACCTGATGACCAGATTAATGACAGAGGTTGCAGAATTCATCATCATCATCCCAAGAGGTGTTCTGGGCGATTATGAACCAACATTTACAGCCTCACTTTTCCTGAAATGTTCCTTTGGCATTTTGTAAACAGTTTGAGAAAGTGAAGGGTATAGTTCTCAGTGGAAATTGAAAGGAATTTTAGGTGGGCAGAATACAATTACCCAAGGCTGCATCTTTCTAGTGTGCCAACACAGAAATAGGAAAATATGTGTGTTGGTGGAATTTAATTTGTCTCTGTCTATTGTATCTAGGGTCTCTTTCTCTATTGTGCATCTGTTGAACATTTAGTTTTAAGTATTTGATTGAGATTGGCTGTGTGACAAATTCGAGTTTTTCTTCTCTGTAAATAGAGAGATTATTTGTTAAAATTCAAAAGGTTCTTAAAGGTAGCTGGATATACAATAGGCAGTATCTTTTTCACCTGAGACTCAAACCAGAGTGAATTTTCAAAGTATTATCCAATGATAGGGAGCCATGGTGTCTTCTCACAAGGCAAGACATATAGTTTTTTAGTCACATGCTTTATTCATCTCCCTCCTTTTCTTTACCCTCTCTCTGTCTTCTTACTGAGACTATCCATAAACAGCATAATAGCAGTGAGAAACTATGTTCAGTCCAGTTCAGTGCAGCCAGTATCCCTGGATTTTTAAATGAATAGAAAACCAAGACATAGACATCTAGTTTTACATGTGTTTCTTTATTATCAGTGACAAAATGGGCCCAGTGAGCTCCCAGGCCTTCTCTACCTCTCCCATGGCCCCTAAGCAAGGCAAGCAAGGCATCCCCAGAGCTCTTGTGGTATGTATGTCTGTCTATAACAAGTTCTCTCTCCAACTTGCTATTCGCCATTACAATTGTGAATTGGCCACAGGACAGCAGGGTAAGGCTTTAACACACCTCTTTCTCACACCTACATTGTAAACTCGAAGGATCTGGGAAATCTATGAGGCATGAGATCAGCCAGTTTTGATGTCACCCAGGCTCCTTTTCTCTCTCCCAGTGAGTGAGGCTCTGGTTAGAAGTAGGCAGTGAGGAGTTTGCCTCCTGCTGCTTTGGGTTTCTCTGGAAGAGGAGAGATCTGGAGGATCAGCAGCCCGGCAGGTCCTAGCATGGATGTTGTAGAAAGAGAAAGGTTTGTAGCCTGGCACTTGAAATCCACTCACTGATTTCCTGGGAGGTAGAAAAGGTAATCCAGCAGAAACAAGATCAAGGCTACATAGTCATCAATAATTGAGGATGTTTAGACTGAGCGTGGAGAAAAGCTTATCTCCTTTTGTTGTTGTTGTTTTGTGAAATACATTCTATCTAGTCTTCTCTCCTCAGTTCACCCTCTACTTAGTCATTGATGATCCAAAAAAAATCTCTAATTAGTATCAGATACTGTGCCAAGTGCATTACAAATATCATCATACTTAATCTTCACAACCACCCTTTGAGTTGCATGTTCTCTTTTCCCCCCTCCAGATAAAAACTGCAAAACAAAAGTTTGGAGGGAGGAGGAAACAGTCTGAGTCCAAAAGCACTCCACAGTGCTTAACTCCAACTCCAGTCCTAACTACAGTGTTGTTTTGCCTCCAATTTTCTGTTTTTCAGATCTCGCTGAGAGGAGATGATAGAAGTGTAATGTTTTACTATTTAGTAGAAGCTATAGCCTTATTTTTTAGTGGCTAGTAGGCCACACCAGGACTTTTTCCTGTTCTTCGTAGTGATGCCTCCTTGGCCCTTCTCCCCACACCACAGATTAGAAGCAGAGTAGCCTTCCCAGCTAAGAGTGTGAAGTTCTGTGTTACCAAGTGAGGTCCAGCACAATGAACGCTGCAGAGACTACAAGGATAAGATCCTGTCATATTTTTTGTGTCTCCAGCTGTTGTAATGAGTGTGCCACAGAATCAGCATGATGATGGGTATGGTTTATGAAGAGGGAAGTGGCATTGCCTACTAGTAGCAAGCTTTTCTCCAGGTTACTGATCTTTGAGCGTTGGCACACATGCTTCTTCTTCATGACTGAATGGCAGCTGAGTCTGGGGCCTTTTTAAGTATCTGGAGTTTATACATGCTTCTCAGATGACTTTGGGAATATCCTGATCTGGTGACTCAATGTGTTCCCCTCCATGCCTCATGAATTTGCATTCTATTCATTTAATATACTGTGATAATATTCTCAGCCTCTTCCTTTCCGTTCTCTTTCCTTAAATCTAAATAGAGTCCAGGAGAGGGGCAAAAAAATAGAGCTCTGAATAAAAGGAAGATTTTCCGACTGGCACTGAGTTATTTCGTTAACTACATTTCATCAAGACAGAGTTTCATGACAGTACATTAAGCTTCTTTGCAATGCAGTTTATCCATGTATTTTTCTCTCTAAAATTGTTTTGAAGCCCATAAGTATAGCCAGTCCAGCCACCTTTGATTGCTGTTTTCATGTTATGTATTATTCCTTTCTCTTACTTTCAGCCCCATTTATGTCTTTGAATCTGAAGTGTCCTTAATCAGCATATAGTTAGATCTCATTTTAGTGGGTCCCCCCCCCTGTAATTCAGTCTGATAATCCCTGCCTTTTGATTGGATTGTTTAGTTCAACATTTCATATTTTTATGAATTTGACTTAATTTACCCCTGCCATTTTATTTTTTGTTTTCTATAGCTCAGATCTTTTTGTTCCTGCATACTTCCTTTATGACTTTATTTTGTATTAAGTGAATATTTTCTAGTATAACATTTAAATTTCTTTAATGGCTTTTTCTCTAGTTTAATTTTTTTCTTAGCTTTTCAGGAGTTTATAATACAAATCATATCTTATCAGAATTTACTTTAGATTTATACTTCTTTTTTAAATGCCAGAGGGAACATGCACTCACCGGAAAGAGAGATGGAAAGGGATGAACCTCCTCCCAGTGGGACATGGTCATGCCACAATCCCTTCTCCTCCCATTTCTCCATCCTGTCAGAATTTGGGAATGCATGCACATGTGCCTGGTGTGTTTTGCAAGTCATTGGAGCTGAGACTGGAACCATGGTCAGCCATGTGGGATCCGGTTTCCCTTAACCACCAGAAAATTGGGTGATCCCCAAATTTATACTCTCAGTATCAATAAGAAATAGAAATGTTTCTCCTATAATTCCTTCCCCCCTACCTTTTTTCCCAATGGTTATTAATATACATATTACTAGGAGACTTAAAAAGATTTATTTAAGAAATGCAATTAAAAGTTCATTTTGGTAAAAAAAGAAATGAAATCCATATACAATTTTGGCATAATACATAATTTTTACAGTAGTATGTGTGTGTGAGGGAAAGAAGAACCTCAACAGAGTCCCATCACACAGTGATTCCCTCCTTCTCAGTCCTCCAACTCTTCAGGGTCCTGGGCACACATCCATGTACCCAACATGTTTTCAGACCAGCTGAGGGATCCAAACCCATGGTTAGCCATATAGCTTTCAGCCTCACAGAGCACTTGTGTTACTGCTGCACCCATAGGAGCTGGGCCTCCCATGAACTTTTTAGGACCCCTTCATATGGATACATGTTAACAACCTAACAATATATTGTTAGAATTATTACTTTATAGAATTGATTGTCTTTTAAAGAAACAGAATAAACAGGGGTTTTCTTATATTTGTACTCCTAGTATTTGGTTTTAACCTTTTCATGTATCATTTCTGGTTTTCTTCATTTCTTTCTGTTCATTTGAGTTACCATGTGGTGTGATTTCCTTGCTCCAGTATAACTTTGCCTACATCTTTTGTGCTGTTATTTTCAAATATATTACATTTCCATTGTATTTTCAGAAAAGTCATGACACATTTTTGCATAAAAAATTAAAAAATACTTTATGACTTTTTCAGCAATGCGATTCATGTTATAGACCCAATGATAGAATTAAATACACATTGTTTGTCAAGTTAAGATAGAAAGGAGAAGAAAAATTGTGTTTTTACTGTCTTTTATAATTACCTACATAATTACTTTTATCAGTTTTCTTTGTTGTGTGTGTGCATGTGTGTCTATGTATTTAGATTACTGCCTGGCATCATTGTCTTTTGAACTTGTCTAAAGAACTTGAGTATTTTTTGGATGGCAGGTCTGCTAGCAGTGAATTTTGTCTTTTGTTGTTGTTGTTGTTATCTAGAAATTGCTTGATTTCTCCCTAATTTTTGGAGGATAGTTTTGCTAGATATAAAATTCTCAGTTGATAGGTTTTTCTTTTCAGCATTTCAAATATATCATCCTGCTGCTTTTCTGGTCCATTGGTTCTGCTGAGAAGACAGTTGTTAATCTTACTGAGATCCCCATGTACATAATAAGTCTTTTTTTCTCTTACTTGCTTTCAAGATTTTCTCCTAGACTTTCAACATTTTTACTATCATGTATGTGGCTGGGCATAGAGCTGTATGTTTGTTATACTTTGAGTTTATTGATATTTTTGGATGTATGTATTAATATTTTCCATCACACTTGGGAAATTATCTACCATTATCTCTCTGAATATTTTTCCTGGTCTAGTTTCTCTCTCCTTTTGGTACATGCATTACATGTGTGTTAGTGTGCTGAATGGTGTGTCATATTTCTATATTTCTCTTCTTTCATTTTTCTTTTATTTTCTTTTATTTTTCTTCATTCTTTTTACTCTCTATCTTCTTGAGCTTGTATAATCTCTACCAATATATCCTCAAATCCATTCATTCTTCTGCCAGCTCAAACTTACTGTTGAAGTCAATGGTGATTTTTTTGTTTCAGTCCTTTACTTTTCAACTCCAGAATTTCCATTTTGTTTATTTTTATAATATGTCTTTTTATTGATGTTTTTGAAGAAACATTGTCATATATTTCTTTACTGCTTTAAGTGGAATTTCTTTCATTTGTAGAACATATTTATAATATTAGGTTATCAGAAAAGTCATGATGTATTTTCTATATTTTTCTATGCAAAAATGCATCATGACTTTTCCAGCAACCCAATAGTTTCTTTATCTTTGTCTACTAAGTCCAATATCTGAGCCCTCTCAAACACATTTCCTACTTTATGCTTTTGTCTAGTAAGTCTAATATCTGGTCCCTCTCATACATAGTGTGTCTTTTTGTCCTGTGTATGGATCATATTTTTCTTGTTTCTTTGCATGTTATATTTTATGAACAACTGGAAATTTTAGGGTATATACCAATTCTGGATACTGATTTTCCTCATCAACTCTTATGTCTCCCCCTCCCTCACTGGCTTCTCATTTCCTTACCTACTTAGTGACTTAGCAAAACTAATTCTGTGAAGTCCTTGCTGTGAGCCTATGATGTCTGTCCTCAGAAGGCATGGCCTTAAGCTATGAGTGACTATCTTATTTTTCCTTTTTAAAAATTACATAATTCTTACAAATGAAGGTCTTGGATTACCTCTTTACTTAATCTCTATTATGTTTCTGGCTAATCTTTCTGTATTAAAATTAACAAGCTATTATGCTTCACTTATTTCTAGTTTTTTTTTTTTTCTATTGCTTTGGTCTTGGGCATAAATTATCCCCAAATCTGTTCTGTGTAGTCTTTGAGCTAATGTTTAAGTGTACTCTGACCCCTGGAGGATTCTTAGTTCTTTTCCTGGTTGTCTCTGTTATATGTTCATCTAGTCTACCAAGTCCCCAAGCTTCCTCTTATTTGAGCACCACCGAAATTTCCATTGTTTCTGACAATGGTTTAGGCTTGAGTTTTTCTCATACTCTGTCACAAATAATGTCATTCTCCTTAAGGAGAATTAAAAAGCTGTGTTTTTATGGCCTATCTCTCCCTATAGAAAAAAACATGACAGTGCTCTACTGCAGGGACAGCAACCTTCCCACATGGCCGACCATGATTTGAGTCCTGGACCTGGTGGCTTGCTTTCTCCCTCCATCTTCTCTCTTCTCTCTCTCTCTCTCTCTCTCTCTCTCTCTCTCAGCTCTGACCGTCTCTGGTCACGTTTAAATAAATAAATAAATAAGAATAAAATTAGATAAAATCTTTTAAAAAGAAAAGAAATACTAATAGTCTACCCCTCCATGGGAGAAATCATAGCCCAGATTTGGAGCAGTAGGGAGAGAGACCCTCATCTTCTTAGTCATACCCACCTGGATAAAGCTTCCATTATACTAAACTTAAGGGGAATGAGGAGAGTGGTACCAGGAAAGAAAGTAAGTTATGGCTTAAATGCCACAGATTTGTGCTGTCTTTAATGAGATTTGGTCAGTTTTCTTGAGAAAAATGTTACTTCACTTGTGTATTCACTTAGGACAGTTTTCAGAGACTTTAAGTGATTAATCTTTATAATTTTCAGCATTATGGTTATTTCGCTGGGGAGAGAGTTCACAGGTATCCTTTTATTATCAGAGTTTGTGTGTGTGGCTTGCTTTTTTTCTTTTTTCTTTGTTTTTTGTTATAGGGTGCCTTTACTTGCTGGAAAGAGAAAAGAGAGAGGGAAAGTAAGAAATCACCCCCCCCCCCCCAAGAGAGGATAGCCACAATCCTTTCTCCTCCATTCTACTCTTGGGTTCTTGACCATGCATGCACACGTTCCCAGCATAGTTTTCAAGCCACCAGGTCCAGGATTGAAACCACAGTCAACCATGTGGGAGTCCAGAGATATAATCACTAAGCCATCTGCTAGCCCCATAGATATCCTTATACAATCACTCCAAAAGTGATTCCCTGGTGTCACCAAAAATTCTATGATGAATAAAGTAAAGTAAAATAAAATAATTTTTATTGCTGTCTTAGAATCTGGACATGCAGGCTAGGATGTAGTACAATAGTAATGCAAGTGGACCCACATGGGAAAAGTCATGAGTTTGCATTTTCTCTGAGTATGTGGGCATATGCCTAAATGCCTGTGACCAGGGCCAGCTGAAACTGGGTAGATTGCATATGAGGACCCTGATAGAAATACCTGTTTTTCTGTGTATGCCTCCCATGGAAGAAATAAACGATTAAAATTTTTTGTTTTAAAGAACTTAAGGATAGTGTCTATCCTTCATTGACTGGCATAAATATCTGATAAGGGCTATTACATGTATAGTGATTTAGGATATAGTCCATGGGTATATCCCAAAAGGGTAAGACTTCTTCTCTGGCAGTTACATGAACTAGGTTACCAGGAAAACACTTCAAAAATAAATAAATAAGGGAACCAGCAGTTAGCATAATGGCTATGTTGCTGGACTCCCAAGTAGTCGACCGCGGTTCGCGTCCCGGACCCAGTGGCTTAAAACTCACGCCGGGTGCGTGTGCGTGCATGCCCAAGATCCCGAGAGGAGAATGAAGGAGAAGGGATTGCGGCGTGACCATCCCCCCTGGGGGGTGATTTCTCGCTTTCTGTCTCTATGTCTCTCTCTGTCTGTCTGGCGAGCGCATGTGCCCTATAGTGAAAACTTCTCCAAAAAAAAAAAAAATTAAATAAATAAATATATAATAAGATATTTTTAATTATATTAGTAATTACTAAATTAGTAAAGAATAATCAGAAGTCAAAGAATATATGAAAGGGGGAATCCAAAGTAGCAGCTAGTGGCTTTTACCTTTAAAGTCATTTGATGAATCAGATAAACATTTAGTTCCCCAAGTCTTAGAGTACATAAGGAATACAGGGAAGTCCAGGGCGCATCTGAGGTATCTAATTGAAGAGTCTTAGAGAGCCTAAAAGGCTAAATTTTTAGTGTAAAAAGGAAGAAGAAAATACTCCCCCTTAGGAAATTAGAAGAAAGAGTGCCTATCTCAAAATTTAGTAGAGTAGGGCTGGAGCTCCAGCCCTCACATGAGTTTACAAGGCAATTTTATTTTACCTGAGTGGTCAGAAGTCATGAATTTAAAGCAGTCCCTAGCTTGTATTTTCCTCCAGCACTTTGCATAATCTAATGTAGGCCATCTTTGAAAAGGTCCATCTTCAACCCTAGGCCTCAAAGAATTTCCAGAAATACAGTGCCAAAGTGGTTAAGATCACAATCAAAAATCACAAAATACACAAGTAAACCAAACACCAAGAGTAATAAGCAGTAGAGACAGAGTTAGATACCATATTTTAGATCCACCACCAAGCACCTGGATATTGGCATCATTAGCTCATAGCAGAAAGGAAGTACAATTAATATATTCACAAAAATTTAAAGGGATTGAAAAATGCAAAGGCAAGTGATTATTAAAAATGGCCAAGCATGTTAACGAAGTAATTAAGCTTCTAGAAACAAAGACTATAATAATCAAAATGTAAAAGTCAATGGATATATAAGTTTAACTGTATATTAGATATAGTTAGTACAAGAGAGAATTCAGTCAGTTGAAAGATTTGTGGAGATTATGTACAACTGAGAAACAGAGAAAATATGAGCAGTTAAATGACATGGAGTAGATCTAATATATATCTAGTTAAAATTCCTGAAGACAATGTAAGAGCAGTTATTGACCAAGAACATTTTAGAGATAATAAAAGATATAAAATAATTTTAAAAATAAATTTTTATATTCAAGTATCCCAGGGAATTCCAAGCAGAGAAAATAAAAATAAATTCAAAATTGAATGTACTATAGAGAAAAATGGAGAACAAAAGACAAGGAGAGGTGCTCTTCAAAAAAAGAAAACACTCTAAAAGGAACACAATTAGACATCTCAACTGACATCTCAATAGTAATAAAATGTCATGATATAAATATCAACTGAGAATACTCAGCAAAAACACATTTCATGAACTAGGGTAAAATGAATATGTGGATTTTCACACATATATAAGCTAAGAGATGGTTTCACCATTAGATCCTCACTAAATGAAGTTCTATTGGATATACTTTTATTAGTTTTTTAAATTTTACCAGCTGGTACATGCACTCAGAGGAGAAAGACAGAGAGGGAAAGTAAAAAAAAAAAAAAAAAAAAAAAAAAAAAAAAAAAAAAAACAACCACCACCACCACCACACACACCCCCTATTGGAGAATGGTCACACCACAACCTCTATTTCTCCCTCCCTTTGGGATTTTGGGTATACATTTGCACATGCCTTGGAGTCTGTAGCTTGAGCTGCGCAGTTGGCCTTGTGGGATCAGCCACCTAACCCACCATGCCATCAGCCAGCCCTCTACTGGATATACCTACGTTAAACTAAAGAATATTTCCAGAAGAAATAATGATGAAAGGAAGTGGTAAATATGTGGGCAAATCTATATAAATGCTATTCAGTATAGAAAACAATGACATTTTGAGATAAAATATTCTATAACTAGAATAAATGACATGAGTATAACTCACAGAGGTTAGGAAGAGGCTCATCTGACTTGAATATTGTAAGATCTTTGAGTTGTTTTGGCAAAGAGTAAAGATAATGATTACCTTTGATTTTCTAAGTTAAGGATGACTGTTAAAATTTTTAAGATGTAAACAGTAGATGGCATAATGATTACGTTTCACAAATGGCTGACCACAGTTCAAGTTTCAGACCCAAAGGTTTGAAACTCACACCAGGTGTGTGTGCATGCATGCCCAAAATTCTGAGAGAATGGAGAAGAAGGGATTGCAGTGTAGCTACCCCCCTGGGGGATGATTTCGCACTTTCTGTCTCTCCAGCTAGCATGCATGCCCTATAGCAATAATCTTTCTTTTAAAAAAAATCTATGACCATATATAAAAGGATATAAATATTATGCATTACTTCCAAAGTCATAGAGGGAGAAAATGGCATTGGAAAAACAAACATAAAGGAAGGCAAAAAAGGTGAAGAAAATATATAAGCAGTTTAATAGCCCAAAATATAATGCTACCGTTAAAAGACTATTAAGTTATTAGCCTGGGGGCCAGCAAGTGGCGTGGTGGTTAATGGCGCTGGACTCCCACGTGGCTAATCACAGTTCAAGCCCCGGACCTGGCAGCTTGCCTTCTCACATTCCCTCTCTCTCTCTGTCTCTCTCTGTCCTTCTCTGGTGAAATTAAAAAGAAAGAAAGAAAAAGATGGATAAATGGATGGATGGATGGACGGATGGATGGATGGATGGAAGGAAGGAAGGAAGGAAGGAAGGAAGGAAAGTGAAAGTGAAAGAAAGGAAGGAAGAAATAATTCTTTAAAAATTATTAGAATGTATATTTTTAAAACTGTCTATATATTGATTACAAAGCATATCACTAAACTATAAACAGATGAAAAAGAAAAAGATAGCAGAAGGTTTACCATTCAAATAACCATAAAAATCTGGGGCTACAGTCTTTTTTTTTTTTAAGAGAGATTTTTGCAACAGAGCATGTGCACTCGCCAGAGACAAAGGAAGACGAAGAGACAGAAAGTGAGAAATTACCCCCCAAGAGGGGATGGTTACACCGCAGCCCTTCTCCTCCATTCTCCTCTTGGGATTTTGGGCACACATGCATTTGTGCCCGGTGTGAGTTTTAAGCTGCCAGGCCCAAGACTCGAGCCTCGATTGACTAGGTGGGAGTCCAGCGACATAACCATTATGCCATCTGCTGGACCCTGGGACAGCATTTTTAACATCTTACAAAATAGACTTCAGAGTAAACTAGAAATAGAGAGGTCACTACCAAAGATTTATCTCACCAGAAAAAATGGTTATTTCCAAATATCTATGGAAATTGTAATATGTCTTTAAAATATATTTCCAAAAATGTACACAGATTGTTACATGTCAGTAACTGACAGATCAAATGGACAAAAAAAAAAAATGGGACTTAAATGTAAATATTTCTGATTTTAAAAATTTGTTGAGGGGGACAGCAAGTGGCATGGTAGTTAAGGCACTGGACTCCCACATGGCCAAGAGCAATTCAAGTCCTGGACCTGGGAGATTGCTTTCTCACCTTCAGTCTCTCTCTGTCTGTCTCTCTTTGATGAACACATAACAAATTTTTAAAATAACAATAAATTAATTAAATAAGTAATTCTTTAAAAAAATTTACTGGGGCTTGCAGATAGCAGAGCAGTAACATTGCTGGACTCTTACATGGCCGACCGCTGTGCCAGTTCCAGAGCCAGTGGCTTAAAAATCATTCCAGGGGGACCAGCAGTTAGCATAATGGCTCTGTTGTTGGACTCCCATGTAGTCGATTGCTGTTCAAGTCCTGGACCTGGTGTCTTAAATTCACACAGGGCGCATGTGTGTGCATGCCCAAGATCCCAAGAGGAGAGTGGAGGAGAAGGGATTGCAGCGTGGTCATCCCCCCTGGAGGGTGATTTATCGCTTTCTGTCTCTCTGTCTCTCTCTGTCTTTCTGGAGAGCACATGCACCGTATAGCAAAAACCTCTCCAAAAAAAGAAAAAAAAAAATCATTCCAGGAATGTGTGTGTCCATACCCAAGATCCTGGGAGGAGAATGAAGGAGACAGGATTTCAACATGGCCATCCTCCCGGGGGGGGGGGGGGGGGGGAATTTCTCACTTTCCCTCTCACTGTCTCTGTCTTTATATCTCTTTGGCAAGCAGATGCACCATAAGGCAAAAACCTCTAAAAAGAGGGAAGAAAGGAAGGAAGGAAAGAAGGAAGGAGGGAGGGAAGGAGGGAAGAAAGTAAGAAAAGAAGAAAGGAAAAAATTAATTTATTGAGGGGGCCAGCAGATGGTGTGGTGATTAAGGCTCTGGATTCCCACATGGTCAACTATGGTTCGAGTCCCAAACTATGTTTCTTGTCCAAAATCTCAAGAAGAAAATGTAGGAGAAGGGATTTCAGTGTGACCATCACCACTGGGAGTAACAGGGGTGATTTCTCACTTTCTCTCTCTCTATAGCTCTGTCTCTCCTCTCCAGTAAGCACACATGCCTTATGGGAAAAACCTTTAAAAAAAATTTTTTACTGAGAGTATCTTAATAACTATACTAATACATATTTGAAAACTTAAAACACACAAATTCCAAGAAAGGAATGGCAATAAAACTGATTCAACAGGAAAAAGAAAAATGAGATAATCCTGTTCATTAGAAAAATGTAATCAGTATTTCAAAATCATTCATGAAGAAATAACAAATCTTGACTATTTTTACTGACAAGTTCTTGCAAATATTTTAAGTTACAGTGATTTTAATCTCATATTGTCTATTCCAAAGAATAGAAAAATAGGAACAATTTCCCAGCCTTTTTTTAAAGGCTAATAAAAACTTGGTTGTGGGACCAGCAGATAGCATAATGGTTATGTTGCTGAACTCCCACATGGCTGACAGTGGTTCAAGTCCTAGACTCTGCAGCTTGAAACGCACACCAGGTGCATGCGTGTGCATGCCCTAAATCCCAAGAGGAAGCAGAGGAGAAAGGATTGCAGCATGGCCATCCCCCTGGGGGTGGTTTCTCGCTTTCTGTCTCTCTGTCTCACCAGTGAGGAAGTGTATCCTATAGCAAAAATCTCTTAAAAAAAAAAAAAAAAAACTTGGTTGCAAAACTAAATGTAGCATAAGGACAAAAATAAAGGCCAATCTTCTTTATCCACTTAGATGAAAAAAATTATAAGCAAATTATCATCAACCAGTGAATATAAGGAATTATTGCAGGTTTTTAAAGCATAATTATGGTTGTGACATTATAAAACAAAATGTCCATAAATTTTAGAACTGTATTCTGAAGTATACTCTTGGACGCAAGGTCCGACACTTGCTTAGAGAAAGGGAATAGGTTGACTCTTGAATGCTGTAGAATCTAGATGTAAGTTTATGGGATTTTTATTTGTTACCGGCTTTTGTGTATGTTTGAAAAGTTTTATAATACAAGAGAATTGGAAACACTGACTTGGTTATATATAATTTTATTTGAACAACAACAAAAGGATAGCAGACATTATCAGGTGATAGAAGTTAATGCCATACTTGAACAGAAAAGTGGCAAGGTGAGGAATTCATTTTTTTAGGAATTTTATTGGGCCTCATCCAAATGGAATCCCAAGTAAGGCATGTTGCAAGCAATTCTATGTAGTTGCTAAAGGTAGATTAGGTATGAGTTTTAGCAAGGCAAGGAGGATGGAAAGGAAGTTCAAATACTCAGGATTTTACAGCTAGAAACAGACTAACTGGATCTTTTAGCAGTGATTGGAAATGAGTATAGCCTTTTTTCTTTTAAGAAACACTTTTGCTACAGGGTACATGTGCTCGTTGGAGAGACAGAGAGAAACAGACAGTAAGCAAAAAATCACCCAGGAGGTATGGCCACACCGTATTCCCTTCTTCCCCATTCTCCTCTCAGGGCACACATGCACACACTCCATCACCAGAATGGAGTTTAAAAAAAAAAAAGAGTAAAAATAATATAGATGAGAAACAGACCAGCGGGTTGTAAAGCTACACAAATATAAGATGCTTGAAATATTATTTGCAGACACAGTTGTAAGTACAAAAGGGATAGGAAGTATAGCCACTTCAGAAAACAGTTGAGCAGTTCCTCAAAGTGGTAAACATAGATTTATCACATGACACAGCAACTCCACTCCTGGGTATAAACTCAAGAGGAATGAAAATGTATTTCTGCACAAAAACTTGTACATAAACGTTCATAGCAGCATTTTTTACAATAACCCAAAAGTAGAAATAACACAATGTCCACAACTGATGAATGGATAAACAAAATGTGATGTAATCCATACAATGGAATATTATCGAGCAATGAAAGGAATGAATTCTGACACATGCTCCAACACAGATGAACCTTGAAAACATTAGGCTTAGTGAAAGATGACGGACACGGAACATCCCATATCTTATGAGTCCACTTATACGAACTATCCAGTCTAGGCAAATTCATAGAGAGAGAGAAATAGGTTGGTGGTTTCCAGTGTTGGAGGGATGAGAGAATGGAAAGTGAGTGCTAATGGATGGGCTTCTACTGACGGTGATAAAGCTTTGTACTGTCTACTAAAAACCACTGAATTATATAAAGGGGTAAGTTTTATGATATGGGAATTATATCTCAAGAAAGAAAAGGGAATAGGGGCAGCAGGTTTGTACCAGAATGGTTTTACTCCTGTCACTTAACCTTCTCCTACCACCGCCACTAGGGTCTTAATGTTTTCTGTCGAACTCAGAAAAAATGCATTTTTCTTTTCAAAACTTCTTTGAGAAATCACCAAGTCTGCAACAGAAACAATAAAAAAAGCTAGGACCTGCTGTTTTACTCTGCTGCCGATTCCTTTTTGCTCTGGTTGTTTTTAGCCCTTAAGAAGGAGGCTGAGAGGATGCGGCTCTCCTCAAGGAGGGCTAATGAAGAATTACCCCGAAGGACAGGCCTTCCATTCACAGATTTCCCCCTACTAAGGAACAGTGAGCATATCCGCCTTATTGGCAAAACAGAGCTATAATTATTTCTTTAATTGCCACATCTAATTGTCAAAATTGCCACAAGTACGATCCCATCTCTTTCACACCAAAAATGTAAGCGAGGCTCACAGACTTCTAATGACAGAATGACTCCTTGGCTCTCTCTGCTGAAATGATGACAGGTCACTTTCCATTCCAGTTGGTTTCCACTGATCTTGTGCTTTCTCTTCCCCTTTTCCTCTGTCTTTTGTTTTTCAGTGGCTGCTTCAACCCCCAACTCCACTGCTGGTGCAGCCATGAATTCCTTGACTTCTCTGGGGACTCTGCAAGGACTGGCTGGAGCCACTGTTGGACTGAATAATATTAATGCACTAGCAGGTACCATAAACAGTGAGTATTTGCTGCTCTGGTGGACAGCCTTCCCCCAAATTCTCCACAGAAAACGGTCAGCCAGAACTGACCTAAAAGGATATGTAACGGGGAGAACTAAAACTTGGGATGGAGGAGCGCATGCTTTGAAAGGCAAATGCTATCTACATTCATTTTGTTTCAAAAATACCAACTACTCACCACCCCCTACTCTTTAAGTATTACAGATGTGCTCGTCCATAGATTACGGTGGATGACAGATATTCTCAGGCTTCAAGAAATTTGGCATAGTTTGGGATTTATTCTACTCTCCTGTGAGACAGTGGGTTATTATAGAAAAATGGATGGGTTGGACGTCAGGAGTCTGAGTCCAGCTCTGTTGCCCATCAGCTATAGGAGCTCAGGCAAATCTTCCACTTGAAACTTAAAAGTTCTGAGTCAAATGAAAGTTTCTCTCAGTTCTAAAGTCCGAAGATTCCTGAAAATGCTATAGGGGAAAAAAAAAAAATGAGGCCTTAGAAAGAAGGGATGACGTCGAGTGGAGAGGAGCCCCTTCTGGAAGTAGCATCATCTGACACCATTATAGAGCACTGATAGGCGTGAGTCACTCTGCAGCAGGGACTGTGCAGAAGGACATCATTCTACAATGGCAGATTGAAAGAGAAGTTGAGGAGAATAGCATCCAAATCACACGTGGTCCTGAAATACATGCACTCACCAAAGAGCTCTAGGTTCTATCCAGCACAGCCTACCCATTTCTGTCATTTTAGATCTATGTGGGGAATGTAACTGGGACAAAGGATAAGTCATATTTTAGGCTCATGATTAATGTAGCCTTTCGTGATGGGGAAACTAATCCTTGACCCATAGAGGGGACACCTCGACACCTCATTTGCCTGTCCCTCCATTCAATCCCCCCCTGTTGTTTGAGAGTAGCCACCTAAGAGGTCCGTGATAGCCAACAGAGCTACTGACTCGGGGGGCCCAGCTACCTACCATACAGCCCAGGCAACCTGACACATACCCATTTAAATTCTTAAGAAAGGGATCCTTGACAGTTGCCCTATTTTAAGCCATGATCAATTAGTGGGCTGAGTTTAAAGGATGATCAGGCAGTACAATTTTTTAAAAGTAAAATGTCCCAGTAATCTTATACTTCAAAACTGCAAAAAGAGTACCTTATGAGCCAGTGGTGTGGTGACTAAGGTGGCTTGATTCCACATGGCCCCACCATATGGTTCAAGTCCCAGAACTCGCAACTTGAAAGACAGGCCAGACACATGTTGTGTGCATGCCCAAAATCCCAAAAGGAGAAATGAAGGAGGAGGGATTGTGGCATGGCTATTCCCCATGTAGGGCGCTTTCTCACTTTCTCTGTCCCGATCCCCTCTCCTCTGGCAAATACAAAAGAAAATAATACCTTACAATCTGTTTGGTTAAAAAAAAAAAAAAAAAAAAAGAACCTAAAATTTGTCCAAATGAAGATTAATTTAGGTAATCCTAATAAAAAAAAAAAACATACATTTATAAGTAGGAAATTTGGGGGTTTTATTAAATCTTTTTATTTAGATGTTCTATCAGAAATAAAATTAGGACTGAGTTTTATCTGACCATAGGTAGAGACAACCATTTTCCTTCTAAATATTATAGTTTAGCTTATAGTCCATGAAGTGGTAACCATGTGACAACCAGAGCGTGTTATTCCAGTTAAAACATTTTACCTTTTCCCACAGCCAAGTAGGAGCCTCATTGCCTTGCCTCCTGTATCTGGTACAGCTCCTCTCTCTGACCCTGTCCTTCACCTCGGGTGAGGATGTGTGCTCCACACATCCCTTCATGCTGCTTCTCTTGCCCCAGGACCTAGTTCCCCTAAAACAAGGACTTTGATTTGATCGCCTGCCTGTCCTTGGTCTGCAAAGTCACAGGCCAGTGGGAATGGTTGTCCTCCTCAGCACGTGCCCATGATTGCTGTGTGTGCGTCCTCTTGTCTGTGGTCCTGCTCCCGTCCACCCTGCTCTGTTGTGCGTTGCTGGGATTTTCCCATCATTATTGCGAGGGACTGGAGAGGGACTTTGTTGATGGCAGAGAAACCATGACTAGTTCTTGGGTGGGGCCTTGGGTTATACAAATTTCGCTTCTGGCAAGGACAAGTTCAAATCGTTTTGTTTTTATTTTTAAAAATTCTTTGCCAATGGATTAATGTAAGAATGTTAACTCATGGAAAAAATAGTATTTCTGACTTCCAATAATTCCCCATCAGACAGGATGAACCAGGAAAATGTTTAAGTAAACCAACAATGACACACAAATGAAAACACATTCCTCCCAAGTTGATAAGAGCTATTTTACAATCTCAACATTGACTTGGAGCTAATATTTGCTACTTAAATATCAAGAGAAAACCTTTCTAGATAGAGTATCCTCTTTCGAGTATTCTTCCTCAACACAAATGATATTGTTACCTGTTCTACTGGATAAGTCTTAAAAAAAGGCGATCAAGAAATGGTTACCTGGACAAAGTCAGCTTCCAGAATAGTCGACCACAGACTCCTATCATCACTGTTTCCTGCCCAGCTCTATCCCAGGAACCACTGGATGCTGCCGTCAGAGGAATCCTGTGTTTTTCTGAATAGAACCAACTCTTCCGCGGACAAAGCAGCCAGCAAGAAAGTAGGGAGATGACTCATCGTAGCCTAAGTTTCACCCTCTCCCCTAACAGAGGGCCAAGCCCACCCCGCAAAAAAATAAGTTTTTGGTTAGACAAGTAGCTAAATTAAACTGTTTGATACTCATTTTCATCCCTTATACAGTAATGAATGGAGGAGCTAAAACATAGTGTAGCACCCTAAAGACAAAACCAGGAATTAACAAGATCATAGGAAACACGAGTAATTCACCATTTGGGGCTACTACTGCTGGAGTATTTGAGGGTCCTTAAGCATATTATAGCTTCTAATATCTGAACTAAGATAAAGAAAATACTTTTTGCTGATAGGTCCACCCACGAGTCTGATTTGTGTGTTTAAGTGTATGTCAAGTGACATCCTTATTTTTCCTTGTTTAAATTGCATAATTCTTCCAAATAGCTTGCCATACAGTGCTTAAAATTACACTCATTTGACTATAACCAGCCACAAATGCCTGATGACAAGCATTTATGGGAATATTTTATGTAAAGAAAAAAGATGTTTCAGGCCTGTTATTGTGACTCATCACTCTATTTGCATTGTGAAGTCACTGTTTTAATCTGTATTCTTGAGAATATAATGACGTATGCATGATACATATTTGAGTGCACACAATCCCACACACATTCGTGACATTATTAACATAGGCACATATATAAGTGCCACTGTTAGTGCATACTCATATTCACCTCCTTTGTTCCAGACAGTTTATACGTAGGTTCTCATTTATCAGCTTGCAACTTATAAGGAGATGTTTCACCTGTACAAAAAAAGAAAAAAAGTTACCCTAGTAATAGGTTGGAAATCCGTGGGAACATATTATTGGGTTGTCGGAAAAGGCATGATGTGCTTTTCTATATTTTTCCATTCAAAAATGTGTCGTGACTTCCAACAACCCAATAGTATGTCCCTCGCTTCTTCTCTTTCTCCCTTGGTATAAGCCTAGCAGAGTGGGCTCGTCTGTGGCATCATACTGGTAGACACTCCACGTGCTGAGGCCATATGGAAGAGCCAGGTTTAACTCCCAACACACCCTAAAAAGCCAGGTATGGTAGTGCACACCATAATCCCAGCTATTTGGGAGGCCCTGCCATTGAAAAATAAAAACCAAAATAGCTACCACCTAGCAGAGTGACTTACAAATGAACGCTGTCTGCTCGTGACACTTGGCTTCTGATTCTGCTTTCCAGCACCATCACCATGGTGGCCACAGAAGATGCTCATGCTTATATTTATGGGTTAGTCCTTTTATGTCACTGTAGTGGATTTACTCTGCAGTTTCCCAGCTCCTTGGGTCTCTGTCAGTCAAGGGCCTTCACAGAGCACTTCAGTGTAAAGCACTTAATCATCAGAGAGTGCACTGGCCATACAGCTGAGCACTACAGAGATCTCCCTCGGGGAGGTTTGTCATACCTGTCATTTTTCTCCAGCCTTCTTCATCCAAATAGCATGCGTGGGAGTCTGGATTAAATGAGAGAAACCAGTCAATCCAATTAGCCTTTTCAAGGAGAAGCCCTATTTTTTCTTTAAACCTCTGCTTCTGTTGTCCAAAACTTGTAGAGATAAGCAGGTACCAGCAGCTGAGTTGACAAGTACTATCTTTGATATGATTATTAAATACAGAATAACATCAGGCATCCACAAGAATTACTCTCAAAAGGTAAAAATCTCCCTTTGATGGTTCTTTAAGGTCTACCATATAATCACTATCTATTCAACCCTGGATTTGGCAAACACCCTCCCTTCCAGAGTTTCCAAGATAGTTTTGGTTTTAAATATCCTCAGTGCACTTGTTAGAAAATTTTACCCATATGTATTTTTTGCTCAAGAGGATGGTTATTGCATGGAGGAGGCAAGCCCTTCCTCGCTCACCTGTACAGATCCCTCACTAGACCCTCTTTGGACAGCCTCAGCCCTTCCACTTGGTGCCACCTCTAATCCTTCCTTCCCTCCATCCCTTTCCCCAGGTAGGTAAGGCCAGCCCTGATATCGCACACTCAAGGCACCAGCAGAAGCAAACCAATCTCTTCAGAAAGCAGATTTGCCCCAATTTGCCCTTACAGCCAACCACTGTAAGATGCAGCCAGGAAGTGTGGAGGACATGAATGGAGCACCACTTGCTAGAGCTACAAGCCTCTCAAGGATTCTGTTAGTCCTTAAACATCCATCCGGTGTTTCAGTAACACAGAGCTCATCCTAAGTCAATTTTTTAAGAAGGGGAGAAGGAGTTGGAGATAGGAAGATAATTCTCCTGATCTGGTAAATAAGAAAAGTCCACTTAGCCAAGGAGAAGGAGTTGGAGGTGCTAGTGACTACTGCAGTGAAATGCCACCTGCCTATATGCCCTTGTCGAGAGGCTAAGTCACAGAGGCTGTGGGTTCCCGGAAGGCACTCCAATGGGTCTTACATGGGAGACCCTCAGCTGACAAGGTATCAGAGAAGTGGTGCTCTCAGCCATTCTACTGAGTAGCATGGAACTCAGACTTTCTTCTGGTAAAGGATCTGTCCATATTTGGTGCAGTCTGCAACCTGCTCCAAGAATCATGTGCCTTGAGGTCTAAGGAGAGCAGCAAGTCACCACTCACTTGCCTGCTAGAATTTCTCCAGGAATTGTTCACAGAGGGCTGAGTTCAGTACTTAGACATCAAGCTCTTGTTCACAGCCCAATGAAAATAAAACCAATGGAACCTACCAATGGTGCCTAGTGCTTTCTGAGTTATTTTACACCCCCTCTCTGAAGAGAAATACTGGGAAGTGAAATAAGACCAAAGGGGAAAAGGAGAAATTACTGCCCAGCCCTTTGGCAACCATGATAGCAGCAGGGATGGAGAGTAAGAAAAGAGGCAATGAGGCAAAAGTGACCATGGATGAGGGAGATCTTTCAGGGCAATTGGGGTGGCTATTTCCACACTCTTTGGCAGTACTTACTTGCATGATGAATAAAAGGGAGAGAAAGAATAGATTCTTTCATAATAAGCAACTTCCAGCAGATCCAGAGGACCTCTGCTGGCCAACACCTCTTAGCTTAGTTTGTACTTGCTGGATCTGCTTGAAGTCACTTCCTTTTTCAGGAGGCTGTTACCCTATTTTCTTTTTCTTCCGATTCACCTCCCCACCTCCCCACCCCTGTATCTGTACTAAGGAGAATGTAATTGGTGCCTTCCCTAAAGCCCCACGGCAGGAGTGGCAACCCTGAAACGCTAGGAGAGTCCTCTGATTTACGGGCTAACTCATGTCTCGCCTCAGTCCTTTTAACCTAAGATGGAGCTGCCAAAATAACAGGAGCACAAATGAGGTAGAGAACATCCTCCCCTCCTCTACTTTGTCCTGTGGATGGCTGCAGGAACACTGATAGTTTTGAGGTGATTCTGCAGTTCGATTCACTTCCTCTGTATAATAATATTATAATTTCCAACTATTCTTATCTTAGCTGTCCTCTATGCTCATTAGACTTCTTGCCAATTTTTTTTCAGTTAGTCATCTTTGTTATTTTAATATCTCTAATCAGTAGTCTTAATCTCATCAAGATTTTCGTCAATGTTTTCAGTAAGTTCTTCTCACAGATTTTTAAAAATTCATAATCATAAAGGGAACTGAAGGCAATTGTGATGTCACTGCTTCCATTTCCTGAGTTCATATGAAAGTTAACACTCTATAAAATGTTGCTTGTTTTGATTCAGTATTCAGGGAAAATATGACACAGTCAGCAACCATTAATAGAGCAAAAGAGCAGCCAAGACACAAGGAAAAATCAAAAAAGTATACTGGCCAGCATCCAGTTCCCATCAGTTAGTAGCCAGTTTCCAGCCTTCAGACACAGGTGTCACTTGAGTTGATTGAAAAACATGACACAGAGCTCTTTCACTGGCAGAAACCCCAGTTACCTGGGCACTGATTAATGCTCGCGTGTGACTGTGTGTGTGTGTGTGTGTGTGTGCGTGTGCACATGCACACAGTGACTCTCTGCTGCTGAGCAGTGCACACTTCACTTTCTAGCCCTGATGTGGAACAAGTTCTAGTTCTCTGCAGTTATAGAAAGGGTCCACATTTCTTCCTGTGCTCCAATTCTGATCAGCTAGGCTACTTCCTATGGTTCTAGTCTCTGACATCATCCAGCTGTTTAGGAAAGCCAATTATTGACACAACTGATGCACCAGTTTATAGAGTACAAAACTTTTATCCCACTTCTTCATCAGACAGCTTAAGGGAAAAGTTTATTTATTTATCTTACCCTTTTCCTCTTCAATCCCTTGAGCCATCCCATGGCTCCTCAAAGAGCCCAAATGGTTGTAAGTGTATGGATGTTGCAGACTTCTGCCACTAATTTTTTTTTTTACATGCTTCTAAGCTCTAAGCAGAAGGCTTTTATTTCAAAAATTTAACAATAGTACTTGCCAGTAGCACATTGCATGGAATTAAGATGTATTGTCTAACTGTACTGCCTCGGTGAATCTTGATCGTTGGCCTAGGGAGTGAGGGTTATCATTGCTTAGGTCATTTTTTTTTTCCCCTCCATTATTATGCTTTATTTCTTCATGGTTTCGTTTTTAATTTCCTGTTGGTTTAATTGGTGTGCTAGCTGCATGCACTGCTGTTGTTGTACTTGTGTCAAATGATTCTCTAACTTCCTTTGGAAAGCACTAATGAATAAGTGCTATTTCTCTTCTCTATTGTTGGGTTTTTTGTAAAGTTGCTCAAATGCTCTCAGGTATGGCGGCTCTGAATGGAGGACTTGGCGCCACAGGCTTGACGAATGGCACGGCTGGCACCATGGACGCCCTCACCCAGGCCTACTCAGGAATTCAGCAGTATGCAGCAGCCGCACTGCCCACTCTGTACAGCCAGAGCTTGCTGCAACAGCAGAGCGCTGCAGGCAGCCAGAAGGAAGGTATGTGCCTGCCCTGGGCCCAGGGTGGGGGGCCTGCGTGGCCGGCCTCACAGGCAGCCCTTGCCTTTAGAATACATTCAGAAGATACTAAACTGAACCAGTATCACAAGAGAAATCAGCTGTCTGTTTCTACTATTCATATTTCTTTCAGTTAATTTCTTTTTCCCATGAGTGAGAGACACAGACAGCACACTCAGTAGGGTCTTGACACCACACTCCATTCTCAGTCTCAGCCAGTCTGGGATCATCAGCATATGTGTGTGCCCAGTATACTTCAGGGAGGTCCCTGAACATGAACCCATAACCCCTCCATGCGGATCCGCCCTGCAGGGTGTTGCATTTTAACTGTGTACCACCACCCGATCCCCTCTATTATTTATGTTTAAAAAACAACAAAAACAGGGGCCAGCAGGTGGGTTGTGGAGGTTAAGGCGCTGGATCCCACATAGCTGGTTGCATGTTTCAAGTCACAGACCTGACACCAGGCACATGTGCCCAAAATCTTGAGAGGACAGTGGAGAAGAGATTGTGGTGTGGCCATTCCCGAGGGTTGATCTCTCACTTTCTCTTCTGCTCTCACTCTGGCAAGTGCATGCACCCCTATAACAAAAATAGTAATTAAAAATAGTCCGGATTATTTATTTCAGTCTTTCCTGTTCAGTCTTACATTTGTCATTTAATTTTTTCAAAGATTCTTTCTTTCATGAGAGAGAGAGAGAGCTACACACAGGGACCCCTGACAAGGTCTCATCACATCAGAATTCTCCCTCCAGCCTTCCAATCAGCTAATCACAGGCCTAGCATGTTTAGGTCAGTCTGGGAAACAAACCCAAGGCCTTCCCGTATAACTCCCGTATCACACAGGAGCACCCTACTGCCTGTACCACCACAGTAGGACTGATATCTTTGTCCTTCGGTCTCTAAAGATGAAGTTCTCATCTATTCCTTTGTTAGTTGCTGCCATCAAAAAAATTGCAGGAACCTTCCTCTCTGAAGTCAGCCTGGACGGTCATTTTCTCCCCCTACATATAAACTCTTCACTAGTAGAAGGGGGTGAATTGATTGATGCAGGCTTCTGTGGGTGAAGTGCTCGCACACATGCACACCCACTTGCTCCTTTCTCCTCTCCCCTGGATTCACAGTCTACCTACCCTGCGATTGTGAGGCGGCTTCTCAGTAGGTGACGGTTTTCAGATTAATGATAAAATCCACATTAGGATTGACTTGGGCTTTAATTGGGGGGAGGGGTCTTCCAAGGAAACAAGTATGTCATTGATTATCTTTTTTCTCTGCCAAAAAAAGTCAATTAAACTTCAGGAAGTTAATGCTAAGAATAAGTAAAAGCATGAGGTCAGCAGATTATGTAGCTGTTATGTCACTGGATTTCCACATGGCCAACCGTGGTTCGAGTCCCAGACCTGGCGGCTTCAAACTCAGGCCAAGTACATGTGAGTGCGTGCCCAAGATCCTGGGAGGAGAATGGAAAAGGGATTGCGGTGTGGCCCTAGGGGGGGTGATTTCTCACTTTCCCTCACGTTGTCTCAGTCTCTCTCCCCAGCCAGCACACACACCTTAAGGCAAAAACCTCTTTAATAAATAAATAAATATAGCTTAATTATAAAATGGTTAACAAGATGGTCCAAATAAGGATAGTTTGTTGTTCTTCTTTTTCATTTCTTCTTCTTTAACTGAAGTCTCTTTAAAAGCAAAATCTGCTGGGTTGGCCTTGCAGTTCAGTGGTTAAAGGAGCCACATCACACATGGCTGACCGTGGTTCAAAGCCCAGTTCCTGGAGGCTTGAAAAACATGCCAGACTTGTGTGTGAACGCACACGACCAAAATCCCAAAAGGATGGAGAAATGGAGAAGAGGTTGTGGTGTGACCATGCCCCACTGAGTGGGTGCTTTTACCCTCTCTGTCTCTGGAGAGTGCATGTGCCCTCCGGCAATTTAAGTAAAAGGTGGGACCAGCCAATGGCATAATGGTTATGTCGCTGGACTCCCATAAAGTCAACCGCAGTTTGAGTCCCAGATCCGGCAACTTAAAACTCACGCCAAGTGTGTGTGCGTGCATGCCCGCCCAAGATTCCAAGAGGAGAATGGAGGAGAAGGCAGTGCAGCGCGGCCCTCCCACCAGCAGGTGATTTCTTGCGTTCTGTCTCTGGTAACTACACACACCGTATAGCAAAAATCTCTCCCCCCAAAAAAGCAAACTCTGTCTTGCAATATTTATTTTCTTTCTGATTAATTTAGAATATGGGAAAGAAAGCTAGGATAGGGAAGTATTCTAAAAGAAGAATTTTTTTTATAGTTCTTAATCTTCTGTTTTACCCTCACCAGTAATTCTAAATAGCTGAACACTTTTAACTCAGTGTTCGTAAGAAATAGTTTTATTTCATAAAACTGTGAGTTTTGAGGGGATATAACTTACAAGATACTTATGTGTCAATACAAAAAGAAAGGAAAAAGGTTTTCTTTTTTTTATCAACAACATGGAGAGCATTAAAAATAAAAGGTATCTAGAAGTCTAAGTTATTTTCCATTATTTCAACTTTCTCGTTACTCTTATTTGTGCCTGTTATCATAGGGTTTTTTTAAACAGACTCAACTGTTGAGACAGCAGTGGTTTCATCAGGCCTGTGAAAGAGAACCTGTGTAATAAACACAAATCTTCCCAAAGGAAAGCCTGTGTTTAATTCCTTTGTCCGGGTTTGGACTAGCAGGACGACGCAGAAAAGGGTGGTAGGAAGGAAACTGTAAGACAGTGACATCCTCGGAGCCATCAGCCAGTTCTCCCACGTGTTGTAGAACATGGCGGTCACTTCTCTGTAATCTAACAGAGCCATACAGCAATCAGACAGCCCACGTCACTGAAAAAATGTCAGTCACCGAAAGACAAACTTCAGGGATTTAAGGGTAAAGTCTGGACCCTGAAACATTTTTGTGAGTTGCTTCACCCTAGCCCACTGCTCTACATTTCCATGCCTTGAGTTTTAGAAATTGCTTGTTCAGTAATTACCCCTCTAGGATTAATATAAAATAGTTCATAATGACTACTGCCAACACCTGATTATCGTCATTTAGGAACATGGGCTACTAGTAACATGAGCTAGGTTTTGTTTTGTTTTGTTTTTTTACTTTTTGTTAGTGGTGGTAGATTTTGGTTTATTCCATTTTTATTTTAAAGCATCTACTTTTTCATACCTCTCTTCCATTCACATCCTTCTCACCTGAGTTGTTTACTCAGGAAATTTAAACCATCTTAATATTAGTTTTACTAAACCGTTATTTAAAAGGCAAAGTACATTGGGAAAGAAACTAAAACACAATGAATTCCACTATTAAATAGATTTCTAGATTACCTTCCCCATAGTTCTGTCTTTTAGTTGTGAGAGCTGAAAGTTTTTTGATATATTTGGTCATGTACCCTGGTGTATTTTTTACCCATAGGGGAGTGAGCCAGTTTGGCTTGGTAAAGACATGGTTTATTTATTTTTTTTTTTACCCAGCCAAGACTTCTGAAGGGTTATTGCATCCCTTCAGATCTAAATCCAGGAATGTTGATTGCATTCTTGCCATTCCTAGATATCCTCCGACTACTTTCCTATCTTCCTGTCTTCCTATATTGTAGGAGGTGAATTGTACACACACAGGTAATTAGACCCTGGGACACTTGATGAGAAGCTGGTAGGAACTGGTGATCTGATAGAGCTTTGTTCCCACCAACACTCCCAGTGCTGTATCTAAATCAAGTGCCCCATGACAGATAAAATATATGAAATCCCCAACCAGCTAGGACCAGCAGTGTAACACAGATAACTTCCACAAGTTTAAATACCATGTACTAGGAGAAATCTGACAGAAGACTGGCTGGTGAACACGTTTTACCACTTCTGGATAAAGAGGATATAGAATCCTCAAAAAAAAAAAAAAAAAAAAAAGTTTTTTTCTTACCTTTGGTATCAGCTGTTTTGTTGCATACAAGAAAGGTTTTCCATATAAAATCACTTTTTTTGCATTTTAATGTTAAAAATTAAGGGGCAGCTGCAGTATCAGACTGTTTCTTAGTTATGCAAAAAACTGGAGGATTTCTACCAGGAGGTGCCTTGACATTTTTTTCTGGGAAAGTGATGAGCAAAAGGCAAAGCCTGCTCAGGTGTGTTTGCCTGTCTCCGTATTTTCTTGGTTTCCCTATCTGGCATGGATACATTCCGAATGTACAGCATTTTAGAACGGCAGGATTATTCAGGCATAGCCAGTTACCTGTCTTGTACATTAAAATTGTATTTTCTCCCCGGCTTCAGGAGGTGAGATGTATTATATTTCACAATTCAAATTGGGTCCATTAATCCTCATTTGGGTGTTTGGATCTTTTGTTTACAAGAAAAATTAAATCTGATGGTACCAGATTTGACCAATACATATATTACAAACAATGTGTATGGCACAGTACCACTCAAAATATTCATTTCCAATGTTTTTGTTCTTCTGTTTATTCATATTAAACATTAATTTTTTTTAAACCAAAAAACATTTTGGAGACCTAATCCCTACAGTCACGTCACTTTTAGAATAGATTCCCCTGTATTGGAATGTGTATGTGTTCATGGAAATTGTAAGCAATATAAGAAGTTAAAATAGTTATGCAGATAGATTTTTAAATGAGGGAGAAATAATCTCTGTAACTTCTGAAACTTGCCTCATGAAGTCTTGTGAAAAGTCCCATTCATTGGGACCAGCAGTTAGTGTAATGGCTATGTCACTGGACTCCCACGTAGTCGGCTGTGGTTCGAGTCCTGGACCCGCCGGCTTAAATCACGCCGGGCGCGTGTGCATGTGTGCCCAAGATCCCGAGAGGAGAATGGAGGAGAAGGGATTGTGGCGTGGCTATCCCCCCTGGGGGGTGATTTCTCGCTTTCTATCTGTCTGTCTCTCTCTGTCTTTCTAGCAAACACACGCACCCTATAGCAAAAACCTCTCAAAAAAAAAAAAAAAAAGTCCCATTCACTAGAATATTTTTCTCTTTTATGATTTTTGGGAGCACAGGGGAAAAGACTGATACATCTTTGCCAAGATGTTAACCCACTTATTTTTACAAAGTTCTTTGTGTCCCCATTTTATTGCTCTTCAGCTCATCAATATACCCTTCCCTCCTGTCTAGGCAACACATTGTAGCATGTCCCCTGGGGCTCCCCAGTAGGCCGGCAGGCCTGGTTCCTCTCCTGTAGATGCAGTTAAGGATCCATGAACCCACCACAGGAGTTCCTTCACCTCTTCTGTGAGTGCCCTTCCTTCCCAGACACCATGCCTCAGATTTCCAAGGGGCATCCAGCTCTTACTCTTCATCAAACACATTTGAATTCTCTTCTTTTCCTTTTCCTTAAGCACAAAGTTAAAGTTAGAGTTTTTTCCTCTATAGTCACAACTTCACTGCATTGAATTTTAAAGGAGAAAAGTAAAATAAAATCCCCTAAATGACAATATCATATCCAGATTTAGTTATACTTTGTGAAAATGTTCAGCCATTGTATTGGTCTATAAAAGAACCATCCTATGGATCAAAAATAAATTCTATCAAGAAAATTGTACATCTTTTTAAAAATCTGTAGTAACGTTCTTGTTGAACATTCTGCATTACATTTTTCTTCTTCTTTGCTTCTTTCAACTTTCAGATAGCTCTTTCATAGGTGGGGAGAGTGTGAAATGGAGAGGGGCTAGGAGAGCTTACCTCTCCAACCAGGATAGACTTTTCCTAATAGTTTCCTTATTCTGCCTTTATTTCTTGTGTTGCTGGGAAAGGATGGATAAAAATGAAAAGCTTATCTTAGCTCAATCTTTGACTAGCTTCGACATCCACTGTATGCATTTCCAAAGCTAATTTCCAGTAGTACAATTCTTATCAAAGTTGTGCAACTCTAGCTACCTTTTATCCCTGCTTTGATTCATGGCCAGCCATTTCCAATAAAGATGGTTACTAGGCTGTGTGTTACAAGATTTGGCAAACCAAAACTGGCTGGATAACTAGGTAAATGAGAAGCAACATTACTGCTATATCCATTATTCTAAATTGAGCAACTCACTTGGAATGCACGGAACACTCTTCTCTAAGAGCTGGTCTAGGCATAAGAAAATATGGCCATGGAGGAAAAGCCCAAGCCTAGATTCTCTGCCCCCATCCTGACCATTATCACCACCTTTACCCCCGTAAGGAGTGCTAATGTGAAATAAGTACACGTGATCCACAGAAGACTAACATTGAAAAGGAAGCCATTCATCACCAGTATCTCTTTGGACATCAGGAAAAGCTGAAGGATGAGTGCTTTCTCCAAAGACATACCAGCACTTCACGTTAATGCATCTGTTTATTCCCTTTTAGTATGAGAAAAACCCGAATGTTTAGCCTACTTTTTGTTAAAGTATTCCTAAGAAGAAGTTTTGGGAACTAAGACTCAAGGGATACCTTACTCTGATTTCTTTTTTGCTCTTTAGGTCCAGAGGGTGCAAACCTCTTTATTTACCACCTTCCACAGGAGTTTGGAGACCAGGACATTCTGCAGATGTTCATGCCTTTTGGAAATGTTATCTCTGCTAAAGTCTTCATTGACAAACAGACCAATCTGAGCAAGTGCTTTGGTATGCAAAAGAAACCAATCTAGAATATCACAGTAGGTTCCCAAGTAAGAAGTCATGGGAAGGAAAATGTGAATGACAAATATTTTTGGAGTCAGGATAGGGCCTGTCCTGTGTGATGATTTTTCCTGGTTTTCTGAATGCGTGTAAGCAGACTTGGGAAAAGTTATTTAATCAAAAAAAGGGGAAGCAACTATCTAAAAAGGATCTGGGAAATTAAACTAAATGCCCATGTATTCGGTAATGTTTTGTGTTATCTAAGTGTCTTACTACGTATGTCTATTCATCTTTTATTGTAGAGCAATAACTGTTTCCTTAGGCTGCAGAGTTGGACCACAAACTTTTATCACATGGAAATACACAGTTAACAGACTACAGTTTAGACTTTCTTCATTCAGAAGGGCATTGCTGGCATTTTGCTACTAATTCTTTATCCTTCCAGGTTTAACATGCCTCAGACATTACAGTGGTGGACAACACATTGTATCAGGGGCTGCTTATTCAGCATCTTGATACATAAACACACTTTCACAAATGTACATACATTCACAAGCAGGAATGTGGTCAGGATGAGTATTGGATGTATCTCTTTAGTTACAAAGAATGCTGCATTACGTTGGGATTTAAGAACCAGAATTTGTAATTATACCCAGCCGTCTTGTCTGTGAGTTTTCTATAAATGTCAAACTGCATCGTGTTTTGTAAGGGGCTTGAACTTTCATGGATTTTGGTATCCAAAGGAGGGCTCTGGAGGCCATCCCCATGGATACCAAGGAACATCTGTGTAACATTGGCGAGGGCTGCATGCATGGGTACAGATACGCACAGGCGTGACAGAACGTTAGAAAATCCAGCTGCCCTGTGCACCAGGTTGTCACACCATCCTTTCTTAAGCAGCCTGGACTTTGCTTACTGTGGTGTGTTTTCGTCCCATCACGAGTAGGGACAGCTCACTGCCTGTGCTGACCTTGCACACTAGGAAGACGGCATTCACTAAGTCTATTCCTTATTTTATTTTTCAAATCTTTTTGGCCCCGAAAGTAGTTCAGAGATCAGGATGTTCAGAGTCTGTACTATTCACTTGGCAAGCTCTGGCCCAGTCTGCATTAGAACATTTGCTTTAATCATTCCTGCAACTTAATAATTCATGTTAGTAGTAGGTAGTACCAGTAGCATAAAACAAAATAAAGTAGAACAGATATGGGCCGGAGGAAATACATCGAATTGTATGTTATAAAGAAAAGTATCAAAGGTAGGAAGGTTCTCAAAGAGCCAAAATCTCAAACTTATTATTTGGCTGACTGGTAATGGATAACCAGTCCAAAGAGAATGTTCTGGCTTCTAAAACTCCATTATCGTAACATCTAATTTCTGTGCTGTCACCAGGAAGGTCTGAAGCCTCTGTTAGGGGAATTAGTATGTCAGCCATTTAAAGTGGCTGTTTTTACGCTAGTGGGAAGGCTGTCAGCCTGAACCCATTACACTGTTGCTGCTGCTGTGGCAACTATATAAGCCCCTTTGTAATGGTCCAGAAGAGAGTGAAATGGAAATTAAATTGTTATACAGGGTGTGTACATGTTTGAGCATGAGTTTACCTTTGAGAGGTTTCCCTGCACAAGGTTTTAAGGCAGACTCATATTTTTCATAGCTAAACAATGTTCTAGGCTTATTTGGAGATTAGAAAGGGATTGTGCTTTGAGGTTTGATTTGAGAAAATATTTACTGCCTTAAAAAAGAGATTCTCTCAGCCCACAAACTACTTAACCAATGTGTTCATAATGCAGGCTGTAGCTGTGAGTATCAGCAGACTACCTAGCATCATGGACTGTGTTTGCAATTTTTTATTAAATGCCATGGCATCCCAGGTTTCTCTGTGAGCCAGCCTACTTTCACAGGGCCCCCAGTTTGCTGGATTGCTAGTCATTAGGTGGTACCCCATTCTTTCATTTGTGCCTCTTGACTGGCTTCATTATCCATCTCACCCTTGACCCATTTCCATTCTTTAATCATCTTACTGCTTCTGAATAAAGACCCAAAAGGAAAGGAGAATGTGAAGTCAACAGAAATCTTTAGTTCATGATCACTTTTATGGGGAATTAGATTTGATCACTCTTATTGGAAATTAGATTTAGTAAGCATTTAAACAACCATTTTGCAATACAGCTGACCTAGGAAAAGCTTTTCTGCCTTACACTGTATGCCCATATTTTTCAGCTGAGAAGAGTACTCCCTGGAAGTATTTTTATTTCCTTTTTTCCTCCTCTAGTTTGTAAAGGAATTTTCTCCTTAGCTTTAAACTTTGAAGATGAAGAGGCTTAGTATAGAAACCTCCTGAACAGCTGATGTTCAGAACTGAAATTAAATCTGTATAACAGCTTCCTTCCAACCCCAGAAGTAAGCAGAAGCTGCATAAGCTCACCACGTGCATCAGCAGTAGCTAAAGCTTTGCTCGTACCCTTGCCCCCAGCTCACCCCTCCAGTGTTAAAGCAAACTACGTGATCAGAACTCTTCTGTCTTTGGGTCTTTGCAAAGCATCATTAGTTCTTTCAAAGCATGCTCTCCCCACTGATTTCGATGGGCGTTTCTACCACAGAGAAAGGCACTGGGAATTCTGTTAAGGTGATGGTTAAGTCCTGAGACAGGCACCCCCCAACAGGGCCTTCATGCCGCAATCCACTCCCAACCTCAGCCAGCCCAGGTGACAGGGACATGCACAGGCCTACCCAGCACACTCAAGGAGGTCTCAGCACATGAGCACAGACCTTACCCATGTGGGTCCATTTGAATTACTGCTGCACCACTCCCTGGCCCATATATTGAAGCTTTGAAAGTGGAATTTGAGATGAGGAGAAAGGTCCAGCATTTCCCTGGTTTCCTCTCAGTAATAATTCCAAAATGTTAAAAATCAAGTATAAATTATTGCAGTTAGTTCATTAATTGACAAATCCTGTAGCCAAACAGATGTGGGTCTATGAATATGTGTGAAGAATTGGATTGGATGTCAGGGGATTTGGCAGTATGCACCATCGTCAGCCCCTCCCTTGATTATCCTGCCTTCAAGCCCCACCTGGTTGGGATGAATATGCCAACCCCATGGGGGACTTTGAGCCCTGTAAATAAGGAGACTAAATTCACTCAAACAACTGAGTTTGAGATTTTAGTTCTCTGGCAAGAAGTTTTGTTGTACATAATACCCAATGGTGCAGCCAGCTTCCTCACTGCTTCTCAGTGGACATTTCCAACGGTACTCCTAGAACATCCCCTGCACATGCTGCACACGATGTGGAGAGCTGAATTGAGACTCTGAGATGAGCACACGGTACCTGACATTTGCAGTTACTCGATGCCCGCCATACCCGAAAGCCCTGGTCCCCTTTTCTGCCCTGCCTCCTTTCCATGGTGACTCCCTTCCTCCCTCCTTTCCCGTTGTGTTTTCCAGGTTTTGTTAGCTATGACAATCCAGTCTCTGCACAAGCTGCTATCCAGGCTATGAATGGCTTTCAGATCGGCATGAAACGCTTGAAGGTGCAGCTGAAGCGCTCCAAGAACGACAGCAAACCTTACTGATCCTAACCCCAGAGGCTCCCTGCTCTTACTTTAGCTTTCTTAGGGTAAGTCCCACGAGCCAGCCCGTTCTCAACAGGGAAGGCAGAGGAGGACCACATTGCCAACTTTCACCAAGAGAGACGGTTATTTTTACAATAAGGCAGCCATTGCCCCCACTATTTCCCCTACCCAGTTTGCCATAATTAAAACTTGGGCTACCTTGTTTCTATCGAGTAAATTCCTCCTCCAGTTGTGCCACTGTATTCTCCTTTGTTTTGCAATTTGAATCTCCTCTTACCTTTTTTTAAACTTTTTGTTTTGTTTTCATTTTTGCTTTTTTAAAGACAAACATACACGAATAAATGACAACTTGAGAATTTAAAAGGCAAACAAATGCTAATGTGCAATTCTAACTCTGAAACCACTGGTGCCCCCAGAGCACTGCCTGGAGAATTCACCCCTCCTTGTCCCGCGCCGGCCCTCCAGAGGGCCCCAGTTTAAAGGTTAACGTGGTGGCCTAGTGAGAGGGAGAAGCCAGGAGAAGCACTTACTCAAAACAACACAAAACGTCTTTCCACTACATCGATTTGTTTTAATAAGTAGGATTTTATTTTAGGGTTCAAAGAAACATGACATTTATTGGTCAGGTTATTACACTGGTTGTCTATTTTGTTACTGTTTTATTTTAGTTTTTAGAAAGGATTAATGTAAAAAAAAAAAAGATTTAGAGATCTGTTTCTTAAAGCTACAGGGTTTAAAAAAATAAAAATGAGTAAAAATACTTGATGTTTCTTGAAAGATAAATTTAATAATAAATAAATAAATAAATAAATAATACATAAATAAAAAAGAAAGCCACAGGCCTGTAAATTTTATTTGTAAAAAAAGCACTTCTATTTTTATACAAAATTTTTACTGCCTCAGAAATAATGGAAGTTATTTATTGCCTACTGTTAACTTATTGGGTACAGAAAGAGCAGTTCTCTGTCTAGCTAGAACCTTCTGAAGTAGTCTCTAGAGGAATTGTTCTAGGAATGGGCTTTTTTTCACCGTTGAACCCTAGACCTAAAGTTCATGCTTTATCCTCTCGTTGTTTGTATCTGTCTGATTATTTTGTTCGTAACTTCCATTATCTAGTTTACAGTTCAGTCGTCTGACTTTCCCCGTTTGTCACATTTGTTGAAACTGGACCCTCTCCCCTGACCCTTGCCAGCCCCTCACCCCAAACACCCAGAATCCATCCCCTCTCACTCTCTCCAGATGGATTCTCTTGGGGTTTCATTGTGCTGTGGATAAAGAGTGTAAGAAATGCAAATTATGTGAATGGCTCGTAGACTCCCTAATGACCTAAGATTTGCATTAGTTTTTCTCCTGCACCCTTAAAAGTGATTTTGTTGCTGCTGCATAGATTTCTGTGTAACTTTTTACTCTTCCTTGTTTTTTCCCTAGACATCTTCATGCCCGTTAGTTCATCGTTTGCCTAGCATGTCCCTGTGGCGTCTCAAAAAAAGTTTCATCGTCCCGTCATTGTTTCTGATGTCTTTCTGACCTCACATCATATTTGGTTCTCCTACTGACCTTTGATCTAGTTTGACCTTTGAAATTTGCATGTGACCTCATCTAGCTATGAATTCTGGGAAGTCAATGTGAAAAACATTGCTGCATTCATGCAAGACTGAAATTTATTATTAGACAAATTATTATAGAAAAAAAAAAACCTGTGGCAAAAATGTTTCTTTCTTATTTTTTTTTCTTTTCATAAAACAGACTTGAAAGTATTATACAGGGATTGGCATTCTTCCCGGTCACTGGTAACAATAGCAATATGTGTCCAGGGACACAGAATGTTGGTTTCTAACAGACTACTTCCAAAAACAGTTTGAGAAAAAAACTGTCTGATTTTAAGTCTCTAGAGGTCTGTAATAGTTTTTACATTTTTCAGGCAGTGTAAAGTTTTTTGATAAGGCCATTTTAGGTGGCTCACTTTCTCATTAAGATATATATATAGAACCACTTTTTGTAGATTAGTATAAGAAAAATATTTACCCTGTTTTGGGGCAAATGCTACCTATTTGTGTCACCTTTTGCTGAACTGACTCACAGTTAGACAATCCATGGTTTAATGCACATGAAATTACCTATATTTTATACTGTTTCAATGTACAGGAGAAAGGTTACTGTAAACTGTGTTATGTTGGTGCTTCCGTGAATTAAGTTGTGGTTTCATCATGAGTCTTATGGTCTTAATGTTCTTTGTTGATAAGACAAGTTTAGAATTGGTTTACTTAAAACAAAAAAGAATTTCAAAAAAAAGTTGTTTGCTTAAACAAAAATTTCATGTGAGGGGAAAAAAAAAATCTATTCCAGAATAAGTTTTGTGTTGGCTTGTGAAGCATTGATGTCATTTTTCTTTTTTATTGTGGACTATTTAGATGTGTTTGTGTTCAGCAAAATGTGATTTTTTTTTCTTTTAAAGAAAAAAGTGAAAATATATAGTGCCAAATTCCAAAGGTACTTCCTTCCTAGAGCTTCAGTGTGTTTCTTGTGAGAAGTAATTTGATAACATGGGTATTTTATTATGTGTTTTGTATAAATCCCTAATATTTAAAAAAACAAAAACAAAAAAAAAGAGGTTAAAAAGTTTGTTAACTTGCTATCCTGTGGTCTTGTTGCCTGATATTGTTATTGTTTGTTATTTCTCTATGATGTTTTTTGTAAGACATTGTATAAGTGCCCATGTCTCACTTTTTTAACCACTCTACACATCAATGCTGTGAAGGCAACCTCACCATGTACTTTCTTCATAATATATGGAAACCTCTAAGGTGAGAAAGTTTTGAACTTTTAACCCTTTCTACCCAGAGCTATCTGGAATGTTGATAACTTTTATACTGTCATCCTTTGAGTTTGTGTCGGGATATTTCTAATTTGGATCCCCCACCCCCCATATATCTTCTGAGTTGTTTTTCGGTTTTACTATTTTTGTGTTCTTTGCTTGAGATCCAAAAGGAAAAAAAAAAAAAAAAAAAAAACTTCACACAAGACAAATCTGAAAGAAAAAAAATATCATTTTAATACTCTCCCATTTTTTGCCCAGTACCATTTTTTTTTCTTTCTTTTGACTATTCCTGGTCATTAAAAATAATAGTAATCCCTAATATGCTGCTGGAATACCTTCTGCAGTTCTCATTAAAAACAGTTTATCTGGTAAGCCCTCTGAGGAGAAAAGTACTTCAAGTTAGCACCGAATTAAACCTTAAAAATTCTGTATGCTTTCCAGATCAGATTGTGTGGTACGTTCTGGTGTAGAATACCTTACAGTTCAACAAGTTTGTGGTGGAATAGACTTTTGAGGCACTTTCACTTTCATATTCTTAATAGTCCTAAATAAAGTTTCCAATCAGCCATGTGCTGGGGACTCTGTGACCCCAGTGGATACCTCCAAGACACAAGGTATCTGGAGTTAGAAGCTGATAGTCCTTTCCCTGCCTTTATTATTACGATGATTTAATTAAACTCATTTAAAGGGGACTGACCAAATAAGTAAGTACAGTTCAGTTCTTTATAACAGTTACTGACCAAATACCTAACACCAGTTCCTGCTGCCACTCTTTAAAGTGCCATATTACTTTGACTTTCTGTGAACAAGTATGTTGCTGTCTTGACAAACCCTCATGTCATACCTACAGCCCCAGCAAAACTCCAGCCTTCCTGAAAGTAGGCCCTTGGAAGCATCTTGGTCTCAGCTCCCTCTCCCTCCTCACCTTTTTCCCACTCACCACCGTTTAGTTCAATGTGTGTGGATGTGATAGCCTTGGGATGGAAAGGACTAGCCTCTAATGATGCAAAAAAAAAAAAAAAAAAAAAGTTTCCTTCTTATAGCACATGCACTTATAATGAAATGATTTGTATTATCCTCACACGTGTTTACTACTGCTGGGGCCTTCCTTCATCCTTTGAGGGCTATTTTGTACTTCCTGCAGCGATCAGCTTAATAACAGAAGTTACCACACGTCTCTCTCACATATACTACATGGTGGTGTGTAAATACATACATCAACATGAGAGAATACCATCTGAATTCCTTAGATCATTTCATTCAGAATCTCATTTATCACCTACATAAATTAAATTTTTTTTAATCTGATTTCTTCATTGAGGCAAACGTTCCTGCTACCCTTTGTCCCTCCTGACCCCCGATACCCGTTTCTCCCCCAAGAAGACACTGAGTGCAGCTGACAGGAGGCTCAGGGCGGGCACTTGGCATTGAGTGCTCTTTCTTTTTGCAGGCAACCAAGACAGTGCATTTGGGGGGAAAGTTCTTTCTTTCTTTCTTTCTTTTTTTAGTGTTTCATTGTTAAAACGATAACCCTTCTCAGAGACAAACTATCTTTTTTTATCCTTATTTTCCACTTTATATTTTAGTACCGAAAAAGCTGCAAGGGTGCAAAGGGCCTGTGCCAGAAGAAAAAACACACAGGGAAACTGCTTTTTTAGATCAAGTGTAGAAAATAGTCATTTTTAAACTAAATTAGAGAATTGTGATAAAATGGCAGTCCTCAAAGGCGTAACAAGTTCATCTTTCTTTCACCATAGGGGTTACAGTTCTTTGGCTTGTGCTACTCTGGAATCATTTTACTGTTTCTGTTTTTATTATCTTAAGTGCTAATTAAAAAGAAATAAAATTTTAAAAAAACCTGTAGTTTCATTACCTTTTTGAATAATGTCATACAAAAAATGTATTTGTGTTTTTTTGTGCTGTGAGAATTGTTGTTTGTAGATTAATAATATCATTTTGTTTAGAATTACAAAATAGTTTTTAAATATTGTCTGAGAAAAGCCAAAGTTAATGCAACCTAGTGGAAACTGTAAGACCATTTGAGTATTGTTTGTTTTATTGATGCATTTGGATTTTGTTGTTTGATGGAATTTGAGCCAAAAAAAAAAAATGCGCAGGCTTTCCTATTTCTACAACTGATTGTACTTATGCATTTTGTACCAGTGGAACTTTTTATACTGGAGATTAAAACAATGGAAATTTTTGTGGCTTACTCTAGTGGGCCCCCTGACAATGACTGATTTCAAGTTTGATTTCTGGTTGATAGAAAGAAAGTTGCTTTTCTTTTGAGAATTAAAAACTTTGGCTTGATTTCTTTTTCCCTTTGCTTATATCTAGCATTAGAATTTTGTCTTAAAAATACAGCGGTAAGTTTCACTTTTTATTCTGTATCGTGCAGTTACACAATAAGGTAATTAGATTTAGAAGTACTCAGTCACTTTAAGTGGATAAATGTATTAGTTAAACTTTAGGGGTTTGCTTTTTTGCTGTTTAGATCAAAGTTTTTTCCAATTCTTCTGTCCTCATTGTGAACATAACCGTGTAGTTGAAACAGTCAAACTTATTTTTGTAATGTATGTTATTGTGTGATGCGGTTTTTTGCTTCTGTCTCCAATATTAAACCATTTTCCTAATACTTGTTTCTCTCTCTGCGTGTTGTATTGTTGGTAGTCATTATATGTTGGTGATACATCTACACACCTCAGTGTTTCACGTATGTTTTTTTCTCTATGTTGTGTAAAAAGATACAGTCGATTCCACCTAAGTGAATATCTGATTTGGGGAAAGGGAAAACTGCACATCAGTAACCTTTTATTTTTACACAACAGCCCACTTCAACCACCGCTTCCAAGATTTATACATCCTTGTCTATGGTTCACCTAAATAACCATCTTCAGGTTGGATCTGCAAAGACATTTTACAGCCTTTTGACCACACAGGTTAATTTCACTTTCTTTCCTGACCACACTCTCCCCTTCTCCATCCCTCATGAGTTTATACATGCAGTTGCTATTATTCATTAAAAATGACTGCTGCATGACCTTAAGGAGAAGAGAAGCAGCAGACCTGGGGTTCGACTACCCACAAGTCCAAAGGCATGTCCTTATAGTCAAACTCTTCTTAGAAATTTAAAAAGTGAGCTCTCAAGGGAAGAAAAAACTGGTGAAGAGATGATATGAGAAGGGTTAAATTTAAGACCATTTGTTGTCAAAAAAAAACAGCTATAGAAAAGTAGCTTAAATTATTTCTATGGGCTAATTGAATCCAGAAGCAGCTTTAATGATTGAAACTAAGAGAGGAAAAAAGAAATATTTCCAGTGCTCAGATGGAAGCCCTGTTTGGTTGGAGGGGGGCAGTAAGTACACTTCTCAAGTCCTCATAGTATACTCTCCATTTTCAAATGAAGCCCATGACGCCATATACATCCACACGCTGCCGCCTGAATGAACGTGTAGTTAAGTCTTCTCCCTACAATCACTCCATCCCTGGTTCTTGAAGTGAGAACAACATTCCTTTTATGACCTCTAAAACTTACGCCACAGGCCCTCCTTCCTTTTCTGCCCATCTCCTATGCTCAGGAATCTGACTGCTCTTAAAGTGCTCTTAAAAGATTCCATCCATGTCTGCTCCCTACGTCTTACCTCTCCTTCCAACTTCTCAGACACACAAGCTCGGTCTGACTCAGGCCCCCGGCACCGGGCAGCCTTCCTCTGGGTGCCAATGAGGTTTCCCTGTAGGTGCTCAGGCTCTTCGCCCTCTGACTCAGCAGCCCCGCTGGCCCCAAGATTGTATTTTCTAGTCGGCTCAATAGAGGGGCCTGGTGACATGGAGGGCGGGAGGCTTTCTCCATGGGCTGAACACCTCGGTGACAGTGACTGCCACCAGCTCCACACCCACACAGCTGGGAGCTGGCTTCCTGCCAACACTCCTGCTTTAAAGCTCATCGTAGCCTTCATCAGATTGCCTCTGAAACCCCACTGCTACATTAGTGGGAAAAAAATGGCTAAGGGTGTGGTTTCCTTCTTTTTTTTTTTTGGGCGGGGGGTGGTGTGTTGATGGGGAATGGGAGGAACGAGGGAGGGGAGGGGGGAGAAGAGGGTGCTCAAATTCTTTCCAAGATGCACGTGTTTATTTTTCAAATATATAAGTACATTTATCTACCATTTGGCACAAGGCAAAATACTCATGCTAAGTAAAGGAAGGGAAAGACAAAGCCAGTTTTTGTTGTTTTGGAAAAAAAAAAAAAAACCAACAACAAAAACAATAATTCTCCAAAGAAGGGGACAAAGATGCTAGTTCTCTTAAGCACTTATGACTGTAAAGTTGGTCCCTGCTTAAATTCATACTTATCATTTCGATTTTGTAAAACACCGTTGCAGTGTGAGCAAGGTGTATCTGTTTGCGCACGGACCACCTTGGGGGAATCACAGAGCGAGCCATCACCAGTGACCGTGCTGATGGAAGCCACGCGTCTGCCCAGCCCACGGCGCGCAGTCCGGGGGCTCGGACCCCCAGCTGGCAGGCTAGGAAACACAGTGAACATAAATGTACTGTGAATCGTTCCTGATAAGTGAATAAAACATTGTGACCAAACAATCAGCTTATTCACTTATCAGGAATCGACTGTTCTGCTAATTCGCTGTTTTCGTTTTTCATCTCTGTTGTAGTTCACTATTTTTGCTGTGTTCTGTTTTCTCCTCTCATGCTTGGGCAAAAATCACTGGGAATATTATCTTCATGTGACCATGAAACGTTTATATCGAGTGAAAATGATATCTTAACAAAATCTATGCACTTGCTATCAGGAACACAATACTGGATGTGTCTTATATATATTGAACTATATAGTACTCGATTTCTTAAATAAAGCTTAAGAAAGGACTCTGTTGTGTGTAAAGTTAATGTGATTATTTTTCAAAGCAGTGTTTCTAAGGGGTATTTTTGTTCTTTTAAGTCTTGAGTGATACAGGATATTTTTCATTAAAATTATTATCACTGGCTTTATGACTTAATATTCAATAAATTGACTTTGGAAACAATACAGAGTGGGGGGAAGTTCTTCTGGGTGCATTTTGGCAAGAACTAGCTGGAATACCATCCCCTCGCTGGTACCCTGACAAATCTCTACACAGACACTATGGGTAGCAGAATAGAGCAATCCTTTCACCACCAAAAGACCACTAGAAAGGTGTCCAGAGTCTGCCCTAACCTAAAAAACCCAACTGCCTTTCAGAATACGATCTCTCTGAGGCTCAGAAGAAAAAGGACCAAAGAGAAAGGTAGATCCAAGAATAATGCTGGTTTGCGTCAATACTTTGCCAGATGATGTGACACTAAAACTATACCCTGCTGGAGAACAATGGCAGTTCTATTCAGGACCACAAAATGAGAGACAGCAAGAGAAGGCATTTGATCATTCAGGATGAGAAGGGTGAAATTTCAAAGTGATATGTGAGAGAGAGCCATCCTATAACAGTAGCAAAGCTTAAATGGGAGCCCTGCTGCTTGGCCCTTTGAAGGAACATTTTTGAAATGTTTCCTACAGGCCATAAGTTTGAATAGAATGGCTTTTTATTTTGTATTTATTTATTTTTTTATTTTTTGCTTTGGGTTTCTTTTTTGTTGTTGGATTTGTTTTTCTTGCTTTGTGTTTGATTCTAAGAAAAACTCTTAAATTCTACTCACAAAATGGCACAAGCACCCTAATCCTTTATAAAACATATCTCAGACATTCTTGGTAATGAGAAATAAGATCCTTAATGAAAATCCACATATAATCCAAATTCTTCCAATCTGCTTTCTCCCACCCCAAACTTCCTACTCATAATTTGTCAGAAAAACAAAAAACTACAAAAGTCTTTAGTGAAAATGAGGGATCAGAGAAATAGCCAAGGGACGGGAAAAAGTACCCAGACAAAAGGGTCTGGAGAAACTGCACTTGTTTGAGCCATGCCATCTAGGGCGGGGACCTTAACATGGTGGAACCCATTGGTCTGCACGCACTGGGTTCCAGTGTTGAAGAGGTGGCTACAGATACCAGGAAAACCTTGTTTCCTATTTTCCTCTTGCCAGTCACCCACACAGCTAGAAAGGATCCCCTTTTTTAAAGAAAGCCTGTCCAAAGCCATAATGAGTGGAAGTGCCTCAGGGAAGGAGGGATGGAAATCACCATATCCCTCCTCTCAGTCTGCAGCCCTGAATCAGGAGTCCTCGCGCCTCATAAGCTGGGGAGCTGCATGGTGGAAACCAGCTCAAGAGGGGCAGGTGGAGGCAGTCATAAGCCAGAGGTCGGGTGGGTGGCTTATGGGGAATGTTACATTTCTTTTAACTTTTCTACTGGCTTGCAAATCAGCATGGCATCAACTTCTACTTGCTTGCAGCTGGAGGAAGGTTTTTTATTAAAAGGAAATATAAATGCACACATATATGCTACTGTGTTTTGCAATTAGCCAATTATAATTAAAGCTGCACATAAGAACCCCCAATTTTGAGACACTGGATGATCCTTCAATCACAAAGCTGGCGTAAAAGGTATAGGAAGTGCGCAGAGGCATTCTCTGGGGAACCAGACTCCCCAGCTTGAGTGCTAGCTCTGCTACCAACTACCCACCTAACCTCTCAAGAATCTTAATTTCCTCACTAGCAAACTAACGCATGGAGTTGTTATGGGGATGAACTAAGCCAATACATATAAAGTGACAGGTCAGGGTCACCACTTAGTAGTAGAGGTACTCCCCTCTGTTGGCTTGGTCTACTGCCTTCTCCTACCAGATATCCTCTCAGCCACCCCCAGAGGTCCCCACAGCTTTTCCTGGGTTTCCTAGGTAAACTACAGACTCAATCTGGCCAGAAACCACAGCTCTTTCCACAGAGATCTCTACACAGCAAGTCCCAGAACAGACTTTCCCCCCTCACGAGACATTGCCCGCTAGAGGCAGCCCCACCTTAGATTCTCACGTATTAACACAGTCCAGCCCCAACCCAGGAAGAGCACAACTTGCTCCATTCTTAGAAAAGGAAACCAACTCTTTACCCTGACACCCCTTTCAGACCTCTAAGTGTAATGGTTAGACATCTCGTCCTGAGAAAGGAAGGCCTGAGACAGGAATGACGACATCATGTGAAGATTTACCTGTAACAGGCCTGTGAGATCCTTCCAAGGCAAAGCATTGTCCTCAGCAGCAACTAGAATCCGTTCATCTTTGATCACCTTTGGGAGAGCATGGCCAGGGCCAAGCGGAGAGCTCTCTAGATGGCCACCCCATCCTCGCCGTATCCCAATTTAGCCAAAGCACTCTGCTTTTGCTTGTTTTATTGATTGATAGTTCATGTAGACTTTTATTTAGCTAAAGCCACAGCTTAGCTGAGGGTAACAGCGGTTCACCATGACCTAAGCAAACTTTTATGATCTTCAGAGTCACTCTCCTTTCCCTCCTCTTTCCTCATCTTTCTACTCCTTCTATCTCCCTTGGGTTCTTTGCAATGCACATAACATTCACCGCTGATCATGTGCTGTTTATGTGTTGCTCATGTCTGTCTCTCAAGCTACACTGTGTGTTCTCCAGCAAAAGTGACTGTGTCTCATTCATCACTGTAAGCCAGTGCCTCACACAGCACCTGCAATGCCGGACGGACGGATGTGGCAGGTGATCTGCTGGGAGTGCTCCCTTATGAAGTGGACAATAGCTCAAATACCTGTAAAGAAAGGTCTCTCTGTGGAGTGGGTGGGGATGGTAGAAAATGGGGCCTCTTGGCAAAAGTCAGGAACCCCTATAGGAGGCTTAGGACACACGTGGAAATGAGAAAGGAAGAAAAGAACACGTCTGCTTGCAAGTCCCAAATATGCAGGTTCTGCCCTGTTGCCACAGAGCTCATCAGCTACCGGGTCCTGAGTGCATGGGCAAGCCTACCATTAGGTCCAGCTACCTTAGGTGTGCTGTCATCTCTGTTAACCTATTATTTTGTCCCCTCTCAGGAATATTTTGTATCTAGGCATTGCCCCTCAATAGAATTGTACCATTTAGGAGATCAGAAAAGCCATAGAACTGAATGCAAATCAACAGAAAAGCATGAATAAAGGTACCTGCCCCTAAGGCATTCCTGAGTAGATCAACTCCCTTTCCCTCCTCTCCCGTCTCTGGGTTGCAGTTGCTGCTGGACCTAAGGAGTTGGGGGTGGGGGGAGGGGATGTGCCAGACATGCTAAAATCCTAGTTTTGTGTCCCAGCTTGTCAACAGCTACCATGAAGATGGTGCATAATTCACTAATCATTTTTTCAGAAGACATGAACTGAACAGTTACCCTATGACTGGCACCTGGGTAAGGACTAGGCATACGAAGTCAGTACCTCATCCCTGCCTTTAGGAGGGATAATTAGCCTCTCTGCCAAGTAAGGGAAAACTCTCCAAACAGATGAGAGAGTGGATGGTCCAGGCACTCTGCCCACAGTGGGCACTCTATCACTCGCTGCCCACCTGGGATTCTGTGCCGACACATCCACAAGGTAACAGCTCTTTCAGATCTTCTAGCCTGAGGCTCAGTTCCCTACGGACTCCATTCATTCAAGCTCAGGGTCTCCCTACTAGAGCTTGAGGGTCTGTCCTGGGAGAGAATAAATACAATGGGTGATGGGAGCAGAGGAGCTGTCCCTCAAGTCTTCTGCACACCAGTGTTCCTACTAAGGGCAGAGGGGAACAAAGTAGTCCCACGTGCTCAACTGTCATGTGTCAACTGGCCAACTATGGCATGTCCTATTATTTCACAAAATGTGATCTGCCCAATAACTTCACCTCTTTAAAATCAACTGAGGGGCCAGCAGGTGGCGTGGTAGTTAAGGTGCTGGACTCCCATATGGCCGACCATGGTTCAAGTCCTGGACCTGGCAACATGCTCTCTCTCTCTCTCTCTCTCTGATCAAATTGAAGAATAATAACAATTATTTAAAAAAAAAAAACTATCAACTGAAACAAATGCTAGGAGCCTTCCCATCAAGGAATACAATGAGATTGAGGGACGGGGACAAAGCAGAGGATGTGGGGATGAGGGACATGCAGCCACCATCTACTTATAGTTCCCCGAGACCACAAGCTGACCCTCCACCTGGATCCCAGCTCTGTCCACCTTCGCACCTCCCTGTAACCATACCCTCCCCTAAGATACCTATTCAGCTTCTCCTACCAAGCTAGATACACCATTTTCCCTAGGCTCAATCTGCCCAGTAGAAATAAAATGTTGGTGATCACCTGCCTGCTTTCCCTGGCATTCAACTCTCCACAGAGCAGGCATCAAAGATGCCCAACTTGGGACCAGCAATTGGTGTAATGGCTATGTCGTTGGACTCCCACGTAGTCAACCGTGTTTCGAGTCCCGGACCCAGTGGCTTAAACTCATGCTGGGAGCATGTGCGTGCATGCCCAAGAGGAGAATGGAGGAGAAGGGATTGCAGCATGGCCATCCCCCCGGGTGGTGGTTTCTCACTTTCTGTCTCTCCGTCTCTCTCTGTCTTTCTGGTGAGTGCACACGCCCTATAGCAAAAACCTCTCCAAAAAAAAAAAAAAAAAAAAAAGATGCCCAACTCAACTTCCCTGTCCCTGGGACAAAAAGGAACAAAAGGCAGGTCTCTCAGGTTGCATAGAGCAAAATAAAAAGGAAATATTGGTGACTGTCATTACAGGATGTGATAAATGTAAATCTATGAGGAGACATCACAAAGTCCATGGAAAAACTGAAATATGAATTTATGTTAGTACCCCCAAATTTTGAAATCCATATGTGGCTTTTTTCATAATAAGCCTTTCCATGGACTTTTCGAGGACCCCTCATATATCTTACGCCTATATAATTAGAACTGTCCAGTGTAAAATTTGGATAATTGGTTAATTTACAGTGTGGGGTAAATATGGAAACACTGGGCCAAAGTCATGTTTTCCAAATTACATTCCACAGACATTAACCTGCAAGATAATCCATGAGGAAAATAGATGTGAGAAAGACTGTGTATTGTACCCTCCTCCTGGAGGTTCACAGGGTACAGTAACATATGAGAAGCTCTGAGGAGTCTCTGCGCCCTAAAGCTAGGGTCCACCTATTCACCCATGTGTAACCCGGCGTTTAAGCTGTGCATCCATTCTTGAAACTTTTTATCATAGAACAGCTACTAACCTGAGGGGAGGTACAGAGTGGTAATAAAGAGCATGGTCTTTGGAACCATACTGCCTGCAGTTGCATCAAAACACTGTCATCTGTTAGCTATATGATCTTGAGTGAGTTATTTGGTCGGTCTGTAAAAATGATATAGTAACGGGGCCAGCAGGTGGCGTGGTGGTTAAGGTGCTGGACACTCCCACATACCTGACCGCGGTTCAAGTCCTGGACCTGGTAGCTTGCTTTCTCACTTCCCCTCTCTCTGTGTCTCTCTGTCAAATGAAAAATAAATGAATGAATAAATGAAACAAAAAAATGATATAGTAACAATACCTACTATATGCAAAGTATTGACAACAGCATTTATAACACAGTAAGCACTAGTTAAGTGTTTATTGACATCCAGCAGAACCAGTATACTAGGACACACTTTGGGAAACACAGTAGCAGGGAATTAGAATCCCTGTAGAATTCTGGTGAACTGGGGCCAGCAGGTGGCACAGTGGGTAAGAGCGCTGGACTCCCTCATGGCTTACTGTGGTCCAAGTCCTGGACCTAGCGGCTTGCTTTCTCACTTTCCCATTCTCTGTTTCTCTCTGGTTAAATTTAAAAATAAGTAAATAAATAAATAAAATAATTCTTAAAAAAAAAAAAAAGAATTCTGGTAAACCTGTCTCTCCACGGGATTAAAGACTAGTTGAACCAACCCTATATAAAGTCATGAATAAGTAAAGACTTCAGAGTACAGAGAAGGGGGGAAAATGTTTCTAATGGTGAGGAAGGTTTCAGGAAACAATTCGCAGCCAAAGTGACAGAAACCCCAGAAGCAATAGGATTTCACCGAAAGGAAAGTGGACAACGTTAGCAGCAGAGCAGGTACACAGCCTTCCTGCAGAGCAGTGCGCTCAGCCTGGCTTGACCAGAGAGCAGCTGTTAGGAATGGGAGGATAGACTGGAAACGAGATTGACACTAGATTGCTATGCCCTGTCTTCCAAATTGAGGACCTTGAAATTTCAGTCTACAGAAATTAAAGAGCATGAACATTAAAACAACTAGGGAAGAATCAGTGTAGGAACTGAATAGAAGATGAAAAGAGGGGCCCACAGGTGGCATAGTGGTTAAGGCGTGAGACTCCCATGTGGCCAACAGTGGTTGGAGTCCTGGACCCAGCGGCTTGAATCTCACCCCGGGCATGTGTGCGTGTGTGCCCAAAGTCCCGAGAGCAGAATGGAGAAGGAATTGTGACGTGGCCATCCCCCCTTCTGTCTCTCTCTCTCTCTGTGTTTCTCTGTTTCTCCTGTGACTGCACATGCCCTATAGCAAAAATCTCTAAAAGAAAAAGAAAAGCCCACGTGCAAGAACACATGTTGAAGAAATTAAAACAGTTGAGGTAAGCAGAAAAGAAAGGAGCAACCAGACCAGAGAAGGAGGGAAACGGAATATAAATATAAATGTAGCAAAATATTGGATGTGCCATTGAGAGAAAGTTTACATACGGCAAAGGGGAAAAAAGAACAAAGAATTAGGTGCGGAAGATGAGAATAAAGCCAAGGTGGTAACAAATATCCTCGCGATGACATAAAAGGGGCAGAAGCACACCCTGGGAAGGCTAACAATGGCATGGGCTCCTGTCAGGGTGGAGCTGCCTGGTCTTGATCTCAGGAGGTGGGGGGAGGAGGGGGAGGTGGCAGGAACGAATGTGAAGATGTGAGTGAACGGGTGGTAAGTGGAGTCACCGGAGTGGCTGCTGTCACCCTACAAGAGTGTCGAGAAGAGTGAAAAGAGCCTGTACTGCATTGTGAGCAACCTCCACACGAAGATGCAGAGGGTGGCATTTTCTTTCTCCCCTCCCAGAAAGGAGCTCAGCATGGGTGCTCCGCGCACACTGGGATGTTAACGTCTTGAGGTGATGTCCCATTCAGGAGCCCATTCTGCCCCTGTGGGCCTCCCTCCCTCTCCATACTTGATGACAGAGCCTGCTCGGCCAATTTCAGTCTCCTCTCTCACTTCCATACTGGCCAGGGGGTGGCTAAGTTCCATGAACTTCCATGAGACTGTTTCGGTGTGGCTATTTGATGTGGCAACCACATAGTGACACAGCTCAACGTACAAACCAGTATGCTTTTCGCACTGGTTTTATCCCTAGGGATGATGCTCAGATACCCTCACCATATCCTCGATGCCACCATACCCTTATCCCAACGTTGGCCTAACTGCATCACCGGGCTTCGGTCAGGGACGAGGTTCATGTTGAGAGATGGATTAAGGATCACCAATATCTGTGCATAATTTAGTAAGAAAAAACATACATCTTTTTTTTTTGTCATGCCTATGTCAAAAAGGCTGCATCAAAATCTTCCCAACAATAGTTTCTACCTGGAAGTATGATCCTTGCTAGCCCCACCTGGGCCAGGCAAACCTCCAGGTAGCATTAGCTCTCCTAATGAGCTGCCTTCTCGCTGTTGCAGCTGAAACCCGTACCAAATGCACATCAGTCAAGCCGGCCCTGCAGAGGCCCTGTTCTCTTTCTGCTGACTTTCCACTTTGAGGCTAATTGCCCCAGCCAAGAATAGACATCTGCCGCAGTGTGACCCTGAAATTCAGTGCTGGCTAGAGTTTTGTCCGCCAGCTCCTAGCACCCAGGCGTCTTCTGGCCAACTGCTGGAGACACGAGAACATCGGCTAGTGCCAGGAGCTGGGCCCGGGCTGATGCCTAGCGCCGTGCCACCTCGCTCCTCTCAGGCTGTGCCCACCATCTGCTATCATTCCAACAACCAGGAGAAGCTCCCTGCTCCAAACAATCCCTCCCTAAAAGCTCCATGTATAAATGGAAGACTTTGTTCCACAGTTAGATAAAAGTCTAAAATGCAATGATTCTGATAGGCAGTCACATTTCCATCTAGAAACTGAAACGTCCTTCTTCGTGGGGAGATGTTAATGGAACAGAATAGATGGCGCAGTGAAGGCGCCTGAAGGAGAGAGATGGGAAGACAGGGACAGGGACTACTCAAAGTCAAACTGTGTCTACCGAACACAAGCGGCACGTGGTGCCTTTGCTGTCCAGGCCCCGCACAGCTCGGGCTCTACACACTTCATGCCCTCTAATCCTCGGAGCGGAGCAGCCCGATGAAGTGGCATTACAATTACTATTCCCATGCTGGACCTAAGCAAACCATTCGGATCTCTAGGGTCTGCCCAAGACCAAACTGCCCGGACGAGGCACAGGCGTTCTGCTGGACGGTTTTCCCAGCCATCTTGGCATGCGGGCAGTAAAAGCACAGCTGAGGAGGGCAAGTACAGCTGGTTCCGGGGCCCACCACGTGATCCCTGGGGACCGCCGGGGACAGCCCACTGGCAGGTGCGCTGGGAAAGCATGCCCGATGCTAGGGAAGGGGGCGTGCCAGCCACACCCGAGAATTGGCTGACGCTGACCTCGACGTTTGGCCGCAACAGGAACCTGGAGAGAGCATGCGCAGTTGCAGCGGCCCGCCCTGACGCACACAACTATCCAAACGAGGCAGGTACAAAAGTCTCCCACCCGGGTGGGCGACAGCTCTCCCAACGACACACCTGGAAGGAGGGGAAGGGGAGGAGAGGACAAGGAGGAGAAGGAGAAGAAGAAGAGGAAAGAGAAGGAGGGGAAAAGAAGAAGGAAGTGACGGACTAGCTGGGCTGGCTGGATGCGCCCTCACCTGTGACGCTGTGCCCCGCTGCCCGCGTGGGAGGTACGCGCGGGTGACGAGGGGCTGTTAGAGGCTTGATGTGAATGCGGCTCAAGATCCTGCACCGGGTGCCAGCTCTGGTCTGTTTCGCTCTGACTCTCGCTCATGGAAGACACAAATTTATATTAAAAAATTAATGAAGTTTTTAAAAAGAAAGGAAAACAAGTAAGTTTCCCGCCATGAATCCGGCGTAGAGTCCAGACGACTTGGCCACTCACCCCCAGGGAGCTCTCGTGCTCACCGCTGGGCCGCTCAGTCTCAGGAGTTCCAGGTAAATTCCAGACACCGAGTTTTGTTTGTCTTGCTTTCTACAGACCTGACCCTCCGCATCGAGGTGGGCTTACCTGAAGGAGGCTAGAAGTGGGGTCCCACCTGACAGGCGCCCTCTTCCTCTAGTCTGCGGTGTCCCCATGCTGGGCTCAGCCACTTGGCCCTTGACCCTTGACCTGGTAGAGGCATGTTGACCTCATAACAACTGATGCAGCTCTTGGGAATAACGTGCGTCTGCACAGGCGTCCATGGGGCCTCAAGAATCCCGGGATGACCAGTTGCTTGTGCACAGACACGGTGGGACAGCTGTGCAGACGGAGTGGGGAGTGGGCGGGCCCTCCTGCTGGGTTCACGTCCTGGCTGCTAGCTCTCCATTGCCCCACAACCCACTGCTACCTCTGGGGAAGTGGAAGAAAGTGGCTATGGTTGCCACTGACACTTTGTTCCCTAGCTCCAGCCCTGGGCCTCTTCCCTCCTTCATAGTTTTCCCATCTCAAGGAGGAAAACAAAACTGACCCAACAAATACTCTTTCTAGCATTTCTGCTTTACATTGAACCACAATTCTTTTTTTTTTTTTTGGAGATGTTTTTGCCATAGAGCGTGTACGCTCGCCAGACAGACAGAGAGAGACAGAGAGACAGAAAGTGAGAAATCACCCCCCGGGGGGGATGGTCATGCCGCAATCCCTTCTCCTCCATTCTCCTCTCGGGATCTTGGGCACACATGCACACGCGCCCGGCGTGAGTTTTAAGCCACCGGGTCCAGGATGTGAACCGTGGTCGACTACGTGGGAGTCCAGCAACATAGCCATTGCGCTAACTGCTGGTTCCCAGAACCACAATTCTTAAACTGGGTGTTTTTTTTTCTTTGGTTTTGCTCTCCCTTGGCGTCTGAAAGTGCCAGAGAAGACAGGACACCTCATTATGCTTGAATTTCAAAAAATCAACAAATCATTTTTAGTACAAGTATATCCCAAATGCTGCAAAGGTTATACTTACACTAAAAAATCATTTGTTGCTTATCTGATTCCAATTTCACTGGGCATTCCATGTTTTTATCTTTTTTTTTTTTTTCATTTATTTATTTTGACATTTTTCCACAAACATTTACTTTACATAGCAAAAAATTTTAGCTCATACTCCATACCATGTTTTTATCTTTTAAACCTGCCTACTCTACTTGGGCGAAACAAAACCCTCTTTTTCTGGTACCTTCAATCAAGGTGTATGTTCTTGGGAGGTAGGCGATGATGTTACTATTTCACGATATCATCTTTTCACACAAAAATGTGCACCTAGCATGAACTCTTTAAAAGAAGCATAACATGGGCATTTCACATGCTCGGGTATTTATTTGTTTGGAACAAATTGTCGTATACCCTGTGAGGTAAAAAGCACCTGTTTCTGCAGGTACACGTACTGCGGCCTACTCTCTCTGACTGTGTTTCAGCAACGGACGTTCAGACCATGTGGACACAAGGGAATTCAGTGAAATAGCATCCAGCAAAGCCCGGATGGTCCCTCAGCACGCTGATGTGTGTTTAAGCAGCAGATTCCAAGTGCCCCGCCCCAGGCACCGATCCTTGGTGAAGCTGGACAAGTTCCTTCACGTGAGTCTCTATACGTCGCTAGGGCCTAGCGCACAAACACATACTGTCAGACTATTAACCCTATTGTCAGAGCTGATGGAACCAAAGCACGGCGATGACACTTGGTAAGCAATTTAGACCCATTAAGGAAAAGGAATTCGTGGTTGCTCACCCTTCTCAGAAATGTCAACGAATGAACGTAACTAAGATGGAGCAATGTAATCATGTTATTTATAAAAGCACACAGTCAGTGTCTGGGGAAGAATGCCCTTTGCCACACATCTGTCATTTTGCCTCTCACATCCTAGTTCTAGGGCCACCTCTGTCCTGGGCAGAAAGGAAGGGCTTTGCAGCAGGTCTCTGGAGACCAGAAAGGCACCATTTGCTTTGTCCAGAGACCCATCCAGAGCCAGTCTTACCCAGCAGTCTTGGATAGCCCTGCCACTCCCACACCCACCCACCCCTTCCCTCCACCAACCTGCTTACTATTCCTCCCGTTTTGCACTTCTCCCTTGGGACCGAAGTTGCCATAGTCACAAGCAGCTGCCTCCTTTGATAACACTGCAACCGCTCACATGCTAACCTGGACCTCCAAACCCGTTTTTGTACTCCTTATCCTTTCTTTATAAGTGTGTGTGTATGTGTGTGCATGCCTGTGTGCAAAAATTTGAGAAAGAAAATAACTGTAGCCTTGACAGAAAGGTTGATTTTTTTTTCTTAGTCCCGATGGGCTTTCTGTGTATCATTGGAAAGAGCAAGGGACAGCCCAGGTTTTCATCTATCATGTGTTAAAAAGAGACTTCCACAAAAAGGGCCTTTATCCAGCTCTGGGCTTTAGACCTAGGCATTGAAGGACAACAGTAGGACATTGTTTGATCTCATCTCACTGAGGGGCTCTGTGGCTCTGGTCATTTTGCACAGAGCCACTGGTGTGGAAGGCCTCCCCATCTCCCCTCTGCCCATGTTCCTTTCCCAAAGGATGTTAGACGTCCCAGTCAGGTTTAGAGGACAAGGAACAAGGAAAAATAAAAGGGGAAAACCTACTGCAGATCCTATCTTGTTTCTAATCAAGACTCTTGACTATAAAGAGTTCCAAGGGTGGGGGAGGAGGGGACAACTATAAGGAGTGTCATAAAGTCATCAAGCATCTGACTGAACCTCCTTCTCCCTTTCTGCTAGGGAGAAGTCTAGGAAAAGTCAAGGTCAAAAGCAAAGCCAGGTTGGAAAGATAAGCAGCAAAATCATAAGGCAACTAACAGTAGCAGTTAACTCTCCTTAAGCAGATGTTAAATACACTTATTACAGCAATAAATAATAATGCAGGATGGAGTGTACATGCTGTAAACACCTTTAATACAATTCTAATTTTCTCTGTGCTTCAAGAGCCACAGATTGTTATGGCAACAAAACAGAAAAACAGATCACAGTATTAATTTGATATCTTGGCTTCATTTGTTCCACATTTGCAATACAACACACGCATAATAAACAACCCGGCCTGAGCCAAAGCAGAAAAAACACTACCACCACAGCAGGGCACAGTGGAGCACCCTCTCAGCCTTGAGTTTTGTTAAATAAAAAATAAATAATAATTTTCTACAAAGAACAGCAGTTTGGTTTCCCAGACAATTTGCCATTTGATTGAGAACACTTCAGAAGCAGTTCATTCCATTCAACCCAGTGAGGATGCAAGAGAATGTGAAAAGACAGTTGTGGGGAAAGTTCTCCACTGCATGTTTTTTCTTTTATTTATTTATTTATTTATTTATTTATTGGAGAGGTTTTTGCTATAGGGCGCTTATGCTCGCCAGAAAGACAGAGAGAGACAGAGAGACAGAAAGCGAGAAATCACCCCCCCCCCAGGGGGGACGGCCACGCCGCAATCCCTCCTCCTCCATTCTCCTCTCGGGATCTTAGGCATGCACGCTCCCAGCGTGAGTTTCAGGCACCGGGTCTGGGACTCAAACCGCGGTCAACTACATGGGAGTCCAGCGACATAGCCATTACACTAACTGCTGGTCCATCCACTGCATGTTTTAAGCTGAGGAAATTGGCCTGACCTGGCTCTAATGTCTCTTGTACCTGGGCCCTTCCTGCATCCTCTTACTATGCTCCATAACTCACTTTTTACTTTGCAACAGAGAAGTATTTTTAGAACAGATATCTGATAATGTAGTGTGGATAAAAAAGAATTCTCATCAACTGCTGGAAGGAGAATAAGCTGGTAGAATCTTCCTTGGATAGAAACTTGGCAATATCTGGTATATGTGCTGCTGAAGTGAGCATGGCAATATTTGGTAAAGTGGAATATCCTCTTTCACTGTACCCAGGAATCCCCTTTTGGGAATACAATTAAAAGATACATGAGCCCATGTCTCCAGAAAACAAGTTTAAGACTCTTCATAGTAGCGTTGTTTATAATGAGACAAAATGTTGGAAACAATCTAAAGGTCCATCAATAAGAAAATAGGTGAATTACTCATAGTTATAAAATGGAATCCTCTTCAGAAGTTCAAATGAATGAACTAGATCTACCTCTTCAACAGATACAAATTTCAAGAGCAATGATAAGCAGAAACCAAGCAGCACAATGATGTGTACGGTTTGAACTCATTTACACAAAGTTTAAAAGCCTACCAACAAAGAGAAACCGGATCATCTGTGTAGCCTGGTGGTTAAGGTGGTCAGATCCTACCAGTGTGAGTCCTGGACCCAATAGCTTGAGAAACACACTGGTCGCGTGTTTCATGCCCAAAGTCCTGAAAGTTGGGAGAGATGGAGGAGAAGGGATTGAGCGTGACTATACCCCATGGAAGGAACTTTCTCCTTTCTCTTTCTCTCGCTGTCTCTGGTGAGCACAAGTATCTTCCAGGAAAAGAGAGAGAGAGAGAAAGAGAGAGAGAGAGAGAGAAAAGAAAAGAAACAATACCACATAACACAAGGGGACTTCAAAAAGCTCATGGAAAGGGACCAGCAAATTGGCGTAATGGCTGTGTCACTGAACTCCCATGTAGTCGGCCTCATTTCGAGTTCCAGACCCAATGGCTTAAATTCATGCCAGGTGCATGTGCGTGTGTGCCCAAGATCCTGAAAAGAGAATGGAGGACAAGGGATTGCGGCCTGGCCATCCCTCCTGGAAGGGGGCTGATTTCTCTCTTTCTGTCTCTCTGTCTCTCTGTGTCTTTCTGGCAAGCACAGACACCCTATAGCAATAACCTCTTCAAAAAAAAAAAAATCATGGAAAATTAAATAAAAGTGCAAGTTTATTTCAGTGCAAAAAACTTTAGAAATCCCTATTTTTTGAAGACCTTTCCTATAGATATCCACAAATATGTAGTAAAATCATAAAACACAAAAGAAAGGGAAAAAATACACATGAGAAATTGTGCATGTTTCAAGTTGATGATTAAAAAAAGCTTTCTGGGGAGATGCTTGAGTGCCAGGAAAGGACTGGGGATAAAGAGATGGGATAGGACAGAGGATCCTGCACAACTTGGGGTTCAAGAGTACAATCTCCAGGGACCAGCAGTTAACGCAATGGCTATGTCCCTGGACTCCTATGTAGTTGACCACGGTTCGAGTCCCGGACCTAGTGGCTTAAACTCACGCCAGGTGCGTGTGCGTGCATGCGTGCCCAAGATCCCGAGAGGAGAATGGAGGAGAAGGGATTGCGGCGTGGCCATCCCCCCTGGGGGGTGATTTCTCGCTTTCTTTCTCTCTGTCTCTCGCTGTCTTTCTGGCGAGCGCACACGCCCTATAGTAAAAACCTCTCCAAAAATAAAAAAAAGTACAGTCTCCAGAGCTAGATCATTTGGCACAAAATCCTGCTCTGTCACATAATCAGTGTGAGACCCTGGGCAAGGGACACCACCTCTCTGTGCCTCTATTTTCTCACATATACAAGAGTGTAATGTATCTTCAGCCTAAGGTTGCTATGGGGATTAACTAACAGAGAATAAGCAAGGACACACCAGGCACATGGTAAGGGCTATAGAAATGTTTGCTCTTATTCATATTCCAGTAGAAAGATGGACAGAAAGGCTTTGAGGACTCATATACCCACAAGGAACCCACATGAGCAAAGCAAAACAAGCCAGGTAGTGAGTGAACGACACTGAGATTGGAGCATCAAGCACAGATCAGATCCCGAAATACCTTGGAGGCTGACCAAGGAACTGGGATGTCAGTCCACACGCCACCACAGAAATGGAAGCCATGGAGCTGCAAGATCTAATATTGACTTGAAAAAGATTAGTCTTATTCAACAATGAAATCAAGTGAACTATTGACATTCACAGCAGTGTGCTGAATCTAGAGGGAATTATGCAGACTGAAAAATAATCAGTCCCAAAAGGTTATATACTATATGATTGCATTTATCCAACACTGTTGAAATGAAAACATGATAGAAATGAAGAACAAATTAGTGGTTGCCGGTAGTTAAGAAGGAGATGGGTGTTAGGCAGGGACGGTGATTAGGAGAGGGTCATAAAGGGATCCTTGTGGTGATGGAACTGTCCTGTCTCTTCTTGTCTTTGTCAATGTCAATATCCCGGGTATGGTCTTACACTATTGTTTTGTAAGACATTACCATTGGGAGAAACCATGTAAGGGTACATTGCTCTTTCCATACTATTTCTTAAAACTACATGTGAATCTATAATTATCTAAAAAAAAGATCCAGATGGTGGTAGAGTGGAATGCAATGCTTCGCGGTGCTAGACCTACATGGGAAGGTCCAGAGTTCACATCCTGGGGCTTCCCTGTGCATGCCAGGCACACATACTGTGATACGGGCTGGCTGAGTCTGGGGTGGATCACGGTGGGAAGACCCTGTTGGGTGTATTCTTTCTCTCTCTCTCTCTCTCTTAAAAGAATAAATAAACTTTTAAAAAATGCAGTTAAAAAAATGAAAAGATCCCTGACTGTGAGGTGGAGTACATTGAAGGGAGCAGCATGGACCCAGGAAATCCAGTGGTGAGGTTGGCGTGGCTGCCTGCAGAGAGCACAGAGAATAAACCAGAGTAGGACAGGGCTAGAGAAGAGAGTGAGCACAAACCACACTCGGGGAAAATAGACAGATGAGCTGGAGGCGGTGGGATAAGAGGGAAAGAGAAAGGAGAAACACTGATGCTAAAGTTTCTTCCTTGTATCACTGGGTAGACTGCTAGAAAGACACACCTAGAAAAACAATTCATGAAGAGGGGGAGGGGCTAGTGGGAAGATGATTAGTTCAGTGGGGCCAAGTTGACTTTGAGCCACTTTTTAGTTTCCATACGCTACCAGCTCAGTGCTTGCACTTAGTTTTACTCAGGAAATACCTGATCCTTGTGGTGATGGTTCCCCAAAGATGCCAATGTCTCTGGAATCTGAAAATGCATTGCCTTAAATGTTTTGCTTTGTTTTGTTTTGTTTTTTGTTAAAGAATTATTTTTTAACATTTATTTATTTATTTAAGTTTGACCAGAGAGAGACAGAGCAAGAGTGAGAGTGAGAAGGGGAGAGAGAGAAAGTGAGAAAGCAAGCCGCTGGGATGGAACTTGAACTGTGGTCGGCCATGTGGGAGTCCAGAGCCCTTAACCACCTTGCCACCTGTTGGCCCCTACCTTAAATGTTAAAAGGAATTAATGTTGCAGGTAGAATTAAGGTTTTTTTTTTTTTTTTAAGGTTTATTTATTTCTTCTAGCAGGGAGAGAAAGTTAAGCATCCCAATAAGGTCTTAATGCCGTGAACTGCTAATTCACTCACAGTCTCAGTCTGCCCATAAATGCGGATGTACCTAGAACCCTCCTGTGTAGGTCTAGTTTTGTCACCATCACTTGGCCCTAAGGTTGATTGTCAACTGGCCTTAAAATAGAGAGAATATGAGCCAGCCCATAGCCTAGTGGTTGGGGAGCTGGACCCCACATGACCAACCGTAGTTTGAATCCCATCCCAGAAGTTTGAAAAATATGCCAGACACATGTGTTTGTGTGGTGCAGTTCCCGACAGAATGGAGAAATGAAAAGAAGGATTGCAGCATGACTACGCCCTATCGAAGGGTATTTTTCCCCTCTCTCTGTTTCTATCTCTATCTCTATCTCTATCTCTATCTCTATCTCTCTCTGACAAGCACACACTCCCTCTGACAAATAAACCAAAACAGGAAGATAATTTTGGATTATCTTGGTTGGCCTAAGGTAATCCCAAGAGTCTTTAAATGTGGACGAGGGAGACAGAAGAGTCAGTGTCAGAGTAAAGTGGCATGAGAATAACTTACCAGACATTGCTGGCTTTGAAGATGGCGGGAGGCTGTGAGCCATGGAATATGGGAATCCTCTAGAAGCTAAGAAAGAAGAGAAAATAAATTCTCTCCTAGAGGCTCCAGAATGGAATGCAACCCTGCCTACACCTTGATGTTAGCCCACACTACTGACTTTCCAAATTGCATCATAATAAATTTGTATGGTTTTTAAGCTGTGCTAATTTGGTACAAGAGCCATAGGAAAATATTACAAGCTTTAATGATAATAAGATGACCTGGCTTGGGAAGGCTCTGGGTAAAGTTCTGGTCAAGAACTCTCTCTCATTGCAAAAGAGAGAACCAAGCAGGTGAGAAGAAAATCAAAGATGACTCAAAATTATAATGGAGAGCCAGCCAGGTGGCATGGAGATTAAGGTACTGAATCCCACATGACTGCACAGTTCAAGTCCCAAATCCAGCGACTTGAAAAACATGCCAGGCATATGTGTGCCCGAAATCCCCAGAAGAGAGTGGAGAAAAAGGGATTGTGGTGTGATCATTCCCCAAAGCAGGCAATTTCTCACTTTCTCTCTCTCTCCCTCTCTGTCTCTCTCTCATTGAGCACATGCACCCTATAGTAAACTAAAAAAAATAAAATAAAAGATAATTGAATAACAGATATGACTAATCTTACCCTACCCCCAAGCACTATCAGAATCAGACAAGAAAGCACCCTATTTCTCTGTTATGAGGGTGAGCGATCAGTAGGAACATTCCTTAGAGGAAAACTAACCGCTGAATTGCGTGGGATATTGGACAGGCTGCTACCGTCTCTGGTATACGGCGGAACTCACTGTTCTGTCACGGCCTGATGCAGTGACCTGAGGCCCTTTTTTCCCTGGGCTGCTTTAGAAGAGCCTCCCATTGTTTGGAGAAAAGTGATCCGACCACCCCAAGAGTTCTCTGAAAATCAAGTTTCAAGGTATTTCTTTCAAAACAAAAATAGCTTCTTGTATCACTGTGTATTTTTGTATTGGACTCACAGGTGGGATTCAGCAGATGCCTACCGGTTGGATGGATCTAAGTGTGTCTATTTCTTGGACTTCCTGTGCCTCTGTTTTCTGTAGGACCCACCATGGCATTGATCCATATATAGTCCTGGACTGGATCTAAGGCAGAGAGTTGATGTCCAGGGACAGGGAAAAGAAGTGGGAAAGCGACACTTAGAATGTGGTAAAACCCATAGGTTCTAAAGCTTTGAAGAGTCTAGGCTCTGTGTCTTAAAGTAGGTAGACTCCAAACTGGGGCATCAGAGACCAGGGTTCCTGCTTGGGGTACAAGATGCTCGGGTGACCTTATGTCTCTCCAGCTCTCCTGGGTGGTGGCAAAGAAGAGTCATGAAGGGTCCCTGGATACATACATGTTCTCCTTCTAATTTTCTGGGTAATACTGAGCAAGTCCCTTACTATATCCAGACCTTACTTTCTTTGTCTGCAAAAGGAAAAGATTAAATTAGAACTATAGAAAAAAATGACCCCCCCCCCAAAAGAAGAAGAAATGACCAAATCTGTGACTAAAGTATTTACCAAACCATACCAACTGTGAATATGGATTCATCAATTTTTATTAACTCTCTACTTATTTATTTTAATCATTTTTTGATACAGAACAGATTCAGAGCTGTTGACAGTGGGCAGGTTCTGTGGCCTGGTGGTTAGGGCAGCTAGATCCCACATGGCTGATGGTGCAGGTTGACTCCTGGACATGCGGCTTGAGAGCGTGTATGCCCAAAATCCCAAAAGGAGGGAGTGATGGAGGAGAAGGGCTGTGGTATGACTATGTTCCATGGGAAATGCTTTCTCCTCTTTCCCTCTTCCTCTCCATCTCTCTGTCTCTCTCGTGAGCACATGCTCCCACTAGAAAAAAAGAAAAAGAAAGAAAAAGCTCCGTTGACAACATATGAAATAGAATACTATAACGAAAATTGAGAGTGGATAAGATAGAAGAAACAAAGACCAAGACAAACAAAGGTAGGGAATAAAATGCCAACAAAAATAACAATGAAAAAAGCAAACAAACATGGGACCAGCAGTTAGCGCAATGGCTATGTCGTTGGGCTCCCATGTAGTTGACCGCGATTCAAGTCCCAGACCCGGTGGCTTAAACTCACGCCAGGCATGTGTGCGTGTGTGCCCAAGATCCCGAGAGGAGAATGGAGGAGAAGGGATTGTGATGTGGCCATGGACCCCCCTCGAGGGGGTGATTTCACACCTCACTTTCTGTCTCTCTCTGTCTTTCTGGCGAGTGCATACGCCCTATAGCAAAAACCTCTCCAAAAAAAAAAAAAAAGAACCCAGTTCAAAGGTTTCAGGTATGCAGTTCCCCATGGCTCTGGCTAAATTCAAAGAGATATTTTACATTATCTAGATATGTAGAAGGACTACGTATCTCAGCAGTGGCCTCCTGATATTGCTTTCAACTAGTTTCAAGAAATCAAATGAAGACATTTCTGACACTGTCCACTATTTTTTTTTTCACCTTTCTAAGGTGTACTTGAGGTGTACTAGACAAAGTTGTATATATTTGAAGTGTACAACGTGATGATTTGATAGATATATGCATTGTAAAGTGCTTACCACAATCAAATTAAATAACCCATCCATTGCCTCAAATAGTTACCTTCTTTGTGAGTGAGTATGCTTAAGATCTACTCTTCGGAAATTTCAAGTATAAAATACACTATTTCTAATATTGACTCCATGCTATGTATCAGATGTTCAGAACTGCTCATTTTATAACTCAAAGCTTGTGCTCTTTGACCAACATCATCCTTCTTCCTATATTCCACACCCCAGTCCCTAGCAACCATCATTCTACTCTGTTTCTCTAAGTCTGATTTTTTTTCTTTTTAGAGTGAGTTTGTTTGCCTTAGGGTACTTGCACTTGCCAGGGAGAGAGAGAGAGAAAGAGACAGTGAGAGGTAAAGTGAGAATCACCCTCCGAGGAATGGCCACACCACAATCCCCCCTCATTCTTTCTCCTCCCAGGATCTTGGTCATGCATGCCCACGCACCAGCATGATTTTCAAACTACTGGTTCTGAGACTCAAAACACATAACCACCTCATCATGTGATGACCCCTAAATCTACTTTTTAAAAAAAAATATTCACTTATAAGTGATACCATACAGTATGGGGTGGGGAATCTTAAAAACTTGTGGAAAATTCATATTATGAAAAAATTATGCCTGAATTTCAAATTTTTTTGCAAACTTATACTTCAGTTCAATTTTTCCACAAACTTTTTAGAGTACCCTCCTGATAGTCTTTCTATGTCCGGCTTATTTCATTTAGTATAATGCCACCCACATTCATCCATGTTGTTACAAATGGTGGGATTTCCTTCTTTTTCTTAGCTTAATAATACTCCGTTGTGTGTGTATGTGTATGTATGTGACTGGTCTTCAAAAAGTTCACAGGAAGTATGAATTACGAGAAAATACACATAGATCTTCTCTTTTTTAGCACCAAAATAAACTCATACTTTAATTCCACTTTTCCATGAACTCTTATCTTTCTCTGTACACACACACACACACACACACACACACATATACAATAACACTTTCTTTACTTGTCCATCTTGTCTTGATGGATACTTATGTTGTTTCCATATCTTGGCTATTGTGAATAATGTCTCAATGAACATGGAGATGCACATCTCTCTCTGAGGTAGTGATTTTTATTCCCTGTGGGGTATATACCCAGAAGAGGAATAGCTAGATTATATGTTAGTTCTATTTTTCATTTCTTGAATACTCCCCATACTATATTATTTTTAATTAATATATAACAATTGTACATATTTTCAGGGGTACAATATGATTTTTCAGTACAAGAATACAATGTGTGATGGTTAAATCAGAGTAACACGTTAACCCATCCTTGTAACTCTTTGTCATTTTCCATGCTAGGAACAGTCAATATTCTCTTTTCTAGTTACTTTGAGATGTACAGAAAATCATTGTAACTATATTCTCCCTACTGCATTTTATTAACAGTGAAAACTGTTCTTCTTACCTGTAATTTTGTTCCTGTGCATCAACATCTCTCTATTGCCTCCCCCACCCTGACCTCTAATAGCCATTATCTCTCTAATTCTATGAGATCTTTTTTTTTTTTCAGTTTCCACATTTCATAATAAGATACTTTCCATAATGGCTGCACTAATATACATTCCTCAACAGCATGCAAGGATTCTCTTTTCTCTACATCTTTGCCAACTCCCATTATCTTTTGTCTTTGTGGAATAGACATTCTAACCAGTGTGAGGTGATAAATTATTGTGGTTTTGATTTGCATATTCCTGATGATTAGCGATCCAGCCAATTTTTAAAAAATTTACCCTAAACATTAAAGAAAAACAAATCAGGGACCAGCAGATAGTGTAATGGTTACATCACTGGACTTGTACATAGTAGACTACAGTTCAAGTCTAGGACCCAGTGGCTTAAAACTCACACCAGGCTCATGTGTGTGCATGCCTAAAATCCCCAGAGAAGACTAGAATAGAAGGGATTGCAACATGGTCATCCCCCCGGGGAGTGATTCTTCGCTTTCTGCCTTTCTGTCTCTGTCTCTCTGGTAAGCACATGTGCCTATAGCAGAAGTCTTTCTAAAAACAAAAAAAAAAAACAAAAAAAAAAAAAAAAAAAGAAGAAGAAAAGAAAAGAAAAAAGAAAAACAAATCAGAAATATAGACTTCATCTTCAATGAAACTAATGGATATTTTAAACTCAGAATGATGCAAAATAAAGGCAAAACCTAGATGGACATGCCAAGCTGAGATCGGGAAGGTCACACCTAGAGGCCTGCAGTGAGGAATCGGGTCAAGAAGAAAGCAGATTTACCCTGAAGAAGCCCAAAGGTCTCTGGGACTAGAGGCATAGTGGAAGGAAAGTATCTCTATCTGTTCAGGTTACTATAACACACTACCTGAGATTGGGTAATTTATAACCAAAAGTTATTGTTCACAGTTCTGGAGGCTGGGAAGTCCAAGATCAAGGCACCAGTGTCTGATGAGGGCTTTCTTCCTCATAGAAAGGTATGTCCTAGCCATGACCTCTCAGAGTGGAAGGGACAAACACATTTCCTCAGTCCTCTTTCAGAAGGACACTAATCCCATGACCTAGTCACCTGAAAGGCCCCACCTTTTAATACTATCATACTGGGCATTCCATTCAAACATAATAAATCACAGGGGACTCAAACAGTCAGACCAAAACAGCAGAAAAAGGTGAAGATGTGAAAGCAAGGGGACTGTTTGAAATTCTGTAAAAGAAGATTTTAGATTCCCAAAGCCTTAACCCCAGTCAGGCAACCAACTGTCATTCACCCCCTTGGAAACCAGAGAGAGGGATTCACAGTTACTGGGTGTGGAGAAGAAAAGGACCAAACTGGGGTATTGATGAAGACTGCCATTCTAAAAAGTTCTTCCCCATTCCAGATCTCCAACAAAAAGAGGATTAGAGTAGTTGTCAAAATGTGGAAACATGAGAAAAAAAAAAAAAAAAAAATACCCACAGACAATGAAACATGAGGGTTCCAAGGAAAAGGCCTACCGTCCACTCATTCCTTCTCCAGAAGAGCCCCCAGACAAGAAGCCCTACACCTACACACAGAGGCCCAGCCAGCTTCCCATTCCTCACCCTACGAACTGTGAAGGGACACCAGGCATTTGAGGAATATCTGCAATAGAAAAGAGGGACACCCAAACACAGAGAGTAATGAAAGCTACAAAAACTTTAATTTCAAGGAATAGAATAAAACTTAGGGGACAAAACTTCCTATAAATAATATTCTCAGCTAGGTAAAGAAAAATTGAAGTGGATGACAAAATAATGTTGTTATTAACTCCAACAAAAATAAGAGTTGAACGGGAAATAAAATATTGTCAAGATACATCGTTTGGCTCAGCGATGACTAACATTCACAGAGTCACAAGAGAAAATATGGAATAAGGATCTAATAAAAAATGTAATTGAATCGCAGTGGGAAGATAGGTGAGGGGCAGGTAGGCAAAGTCAAACCCCTCATCTGATGAATTAAAATATAGATCACTTACTAGGAGAAGGTAGTGTGGAGGTTAAGGTGGCTGGATCGCACTTGACCAACTGCGCAATTAGAGTCCCAGTCCCAGTGGATTGAAAATCATGCTGTGGAGATCAGCAGATGACGTAATGGTTACATCGCGGGACACCCACATGGCCAACTGCAGCTTAAGTCCTGGACCTGGCAGCTTCAAACTCACACCAGGTATGTGTGTGTGCATGCCCGAAATCCCAAGAAGAGAATGAAGGAGAAGGAATTGCGGCATGGCCCTCTCCCCTAGGGGGTGAGTTCTCGCTTTTTTTCTCTCTCTCTCCAGTGAGTGTATGTACCCTATTGCAAAAATCTCTCTCTTAAAAAAAAAAAAAAAAAAAGAAAAAGAAAAATCACACTGTGAGCATATGTGTGCATACCCAAAATCCTGAGACAAGAACAGGAGAATGGAGGAGAAGGGATTCTGGTGTGGCCATCCCTCCTAGGGGGTGATTTCTCGCTTTTTCTCTCTCTTTCTCTGGTGAGCACACATGCTCTATAGCAACAACAACAAAATACATATACATACACACACACACACACACACAAACAAACACCACTTATTTAGGAGTGTGGCATTAAGTACTACAAGAAATAGGAAAAATATATATTCTTCAAGGAAGAGAGTAGGATGGAAAGAGGGAATAGAGGACTTACTTTCTGATTGAACTTTTTAGTACTCTGTCACTTGTTTGACCATGTACATTCTTTACTTTGATAAAATAAAAATAAATTTTAAAACTTAATATTTCAGAGCCAGTAGGTGGCATGGTGATTAAGGCACTGGACTCCCACACGGCTGACCATGTCTTGGACCTGGTAGCTTGCTTTCTTTCTTATTTTCTCTCTCTCTCTCTCTCTCTCTCTCTCTCTCCCTCCCTCCCTCCCTCCCTCCCTCCTCTCTCTCCCTGGTGAGCACATGTGCCCTGTAGCAAGTTAAAAACAATAATAATAAATTGAACCAGCAGGCAGCATGGTGGTTAAGACACTGGACTCCAACATGGCTGACCGTGGTTCAAGTTTTGGACCTGGTGGCTTGCTTTCTTACTTTCCCTCTCTTTCTGTCTCTCTATGTTGAGTGTACATGACCTGTAGCAAATTTTAAAAAATAATGATAAGATAATTCTTTAAATATTAATAAAATAAATAATTCTTTTAAAAAGATTTAATATTTCTCTCAGCCACACATAAACAGGAGGAGAATGAGGTTTGTCACCGGCAGAGCAGCCACAGGGACCACAGAACTATGAGGATAGACAAAGATGCCACAAATACCGAGAACCGGTGGATAGGGAGGCTGCAGAGGTGGAGTCAGGAAGGCTTTGAGGAAGGCTGCACCCAGAACCTTCCCTCTCCACCTCCAGGGCCACAGGGCTGCAGATGCACAGGGCAGTGGGCCATGTGAGGACCCTAAATCCTCCCTCTCCGTTCCTGAGGCTGAGTGGCAAGCCCAGGGTTCCTTTGGGACCTTTGTAGGGCCAGAAGCTGAGAGGTCCATGGGAAGCATGTGTCAGGGTGGAGCAGGGGGCTGGGACAGGTATCAGAAGACAAGTACAGGCTGAGTCAGCGTGGCCAGCGTGATGGTCATAAGGGCTGGACCATGGCTTATCATTGCATTGCACCACTCCCTGGTGACTCTGGAGGCACTCAGGAATGCCACTCCGGTGGCCTCTTCCTCCTCCCCTACTCCTGTGCCATCTCCCTGACCCTCTCCCTCTCCAAGAGAGCTGGAATGATACTCTTTCCTGGCGTGGGGGTTGGGGGGCTGAAGGGACATTTGAACATCAAACTTAAGGGGACACATGGATCTCCCTCCCCTCCACCCAGGCCACATTCCTCAACTTGGAGCCCTGGTGACACTAAACTCACCCATCAGTCTCTCGTCCTTCGGCCCCTCCACACACCTGCTCTCCCCGCCCACTCACCAAACTGCAGCTTTTAATGGAATCAACTTAAAGAGGGGGGGGGGATAAAAGCCCTCCAAGTAACAAAGAATCATGTAATTACTCCGCAGCTCCTTGTCCCTGGTAATTTTATGCTGGTGTTGCTATAATTACACATTACGTGGAGCTAGAGAGTCACAGCTCTCGCGTGGCCGATCAGTGACATCTGCAGGATTTTAAGATGGAAAAAAAGGCAGGGAGAGAGCTGGGCTGGTAACAATGGTGACTCCTCCAGACCCTGGTGGGCCTATCAGGCTGAGCGCTGTGAGACCCTAGGCTGGGCTGGCAAAAGCGACTGGCAAGACACAAGGGACTCTGCGTATGGTACCCCATTCCTCCTCCCCACACCTCCAGTCCACCAGGACTCCTAGCCTCCCGAGTAGGCCTCTGAAATGACTCATAGCCTCCCACACCCCTCCACCTCCGTTGGTGCGCTTTGCTCCATCCTGCCCTAGACTTCCTCCTTAGCCTTCACTGGCCCCACGGCATTCCTTTCCACACAAGCATCAGTTTTGTTTTTGTTTTTGTTTTCTGGCAGAGGGCAGGTGTGCTCACTGGAGAGAGACAGAGGAAAAGTGAGAAAGCACCCCCAGTGGGGAACGGTCATGCTGCAGCCCCTTCTCCTCCTCGTCTCCCTCGAGATTTTGGGCATGCACATACATGCCCCCAGTGTGCAAGGACACCCCTGAATGATGCAGGTAGATGCTGCCATGCACCCAGTGTGCAAGGACACCCCTGAATGATGCAAGTAGATGCTGCTGCATATCTGTCAGGGGAACCTCCCAAACATCCACATTACTGGGGAATCCTGCATCCTGGTTCCTAGTAGCCAAGAAACTACACTGGCACCTCCACCAACTTCTCTGTCAGAGCCTGTGCCTGTGGCCCTAGGAGGCTGGACACTCCTCCAGACCAGCCCTACCCCAGGCCCACCTGCTGCCATCAGGCTAACTGCCCAGCTGTACTCCCAGGAAGAAGCCAAAACTCTTCCTCCCAGACACTCCTAGAGAGAACCAAGACATGGTGGGAAGGGGCAGCAAGAGAGGGACAAGGCTCCTACCATGTCAGGGACAAGAGGTGGCATAATCATATGCCTGCCATGTGGAGCACAGGCTGTGAAGGCCTGGCTGAGCAGGGCGGAAATCAGGAGGCAACCGCGCCATGTAGGCAGACACAAGGGGGCTTGGACAGGCAACCAAGGTGGTGGAGAAGACTAAGAAGACTCTAGGATCTTTTAAAGGCAGGGTTGATTGCATTTCCTGGTGTGTTGTATGGGGTATAAGAGGTAAAGAAAGAAAACACTGGGGCCAGCAGGTAGCATGGTGGTTAGGGTGCTGGACTCCCACATGGCCAACCACAGTCGAGTCCTGGACCTGGCAGCTTTCTCTCCTCTCTCTCTCTCTTTCTCTTGTGAGCACATGTGTCCAATGAAAATATTTAATAATATTAAATATTAAAATTAAATATTAAATTATTTTCTTTTTTTTTTTTAAAGGAAGCATTGAAACATCCAAGGCTGGGTGAAGAAGGAAAGTTCCCTGGGCTGGGAGGGGAGGCAGCCTGCATGACCTGGAGGCAGGCATACGGGGGGGGGGGGGGGGGGGGGTAAGAGGAAGGCTTACCTGACCATCTTGCTCCCTGGGCTATCCTCTCAGAGACACCCGGACTCTGGATCAGACCTGAGCTAGGACTTGTCACATAGATCAGGGGACAGGCCATCTCAACTTTTGTTCAGCAAGGCGAGCCACCTCTCCTCAGCTGCAGGTACCTCCCCATTATTGGGGAGATGACTTAGTTAGGCCATCTTTAAAAGTCTTCTGGCCCCAGTTCAGGACAGCCTATAGTTACTGGGAAGTCCACTGGCTTTCTGTGTCTGCCAAATCCACTCTGTGACCCCCTCACCCTCTCCCCTCCCTCAGGGAGCATGCCATTTGGTAGGAATAAGAAAGATAGAAAAGGGCTCATGAACTCTCCTGTACCATCAACTCCCAGCACCCTCCCCCCACATCCTGATCTGGCTCCACTCAGGCTACCCACCTATGTTCTCTCTCACCCCAGCTGGACCCTCCCTCTAACCATTCTCTAGCTTTCTGGAATGTTTTCTTTCCAGGAAAGCCCACTTACCCTTCCCCAAAGGCCTATGGTCCAGTGTTCCCTTTAAAGGGGCCAGGCAGTAGCACAATTGGATCCACGTAGAGAAGGTTCTCAGTTTGTATCCTGGGACCTCCCTGAGTATGCAAAGCAGGGGTGACTCTCTCTCTCTCATGAGGAAAAAGAACTTGAAACAAAAAAAGTAAAGTAGTAATAACTGTACCTCATTAACAACATACTATATTCATTTTCCTGAGTTGCATAACAAATTACCACAAGGTTGGTGGCTTAAAACAACAGACATTTCTCTCTCCCAGTCCTGTAGTCTAGAAGTCCAAAATCGAGGTGTTGACAGGGCCTGCTCCTTCTGCAGGCTCTGGCAGGGAACCTCACCTTGCTTGGCTTGTGGAAGCGTCACTCTAACCTCTGCCTCTGTCTCACATGGTTGTCTTCTCTATCTGTGTCTTTTTCTGTCTTTTATAAGGATACTCTCATTGGACTTTGGGCCCACTTTAATCCTGTATGACTTTATTTGATTAAGGTAACTTAATTCCATCTGCAGAAACCCTATGTATTCCCAAATACGGTGACATTTTGAGGTTCTGGGTGGATCAGAATTTGGAGGGGGGGATATTATTCAGCCTACTATGAGTGGACATGCCAGATGTTACCTACATGACCTGATCGACTTTGTGAGTCATGGTTCTTATCCTATACTCAACAAAGAAATCAAGCAACTGCCCAAGGCCACACATGCACTGGGTCTATCACCAGCATCCTTGCTGAACCCACTCTGCTGTGCTGAGGCTAAAACGTGGCCCCTCTTGGGACTGCGTTCACAGGTGGGAAATGGCTGGGCTCTGCCCACTCTGTCCACAGACTTTGCCAGGTCTGCTGGTGGGTGTGGGGAAGTGGCAAGTAGGGGAGTAAATGACACCGTGAGGAGGCAGAGATGCTGGCTCAGTGTCAAATCTCCTCTGCTAGCTACATAGGATAAACTGAAAAGGCTGCGGTCAGAAAGGGCTGTCTCTGTAGAGGCTAGAGAAGAGGAAAGGACATTTGCAAAAGTTTCCCTTCATTCAACCGACCATGGAGCTCCATCATACGCAAGGCAGTGTTTCAAGTCCTGGTTTTCAGAAAAAGCACACAGCCTTTGAGCTTGAAAAAGGGGTCAGTCAGCTGGTTGCCATATGGAGCACGCAGACTTACAGAGACTCGGAAGACCTCCACCTGCCCTCCTGCTGCAACATACAGGGAGGGGGCAGAGAAACCGACAAGGAAGTGCACCAAGAACAGACAAAATGAGGAAAGGAGAGCGATGACAACTCTGGGGGGCACCTCCTGGCATCATGACCATGCAGAAGAAAAAAATGAAATGACACCCGAACTCTCCGTACGAATGGACACTCAAGGACAAAAGCCAAGGACATACACAGCCGAGAGCAAAGCTGACAGGAGGTAACAGGCAGCTTATTAAGCTTTTCACTCTTCATGGGAGCTCCCAGGGTTTACCTTGAGGGCGAGTCAGAATCTACATGTGTCCACTTTGCCATGAAGAATACCATGGACTGGGCTAGCTTATAAACCACAGAGATGTTTCTCACAGCGCTCAAGGCTGGAAGTCCAAGATCAAAGCCCTGGCAGATTCAGTGTTGGGTGAGGGCCTGCTTCATCCATGGCCATTTTCTTGCTGTCTTCTCAAGGTGGAAGGGATAATGGAGATCCTTGGGACCTCTTTTGTAAGGATGCTAATCACATGCATGAGAGTTCCACCTTCATGGCCTAATCACCTCTCAAAGGCCCCACCTTCCTACAGGTAAGAGTTTGCATTGTGACATAAATTTGCAGGGGACACAAACATCTGTCTATAGCAAAGCTTAACTCAATGGTGCCATGCTCTGCTTAAAGAACAAGATGTTGTTCATCACCTCTGACAGGAAGGTATGCTGCTGACATCACACCTGCCTGCTTTCCTCCTGGTCTGATCTTCTCTGAGTGCTTTTGGGAGAAAGGCCGGATGTGGTGCTGCTCCCTCAGGCTAGTCCTGAGACCGTAAGCCTCGTAAGAGTCATCAAGGCTAGACAGTTCACAGTCATAGCACTTACTCTTCTCGCAACACCCTTGCAAGTTAGATCATACTAACCCCATTTTAGAGATGAGACGGAGATTTCAGAATGTAAGTATCATCCCCAAAGTCGCAGGGCTAGGCAGTGGAAGATGCGGGGTCTGAGTCAAGGTCTGTTGGATTCCATGGTCCTTGTAGGGGTTATTTCTGCCACCTTTTAAAGTACATGTCTCCGCTGGGGGCATATGCCCAAGAGCCCAGCCTTCCTGGTTGGAAACAGACAAAATAATCCATGTTCTGACTTTGTTCTAGCTGGTTCTGTTGCTAATAACTGGATATCCTGAATCTGGGTAATTTTTTAAAATAAAAGTTTATTCTGCTCATGGTTAGGAGGTCCAAGGACCAGGGGCCACATCAAGTGAGCACCGTGGGCTGCAGCACAACACGGTGGGGCAGGACAGGGGGCATCTGTGTGCCTGTATCTGTCTCATTCCCTCTCCTTGCACACCCACCAGAAGTCAATCATGGGAGCCCCGTGCTGGCAACCTTAACCCTCATCTCCTCCCAAAGGCCTCATTTTTCATAGTCTGCTTATGTTTTCACCTTCTTAATCCCATCACAACCAAGACTCCATACACTGATTTTGGGGGAACATCAAACCATAGCAAACTTGGGCTTATTTCTTCATGGGATGCTACAAATGACTTTTTAAAACAATCACACACATACAGAACTTTAATTCAACCTCAATAACAGTGCCAGGAAGTGCTAAAGGAACCAGGAATTAAGGGTCTGTGAAAGGAGACATTACCAAGCTTGCCAGCTCCAGAGAGAAGAGTCATTCGCACGGCCGCCCTTCCACCCAGGTTCTATGTCTGCAGATCTCTGCAGGAGATGGAGGAGGCAACACTAGTTGACAGATGAGGAAATGGAGTGAGAAAGGGAAATTGATGTCTCCGTTTGCACAGCGAGGGAGCTGGCACAGGGCCAAGAATAAAACAAAAATTCTTGGTTCCAAAGCCTGGCCTTTGTGATTCACTTACTCCACCCCATTATTCTCAATGCTGATTTTAATTTAACTTAAAGTAGATCATACATCAAATTAACCTAACTCTGGAATGATAGTAGATACTCAGTAATATTGTTATAACAACATAGCTATTTCAAGCAGGAAGATGACCCTGAGGGTACCTGACCGTGGTTGTCAGGTGTGTGTGCATCTAAGGACCACCGGGGAGCTGGGGAAAGGGAAGGCGAGCCCCACGAACCAAGATGATCATCTGGGGTGTGCTGGGCACTCCTCCCCCACATTTCTGAGGTGCAGCTGGGCCTGACAACTGCTGTGTAATTTAAGCCTCCTGATTTTATAGAGGAGGCACTAACCCTGGAGCTTTGCAAGGATATTCCTCCACTAATGTAGAATGATGTGGGGACCAGCCCAGAGACCGAGGAAGGCCTCTCAGGCCACAGTCCTTTACCTTGTGCCGTGCTCCATCCCCACTAGGCAACCTGAGGGTGAGAGAAATAGTCTTCGCAAGAGGCTGGTAAAACTGAGATATTTGGAATTCTCTCCAGAGTCTGAAAGTTCCCTGAGGCCTCAAAGTGACAGTGCAAAAGAGGGTAGAGACTGGCATTACTGTCGCACTGTACTGATCTAGAAAACTGAAGAGGAGCAGATGTAAGTGCTAGGAGGCCACATAGACCAATGGTTAGAGCCTGGGCTGAAGACATAGATCTGGCTCCGTGCTCACTAGCTGTGTGATCCTGGGTGAACTACTGAACTTCTGTAAGCTTCAGAGTCCTCATTTAATATTTTTAAAAGAGTTATCTACTTAGGGACCAGCAGTTAGAGTAATGGCTATGTCGCTGGACTCCCACCTAGTCGACCATGGTTCGAGTCCCGGACCCGGTGGCTTAAACTAACGTCGGGCGCGTGTGTGTGCGTGCCCAAGATCCTGAGAGGAGAACGGAGGAGAAGGGATTGCGGCATGGCCATCCTCCCGGGGGCTGATTTCTCGCTTTCTGTCTCTCTGTCTGTCTCTGTCTGGCGAGCGCACGCACCCTATAGCAAAAACCTCTCCAAAAAAGAAGAGTTATCTACTTATTTTTTTTATTTTTATTTTTTGATTTGTTATAGGGCACGTGCACTCATAGGAGTGGGGGTGGGGGCGTGAGAAAGCAAGCCCCTAGTCTGGGACACAGACCATGGTTAGCCATATGGGAGTCCAGTGCCTTAACCACTATGCCACCTGCTGGCCCTGGGGCCCTCATGAATTAACTGGGGATAATGAGAGCACTGACTGCCCTATTGTGAGTACTGAAGGGCCTGGCCCATCCTGTAAGCTTAGTAAATAGAATCTAGTGTGAACAAGTGCTCCCGGATCGCTTCGTCAGCTCCTGTACGACCAGGTCTAGAATTGCAGGCTCTTCATGAATGAGCCAGCTGAGATCCAGAGAAGTCGAACCGCCTGCCCAAGATCACACGGTAAGTCAGGGACAGGTCTGGGACTAGCGTGCAGAGTGGGGGACTCTCCCTCTGCACGGGGACTTTCCTCCAACGCTGTTTCCCCAGGACCCAGATCTGCAGATCTCCTGCACCCTGACCCCTGCTGTTGGTTGTAATATGCTGCTTTAATGCTTTAAATAAGATTGGAAAAGCAGTTCCTCGTTAGAACTCCTGTGGGGTGAACACATGAAAGGGCAGAAGGAACCCACTAACCCTGCAGCCTCCACAATCAGCTCAGCCCCTGGAAGAAAAGTAATTAAAGTCATGAATCCTGGGCCGTGTCACGCATTAACAGCGGTGCCATTAGCTTGCCCAGCACAGCCCTCTCCCCAGCCCCAGGACAAAGAAGAGCTGATTTGCAAACAAGCACAAACTGCTTAGCTTTGGATTTACTGTCTGATAAGGAGCCATCCATCACGTTTATGGGGATATAATCACCTCTGATCACCAGGAGCAGCAGACAGAGCCACCAGGAAGCAGGCCCCCCTAGACCAGCTGGGCCTTTGGGCAGGGCCTACTGGGAAAGCCTCTGGAAAAGCCTTTGGAATCAGCAAGATGCAAGGCTAAGGCCACGAAAGAGGTGGGGAAAAAAAAATCTCCCCGTTCTCCGGGGGTCTTTTTACCAGCAAGATGTGCTCAGGCTGCAGTCTTTTCTCCTCACAAGAGACAGCTGGCAGACGTCAGGCGGAAAAGAACCAGCCAAGCACCAAGTGGAAAGTTGCCACTATGAGTGCGGTGGCGAGAGACATATGATGGGCCGGCCCCACCGCGCAGCAGTGATGCGCTGCTCAAAAGAGGCCGGATTCCACATGGCAGCCACGGTTCAAATCCCTGGCCTGGTCGGCCTGAAACATGCCAGATCTATGCACAAGTGCCCAGGATCCCACTGGCTGGAGGACGGGAGGAAGCAGATGGTGGTGTGATCTGATTCTGGGGAGGGCGCGCCTCCCTCTCTCTCCCCAATCCCTCATTTTACCTGTGCGTGCACATGCTCTATCATGAAGAAGGAAAAAACAAGCAAATGAGTGAGCTGCTCCTTCTGGTCTCCCAGTACACTAAGTCCCTGTTCTGCCTGATCTAGACCACGCCCCTAGTCCCCGGTCTGTCTGACCTAGACCAAATCCCTAGCCCCCTGTCTGACCTAGACCACGCCCCTAGTCTCCTGTCTGTCTGACCTAGACCAAATCCCTAGCCCCCTGTCTGACCTAGACCACGCCCCTAGTCTCCTGTCTGTCTGACCTAGACCAAATCCCTAGCCTCCTGTCTGACCTAGACCACGCCCCTAGTCTCCTGTCTGTCTGACCTAGTCCACGCCCCAAGTCCCCTTCTGTCTGACCTAGACCACGCCCCTTGTTCTCTCTGGACCTCAGCTACCTCCTTTATAACATGGTCAGGCTACATCAAGCTCTGACTTCTATGACTCTGAGGCCCACCAAAGCAGAGAAGCAAGGGCCAGGCTAGGAGAGCCAAGGGCTCAGGGCAGGAATGGCAGCTGTCTCGGGTGTGCCTGGTCTCCAGGGTGATGACAGCACAGAAGATGGCCAGGGACTCCTCCCAGCCCCCAAAGGGCTTAAGAAAAGTAAACCATCTCCCCTGGGAAAGATTCCTTTGGAAACTGATTATTTGGACCTGGAAGCGTGGGAACAACAAGGACTTTGGAGGCCAGTGGAGCTTTTGAATTCTGTCCTATAGGGACTTGGAGACTCAGGGGATTTTGAGAGCAGGGAAAAATCCACCCTATGTTTAAAGATGATTAGGGACAGAGAGGGTAGGGGAGACGGTGGGTTCAGTGTCTCCCAGTGGCCCTGAGGTGGCCCTCCATTCAGCCCTATGCATTCTCACAAAATTTGAAAATGAGAGTCTGCCCAAGGGCTTGTTTTTCAAGTATTTTTTTAAAGACTTAAAGGCATCCGAGTGCACTTGCACTAAGAGGTGCATTGGGCCAAAGGGAGCTCTAATGCCAACCTGAAATCGCTGCTCCTTATTAATGAGAGGAGCCAAGAATTGAGAATTCACCCTTTAAAAACTGGCTTTTCAACAGGAAATGCCAACAGCTCAACCTTTTGTGGGAACTATGCTACAGCCTCCTCCACCTCTGGAGCCCCACACTGGAAAGAGCCCCGCGGTGCCATCCTAGCCTGTTGATTGCTTGTGGAGAGTGCTCTGCGGTGACCTCTTTATCTGTCTGCTCCAGGAACCATCCTGCCCAGCACTCCTCCCAGAGCCCAGCTGGCTGAGCTGATGCCCTGAATGCCAAGCACTGGCCCGGCCTCCTCTCCTGCTTCCAGCAGCGGCATCTGGGCCTTTGTTTGGCTCCTGCCTGGCTCCTTGGCTGGCTCTGCTCCTGGCCGTGCACACAGAGTAGAGGAACAGCTTGGGACACCACAGTCGCAGGTGGTGACAGCTCCAGGGCTGAGCTCCCAAGCATTGTAGCCTCCTTTCCCACTTGGCTCTTTGGGTGGTCTAAACGTGGAGGGCAGTGCAGTGTGGACACCTCTGTGCACTCAGGACCCGTCAGACAACACCTGGCTCACAGCCTCACACACAAGGAACGTATGACACAGCAGCAGCTGTGTCTTTGGCCTCTGCCTCCAGTTCCTGGCACAGAGCTCCTGCAATCCTTGTAATCTCCTGAGCCACAGGGGTGCCGGAGCATCTTTCATTCAATATTGGTTCTTTGACTGTGGCTCCTGGCACATTGCTCTTAATCCCTTGGAATCCCTGGGTGATAGGAGTGTCCTTGATCCTAATATGGGATCCTGGGTGCTGATCACCAGAAGGACCAGGCCAGTTAGAAGCTTGGAACTTTCAACTTACCTTCCACCATCCTTCAGGGAGGAGAGAGGGGCTAGAGATTGAGTTAGCCATTGATCATGTGAGGCCAGTCAGGAGCATGGAGGTTAAGGTGGCTGGATTCCACATGGCTGATAGTATAGTTCAAGTCCCGGATACGATGGCTTGAAAAACATGCAAGGTACACCCGAAATCCTGAAAAAAAGAAGTGAGGAGAAGCGATTGAGGATCTCTCTCTCTTTCTTTCTCTCTTTCCCTCTCCCTCTCTCTCTCCCCGACAAGCACACACTCCCTTTAGCAAATTAAAATAATAATAATCAATCATGTGTAATGAACCTTCCATGAAAAGTCGTAGACCATGAAAGTCAGAGAGCTTCCAGCCTCGGGGCACACTCACATCGTAGGTGGGTGATGCAAACCAACTCAATGAAGATGGAGGACAGAAGCTCCTGTGCTTGGGACCCTTCCAGGTCTTGCCTTGTATAACCCTTCATCCAGCTGTGTATTTGCATCTTTATCGTTTCTTTGTAAGAAACTAGTAAACATGCTCCCCAAGTTTTGTGAGCCACCATATCAAATTATTGAACAAGGAGAGGGTCATGGGAACCCCTGGTTTGTAGCCAAGTGGGATAGAAGTGTGGGTCACTAAGTGACTTGGGGTTAGTGTCTAAAGTGGGGAGCAGCATTGTGTGACTGAGCCTTATCCTTAGAGTCTGAGTTTACTCCAGCTGCTGTCACCCTGTACCCAGAGGTGGCAAAAGCTCACAACAGAAGAAATTCAAAACTTCTTACATTCTAGTAGAGTTTGGGGGTGGGAGATGGACCAGGAGAAGGAGTCTTGAGGAAAAAGGAAGGAGTTAAAAGGACAGAAAAATTAAGTGGGGAGGAAATAGCCATTAAAGTAGAGAGAGTGACATGCACTGTCCTAAGGAATGTCCTTCTGGGGCTATCCCAAAGGTCTAAGACACATGATAATACTCTTGGACGGGAAATGGACACAAGGGTGCTTGGCAGGATTGAGTGTGGGGGGAGTGTCTAATGCCTGAGCTTTCTTCTGTTCCCACCCATCCTCTGAAGTTTAATCTTCTCACCAAATACTTTACAATCTCTCTGAACATCCCAGGACCCTCCTGTGCTCATGTCTCACTTTAGGGAGACAGTGGCCAAGCTGGGTATTCGCTGTGAGAGTAGAATAAGTAGCAACCTCCAGTTCTAGGAAACTCAGACAGGAGAATCTTCTATGATGTGAGCTAGGACACATCTTTGATGGCTAACAAAAATAATAAGGTAAAGCCCTTTAACCTCTCTCCTCCCACTCTTGGCTCACATTCCTGGTGAAAAGACCCAAAGCCTATTGTACGGTTCTATGAGAAAAGGGGAGAGGCTGCCATCTTGGATCTCCAAACTTTGATGTAGAGTCCAGCTGTGCCTGAATCATCTCTAAGGTCCCACAGAGTCAGAGGTGGACCCACCCTCACTGTTGAACTACTAAGGGCATCCAGGGGCATAGTTCACAGAGATCAGAACAGATTCTCAGAGCCAAATTGATTTGGTATGAGCAGCTGGAACCTGGTTCTAGAATCTACTTGGGAGCTGTATTGAGCACTCCTCTTCGGGTACACAGTTTTCAAACAAAGATAATGTTTTAATGTGTTTTTTTAAAGAATTATTTAACTTTTTTATTTTTAAATTTGCTGTTAGATATATACACTCACCAGATAGATAGTGGGGTAGTGAGAAAGCAAGCTGCTACGTCCAGTACTCAAACCAAGGTTGGCCGTGTGGATGTCCAGTGCCTTAACCACCACACCCTGCTGGCCCCCACAAAGGTGACATATTAATCAGTTTGGGCTGCTATAATCAAATACCAAAGACTAGATGGCTTAAACAACATTTATATCTGACAGTTCCGGATGCTGAGTTCAGGACCAAGGTTCTGGCTAAATTGGCTCCTATTGAGGATTCTCTTCCTGGTTTGCAGATGCCACCTTCTTGCTGTGTCCTCACATAGTAGAGAGAGAGATCATCTCTCCTGTACCTCTTCTTACAGGGACACTGATTCCAGTTACAAGGACTTCTTTCTCATGAACCAATATTCTCCCAAAGGCTCCATCTCCAAATACCATTGTACTGAGGATTGGGGCTTCAACATAAGAATTTCGGGGAGATACAAATATTCAACTCATATCAAACAGCTTTGGAGGGAGATATGTTGGAATAAAGAGTTCTGGGGAAGATCCAGTAGGTGATGTAGTGGTTAAGGTGCTGGACTCCCACATAGTTAACCATGGTTTGAGTCCCGGTCCTGACAGCTTGAAACTCATGCTGAGTGAGTGTGCATGTATGCCCAAAATCCCAAGAGAAGAATGGAAGATAAGGGACTGTGGCATAACCATTCCCCCTAAGGGGGTGATTTCTCGCTTTCTGTCTCTCTGTCTCTCCAGCGAGCACATGTACCCTATAGCAAAAATCTCTTAAAAAAAAAAAAAAAAAAGAAGAAGAAGGAAAAAAAAAAAGAAATCTGAACACCTGTTCAAGCAAAGGGCCTTGCCAGATGTCAGGCTGCCTGTGGCTGCAAGGCTTAACAGCTGGGACCCATGGCTCATACCCTCCTCCACTCACCTTTGGACTCTCAGGTTTGTTCTTGGGATTTTGAGACAAACTCGCACTCCTCCCCACCCTATGCAGACACCTGTTCAAGCAAAGGGCCTTGCTGGATGTCTGGATTCCTGGGGCTACAGGGCTTAACAGCCAGGACCTTTGTCTCATCCTCTCCCTCACTCACCTTTGAACTCTCAGGACTTCTGTGTTTTGTATAGTGCGAGGCAAATGCGTACCACGTGGTCTCTTCTTTGTTACTGAGTTGAAGCTCAGTAACTCAGTTTTAGGTGTACCAGTTCTTTAGAAACAGGGAGGACTTTGGGTCACCCAGGACCAGTGTCAACAGTGTAAGGGGCTGGTGAGCAACAAGGAGGCAGAACAGAAGAGAGATTGCCAATTTCCTACTCTTCCACACCTTAGAATGCTCAGAGATACCTTGAATAATTTAGGAAGAAATTTATAGATGAACAGGTGACTAGGAACAATTGCAGAGGCACAAGAAATATAAGCAACCAATAAAATGTCTCTCCCCCAAGGGAAAATACAATTTTGCATCACCCAAAGACAACACAATGGAAGTCGTGGAAATGTTGGATAACAATTCAGTATACTTGTAGTGACCAAACTAAATGAGATGCAAGAGAAATGAGACAACGAGCTCCAGGAGATGAAGAAGTTCTTTTACAATTTGAAAGAAGAAATAGACACCATAAAAAAGAATCAAACTGAATTGTTAGAGATGAAGAATGTAATACAGGAAATCAAAACCTCCCTTGTAAGTATTAAAAGTAGATTAGATCACGCAGAAGATCGAATCACAAATGTAGAATAAAAAACCTCTGAGCTAGAAAAAGTATCAAAAAGACTGAGAAAACAACTAAGAAAAATGAGGATAATATATGAGAAATACTAGATACCATCAAGCAGCCAAATATCCAGATAATTGATATTCCAGAAGAGGAATAAAATAATAAAGGTATTGATTATGTATTCCATGAAATTCTGGAAGAAAACTTTCCAAACCTAGAGAAGCATTCAAATATCCAGACCAAAGAAATACATACAGCAGTTAGCATAATGGCTGTCACTGGACTTCCATGTAGTTGACCATGGTTCGAGTCCCAGACCCAGTGGTTTAAACTCACGCTGGGTGCGTGTGCATGCGTGCCCAAGATCCGGAGAGGAGAAGGGATTACAGCATGGCCATCCCCCTGGGGGGTGATTTCTCGCTTTCTGTCTCTCTGTCTCTCTGTCTTTCTGGTGAGCGCACACACCCTATAGCGAAAACCTCTCAAAAAATAAATAAATAAAATACATAGGACCCCAAATAGAATCAACCCGAGAAGATCCTCTACAAGGCACATCATAGCCAGGTTAGCCAAAAATCACAAAGAGAAGATACTAAAGTTGGCAAGAGGGAAACCTAAAGTTACTTCAAAGGTTATCCCATCAGGCTAATCAGACCTCTCATCAGAAACAATACAGGCAAGGAAAGAATGGGGAAATTTAGTCAAAGTGTTAAATGAAAAACAATTTGAGCCAAAAATACTATACCTGGCAAGATTATCCTTCATATAGGAAAAAAAAAAAAAGGATAACATTCCCAGGTAAACAAAATCTGAAAGAATTTATCAACCCCAGACAAGCTCAAAAAAGAGGTTCTGAAGGTAATGTTGTACCAGAAAACCAAAAAGTCAGGTGGATGGTTATAAGAGAACAAAAAACAACGAAGAAAATGGCTCACTCAATGATAGGAACATGTCCAGAAATATTGGTAATAACATTGAATGTTAATGGATTAAATTCTCTAATCAAGAGACACAGACAGGCTGAATGAATTAAAAAAAAAAAAAAAAAAAAAAACCAGAAATCCTCTATTTGTTGCCTATAAGGAACACACCTTATGGATAAAGACATACACAGACTAAAAGTGAAGGGCTGGAAAAAAACATTCCATGCAAATAGACATCAAAAAAAGGGCTGGTGTTGTAACACTGATACACTGATTTCAGACAAAATAGGCTTCAAAACAAAAATTGTAAGAAGAGACAAAGAAGGGCATTATATAGTAGTAGATAGGCTAATTCATCAAGAAGACATAATATTTATAAATACCTATGCATCCACCTCAGGAGCACCTAAATATGTGAAGGAAAGACTGTTGGAGCTAAAAGGAGAGATAGGGTGAAACAATATAATTGTTGGGAATCTCAGCACCCCATTATCTCCTTTAGACAGGTCAGTAAGAAAAAAAAAAAAAAGCAGAAAGATACAGGACCTAAACGATACTATAAATCAAATGGACTTGACAGACATCTGTAGAACTTTCCACCCTAAGACCACAAAATAAACATTTTTCTTACCCTGGCATGGAACCTTTTCAAAGACTGACTATATTATAGTACACAAAACAAACTTTTACAGATTCAAAGGCATAGAAACAATATCTAGCATCTTCTCTGACCATGATAGTTTAAACTCAATATTAATTTCAAGAAACACCCTCAAAAATACACAAACACATGGAAACTAAACAACTTACTTCTGAATGACTTCTTAACTACCAAAGAAATTAAGTCTGAAATTTAAAAATTTATGGAAACAAATGATAATGAGTACACAAGTTTCCATAATCTATAGGACACAGCAAAAGCAGTCATAAGAGGGAAATTCATAGCAATTAGTGCACATAAGAAAAAGTTGGAAAGGTGGCAAATAGATAACCTAACATCATGCCTCAGGGAATTGGAAAAACAACAACAACAAATGCCAGGCAAAAAGAAATAACAAAAATTCAAACAGAAATAAATGAAAAAAGAAAACTATACAGAAAATAAATTAAATCAAAAGCTGGTTCTTTGAAAAGATGAATAAAATTGACACACCATTAGCTAGACTGATAAAAAAGAATAAAGAGAGAAACCAAATAAGTCAAATACTCAATGAAACAGGCAACATTACATAACAGACACAACAGAAATACAAAACATTAGAGGACAGATGCAAAAATTCTCAACAAGATACTTGTCTGAAATGAGTACTGCACCTTCAGCCCTTTTTTGATTTCCATTTGCATAGAATATTTTTTCCAGCCCTTCACTTTTAGTCTATGTATGTCTTTATCCATAAGGTGTGTTTCTTATATGCCAACAAGCAAGAGAACATGGAGGAGATGGACAAATTCCTGGATGCATATAATCTACCAAGATTAAATCAGGAGGACATAGAAAACCTGAATAGACCCATAACTAGCCAGGAGATTGAATCAGTAATAAATAACCTCCAAAGGAAAGCCTAGGTCCTGATGGCTTCACTTCTGAATTTTACAAAACTTTTAAGGAAGAATTAACTTCCATTCTACTCAAATTATCCTAAAGATCCAAAAGAAAGGAAACTCTCAAATTCATTTTATGAAGCCTCCATCATCCTCATTCCAAAAACAGATAAAGATATGACAAAAAAGGAAAACTACAGGTCAATATCTCTGATGAATATAGATGCAAAAATTCTTAACAAGTTACTTGCAAATTGTATCCAACAACATATAAAAGAAATTATTCATCACGACCAGGTAGTCTTTATTCCAGGGATGTAAGGGTGATTCTCATATGCAAAGCCATAAATATGATACACCATATTAACAGAAAAAAATGATAATATGATCATTTCAATTGATGCAGAGAAAACATTTAATAAAATACACCATCCTTTCATGATTAAGACTCTCAGCAAGATTGGTATAGAAGGGTCATTTCTTGACACAATAAAATCATATATGAAAAACCTATAACTAACATTATACTGAATGGAGAAAAGATAATAGCTTTTCCACTAAAAGCTGGTATTAGACAAGGCTACCCACTTCTCTACTGCTTTTTTTTTTTTTTTTTTTTTTTTTTAGAAGTTTTTGCTGTAGGGTGCATGGGCTCATAGGCTTGCCAGAAAGACAGAGGGACACAGAAAGACAGAAAGTGAGAAATCACCGCCCAGGAGGAATGGCCATGCCACAATCCCTTCTCCTCCATTCTCCTCTCAGGATTTTGGACATGCATGCACATGCATCCAGCATGAGTTTAAGCCACTGGGTCTGGGACTCAAACCGTGATCGACTATGTGGGAGTCCAGCGACACAGCCATTACACCAACTGTTAGTACCTCCACTGCTTTTTAATATAGTGCTGGAAATCAGCCAACACAACCAGAAAAGAGAATAATATAAAAGGCATTTGAAAAGGCAAAGAAGAGTTGAAAATATTTTTATTTGCAGATGATATAATGATATACTTAGAAGACCCAAAGATTTCCATGAAAAAACTTCTCAAAGTAATAAATGAATAAAGTGGCAGGATACAAAATCAATATCCAAAAATCTATAGCATTTCTATATACGAATAACAAGTTGAATGAAGTAGAGCTGAAGAAAGGAATCCCTTTTACCATAGCCACAAAATGTATAAGATGCCAAGATATAAACCTAAGGAAATCAAAGACCTTTACAAGAAAACTATGAAAATCTTTAAAAAGATATTGAAAATGACACAAAAAAGTGGAAGGATATCTCATGTTCCTAGATTGGAAGAATTAATATAATCAAATGGCAATTTTATCCTAATTAATTTACATATTTAATGCAATTTCAATCAAAATACAGAGACATTCTTCACAAATCTAGGAACGACTATCATAGAATATGTCTGGAATTATAAAAGACCTCGTATTGCCAAAGCAATCCTGATCAAGAAGAGTGGAGTGGGTGGCATATCACTCCCTGACCCCAAAATATACTATAAAGCTGTGATAATCAAAACAGCATGGTATTGGCACAAAAACAGACAGGTGGACCAATGGAGTAGAATAAAGACCCCAGAAATAACCCTAAAGCTTACAGCCAACTGATTTCTGACAAAGGATACCAGTCAATCCATTAGGAAAAGGAAAACCTCTTTAGCAAATAGTGCTGGAAAAATGGTTTCCACCTGCAAAAAGGTAAAACTGAATCCCCATCTTTCACCATTAACAAAAAATAACTCAAAATGGATCAAAGATCTGAACCTAAGACCTTGAACTATAAAACTATTGGTGGAAAACACTGGGGAAACTCTAGGAGATATTGAGGTAGGCAAAAACTTCTTAAATAAGACTCTCAAAGCATGGACAATAGTCCCTAAAATAGACAAGTGGGACTATATCAGATTAGGACATCTCTGTACAGCAAAGGCCACAGTAATAAGTGTAAATCGACAACCCTCAGAATGGGAGAATATTTTTGTAAAATATGCCTCAGATAAGGGACTGATAACCAGAATACACAGGGAACTCAAGCAACTTACCAAAAAAAAAAAAAAAAAAAAAAAAGATTAACCCAATTAAAAGATGAGAAAATGAGCTGAACAAAGGAAGACATACAAACAACCAAAAAGCTTATGAGGAAATGCTCAACATCCCCCATCACAATGGAGATACAGATTAAAACCACAGTGAGATACCACCTGACCCCTATTAGAATGACAAAGATGTTGGCAGGGTTTTGGTGAAAGGGGAACTCTCCTACACTGTGGGTGGAAACGTAAATTAGTTCAGCCACTGTGGAAAATAATTTCGAGGTTCCTCAAAAATCTACAAATTTGATCTAGTAATCTTACTTCTGGGTATCTACCCAAAGGACAGGAAAATGCTGTCGGAAAAACATCAATGTTTATTGCAGCATTGTTCACCATTGCTAAGACATGGAACCAACCCAAATGTCCACAGATGAATGAATTGAAAAGTGTGGCACATATACTCTATGGAATACTATTCAGTCATAAAAAACAAGACCTTGGCATTTGATAGAAAGTGGTCAAATATGTAAGATTTATTGCTGAGTGAAGCAAGCCCAGCTATAAAAGAAAGATATTGTATGCATCCACTTAATATATACCGACTATCTGCACTCTAGAGATTGAAATATTGGAGGGCATAAAAACAGTGAAAATAGCTATGGATGCTGAAGACAGTGGGGAATGGTAGTGGGGGGAGTAGGGAAGAGTGTAGAAAATGATAACACAAGAACAATAGAGAGGCATGACACTTGTGGGACACGGAAATGGTTTATTATCTGTTGATGATAACATGTATAGTATTCTCAACTGGACTGGCCTGAAAAGTATTTTATGTTGGGTAAATTCTCTCTATAAGCCAAATGATATTTAGTGACTAAATGTCTAAAAATAATAATAATGAGATTAAATAATAATAATCTCAAAAAAATGAAAAATTATTTGATGATGATATGAATAGTAATGTCTTTGTCTTGACTGATATGCATGGTAATCATGCTGGAAAAAGAAATGTTATACACTGTAAAGATATATGTGATTAAATGTAATATAAAATTAAAAAAAAATAAAAAATAAAATTTTAAAAAAGAGTTCTGGGAAAATCCAAGTTAAATTTCATTTTTCTTTTTTTTTTTTTGAAAGAGATTTGTAAACATTTATTTATGGTAGATTGCCTACATGTATATGTAAGACAATAAGACAATGAAAAAGGAGCACCCTCCGACAGGGGTTGGTCACACCACAACCCCTTCCTCCAGTCTTCCCGTTTACTAGACTTGAGCACTTGCACATGTGCCCAGCATGTTTCAGGCTGACTGGGTCAGGATTCAAACCACAATTGCATATGGGATCTGGCTTCTCACGAGCAGGCATTGCCACTGTGCCATGAAACCAGCCCCCAAGTTAAATTTCTCACTGCCTGGAAGAAAAGGGTTAAAAAGACCAGTGAGTAGAAGAGGAGACAGGAGAGATCTGAGTATAGGCCATGGAAGAGGAGGCACAGACTCCTGGAAGGCTCATTCCAATCTCAGCATGCCCCAGCCAGGAGTTTGCTTGGAAAAACTGACAGTGTTAGCCAACAACCTCAGGCTTCCTGAATTGCCTAAGGGCCTTCCAGAAACTTCATAATCAGAGTGAGTAAAAGAAATAAAAAAACAGAGGCCATACAAGGAGATTTGAAAAAGTTCATGGCAGGTGGCATTTAAGTACAAGTTTATTTTGGTACCAAAAAAAATTTTTTTTGGGGGGAGGGGTTTTTTTGCTATAGGACGCGTGCACTCACCAGACAGAGAGAGAGGCAGAAAGTGAGAAATCACCCCCAAGGGGATGGCCACGCCGCAATACCTTCTCCTCCATTCTCCCCTCGGGACCTTGGTCCTGTATGCACACGCACCCGGTGTGAGTTTTAAAGCCACTGGGTCCGGGACTTGAACCGCAGCCGACTACATGGGAGTCCGCTGACATAACCATTACGCTAACCACTGGTCCAGGTACCAAAAATGTTTTAAACCCATGCATAGTTTGTTCAGAATCTGCATTCTCCATGAACTTTTGCAGACCCCTCACTATAGAAATTTGAAAGCGAATCCTGCTGCAAGCTCAGGTCTTAGAGATGGAACAGGGCGGAACGGGAAGCTCCAAACCATCCTTGAGGGCAGGGACCCTGAGGCCCAGCACATGGCTCCACTCTCCCATTTCCCATTACTACTATACAAATAGGATGATGTTCCAGACGAGCTGCATGTAGCCTGTTTTGGCACTGGAAAAGAGGTGGGCTACTTGGGCTAGGTTAGGGTCACAGGTCAGAGCAAATAGGAGGCCTTAGTGGGGCTCAAAACTGCCCCACAGCCCCTGGGCTCACCCCTCAGCCGGTGGAACCAGAGGTCAGATGGTCCCACCAGACCAGAGGTCAGACGGGTGCAAATCCCAGACCAGGGGCAGCAGGTCCCTATGCCTCCCCAAGCAGGTCCTGCTTTAGGACTCAGAGGCAGACATCTGATGCAGGCAGAGATCAAGGCCCTTGTGATGAGCCAGGAGTTCTAGGTGAGGTATGAGGGTGAGAGGAGTTGTGCCCCACTCTTAGAGCCTGGCAAAGCCTGCAGGCTATTGGGACAAATCCTCACCCGTTCCAGGTGTCAACAGCACCATGGCTGATTCAATATCCATTGAATTTCTGCTGCTATTTGTGCTCACCTCTAGACTCCACACAATGGAGGGGAAGGCCCCAGGGAAGAGCCCTGGAGACAAGACTTGAAAACCTCAAAGGGATTGTTTTCCATGGATGGAATGTAAAGTTCTCTGATTAAAAAAAAAAAATAAAAATAAAAATAAAATTAAAAAAAATATATATAGTATATATCATGATGAGGACTTGATGTATAATGTGAAATTAATCTGAAAAAAATGCAATGATGAAGACGTTTTTCAATGACTGTTCTTATAAAAATCTCTTAGAAATACTTTGCTATGTCATTGATGTAAGTGACCCAGTTATGTATCAAAGGTGATCATAAAACTGCCTTTGGGCCAGCTGGTGGTGTGGTGGTTAAGGCTCTGGATCCCACATGGTAGACGTGGGTTTAAGTCCCAGACTCAGCAGCTTGAAAAACATAACAGGCAAGTGTGCATGTATATCCAAAACCCCAAAAAGAGAAACAGAGGCAATGGGATTGCAGTGGGCTTTCTGACTCTCTCTCTCTCTCTCTCTCTCTCTCTCTCTCTCTCTCTCTCTCTCTCTCGCCAATGAGTGCATGTGTCCTCCAGAAAAAAAAAAAAAAAAAAAAAAAAAAAAAAAAAACTGCCTTTTATGGAAAGTGGGTCTAGTTAACTCAAATAGCTCTTTGTTTTGCTGTGGTCTGTATAGGGTTTCTGTCTGAGTTTGAGAGCAGCCTCTGGGACGAAGCATTTCATTCTGCGTAAAAGAGGAGAGGACAGCCACTGAGGTCAGGCATTCGCTGAGGACAGGAAGTTAGAAAAACACTCCGAAAAATGAACGAGAAACAGAACTTCTAGAATGATCTTTATATAGTTTGCTGTGATGTGAACCACCATATGTCTCTCCACTGTGAGGTCTCCCATACATTCCACTTTGCTCACTAATGCTATTACATAGGCGATTTCTTTTTGCACTTGGCTCTTGAGGGGGAAAAAAAAAAAAAAGAAAAAGAAAAAAACACAAAGGATGTTCCCAGAGTACTGTGGCCAGGGCTGTTGACATCTGGCCCCAGGGATGTACCATGAAGTCACTCAGTGCTAAGGCAGCCTGAATGGTCCTGAAGACCCTCCTGAGGAGGGGACGGGGCTGACGAGGGCCGGGGTGGCAGATATGACAATAACATTCTGAGAACAGAGAAGCCAAAGCACGTTGATCTGTGACATACTGAAGCCAGCACCTGCTTGCTGCCCTGTTTTCTCCATGCAAGGGATGAGCTTTGATTCTCAATGCGAAAGCCAGGAGAGACCTGGAAAACAACACAACCAAAATGCAGAGGAAGTTTGCCGTGGGGAAAAATAAATAACAACAGGCTCTCACGGCAAGCTCTGCTCTGAAGCCCACCCGTTCACCCTGGATCTTAAGTAAGCCTTCCCTAGAAAAGAAAACATGTATATGGATGTATAAAAGCAAATGAAATCCTCCTGGGAAGCCGGCTTGCCCTGCCCGTGCTCAGTCCCGTGTCACCCTCTGACTCTCCCAAGCTTTATACAACGGGCAATAGCAAGAGAAGACTGTAATTAAAGCAAGGCTGGCTGATGCTGCTCTTCAAATTAAACTCTTCTAAAAAAAAAAAAAAACATTTTCAATAAAGAGAGGCTAAACTCAGCATGCGTTATTCATTACTGTAGCACTTTTCTTCCAGGAGGATTAACAAATGTGAAGTATCAGGCCTAGGAATTTTGATCAAGCGAAGTATTTGAAAGGGTTTTGTTCCCTCCCTCTTTCATTACAATTGCAGTACTGTGATTCACTCCGGCATACACACACATGCTGGGTCACTTCTACCGATGGGGATAATACGGCCCTCTGTAGGAATACCATTTTGGGGCTCAGCAGAAGAAAAGCCATGCATATAAAAATATCTATGAAAATGGCTCTGTACATACAGATATTAAGAAAGCAAGTACTCTTCCATGGCTGGGGTGGCAGTCTTGAACTTGGGAACACGAGAAAAAGACATTTATTGGCTCAAGGAAGCAGAGCGCAGTTTGTGGATATAACATGTGGGAAGCCGGAGAAAAAAAAGCCAGGCAGGCCCTACCTACCAGGCTGCCGTGTAGGCCTCTCTCCAAGCAGCTGAAATGAAGGACCGGAACCCAGTGCTTGAGAAGAAGCCCCGGAGAGGACAGCTGCTGTCTGCAGCCTGAGCTTTTGTGTTCCCAACAATGACCCCCTCGGGAGTCAATGACTAGAAAGGAAGGGAAGGGAAGGGAAAGGAGGGAGAGAAGAGGAAGAGAGCAGAGGGCAAGAAAGAGGGGAAAAAGGCAGGTGAAGGGAAAGGAGGACGCATCACATAGGCCATTTGTCACACAAGAGAGGAAACCAATTCAAGTCAGCTTAATAAATAAAAAAGCATGTGTCGTCAAGCCAGAGGGGATGGTGCTGGAAGGTGCTAGATGATGAAACAGGATTCGTGAATATGCATATAGGTAGGCCTCAAGAAAACTCTGGAAACAAGGAACTAGAAAATCTTCAAAAACCCAGGGAGGATGGAGAGCAGCTGCTGGGCGTGTCTGTCTGAGGTCACCGGTGGCCTGCGTGGAAGCAGTTTGGGGGAAGCAATTCTGCCTATAGTGTTAAAAGCCAACGTTTCACGGGATGAGGAGGTCTAGGGCAACCCTGACATATTTTGGCTGGGAATGGGAAAGGAGAGGAATCACAGCTGGAGAGCATAGGGACCTTAAGGGAACCCTGTACCCCCGGAAAGACTAGAACACACTCAAATGATTCTGGCAAAGAGCCAGTGGAGCAAGGGTGATGGATCCTGAAGTGGCACGAGGGACAGTGGCTTTAGGAAAGAGAAGGGGCAGCTCTTCCATTTGAACAAGGCCAATCAGAGCCTATAATTGAAGCCCTGGAAACCCACTTAAGTTTGTGTGTAGGGGAAATATTTGGAGTACAGGGATACTTATGTAGATCATGAGTGTAGGCTGAGTGGATGTATTACAGCAATGAACTAATGAATGAATAGCCAACATGTCTGGCAACAGATGCACGAACTGGGCCTGTTATTGTTTATAAGATTTGTCCTAAGATAGGCACCTGTGCCCCTGGGCTATTTGGTATCTCAAGTAACAGCACCCATCTATTACCACATGGAAGTAGGCCATCGAGCTACCCACAAGCAAGCCAAATTTCTCCAGAACATTTCAAATGAATTATAAAAGCTGGAGGAGCATGATGAAAGTCCCTAGAGCTGCAACAGAGCCCGGGTGGTCTGAGGGCTGTTGTTTTAAGCAGAAGCAGCAGGCGACATGCCTGTGAGCTGAGCTTCTCTGTCCTCCCTGCCTTCCCATCTCTCCTCTTACCTTCCTGCTTTTGGTTGTGTCCAACAGCAGGGCAAATACTGCCTCTGCTAGAGTCAGGGCACCCCCCCTGTGAGTTCTGGGGTCCAGATGAAAGCCCACTAGAATAACTGGGCCGTTGAATTTCTAATTAAATCACTCCCAAAAGCCTTTCTGTTTCCAGCTACTGAGATCATTAAGACTCAGATAATGGGACATCTCTTCCCACTTAGGGCCCATGAGTAAGTGAAGGAGAGCAAGCGGCCCCTCTACTACTTCACTGAAAAGAAGTAGGGAGGAAAGGTCACCGACTAAAGCCCCAGAGTTTTTGTTTCAGAACTGTCTCCTGAACATGGAAGATCTGGGGCATGGAGAATGGATTCACCAAGGCTTGCTTATAAACCGAATCAGCATTCATTTGTGCACCCATCCTAGTGACTCCCAAGTTCTGGAATTTAACATTCTAGAAAGTTCCATCCCTAATCCATCCATAGCCAGGGCGCTTGTGAGATCTTTAGAACCTGAAAAGGCTTAGAGAAGCTGTGAGGGCTGCTTGCCAGGAAAAATGAACTCTGCTAGGGACAGTCCAGTTTGTGTTGCTGATCCCCCACCCTGCCCCAGCTGCAGAGCACATGCTGACTCAGGCTAACATGACCCACAGGTCCTGAACAGTGGAGAATTTTGACAATGACTAGACAATCAGAAACACGGACGTTCACCAAGATGATCCTAGCACTCAGCCCTGTGGTTAGGGACTGGCTGCCGCACCCACAGGTGGTGGAAAACAGGGAGCATCCTGGGCCCTGAACATTTCCTGGTTAGGACTCCATTATCCTCACCAAGGGCCATGCCAGGGAGCATGGAGAAAATGAAGTGCCCCATGGTCCGCCTGTCCGACTCCAATCTGAGTCCTAGCCCCCTACCCCCAATCATGTTTACCTGCTTAGAAATTAGATTGCCTCAAGGAATTGATATCTAATAAAGAAAAGCAATTGGATCTGGGGGTTCTGGGCATGAACAGAAAGTTAAGAGCAGCCCCTGAAATGTGAACAGACCGGCACTGTCCTTTCCTCAAAGGACAACAGCAGAAAGGTCATTACCACAAATGAGGAGTGTCGCCAAATGCCTGTACACATAAGACAAACTGTTTCACTGGTTTTGTTAAAATCATTCACACTTGAGACTCCTGAAATATTCAGACAAGAAGCCATTTTAAAGCTGAGATGTGTCCTGGCCTGTTCAAGGAAGCTATGCTCTAAATTCCATCGTCTAGACTCCTGAAATATTCAGGGCGACCTCTGTCTTCTCTCTGTCTCTGGCTGTCTGTCTCTCTGTCTCATACTCTCTCTTTAAATTTTTAATTTTTAAAAAATTTTTCAACCTCTTCTCCTCACCTTGGGACTTTTCTTTCACTTGCTAATTTCAGAAGCCATTTTAAAACTGAGGTATGTCATGGCTGGTTCGTGTGACACGCTAGTGTGCCACGCAGTTTTCATTTTTCACATGTTAAAAAAAAATTTTTCCCCTCTTTTTTTGGTAGCATTTTTCTATTTTTTTTCTTTTTGCTTATATTTTTTTAACCTTACTTTCCCACTCTAAGCTTCACTCTCCACACACTGAATATCTAGATAGGCCTAGGTGCACAGTAGCCAAGCATCTGAATACTTTTAGAGTCATTGAAATCCTCAACGCTTATTGAACCTCCTGCTTTAATGAAGAAATTTCCTTTTATAAATCTGAACTCCTAATCTTTCTGTGGATACCACATAGTGAAGCACAGTGGAGGATAGACTTGATCAAAAAATGACCAGAAACAACTGCAGAAGCACAAGAAACATGAGAAATCAAGAAAAAAATCTCTCCCCTAAGGGAAAAGAAACATCCCTCATCATCCACAGACAGTACAGTAGAACTCATGGAAATGTCTGATAGAGAATTCAGAATATTCATAGTGACAAAACTAAACGAGATGCAAGAGCTGAGAGACGATGAACTCCAGAGGATGCAGGGGAAAAGAGAGCGAGTTCCAGGAGGTGTTGAAGTTCTTCCATGATCAGAAAGAGGAAATACACACCATAAAAAAAGGATCAAATGGAGCTATTAGAGATGAAGGATGCCATTCAGGAAATCAAAACCTCCCTTGAAAGTATTAAAAGCAGATTAGTCCATGCAAAAAATTTAATCTAGGATGTGGAAGGCAAAACCTATGATCTAGGAAAAAAAAAAAAAACAAAAAAAAAAACAATGAAAAAAACTGTGAAAATAACCCCCCAAAAATGAGAATACTATACGAGAAATACTAGACAGCATCTGGATAATCGGTGAGGAAACTAATAAGGGCATTGATAATCTATTCCATGAAATCTTGGAAGAAAACTTTCCAAACCTAGAGAGGCATTCAAATACCCAGACCCAAGAAATACAAAGGACCCCTTATAGAATCAGCCCAAGAAGATCTTCTCCAGGGCACATCATAGCCAGACTGGCCAAATCTACAAAGACAAGATACTAAAATTGGCAAGAGAGAAACGTCAGGTTACTTATAAAGGTTATCCAGTCAGACTAACATCAGACCTCTCATCAGAAACGATGCAAGCAAGGAGAGAATTGGAAAATATATTCAAAGTGTTAAGTGAAAACAGTTTCAGTCAAGAATACTATATCCAGTGGGAACCAGCAGTTAGCGTAATGGCTATGTCGCTGAACTCCCACGTAGTCGACCGCGGTTCACATCCCGGACCCGGTGGCTTAAAACTCAAGCCGGACGCGTGTGCGTGCGTGCCCAAGATCCCCAGAGGAGAATGGAGGAGAAGGGATTGCAGCGTGGCCATCTCCCCTGGGGGTGATTTCTCACTTATCTGTCTCTCTGTCTCTGTCTGTCTGGCGAGCGCACGCGCCCTGTAACAAAAACCTCTCCATAAGAAAATAAAATAAAATAATAACCTAGACTTTTCCAGCCCAGCATTGTAATCAGTAGAGACTTCAAAAGAGCAACCACACCAGAGGATTATTTTGAGAAAGATGCTGAAGGAAGAAAAAGAGACTGATCTTTGCTAGCAGATAGTGTATCACAAAATACGTGGTAGATTTTAAACAGTTCGATGAGTTAACATGTAAATGTTTTCTCAAAAATATTTAAAACCATACTGTTTCTGTTGTTATAGAGTCACAAACAAAATTATAAGAAATATTTTGAACATTATCTTTAAAATTCAATATTCTGAAATTTTGAAAGTTGTTTATTAACTATCAAGAACTGGAGTATGAACAAAAATTTTTTGATATATAAAGTAAATGTTTGTGGGAAAATGTAAAGATAAATAAACAAATGGAAAAAAGAAAAAAAAATCCTTCACACTCAATAAAGTGGGAACAGAAAGGGATTCAGAGTTCTGGGACCCTCCTAACCCACTGGGTTGTGGATTGTTTCCCTCAGCAAGTGACTTCAAGGGAGGAGAACTGGGGTGCTGCGGCTGTGTTCAGCCCCCGAACAGTGCCTATTGTTGCCACAGTGTTCTAAGCTCACAGGTGCCTCTCTGGAGCCAACTGAAGACTCTGAGCAGCGCGGTGACCCATCCTTGTCCCCTGCCTCCCAATCTCCCATCCATCACAGGACCTGAAAAGAGACTAGCGAGAACCCTAAAGCCTGCCATCTGAATGTTCCAAAAGAGTGTGTAGGGTGTGGGGTTGTGCATGGGTCACAAAAGCTGTGTAACCTGTGGCCTTAGCCAGCTCAGTTATATCACATGATAGGGGACCTGGAGAGGAGCATCACCATGGTAACCAAGGTTCAGGAGGCCCTATGGCTCAGAAACCTCTCCTGTGGTACCATTCCTAGCAGACCCCCTTAACACCCACCATGCAAGCAAAAGGGCAAGGGTCACCAAGAGAATCTTGGCAGAACCCTCCTTCCTCCTGGCCCCACCTTCCGCTCTCACACTCCCTGTGTCCCATCTCTCCTGCCCCGTCCCCAGCCTTTCCCTTTCTCCTAAGCACTAAGTGTTTCTTGAGGTCCCATCATTCATCTTAGAGAAAAGTTCCCAATTAATAGATTATATTTAAGACTACGAAGAGTCGTCTGAGGCACTGCACTGCCCTACAGAGATCACTTCATTTCACGCCCTAGAAAGTCCAACAGTGCTTATGACAGGCACTGCCATTGTGCCCACTTCACAGATGAGGAAGCTGAGGTTCACAGAGTCTAGTACTTGTCCAAGATCACTGGCAGCCAGGGCTGACCCCAGGCCATCTGGCCTTGAGCTCTTCACCACTTTCCTTTTCCTTATTACAACTCCCAGAGCATTCGAGTGCTAAATTCAAGTACTCTGGAGGAAGAGAATGCCAAATGACCCCAAGCCTTAATCACTGAAAATGATTTTGCACAGGGCATGTATACGATGGCATCTTTGGGGAGAAACCCTCCCAGGACTGACTGTCATTGCTCACTAAGGAATCCTTTATTTCTCCTGTTGCTAACCTGCAGGCGGGTGTATCACATCTAAGCCATCCTGTCACTACTACCCTGTCTTCCATGTGTTCCTTTTCCAGGGCCCCCTGCCCTATGAGGTAGCTGTCACTGTTTTGACAAGTAGTTTTCCAGTCTTTCCTGCTGCCAAGGGACACATGCACAGTGGGATTCTGGGGAGGACCGTTAGATGCCTACTAGGAGAATGGATCATCAGGCTTCTAGCTCACAGCCCCAGGTAGGCCAGCTAGAGCCAGCTGTCCTCAACCACAGATGCTGTCCCAGCTGCCTTCAGGGATCCAGGAACTTCTCGGCCAAGCAATTCCTCAGTTGTTTACTAGAGCGTCTAGCTTTGGATGCCATCTTTCTCTTGGGCACACCATCCTGTGACACAGACACAGGGACTAACCTCTCCTGGCCTCCAGGGCCTAGGGCAGTTCATGCTCCCACATGCCCACGATCTTGTGGCCACATGGTGGCTCCATTTCACTCAACAGGTCTGCAAGGACACCTGCAGCAGTGGGCATTGAAGATGGTGGTAAGAAATCCCCCCAGCTCCCTGCTCAGAGCCAAGAGTCACTGGAGGAGACAGTGAGTGGGCTGGCCATGCTGTGGGCAGAAACAGCGACAGGTTGTTAGGGCGAGTTCTGGTCCCAGTCTGCCCCCTGGCAAGCTGTGTGACCTCAAGCCTTGTTTCCCACTTGTGGAATGAGGGGGATTGGGCCAAGTCAGTGGGTTCTGCAGTGTTCTAGAGCTCCCAGGATTCTGAGATGGGCCTGCGTGTCTGCAGGTGGCAGAGTTGACCTGTTTCACCCACAGACAAAGCCTGCAGAGACTGGGCTCCAGCAACGCTGCTGGGAAATGGGGGGAAGTGGCTTTGGTGGGAGGAGGAGGTGGACCCCACCCAGCGACTCCACTTTTGTCTACATTATGTACGTTGTTTCCATTAGGATCTGCAGCTCGGGAAGGTTGGCCCATTGCTGACTAGATGCTCTTGAAGGCTCCTACCAGAGGAATGCTCCTCACACACAAACCCCCACACACTGGGTGGCCAGGGAGCCTTGGGGGCCTCGTCCAGCCTGTGGGCCTGGAGATGGCTGCCTGAGTCACAGTATGAGACAACTCCAAGACTCCAAAAGCATCATGCTGACGTCAGGAGAGACCTCAGAGGTATCCAATTCAGAGAGTGCAGCTGTCCAAAGTCACGCAGCCAGCCTGGGCACAGCCATGAGCACGTGACCCAGAAGCATGGCCCCACTTGCTCTGGCTCCCCCATGAGCCACTCTGCCCAAGCTGGAGCAGGACAGGGGCCAGGGAGGCCCCCAGTACTTCCCTCCCTATCCACTGGCAGCCACCCCCAAAAGGTCGTTGCGCCCCGCAGTGAGGATGTGGCCGGAAGCTCCTGAAGTCAGTGTCAGCAAGGCCTGGGGCCCTGCTCTGTGTCCCTACCCTTCGAGGCTGCTTCCAGGAGCACGCTCTCTGCAGATGTCACTCTGAGAGCTGATTTGAAAAAGCAAATTCAACGGAAACAGTATCCAATTGAGAGTGCAGAGGGAGTTTAACAGGCAGAATGCAATTATGCGAGCTGGCATGTGCCCAAGTCACTGGTGCTCACAGGGAGTCCACTTGGTCTCAGTGGCAGTGGCGCAAAATGACACCAGAGGCAGTCAGCTTCCCAGTTTGTGCAGAGATGGGACTCAGAAAGTGGCGTGTTGCCAAGACTCTGGCTCTCGGGTCTTCCTGCCTCATGCTCCTCGCCAACTGCTGGGTCTGCCTGAGCATTCCCCCCAGTTCCGCTTCCCATGTGTTCCCAGGGCAAGGTGGCCCACGCCAGGCACCCACCACAGTGGTGCTCACATCCTGAAGCTCCAGAGGCAGGCGTGGGTGACCCAGAAAAGTGCCCTGATGGGAAGCAGCACCTTAGGATCATTTCAGCCCTTGGTCCTCAGTGTATCCGACTTTGAGAAAAGGACCCAGAAGCCAGCAGCTCGGGGAGCATGCAGACAGCCAAGGGTCTTGATTCTGGCTGAGCCTCTCCCTGGCCATGGGTGAAGAAAGCAAGCAAGCGTCAGACCTCAGACCTCATGCTGGGCAAGGCTTCCCTGTCCTGTCCAGCCCTCTGCCCTCTGCTTTGATTTACATCAATGCCTGACTGTCCCCACCCACCACGGGACCTGTTTCACAGTCAATAAGCCTCCCATGCGGAGGATGCTGGGCTTCTGCCTGGACCCTTCTCTGTGCAAGGCACATGTGGTGGTGGAGACAGAGCACAATGAAATGCAAGTCATGCTGCAATCCGGCAAGGTCTGAGTGAGGTGTCTGGGGAACTAGAGGAGGGAATGACTATTTCTGCCCAGGGGGATCTGGGACAATTCACAGAGTAGGTGACATTGGAGCTGGGAGTATTGAACAGATCATTAAGAATTGGATGACAATTTCCCCAGCTGGGCTGAGAACACTGCTCAGCTCCCCTAGGGCAGAGGAGCTGTCTGCAGTCAGGTCCTGGCATCAAGGGAACCTGGGTCATGCCGGGCCACATTCCTGGCAGCACACCGATGCGGGTGGTGTCAAGGGCTTACACTCAGCTGTGCCCCCTCCTCTACTTCATGCCCCGGATCCGCTCTCATTCATTAATCTTTCCCTCCATCATGCACTGCTTTTCTGTCCTCACTGCAACAACATTATCATTCCTCTTAATACATACAATTGAACATACGCAACGGTAGGGAAAATCATTTCATGAGCCCTATCACCTAAATCCCACAACCGTTCAACTCAGGGCCAGTCTTGTTTCTTCCATATTCCCCTCCTACAACTCTCATCTCTACCCCAGAAATCACGTCATTTTATCTGCAGATATTTCTGAATTATCTTGAAAAGATCAGAGTTTTTTTTAACACATATCCGCAATACCATGTTTCTTTTTAAAAAATGTTATGAGGACCAGGCAGTGGCACAGTGGTAATCCAACTGAACCTACACAGAAAAGGTCCTGGGGGGACCAGAAGTTAGCATAATGGCCATGTAGCCGACCGCGGTTCAAGTCCTGGACCTGGTGCCTTAAACTCACGCTGGGCGCGTGTGCGTGCGTGCCCAAAAATCCTGAGAGGAGAATGGAGGAGAAGGGGTTGCAGCGTGGCCATCCCCCATGGGGGGTGATTTCTCGCTTCCTGTCTCTCTCTGTCTTTCTGGTGAGTGCACGTGCCCTATAGCAAAAACCTCTCAAAAATAAAAAAGAAAAGGAAAAAAAGAAAAGAAAAGGTCCTGGGTTTGCATCCTGGGATGTCCCTGAGCAGAGTGGGCGTATGTACCTCTGATCATGGCAGGCTGAAATGGGGATGGATCGTGGCATCAGGACCCTGTTGAGGATGCTTGTCACTCTTTCTCTTTCTCTCTCTCTCCCTGTCTTTCATGGAAATAAATAAATTAAAAAAAAAATACTATTGCAAAATCCAAAAACCAAACCACTAAAGGATGATGCCAACTTCTGAATATTATTGAATATCTAGTCAGTGATCTGGTTTCGCTGACCATCCCCATGATGTCATTTAATATGTCCTTCTCTCCTTTGAATTTTCTATCCATTGATATGTAAATCTGGAAACAAGCTGATTTTTAAGTGTGAAACTATTTTGGGCAAGAAACTTCAAAGGTGGTGAGGTTACCAATCAATCTTATCTTAGACACAACCCTTGCCACATTTATTAGCTAGAATGCATCTAAAAAAGAGAACCCTCAGGCCAGCTGCAGTGGCATAGCAGTGGCATAATTCTCTGTAATGTGGAGGCCATATGGGAAGGTCTCAGGTTCACATCCTGGGTCCTCCCCCTACACACCAGGCACACGTGTGCCCATGATCCTGGCCAGCTGAGGCTGGGAGAGGATTGTATCATGAAGACCCAGTGAGGGTACCTGTCTATCTCTCTCTCTCTCACCATATATATATATATACATAAAAAATATATACATAAAAAAAGAGAAACTTCATATGGAAAAAGCAGAATGAATGCTTCATTCTTTATCATCTCATGCCAGCTTCCCAAAGAATGAACTGTCTCCCCTGACCTCCTCCCAAAGTGGCCAGCATGGATATTATTTTTAGCAGTTATCAAGGTGTGGATTTCAGCACATTTGGTGCATTTTAACCCACTGCGGTCAATCCCTTGCAGTTACTGGCCTAACCGAAGCTCCCTGGGTCTCACCTCCAGCCTGGAGGAACTCCTTCGGCTCCTGCGACCACTCTGAGCTTCCTCGCTTTCTTGTGATGAGACATTCCAGGCACCTCTCCTACATTCATCTCACTCTTGTTTATCTCAGTAGCAAGTCTCCTGACCCCAGCCTCTAATCTGTCTATGTCTCCACTGCAGCTAGATTAATCTTTCTTCATATTAATCTCAGCTCTGTTTCTCTTCCTGGGAGGGAGGTACAGGGGGACACACAGGAGTTTCAGATGGGAGAGAGCTGAGTGTGAAAACTGGTTGGGTTGATTATAAGTTATGTAAATTTGAACTGGTTATATCCCCTCTTGGGCCTTGATTACTTCATTTATAAAAATAGGAATAACATGAGGTCGTTGGAAAAGTCATGATACATTTATGCATAGAAAAATATAGGAAAAAATATGTCATAACTTTTCTGATGACCCACTAGTATCTTACCTCACAGGAGCATGGTAAAGATGAAATAAGTGTGAAGCCCCTTAGAATCTGGCGAGTAGTAAATGCACGTCAACACGTACTCCCTTTTCTTTCCCTTTCCAAGAAACATCAGTGGTTCCCCATGTCCATACCATTGCCCAAACGTTCAGGTCCCTTATCCCCTAGACTGTTTCCAGGTGTTTCTGGACTCTTCTCCCCATGCACCTGTCACCCTAGTCCAGCCATGCCTCTCATCCGAGTCTCTAACTCACCTTGACATACACTGTCCCCTTTATCTTTAATACCCCACATTTCTTGTTTACCCCAATGCAATGCTCTGTTGAGACCCAGCATGGAGCTTCCTGCTTCCCGACCCCTTTAGGCCTCACTTTCTCCCCCCACCCCCATCAAAGCCTGCTTGGGGTAACCACACCCTGCTGTGGACATTTGCATTAGTGCCGACAAATGTGGGCAGAAGACACTTAGGGACTGCTCCTTCTTGAAGCTGCACTGGTCTGTACACACCCCCGGATGCACATCGGTGTATATGACACTGACAATGGATGCAGGGTGTGTTTGTGTGTTTGTGCCTGAGTGCATGGGTTCATGCATGCATGAACGTGTCTCTTTGCATATACGTGTGTCTGTATACAGAAACATATCAACATCTACAAACATATATCTATGTATGAATGTATGTGTACATGTGTGCATATAGATGTGTCTCACGTGCCAGTGTGTGTGTGTACACACATGCGGTGTACATGTGAGCACCTCGGTGTGCTTGTGTGTGTGCATGCATGTGGAACCCATACACACAGGACGTCAGTCTCCTGGCCTGTTCTCTCTGGCTCAGACTTCAGGCAGGTCATGAGAGGACACTTTTCGGAGACTTAGTGTTGGTCTCCTGGAGGATCTCAGTTCTCTGAACCACACATAACCCTCATCTGGAACAAGAAGAGCCAGAAATTACTACAGAAATCTCCTGTTCAAGATATGGTGGTCAGATCGCAAACCAGTGATGAACTCCACACAGAACAGTGGAAGAACAGCGCACGGGGTAGTGATGGGGTGCGGTAAGCTACTAACCTGCCCCCCGCCCGGTGCCACACCATCCCGACAGGCACCCAGGCTATGTATGTCCCCTGCAGCCCTCCCTGGGTCCCAGAGTCTGTCTCAGAGCCAGGCCTACAGGCAGCTCTCCATAACTGTTATGCGGAAGGAGAGAGAGAACTGCCATTTCAAACAAAGCCCAACTGCAGACTCTTCACTGATGAGAGACAAAACTGAGGTTTAAGACAGGTCATCTTTTGTTTTGAGAAAAATCAACAACAAACCTTTGATAAGCTTCCCTGAATTTGGGGGGGGGGGGTGTAAAAGACATGCCTGCTTCCACCCCAAGTCAAATACATGACCCAGATGAATGGGGTTTAGCCAACACAGGGTTTAAAAAAACTCAGCAAAATAAACATAGCAATTCAAGCAAAAAACAACAACGACCTTGAATTCCCCCTGGAGGATAGGAGAGTAGTGGGACTAAAATGAAAGTGTGGAGGGGAGAGGGCAGTGGGAGGAGGGAAGTAGCCAGTAATGAAGTCCCTGGGAGGGCTAGCAGGGGCTCCTTCGGGCTGCCGCAGTCTCCGCTTGCCCCCCATCAGCACTGCAGTGAATCCACCCCTGCTTCCCAAACCCTCAGGAAGAGGCCTGGGGCTGATGTGCTTCAGGAGACAAGGAAGTGGGCCAAGTCCCAGAGCGCTGGCAGCTAGGAGTTGAGGCTGGAGGAGCAGGGCCTCGGTGCCCGGGGTGTCAGGAAAGCAGGCTGCTGCATTGTGAGATAGCCCCCGATTTTTCTAGAGGGAAGTGGCCCTTGCCAAAGGGGAGGAGGTTGTGTTCTTTCTACAATCCAGTATAAAAGGGCTGATTTAAGGGATGTTAAAGGGATGGTGTCTTCTCCCCCCCCCCCCCCCCCCCCCCCCCGCCCAGAATGGATAGAGCAGGGGCCTGACAGTGGTGCTGCCATAACACCACACTCTGTGAGACGGACCCACGTGAGAAGGCTCCAGGAGCACCTCCAGAGATCTCCCTGTACACGTGGGGCACACCAGGCTGGCTGAGGCTGGGGGTGGATTGTGGCATAAAGACCTGCTGGGGGTATCTGCCTATCTATCTCTCTACGGAAGAAATAAACATTAAAAAAAAAAAAAGCTACATCTTGGAAGGCAGAAACAGAGTTGTCTTCCAGCCTTTGTGTCACTATTGGTAGCATATTCAATGATGGGCTGGAAGCCACATGCCTATTATAGTTTGGGTCCCCAGTCTGGTCAGCCTGAAAACACACCAGGGACATTATGTATGTCTAAGATCTTGGCGGGATAGGGTCTGGAGAAAGGAGATCCAGGCATGACCAAGCCCTGTGGACAGTCTGTCTGTCTGTCTCTTGCGCATGCATGCACACACACACTTTTTTTTTTTTTTTTTTTTGGAGAGGTTTTTTTTTTTTTTTGCTATAGTGCACGTGCACTCGCCAGACAGAGAGTGATAGAGAGAGAGAGAGAGAGAGAGAAATCACCCCTCAGGGGGGATGGACACACTGCAATCCCTTCTCCTCCATTCTCCTCTCGGGATCTTGGGCACGCACACACACGTGCCTGGCGTGAGTTTAAGTCACTGGGTTCGGGACTCGAACCGCAGTAAACTACATGGGAGTCCAGTGACATAGCCATTACGCTAACTGCTGGTCCCCACACACTCTATCTTGAATTTAAAATAAATAGGTAGGTAGAGATGATGATAGAGCATTTAGGGACAACCCGATGATAAAGATTCTTTGCTTGGCTAAACTTTAGCTAGTGTCTTAGTCTGTTATTTTGTTGCTAACAGATACACCTGAGGCTGGATGAATCAGCAAGATCTAGAGTTTAATAACTCCCAATTCTGTTAGCCAGAAAGCCCACAGGCATCACCGAATGGCAGAAGGCAGAACTTTTAGCAAATCATGGTCTGTATCTATACGGTTTTCTGCCGTTCTGCTCTTTTTCCTCTGTTTTTACACCCACCATAACTCAATCACAGAGGCCTGGTCCTAATGACATTGTCACACCGAAAGGCCCATCCTGGGATACCACAAAGAAATTACATTTTCACTTCATACTTTTACAATACAGTCAAGTCTCCATACTTGAATTTCTGGAGGACATCTAATCACCACTCACTAAGATCAAATTTGAAAACGTAAAGCTTTGGGGGAACTTGATCCAAACCACAACCGTCAGGCTCCTGTACGTTCTCCTAGGTCATCTGTGTGCGTCTTTGTAAAATCTAGTTTTAGCGAGCCCCCTCCTACAGGACTTTAGTAAGAAAGCTCCACCATCTGTATTCGATCACCACCCATATCGGATTGTTCCCCAACTTTCTCCCTCCCCCGGTGATGTCTGATCAACTCTGACCTGTCTTCAGCAAGAATTCTGATGGGGGGCAACCTATTTTCTGGAACCTCTCCCTTCTTGGGAGCTCTGTTTTTCCTTCCCTCTCCTTTAATAAACTCCCTGCTTTGCTACCTACAAAAAAGAAGAAAGAAAGAAAGAAAGAAAGAAAGAAAGAAAGAAAGAAAGAAAGAAAGAAAGAAAAGAAAGAAGAGAGAAGAGAGAGAGAGAGAGAGAAAGAAAGAAAGAAAGAAAGAAAGAAAGAAAGAAAGAAAGAGAGAGAGAGAGAGAGAGAGAGAGAGAAAGAAAGAAAGAAAGAGAGAAAGAGAGAAAAAGAGAAAGAGAAAGAAGAGAAGAGAAAGGAAGGAAGGAAGGAAGGAAGGAAGGAAGGAAGGAAGGAAGGAAGGAAGGAAGAAGAAAGAGAGAGAGAAAGAAAAAGAAAAAAGAATCCTGATAGGTGGATTTAGCCAGAACCTCCCCTCACCAAGATGTTTCTTCTTAGTAATTTTCCATCCACTGACCCCACTCTGCCCTTTGGCTATAAATCTGTACTCGTCCTGCCGTGTTCGGAGTGGAGCCCAATCTCTCTTCCCAACTACTCGACCCCTTTGCAATATTCCCCTGTCTGTCACCACAGTCCTGAATAAAGCCTGCCTTACTGGGCTTTAAGACACATCACTGAATTGCTTTTCTCTTTAACACTGTGGCCGCTGACTGGGTTGCAGGTGTTTTCTGATTAAAGGAAGTGGCCGTGGAGGCTGGTGTGTGGCCCGCACTGATCTCGAATATCAGGTCAACCACTTCCAGGGCTTGGTGGGGGCTGAGAGCAGGAGGAGGTTCCTAGCAACCGACGCACCACGTGTCCTCACGTAATAACATTTAATAACAGTGCACAAAGCCCAGGTCGCATTCTAACAGAGGCTTCAAAATGCCGCCCCCACCTCCTTCACAGGCTTGTCACAGGAACAAAGAGTCTAAGGGTGCAAAAGAACTGGCACTCCCCAACTGTCAGCCCCTCTGCTTGCAAAGACCCTACATCCAGTCCTACATAGTCCTGAGGCTCGGTTTCCCCACTGGTATAAGGGCGACTTGTCCTCAGCCCACCTCCAGGGAGTGGGCCTGTGATAGACACTGGGGCACGTGCCTTGAAAACCACACGTGAGCCACCCTGATTCTAACAAAGAAATAGAACATGCTTTTGTACTTCTTTCCAGAGCAAGTTACATATGCAGGTTCTCCTCCCACGCTCGCCCAACCCGGGCTTGTCACCCGGGACACTGGAGCCCCTGAAAAGAGGCACGTGCCACAAGGCCAGCCTCCCTGGAGGCTCTGACAGCGGAATTCTTACAGCTCTTCTACCTGCTGAGAGCTGTGGAAATCCAGGCTCCAAGTGGTCAACTGAGGTTACTCCCTTGGTTCCCAGGAAACCCTATAATCAGCTCCCTTTTTATTTCAAGTATTTTTCAATGAGACAAAGACCAGGATTTTTCCCTGCTGTCTAGGGAAAACTGTTTTTGTTTACGGAGCTCATGAGGCTAGCACATCCAAGCTCGGTTTTCACACAAAGCATGTCCAGAGAATCCCTAGAAAGTGGCCACCTGCTGTCCTGACGTCCCCGGATCAGGGCAGCAACAAGGAGTAGGTCAGTGAGGCATTCTGGGTGCAAACTTAAGGGGTACTCAACTCTTAGACCAGTCTGGGAGTCTCCTTAGGTGTCTCCTGGACACCTCACCTGACTCATCCTAGACCCGGCCCTGCTAGGAAAAAATTCTTTATTGTGTTGGAGGATTTGTAGATACTGGAAGTTTCTCTAATATCTCCCTAAGATCTTCTGCTTCCACTGGAAGAAACTTTGTTGGGAGAGAGAGACTGAGAACAGAGATACAGAGAGATGCTCAGAGGGCCCTGCAACATGCCCTAGTGTTATAAGTGACCTGCTTTCTCCTCAGCCTCGCTTTCCTTCCTCATCCTTTCCAGCCTGATTTTGCCACGTCTTCCCAGCTCCACCAGGGACTTAGATGGGCATCGTCCTCCCTGGTAGGGCACCACATTTGCCTTAGAGTTGTTCCATCCTTTGAGTCCCCTCACTCATTTATTCTGGACCTCCTGGCTGCAAACCTCTGGATGCAGCACCAGGGTCCAGTCCCGAGCAAAGCTGACAGTCATCAGTGACCACCTGTCTTCCCCTCAAAATGTGAAAAATCGTATTTTACCACAGTGCTAATTCAAAGACAGATATATTCAGATTATCTGACTTTCCTTCCATCTAAATATTCATTTTTTCTTTCTAATTTTAAAGAATTATTTATTTAATTTTGTTCATTCATTCGTTTATTTTAAGTTGATCAGAGAGAGAGAGGGAAAGTGAGAAGGTAAGCCACCAGGTCCGGGATTTGAACTGTGGTTGGCCATGTGGGAGTGTCCAGCGCCTTAACCACCACGCCACCTACTGGCTCCTCCTTCAAATTTTTTAAGAAAAAAAATTAAACTATTTCCATGAGCCTCTTCTGGGGTGTGGCTCCCAGGGAAGGTGTCCTGCTGGGTCCTGGCCCTGGCAGACAGACACTGGTCCCGAGTGAGGACAGCCTGGCTGACAGTCCATGCGTGCGCTGCTGTGTTCTCAGCCCTGGCCACACTTTAGAATACTCCCTCAAACAGAGGTGGGGGATGATTTTTAGAAATCCCTGGCCCAAGTGGCACTCAACCAGGACACCAGAACCTCAGTGGTTGGGTCCCAGGTTTGAGGACTTTTTTAAAGCTCCCCCATTGATCTGAGTGTGAGGTCAAGGTTGAGAATTCATGGTTCTCACTCCCAGGTGCCCAGTGGAATTGTTTGAGCTTTGTAAAAGCCAGGGAGGGACCAGCAGATGGCATAATGGTTATGTCACTGGACTCCTACATAGTCAACTGCAGTTCAAGTCCCAGACCCGATGGCTAAAAATTCATGCCAGGCACATGTGTGTGCATGCCCAAAATCTTGAGAGGAGAATGGAGAGATTGTGGTGTGGCCAGCCCTCCAGGGGTGATTTCTCACTTTCTGTCTCTCCATCTCTCCAGTGAGTGCTCGTAACCTATGGCAAAAAAACTCTCTATTAAAAAAAAAAAAAAAAAAAAAAAAAAAGCTGGGGACAAGAGGCTGTGCAGGTATAGCCCAGGCCATCCTGAGGCTCACAAGGGAGCGGCTCCTGCCATGGCCTGGGCCCAGGCCTGTCTCTGCGGGCCTTCACTCCTGGCCCTCTTTCTCACAGTATCTGCTGACCCACCTATAGGCTGCAGAAAGGCAAGAAGGCAGGGTGATGGGAGGGGTGAGAGGGTGGGTCAGTGATCATGATGGTGATATCCCAGGGGATACAAAACTAGCCACACTCCAAAGGGACACCCTCAAAGGGCTGTGTCTCTGTCCCACCAGGGCTTCCTTGTGTCCAGGGAGTAAACAGCACCCTGTGGGTGGGTGCTCTGAACCCACAGTTTATACTTCAGAGCACGAGGCACACAGAAGACCACACTGGAGAGGGGACCAAGGCCTCAGGAGAGAACAAGTAGCCAGAAGGTGAGGGCAGAGGGGGTCCTGGGGTCCACGTAATGCCCAGGGCCAGTGGAAACCTCAGTCCTACTAGTACTTTTGAAGCTCTAGCTATGGCTTCTTGAGGTAGGGGCTGAGGAGGAAAAGATGGCGATGCTGACTCTGAAACTGAGACCTAGGCCAGGCCAGGGAGGGGTTTAGTGAGGGACAGATAGGCAGGAAATCGCAGAAGACAAAGCACTTCTAGCACCCCAAGAACCCACCTAGGAAGTCTGTATGGAGTCTCAGTTTTCTCCGCCTCAGGAAGGGATCAAAGCACCTGGGGCGTGGTCTGTGCAGTGGGGCAGGAGGCCCAGGGGAGGAGGCAGGAGGAGGCTGAGGTTAAACCCCCAAGGACAACGTCGGGTTTTTATCATCTCTATGCCAGGTTTGGTTGTAACTGGGGTTATTGTGAGCATTAAATTACCTCTCTTTTCTTCCTTTTATGAGAGAGACTGGGGGAGAAAGGTAGTGGGAGAGAAACAGATTTCTGACAGGGTCTGGCTGTGTTGTGATCCTCCTGCCCTAAACTCCCAATTAGCTAGAGTCACAGGTGCATTAACTGTGCCTGGACTGTTCACGTTGGCCTGGGAAGTGAACCTAGGCTCTCCTATGACTTCCAGCCTCCCAAGAGGTGGCACTACTTGTGCACCACTGTGGTTGGGCCACCACTTTCAATTCTAATTAAATATAAACACTGAAATATAGGTCCCTTGACAGCAGGTATGCTGTCCCCTATTGTTTTCTCAACTGTGGTAAAATTCACCTAACATGAAACTTAAAAGCTATAACCTTTTTTTTTTAAAGCTATAACCATTTTTAAGTGTATAGTTCATTGGCACTTAGTACATTCAACACCGACATCATCAATTTCCAGAAATTTTTTTTATCATCTCAACCTGCCACTCTGTACCTATTAAGCAAAAACTCCCCATTCTCCCTTCGTCTCTCCCAGCCTCTGACCATCACCCTATAGTCTCTGTCTCTATGGTTTAGACAATTTTAGGGACATGATGTAAGTGGAATCAGACAGCGTTTGTCCTGTGTGACTTTTTTCACTTAGTATAAAGTCCTCAAGTTTCAGCCATGTGGTAGAATGTGTTAGAATCACCTCCCTTATCTCTTAATTGCCACTGGGCATGTACACATACCAGAGAGAAACAGATAGTGGGAGAAGGCACCTCCCAATGGGTTGAAATCATGCTGCAATCCCTTCCCCTATATCTCTCCATCCTGTTGGGATTTTAAGCACATATGCACACATTCCAGTGTAGTTCTCAGGAGACAGGCCAGGATTCAAACTACGGTTGGCCATGTGGGATCCAGCTCGTTTAAACCACTAGGTTACAGGGATGGCTTCTTTTCTTTTCTTTTTTATAATTCATGATAGAGTGCATGCATAAGACAAAAAGAGAAAGAGAGACAAAGAAACAAGCCCTCTTCATAGGGCTCAGTCATATCACAATCCCTTTCTTCCAGTCTTTCAGCCCCCCAGGATCCTGGGCACTTGTGCACATGCTTGGAATGTTTTCAGGCCAACCAGATCGGATACTCAAACCATGGTTGGTATGTGGCTTCCAGTTCTGCAGTCTAGTATGCTGCAACTTTGGTATGCTACTCCTGCCTTTCCTTTTTTTTTTTTTTTTTTTTTTTTTTTTTGCTATAGGGCACATGCACTCACCAGACAGAGAGAGACAGAGAGACAGAAAGTGAGAAATTACCCCCCCAGGGGTGAAGGCCACGCCATAATCCCTTCTCCTCCATTCTCCTCTCGGGATCTTGGGCACGCACGCACATGCGCCCTGCATGAATTTTAAGCCACCGGGTCTGAGACGCGAACTGCAGTCGACTACATGGGAGTCCAGCGACATAGCCACTATGCTAACTGCTGGTCCCACTCCTGCCTTTCTAAGGCAGAACAATACCTGACCTGTTGTATGCTAGACCACATTTTATTTTCCCACAGGGCTTGGTCCCCTTGTCCACTGCTGTATGACTACTGGCACACAGGTGATCAAGCATATGCTAAAGAATGATTTTAGTGAAAAGATCCCTCCAAGCACTTCTTTTGGGCACATGGTGTACCTTCCAGAAGTACTAGCCATTGTTGTGATCAGCCCATTTGGTTCTAAAATCTGATGACCAGATTTCTTTGACATCTATCATAGAAAAGAGTCGCACACAGGCACAGGTCTGGGCACTGCCAGGAAGCAGCTACATTCTCTCACGGCCACCCCCAAATGTGTAGGTACAGGGCAGAAGCCACAGTTAAAACTGAAAGCACTGGCCTGGAAGCTCTACCAGCCTCTGCCTAGGGAGCTGCTTTTTGGATCCAGGCTGGTCTTTCTCATTTTGATGGTCTCTTTTGGAGAACTGCTGGTGGGAGCCCTGGCTGAGGAGCTGTCCTCTGCACTCTCAGCCTCACTTGGGGACCCCACTCTCCTGACAGATGAATCAGCCCTCCCACAAAGGTTAAGTGCAGTGTGGAACGCTCTGACAGCATTCATACACGGAGAAGGAAGTGGCAGGAAGCGGCCAGTGGGGACCCTCATTGCTCCCTTTCTCTGTCTGCAGACAGCGTAGGCTTTCAAGCAGGTCATTTTTCATTGCAAGGAGAGAAAAATGTTTCTAATTCCTCTTTTAATAATTGCAGGAGATGAAGGTTTGTTGTCCTGAAGATGGTCAGTGGGCAGCCTTTTACATCACATTTTCATGGCTCAGAGCCAGGAATCAAGCTGGTGCTGGTACCTAAAGGCCTCTGCCCCAACACAGAGAGCTGCTGCAGGATAGTGACATCCTACTTAGCAGGCCAGCTGTGAGGAACTGCAGGAAAGAGCTGACATGCCTTTCTACAGAAAGCTCCAGAACCTTTAACCGTCCTTTGGAGCCTCCTGGCCCAGAGTTTGATGGGGACTGCTCTATCTTCTGCTGTCAGGTTTGGACAGCTCACCAAGCAGCCCTTGACACAAAGTAATAATTGTCAGAAGAAGGTCAGGGCTTCACCATCCAAGAAAACACAAGAGTGCCCCTGAAGAGGAAAGTAGGTCCTGCCCATTAGCCGGTCAGGGAACCTTCCCCAACTGACATTTGCGTTGTTGCTGCTTCATCAAGAAATCTGATGTGGGTGACACCCTCTGTCATCTTGATGGGGGGTGATGTGCCCAGCTCTCCTGCAGAGTGGTACTTGGCAGATGGTTTTAAATGCCATATAGTAATAATAATAATAATAATAATAATAATAATAAAAGGAACTTCACAGTTATTTTTGTCTTAATAGAAAAGGAACGAACAGTCACAGAAAATCTGGAGAGTACAGCAAAGTCCCAGATAGAATAAACTGTCACTAATTTCATCCCTGAGAGATGAGAACTGCCGCCACTATGGTGCAGAATCCACCAATCTTTGTCAATGCATGTCAGTGTGTGTACGCATGTGTATATGCGTATGTGCACAGTGGTGTTTTTTATGAGAGACCACTTTTGTTTATAAAACAGAAGTCAATCACCAGTATTAGAAAAGATGCTATGAGATCACAGGTATTTTAAAATTTAAATTTGAAAAAATGTTTATTTATGAACATCTTTCATATCCTTCTCTGGTGCATTTTCCAAAGGAAACCAACCAACTAATCAAAATACAAACTGGGACACATTGCAGGCCATCTAGAGACTGACAGTGCACACAAATGCCCTGCACGGTCCAGCAGCACAGAAACCTGTCAAACATGGTTTCCCTGCATCATGGGCCCAGGCCCATTTCTTTTTATAGCAGCAACAGTGCATGCTGGTTTACAAAATGCAAGGCACCATATTTTCTCCTGGCCTTTCTTAAAACCAGTGTATGATTCCTTTTCAGTTTCTCCAGGCCTGAGGAAAGGCTGGTCCAACATCACTGGGGGAATTTTAAGAACAAGAAGGAGAAGGTAAGTGACCGATTAGTATTTGCTGTTGTGATCCTAGGTAACTGCACACCTCCCCACAACTCTCCCTGGGCAAGCAATGAGGCAAATGACAGGGAAGGAATGAAACTCCTCAGTTCTCTAATCTATAAGGCAACTATCTTCCCCGACCTTTTTCTCACTTTCTCACTTCTATCAAGTAAGGGGAAAAGATGCGAGGGTGGTGACAGGCAGTGGGAGAGAGAAGAACACATTTAGAAGTCTATTTTTTTAATGAAGAACATTGCTCTTTTTTAAAAAAATAAAGTTAGGATGACACTGTACTGATTGCTTTTGTAACTTGCTTTCTTCACTTAACCAATCATGAACATCAACTCAAGGCATTAAATAGTCTTTTTAACTTATTAACTTTTTTTTTTTTTTTTTTGAGAGGTTTTTCGCTATAGGGCGCGTGCGCTCGCCAGACAGACAGAGAGAGACATAGAGACAGAAAGCGAGAAATCACCCCCCAAGGGGGATGGTCACGCCGCAATCCCTTCTCCTCCATTCTCCTCTCGGGATCTTGGGCACGCACGCACACGCGCCCGGCGTGAGTTGTAAGCCACCGGGTCCGAGACGCGAACCGCGGTCGACTACGTGGGAGTCCAGCGACATAGCCATTACGCTAACTGCTGGTTCCAACTTATTAACTTTTTATAGAGGTTTTTTTGCCATAGGGCACATGCACTCTCCAGAGAGAGAAAGAGATAGAAATAGAAGAAAAATGAGAAATCGTCCCTCAGGTGGATGACCACACCACAATCCCTTCTTCTCCATTCTCCTCCTGGGATCTTGGACACACATGCACATGTGCCCCATGTGATTTTCAAGCCACTGGGTCCGAGACTCGAACTGCAGTCAGCCATGTGGGAGTCCAGTGATATAACCACTGTGCCATCTGTTGGCCCCTCCTTTTTTTTTTTTTCTATTAAGAAAAAAAAAACAGATTTATTGAGGTATAACTGATATATACAAAATCATGCACATTTAATGTATACAATTTGATGAGTTTAGATACATGCTTATATCTGTGATACTATCATCACAATCAAGATAATGTGACTCAAATTCTAGGTTTTTATTAATTGAAAGACTTAGTATTGTTAAAATGTCCATATGATCCAAAGCTATCTACAGAGTCAATATAATCCCTATCAAAATGTCAATGGCACTTTTCACAGAAATAGAAAAAGGAAATTCCTAAAATTCACATGAAACTACCAAAAATTCAGAAAAGCAAAGTAATCTTAAAAAAATAAATAAATAAAGGCTAGGGTATCACTCTAGCTTATTTCAAAACATATTTCAAAGCTACAGTAATCATAATAGGATGGTACTTGCATTATTACAGACATATTGACCCACTGAAATAAATAAAGACCCCAGGACTAAACCCATGCATATATGGTCAATTGATCTTCAGCAGGATGCCAAGAACACACGATAGGGAAAGGATAGTCTCTTTGACAACTGACTTTTAGAAAACTGGGTCTCCACATATAAAAGAATAAAATTGTACCTCTATCTTATACCATATGCAAAAATCAGCTCAGAACGGATTAATGATTACAATGTAAGACCTGAATCTATAGAACTGCTACTTGACATTGATCTTGGCAATGATGTCTTGAAGATGACATCAAAAGCACAGGCAATGAAAACAAAAAATAGACAAGACTTCATTAAACCCAACAGGTTCACAGCAAAGGAAATAATCAAGAGTGAAAAGGTGAGAAAGTATCCGGGCAACTCTACCTCTGGCTGTGTTGGCCTTCTGGGTTCAGCTTCATGACTGTGAAGTACCCCCACCTCCCCCAGCCAGGATCCTCCCTTCCAGACCCCAGTGCTAGCCAGGACAGAAAGCATCCAGGCAACTCCACCTCTGACTGTGTTAGCCTTTCATGTGGCATGCTTGCATACCATGCAATTTTTAACTTTTAACCCAATTTCATTATCTACCTTGTGATTTCTGTTCTTTCTCCTCTTTTTGTTCTAGTTCTTCCTATTTTTTCTTTACTTTTTCTTTAAATTTATTTATTTACATTAATTCACTATACATCATTACAGCATACAAAATGAATTTTCCATCCAGAATACATTGTATATTGGCTCAATCAAGCACATCAACATACGTGTTATCAACAAATAATTTTCCATTTCTTATATCTGTATATTTTGCTTTTTTTTTTTTTTTTTGGCCACCCTTGATTCCCTATCCCTCACCCTCTGCCCTGTCCAACCCTCCTCCCACATTGTCTCTGGTATCCATGGTTGCTTTCTATGTCTTTCCTCCCCACCCCCCATTTAATTGATTTGCTAATGAACTTAATTAGTCTAAATATTTCCAATAGCAAGCGCAGCTGATATATACATATACATGAACCCAAGTCTGACTTTAGGCATAAACCTCAATGAGTAGAATGAACATACTATAAAGTAGTACCTAGCTGGGGCTATATAGCTTACTGCAGTAATCAAATACGCATTTTTTAAAAAATTTTGATAAGAACAGTTTTTGTGGGTTTTTTTCTCCCCCTCCGGAAACTTTTTTTTTAAAATTAATTTACATTCATTCCCTGAGCATCATCACATCATACTAAATGTGGTTTCCCATCTAGAATAAACTGCATAGTGGCTTAATCATGCATGTTATCATCAATAACATTCCATTTCTAGTTTCATATATATATATATATATATATATATATATATATATATATATATATATATATGTGTGTATGTATATATATATTATACACTTTAAATATATATAAATATATATATATAAATATATATATATATATTTTTTAACCCCATGTCTACCCTCTGCCCTTTCCCACCGTCTTATTAAACTATCTCTGCTGTCTACAGTTGTCTTCAATTCCTTTTCCCCCAAAATTTTGTTGATCACACAATATCATAAGTAGTCTAATTACTTTCAATAGCAAGTTCAGCTGGTAATTTCAAGAAAAGCAGTTTTGAACTGGTAAGGATATTTCCTTGAAACTTAAAGCCTAGAAACAGGTTAGTATTCTGTTCAAATAGTAGGTACAGTAACCTATTGACAGCTCAAGACAGGACAAAAATCCTTAAAACCGGACAACAAAGCTTAGAAGAAAAGCAGCAATATTTTAGTTAAGTCACAGAATGCTGTTTCATCAGTTCAGTCTCATGTACTTAATCTTTCTTCTGTTGTGGTTCGATCTTCCAGGTTGAATTCTGGGATATAATATTCAACTCCAGACTTGTCCCTACAATTAAGTTGCCCATTTTCTTAGCTTTTGAACTCTTATTTCTGTGTGTCTGCATTGAATTTTACTGACATAGCACTCCCTTAAGAACTTCTTAGAGATCTGGTCTGGTGCTGGTAAATTCTTTCAGGTTTTGTTTATCTGAGAATGTTCATGTCTTTTCTTCCCAAATGAACGATAATCTTGCTGGGTACAGTATTCTTGGTTGAAATTGCTTTTCCCTTAACACTTTGAATATATTTTCTCATTCTTTCCTTGTTTGCATTGTTTCTGATGAGAGGTCTGCTGTTAGTCTGATGGGATATCCTTTGTAGGTAACTTGCCGTTTTTCTCTTGCCAATCTTAGTATCTTGTCTTTGTCTGTGGTTTTGGTCAATCTGGCTATAATGTGTCTTGGAGAAGATCTTCTTGGGTTGATTCTATTTGGAATCCGTTGTATTTCTTGGGACTGAATCTTTGAGTGCCTCTCTAGGTTTGGAAAGTTTTCTTGCAGGATTTCATAGAATAGATTATCAATGCCCTTATGAGTCTCTTCGCCTTCTGGGATGCCCATTATCTGGATGTTTAGATGTTTGATGGTATCTAGTATTTCTCATATATTATTCTCAAATTTTTGGGCAATTTTCTCAGCCTTCAAGGTGGATTTTTCTAGGCCAGCAATTTTCTCTTCTACATCTGAGATTCTATTTTCTGTATGATCTAGTCTGCTTTTAATATTTTCAAGGGAGATTTTGACTTCCTGTATTATAGCCTTCATCTCTAACAGTTCCATCTGATTCTTTTGTAAAGTGTGAAATTCCTCTTTTAGATCTTGTATGAATTTCCTCACCTCCTGGAACTCGTCAACTTCTTTCTCCTTCCTTTTCCACAGTTCATCGTCTCTCTTCTCTTCCATCTCTGTTAGCTTTGCCATTATGAATGTTGTAAATTCTTTATCAGACATTTCCATGATTTCCATTGAACTGTGTGTGGATGAAGATGAGTTATCCTTTTCCCTTGAAGGAGAGGTATTTTCCTGCTTCCCCATATTTCTTGTGGTCCTGCAGCGATTTCTAGTCATCTGGTGGATGGTCGGTTTCTTCCCAAACTTTGAAGTTCAATCACATGAGTTTGTGTGCTGGAGGCTGAGTTATCAGTGGAAAATCTTCATTTTTCTGTTTCCCCCAAAATGGCTAGTTCTCAGGAGCCATGAAGGTGTGTCTTCAAGAAGGCCTGTTCCCTTGCCTCTCCTCTTTACTTTTTCTTTTTATTTCTATTTCCTACTTTCTTTTTCTTTTTTCTTACTTTCCCATTTTACTGCTCAACCCTTACCTACTGCCTGGAGAAGACTAGGTACATATTAGCTAAACATCTAAACATTGTGAGTTTTAGAGAATTCTTTGCACCTCACTGTAGTTGTTGCAAAAAGAGTGAAATTCCCCTTCATAAATCTGATTGCAAAACTTATCCTGTGATTCCCACCCTAGAGGACACAGTAGAAGGGAGAAAATAGCACCAAACTATTTCACAGTAAGGGAAATACACAAGCTCACAGTCACAGAATCCTTCTCTAACTAATTAGCCAAAAGTGAATGCAATACCAAATGACTAAAAATCAGAGAAGAAACTCGAGGATGAGAGAATCAAGTAATACATCTCTAGTGAGGGAACAACTTAACTCACTTCCAAGAAGAAAAAATTTAGAGGATATTACCAAAATATAAAAAAAAGAATTTAGAATACTTATGGTAACAAAATTTTATGAGATGCAAGAGTAAAGAGATGTTGAGCTCCAAGAGATGAGGAAGTCCTTCCGTGATATGAAAGAATTGGACACCATAGAAAAGAATCAAACGGAACTGTTAGATATGGAGGCTATAATACAGGAAATCAAAACTTCCCTCAAAAGTATTAAAAGCAGGGGACCAGCAGTTAGTGTAATGGCTATGTTGTTGAACTCCCATGTAGTCAACCGTGGTTCGAGTCCCAGACCAGGCGGCTTAAACTCACACCGGGCGTGTGTGTGTGCGTGCGTGCCCAAGATCCCAAGAGGAGAATGGAGGAGAAGGGATTGCGGCGTGGCCATCCCCCCTGGGGGGTGATTTCTCGCTTTCTGTGTCTCTGCCTCTCTCTGTCTTTCTGGCAAGTGCACGCGCCCTATAGCAAAAAACTCTCAAAAAAAAAAAAAAAAAAAAAAAAAGCATTAAAAGCAGGTTAGACCATGCAGAAGATCAAATCTCAGAAGTAGAAGACAAAACCTCTGACCTAGAAAAAATAAACCATCAAAAATACTAAGAAAACTGAGGATACTATATGAGAAATACTAGATACCATGAAATGCCCAAACATCTGAATAATTGGTATCCCAGAAGGTGAAGAAACTAATAAGGGTATTGATCATTTATTACATGAAATTCTGGAAGAAAACTTTTCAAGTCTAGAGGGGCACTCAAATATCCAAACCCAAGAAATACAAAGAACCCCAAGTAGAATCATTCCATGACACATCATAGCTAAATTGACAAAAAGAAAACAAAAACAAAACAAACAAACAAACAAAAAAAAACAAAGACAAGATACTAAGATTGGCAAGAGAGAAATGTCAAATTACTTACAAAGGCTATCCCATTAGAATAACACTAGACCTCTCATCAGATACAATGCAAGCAAGGAAAGAATGGGGAAATATATTCAAAGTGTTAAATGAAAAACAATTTCAACCAAGAACACTATACCCGGCAAGATCATCCTTCATATGGGAAAAGAAGATAGAAATCTCAGATAAACAGAACGTGAAAGAATTTACCAACTCCAGACTAATTCTTCAAGAAATTCTGAAAGGAGTACTATACCAAGAAAACTAAAGACAGATAGACAGCAATAAGAGAACAAAAAACAACCAAGTATATAGCCAACTTAATGGTAGGAACAAGTCTGGAAATATCAATAATAACGTTGAATGTTAGTGAATTAAATTCTCCAATCAAGAGACACAGACTGGCTATATGGATTAAAAATCAGAAACCCTCCATCTGCTGCCTACAATAAATCTATCTCATGGATAAAAACATACATAGACTAAAAGTAAAGGGCTAGAAAAAGATATTCCATGCAAATGAAAACAAAAAAAGAGCAGGAGTCACTATACTGATTTCGGACAAGATAGGCTTTAAGACAAAAACTGTAAGAAGAGACAAAGAAGGGCATTATATAGTAGTAAAAGGACTAATTCACCAAGAAGATATAATGCTTATAAGTATCTCTACACCCAACTCAGGAGCACCCAAATATGTAAAGGAAAGACTGCTAGATCTAAAAGGAGAGATAGACTTTAACACAATAATTGTTGGAGATCTCAACACCCCATTATCTCCTTTAGACAGGTCAATGAGAAAAAAAATAATCAAAAAGATTCTGGACCTAAGTGATACCATAAATCAGATAGACTTGATAGACATCTATAGAACTTTCCACCCAAAAAAACACAAAATATACATTTTTCTCAGTCCCTCATGGTACTTTCTCGAAGATTGACTACATGATAGGGCACAAAACCTGCCTTTACAGATTCAAAGGCATAGAAACTATATCCAGCATCTTCTTTGACCATTATGGAATTAAACTTGATTATTAGTCTCACAAAAAATCCTCAAAAATACACAAATACATAGAAACTAAATAACCTACTTCTGAATGACTTCATGACTACTAAAGAGATTAAGACTGAAATAAAAAGATTTATGGAAACAAATGATAACGAGTACACAAGTTTCCATAATTTATGGGACACTGCAAAAGCAGTCATAAGAGGGAAGTTCATAGCAATTAGTATGCACAAGAAAAGGATGCAAAGATAGCAAAAGAACAACCTAACATCATGCCTCAGGGAATTTGAAAAAAACAACAGAAAAATCCAAAAAATGTCAGGAAAAGAGAAAATAATAAATATTTGAGCAGAAATAAATAAAATAGAAAATAAGCACACTATACAGAAAATAAGTGAGAGCAAAAGCTGGTTCTTTGAAAAGATAAACAAGATTGGCATACCATTAGCTAGACTAATTAAGAAGAAGAGAGAAAGGAACCAGATACATCAAATTTGCAGTGAATCAGGCAACATTACAACAGACATAATAGAAAAACAAAACATCATTAGAGAATACTGTGAGCGACTATATGCCAACAAAGAAGAAAACTTAGATGAGATGGACAAATTCTTGAACACATATAATATACCAAGATTGACTCAGGAGGACATTGAAAGCCTGAATAGACCTATAATAAGCAATGAGATTGAATCAGTAATAAATAACTTCCCAACAAAAAAAGTCCAGGTCCCAATGGCTTCACTGCTGAATTTTACAAAACTTTTTTAAAGAAGAGGTAACCCCCATTCTACTCATACTTGTTTCTAGAGATCCAAACAGAAGGAACCTTTCCAAATTCATTCTATGAAGCCTCCATTACCCTCACTCCAAAAATGGATAAGGATACAACCAAAAGGAAAACTACAGACCTATATCTCTGATGAATATAGATGCAAAAAGTCTCAACAAGGTACTTGCTAACCATATTCAAAAGCATATAAAAAAGCTTATTCATCACAACCATGTAGGCATTATTCCAGGGATGCAAGGGTGGTTCAACATATGCAAAGCCATAAATGTAATACACCATATCAACAGAAAGATAAAAAACATACAATCATTTCAATTGATGCGGAAAAAGCATTTGACAAAATGGAGGACAGAAAAGCATTAAAAATTGTTATGGACACTAAAGACAAAGTATAAGGAGAGTATGGAATGGGAAAAGCATAGCAAAGGAAATTTGGGGGGGAATATAGAGAGAAGACATTTGTGGGACACAGATATGGTTTATTATCTGTTCATAAGGATGTGTATAGTATTTTCAACTTGACTGGACCGAGGTGTATATCATGCTGGGTAAAGTCTCTTTACAATCTAAATAAGGTATAGCAATTGAATGTATAAATAATAACAAAAGAAAAAAAGAAAGAAGAAAAAAGTGAAAAGGTAACCTAAAAAAATGAGAGAAAATATTGCAAATCATTTATCTATTAAGGAGTTCATATCTGAAATCTAATATATACGAAACTCTTAAAATTCAACAGCAACTAACAATAACTCATTTAAAAATGAAAAAAGGACTTAGAGAGACATTTCTCCAAAGAAGATATAAAAATAGCTACAGGCACATGAAAAGGTGCTTAATATTACAAATCATCAGGTAAATGCAAATTAAAGATTTTTACAGCATAAATTTTTTTGAGAGAGATTTTTGCTATAGGGTGTGTGTGCTTGCCAGAGAGACACAGAGACAGAAATCCAGGGGGTATGGCCATACTGCAGTCCCTTCTCCAGGACTTCTGGAAATGCATGTACTTGTGCCCAGTGTAAATTTCAAGCTGCTAGGTCTGGGACTCGAACCATGGTCAACCACAAGGGAATCCAGTGCCTTAATCATTACACCACTGCTAGTCCCTATAATTTTGAATTACTTTACATTATTCCATCTTATAGATAAAGACCATCTTTTATTTTTACCCAGTATGCCAGTTATCAATTCATTACCTATTGGCTCCAAATTTACCCTTTTGTACCTGCTTTACAATAATTAGACAAATTCTAAGCATGTCCTTAAGTTTTCTCAGTAGAGGGTGGGAGAGGGATGTCAAAAGAGGAGGGGGACTTTTACTCCTCATTTCAGTATTCTGGGGTTTGCTTTTTACTTATTTAATTGTTTTTGGTCCTGTTGCATTGCTAGTGAGTGATATGTATGTGGGAAGGGCACATCCAGTGGTGCTCTGCTTTAGCACACAGCGGGCCTCCAAGCCCTGTCCCAACCCAGTGGTTCCCTCATTGCAGGCTCCCCCAGGGCAGACATTGGTGTGCTCTAAGCCTCATACTGGCACCAGAGTCCCCATCATCTGTATCCTAGGGGAGTTTTGTGTTGCCCAGTGACATGACTCAGTTCTGGCCAAGTAACCCAGTGAATTCTGTGCCACCCAGTGGTCTATAGTCAGATTTTTCAACAACACATAAGCCCTCATAAATTTGCCCTTCCTTAGCTCTCACCCTCAGCCCTAGAGTACACATTAGAGTTCTTGCAATCTTCATAGTTACTCTCCTGTCACTGCTTAATAATTCACGATATTTATCTTCTCTTGTTCTAATTATCATATGATTTCTGTCATCTGATTAGATCCAGACTGAAATGTTCAGAGACAACAGTGTTTCAAGCATGTTTTTTTTTTTTTTTTTTTTTTGGAGAGGTTTTTCGCTATAGGGCGCGTGTGCTCGCCAGACAGAGAGAGACATAGAGACAGAAAGCGAGAAATCACCCCCCAGGGGGGATGGTCACACCGCAATCCCTTCTCCTCCATTCTCCTCTCGGGATCTTGGGCACGCACACGCGCCCGGCGTGAGTTTTAAGCCACTGTGTCCGGGACGCGAACCACAGTCAACTACGTGGGAGTACAACGACATAGCCATTACGCTAACTGCTGGTTCCCCAAGCATGATTTTTGAAGTATTTTAATTTGCAGTTGGGTGGAAGAAATGGATAAGCTGACGTATGTACTTATTCAAACAGTAAATATTTAGAGACTAGTCATGGTGGCATAACTACCATGTTGGATGCATGATATTGGATCCATATGGAAGGTCAAGATTTAGTTCCCGAGTTGACTTGTACATGCCAGGTGCACGCACATGTGCCTGTGATCATGGCTGGCTGGGAAGGCTAGGGAAGATCACAGCATGAGACCCTGTTGAGGGTTCCTGTTTCCCTCTCTCAGAATAAACCAACTTTTTTCTTGGTTTTGCCATAGGATATGTGTGCTCTCCAGAGAGAGACAGAGAGAAAGAAAGTAAGAAACCACGTAACCACCCCCCCCTGCCCCCTGGGAAGAAATGGTCATGCCTCAATCCCTTTTCCATTGAGATTTTTAGGTGCCTGTACACATACACCCGGTATGATTTTCAAGCCTGCAGGTCCTGGACTCAAATGACAGTCAGCCATGAGGGAGTCAAATGCCTTAACTACCATGCAACCTGTTGACCCTAAACAAACTTTATGAAAAATAGCAAACATTTACTGAGCAACTCTAACATGATATTAAGTCACAGAAATAGGTTAATAGTAATATTTCTTTAATACCTCTTATGAGAACTCATTTCATCATCATGACAGCCCATGAGCAGGCACTATTATGGTCCCCATTTAACAAATGACACCTGAGGCACAGAGAGGATAAGTAAGAGTGCAAGGTCTCACAGTAGGTAAGACAGAGTGTTTTGTAGAATCATACCTGGACCTCACTACAACGGGATCAGTGCTCCATTTATTCTTATCAATCATTTCTGAAGGTAATTGCTAAGACTTTTATCAGTGATTGTTACAATTCTGTGTCGTAATCATGTAGAGAAAAAAAGAGAGGATTCAGAGTTGAGAAAATGATCAAGAGTCTCAGAGAATTCAGAAACAGGACCCACAAAGAACAGTTAGAGCAGGTGAGAATACTGAGTCTAGAAAGTTCTATGGGACATATTTATTGATTCTATCCAGAGAAATGGACTCTCCCTGAGGCCATGCAGAAAGATAAAGGGGAGAGATGAATAGTCAGGTAGGTCACGAAGGAGCTAGGGGACAAATCGTATTCCCCTCCTAAATATATACGTTGAAGTTCTAATTCTCAATATGACTGTATTTGCAGATGGGGCTTTTAGGAGGATATTAAGTAAGGATGGGGCTGGCAAGTGGTGTCCTTAAGGTGCTGGACTCCCATACAGCTGACCATAGTTCAAGTCCTGGACCTAGCAGCTTGATTTCTCACTTTGCCTCTCTCTGCTCAAATTAAAAAGTAATAATAATAAATAAAACAATTTTTAAAAAGATTAAATGAGGTCATAAGGGTGGGGTTCTGATAGAATTGGTAGCCTTATGAGAAAGAAGATCCTCCCCCCAAGCCTCCTCCCAACACACACACATACTCTGCCATGTGGGAACTCATCCAGTTACAAGCCAGGAAGCCTCATGAGGAATTGGCCAGTACCTTGATATGGACTTTTGGCCTCCTCCAATAAGAAACAATATCTGCAGTTTAAGCCCCTCAGTCTATGGTATTTGCCTACAGCAGCCTCTAAGGCAGAAGGGACTGATACGGTCAAGAAAGGGTTGTTAATCTTGCCAGTGCTCTGACTAGAAGAAGCTAGAAGCCAGACTTATGGGACGTGCTGACTAAATTATAGGGAACAACACCAGGGTGGGGATGGACAGTCAGAGAAAATGGAGGGAAGGAGAGAGGGGTTGCTTCTGTGGCCTGGTGGTTAAGATAGCTAGATTGCACATGGTTGGCCACATAGTTCAAGTCCCAAACCCAACAGCTTGAAAAATACTCTGGACATGTAAGTGCGGGTGCCCAGAATCCCAAAAAGAGGGAGAGATAGAGGAGAAGAGATTGTAGCGTGGCCATTCCCCATGGGAGGTGCTTTCTCTTTTCCCTCTCTGCCTCTCTGATGAGTGCATGTGCTCTCTAGCAAGGGAGAGAGAGGGGGAGGGAGGGAGAAAGGGGGAGAGAGAGAGAGAGAGAGAGAGAGAGAGAGAGAGAGAGAGAGAGAGAAGACATTCTAGGCACACACACGCTTTATACATTTTATACATTGGAAAGGAGACCCCTGGGGAGCCTAAAGGAACCATTTACACCTTCTCTGAACTCCAGGTGGGGTTGTAATTGGTGATGTGGAAGTTTTACTGCCTGTAATGGGTGGAGGCACCTTTCAGCTACTGTAGGGCATTGGGTAGAATGGCACACTCTGGCCTGGTATGAAATGCTGATACCACAGAACAATCACAACCGTCTCCTCTTCCTCTTCATGGGCATAGGTGGGCTCAGGGCAGTGAGGTACAGTAGTGGAGAGCAGTGGTCTACCTCTAAGCTTGCAGGATTCTGCACCCCACCATGTGAAAACATCTAGTAAAATACTTCCATATATGTAAGTTTATTTATCAATTAAACATTTTTACTACTGTGCTGACTATAGTGTGCTTTATAAAGTGTATACCCAATAGTAATATTTAGAGATAAGGTAAAAATAAACATAAAAGAAAATTCTCATATTGTCTCCCTGCCTTCCAAAGAGTTATCATGCCTGTTCTGAGGTACGTGCTCCCAGCTTTGGGGATGACTAGTTTCCAAGATGGACTGATCCTAAGCAAAGGCTGAGGTAATTAAGTTATTTACCATGTTCACGGGTGTTCTTATGATGCCATAATCGGCCAGATTTCCATTTCCTTATCAGAGATGTGATGAATACCTGTGATGAGGACTGCTGGGATTAGAGGGCTGGTGAGAAAGCTTCTAAATTGCAGTCTTGAGCAGAGATTACTATTATATAGAAAATAACCATTCTAATGCTTGCCTTTTAGGGTTTTGTGAAGATTAAATGAGATAATGTATGTAAATCCCTTAGAAGAATAATTAGCACAAAATAGACATTCAATAAATGGTAGGTTTTCCATTATTATCATATTATTATCAAGTTCAGGACAGTTGGGATTTTTCTTTAGAATGGCCAACCTGACAAAGTGACTCCACTCTAATTAATGCCCTTCTACCTGATCTGACTTAAATCATGAGCTGTGGATGGGATTCTGAGGTACAGAAAATATCTGATTTTCTGGATAGCAGAGATTTAAGAAAAGGTGTCCTGGGGTGAGCCTCTAATCCCAGGTTGGCAGTTTCAGAGGTAGTAACTAATACCCCAATATCTATTCTTTCTTTCTTCCTTCTAGTAATTGAACCACTTTCTAGTTGGGTATAGAACACCCCAGTTATAGACTACATTTTCCAGACTCATTTGCATTTACATGTGACCATGTGGCTAAATTTGGGCCCATGGACTGTGAGCAGAAGGGACATGTGTAAGTTACAGGTGGTTTTCATAAGAAAATTCCTTACCCTCCATTTCTTCTGCCTTCACATAGACTAGAGTACAGATATGATGGCATGATTCAAACTCAATCCTATAAGCAAAAAAACCCCACAGTCTCAGAGATAGGAATAACAAAAATGGCTGAGGACTAGAGTCCTGGATGACCCTGTGGAGCAGAGCTGGCTATGTTCTTGGACCTCCTCTGGACTATCCTAACCTGTCCCGGCCCATGGGACTATTGAACAGGTTTCCTGGGGGAGGGAGTGAGAGATGGGACAAACACACGTGCACACACACACACACACACACAGAATGGAGACAACACGAGGTGCTAATCAAGTCTTCAAGTCTTCCGTCTGTTGAGGAAAAATGGCGAGTTATATACAGGCTGGTGGGCACCGATTGGTTGCCCGAAATGCAAATGAGATAGAACAGCATGAACCAATCATTGGTGTGGGTGGATCTCTCCCATTGCCTAGAAACCCAACCTTCCGGGGAGAACAGCTGGTCACATGATTTCTGAGAAATGGTTTGCTCAGTGAGGAAGTGAAACCTAATGGTTTCCAAGATGGTGGATAGCTCAAGATGGCGGATAGCTCAAGATGGCTTCCATATGCAGTGCCCTCCACACTAACCCACCCTGAAAAATCGAGGGCTAGAGGATAATGAACATCTCAGTGTATAGGATATCAGACCAAAGAGAACCTTATTGCACCTAACAAGAAAGATGGTGTGGCACTCAGAAGTCCTGATCGTTGGACTGAATGGAGTAACTGGCTGAGATTTGGCATTGTATCCTGCAGAGAGAGGATGAGTGTGACCTATTATAGAAAGAGAGTTGTGCCTTTACAGTTTGAGGGCAATGGAGACCTATGAGGCTAACAACTGCTACTTATCACACAGGATCTAGCCTCTATTCTTTTCTCCTTTTAATAATAGGATCTGTCTCCATCAAGTTTCAGCTGGGCACAAGTCTAGACTCCTTGCAATTAATGTGACCACGTGACAAAGTGTTGGCCAGAAAAAAACATGATGCAACTTTGAAATCATTATTTGTTTTGTTTTTGTTAAGGTTTACTTATTTCTTTCATGAGAATAAGAGAAAGGAAAGAGAGAGAAAGCAAAAACCCTCCACAAGGTCTACACAGTAATCCCCCTAACCTTCTTAGTCTGCAGGATTGTGAGCACATGCCTGCCATGTGAAGTCAGCCAGGGAACTGAACCCACAGTAATCTGCATGGATCCAGCCCCACTTGAGTGGTGTGTTACTACTGTGTCACTCAGCTGTCCCTGTTTTGTTTTTTAAATGGATGTGGACTGACCTCTACTTCTTTTCCTCTTCTTATCTTCCTGTAGACCAGGAAGTGAACATCAGCATCAAAGCAGGCAGAGACCGTAATCTGGAGCTTGACAGAGCAATGAGAGACAAGGAACCTGGGCTTCTGTTCATCCCTGGATTGTTACATGAGAAAGAAACAAAAGCTTATTTTGCTTGAGCCACCATATCTTGGAGGCTGTTTGTTGTAGTGGCTTAGCCTATGCCTTAACTAATCCACTAGGAATCCCCAGCATTTCAGGCCGGTATTTGCCACAAGACAAGCACTGAACTAAAGACCTCAAACTATAAAACTATTAGCAGAAAACACTGGGAAAACTCTGGGAGACATTGGGGTAGGCAGACTTCTTAAATAAGACCCCCAAAGCATAGGCAATAATCCCCAAAATAGACAACTGGGATTACATCAGATTAAAAAGTTTTGCACAGCAAAAGGACACAGTAATTAGTGTGAATTGACAACTCTCAGAATGGAGAATATTTTTGTAAACTATGCCTCAGGTAAGGGGCTGATAATCAGAATACACAGGGAACTCAAGCATCTTACCCAAATAAAAATGATTAACCCAATTAAAAGATGAGAAAATTAGCTGATCAAAAAACTCTCTAAGGAAGACATATGAACAGCCAAAAAGCATCTGAAGAAATGTTCAACACCCTGAGCTATGGTTCCCTTCACCGTAAAAGGAGGCCACAGTTACTGGCCTCCGTGGACTTACATAAAGCACTTAGCACAGTACCCAGCACACAGTAGACACAGAACCACAATTTATGAGGGGGGACCACCAAAGCACTTTGTTCCTCCTAGTGAGGTCTGCACTCAGGAGAAACTAGTTAACCAGAACCTAACCTGTTGGAGTCTTATAAGAGCCTCACTGACCTGGGAGAAGAGACATACCCAAGTCTAAGGACTCTAGATTTCCATGTAGGGGGAAAAAATCTCCAGTTTAGTCCATTGGAGCCATCTTGTCCTATCTCAGGACAGGAGAGATGGTGAGGTAGAAGCACTTGTGAAATTCACAGCCCTGAGACCCAGGATTACGAAAAGACAGGTGCCTAATCATGAGGTGAAAGGCCACTTCCCCACTCCCACTCCTTATGTCCATCACTAAAGGCCTAGTTACAGCAGTTCCATTCACCCAGTACCTCACATCAGGCTATCATGAAAAAGTCCCAAGTCATACAAAAAAGCAAAAAACACAATTTGAAGTGACAGATCATAACAAGACTCAGATATGGCAAGAATGTTGGAATGATCAGAACAAGAATCTAAAACAACTGTGATTAAGGTGCTAAGGGTGTCAGTGGATAAAGTAGACAATATACAAGAACACATAGACAACATAAGCAGAAAGGGAAATTCTAAGAATCAAAAGGAATACCTGCACTCAGCGAAATCATCTTTCAAAACTGAGGGAGAAGTACTTTATCCGACATACATTGTGAATTTGTCCCCACTAGACCTACCTTACAAGAAATGGTAAAAGAAGCATTTTAGAAGGGAAATGATATATGAGTTGAGTTAAGGAAGTTTGTAGAAAAATGGAATTAAAGTACAAGTTTATTTTAGTGGAAAAAATTGAAATCAATGCAGTTTTAAGCCATATACACTTTCCGCAAACTTTTTGAAGACCCTCTCATACATAAGAAACTTGGGTCTATTAAATAAAAAAGACCATCAGAGGGCCAACAAATAGCATGGTAGTTAAGGGGGCTGGATCTCACATGGCAAACTGCACAGTTTGAGCCCCAAACCTGATGACTTGAAAAACTTGCCAGGTGCAGGTACATGCAGGCCCAAAATCTCAAGAGGAAAATGGAAGAGAAGAGATTGTGGGTTAACCATCCCCATGAGGACTGCTTTCTTGCTTTCTCTCTCTTTTTCTCTCGCTCTTGGTCTGGTGAGTACATGTGCCCTCTAGTAAAAACTGTAAAAATTTAAATACAAAAGACCATCAGAAACAAATAAGTATAAAATACTTTTTTTAATTGATGTGATAATAATTTGTTCAAAATTATAGTAACATATTTGATTATATATATTGTGTGTATGTATATATGCATAGGTTTATAGAGTCTTTAAAAATTTCCTTGAAAAATCTATGCATGTATTTCATTTTTCCCCCACCAAAATAAATTCATACAACTTGTTAAAACATGTGTGAACAGGATCTAGGTTGAGGCACTAACAAGAATAAGATGTTAGTTTGGAAAGAGCCACTCTCAGAGCAATGAATTCTGCTAAAATTGGAGCAAGAACATAACATTTTTTTAAGATTTATTTATTTAATTATTTAAATTTGACCAGAGAAGGATAGAGAGAGAAAAAAAAAAAAAAAAAAAAAAAAAAGAGACAGTGAGAAAGGAAACTACCCAGTCTGGAACTCAAACTGCAGTCGGCTATGTGGATGTCCAGAGCCTTTAACCACCATGCCACCACCTGACCCCCAAATGTCAAATTTATGGTGAAGTTTGGGTAGAAAAATAGTAAAATCATTGGTGCTTAACAAAAAGTTTATGCGGAAAATGCCCCAAAGAAGTTGGCACTTTACAAATGGATAACTCATTGTAAGAAACGATGAGATGACATTGAAGATGACACCCACCGAGACAAACTATCACATCAACTTTTCTTTTTTTTGACAATGTTTTGCCTTAGGGTGTGTTTTCTGGAGAGAGAGACAGAGATAACAGGAGGGAAGGGACCAGCAGTTAGTGTAATGGCTATGTGGCTGGACTCCCACATGGTCGACCGTGGTTCGCGACCCGGACCAGGTGGCTTGGGACTCATGCCGGGCACCTGTGCATGTGTGCCCAAGATCCAGAGAGGAGAATGGAGAAGGGATTGCAGTGTGGCCATCCCCCCTGGGGGGTGATTTCTCGCTTTCTGTCTCTCTGTCTCTCTCTGTCTGTCTGGCCAGCACACACGCTCTATAGCAAAAACCTCTCCACAAAAAAAAAAAAAAAAAAAAAAAAAAAAAAAAAAAAAAAAAAAAAAAAAATCAGGAGGGAAAGTGAGAATCACCCTCCAGGGGAAATGGCTACACTACAATCCCTTCTCCTACATTCACCTACTGGGATCTTGGGCATGCACATATATGTACCCACTATGAATTTCAAGCCACCAGGTCTGGGACGCCAACCTTGGTCGGCCATGTGGGAGTCCAGCGATGTAACTGTCAGCTGCCATACAATCTGCTGGCCCCTGATCCACATCGACTTTCAAGGGAAGAAAAAAATACCAATCTTGTTTTGTGCTCTAATTGAAAAGGACTGGTGAATAATAGCAGAAACAGTATCCAACACCACAGACATCTCAGTTGGTTTGGCTTATACAACTATGACTGAAAAATTAAAGTTGAGCACAATTTCTGCTCAATGAGTGCCCAAACAATTGCACTCAGACCAGTAGCAGGAAAGGACAATTTTCAATAGCAATTTTAAACAAGTCAGATCAAAATCCTGAAGGATTTCTCTTTTTTTTTTTTTTTTTTGGAGAGGTTTTGCTATAAGGCACGTGCGCTCGCCAGAGAGACAGAAAGCTAGAAATCACCCCCCAGGGGGGATGGCCACACTGCAATCCCTTCTCCTCCATTCTCCTCTTGGGATCTTGGGCACACACGCACACGTGCCTGGCAAGAGCTTTAAGCCATGGGATCTGGGACTCGAACCGCGGTAGACTACATGGGAATCCAGCAACATAGCCATTACGCTGATTGCTGGTCCCTCTATTGTGATTTTCAAGCTACCAGGTCAAGACTCAAACTGTAGTCAGTCATGTGTGAATCCGGCATCCTAACTACCCTACCACATGCTGGCCCCGACACTTAGTTCTTTAGGGATGATTAAATTGCTAGTGTCACTGCTTACAAAAATATCTTAAACTTGATGGAGCTTATGTGAAGAAGTAAAGTTTACATTTTAATTTTTATCTTTCAATTCCATTTTTCTACACTTTTCACAGTCCCCTCCTATGTAAGCAAAATGAATGTCAGCAGTGACACAAAGCCCAGGAGGGAGGAATTGGGATTATTTTATTATTATAAGGTACTTACAGTTCCTGTGAAGTGGTATAATATTGTTTGAAAGTGGACTTCGATTCACTGTAAGTGTACATTGCAAATTCTAGGACAACCAAGTTAAAAAAAAATTTTTGGAAAAAGTGTAACTGATAACCTAAGAGAAAAAATAAAGTCAGATGAAATGTTCACCTGAAACTACAAAAGGCTGAAAGAGAAGACAAATATAGTAACAAAAAAAAGAGTAAAATTAGAAAACAACAACCAAAAAGGTAGATATTAATCTAGCTATATCTGTAATGGCTTTGAACATCAATGATCTAATAATGCCAATTAAAAGAAAAAGAGGGACAGCCAGTGGCATGGTGATTAAGCCAGCTGGATCCCAGATGGCTAACAGCAGTTTGATTCCCAGGTCCAAGTAGCTGATACATGCATGTGTATGCCCAAAATTCCAGCAGGATGGACAAATGAAGAAGAAGGGATTGTAGCATGACCATGACACAATCTCCCTCTGGTGAGCACACATGTCCTTGAGCTATAAGCAATACATCAATGAAAACTGACTTTAAGAAAGAAAACAGAATGAATTCAGGGAATAAGAGAAATGAAGATTTTCTACTGATAAATCAGCCTCCAGCCCCCAGTCTCAAGTGGTAGGGCACCCTTCTATCCCTCTCTCTGTCTTCATTTTTTGGTAACTTTTTCTTTTAAAAAATTTTTAAGGTAAAGTATTCTCTTGGCTTTCAGATAGATCCTCCTTTATCTTGCTAATAATCCCCTTTCTCCCTTCCTTCTAGGAGAGGCAAGGAACAGGCCTTCAAAAGAAGAAGACTCAATTGCTGCTTAGAACTAGTGAATTCACATGGCACATGGTTTTTGTTTTTTACTTCAAAAAAAAATAAAATTTTTGTTTTTTCTTTTCTTTCCCTTCTTTCTCTCTCTCTTTTTTTCTCTCTCTGTTTTCTTATTTTTTTTCTTTTACTTCATCACTTTGCTGCTCAATCTCCATTCACTGAGTGTCTAGATGGATCTAAGGGAACCATAGCCAAATATCCAAATACTGTTAGGGTTAACATATTCCTCAATACCCAGTGAATCTGCTGCACAAAGGGATAAAAACATAACGGCAAAGAGATTGCAGATCACCTCTTCCTGCACGCTCCTGAACACTCAGATTGAACTTCAAGAATTAGGAAGAAATATGCCGTCCACAGATGACTAGAAATCACCACAGGGTCACAATAAATATGGGAAAGCAGGAAAATACCTCTCCTCCAAGGGAAAAGAATAACTCCTTTTCATCCACAGACAGTTCAATGGAAATGTCTGATAAAAAATTCAGAATGTTCATAGTGACAAAGTTGACAGAGATGCAAGAGAAGAGAGACAATGAACTCCAGAAGAGGCAGGAGAATAGAGCCAAAGAATTCCAGGAGGTGAAGAAGTTCTTGTATGATCTGAAAGAGGAAATACACACCATAAAAAAGAATCAAACAGAACTGTTAGAGATGAAGGCTGTAATAAAAGGAAATCAAAACCTCCCTTGAAAGTATTAAAAGCAGACTAGATCACACAGAAGATTGAATCTCAGATGTAGAAAACAGAATCACTGGCCTAAAAAAATCCACAACAAAGACTGAGAAAAGAGTCCAAGAAATGATAATATATGAGAAATACTAGGTACCATTAAACATCCAAACATACGGATAATTGGTATCCCAGAAGGTGAAGAGACTAATAAGAGCTTTGATAATCTATTCCATGAAATCCTTGAAGAGAATTTTTCAAACCTAGAGAGGCATTCAAAGATCCAGACCTAAGAAATACATAAGACCCCCAAATAGAATCAAACCAAGAAGATCTTCTCTAAGACATATTACAGCCAGATTGACCAAAACCAGAAAGATAAGGTACTAAGACTGGCAAGAGAGAAACAAGTTACTTGCAAAGACTATCCCATCAGGCTAACAGCAGACCTCTCATGGGAAACAATGCATGCAAGGAAAGAATGGGAAAATATATTCAAAGTGTTGAGTGAAAAACAATTTCAACCAAGACTATTATATCCAGCAAGATTATACTTCATACAAGAAGAAAAGACAAGAACATTCTCAGATAAACAAAACCTGAAAGAATTTACCAACACCAGACCAGTTCTCCAAGAAGTTCTGAAGGGAGTGTTATATCAGGAAAACTAAAGTCAGACACACAGAAATAAGAGTTTTAAAACATCTAAGGAAAGGGCCACCTTAATGGTAGGGACAAGTCCAGAGTTGAATATTATCTTCCAGAAGTTAAACGGAAAGCTTGGACCACAACAGAAGTTAGATTAAGTACATGAAACTGAGTTGATGAAATAGAATTTTATGGCTTTTAACTAAAACAATACTGATCTTTTTCTATGCTTTGTAGTCCAGGGGTAAGGACTTTTTTCTTCTCTTGAATTGTCAACAGATCTAGGTAACTACTATTTGAACAGAACCCTAACCTGCTTCCTGGCTTTAAGTCTTAATCAAAGTTCTAACATTTTTTTATTTTGATTAAAGCTAAAACTGCCTTTGGTACCAGCAGCTATCGTAATAGCTATGTCACTGGACTCCCATGTAGGTGACTGTGGTTCAAGTCCCGGACCCGGTGGCTTAAACTCATGCCAGGCACATGTACATGCATGCCCAAGGTCCTGAGAGGAGAATGGAGGAGAAGGGATTGCGGCATGGCCATCCCCCCTGAGGGGTGATTTCTCACTTTCTGTCTCTCTGTCTCTCTCTGTCTGGCGAGTGCATGCGCCCTATAGCAAAAAAACAAAACAAAAACTCTCCCCCACAGAAAAAGTTAAAACTGCCTTTCTTAAAATTAAAAAACATATTAAAAAATACCTATTTAATGACTACGGTAAGCTATATAGTCTCAGCTATATTACTATTATAGTATATTCATTCTACTCACAGTTTCATGCTTAAAGTCAAACATTTGTTCACGGATATTGGTATATCAGCTGAACTTGCTATTGAAAGTAGATCAATTAAGATATTTTATTAACCAATAAAATGTGGGAGAAGAAAAGGAATGGAAAGCAACTACAGATACCAGAGATAGAGTGGGAGGAGGGTGGCATATGGCAGAAGGTGAGAAATGGGGTTGGAGGATGTATATATAAATAAGAAATGGAAAATTATTTGTGATGATAACATGTATGACTAAGTCACTATACAGTGTATTCAGGATGGGAACCTGTATCTTGTATGCTATGATGATATTCAGTGAATGAATGCAAAATAAATCATTAATATATATTTTAAAAAATAAATCAGGTGCAAAAAAAAGAAAAAGGTGTGTGGATGCCAAAAGCCAAAATCCTGACAGGATGAAGAAATGGAAGAACAGGGATTGTGACATGACCGTTCCCTATGTGTGTGTTGAGGGTGCTTTCTCCTCTCTCTCTCTCATATCTCTCTGGAGAAACAAACAACAACAACAACAAAATGCAAATAGAGTAAAGCCATGAGAGATGTGGCTTGGTACTATGTTCTTCAGCTGACCTGCTGAAAACTCCCAAGTATTGATCTATAGGAATGAAATTGTTATTTTATTAAGCCAATAAACTGTTATCAACCATTTAATAAAATTTAAAAAAATAAAAGAAAAAGAAAGAAAACAAAGGAAAAGACTGTCAGAGTAGATAAAAAAAAAAAAAAAAAAAAACGACCAACTATATATTGTCTATATGAAAGCACACTTTATATTTAAGATACATGTGATTAAAAGTAAATGAATGGGGGCCAGCAGGTGGCACAGTAGTTAAGGCCCTAGATTCCCACATGATCAACTATACTTTGAGTCCCAGACCTGGCAGCTTGAAATTCATACCAGGTACGTCCATGTGCATGCATGCCCAGAATCCTGAGAGAATGGAGAAGGGATTGTAGTGTGGCCATTCCCCAACCCCACCCGGGGGGGCAGGCATTTCTTGCTTTCTGTTTCTGTCTCTGTCTCTCTGATAATCTGATAAGCACATGTGTCCTATAGTAAAACTCTTTAAAAAAAAAAAAGTAAATGGATAGAGAAAGATATGCCATGTTAATACTAACTAAAAGGAAACAAGAGTAACTATATTAACTTCAGACTTTGGACCAAGCAAAGTTATCACAGATAAAGGGGGCATTACATAATAATAGAGGGATCAATTCTCCAAGAAGATATACTCAATCTTTAACATGTATTTGCCTAACCACAGGGCACTGGAATATGAGAGCGAAAACTGAAGGGAGACATAGATGAATCCAACATCACAGTTGGAGACCTCAACACTCCTCTTTCAGAAATGGATAGATCCAACCGACAAAAGATCAAGTAAGGACATAGTTGAACTCAACAACTCCATCAATCACCTAGATACAATTGACATGTATGTACTCCTTCACACAGTAACAGCAGACTGTACATTCTTATCAAGCTAACATGGAATATTCACCAAGAGAGACCATATCTGAGCCATAAAATACAACTTAATAAATTTAAAAGAAATCATACAATGCTTATTGTCAGGCCACTGTGGGATGAAGCCAGAAATGAATAACAGAAAAATAGCTAGAAAATTCCAAAACACTTGGACATTAAACAATTCATTTCTAAATAACACAAGGATCAAAGAAGATACTGTCAGAGAAATTAAAACTATTTTGAATTAAATAAAAATGAAAATATAACATCAAAATATACGGGATAGTGAAAACAGTGCTTAGAGGGAAATGTATAGCATTGAGCACAAATACTACAATGAAGAAACATCTAAAACCACTTATTTTAGCTTTTACTTTAGAAAACCAGAAAAAAAAAAAAAAGAGCAAATTAAACTCCAGGTGAGTAGAGGAAGTGAAATTTTAAAATTTGAGTAGAAATCAATTAAATCAGAAAATCAGGACCAGCCAGTGGCATGATGGTTAAGACAGTTGGATTCCACATTGCTGACTATGTGGTTTGAGTCCTGGACCCTGTGGTTTATAAATCACTCTGGGAACATTTGCATGCATGCTCAAAATCCTGAAAGGAGAACTGGAAGAGAAGGGATTGCAGTGTGACCATGTTTCATGGAGATTGCTTTCTCATTTTCCCTTTCTTTGTCTCTGTTTTTCTGTCTCCAGAGATAAATAAATGAGAAAAAAAAAAAATATATATATGGCTTGTTTTTTCCTCAAAATACAGCACAACTAGGAATATAGTGTCAAGTTACTGTTTTCTAGTCATTCAGTGAGTTACTTTCTGGAGTGTTATGCCACATTTTATTATCAAGGTAATTTCGTTTGTTTCATTTTTTTTTTTTGACATTCAGGAATTACTTTTAAAATATTGATTCCATTTCATAATTATACAAAACATTTACATTTCTGAAGTAAAATACACATTTTTTTCAAAAAGTTTATGGAAGATGAATATTATGAAAACACTATGCATGAATTTTAAAACTGTTTTCCACCAAATTAAACTCATACTTTAATTCCAGTTTTTTGCAACCTTTCTGAAGTCCCCATATGCAAAAGAAGGGGAACTGAGTCTACTAGAATTGATATTTGTGAGTCTTAAAACAAGATTTCAAGGCAGAAGTTCATAGCCTATATAAATATGTATTTAAAAGTTATAAACTGAGCCATCATCTAAATAGAATATGTCTCCTCTCCTACATGGAAAAGTATTTTTTCACTCTGACATTGATGGCCAGTTTCCAATTGAGAATTCATGGCTCCTCAGAATTCCACTTGAGAACATCTCATCTGGGCAAGGGTTTATTCTGTCCTTTCCCCTCTCTTCCCTTGCCTCAGGCTTCCCACACCACGAGGGGCCTGCACACACACACATGGATGTGTCAGCTTCTGGACAGCCCTCAGGTCTAAGACTGTGCACACCTCTGGAAGATGTGCCCAATAATGAGGCCTACCCAGGCCAGAGAACTGGGCTGGGAGCCTCTTGGGTAGGAAATTCCAGAGCACTGTGTCCTAGCAAGCAGGGTACCAGTTTCGCATCATTGAACCCTGTTGACACATCATCCCATAGCAAAAGGATGGGCTAAAGGCAGGCCCAAGCCAGTTTGCTGGTATCTAGTCCCAGAGAAACCCAGCTGATCTGCACCCCTGCAGGCTTCAGTTCATCATTCCATTTTATAAACATAAGCGTCCCCCCACCCCACCCCACCCCCACACACACTCTTTTACATGTAGACTGTATAATCTGTGATAGTGAATGGGAGGGAGGGAACAGGAGCCATTATCACAGACCCAACCTCACAGGGCTGATAAGGTGGCCAACTGAGCCAGCAGCCACAGTGAGATCAATTGGCAGGAAATGAATTCTGCACCCACATCCTCTAACATGGAGCTGGCAAGATGGTTAAGAATACTGTTGTGTGCATTTCCTTAGAATGTTGGTCTTTTGGGCACCAGCAGATGGTTTAGTGGTAACGTTGCTGGACACCTACATAGCTGACTGCAGTTCGAGTCCTGGACTCCTTAGCTTAAAATTCATGCCAGGAACATGTGTGCCCATACCCAAAATCCTGCGATGAAAATAGAAGAGAAGGGACTGCAGCAGGGCCATTCCCTCTGGGGGGGTGGGGTGATTTCTCATTCACTTTCTCTCTCTCTCTCTCTCTCTCTCTCTCTCTCTCTCTCTCTCTCTTCCTGGTGAGCATACATGCCCTAAGGCAAAAAACCTCCTAAAAAATGTTGATTTTTTTTAACACTGTTTTCCTGTGACAGAGGTGACTCTATCAAAGGGAGTAAATACAACTCAATTCACATTAACCTGTAGGAAAATACAGTCTCCTTGATGCACCAAAATAAGGTCAATCACATGTAAGAGAAAGAGACAATCCCCTCTTCCTCCCTCCTGAAATGACATTCGAGATCCTGGGGCCGACTTGGGTGCCGGCCTGCCCCTTCCTTCTCAAGTACCAATGTGTACAGTGCCCAGCCCTTCCAGGGAAAGGGAAGTCAGCGTCCTCTCCCTGTGGGTCAGGACACAGAAGCCATCCACCCCAGCCATTCAGACTGCCATCTTCAGATCTTCAGTTTGTTCATAGTGATTGCATCTCACATGCCCAGTGTGCAGAATTTGCTTTATTTTCTTCAACTCCACTTTGGCCCACTCTCCGCCAAAGTAAGAGTGCTCCACATCCCAGCTGTCTACAGCATGCACTTGGCTTTCAGGGAGGGAGCTTGGACACTTCCTGCCGAGTGACGACGAAGGAGCAAAGAAAGGCTTGGGCAAGTGAGAAGGAGAAATCAGAAAGACAAAAATTATAATCTGAGGTGAACCAGGCCCAGGCCGAGCTGTAAATACACTCATGTGTCTGTTCTGTCACTAAAGAAGATCTGCTATTGTCATGGACACCCAGAGGAATGCGTGGTTCCCTCTGGGTGGCCTGTGGTGTCTGTGAGAAGGCACCTTTCCAGCCCAAAAAGCTGAGAGAATGGCAAGATCTACATGTCTGCCAAAAGTTACACACACACACACACACACACACACACACACATATTACTTTACACTTACCAAAGGTTTTCTTTATAAGAACAATGTGGCATCAATTCACTAAGAAGTCTACCTCTTAAAAACCACTACCTAACTTTATTCTGGGCTAAGAAATCTTTCTGCAGATTTTTAGGGCTAGAAAAATCAAGAACAATAATCGCTGTGTTAGGTCTCCTCTCCATTAGCCTTACATCAAAGAGGCCTCCCTCCCAACTAATAATTAGCTGAGAAAACAAAAAGCCCCGCTGCAATGGGCTCTTAGCTCCCACTCTACGTCTTCTCTTCATTTGTGCAATTAAAAAGAAAAAAGAAAAGAAAAAGCTACCTAGAAGCACAGCCACTGCCTTCTTTGGGGAGCTGTCCAATCAAGAGGAAAGTGCACCCCAGTTACCATGGGCAACCATCACTTGTCCCTGGGCTGGTTCTCCAAGGCCTTCTTACAAACAAACACTTCACTGCTATGGGAAGGATTTTCTTTGTTAAAGGAGGACTCCCCTCCTCATGCTTCAACTTCAGCATGAAAGCTCAGATCCACCTGCCTTCTTTTCTTTCCAAAACGCTCAAACAGTCTGAATGGAACAGCTGGTAAATATCCAGTATTCAGCATTTTACTCTAAACTGGCAAGCCAAGGTCAAACCACAGGGCTGCTCAGCCGGGATGTTAATAATGTCACTTGTAGAGGCAATTTTGTTTACATAAGACAGCTGGTGAAAAGACCCTGTTTGCACCAAAGCTGATATTATAAACTAATCTTGGCTAAAATATTTTACATCAAGATGTGATTCTCAGAAATAAGTTCAGGCAAACCACATGCTAATCGCCTATAGAACATCCATACTCCCTTTTGCTTTTTATACATAGTGGCCACATGCCCAGCACAAGATAAGGGATCATGACAAACCTCTTCCTCACTTTCCAACTTCTCTGTCAAAAAGGGGTGATAGTATGGCCCAGTTCTGGCCACTGAGAACTCAGTGGAAGTTGATTGAGAGCACATCTGGGAAAACTTGCACTTGTCTTACTAAAGGGATAGACATAGTTGGTTCCACTCCCTTGCCTGTTTTTTGTTGTTGTTGTTGTTGTTGTTTTATTTTGTTTTTCTGCCTTTAACACAGATGTGATGACTTGAGCTATAGCATCTATTTTGTGACCACAAAGCAAAGGAAGACCATGGGTGTTTGGGGCCAGCAGATGGTATAATGGTTACATTACTGGGCTCCCACGTAGAGGGTTGCTGTTCAGGTCCCAGACTCAGTGGCTTAAAACTCATGCCAGGTGCATATGCATGTGTACCCAAAATCCCAAGAGGAGAATGAAGAAGAAGGGATTGCAGCATGGCCATCCTCTATGGGGGGGCGGGGAGTGATTTCTCGCTGACTGGTGAGCGCACATGCCCTATAGCAAAAAATCTCTCCAAAAAAGAAAAGACCAGGAGTGTTTTAGTCTATTTAGACTTCTGAACAAAATACTGTGAACTGGATGGCTTATAAACATGGAAGTTTTATTTCTCACAGTTCTAGAAGCTAGGAAATCCAAGATCAAAGCATCAGCAGATTGGATATCTACTGAGGACCCAACTCCTGGCTCATAGATGGTTGTCTTGTAGCTATACTCTCATGTGGCAGAAGGGAGGAGGACACTCTCTTGGTCTCTCTCTCTCTCTTTTATTTTTTATTTATTTATTTATTTATTTACTTATTTATTTATTTATTTGGAGAGGTTTTTCGCTATAGGGCGCGTGCGCTCGCCAGACAGAGAGAGAGAGAGACATAGAGACAGAAAGCAAGAAATCACCCCCCAGGGGGGATGGTCACGCCGCAATCCCTTCTCCTCCATTCTCCTCTCGGGATCTTGGGCACGTACGCACACGCACCCGGCGTGAGTTTTAAGCCACCGGGTCCGGGACGTGAACCGCGGTCGACTACATGGGAGTCCAGCGACATAGCCATTACACTAACTGCTGGTTCCCTCTCTCTTTTATTTTTTAAAGAGAATTTTTTAAAAATGCGCCTTAGAGTGCATGTGTTTGCCAGAGAGAGAGAGACAGTAAGAGAGAAAGTGAGAAATCATCCCTTCTCATTCACCACAATCTCTTCTCCTCCATTCTCCTCCTGAGATCTTGGGCACTCACACACACATGCCCAACGTGAGTTTCAAGTCACCAGGTCTGGAACTCAGACTGCAGTCAGCTATGTGGGAGTTCAGCAATGTATCACTACCCCATCTGCTGGCCTCTGGGTCACCTTTATAAAGAAGTTAATCCCATTCAGAAAGTCTCCATCTATGAGCCATCTAATTACCTCCAAAAGACTCTGCCTTCTAACACTATTACATTGGTGATTAGGTTTCAATTCAATATGAATTTTGCAGGGATGTGAACATTTCATCTACAATAGTAAACATCACAGATTAGAGAGATCAGCGGAAGGCAGCAAATGCCTCCTTCTAAACATCCAGTTATGTGACAAAAATAAACCCATGTGTGTTCAAGCCACTTAAATTGGCTTTTTGTTCCTTGCAGTTTCACCTAACTCTAAGTGAAACACTATGCTTGACACACTTTCCATTAACTCCACCGTCTCCAGGGGAATGTAAAGCAGAAGGCAGAGAATTTCCCCTGCTTCTAGTCTCCACCACCTCTCCCTTATAGGACAAACACAAAAACTCAAGCTGAGTAGATAGGATTATGAAAGTTTCCGATTTGGTCCAGAAATTGTTGTAACTGGTAGGTTAAATAGGTGACAGTTAGGGCCGGCAGGTGGCGTGGTGGTCAAGGCAGCTGGACTTCCACATTGCTGATCGTGGTTTGAGTCCTGCGCCTGGCAGCTTGCTTTCTCACTTCTCCTTCTCTTTCTCTGTCTCTCTCTGGTCAACCTCAAAAAAATTAAAAAATAATAAAATAATGACAATTAATAAAATTAAATAAAATAATTCTTTCAAAAAAATAGGTGACAGTTAATAGCCATTGAAAAACATTGGGCATCATGTAATAGAAGATATTTAGGGACCAGCTCATTCCAGGAATGAAAGCTCTGTAGTCTTGGAGAAAACCGCTCTCCCAGAAGCCAGAAGTAGAGCCCCAGCTATTGTCCACATAATGGTGATGGGAAGGGGCTGCCTACCTATCCCTGTGGCATCCATTTAGCACACCACCATTCAGAAGATGTTCTGCATAAAGTGAACACACTTTTTTTTTAAATTACTAGAGAGTGCATACACTCACCAGAGAGAGACAGAGAGACAGGGAGAGGGAGAAAGAATGCTCCCATTGGGGCATGGCCATGCTATAACCCCTTCTCTGCCTCTCTATCTTGTTTGGATTTGTGGCACATACATGTATGTGCCCAGTATGTTTCTTAGACAACCAAGGCCAGGATTTGAACTAAAGTCAGCCATGTGGGATCCAGCTCCCTTAACCACTAAGCCACAGAGCCAGCACTTGCATGGGGCCTATCTTAATCAGCTACTGTGTTGCTTACAGAAATATCTGGGACTGAATAAATTTAGGAGAATTGAGGCGTATTTGATTCATGATTCTGGCCATGTAGAAAGCCAAAGTCATCATGTAATGGTGGAAGGCACAGCTTTGAGCAGAGCAGAGCTGGTCTATATCCATGTGGCCCCTGCGGCTTCATTTCCTTTCCTTAGACACACTCCAGTACTCCGTCATGGGGACCCCATTCTACCATTCTAACCAACCAATCACTAATCTCTTCCTGAAAGCCCTACATTCCAACACCGTAATTGTAACAAGTTTTCACCCTCTTGATTTTATTGCAATAACTCAACATATGAATTTGAGGGGCACATATACAAACTATAGTAGGGCCTGGGCATTAAGTTTTCAGACACAAAAGGTCACTGTAATGGTTAATTTTATTTGTCATCTTACTAGGTCACCAGGTGGCTACATATTTAGTTAAACATGATTCCAGGTGTGTTTCTGAATGAAATTAACACTTAAATTGACAGACTAAGTAACACAGATGGGCCTCCCTAATGTGGGTGGGCCTCATCCAATCCGCTGAGGGCCTAAATAGAACAGAACGGAAGAAGAATGAATTTTCTTTACCTGCCTAGTTGAACTGGGACATCGGTCCTCTTTGGCTTTCAGACTGAAATTGTACAATGGCTCTCTAATTTTCAGATGGTAGATCATGGGACTTCTTAGCCTCCATAATTACATGAGCCGATCTTTAAATAACATACATGAATTAAAGGACTCCAAAAAATTTGTGGGAAAATGGAGTTAAAGTACAGGTCTATTGTGCAAATTTTTTAAAAAATCCATGCATGTTCTTTTCATAACATGCATTTTTCATGAACTTTTTGAAGACCTTTCATACATGTCCCATAGGTTCTGTTTTTCTGGAGAATCTTGACTAATATGATTATATGATTTTATTTAAATATTCAGAATAGGCAAATTTATAGAGAGAGATGGTAGGTAAGTGGTCTCCAGAGGCTGATGGGGGGGGGCATGGGTGTGGAGAGTAATGGTTATGGAATTTTCTTTTGGGGTGATAAAAATTTTCTGCAACTAGATAGAGATGACAGATGTACAATATTGAGTATATTAAATGTCCCTGGATTATTCACTATAATAATTTTATGCTATGTGAAATTTCCTCAATTTAAAAAAAAACTCAAAGTAGTGTAGGGAAAGAAGGAAAGAAAGAAGGATTTATTGTCTCATGTAACTGTGAAAATTGAAGAAGAGGGGCAGCTGAATAATGACTTAGATGGTACACTGAGGGCATGCCACCTCTTGTGCCACCTTGTCTCTGATGGCTCTGCTGCATCTGGACACCCCACCCCCAGACAGTCAGGGCAACTAGCTTCAGCCCAAACGTGAATGCTCCTAGCTTGTAGTGACAACAGAAAGACACAATCCAATCCTGCCTGCACATGCCACAACTTGTGACCTGAATAAATACCTTACTCCACACATTCAATATGCAATTAGGAAGTTTAGGAAATATTTCTTTAAGGATTTAATTTCTCAAAAAGGGGGGGATTTATTTGGGACTTCTTTCTTTCTTTGCAAAAAAAAAAAAAAAAAATGGGGCAGGGGGGCAAAGATAATTATCAATCAAGTATCAATGAGAAGAAAAGGACCACCATGATTACCTGAAAATTTAATATAAAGAACTGTTAGCTAAAACAGTAGGAGGTAGGTAACTATTAGAGGGGTAAATATGTACTCTACAGGTCCTTCAGAGGTGTCGGGTACAGAGAAGATAACTGCCTCATGGCTGAGGAAGAGTAGACAGTAAAAGAAACAAAGCTAGATTTAAAGCTTTTCAAAGAGACCAAAGCCAATGAAGTGCACAAAGAAACACAGCTGGGGGACCAGCAGATGATGTAATGGTTATATCACTGGACTCCCACATGGCTGACAGCAGTTCAAGTCCTAGACCCGGTAGCTTGAAACTGATGCCAGGCACATGTGTGTACATGCCCAATATCTCAAGAGGCAAATGGAAGAGAAGGGATTGTGGCATGGCTATCCCCCCTGGAGGGTGATTTCTTGCTTTCTATTTCTCTGTCTCTGTCTCTCAAACAAGTGCAGGTACCTTAGAGTAAAATTTCTCTCCAAAAAGGAAAAAAAAAAGAAACACAGTGGATGAGGGTTTTGACCTGAAGAAGAAGAATGGAGGAGCAGAGACCAGAAGCAACGTGGCTTCTTCAGCCATCATCTTGTGAGGTCACCATGCTGCTCTCCACAGATAAGGCCTAACTTCCCTCCCGCTGGCAAAGGGGACATGTTTACAGGGTACAACTTCAGTATCACAGGCAAAGCAACAAAGGATGGATTTGGAGCTAAGAGAACATAAATTGATATCAGGCACAGGGGATTTTGTTTGTTAGGTCTTTAATTTTTCTGGTCAAACAAAATTGGGAGGGGTTCAAATGTTTGGGGGTTAGTATTTAGCTGTGCTCTCAAATGATTACTGTGACCGTCTCTGGTAAGCCAGTGTGCAATGGAGTTGGATATGTAGATTTGGGGCCTAATGTAAAGTACATTCTTGGTTGCGATTAATGTCTCATTCTGACCTTTGGGGGACAGAAGAACTGAACTTCCATTTCACTGATCTTGCAAGGAGTAAGTGATTGGCAGCATAATAAGGAAGAGGTAGAGCTGTCACTCTCCACCTCCCTCTAGAGAGAACAAAGAATGAGGATGTCTCGCCATGCCTTATGAAGCACCTGACTGAGCTGATTTACTGGTAGGTGCAGTCACTGTGCATTTAAAGGACACCCAAGTACAATTCTTTTCAGTGTGGTGGCATTGGGTCAATGGCTGAGCCCAGCCAGCCCCTGTGTTCTCTTCTCTTTCTTGTCAATGAACCTAAGTGTGGTTGGCTTTGGTCCCTGGACTAAGCAGCAGATAAGAAGGTGTTAAATTCTTATGCTTCAGGGTTATAACTACAAGGGGGGGAGGAGATAAAGAGAGGGAGAGAGTAGGAAAGAGAAAGACAGACAGATGGACACACAGACTACTAAAGGATCCACTCAGCCTTGTGAGTAAGACCTGCAGAGTGCTGTCATGTACTGGCCCAACTAATGCCAAAGTGGTGCTTAGTGTCCTAATTGCTCTGTAGTTCCCTTAAAATTTAGCAGGGCAGTGGGACCAGCAGATGGCATAATGGTTACGTAATGGTTATATCGCTGGAGTCCCATGTAATTGACTGAGGTTTGAGTCCCAGACCCGGTGGCTTAAAACTCACACTGGGTGCATATGTGTGTGTGCCCAAAATCCCAAGAGGAGAATGGAAGAGAAAGGACTGTAGAATGCCTATCCCCCCAGGGTAGATGTCTCACTTTCTGTCTCTCTGTCTCTTCAGCAAGTAAACACATCCTATGCCAAAACTCTCTTAAAAAAAGAAAAAATGGCAGGCAGGACTAGGCCAAGACAAGACTGTACATTACTAAGCTCCCTTTGTCTAATGACATGGATGACAATTACACTGTTGATGGACTGAATATTTGTGTCCCCCCCCAAATTCATGTATTGAAACCTAATCACAATGTGATTGTATTAGAAGGTGGGGCCTAGGAAGGTGATTCAGTCTTGAGGGTGGAGCCCTCATGAATGAGATTAGTACCCTTTTAAGGGGACTGATGAAACCTGAATGCTCCCCTCCCACCGTGTGAGAAAACAGCAAGAAGATGGCCGTCTATGAGGAAGTAGGCCCTCCACAGAACCTGATCCTGCTGGCATCCTGATCTTGGACTTAGAGCCTCCAGAATGTAGGAGATAAAGCAGTGTTGCATAAGCCAGCCAATCTATGGTACTTTGTTATAGCAGACCTCAAAGACAAAGACACCTGACTCCTAGCTGTGAGTACTGCAGGCCCTCTGTTAATGTACCCATTCTGGAGCCTCCCACTCTTTCCCAAGGCTGTGCTGGAGAATACTCGCATCTTAACTGGAAGGATGCATCTCTCTGTATTCAAACTGCATCACTGCTGAGTAGTTCTCAGAGGCACTTGTGATCTGCTGGATTCAACATGGTAGATCACACGCATGTAGCACAAGCCTAGCACTGAGGATGTCACAGAGCAGATCCTGCAGAAAGCATGCAGGAGTGCGTGATCCGTGAACGCCCAGGAGAGCTAGTGGCACCGAAAAGTGGACACTCAGGTCATGTGAAAGCTCTAAGTGAAAGAGGAAGCTCTAATCCTTCATCCATCATCTTGTCAGAAGGCAAACCAATCATTTCCCAAAACAGTACTTCTCTTCAACAAACAGTAGCCATAAAGCAGAGGCTCAGAAACTTTAAGAGGCCATAAACCCTTTGGCAATGACACGCAGCTCTGAGAACACACACATGAATAAATAAAAACCAAAAACTGCTGCTGAGACATCACAGCATCTGGAAGGCCATAGAGCAACAGTCCCTTAGAGGCAAGACACACAGACCACTCTGGACTAGAAGCTGCCTGCCAGGCACCCAGATTCCAGTTGCCCAGAATGAGGTCAGCAGCTCCCATGCCCTGAACCAGGAGGATGTGCTGTAATGCAAAATCAATGCCATTTATTGCTAAAACAAATAACCTCACTGAAGGACTCACTGGCTTGTGGACATTCCTCTGAGAACAGGGGGTGTCGGGGGACAGCCATCCATTCCAGGGAAGTGCCAAGTTCACACACTGTGCTCTTAGTGCTAAGTTCACATTCAGTCATGAACACAGTGCTTTGGGGAGAGACACCCACTTGTCCTGGCTCTGCATGCAGCCATGTTATATGGAGCAAGTCAGGCTCAGAAAGCTGGACTTCCCTATTGAGAACTGGCTGCAAAGACCCACATTCTTTTCCCTGCAGACCTCCAGGCAAGGACCACAAAGAACTGCAAAGAGGCTCTTGACATTGCACAGAATCACTAGGACTCGCTCCTGCAGCTGGACTCTGACATGACCCTGGAATCACAGGCTGTCTCGGGTGAGGACATGTGTCTGAAATAATTTGCAATAGCTTTACAGTTGAGTTTGTGTTTCGGGGGGAGTTTCCTTTTACTCGTCTCCTTTTCATCTGCTAGTGTACCTTTCTAACCAGGTACCCAAATACATATTTTATCAGAGCTGAAAAAAAAAAAAAGCACGCACACCAGGACTTGAAGGAGTCTGGTCAAACAGAGGGGTCACTGAAGCTGCTCCACAAGACAGAAGAACCTGAATGTGGGGATTTCTGCTTCCGTATCAGCAGCAGGTAGACTGGGAAGGGACACAACAAAAACAAGGAAGAATGGGAAAGGAACCTACCAGCGACTCATGCTGGGTTTCCAGAGCACTTATTATGTGCCAGTGCCATGCTGGGTGAGGGAGGCATACGCAACTCAGGAGTAAAAGAGAAGGCTTAGAACTATGGGCTGTTATATTCAGATGGGCCCTTGGAGGGCATGGACCCCTTCCAGGTAAAGAAACTGCAGTACAAAGATAATACATTAAACATTGCCATTCAAAAAATAATAATTGCGTCTGTGGCTGCTTCTAAATCATGAGGATATTGTGTCAGAAAAACTCCAAGTTTACCTGAGTTCAAATTAGCCATAGGGATCACGCAAGCCACAGGCCTGAAGACAAATAGCAGGCAGTGTCCTTGTTCTTCATAGGGAAAGGCATCGAAGTTGGGGAGATGAGGGTCTTGCAATATCTTTTTTTTTCTTTTTTAGTTTTGCCACCAGGTGTGTCCACTTACTGGAGAGAGAGAGAGAGAGAAATCACCCAGAGGGAATGCCATGAGGCAATCCCTCCTTCTCTATTCTCCTATTCTCCTCTTGGGATTGAGGAACTAATGCACATGTGCTTGGTATAATTCTCAAGCAGCCGGGTCCAGGACTCAGGCCATGCAGTCGGCTACGTGGGATCCAGTAACCTCAGCCTCCACACCACCTGCTGGCCCCCTGCAATATCTTTTTATTACATCAAGCTAACAAACTAACTTATCATACCCATAAATCCCATTTTTTCCCAAATAAAAACTTTCTTTCAATATTTACATCTTGCTATGCCCAACATGATACCAGATATCTTATTTTTTGTTTGTTTGTTTTGTTTTGTTTTAATTTACTCTAGGCCATGTGTACTCATCAGAGAGAAGAGAGGGAAAGTGAGAAAATACTCCCTGAGGGAGATGGCCACACCACAATCCCTTCTCTCCACTCTCCTCTAGGGATTTTGGGTACATATGCACACATACCTGGAATGTTTTTCAAACATCGGATCTAGGACTCAAACCACCAGGCAGTTAGCCATGGGGGACCCAACTGCCTTAACCACACCACCTGGCTGGCCCGATACTAGGTGCTTTATACTTAACCCTTACAATACTGCTATGAAGTTCACACTGTCACCCCCATTCTATCGTTGAGGACATGGAGTCTTAGCGAGATTAAATCACCTGCCAAAAGTCACGGCCAGTTATGATCTAGTCAGCTCTGAAGCTCAGGCCTGCTCCTTACAATAGTAGCAAAACTTTCACAGACTGGCCACAGACAAGCAGGCTGGCATGCTTCCAGCCAAGTGGTAGGAGCAAAGTAGATGAACAAACCCCACTCCACTGGCTCTTCTCCAGCCATTGCTGCTTTTGGAGACTGGGGCTGGGCTGCAAGGGCTGCTCCCTTTTGTGGACAGGAAGAAGCAGAAAGATGTGCGAGGACAGGGACCCCAAAAGGCTGCAGTGGAGAGAAGAGCAGCAGCTACAGAGGCAGCAGCCATGTCCTGGGTGTCGCAGACTACTCACGAGCAGATGGGAACGGAGCTGAGCCTCCTGGTGGCCCTTGTTCACTTTAGGTGCCCTCGGAGGCAGGGGCAAGCACTCACCTACAGGGCAGCCCTCGTGGTTTCACCAGGACACCTGGGCACATGGCTGAGGAGGAATCCATTCATTCATTAAACACTGAGCACCACCTTTGGGTAACCTGTGGTTCGATGTGGGGGTATATCATGCTTCAGAGATAGGCTTGTTTTCCAATGTTGGCTCTGTCACAGCCATGTGACCTTGAGAGAATCATGTGACCTTTCCGCTTTTCTCGTCAGTGAATCTGCTTCCTAAGGCTCTGAAGTAATGAAGTGGAATAGCCCCCCAGTGGGGCAGGTGGCGTGGCGAGGCTCTGTGGGACAGTAACGCGCTCATTGACACGAATGACCCCGAACCCCCACTAACCACATACATTAGTCAAGGCTCCCCCACCTTAGTGGTGTCTATTCTTGGCCAAAGTTTAAGAGCCGTGATGTTTGAGTAAGACAAAAAGACAAACATAGACCTGAGAAGCCAATCACACTCACACCATCTCCCCCAGGAGAAAAGAGAGGGAGAAAAGAAATGCATGAGGAGGGTGTGGGGGAAGAGTTTACCGGGAAAGTGGGCAGGGGGTTCCTGAGAAGGGGTCCTTGCTTGTGTTATGAATGTACCTAGATAAGTTTCGTGACATTAAAGTCTCTTGTGCCTACTTCCAGTAGGACTCTGGGAGACACAAACTCTTTAGAGTTCCTGGTCCCCATAGATTTGTGGAAATCCCAGTGACTCAGCTCAGGTGCTCCTTTTTTTTTTTTTTTTTTTTTTTTTTAAGAATTATTTTATTCGGGAACCAGCAGTTAGTGTAATGGCTATGTCGCTGGACTCCCACGTAGTCAACCGCGGTTCGCGTCCCGGACCCGGTGGCATAAAACTCACGCCGGGCGCGTGTGCGTGCATGCCCAAGATCCCGAGAGGAGAATGGAGGAGAAGGGATTGCGGCATGACCATCCCCTCTGGGGGTGATTTCTTGCTTTCTGTCTCTCTGTCTCTGTCTGTCTGGCGAGCTCACGCGCCCTATAGCAAAAACCTCTCCAAAAAAAAAAAAAAAAGAATTATTTTATTGAACTATTTTATTTTATTTTAACCAAAGGGGGACAGCATGTGTGTGTGTGGTGGGGGGAGGGGAGAAGATAGTGAGAAAGCAAGCTGGACTTGCTCAAGCTGCAGTCAGCCATGTACCCTTAACCACCACACCACCTGCCAGGCCCAGGCGCTCCTTTAAAAAAAAACAAAAACAAAAACAAACACAAAACTTTACTTATTTCTTTCATTTATGTGAGAGAGAGCTGAGGCCCTGGTTTCCTTTGTGTCTTTGTCTAGATGTCTTCTGGTTGGTCCCAGCCCTGGCCAGCACCTTCTGCAGGAGGTAGGCCAGTGCATTCCAGCCCCAGGAGGCTAGAACTCCTACATCTTTAACCTGATTCTCTTTTTTCCCTTCCTCCCTCCCTCTTTCTCAAGAAATAAAATAAACTTTGTTTAAAGAGAAATCATCTATTTCAGGCAAACCTGAGTCACCAAGCTATGCCAAGCTGAGCATTTCCAGGCTGCGATGTGCCGTGGGTAACTAAAACCACAGATAAAGGGGCACTCCAGTGTGTCTCTTCTAGAGCTTGGTCTTGAAGGCACTGTGACCGCTCTTTATTCTTGCCAGGATCACTTGCAAGAGCCGCCTTTCATGCCTCCTGAGGACACTCTCGCAGGACTATGGAGAGAGCTATGTGGCAAAGAACCGAGGCCTCCCTCCACAGCAAGTCCTGCCCGTCGGCCACGTAACTGAGACAACAGAGGGAGCAGATCCTCCAGCCTGAGTCAGGCGGCTGCAGCCCTGGCTGACTCTTTGAACCCCGTGGGAGAACTGAAGCTAGACAACTGACCCTTGAACACCACCGGTTTGAACTGTTTGATCTACTTATGTATACACAGGCTTTTGTCAGTAAATATTGTAAGTGTTATTTTCTCTTCCTTACGATTTTCTTAGTAACACTTTTCTTTTTCGGCTAGGAAGATAGCATGTAATACATATAACATACAAATTTTGTGTTCATTGACTGTTTACATTATTGATGAAGCTCCCACTGAACAGTAGGCTACTTTTAGGGAGTCAGACGTTATGCATGGATTTTCAACTGCATGTAGTGTTGGCACCTCTATGTTGTTCAAGCATCAACTGTACCCCTGAGTCACTCACCCACAGAAACTGTGTGTTGTTTTATGCCACTAAGTTTTGGGGTGATACTTACTTGTTTTTTGCCATAGAGTACATGCACTTGCTGGAGAGAGACAGAGAGAGAGGGAAAGTGAGAAATCACCCCCCAAGGGGAATGGCTACACGACAGTCCCTTCTCCTCCAATCTTCTCTGGATTTAGGGCACATATGCACATGTACCTGGCATGTTTTTCAAGCCACCAGGTCTGGGACTCGAACCACAGTATCAGTCATGTGGGATCCAGAGCCTTTACCACCACACCACCTGCTGGCCCCATGTGGAGGGTAATTTGTTACAGAGCAGGAGCTAACTATTACAGCATTGAAATGAGCATCTGTCAAATATTTTATTCCGATCATGAATTAAGGCAGAAACAGTAAGATGATTCCAAGAGCATTTGAGAAACATTAGACTTTGGAGCAATTTAATAAAGGACTGCTAGAATCAAAGTGCTAGGTTAATACCAAATAATACAAACCTGGTTTATGTCCTACAGAGTAATAAACTGTAACCTTTGGGGTTATCTTTTCTACCAGACAGAAATTATTTTCATCTCTATCAATAAAGAATCTAGAGTTTGCAAAGACCTTCTGGGACATTGAATTAGTAGAAAATGTAGAGTGGAATAATTCTCGGTGATGGCGGCTGTCCTGGGCACTACAGGGCATTTAGCAGCGTCCCTGGCTTCTCCCCACTGGTTATCAGCAGCACCCTGGCCCCAGTCATGACAACCAAAGTGTCTCCCCACATTGCAGGTGTCCCTGGGGACCCCAGGTTGAGGCCCACTGCCTTGGATCATTTAGCAATCCCTGGGCAGACCCATCAAACAAAGACCATTTTGCCACCAAAATGACCTTTCCCCCATACTTCTCCTTAACAGGCACACATGAGTCAGGAACTGGGAAAGGGAAGCCTTCTGCGGGACTGATCGCCTTTGAGGAAAGGGGGTCCTGGCAGCGGCTGCCTCCCTGGCTCACTCTGCATGGGCAGTGCCCCTTCCCACCTCCAGCCGAGGGGGCAGGAATGCATGGATACAGAGGAGAATACAGCCAGGCTGGGCAGACCAGACAGTTCCCGAAGTAAACGACAGGGCCCCGTGTGGACGTTTTCCCTGTAGCTGTGGCAGCAACACTAGTTGTGAGATGACAGAGGTAGGGAGGAAGGGCAGACAGGTAGTCAGGGGAGACACATGTCCAAACAGCATCCCAGGCCCTAAGGTTCTGAGGTTTGGTTTGGTTTCATAGCTTTTTAAAATCACTTAAAACCTGCAAGCAGTGGTTTATCTAGCAATAAGACTGACTGTGTTTTGGGAAGAACATTTATATGAGCCTTTGATTGCTAAATAAAAGGAAAATAATCATTACTATCCTTGTTTGGAAGCATTGTTCTGAATGTGGATGATTTAGACTGAGAAGCTACTTACTATGTGCAGAGGAAATGGCAGAATTAGAACTATTTCTGAAAGCAAATTCACTGGTGGGCAGGGGCTAAGAAATGGGTGAGCAGTGGCTGTCCCCAACCTCTGTCATCCCCACGGCGTGGGGTATGTGCTCCTTAAACACGCACAGGCTGCTGGAGGCCAGGGCTGGCTGGAGAATCCCAGCTGAAGGCAAGGAGGGAACCCTCTTCACCTTGCCCATGAAGGAAGTCCAGAAAGGGGAGCCCAACCAGGCCTGTGGTCTCAGTCTCAGGAAGGCCACGGCCCTAAGCTGGCTGCTTTCCAAGGCCGAAATCCCCACAAGTGCTAATATTAGACAATTCCGCTCTGATGGACCAGCCTTGCCAGGGTCCAGAAGCAAGTCAGCACTCATGAGGCTCATGGTAGGCACCCTTGTAGTCCTTTCTGTGAAGAGTCATTCTGGGGAAAGGGTAGCCCTGAGAGAGGAGGTAGGGGTTAGGGAAGGAGATCTGCAACTGAACAGATGGTAGCCCAGACCCTGAGTCAGGGCATATACGAAGCCCTCCCAGGGAAGGCCGAGGATGGGAGGGGACTGTAGGAGACCCCAGGACAGATCTACCTCATGGCTCTAATGGAAGCCACATTGACTGGCTTGTAAGCCAATGACAGTGGGTGTTTCAGAGAAGCCTGCTCTGTCCTTGAAACATATTACCGAGTGCCACCACTAGCACAAGGGCAGAGGCTTGGCTCCACCACAGACACCACTCAGCCCCCAGGAGGGGTTCCCACAGGATGTGGCCCAAGAGGGACAATTCACAAGATGAATAAGCAGCTGGGGAACTCACAGAAAAGTGAAGCATGGCTTAATTGGAAGTCACAGAAAGGTGAGCCTGGGCCCGCAGGCTATGGATGAATAAGATGATAGATAAGATGGGCGTAGAAAATGAATGGATAAGTGGACAGAAATCTAGGTATAAGGTGGATGGACGGACAGATGGATGCACAGGACAATGGGGAGAGAGAGGTGATGGATGGATGGATGGATGAAGGGCAGATAGATGAAAGTTAGATAAGACAGAAATTATGGGGTAAAGATTTTTATTTTCTTCCCAATATATGGCTAAGGGGCAAAGAAAAGACAGGAATGTGTGCCTATCTGAGAAGAGCAGAATACAAATGTCTTGTTTTTGCTCTTCACACTCTGGAAGGCATTTCAAAGTTGAACAGTTCCCAACTTTCCACTTTTCTAGATATCCATGACCATATATTCCAAGCAAGTTTACCTGGCCCTCACCAGGAGATGATAACTTGGCATGAAAGATTTTCAGAATCCCGAAGTGTGTCCATATGTGTCCCCTGTGTCCCTGGGGGCGGCTCTGAGCAACTCTTACCCCATGACTAGGTGTCTCCTTCCAGCGACTCCTTTGTCCCTCACTTGCCCTGTTCAGAAGGAGGTTACGGTATTTTGCCTACTTCTCTCAAATGTGCCAATCAGCTCAAACAGTAATTATTCTAAAGAACATGGCAATTTGGGATGAAAGGCTATGCAGGGCTGACTACTGTCATTTAATAACAGACCGAGGCCCCCAGATATGTAAGAGCAAAGTAGATTCTGCTTGGGGGCGAGGGGCAGGACAGGCTTTTGTGACTAACTGTGCCCGGTGGGGTTGTCCGAGTTCTACTGTGGGAAGGCCTCAGTGGGGACACACACACGTGTGCATTTCTTTCTGTACATAAAACTGATTACCTACTATTACCTAGAAACAAAGAAAAATTACTTGTAATTAGTCTAGGCTAAAAGAAATAGCAAAGTTTGGAAGTTTTTGGACTCCCCATCCTACAATGCCCATTAATAGCTATAACGAGGAAATAATACCGCACTGATTTAGAGTAACGCGATAGATCAGAACATGATTCACATCTCATGAGGAGGTGGGCGAGAAGGATCTACCTTTAAAGAACTCCAATTAAAGTAATTACCATTGTTACATAAAACACTGTTTTTAAAAGACCAAAGCCCTCTATTGGAGAACACTTCAGAGAGGAGGCAAAGAAAGCCACGTGACCAAGGAGAAAAAGGCTGAGTATTATTTAAAACAATCTGCTCAAATCCTCCCATGCCTCATTCCTTTGTGGGCAGACACCATCCCTGAAAGTATGTCACACTTTCTGAAGTTTTCAAAGAGCTGTCTGCCACACACGGGTGAGGAGAGGCCCCACGTGAGCGGAGTTGCACACGGCATGTGCCAGGAGTTAGTCAGCACCTTCCTTCTCCCCCTCTTTCTATAGACAGGCCCTGAGCTCTAGTCCTCCTTCTGGGTCGGGCAGGGAATGGCCCTTGCAAGATGCAGGGTTCTGAGAATCCTCACTCACACTAGGCTAAGACAAAAGGCAAGGATGGCTATGGAGGGTTGGGGATGCTGGAACTAGGGTCTGGAATAACCTTTTGCTCTGGGCCTGATTCTAGAAAGATCTGATCAGAGGGTTGATATGGGTAGAAATACCCTCAAATTATGAAGGGGAGAACATATGCTTAAATTTTGCCATGTGCTAGGGCAGGTCCATGACATACAGATCAAATGTGATGCTCTGCGAGCATGACCCGCATGGGAGGGTTCATGTCTGGGGACCTCCCTGAATGAGTTGGGCTCACATGTGTCTATGATCTGGGCTCGCTGAGGCTGGGGTGAACCTGTTAGGGATGCTGTCTCTCTGTCTCTCCCACTTATTGAATAAATAAATAAGCTTAATTTTTTCCATGTGTTAGAGCTATGTATTTTTTTGTAACGTACTCTAAAAATTAACTTCTAGGAAAATGAAATTAAGAAAACAAGGAAATATAACCCCTATTACTTTAGGATTAGGTTCAAAGGATATGAGAATTACTCATTTTGAGGCTAGCAGGTGGCATGGAGGTTAAGGTGCTGGACTCACACATGGCCAACTATGGCTTGAGTCCTAGACCTGGCAGCTTGCTTTCTTACTTTCTCTCTTTCTTTCTCTGATCAAAACTAAAAAATAATAATAAATAAATAAATCTTTTTTTAAAATGACTCTGTGAAATCACTGTGGAGGTTTCTTAGAGCTTACTCATCATTTCTATCCTTACTAGCAATGAGCAGTCTCCTGACTGGTCCCAGTTCCCAGGCCACATCCTGAGCAGATCTGGTCTAGGACAGCATATCCCAAAGTTGTCACTGGGATATTCTTCATAGGATGATCATGGGAAATGGCCCCAAGGTCAAATAAGGTGAGAAAAAGGCTACGTAACCTTTTGGACATGCACAACGCAAGATGGCATACTAAAGACTGAGAAATTCTGCCTTTAAAAAAAACCCAAACTTTATTTACCTTTATTGAGCTCAGCTTTCTAATTTTTAAAAGTTATTTATCACTTTCTCTCCCTTTTGTTTAATCACAATTTATTTTTTTGAAGAATTACTTTATTTATGTTTTAATTTGACAAGAAAGAGAGAAGAGGAGGAGAAGAGAAAGAGAAAGTGAGAAAGCAAGTTGCCAGGTCTGGGACTCGAACTGTGGTTGGCCATGTGGGAGTCCAGCACCCTTAACCACCATGCTACCTGCTGGTACCCATAATTTATTATTTTTAAATAATTTAATTTTATTATTATTTTTAAATTTGCTACAGGGCATGTGCACTCACTGAGAGAGAGGGTTATGGGAAGTGAGAAAGTAAGCCTCTTGGTCTGGGACGCAAACTGTGGTCAGCCATGTGTGAGTCCAGCACCTTAGCCACCATGTCACCTGCTAGCCCCTATTTATCATTTATTTTTATACAACATCTGCAATAATTGTCAAGCTAAATATCGCTAGTCGCACACTAAGTGTCTGGCCTGGCGTCTGGCCTCATGGGAATGTGCCCAGCTTGGTAGGAGGAGGTTGGTGTTGCAGGAACCCAAAATGGAAAGCCCTGTGTCAGGGAGGCTTTGTCAGCCCATGCCCTGAAAAGGTGATACACAGCCCCTCATGCGACCACACCAAACAGCTTGAGACTCGCTTCCAGTGAAGCGCAGGTTGCTCTGTGATTGTCCAGCTGCAGCACATAGAACCCCGGCTGTTAGCGATACTACATTCTGGCAATTGCCGGGCACACTGGGCTACAGCCGCCTTTAGCAGAGTCTGCGCTCAGGATAAAAACTCAATCAAGTGTAAGGAGACTGGGAGTTATACTGGAGAATTCCAGCGTGCTAGCTACGGTGACACTGTCTTTCCTTCCCTGGGTGCATTCAGGCTGGTCTCCAGAACAAGTTTTCCTAATTAGTTGGCATCAGGCAAATATCCACTGGTGCAATTTCCTTACGGGAGGCTTTCGAATACCACTTAGAAGGACATTTGCATTCACCAGGCCTCGCGATTTCCCTTTAAAAGAACAATTAGCTCTAGTCCAATTTCTGCACAAGGAACCCCAAGGGCCGTTCACACAGAGGGCAGTGGAATGCGAGGTCTGGCTATGCAGTTTGGGACCTACTGTGTGTGTTAGCTACTCCAGCCAATCAAGTAAACTACATCGCCTTTCAAAGACCTGTTCTCTGCTCTTGCATCCAAAACGACAGGCAACCCAAAACTTCATTTTCTTGCCGACTGCTCCATCTCCATACTGTTTTCTCTCTTCCTAACACTATTCTGTATCCCGGTGGGTTTACTGCTTTATAGTCTACTCTGATGCCATCCCAAGTCACAGAGAAAACCGAAGTTTCCCCGGTGACCAGCTGTCTGCCTGGTCTCAGAAAATTTAGCTGCCTGTCTGCATACCACACCGTGCTTCCACACATCCAACGTGAGTTGCCCAACGTTACAGGCATCAAGAGACTTCCCACTGACAGGGCATAATTAGTAGGTCCCTAGACTATGTCATAGATTTCCGTGGGGTGCAACACATGTCAGCAGGTTGATATGCCTCCCAGGAAAAGGTTGAGTCTAATTTCCCACCCCTTCAGTAAGGGCCAGCTGTGGGCACTTGCTTCTAATAAGCAGATTACGAAGAGAGGCCTGCCCACCTTCCCAAGCTAGTTTAGGGAAAGGGATACAATTTGTTCCTAGTTGTCTCTCTCTCGGAGGAGAGGTTCCATAGCCTTAGAACCCTGAGCCACCAGGTAAGAAGTGTCACTAACCTGAAGATACGCTGCTGGGAAGCCTATGAGCAGAGACCACACACACCTGGAAAAATGCCTGAGGACCCCTGCAGCTCCAACCCCTTCCCCCAAACCCAGCACCAGACATGTAAGAAGTCTCAGATCACTCAACCATGCTGCTCCCAAACTGCAAGAGAATGGCTCTTAAAGCCACTGAGTTTGGGGAGATTTGCTACTTGGCAGTAGATAACTAGCACACTTAAATGCTGTGGGATTAGAACTCCTACTTCTCTTTTTCTCAGCATACACAGAAAGTCTTAGACTTTCTAGCCAGCAGGACTCACGTGAGGAACACATAGCACACCTGATCCTAGCCCAGAGCCGCCCCTTCACTCACTCACCTAGTAGCTGGCTCCTGTCTTTCTACTGTAGAATCTTCTAGTGATGAGGCCCAGGAGTTGCTTGGCAGCTAACCTCGGACACTTGCATTCTCCTGGCTCAACAAGCTCAGCTTTCTCCTCTGTGGTGAACCTGACAGGGGGATGTGGCCCAGCGCTGGGTAACCTAGAGACCTCCTTCCTTGGCTTCTGTACTCCCTGGCGAGAAGCGTAGCAGCCCAGGCCCGAGGCGGGAACCGCAATTTCCACACACCTGCTCACAACTCACTCCAGTGCTCATGGGCATCCGTGGGGCTTCGGGAGCAGAACAAAGCTGGTAATCCCTCCTGTTCCGGAGAAGGAAGGAGAAAACTCACATCTTCATTAACAGCACAAGGAGCCAGTACCCACCAGGAAATGGTGCAGATAGAGAAATCAAACTGGCAAGACTTAGCTTTTGTTGCGTGAGGTCTGGTGATGGCTGGGAAGGGGCACAGTACCATGTTCTTCTCTCAGAGAAGACTGTGGCGGTCATGAAGAAGAAATGTAAAAGGCTTCATGAGGTGCCTGGCATATATGCAGGGTTTCCGAAAATGTTCATGGAAAATATTATAAATAAAACTGGATTTGGGGACCAGCAAAAGGTGTCACTGGACTCCCAGTAGTTGACCATGGCTCAAGTCCTAGACCCGGTGGCTTAAATCACACACCAGGTGTGTGTGTGCCCTAGATCCCAAGAGAATGGAGAAGGGATTGGTGGCATGGCCATCCCCTCTTTGTGATTTCATATTTTCTGTCTCTCTGGTGAGCACAGGCACCCTATAGCAAAAACCTCTCTTAAAACAAAAAACCCATGGATTTCATGGATTTCAAATTTTCGCCCCCAAATAAACTCATACTTTCGTTCCATGTTCCCATGAGACCCCCTCATACAAGAGCTTAGTAAGGTAGGCTATTCCCATTATCTCTCTTCCGAGTTTCACACGTCCCAGGCTGAACTCCCAGGGGTTCCTCTGCCCCCTCATCTTCCCCGTCCCAGAAAACAGCACACTATCTTTCAGGTTGTTCAGCCAGAAAACCCCCAAAACCAAACAAGAGGAGTCACCCCTATCGCCTCTCCTCTCACCTTCCACATCCCACCCCTGCCCTATTCTCTGTCCAAGTTCTCACAGCCCCTCTTTCCTTGCCGGCCAAGTCGCTAAGCCCGCTGTGGGCCTCATCCGTCTTCATCCTCTCTCCACTGTGGCCAGGTAGGTGAATTATGTTAAACCAGGTCACACCAGTTGCAGCCAAGTGAACGATATAAAAACTGAGCGCAAATAGATTGTGGCCAGGTGAATTGTGTTAAAACAGGAAGCAATGTTTTGTTCAACACCTTCTGGTGGTCTCCCATGTTTTTCAAGTGAAAGTCAAGTCTCCCTCGTGACCTCGTGATCTAGAGGTCTGGCCCCTGCATCAGAACTCTGCTCTCAGGAACGACTGTCGGAAGTGACTGCAGACGAATCGTTTGCAAGGACTGGGAGAATTTAGGGTGTCTGCACTTGAGGTGCTTCCAGTGTGAAAGAGGCCAGGTCTCACGGCCACAGCTCTGCCCCGTCTGAGTCACAGGAGAAGCAGCTGCTGAAGCCCTGCTGCGCCTGCCCACAGACCAAGAGGGCACGCGATACATGCATCACCGAGAAAGGAGAAGAGCGCTGTGGACATTAAATGAGGCCTACAAGGAGTGCATGAGAGCCCTGGGATTTAGGATGTGAAATGGTGATCTGTGAGCGAATAATTCCTGAAGAATGAAGATTTAATTACTTTGGGGAGTTTTTTTTTTTTTTTTCTTTTTTTGGAGAGGTTTTTGCTATAGGGTGCGTGCGCTCACCAGACAGACAGAGAGAGACAGAGAGATAGAAAGCAGGAAATCACCCCCCAGGGGGGATGGCCACGCCGCAATCCCTTCTCCTCCATTCTCCTCTCGGGATCTTGGGCACGCACGCACACGCGCCCGGCGTGAGTTTAAGCCGCTGGGTCCGGGACTCGAACCGCGGTCAACTACGTGGGAGTCCAGCGACATAGCCATTACGCTAACTGCTGGTCCCACTTTGGGGAGTTTTTGATGATTTTTTTTTTTTTTTGGAGAGGTTTTTGCTATAGGACACGTGCACTTGCCAGAAAGACAGAGAGAGACAGAGAGACAGAAAGCGAGAAATCACCCCGCAGGGGGACGGCTATGCTGCAATCCCTTCTCCTCCATTCTCCTCTCGGGATCTTGGGCATGCACGCACATGCACCCGGCGTGAGTTTAAGCCACCGGGTTTGAGACTCGAACTGCAGTCGACTACATGGGAGTCCAGTGACATAGCCATTACACTAACTGCTAGTCCCCTTGATGAGTTTTAATAAATAGCAAAGTATTATTTATTCAAATAGTTACTTTATTTTGTTTATCATTATTAATTTGACCAGAGTGAGACACACAGAGAGAGAAAGGGAAAGTGAGAAAGCAAACCACCAGGTCTGGGAGTCGAACCATGGCTGGACATGTGGGAGTCTAGTACCTTAACCACTGCATCACCTGCTGACCCCAGTATAATTTATTTTTTAAAGATAAAATATCCTTGTTCAAGAAAAAAAAAATAAAACACTCTGCTCTCATATGACTCCTGTGCCCTCTGCACTCTGGGACTTGTTTCGCTGGCCTGTTCTTCCTCCAGTTCATCAGGGCTGCTCCTGCCTCCAAACAGGTGCCTCTGTATTCCTTCTGCTTGAGTGACTCTTCAAAGTTTGCTCCTCAACTCCTTTGTCTATACTCAAAGGTGAAATTTTCAGGGAGGTCTTCACTGACCATCTTAATTAAAAATCACTACCCTCCCAGGACAGCAGGTGGCGTAATGGCTGTGTTGCTGGACTCCCATGTAGTCGACCGCGGTTCGAGTCCTGGACCCTGTAGCTTAAACTCACACCGGGTGCATGCGCGTACGTGCCCAAGATCCCGAGAGGAGAATGGAGGAGAAGGGATTGCGGCATGGCCATCCCCCCGGGGGGGGGGGTGATTTCTCGCTTTCTGTCTCTCTGTCTCTCTCTGTCTTTCTGGCAAGCATATGCGCCCTATGGCATAAACCTCTCCAAAAAAAAAAAAAAAGAAAAAATCACAACCCTCCCTCTGACATTCTCCATCCTTCCTCCAGGCTTTAATTGCCCCCCCCTCAACACACAGCACTATTTTCCTTGTTTGCCTCCCTATTGGAACATAAGCTCCTTGAGGTGCTCCTGTTCATGCTGTTCTGTATTTCCAGTGCCTAACACAAGCAAAGGCTCAAGCAACCCTGGACGGAAGAGAGGGAGGGAGGGAGAAAAGAGGAAAGGGAATCCAGCACACTGATTCTTTGCCTCAAATGACCCAGGGAAAAAAATATAAGCTGAATGTATATGGATCCCTGCTTAGTTTCTAAACCAAGAGAAGTTGGATACTTCTCAGCAGGGATAGGAAGTATAGTGGCTTCCCGGACACCTACCCATCATCATTCACTTAGTGTGTGTGGTGGTCACTGGGGTGCGTGGCTCACGCTTCCTCTGAGTTTAGATGTTAACCTCTCTGGATAAAGACATTCGCCTAAGATGAAGCACAGAGCAAGGCTAGAGGCCATATCTGCTTTCTGGAAGTCCCAGTTCTTTGGGAAACTCTTTGTCAGGCCTCCTGCTGGAGTCACTACCACCCCCTGCTCACAGCGGGTAAGCAGGAGGGACGCACATCTCAGGGATACACCAACAGCTGGGCAGGTTGGACGCACGTGGAGTTGGGGTCTCAGGATACAGCTTTTAGTTCAGGCTCAAGCTCCTGAGGGAGGCCACGCTGCAGCTGGGGGACCAGCTACAGACTCTTCACCTTCTCAGGAGGGTATCACCCGATGTTGTGGCAGGCCTCTGGAGAGTTTAAGACAGGAGCCTTACACTGTGGAAGTGGCAAGAAAGCGACTAAGACATATGGCAGCGACACCGAGTTTCCTGTTCAGTAGCTTTTCCTTCTTGGTTTTGTTTTTGTTTTCATTCACACAAATGCTCACTGTGCACCTACCTGGGTTACAAAGATAAATCTGTGAAGGATCTTACCCTCGGAGGGCCCTCCTTTCTTCTCTGTGTCTTTGCCTCCATTTTTTTCTTTCTCTCGGAGCACTATACCTTCTGTGGTTCCCTGAGGAGAAGTTCAGGGCCTAGAAAGTAAGAAAGTGACCAGCCCCTGAACAAATGGTCAACACAGATGTTCTCACTGGGGGAAGAGAGAGCCCCCAAGAGGCCTAAAGAAGCCTGCTGCCTGCTCCAAACATTCTGTAGCCCCAACTGCCTGACAAATGAATTAGCAACTGTATCAACGTGGACTTTAAAAGTTCCTTAAGAGAAACCCAGGGGAAGACAGGCGGGCCATGACTAGAAATTGACTAAATGGAGCTTGGGTTTGTTGGAGCTGGCATTTTCACATGGCACTAGGCCCAGGCATAGCAGGTGGCATAGACACAGCCTAATTGATAGCTTAATTAAGGAATTAGGTAGGTTATAACTTCCAACCTACAGCTTGGTTAAGCTAAAATTCCATTACCTCCCTTTCTCATAGAAGCACCCATATAAGTGAGGAGGGGGCATCGTGGGCTCAAGAACTTACTAAAATGTTTTGGACCATCTGCGTGCAAGATAAGAAAAATGACGCGTTAAAAAGAAAATATCAACAGGCACGTCCTCTGTGTAAGAGTTTTATCAAACTAAGGGCTGAGGGCAATCCCTGCTTTATAATTCTGCCCACAGGCTGCCAGTCATGCGTTCACGAGCACCTGGGAGATTGTCTCCCCACTGCAGGGCAGGCACTACGGCATCTGGAACCGTGAACAAGCTACTGAAAACACACTCAGGAAACCTGCAACCCACAGGCTGAGTCTGGCACTGTCTCTGCAGATCTCTTATGCCGGCAAAGCCCCCCGCCCACAGCCGTGTGAATCCTTTCCAAGGAGGCCATGGGTCCCAGCAAGCACAGACAGAAAATTCCTGATGCAAGAGACTCACTCTATAATGTTACAGCCAGCCTTGAAAACCAGGCTGAGCAGGGCATAGTCTGATGGCCAAGGCAGAGGCACCGAAGGACTTTAAGCAAGAAAATTATATGATTCAAATTGGCCTGAAAGGGGTAAGATTTGGAGGACAGCAGATGGCATAGCAGTTACATTGCTGGATTCTCACATGGCTGATTGTGGTTCAAATCTTGGACCCAGTGGCTTGAAAATCACACCCGGTACATGTGCGTGCATGCATTCCCAATATCCCAGGAGGAGAATGGAGAAGAGAATGTGGCGTAGCCATCCTCCCAGCGGGTGATTTCTCACTTTCCCTCTCACTGTCTCTGTCTCTCTCTCCAGTGAGCACACATCCTAAGGCAAAAACCTCTTTAAAAAGGGGGGGGAGGTAAGATTTTAATATATAATAGATTGAGTAGAAGGTTATTGTAATCAAACATTACTGAAGGGGCTTCAAGTAGGGTTACTTTGTTTTGCTTTTCTAAATTGTGTAGGGAACATAATTTACTTTATTCTGATGGACACGTAGAGAAGACCGATAACACCGTGGTGAATGAACGAATGTGGCTGGCTCGGGGAAATCATTACACACACCAATCTACACAGTGGTGTGGTTAAGCCTCAAGTTTTGTTGAGCTATTTTCAACCATAATAACTGGGCCAAAATACCATTCCTTGAATATACATGACTGGATTTTTTGGGGGGGAGGAGAGGTTGTTTCGTTTTTGTTTTTGTTTTTTGCTATAGGGAGCATGCACTTGCTAGAAAGACAGAGAGAGACAGAGACAGAAAACGAGAAATCACCCTCCAGGGGGATGGCCACGCCGCAATCCCTTCTCCTCCATTCTCCTTTCGGGATCTTGGGCATGCACGCACACACGCCCGGCTTGAGTTTAAGCCACAGTGTCCAGGACTCGAACAGCAGTCGACTACATGGGAGTCCATCGACATAGCCATGATGCCATCTGCTGGTCCTGATGACTGGATTTGTTGAGTGGATTCAAATTTAACCAGCTTTTCCCTTGTTCTCACTCCAGGCTATGGGCTGTCCAGCTGCATATAGTCAGTGCCCATTTCTGTCCTTTGGATTTGAGGCTTTCAACCTGCTTTGGGATGGAATGAGAGCTGGGAGAGGGCAGGTCTGGATCCTGCCTAGCCATGAGGGCTTGGGCAAATCATTTGTCAACTCGGGCTTATTTCTTCCTTTGTAAGAGGCCAATCACAAATGGGGAGCGGTTCGGGGATAGCCCAGTGTTAGAGCACGGAGAGGCAGAACTGTGCCTCAGGAGCGGGTGTGGTCTGAGCAGTCCACAGAAGGCATAGCTGTCCAGCTTCCTCCGGAGGTGGGACACTCGCTCCGTTGGCCAGGTGCTCCTTGCCTCCTCGTCCTCAGGCGATGTTCCCTGTGGCAGGACTCTGGGTAAGTGTGCTTATTGTTCCTGCCACCCCTCCACACACTTCTGCCATGAAAGGCTCTTCTAGGTTCCTTTGCCTTGGTCATGATTCCTTGGATCAGTTTCAATTAAGTCCTCATTTCCTACATTTCTCTCAGCTGATCTCAGAACTAACTCATGCATTACAAATGGATCTTTAAGATATACATTGTGCAGTTCCCTTTCCAGGACTCTGATTAAACTTGCATACGCCACATGGTGTAACAAAAGTTGTTTCCAGCCCGGATTCCTTCTCTGGGGTTATTTCCAAAAACCTATCCATAAATTACTGGTTATGCTATATTTGTCTCCAGGATTTTTAGTGGTATATTGATTCTGGGCAGAAGTTTCAGATCCGGCTAAAGAACGTTTTTCTAAAAGCCACGTAATCCAGTCATACCATGTGGCATTGACACAAACACTGGGCACTCCTTAGGTGCTGGTGTGTGGGGGGCCAGTGCTGGTCTAATATCTCACGGTCTGCAGGTCAGTGGGGGGTGTTGATATAAAGAATTTTTAAAAAGGCTGAATATGTTCAATTTAGAAGTCTCTTTTTGAGTCTTGCTCTTTTTCCTCAAAGTATTTTCTGATCATTTCTGCCAGTGTCTTAACAATATACCTTGATTTGTTTTAACAAACATATTTGACAAAATAAAAATGAATACCCCTGTCACACTGCCCCACATCTTGGGAGATTTTATTGATCCATGAAGTCTAAAATAGGCTATCCTGAACTAATGAATCATCTAGTTTTTTGTTTGTTTGTTTAAATTTAAAAAACAAACAAACAAACAAAAACACATGGGAGAGCCAGCCCGTGGCATGGTAGTTAAAGTGGCTGGATCCCACATGGCCAACTGTGTGGTTTGAGTACTAGACCTGGTGGCTTGAAAAATACCAAGTGTGGGTGCAAACATGCTCAAAATCCAGAAAGAAAGGAGAGATGGGGACGGGACTACAATGAGCATTCCCCAGGAGGGCTGCGTTCGTCCTCTCTTCAGCAAGCATACACACCCTCAAGCAAAATTAAACAAAATAGACAATCCAGGCTTAAAACCTCCTTTCTAGTAACAACAAGCACTTTCCCATTGTTTCTAACCAGGGTCAGTGATGAAAAGACTGGTTTCCCAGACATGTTTTTAGCAAGCAGCCTCTAAACTGAACATGAATTTTTTCAGTAGGAAGGGAACAGAAGGCATTTGATCAGAGACTCCCTCTACATTTTGAGGTCTACCTGTTTCTGAGACATCTGCCTTTGAAATAATGCTGCTTTCCGAGCTTTCACTCACTGGGCATCTCATTTAGACCCTTAAGCTTCCAACAGGATGGGTTTCATCCTTGGGCCACACCAGCTTTGGGGCAGTCAGCATGGCTTCTACTTGGGTTCCTTGACCCCCAAGTTTCCTAGGGCCTCTGACCACCTGCTGTCTTTTAGGGATGGCCCTAGGAACTTCTCTTTATTTCTCTTGCCTCTCTTTCCTTACCCCACCAAAGTAACAGCAACGAGAACAAGGCTGATCAGGAGGAGGGGACAGTCCCTGAGAGCCCCTCCACTGAGGACCAGCTTTGCTGACTGAATTCCACTCAAAGCGCTGTCAACCCTCATCACCGCGTGTCACTTCCATCCTATCCCCACCTTCCTAGGACACATCCTGCTCTCCCCTCATTAGGGACTTTCGTCCTGCCTCACCTAACTGTCTTATTCAAAGCGGCCAGTTCTCACAGAGCAGGTGCCTGACCAATTCTCAAGTGTTCTCACTGTTGTCCTAAAAGGCTTTAAACTCTGTACAAACAGAGCTTCTCATGGCCTTCCTGATGGCCCACAGTACATAAACTCATAGTTAGCCATTCACTCCCCAGCCCACCCAGAACCCTGACACCACGCTTCAGAGCTGGTCTGAGGCAAAGTCAGATGCTGGGAGGCCCATCAAGGACTGTATGGAAACTGTCCTGCAGCTTTTTCACTTAATAGATTATATATAATCTTTCCACATAAAGTACATAAAAGTTACCTACATATCTTTAAGGGATGAACATTATTTCCTAACTTAACCTAGCCTCTACTGGCGGATGTTCAGGTTATTTATACTCTATTACAAAGAATGGTGTATCAAACATACAGTTTTCCTTTTCCATAAATCTTTCTTTACATCTATTTCTGTTCCTAGAAATGGTATTGCTGGACCAATGACTACAACCTGGACATTCTGATGCCAGAAAAGTGGTACACTTCTGGAGTGTGATTTCTCCTCCCTGGCAGGGCATAAACAACATTCTTTTTGCCAAGTGTCTTTGCCAATCCATTTCTATTTCCATTTCTCAAATTAATGGGGATGTAGAACATGTTTAATAACTCTGTACTTCTTTATTCTTGGCTCACATTTCATGCTGGGGGATACAGGTCGCCAGGGGGTAAAAGCTCTTTAACTAGAAACAGCATTAGTCCTTTCCCTATACAAACCTTCCTATTTGTCACGTACCCTGTATGCAAACCTTTCTGTTCATCACTTACCCTTCCCTGAGCATCTGTTCCAGGCACTGTCTTACAGGAACATTATCTCAGTGAAGCCTCTGAACAGCTTCGTTGGGAAGCCTCACTTTCCATTTTAGTCAGGAGACTGAGGTCCAGTAGCCAGTGTGCAAGCCGAGACTCACGTTCAAGTCTGTTTCAAGCCTGTGTGCTTTCCATCATACCATTCAAAACCCCCATGTAAAACACCCCTTATATGGCCTTAAGGTGGTTTCCAGACAGTCATAGCAGAAAATATATGGGAGCTACAAGAACAAAGAAAGAAATGTGGACAATGACATCTTCTTCTCTATGGCTCAAAATTCTTTGCTTGTTAAGAGGAAGGTTTCTCATCAAGGGTTTAAGCCCAAAGCTCTAGTTTCTTGCGGTATATTCCTATACAACTGCAGTACATAAAATAATTTAGGTTCTAAAGGACAAACTACTGAGTCATGCAACATTGGGCTGTATCAGTATTCAACCTAAAAATGAAAAGGCCTAATTTCTGAGCTCCATTCTGAGAGGTTCTGATCTAACTGGTGTGAGAGGGGCCTCGATATCAGAATTTTTGGAATCTCCCCCAAGTGATTCTTATTTACAGCCATGATTGAGCTCCACTGTCTTCAACCATCTCCATTATCCTTTTTGACTCTAATGCTCAGTTTATAGCTAAGGACGGTAAGGACCTGAAAGGGAACATGCCTTGCGCAAGTTCATGTTACTTATGGGTGGAAAACAGACTGCAGCGCACTTGACAACCTCCAGTCAGCTTTACCAAACTGACCAAGGTACAGGGACATTGCTATTCTTTTTTCAAAGGTAACTCCACTATGCAGTCATTTTTATGGGTGCAGTTACTGCCAGTAACTTCGTCTTTATGTTTGCAGCTTCAGCTGTGGATGGCAATACCCCAGGCTCTCCCATGACTGGCCTATTCATCTCCCTGTGTAAGGACTCTCTCATGACTTTTCTTCCCACGTGTAGCCAAGTCCCAAATCTCTCTGGAATGGTCAACTGCCTGTAAGACAACACAATCTGTCAATCCCTTAATCCTCAAATTCTACATGTCCAAACAAGTCATTTTCCCATTAAACCTAAACCTCATCCTTCTCCTAAACTATTTTTATCAGAGAGTGGCCCCATCATCCACTCTACCACTCTGCCTGGAGACTGCAAAAATCAATCTGGATCTTTCCTTGTTCCTGAACAGTAGAGTATGTTTCAGAGCACATACAGGAAAACAGTCCTGTTTCCTAGAGAACAAAACAGGAATAATTTTAATAAAAGAAATGAGAGATGTATGAACTATATGAAACATGGCTAAGAGAAATTAAAGTTCAAAATTAAAGATAAAAAATAAACAGAAAGATATTCTGTTTATAGAAGACTCAAAATTAGTCAGATGGCAATTATTCTTGAACTGATCTACAGCTTTAAAATGATCCCTACCAAAAATCACATCAAGCTTTTGTTTTTTGCAGAAACTGAATAGATCCTTAAATGTATATAATGTATATAAAAATGGGAAGGACCCAGAATAGCCAAAATAATTTGAAAAATAATCATGAGGATGGAGAATGTACACGTCCCTATTTCTTCAAAACTTAAATATTAATTCTTACATATATGCCCAAGTGGCTTCATTTAAAAAATATTGACAGAAGACATTTACACTTGCCAGAAAGGTGGCAGGGAGGAAGAAAGCACTCTCCCATGGGGCATGTGACACCACAATCCTTTCTCTTCATTTTTCAACCCTGTTGTGATTTGGGGTACACATGCATATGCATTCAGCATGTTTTTCAAGCTGCTGAAGACGGGACCCAAATCTTGGTCAGCCAAGTGGGTTGCCTTAACCAGTAGGCCAAAAAGCAAGTCCTCCAATTGACTTTTAACAGAGGTAGAATGAGGGGTAGAAGGGGGAATGGATTTTTAATATACGATGCAGAGACCACTGGATTTCAACAGAAATTCTGATCTTTACCTCACACCATATATAAAAATCAATTCAAAGTGACTCACAGACCCAAACTTAAGAGCTGAACCTGTAAAAGTTGCAGAATAAAACATAGGAGAATATCTTTGTAATCTTGAGGCAGAGACAGTACCAAAAGCACAACCCGTAGAAGGAAAAAACTAAGAAATTGGACTTCATTATAATTAAAAACGTGCATTTCAAAAGACATGAAGAAAATGAAAACACAAGTCACAGACTGGGATAAAATATTTGTAAATCATGTCTTATAAAAGTGTTGTATCCAGAACATATTAAGAACTCTTATTATTCAATAATAACACTCCATTAAAAAGTGAACGAAAGATTAAACAGACACTATGCCAAAGAAGATATATAAATAGCATAAGAGCACATGAAAAGATGCTCAACATCAAGGCTATCAGGGAAATTCAAATCAAAGCCACAATGAGATCCGTGTCACATCCACTAGGATGGCTACAATAAAGACAGATAATCACAAGTGTTGATGAAGATGTGGAAAATTCCGATCCTCCTACATTGCTGACAGAAATTTAAAATGGTACAGCAGCTTTGGAAAAGAGTCTGTTGGTTTCTTGACAACTTAAATATATGGGAGGTGTCTTCAAAAAGTTTGTGGAAAATGCATCTAATGAAAAACTATGTATGAATTAAAAAATTTTTTTTCTGCCAACAAAATAAACTTGTACTTTAATTCCATTTTTTTCCATAAACATTTTGGAGCACCCTATTCTGTACACACACAGACTCATATGCAAATGGTCACAGCAGTATGTGACAGTAATTCACAACTTTATCAACTGTGGTAAATGACTAAACCAACTGTGACATAATCATACAGTAGAATACATTCAGCAATAGAAAGCAAAGTAACCACTGAGGTATGCTACAACATGGATGACTCCTGAAAGCACTGCTATGTGAAAGAAGTTAGACGCAAAACACCACATGTTGTCTAATTCCATTTATATGAAATATCCAGAAAAGGCAAATCAGGAAAGAAAGTGGATCAGTAGTTGCCTGTGTTTGGGAGACAGAATTGGCTTGATTACCAAAGGAACAAGAGTTCTTTCTGAGGTGATGGGGGATGTTCTAAAAGTGCACTACTCTGTAAACCTACTGAAAAATAATCTAAGAATGCACGTAAGGCGGGTAAATTTTATGGCAGGTAAATGGTAACTCCTTAACTTGGTTTATGGGGAGAGACAGAAACACAGGTTCTGGATTCAGATTAGATTCAAGTCCTAGATTTTTATTTTAATTAATTAATTTATTTTTGCTATAGGGTGAGTGTGCTTGTCAGAGAGACAGAAAGTGAGAAATCACCCCCAAGAAGGATGGCCACACTACAATCCCTCCTCTTCAATTCTCCTTTGAGGATTTTGGGTATGCACACATACACCCACAACATGAGTTTCAAGCCTCCAGGTCCAGGACTCGAACTATGGTCAGCCATAAAGGAGTCCAGCAAGGTAACCAGTATGTCGTCTGATAGTCCTCCTGGCTCTCTTATTTATTGTCATTTGGTGGGGCAAGTTACTTAAACTTTGTGCCTTAATTTCTTCATCTATAAACTGGGAATTACAGAAGTACATACCTCATAAAGTTATCGTGAAGATTGAATGGGTTAATACAATTAAAATGCTTAGCGCAGTGCAAGACACATAGTAAGCATTCAGTAAGTGTTAGCTATTTTTCTTGCCAGGATTATTTGGATTACATCCATTAAAACGTCACGTCTTGCCAATTTGACTTAGTTACTAGTTCTCAACTCAATCGTCTTTTCTTTATAACTTCTCTGCCCTTAAGGTCTGTACCACCTTCTGAGTAACAAACTTGTCACAGCCTTCTGTTTTCCTATCTTTTGCCAGGCTCATTCCCTTACATCTAGCCTGGAAATGTAAATATAACCACGGCAAACACCACCTACAGGATCAAGTTCAATGCTTGGCCTGGTCTCTCTCCCCTCTACACCCACTCCCAACTCACATGCATGTAACAGTGGCAAATTTTCCATACATAACCATACAGTTGCTCTCACCAGCTGTCCCCTCTACAGAAATGTCTTTCTTCCTCCCTTTCATCTGCCTACTATAATAATCCTTTCAGGTTCAGCTGAGGCAACTCCCTTATAAAGCTTCCCTGAGCTACTGAACAGGGCCCACTATTTGGTCTCTCTGTACCTAGAAAAATACCCTGTATATATCTCCAACATTGAATTGAGACAGATTACAAAACACAGCTCATATCTTGAAACATGAACCAAACACAGTCTGTATACATTGTAGATGATTAATAAAATGTCGACTGGCTAAATGAAGGACCAGAGCATTTTCTCAGCTTCTTGTAAACTGAAAATGCTCTTAGGCCTCCAGACAGCTTAGGCCTTTTAAAGTATGACACTTAAGGAAAACGAGACAGGCTGTGCATAGGAAAACAGAAATCTTAGTATGGTTCTACCTATTTTTGAAGGACTATTATATGCAGCAAATGAGAGAAAAGTACAGGGTCATGCTGCTTTCCATTTGAAGCCATTTATACATCTATGACTGTCAGTAGGTCATCAAAATTTACAGAGATGACTGGTAATGTTAACCTTTCCAGTGGAATTTTCCCTAACTCTCTTGACACCAGAATTTCTCAATTCTGAAACTCTCAAATCTTTTTTTTTTTTTTGGGGGGGGGGAGGGGGGTAGGAGAGAGATTTTTGCTATAGGGTGCGTGCGCTTGTCAGAAAGACAGAGAGAGACAGAGAGACAGAAAGCGAGAAATCACCACCCAGGGGGAATGGCCACGCTGCAATTCCTTCTCCTCCATTCTCCTCTCGGGATCTTGGGTGCGCATGCACACGCACCTGGTGTGAGTTTAAGCCACCAGGTCCGGGACTTGAACCGCAGTTGACTACATGGGAGTCCAGCGACAGTCATTACGCTAACTGCTGGTCCCGTGAAACTCTCGATCTATTAAGAACTTTCAAGACACAGTGGGAATATAAGATAATCAATGTCTTTTTATGGGGGAAGGGGTGGAGAAAGAACTTAATGAGTGAACTTTTAAAACTATGGTGGGGCAGGGAGAATGTAATTATCTGATGTCCGGGTTCCTTCCTTCCTTCCTTCCTTCCTTCCTTCCTTCCTTCCTTCCTTCCTTCCTTTTCCTTTGCTATAAGAGCACAGATGCTTGCCAGAGAGAAACTAGAGCAGGGTGGGAGGGGATGGCCATGTCACAATCTCCATTTCTCCTATTTGGATTTTGGGCATACACACATACACACATATCTGGCATGTTTTCTAGGCCACCAGGTCCAGGACTCAACACAGATGGCCATGTGGGATCCAGCTGTCTTAACCACCATGCCATGGCTGGTCCCACACCAGATATTTTCATTTAAGTGGTCTGGGGGTAGATGTAGTGCACGCACGCGCGCAAACACACACACACACACACCCTTTATGTTTACGAGATAATTCTAAAAAGCAGCAAACTCAAGATCAACTCTTGGGGAATTTTGAATTAGTTCTTTTGTTTCTCAGTTTTCTCATCTATAAAATGATGGCAGTTAGACTTTTATTTTTTTTGAAATTTGTCAGAGGTCATGTGTGCTCACAGGAGACAGAAAGAAGAGAGGGAAAGTGAGAAAGTACTCCCCCTCCCCCATGGGGAACAGTCATGCCACAATCCCTTCTCCTCCATCTCTCCCTCTTTTTGGGACTTTGGGCATGCACATGCACCCAGCCTGGTTTCCAAGCCACCGGGTCCAGAATTTGAACTACGTAGATGGCCACAGGGGGTCCAGACACCTTAACCACCGATGGTGGCCCTGGCTCTATGCGAAGATTTTTAGATAACTAAAAATTCTTCTGAAAGTAAGATACATAAATAAATATTAAATGTGTTCCCTTCTCCTATTCTCAATAGTTTGGAACACCTTAAAAGTAAAGTTCAACTTATTAAATCCATCTCATTGATAAATATTAGGATTCATGCTAGCTGTAGACATTTAAAATCCATTGAAAGACCATCTAAGACAAAAATCCCAAAATCATAATCTTACTAACCCACAATCAAGTGCATACTAAAATAAAGGTGTGATTTCAGAAGCTAAATGAGAATAATCTTATTTCCAGACAGTGAAGCCACAGGTCCTGTGAGTAAATGTAGACAAGATTTTCTGAATCAATTAAAGTGAAAAAGGATCTCAGTAAAGTTCTGACCAGGTACTGTTTCTGTGTTTCACTATAACGGGACCCAAGGGAGAGACCTGAAGGGACTATAATTACGAAAGTAACTTTAAAGTTACACTGACTATAATAAAATTTTGTATTAGAATCTTCTTACAATGGAAAAAGTTAAAACAGTCATTTCCTCTAAACATCTATTTTTCTGCTCCAGAAACGTCCCTTTGGCTGAATCTCTTTTCTTTCAAGAAACATACTATGACTGATACTTGCCATCTGAATTGGCATATATCTCCCAGCCTTAGAAAGCTGTTCATTGTTTGGAAATACACTAAAAACACAACATAAATACCTACAAGAGTCAAAGCTGAGACCCTATGTTTTTTAACTTCTCAAACTATATATCACAAAATATAAAAACTATACCAAAGTGTGTTTATGTTAGGCAAAACTACCTTGAAGAAAAAGTTAATAATGGTAAAATATTTACACCGTGTACATGCAGTTACAGTCTAAAATCAGTCTCCACACCATGAAAATCCTCACCAAGTATGTTTTCTATAGATATATATTTTTTGACTTTACCAGTATTATTCCATCTTTTATCAGTATTTCATTATCTTTTATTAGAAAATAAATTTGAAGGAGTAAAACCATATGAGGGCCAAATAATTTAGAAATAAATTTTTCTACTTAAAAAAACTAACATAAAGAGCTACATTTTATAATAGGAAAGACTGGAAATAATATCTTATTGCTATTAATAATGTCATATTAAATAAAGGTGATAGAATTCTAAATACAATCTTAATGGAAATTAATAAAGCATATAACATAGAATTTATATATATATATAATATATATATATAATATATATATATATATATATATATATAAAATGTAAGTAAAGGCTAGGCAACATTTACTCAATTAGAAGAAAAATAGAATTATCAGGTATGTAGCACTTCAGCCATATGGAAAAAAATGCACATAAAAGACACAAAACAAAATATACTTATTACTTTTAGCATGTTAAAAACAATCACATCAAAAGAAGTATACAGATAAAAAATGTCTACATGACATAAGAAAATATTGCGCATGTGTATATATATATTTTGCATATATATATATATATATATATAAATCTACAGTATTTACCACTGTTGATATATATGTTTTGGAGCAGCACAGATGCTGCTATCATAAACTAAATTGTACAGCTTGGTTTATTACAAGTCACAGAATCAAGATTTAAAAATCAGAATTAATATCCTCAGCTACATTTTTATATACATTTATTTCTCAGCTTCCACATGATCTAAATCAAGAACCCAGTTATCTTATCAAGATTTTGTTTGAGCTTCAGTGTAGTGTTAAGCTTTAATACACTGCATTTGTTTTACCATTTAATAACATCATTACCAAGTTGATTAAAATAACATTAGACTCATTATATACATAAAAAATAGTCACATTCACTAGCTAACAAATGTCACTTTCATATTAAGACATACTTTTGTACCTCGAAAGTATAAAGCCTCAAACTGCAACAGGAAGAACCATAGATGCTAGGTTTTCTATTCTCGATCATTCCAATGTGAGCGATGTATGTGAAAATGAGCTCTCCAATGAAACACAAAGTCATGCTTTCTTAGAGTGCTCAAAACACTGTTGGTTTGGGTAACTGTAGTGTAATAGAATTTTTTTTAAAGACATTACTATTTTTTAATCATAAACCTGAATTTTTAAATTTTACTAAAAGAGAACATAAAAAGGTTTTTGAAAGTACAAAGTTACACTATATTTTTTTAGAAAGACCAAATTCTAGACTCTCATTAATAACTTGAATCTTGTTTTTACAATATTAATATGGACAATGTCATGGTCATAAGTGTAGCGACATCCATTGACTATACTGCTTAAAGAAGAGTGCCAGAAAAAACTCAAATAAATGGCCTCCAAGGCCCTTTAGGGTAAGACTCAGTGTGTTCAATCTCCTCTCAAATGAATATTTAGGATATTGGTTCTGCTGCCTGGCATATGTACTGGATGGGTACTGGCCACTCTTCTTGTGCATCCAACCAGAGGGCCCTACAGCAGCATTCCCTTTGCATCTGGCAAGGAAGAGTCTGTTCTGAGCTCTGCAAGAGTCAGCCCAGAGCAAAGGACACCAAAGCACTAAGACTGGCCTCGGTGCAAATGGATGCAGTGCACATTGCACCGTTGACCATAAACTTACTTTAACTGCCCTGACTTTTAAGCACCATTAAGTGGTTGGCCTTTTTCTCCAATGCCTTTTGATTTTATGATTGAAAGAAAATGGCAGCAACTGAAAGAGAATGACAAGCATCCTGTGAGATGTTGCAGTAATAAAGTCAGGGCAAACTCTCCAGTCATCTTATGACCTGGGTTAAAATGGGAGGGGACGAAACTGGACTGAAAGACAGGTTAAAAAGAATAATATATTACCCACGGATCTACATTAAAAGTACTTTTCAAAAAAAAATTGTTTCTTTAGTTCTGTTTTCAAATGTGTATGCACAGATACCTATCAAAGCTCTTAAAAGTCACATACACTACATACAACCTTAAAAATACCTATTCTATAAGGTTTTTCAGTATTTTGTAACATTAGTCCAAATAAAATGGGCCAACAAAGTAAAAATGATCAGGTTTTGGAGAAAGATGTAAATGAGAGTGAATAATGAATTAATACGGTGTGTGCATCCCTCAATGCTATTGCTATGTTTCCTAGTTAAATTCTTTTTAACAGGTTCCGTGATGATGCAATTCAATCGCTCATCTTCAGCAGCATCCACTTGGGAATGAAAACATTTCCATATATTCTCATTACTAACATACATTATTAGAATTGTGCGAGTTGTTTACAATAGTATAAAATACTGCTTTGGCGATTATAAACATAGCCATGTGGGTTTTGTATGGTTTCTATTCTCTTGTCTTTTGCAAGTGTAAATTCTCACAGCAGTACTGACTCTTGAATAGAAAGCCCATCCCGGTTTCTGTAGTGATATGCTGGAGGCAAAGGCCCTGAGTACTGATACCCAGATAGACCAGCATCTTCTGCAGCTGGTGAAGTTTTATACCGCACTGGACTATCTACTGAGACCACTGGAAGGTTATGGTCCTGAAAGGGTATGTGTTGGAAGGCTGGATATTTTGGTAAACTGCTTAAGTGGCTACGGGTAGCATCTCGAGTCCAGGACTGTCCATGTATCTCAGGTCTGTGTGTTTGACTAACCTCTGACCATTTTCTGTTATCTGGCAAATAATCCACTGGAGGAATGATGAATTTTCCATTCTTTGGTGACCCTGAATTGCCCGAATATCCCCCAGCACCAATATCAACAGGAAGGACTTCTATTCTACTAGATGGTAGTACAATAGGTGGGCGGCTGTAAGACCTCTCCGGAGAAACATCAATTGAAAGGGTAGAACCGTGGGGTCTCCTGGAAGGATTCGTTTGAGTCCCCGGGCTAAACTGTGGAGACATCAAGCTGCTGTTCACGGTTGGGAGGTGTTTAGGAGAATTTCCATGATAGATGGGGGGATTGCTGTAGGAGGGTGGATGCACTGTGCCCCGATCTTCCCCATCGAACTGGGACGGATATCTTGAATAACTTGGAGGCTGTACTTTAAAAGTAAACTTGTTGGGAACTTTGGGCGGACTAGAACTCGGTTCGGCATGCTTCCTTGGACTGCTGGGGTAGAGGGCGTTCCTGGGATTTTGAGCGTTAGCCCTTTCTAGCACTTCTTCAACTGAAGCTCCATTTTCATGTTCGGTTCCAGGCACATTATCATACTGTGATGCATTCGAGCCACGCTTTCCATCATCCGCATCTAAAACCTTAATCTTTTGCCTCACATGTGACATCCGAGTATCAGCAGAGCTTGAGGTGGTGACTGTAAATGTGGGGTGCACTGATCTACTTTTGCCATCAATGGCATATTTGGCGGTTTTCTCCATTGCCGACATTTCTGACGGTTTATTCCACTTGGGCACAAATTCCTTTTTGACATTTGATGTGGCGTTGCTATTCTGGTTAGCAGCTGCGTGATTATACTGCCTGGCATTGTCTTGTGGACCTGATGAAAATTTTCTTTGAAAATCTGCCTCATCTTTCAGTTTCGCATTGCCCTCATCCACTGACTTCCGGCGGGGATGTCTTACTCTTTCTGGTGTGCCAGTCCTGCTTTGATGGTGAGGGGAGTGCTCATGTTTTTTGTGGGGCGATGATCCACTTTCTCTTCTGCTGCTTATGTGGGGACTTGGCCTGCCAATACTTCTTTGTCCGTTGCTCAGGTGAAGAGTGCCGCCAGACTGAAATTCAGGTGGAAGCTGCCCTAAAGGTTTCTTTGGATATTCATCTTCTTTACCTAAAGGGAAAGAAAAATTCACCAGTAAAATAAATATATGAATAATTAGAATTCAGTAGGAGAGTTACATTAATAATTACTTTATATACATGTACTGTATACACACATAAACATTTTTTTATACCAAAAAATGTAATGGCTGATGAGAAGCATTTTTTTTTAGAGAGACTGATATACTAAAAGATGCCAAACTAAAAATACTAGGCAATATATGGGTGGGAATATTTTGTGAGCTTATGGGTAAGGTTTATACAATTGTGTAACATAAGCTTCTTATATCTTGGTAGGACATATTGTTGCATGCCTTTTTTAAAAGGTAAAATTGATCTCATTTCTATTCCTAACCTAACCCTGCAAGTCAGCAGCTCAGTGTCTAAATATTACATCACTTTCTTAACCTACTGCACTAAAATGGTTTTAAAATCCCAAGAAAACTTCTTCTATCAACTTGAAGCAGAAATTTAAAAGTCACCAACTGTGGTCTTAAAGTCATCCCAAAATAGATTATTATTATCATCTTAAGTACTTCCCACAGTACAATTTTCTGACAAAAAGAAAAAGTAATCTGAAAGTTAATATTCTACAAGGATCCTAATTTAAATGCAAAAAGAGACAAAGAACTTTAAAAAGAAAATCATTTGGATACTTTCAGTTTTATGTTTTAAATAATAAATATAAAAAATTCACAGGGAACTGAAGGAAAGGGCAATAAATTGGCTTCTTTAGTCAACAATGTTTAAACACGATCTATTGCAATTAGTATATCCAATAAATACCTTGAAAAAAAAATTCCCTTACAGAAATTCCATGGAGTTTCCACCCATTATTACTACGTACTGTACTGTCATTTAGAAATGAGTTTTCCCTCTCTTTAAATACCCACCCACTCCCCATCTAATAGGCATGTGCGGAGCAAGCTCTGGATCAAGCACTGGGCTAAGTGGCAGGTACATCAGTACTGACCATATAGACCAGGTCTTTTTCTGCATGCAGCTCATAGTCTTGGTGATGATAATTCTGCAATTTATCCACATAATTTCACTTAGCACATTTCAAAAAAAAAATTCAATGTTTTTTTTTTTTTTTTTTGGCGGGGGGAAGAGAGTGGAGAATGACGAAGAAATGATATCCTTTAACTAAGCCATCAGAATAATTGAGCTAAAAAATAACCTTTGTACTCTTCCAACTCAGTGGTTTTAAACTTGTTAAAAAACAGATTCTTTTTTCAAATCAAATTTCATATGAAACCTGATATATAAAGAAAATATAAATAAAACTACTCTAATTACAGTGGAGACACTCAGGTCTCCTGACAGTCAAACCCTTTTGCAACTCTTCCCCTAGCTCCTTATAGCCATAAGGTTCCAGAGATACCTAGCCTTGCCTGTGGGAAAGCAGAGGCTCAGGGAAGCCAGTGAAGAAACTGAATGAATACCCAAAGTTTTCAGTCCCAGTTCACTGCTCTCCTCCACTGTGCCATTTTAATAAAATCCCAGCGAAACTATCAGTGGTTTTAAAGGAATTTAACATGACTTTGATGATATTTATGCAAGCTCTTTATTGTATCTACTTGAAAGCATGAAAGGTATTAGAATTGGCAATTATAGTTTGTTTCATTCATTCATCTACTCAACAAACACATAAAGCAAATGCTATGTGCCAGGCATTGTTCTAATGCTGGCAATGGAAGGAATGAGACAGGTGAAGTCCCTGTCCTCTGATACTTACATGCTAGTCACTACGTAGGGTGTGGGAAGAAAATGAAAGCAGGAAAAAGCAATTAAAATGATCAGGGGCAGAGTGGGGCAGGGTGAGGTAGAATTCCAGCAACAACAAAGGCCAGTGTGAGAGACTGGAAGGGGACAATCAGTGACATTGGCAGAGGTCAGGCAGGGACAAGTCACACAACCTCAAAGACCACGGTACAGACTCTGGGTCTGAAGGCTTTTCAGCAGGAGAGCTACATGACCTGACGTAATATTATACAGACCTTAAAAAGGTCACTTTGAAGGTGGTTTGGACTTAGACTGCCGTAATAAGTAATGATGATGATAATAACAATAGTGGCTAACACTAAGCACCACAGGTCAGCCACTGCTCGAAAAGCAGCACAAATAACCTTAGGTACTAGGCATACAATGTTAGTAGGCGACTACTATATTTCTCATTTAATAAATGAGAAAACTAAGGCAGTGATCAACTTGTCCAAGGGCTCATAAAAGTGAGCAGCAGATCTGGAATTCAAACCGGAGTTGACTCCAGAGCTCCACACTTTTCTCCTACACTAAATTGTGGTGGAAGCAGTAAGAGGTTGCTTCTTAGATTCAGTTAAGGTCAGGTGCGCATACTTGCTCAGGGGGTTGGATGTGAACTGTGAGGGAATGAGCTGAGGGAAAAGTAACAATTTAAAAAGAGCTAAACAGGGACCAGCAGTTAGCGTAATGGCTATGTCGCTGGACTCCCACGTAGTCGACCGCGGTTCGAGTCCCGGACCCGGCGGCTTAAACTCACGCCAGGCGCGTGTGCGTGCGTGCCCAAGATCCCGAGAGGAGAATGGAGGAGAAGGGATTGCGGCGTGGCCATCCCCCCATGGGGGGTGATTTCCTGCTTTCTATCTCTCTGTCTCTCTCTGTCTGTCTGGCGAGCGCACGCGCCCTATAGCAAAATACCTCTCCAAAAAAAGAAAAAAAAAAAAAAGAGCTAAACAGACAAATACTATCCAGTAACAGTTGGCATAACCAACACTGTTCTTCGATCTTTTTATCATAAAAGTATTTTATGATATGTGAACAAGTTATCTTAAGTGATAAACCAAACAAAATGCTTGTCACTCAAAAGTTTTCTCTGCTTTAACAATGTTCTATGTGGGGCCACCACGGTTAAAGCACTGGATCCCACAAGGTCAACTCTGTGTTTTGCACTCTGGTTCCAGTGGCTTGAAAAAACACTGGGTGCATGTGCATACGTGCCCCAAATCCTGGGAGAAGAATGGAAGAGAAGGGATTTGAGGTGGCCATTCCCGGGATGATTTCTCACTTTCCTCTTTCTCCAGAAAGGTGCATGTGTATGCATGCTCAAAATTCCAAGAGAAGAATGGGGAAGGGATTGCATCACAGCTATCTCCCTGGGGGATGATTTCTCACTTTTCCTCTCTTACTGTCTCTTTCTGTGTCTCTCTGGTGAGTGCATAAGCCCTAGGACAAAAAAAAAAAAAAAAAAAAAAAAAAAAAAAAAAAGAAAGGAACACTGTGACACCCAAAGAGTGATTAATTTATGCCTACAAGATGGACTGTTGTGGGACAAAACTGAATTCAACAGATTCCCTTTGAGCTGCCCCATTTCTCCACTACACACTAGCTTTTGGCAACCTGCAGAGGCAGAGCCACCAACTTTTTAGTTCATATAAGATAATTTAAGATGGTGTCGGCCGCTGGCAGAGTGATTAAGGCAGCTGGATCCCACATGGCTATGTGGTTTGAGTACTGGACCTGGTGGCTTAAAAAACATACCAGGTGCATGTGCATGAATGCCCAAATTCCTGAAAGGAGAGAAAAATGGAGGAAACAAATTGTGGCATGGCCATATCCCTTGGGGAGTGCTTTCTCAACTTCTCTCTCTGTGTGTGAGTCCACACACTCTCTGGCAAATTTAAAAATAATAATTAAGGATGTTTTAGAAATTTTCCATAGCAGCATCTCAAAAAAAAAAAAACAATAAACAGAAGTAATAAAAGGAATAGGGAACCAGCAGTTAGCGTAATGGCTATGTCGCTGGACTCCCACGTAGTCGACCGCGGTTCGCGTCTTGGACCCGGTGGCTTACAACTCACGCCGGGCACGTGTGCGTGCGTGCCCAAGATCCCGAGAGGAGAATGGAGGAGAAGGGATTGCGGCGTGACCATCCCCTGGGGGGTGATTTCTCACTTTCTGTCTCTATGTCTCTCTCTGTCTGTCTGGCGAGCGCACGTGCCCTATAGCGAAAAACCTCTCCAAAAAAAAAAAAAAAAAAAAGGAATAGATTTCAAACTGAACTGCTGTTGCACCTGACATGTACTCTCTCTGGGACAGCATTCTATCAGTGACACTTGTGAATGCCTCTTAGCTCAGACCGTAAATATTCAGATATTCAATCTGTATCAATTTATAACTCATAAAAAGTCAGTTCACTTGAAATTAGGTGTTTCCAAAAGGTAGCTACCCTTAGCTCATCTCAAAACTGGTTTGCTTGGGAACCAGCAGTTAGCGTAATGGCTATGTCGCTGGACTCCCACGTAGTCGATCGCGGTTCATGTCCCGGACCCGGTGGCTTAGAACTCATGCCGGGCGCATGTGCGTGCATGCCCAAGATCCCGAGAGGAGAAGGGATTGCGGCATGACCATCCCCCCTGGGGGGTGATTTCTCGCTTTCTGTCTCTATGTCTCTCTCTGTCTGTCTGGCGAGAGCACGTTCCCTATAGCGAAAACCTCTCGGGGAAAAAAAAAAACAAAAAACTGGTTTGCTTTATTAAAAACACATTTTATCATCTGCTCTTTTCTGTTAGCAAAAAGTCACATACTTCATTACTTATCATCATTTTTAATCATAGTGATTAAATCTACTCTACACAACTACATCAAAAAGACAAGTGAACAAAGCAAATGTAGAAGGTAGACATAGACAGCAACAAATCCACAGGGCCATCTAGAATTCTAATGCTTTGCAGAGTCCTAGATGTAGTTTCCATATACTGTGGTTACCACTCACCACTGGGAATGGCACACTTGAGGTGAGCTTTCCACAGACACTCAGCTACAGCTATTTGTGACAATGACGACGATGACGATGACGAAACAGTACCCTTTTAAAGTATGGTAACCCAGAATTTAAGCGATATTCTAGATCTGAACTAACCAAAACAGAGCAAACTGGGTGATGGCTTCCCATATCCTGAACACTGTAGTACAAAACGCATTAGTTGAGACCAGCAGACGGAGTAATGATTAGTTGCTCAACTCCCACACAGTCAAATGTCATTCGAGTCCCAGACCCAGCAGCTTAAAACTCATGCCGGGTGTGTGTTGTGTGTGTTTGGCCCAGATCCTGAGAGGAGAATGGAGGAGAAGGGATTACAGCACGGCCATCCCCCCCCCCCCCCCCCCCAGTAGCTGGTTTCTTGCTTTCTGTCTCTCTGTATCTCTCTGTCTCTCTGACAAGCACAGATGCCCTATAGCAAAGATCTCTCCAAAATAAAAAGAAAATGCATTAGCTGATCTGACAGTCAAGTACTGCTAACCTATTTTACAGATACTGTTTCCCAAATGGTGTTAAGCTGTATTCCTCCTACACACAGTGGAAGCAGGATGCTCAACAACAACAAATGGCCTGAGTTTCAATCCTGGCTTTGCCACTAATAAGCTGTATAAACTGGGACGAGTTTTGTAATTTTTCTGAGTCTTAGGAAAAAAACAAAAAAAGAGATCTTTTACTTGTAAATGAAGACTGCAATATTTATTTTGTAGACTGAACATGAGGATTGGGGTTAATACATGAAAAAGTCTGGTGTATTTCCTGGCATAAAGCAGATGTTTAGTATCTAACACTTATTACTCTACACCATACAGTTGTTTTCAGACACGTTCACTGTGTTTTATATCAATGCTTCTCCAAGTTTAGCTTTCTTTCCTTTAAGAATTATTTTATCTAATTATACTCATCATCATCATCAATATTATTATTATTATTATTATTTTAATTTGACCAGAAAGAGAGGAAAAGTGAGAAAGCAAGCTGACAGGTCTGGGACTTGAACCAGGGTTGACGATGTAGATGTCCAGCGCCTTAACCATCATGTCACCTGCCGGCCTCAAGTTTAACTTTCTTTTAAACTTAATTTAAAGTGACAAACTATTGCTATGTTGCCCACCTTGGCCTTGAACTCACAATCTACCTACCTCAGACTCCTGAGTAGCTGGGATTACAACTGCATGACACTGTGCCTGGCTTCAAGTTGATCTTGACTCATCATTTCAATCTGAGCTTTCCCTTTAACTTAACAGTAATTATACCTCCCCATATAACAGCTGCAAGTCTAAACTCCATGGCAACAAGACCAAGTGATTGATAACAAGTACTGAATTAGGTAGGATCAAAAATGGAACACTCTTACTTCTTTAAAATACAAAGAACTCTTAAAAATCAATAATAAAATGAAGGACACTTTATACAGAAAGTTAAATAAAGGATATAAACAGGAAACACACAGAAGAAAAAGAGCAAGTAAATATACTTCAGCTTTATTGAAAAAATGCAAATTAAAATACTTCTAAATTTGGAGATACAAGTTCTTTTTTTTTGAGAGGTTTTCACTATAGGGCACGTGCACTCGCCAGACAGAGAGACAGAGAGACAGAAAGCGAGAAATCACCCCCCAGGGGGTATGGCCACACCGCAATCCCTTCTCCTCCATTCTCCTCTCGGGATCTTGGGCACGCACACGTGCCCGGCCTGAGTTTTAAGCCACCGGGTCTGGGACTTGAACCGCGGTCGACTACGTGGGAGTCCAGCGACACAGCCATTACGCTAACTGCTGGTTCCCAAGTTCTCCAATTTTATGATGCATATTAAGCTTTCTGACTTAGTAATTCAATCTTTGGGGATTCGCCCTAAGATAATAATTAAGGTATATGCAAAATGTTTGCCATAAAGATATGCACTACTACATTGTTTCTGAAAAACTATGTCTGATGTTGAGTATAAAATTAAGTAACAATTATGGAACGAAAAAATGATGAAATAAGTTATAAAATATAAAATATAAAATAAACTCACAGCCATCTATTGTCATCGTAAAATATTTTTGACATTAACAGCAAAAAAGGAAGATATAAACACTATGTGTAGTATAATCCCTTTTATTATGAATGATATATAGGCATAAGTGTGTGTGTGTGCATGTGTGTGTGCTTATATATACACATTCAACACAAATGACTATAGAGAATAGAGTACTAGTAGTGGTTTACACATACAAAAAGAAAATACTCTTAGATTGAATGACCATTACTTTTGCTCAACTACTACATAATTTTTCTACTGTAAACATGGATTATTTGCATAATATACAAGCATAAAATGAAGAATATTCTTGTATAGGTAAGATGATACTAAACTGCAATTCTAGGACATGATTTATAAGCAATATTTTTAGCTTATTCCAAAAAGTATGATAAGACTTTATCAAATGCTTTCCTTTTGCCTAAATATTGGGTTAACAGCATTCTTCTGATTAACTATGTGAAGACTCAACAAAAATCAAAACTAGATTAATCAGGTATACATTCTTTTTATTTTATTTTATTTTTTTAGCTTGCCATAGTTCGCATGTGGTCACAAGAGAGAGCTGGAGATGGGGGGGTCATGGAGGTGAGAAATCCCTCCCCCACCCCAAAGAAGATGGCCACACTGCAATCCCTCCTCCTCCACTCTCCTCTCAGGATTTTGTGCACGCAATGCATATGCACAGTGTGATTTTTAAGCTGCCAGGTCCAGGACTCAAACTGCGTAGCCAGCCATTTTGGATGCAGTCACCTTAACCTCCAAGCCACCTCCTTGTCCAGGTATACATTCTTTTTTTTTAAAGAGATTTTTGCTATAGGGTGCAAGTGCTCGTTGGAGATACAGAGACAGAGAGACAGAAAGTGAGAAATCATCCCCTGGGGGATGACTGTGCCACAATCCTTTCTCCTTCATTCTCCTCTTGGGATTTTGAGCACACACACACATGCCTGGTGTGAGTTTTAAGGTGCTGGGCCTGGGACTTGAACCACAGCCGACCACGTGAGAGTCCAGCAAAATAATCATTACGCCATCTGCTGGTCCCCAGGTATACATTCTTAAAGGACCTATGAGTAGTGATCATCTTCTTTGCTTTCTAAATGCCCAGACACCAACTTTTCAGGTGATGGATATGCTTATTACCCTAAGGTGATGAGTACACATTGTATATACATGCACCAAAATAAAATAAAATAAAATAAAAATCACTATACTCCCATGAATATGTATAATTATTGTGTCAAATAAAATTAATTTTGGGGCCTAGGCAGCAGCACAACAGTAAAAAATGACAGGACAAGGCTGACCTACATGTGAAGGTTCCAGGTTTGTGTCTAGAGTCCTCCCTGAGTATGCTGGCAATATGCATAGCCATGACCCAGGGCTGGCGAAGGCTAGGGGTGGATCTTAGCACAAGGACCCTATGGGAGGGTGCTGCCTCTCTCTCTGTCATAGAAGAAATCAAGTATTTTAAAATTCCATTTATCGGGACCAGCAGATGGTGGAATGGCTGTGTCGCTGGACTCCCATGCAGTCAACTGCGGTTCAAGTGCCGGACACAGTGGCTTAAACTCACACCGGGTGCGTGTGCGTGTGTGCCCAAGACCCTGAGAGGAGAATAAAGGAGAAGGAATTGTGGTGTGGCCATCCCCACTGGGGGGTGATTTCTCGCTTTCTGTCTGTCTCTCTGTGTCTTTCTGGCGAGTGCATGCACCCTGTAGCAAAACTTCTCAAAAAAAATAATCAATTTTTCAATTAATATATTTATTGATTCTTGACTCAGATAGCCATCATATTTACCAGTCTGTGATTTACATTATCCAACTTTTATCCCTTTTACAAAGCAGGCTACATTTTTCTTATCTCCATCTTTCAAACTCTTCTTTGGTTTCACTATTTTTCAAAAATGACTGACAATGACAGTGATCTCATCTACAAGTTCACCAAGTTTATGGGATGTTCCAGGACATACTCCCTCACAAGAAGTTGGCTTCATGTGGCTTTACATGATCAATACATATTCAAATTTTCCCATTTTAAAATCTCTCTCTCTTTTTTTTTTTAACTGAAAACAGGAAAGTAAAACGTAATTGAAACAGTGCCTACATCCTTGGGCTGAAACAGTGGGTCCTACTGCTCCTGATTCTTCGCATTCAAATATTCATGTGGCTGGCTTTGGTTACACTGTCAGGTATGGAAGGAAGGTCAGGGATGGCAGCAGGAAGGCAGATGGGGCATCAGAGGGTCTGATAAAGGGCCAACATGGTAGAAGAGATTAAAAAACAAAAACCAGAATGGGTGGGAAGGAAGAAAGTGGGGAAGAGGACTAAGAAAGAAAGTTGAACATCTGTGGAGAAAATACCAAGTTGGCACAGACTACCCTTATGTTGTAATATCTATAAAATTTTATTCTGAAATCTTTAGGTACATAAAAGATACATATCACTAAAGGTATAACATGACACATAATAAAATGGATATAAGGCATATATATGTCAGGGAAAGAAATTTAAAAATTGAGAACTAATGAAGAAAATGAGGAAGTGATCTCAAGCAAAAAATAAAACGCTAAAGAATGTATCATACCTACACGGGAGATTTAATTTTTAATATAAAAGGTAAGAAAAGTATCTTATCCCTAATACTAGTTTATATTCAAATAAACATAGAAATTCTCTAAGGAAGGGTGATTAATATTCTATGCGTGTATACATCACACTGGAATTAAAGGAAAAATTTAACATGTTCCATTTATTGAATAGGTAAGAGGCCAAAATGCACACTAGGGGGAAACAATCTGTGGCTGCTCTAAAATATCCCCAAAGTAGCACATTATAGTTCTTTCATGGTAGTCTATGATACATTTCCTTGTGCTCTAGTAGGCTCTAACCTGCTCCCAGACACTGCTACTTCTTTGTATTCCTACCCACGGTATCTAAAATTGTAACAGAATTACAAGGAAAATGTTAACAAAACTGTTTGACTGTTCATACACAATTCATCTAAGATAAAGGAATGAATAACACACATTGTCCCTAAACGCAGGTCAGAAACATGATTATAAATACCATGCATCGATCCATGCAGCTAAGAAACTAGATATGGCAAGGTTTAGGGGAAAAAAAATCCAGTATAGACAAAATGGCATTGTATCTAATTAATTACCAAATGACAACCTTTCATTAGGAACTAATATTTTAGAGGTACATGAATGCATCTAATGTACAGAAACATTTAAGCTATAGCCTCTTTGCCTTCACAGAGCTTTTCATTCAAAACAGAAGGTGGTAAAGAAATCTGAAAGAAGCAGTAGACAAGATATTAAGACAGAGCCCTCCTGGACAAGCCTTGTGGCCTACGGGTTAAGGGAGCCAGATTCCATATGGCCAACTATGATCTGAATCCTGGCTCTGGCAGCTTTAAAAACACATGTGTGCATGCATGAGGCCCCAAATCTCAAGAGGATGAAGAAGTGGAGAAGGGATTGTGGTGTGACTATACCCCCATCAAGGGGTGCTTTCTCCTCCTACCTCTCATGTGCATATATTGGCAAGTATGTGTGCCCTCTGGTGACTAAAAACAATAAAAAATAAAAAGAAAGTAAAGATATGTAAAATAAAGCATAATGATAAATCTTAAGAAAAAAAAAAAGCCTACAAAAATAATAACTGCTTAAAAAACAATTCCTCCAGGGACCAGCAGATGGTATAAGGTTACGCCACTGGACTCCCATGTAGTTGACCATAGTTCGAGTTCCAGACCTGGTAGCTTAAAACTCATACTGCGCATGTATCCATGAGTACCCAAGATCCTGGGAGGAGAGTAGAGGAGAAGGGATTGTGATGTGGCCATTCCCCTAAGAGATGATTTCTCAATTTCTCGCTTTCTGTCTCTCTCTCTCTCACACACTTTCTCTGTCTCTCTGGCAAGTTCAAGTACCCTACAGCAAAAATCTTCCAAAAAACAAAACAAAAAAATAACGATTCTTCCCATTTTAGCAACAGAAAAGCCAGGTGGGCTAAGAGGCCCAAACGCACAGTAGGGCCAGGATACACACTCATGGGAGCCAGGGCTGGCCTGCAGGGCTAACACCCCAGCTCAGTCCTACTTTCCACAGTGCTCTGTGACAGGAAGTGTGTGAGATACTGACGTGTGTAAGTAATACACAGCTCTTGCTGCCAGCATCGATACCTATCTTCCATAAAACACTGACTGATAATGCTGTTGGATGGTGCCATGTAATAGTTAACTCCCATAACTGGCCTAATGCCACTGAACAGCGTAAACGTCTCAGGAATTCCACAACAAGTTAACGTACATGTTTACTTTCAGAGAAGGCCCTAGAGGGCCCTTGCACTGTGTGTTGAAGAGAACTGTGCCTTTTGAGAGGAGAAGGAATGGAGGGAGTGTAGAAAGAAGTGAAGGGAGGAAAACAGGAAGAGAGCAAAGAGATAAAGAAAGACAGCAAAGGGGGGGAGGGATGGTAAACAAATACTGGAGAGGACCAGAAAGAGAGGTCAGAGGGAAAGGAATCCTGAAGGCAGGAAATAAAGTGCCACAGGGCACCAATGAGCAGGAAATCTCTCTTCCTGGAGGAGGCCATGACTCTCAGCACCGAGTGGGGCCTCACTCATGTCCCCAAAACTGGATAAGGCAGAGGCCTCTCAACTCCAGCAGCAGTACTACAACTCACCGACTCTGCGCCCCAGACATTTGGCCTCTCCATGAAATCAAGAGGAAAAACCTACTTGACTTCATTAGAAAGGTGATTCTTTTTTCACCAAACTAAAGAAATGCTGGTAGCTTCTGTAGGAAGGACCAATACAATCACCAGAAGATTTTCATATGCTAGTAAATATTCTGTGGGGTTTTTTTTTTTCCATAAAAGTAGATCCAAATAAAGCAGTAAACATTTTGCTTTAATATTTTTAGAGGCATCTCGACCTACCTGAACCCACTTTCTCCATTTCTTCTCTCTCATACACACACAGCAATACTTGCACAAGTGAGTGCACGTGTGTGCGCGCGCGCACACACACACACACACACACACACACACTCTGCTATACCTCCTCTTTATTTGGTTTAAGTATCCCTTTCACACCTAAACAACTAACTAAAGGACTGAAGCATAATTGATATCAAGAAAGGTAACTAAATACAGGTAAGTAAGTATTAATGTTTATTAGCAATGCTTTCATTCTGGGCTTCTTTGCAATAGACATAATAATGTTTTGGTAAATTCCACTACAGCTTCATGCGTAAAATTTTATTTTCCCTATTCCCCCAAACCACAGAGGTTGAAATGAAGACTTACTGCCCTATTCCTTAAAAATGTATGAAAGCACCACAATTCCCATCAGATAAAACAGAGGATGGTTTTATGAAAATACCACATTAATGGCATTTTTCAGCAGTGTGAAGTTACAAAAGCAGTATTTTATAGCAGTGATAACAAGTAGATCAATCTGCTCCCAAAATGGAAATGTATTAATAACTTGGCACATTTAATTGATAGAATAAAGGCAAAAATGTTCACAAGTTTTTTCTTAAATAACATTTTTTTCCCTTTAAAAAAGGGGGGGAGGGGACGAGCCAATAAAGGAACTCTAGCCCTAGAAAGATTAGAGTTCCTCTTAAATGCCTTCAGGCCAGTCTCCCTTTCGGATCACTCAGGTCTCCAGCCCCACCCAGTGGCCGCCACACTCAACTACAAGACTCGCTGAGGAGCTGCCTCACAGGAATGAAAGGCTTTCTGCACCCAAGAGATAAATCATTACAGCAAAGTGCTTGAAGTGCACACCTGCGCTCAATCTCTCGCTCTCAGCATTCTACTTTTACATTTCAAAAACAGAATATATGTACTCTGTTCTAACAGTTCTGTGAGAAATGGGGGATGAGGAGGCAAGTCACTGTCAGGAAAATATTATTCTAGGAAAGAGTTATCCCTTTCCAAATCAAATACTAAGACCAATCGAGCTTTAAAATACTCACAAAAAATTGCTGTTTTAAATATGTACGCAAAAATTTCAAATGACTTTATTTCTGTTTAATAACCAGTAGCCAAAAAATGCATAAGTTAACCACTATTGTAGTTTTCAATAAAGTGATTAAAGAAATACAAATGCTTTCTATAGCTATGATAATAATTTTATAGATATAATAATTACATTTTTAAAAGCTTAAAAACAAACAACAACAAAAAAACCTATAGTCTCAGAAGCTTGACTTTTTTCCCAGCAGATTAAACTCAAAAGAGGAGGGAAGCAGGAAGCAAACAATTAAACACATTTCTCACTATACACCTATTTAATTCCACTGAAATTCAGTAGATATTTGTGAAACAATTTAATTTTTTTAACCTGCACTTTGTGTTTCCTAGAGTTTCAATTCACACACACATTTAAAAATTGAGTGGGGCCAGTTCCATGGTCTAGTGTTTAAGGCAGTCAGATCCTACATGGCCAGCCATGCAGTTCAAAACCTGGACCTAGCAGCTTGAAAAACATGCTGAATGCATGTGCATGCATGCTCAAAATCCCAAAGAGAGAGAGACATGGAGAAGGGATTGCAGTGTGACCATTTCCCATAGAAGGTGCTTTCTCCATCTTCCATTCTCTCTGGCTCTTTCTCTGACAAGTACAAGTGCCCTCTGGCAAATTAAAAAATAAACAAATAGGGACCAGTGGGTAGCATTGTGATTATGGCACTGGATTCCCACACTGTGGACTGCAGTTTGAGTCCTGGACCCGGCGGCTTGAATAATCACGCCATGCGTGTGCATACATTCTCGAAATCCCAGGAGAAGAATGGAGGAGTAGGGATTGAGGCATGGTCATGCCCCCTGGGGGAGATTTCTCATTTTCCCCCTCACTGTCTCGTTTCTCTCCAGAGATAAAACAGAGGATGGTTTTATGAAAATACCACATTAATGGCATTTTTCAGCAGTGTGAAGTTACAAAAGCAGTATTTTATAGCAGTGATAACAAGTAGATCAATCTGCTCCCAAAATGGAAATGTATTAATAACTTGGCACATTTAATTGATAGAATAAAGGCAAAAATGTTCACAAGTTGTCACATGTGCCCCTATGACAAAAGCCTAAAAACAATGAATGAATTAATTAATAATTTAAAAATTAGAAATAAATTTTAAAAGTTTGTGTGTAACATCAGCCTACATTATACAAATACAAATGAAAATCCACAAAACCCTTCAAAAAAGTAGAACAGGTTTTTTTTTAACTAACATAAGATAAAACGGACTTGTTTTGCATATAATCAGGACACAGAATGCTTTCATCATCCCCAAAAAACTACCTTGTGCTAACCTTCTGCAGACGGTAAGTTTGCAATGTCTAAAAAAGTATATTAGGAACTTCATTTATTCATTAAAAAATATTGATTGAGTGTCTAGATAATGCCAAAAGCATTGTGACAGTAAGCAGCAGTATCCAGTCTGGCATAATGTACAGATAGTGCTGGTTTTGGAATCAGGCCTGAGGTCAATTGAGAGGGCTATCACTTACCAGCTGTATGACCTCGGGCAGACACTGAACCCTGAAGCCCAAGTTACCCCACCTCTAAGCTACTACTACTAATACTGATGGCAGAATGACCAGGCAATGGCAATAACCACTGACTGTAAGAAGTATCTTCTCACCAAGTAAGAAACAAATGAGAACATAGGATTCCATCAGAATCAAAATCTCTTAAAGTAAAAGGTTCAGGTATAAGACCAAAGATATGAAAACCCAATCTTCCTGAGTGGGAAGATACAAACTTCCTTGAGGCACAGAAAGAACGGGAAGGTATGCAACCAGAATCTAAGTCATCTGGACTCTAAGACAAAGCCCATCTGGTGGGTACCGACTTCTTCAGGGCAAAATGCAGTGCAGTCCGACCGTGAGCCTCTGCTGAGGACTCAGATGGGGTCCTGACTACTATTTTGGCTGAATGAGAAAGTATCCCTTCCCTCAAATTTCATCTGAGAAAACATCTTTTAATTCCTGAGGAGCTAAACTAAGTATGAAAAAGCTTAAATGGGGACCAGCAGTTAGCGTAATGGCTATGTCGCTGGACTCCCACGTAGTCGACCGCGGTTCGAGTCCCGGACCCGGCGGCTTAAACTCACGCCGGGCGCGTGTGCGTGCGTGCCCAGGATCCCGAGGGGAGAATGGAGGAGAAGGGATTGCGGCGTGGCCATCCCCCCTGGGGGGTGATTTCCTGCTTTCTATCTCTCTGTCTCTCTCTGTCTGTCTTGCCCTATAGCAAAAACCTCTCCAAAAAAAGAAAAAAAAAAAAAAAAAAAAAAAGAAAAAGCTTAGATGAATCAAATGTGATTAATTCTGCATTTTTTTGCATTAAGGAGACTGTATCTAGTATTATACATATTTCTCTCTCCTTTTGATATCGCCAGATATATCACGCAATGTATTTTATAAATTTCTATTTAAGAGAACTTGGCCAAGTTGGCCTTTACATGCCAATTTAAAATATGTAAATGAGTCATTGATATGAACTTGTGATATTTTTTTGAGAGTTTTTTACTATAGGTCGCGTGCGCACACCAGACAGAGAGAGATAGAGAGACAGAAAGCGAGAAATCACCCCCCAGGGGGTATGGCCACGCCGCAATCCCTTCTCCTCCATTCTCCTCTCGGGATCCTAGGCACGCACACATGCACACACGCCCGGCATGAGTTTTAAGCCACCGGGTCCGGGACGCAAACCACGGCTGACTACGTGGGAGTCCAGCGACATAGCCATTACGCTAACTGCTGGTACCTGAACTTTTGATTTTAAAATAATAAAAATTAGAATATTTTAGAGGCATAAGGTTCAGGATATTCTTAAGTTTGAATAAATTAGATTTATCATTATTTTAGAACTAGAGAAGATTTTGTTCTTACAGCAAAACATTTATATTTTAAAAGAAAATTAGATACACTAAATTTATAAAAAACAATTAAAAATGTTTGTAGGAGTCTATGTTTACAAACAGAACCAGACATTTAATAAAGTCCCCTTAGAAGAAAATGTTAAAATCTGCTAGATTCAAAAACACTATATTAACACTTGTAAATGGAATTAAACACAAAGAACCACATTTCTAAATTTATAACTTTATTAAACAAAACAATGATTTAAAAAATCTAAATAGTCTGGGGCCAGCAGATAGAGTAACAGTTACATCGCTGGACTCTGACATGTCCAACCACAGTTAAAAGTCCCAAACTCGGGACCAGCTGTTAGCGTAATGGCTATGGTGCTGGACTCCCATGTAATCAACCACGGTTCGCGTCCCGGAACCAGTGGCTTAAAACTCACGCCAGGCGCGTGTGCGTGCGTGCCAAAGATCCCGAGAGGAGAATGGAGGAGAAGGGATTGCGGTGTGGCCATCCCCCCTGGGAGGTGATTTCTCACTTTCTGTCTCTCTGGCTGTCTCTGGCTGTCTGGCAAGTGCACGCGCCCTATAGCAAAAACCTCTTCAAAAAAGAAAAAAAGAGTCCCAAACTCATGGCTTGAAAATCACACCCGGCACATATGAGTGCATGCCCATGATCCTGATCCCAGAGAGAATGGAGAAGGAATTGCAGCGTGGCCATGCCCCCTGGGGGGGTGACTTCTCAATTTCCCTTTCACTGCCCCCGACCCCCACCCCACTCCCACTCCCATGAGTGAATGCATCCTAAAGCAAAAACCTCTAAAAAAACAAACAAACAAACAACAACAACAAACTAAATAGTTCTGTACATAGAAAATTGTCGGGGGGGGGGGGGGATTCCATAGAAAAATAAGTACTCCAAAGAGCTGCTGGAAAAAATTAATTGAGCTAACATGGAAATGTAAAACATCGAAACAGGAGCCTATCAGTGAAGCCTCAAAGTATGTGGTCATTATTACTCATGGTGGCTAGGGAGCGGGGACAGAAGAAGTGGGAGAACCACGGAGACAAGAATGTCAAACTAAGGAGTTCAGATTTTCGTCCATAAGCACCCAAATGCCCTGAAGCATGTGGACATTTCACAAGGTCACTCTGCCTTGGTCAAGAGGTGAGCAACACCAGAGATACGGTTTAAATTTAGATGATGCAGTTGTGGTAGGGATGTTGGAAAGAAGGAAAATATTAAGAGATATTAAGAACCAAAAAGAGTGGGCCAACCTGTGTGGTGGTTTAAGTGGCCAGATCACATATGGCCTACTGTGCGATTTGCATCCCGGGCTAGCCAGCTTGGAAGCTCACCAGGTGTGTATGTTCATATGTGTGGAAAATCCTGAAAGTGGGGAGAGCTGAAGGAGAAGGGATTGTGGTGTGACCAGTCTTCATGGAGGGTGCCTTCTGGATTGCCCTCCTTCTCTCCCCACTCTGTCTCCTTCTAGTGACTGCACATGCCCTCTGGCAAAATTAAAAATACTAAAATAAAAACAGCACAGAAGGGGCTGGATGGTGGTGCAGCAGTAAAACAGGATACTCTGCAAAGCTGACCCACAGAGCAAGGTTCTGGGTTGATGTCTGAGACTTCCTAGACTAGGACAGGCTTGTGTATGCTCATGAACACGGCCAGCTAACGCGGAGGTATATCATGGCATCAAGATTCTGTTGGAGGTGCAGTTTCTGTCTCTCCCATTCATGTAAGAAACTTTAAAAATAACAAACAAACAAATAAATGCAGCACAGAGCTTGAAGACTAGCTGGACTGGAACTAAATGAAGTACTATGAAGTGGGAGTAGCAGGGTGAAAAGCAAGATTTGGAATGACTAAGAGGATGAGTGAATCCTCTTAGGAACAGTTTATCAACGGAGGAAGTTCAGGGGAGAACTAGGAAAAGGTTTGGAGGCAGGGTGGGGAGACCATGAATGCAGCTTTAGAACTTCAGTTTGCAGTGCCTGGGGAGCAGGCAGGTACAGATGCCCACTGAAGGGTTTGGTGACTAGGTCAGGAACGCTGACGTTCCCAGGACAAAGGTCTGGGATGGAGATACAATTTGGAAGTCTTTTAGATGACTGCTCACCCCAGAAAAGAAACTAGTGAAGGGAAAGGGGAAGGAAGGAGTGGAAAGAGCAATAGGGGAGGGGAAAGACAGAGACAGCACTTCTCTGGAACCAAGCACGAAATAATTCCAGTGGTGAAACCCGAACAGTGCTGATGTGAATGAGCACAATGAACGTTTTCCTTCAATGTTCCCATCCAAAATTGTCACCACCAATACGAAAGGCCATACTAAGAAGAGAATGCAGTATTGAAGCTTCTTTTTTTTACAACAAAATAAAAACTCCATATTTCTCTAGGGAAAAAAGCAAATGAGAGCAACAAAATTCCTTCATTCTTAAAAGGGCCCCTTTGGTTAGATATTTTCTGATACTTAAAAAACATAAACAGTAAAATGGCTCCACTGGGGACCAACAGGTGGCACCGTGGTTAAGGTGCTGGATGCCACATGGCCAATTTCACAGTTCAAGTCCAGGACCTGGTGGCTTGAAAATCATGTGTGTTGAGTACCCAGAATCCCAAGGAGAATGGAAGAGAAGAGACTGCGGTGTGGCCATTCCACCTAGGGATGATTTCTCACTTACCCTCTTTCTCTATGTGTCTCTCTCTGGCGAGCACAGATGCCCTATAGCAAAAAAGAGAGAGAGAGAGAGAGAAAGAGAGAGAGAAAGAGAGAAAGAAAGAGAGAAAGAAAGAGAGAAAGAGAAGGAAAGAAAGAAAGAAGGAAGGAAAGAAAGAGAGAGAGAGAGAAAGAAAGAAAGAGCTCTCTCAATGATTCTAAGAAATCTGTCCTCTCACTTCTATATACATCATAAACTATATCTTTTGGCCAAATTGACAGTTGTAGTGAATCAACAGAAGGTTTCCAGATGGAATGACTCCCACTATCGACAAAAGCTCTATCCAATGGCTTTATTTCAATAGAAGATAGTGAAGGAGAAAATTGGTAAAGAAAAAAAAAAAAATCAGTATTGATTCTGCCTTTTCAGTAGGAACTACATTTTAAGGTAACCAAAGAGTCCCTGTTGATGAGAGAAGAAAAGCTCTTTTGTTACAGTAGAAAGTCTGCCCAAAAGTATAAAAGAAATCATTGAATTTAAAAATCACTATTTTGTAATGTCTGAAGATAGATTTGCATTAGGCAAAGATTATCAATGGAAACTAAAACCATCAGAAAGATAAGAAGGAAACTGGATATCTGTACGGTGTCAAGACATTATGCCACAGATTACTAACAAATTGAAAAGAGTCTCTTTTTTCTACTTAAAATAACTTATTTTAAAAATAGAGATCTGGTTATCACCACCAAACTCAGCACCACCAATACTAATAAAACCATAGTCGATATATGCCTCCGTGTCAACTTCTAGTCTGCAGAAAATGCAGAGGTTAGAGAAACAAGTTAAGTGATAGCAGGAAAGAAAAATTATTCAACTCCAGAATATGGAACATTTCCCAAGACAACAGGACAGATCTCTTCAGTGGATCAGTGTCATTAAAAAAAGACAAAACAAAAGGTAGGGTGGGGAGTAGGGAAGAGGAAGGAGTATAGATAAGAGCCTTTGTTTTTACTGGAAAGGTATTTGCTATAGGGTGGTGCACTCACCAGAAAGACAGAGACAGACAGAAAGTAAGAAATCACCCCCCAGGGGGGATGGCTACGCCACAATCCCTTCTCCTCCATTCTCCTCTATGGATCTTGGGCACATATGCACACATGCCCAGCGTGAGTTTAAGCCACCAGGTCCAGGACTCAAACCACGGTTGACTATGTGGGAGTCCAGTGACATAGCCATTACACTAACTGCTGGTCCCTAGATAAGAGAATTTTTTTAAAAATATTTCATTCAATTGTATTTATTTCAATTTGGCCAGAGAAGGACAGAGAGAGAGAGAGAGAGAGAGAGAGAGAGAGAGAGAGAGAGGGGTAAGTGAGAAAGCAAGATGCCAGGTCCGGGACTTGAACCGTGGTCGGCCACGTGAGAGTCCAGCACTCTCAACCACGGCGCCACCTGCCAGCCCATAGATAAGAGACCTTTAAGAAGCCTGTCAGACAGATATAAGTGTAGCCCTTGACTAATGCTGTGAGAAGCATTTCTAAGAAGGCATTTAAGGGAAACATTTCAACATGGAATTGGCAAGAGATGACACTGTTACTATTGATAGTATGACAATGACATTGTGGTTGGCCAGGAGAGGTCCTTGTTCCTCAGATACAGAGACTGAAATATTGAGAGTGAGGTCTCCTGTTGCCTTTATTCTCATGCTAAAATTGTTCAATAAGCTGAGTGATGGGTTCATGGGATTGTGAGTGGGGTTATATTTTTGAGCCATAAAAGAACAATTATAATATTACCTACAAATTTCCAAAATACAAAGAAAAAAGGAAAGCTCTCAAATTACAAAACCAGTATAACCTGACAATATACAAACATGCAATTAATTACAATGAAGACTCACTTAGAAATAACAAATGAAATGTTAAGTAAAATATGTGAGTGTAAATCAGCAGTACTATGAAGGAATAACTTATCACAACCAAGTGAAATTTATTCAAGAAGGGCAATGATATTTCACCACTGGGAACATACTAACAAAATACACTATCTTAAAAGGTTTTAAAGAAGGACCAGCAGATGGTGTAATGGTTATGTTGCTGGACTCCCACAAAGTTGACTGCAGTTCGAGTCCTGGATCTGGCAGCTTAAAACTCATATGTGGTGTGTGTACGTGCATACATGCCCAAAATCCCAAGAAGAGACTGGAGGAGGAGGGACTGTGGCATGGCCATCCTCCCTGGGAGATGTTCTTGCTTTCTGTCTCTCTGGCAAATGTACATGCCCTGTAACAAAATTCTCTCTTACAAAAAAAAAAAAAAAGGTTTTAAAGAGGGCGGAAAAAAGATTAATGTCATATGTGACCAAAAGGCTTTCAAAAAAATTGAACATTCACTTTTATTTTTAAAAATATTTAGAAAATAGGGGCCAGTAGGTGGGGTAGTGGTGAAGGAATATTTCCACATGGCCAACTACGGTTTAAGTCTTGGACCTGGTGACTTGAGACTCAATGCTGGGTACTTGTGTGCGCATGCCCAGAATCCTGAGAGGAGACTAGAGGGGAAGAGACTGTGGTATGACCAACCCCCCTGGGGGTTAATTTCTCACTTTCCCTCTCTCTGGCAAGCACAGGTGCCCTATGGTAAAAATCTAAAAATAATTTAGAAAATAAATTTTATCTATCCAGTAATAGTTGGATACTTGCTTGAGATGAAAAAGGAATTAAAAGCAGAATATTGAGAAGGAAGAGGGGCTAATTACTTTTTTTTTTTTTTTTTTTTTTGGTCATAGGGTGCATGAGCTTGCCAGAGAAAGACAGAGGGAAAGTGAGAAATCACTTTGCCCTCAGGAGTGGAGGATGGCCATGCTGCAAACTCTTCTCCTCAATTCTCCTCTTGGGATTTTGGGTACGCTGGTACATGTGCCCAGCGTGATTTTAAAGCCACTGGTTCCAAGGTTGACCATGTGGGTGTCCAGTGCCTTAGCCACCATGCCACCTGCTGGCCCCACTATTATTTTTTAAAGATATAACTGTATGTGTAAAATCTTAGAAGGCCTAAGAAAATAAATCAGACAATTGGCTATAAAAATAACACAAAAAATATACCAGAAGTTTTCCTAACCAGTTAAAAGAAAAAAGGAAGAAAATAATCAATTTACAATAGCAATAAAAAAGATAAAGATGCCCACTGAGGGATTGGGAGCCCCCAGCCCTGGCTCTGTGCTTTCTTCAGGGGAGCCACTACCTACCCCTACATGACAACAACACAGTGGGAACCTTGGCACTCTGGTCTGTAATATACCGGGGATTACCTAAGGGCACTTGATGATCGTCAGATCTTAAGGGGGGGGGGTATGAATGGCGGGTTGTGGGTAGCAGTTATATGAAGAAAACTATTAAAGGCATTAACACAAATAACTGAAAAGTAAACCTTTTTTAAGAGCATTCAATTCTTTTTTTTTTAGATTAATTTCACATTTTACGTAAAATCCCCCATGAAAGGTAAACTTTTACTTAGAAAAAAATTTTTTTAAATATCAGTTTTCTCTCAAAAACCTTAAAATTCAATGTAATCTCAATACTGGTAAAAAAACAAACAAACAAAAAAAACCCTGTATTTTGGGACCAGCAGATGGCATAACGGTTATGCTACTGTACTCCCACATAGTCAGCCACAGTTCGAGTCCCAGAACCAGCAACTTAAAACTCACACCGAGTGCATGTGTGCACTTTCCCAAAAATCCTGAGAGGAGAATGGAGGAAAAGGGATTGCGGCGTGGCCATCCTCCCTCAGGGGAGGGTTTTTGCTTTCTGTCTCTCTGTCTCTCCAGTGATCACATGTACCCTATAGCAAAAATCTCTCTAAAAACAAACAAACAAAAAACTGTATCTCAATACTACTAAAATACTAACAGATTCTTTTTCATAACTTGGTAAAGATTTAATGGGAAATTAGCCCTAATAGATACTAAATTATTTGAAACTGGAAAGTTAGAAATCAATGGAATGAAATAAATGACATGATACAATTTAATAAATGCAGTTAGTCCACATGGCTAGCTTTTTTGATAATAAGCAAAGCTGAGTCCTTATCCCATAAATAGAAAGTAAATTTTAGAGGAGCAAAGGCTTAATAATACTCAATTTTATATACCAATAAATCTGTTAAGATTTAAACATCAATAAAAATATAAATGCTATAAAGGAAAATATGGGTAATGAATAACAACTTATTCAGTATATGGAAAAATCTTTGCAGAAGACACAAAATCAAGAAACCATAAAAAAAAAAAAACCACACATGAAAAGTTAGTACAAAACATATAATAAACTGGTCAATCTCTTCAATTTACCAACAATCTATATGAATACACTAACAAAAAAAAAAAATGGGCAGAGGATAAACAGGGAAGTTCACAAGAAAAGAAATCTGACACACACAATCACAAATGAAAGATACCTCAAAATCAAAAATATACAGATGAAAAAACAATGGAATAACTATATCCAAGCAGTGAAAAAAACAGACTGACCACCACTGTGTGTCTGAGTGGTCTAGGTCTGTCCTACATTACTGGTCAGAGTACAAACTGACAGTTTATAGGGAGGGGAAGTGAAATAGCACATGTTTTCAAAAGGATAAGGGCTAGCCAGTGACATGAAGGTTGAGGCAGATAAATCCCACATGGTCAAATGTGTGATTCGAATCCCAGATCCAGAAGCTTGAAAAATAGAACAGATATGTGTGTGTGTGTGTGTGTGTGTGTGTGTGTGTGTGTGTGCCCAAAATCCCCAAAAAGAGAAATGCTGGAGAAGGTACTGCAGTGTGATCATTCCCCACAGAGGGTCCTTTCCCACTCCACCTCTCCCCCTCCTCTTCCCACGAATGCACTGTCTTCTAGCAAAACAAAAATAAAACAAAACAAAAATACAAACACAGATGTGACATTAAATTTTCCCTCTCTCTGTCTATCTGTCTCTCTCTCTCTTGTGAGCGCAAACACCCTATGGAAAAAAACCTTAAAAAAATCTTGGTAAGATGTTCATTTAATTATCTTAATGCTCCACATATTATACAATTCACAGTAACAAAGAGAGGATCATAATGGGTAAACCAAGGGGCAAACTGCCATAGTAGATGGAAGTCAGATTATCGTGCTAGAAGGTTGAAGGTCACATGGTGGCTAAGCCACCCAGATACATCCCACTTTAACTCCCAGTGTGATCAGCGCAGTACTGAGCCACTGTTTCTGGGATATGTGTCCTACTAAAACTTGCTTTAAACTCTTTTTAAAACTAGCAAGATATTTAAAAATAAATGTTAAAGTAACAAGAATAATTGTTGTTCCAAGAGCATGTCCTACTATAGGATCAAGTTATCAGAAAAATGGACATTATTACAGAGTGCTGAATAAAGGCGGGTGAACCTCACTTAGCAAAAGTGACAGTTTCATAGACCTTTGCTGTCACTCAGTTACTGCTCTGAGGTTCTGTTTTCTATGAGCCTCGATGACGAGAAACAAACCTCAGAGAAACACTGATTTGACCCCTCTAAAATAAATAAAAGCTGATCACCTTTGTTTTTAGCATAGTGAAGAATGTATTTTCCCTGACTATATTCTGCTTGTCCTTCTGTACAGACCTGTCTGAGGAGACTGACTGGGAAATGCCAAAACCACCTCCAATGGGGTGTGAACGACTGACTTTCCTTACTTTTTACCTTTCACCTACCATTTTCCACCCAGCCTCTGATCACCATAATAAAGGTAAAAAAAGAAAAAAGGCAAAAATAACTTTTTTCTCAGGATTATCATACATCGAAAGCATAAGTTTTTCCTACTGCAATCTTTCTATATTTTTTTCTTCTTTCTCCTCTTCCACTCCCCTTCCTCCCATTTATCCTACCAAGCTCTATTACTGCCCCATACACACGCTGTTTGCTATAACTTGAGTAAATTCTGTCTCTCTATGTGCACCCTGAGAGCAAGAAACACATCTTTCTCTTCAGTTTTTAAATCCCAGTAGAGCTCCTAGCAGAAAACCTAATAGTAGGTGCTAAAAAATGCTTTTAAATAAATAAATAAAATACATTATCTACACTGCAATGTTCTACAGAGAGCTCTGGATTAGTACTCAGAAAAACCTGACTGTTTTTTTTTTTTTTGGAGAGGTTTTCGCTATAGGGTGCGTGTGCTCGCCAGCCAGACAGAGAGAGACAGAGAGACAGAAAGCGAGAAATCACCCCCCAGGGGGGATGGTCACGCTGCAATCCCTTCTCCTCCATTCTCCTCTTGGGATCTTGGGCACGCACGCACACGCACCCGGCGTGAATTTTAAGCCACCGGGTCCGGGACGCGAACCGCGGTCGACTACATGGGAGTCCAGCAACATAGCCATTACGCTAACTGCTGGTTCCCAGAAAAACCTGACTCTTGGCAATGCTATCTAGTGGTTCTGAAGCTTTGTATTTAAGCATCAGTCTCCTCATCTATAAAAATGGGGCTTTTACTTGCACAGCTATTGTACATGGTTTTACAAGACGATGATGTAAAAAGTACTTATGTTACGTTAGTTTAAACACTATAGTTACTTCCGTTGAACAGTATTATCTGCCGATCAGGTCTCTAAATTTAAGTAGAAATAACACAGTTACTCTATTAGGAGAGGCAGATTTAATTAGTACATTTATTTGCTTTTTCTTAAAGTAAGAATGCAATAAGCAGCTTCATGTTATCATTATGTTTACATTATGTTATCTCATCAGAAATAGAAGTGACCCATGTTAGTCGTGCCATGTCTTCCAATCTTAATTAAAATTCAGACACAAAGTGTCAAGGTATTTCTTACCAGGTTCTGGAAGGTCTAATTTCGCTCGCTTTAGTTCTGCCATGGAAATTTGAAGTTGCTCTATTACAAAATCATCTTCGAAGAAGAAATCCTTTGCCAGGGTTTCCTGAAGAAATTCTACAAGCTCTTCCATAGACAGTTTCATTAGATGTTCTAATGAAAGAATGGGAGAAATCAAACTGCTGAGTTAATAGCTACTTTAAGTTGAAAAGACAACATATTCTATTCAGGCTTTGTACTTTATTTTTAAAAGGGCATTTAAAAAGCATGTATGTAACCTATACATGGAATTGTAAATACCACTAGAGCAGAATATGACAAAGATATTTCCGGACACTAAGCAGTAACATGGAAAGATAGGCCATCAAACTGGGGGGTGGGCAATAACGGGCATTCGGATGGTGTATGCTTTTTTACTATTTAAAATCACCAGATGGGTGGAGAATGGAAGGAGAAGCAATGGGGGTGTGACTATGCCTGTCGGAGGTGCATTCTTCCTCTCTCTCTCTGTCTTGCTCTTGGTGAGTGCACATACCCTCTGGGTTTTAAAAGCCAATCAGGAAGGAAATAAAGGAAAAAATGGAAAATCTCTTATAAGTTTCAGCTAACTATTGGTTAAGGTCCCCAGAAACAGTTTTGATTTTTTGTTTTGTTTTCATATTTTTTCTAATTGGCAAATGACAAGCTGTATATATTTAGGATGTACAGTTTAATGTTTGGATATATGGGTACATTACAGAATGAGTAAATCTAACTGACATCTATCACCTTACATAGTAATTTTTGTGATGAGAACATTTAAAATCTACCCTCTTGACAATATTCAAGTATATTATAAATTAAGTACGGTCACCCTGCTGTACAATATATGTCCAGAACTTATCCTTCCTGTTTAACTAATACTAAAACTTTATACTCTTTAACCAACATCTGTCTGTGTGTTCCCAACCATCATGCAGGTATTGAAGGATTATATGGGGATGAAGGAATTTCATTTAGACCTTGAGCTTGGTCTCTGTAACTAAGAAAAACAGGCCACTGTAGTCAAGACTTCTCCACAGCTTACTTAACTTAATAATATGTTGGTATACAAAATAACTGCAATGCTAGCTTTTTTTTACAGAAAGTGGAGAAACTTTTTACTTCTCAAAACTAATTAAGCGTCCTAAGAATAAAACAATTTAACAGGGAGATGACAGCTATAGAGAAATAGAACATATTTTTCTTTTCTCACTATTTAGGGAAAAGTATTGACTAATATATATTAAATTAATATCTTCAGAAAATTATACTTTTGTTCTATGGTTTGATCCATTCACAATCCAGAAAGACAGAAAGGAAGTAAAGAGAAGGAAAAGTGGAAGAAGACGAAGGAACAGGAAAAGGGAGGAGGGAGAGCGAGAGGTGCGACATGGTCAGATGATAGAACCTTGAGTCTTGGAAGATAATTAGTTTTCAATTGTTTTGTTTTTGGTCTTTGTGGAGGAAACAAGAATTGAGAATAAGAGAAATGAACTAGAACAACACTGAATCTCTTTCTTGAGAAGAGTAAGCAACGCAAAGGTGCTCTTAAAGGGAGTTTTCATTCCTACTTAAAGTATAGTTAACATGGCGCTCCTGAAGCCCAATCTTTCCAAGAAAACAACTAATTTCAACTTAAGGAGCCTAATGCACTCAGAACAACGACAAGCACAGCAGAGGAAAAAAACTACAGATATCCCTATATATACTCAATTAGCTTATAATTTAGCTGGAAGCTAAACAGATCATTCGAGAAGAACATGAGAGAATAAGAGTATACAGTGACTGTGAAACCATGTAGTATGACTCAGATTATAAGCACTTACTATATGAAGTCCCAAAGCTTTCAGTGATTCTCTGACAGCTATAAATGGAGTCACATAATTTTTAAAGTTGAATTAAGATTTTAAAGATGAATAAAATTCTTCACATTTATGAAAAAAAAAACTCATTTCTTGATTTTAAATTAAGGCATGGCATATCAAATTCAGAGCCCTTAAAGTATTACAACTGAAGACTAAAAAGTCTTGTGTTTTCTTAAAAAGCCCTGCTGCATTCCAGTAGCTGTAGACACTGACTGCTTACCCAACGGCCACAAGACAGCCAAGCAGAGAGGGGACCTACAAATTTTCCACCCACAGTCTGTGGCTGGGTGTGTTTTTCCTAGATTAAGAAGACAGTTAATAGAAAATATTCTCACTAGTTCCTTTAACTAAGGGGCCCCATTTCTTTGGCCTCTCTATTGTCCTATTACAAACTTGATATTTAGATGGATGGAAAAAAAAAAAAAAAACAAAAAAACAAGGAGTCTCGTGGAAAGAAATATTTAATAAGAATATTATTAGTGAAACCAACAAATTGCATTCTATTGCATAAGAATGAAAATGAAACTGACATACAGAGAAAAGAATCGAAGACCTTGGAATTGTAGTTAATGTCTAGTCATAAGAAAGATCCAATGAAATTGTCAAATGAAGTCTAATTATGTCTCCACTGATTTTCAAGCATTTTTTTAAGCCACTACCAAGAAACAATTAATTTGAAGTAGGGTGGAGGATACAAAGTCAGCATTAAAATATGCCTTGATTTTTATAAAATCTTTATAGTTAAACAGTTTCTTACTTTTGTGTAATTTTAAGATTGTGTAAGACATAGCAGTAAGAATTCGTTCTCCTTCAAAGATGTAGATATCCCATATTCTGAGGTTTAGTGTAAAGGGAGTCTATAATTAAAAGCAAAACAAAACAGAAATAAGGTTAACAGTTCCCCCTCATCTTGTATTTACAAATGTACAGTTGAGTTTTGCAAATAAATACTCACACGATCCAGGAAACACTGAAAAAACCATTTCATTGTATAAAAACTTGTGTAGATTTCTTGAGAATCCTGTAAAAACAAAGACCTCACAATTTCTGAATTGTAGCAAACAAAATATTACAATATATAATATTAAAAGTTAGGAAGGCTGTCAAGCTAAACATTAAATTATCTCATTATAACCTTTTTATGTTATCTATTTTCTTCTAACTTTTTCCTCCTAGTTTTACTTCTCAAAATTGCTCAAAGAGTAAATTTTTCATATAATAGCATTATAATGCAACATTTAGATTCTCTTTTATACATTTTACAATGAACTCTCTCTGCTTTACGGAACTACTGTGTTTTATAGTAAAGCATACACAGTTCACTAAGAATGAGTTTCAGTGACACTTAGAATACTTTTTGTACAATTAAAAAAAAACTCCAAAATAAGTAAGAAATCACATATCTTTAAAAAATATATTGTTTGTATTTTTCAGCTTCAGAGAAGAAATATGAATCCATGGGTTTGGACTGTGATAGTCTATTCATATTAAATTTTACAAGTCTAATGTTTTGGAAACAAACTGCACAATAAATGAAATGGATGACGCTATAAATTACTAAGGTAGCTGGGGCCAAAGACTGAAATTAATTATTCTAGCTTTACTTTTAGTGCAAGTGGGTGTAACTCAGTGCCATATCTACCTACCAAGTGTTGCTTTAGCTTGGACAGAAATTTATTCAGTATTTTTTCATGATGTTCTTGAAACCTCAAAAGTTTAGGAAAACCTTGGACAAAAAAGCCTAGAATAAAAACATAAAAACAATACTTCATAAATAATACCAATAACAAAAAAATAAATTTAAAAATGTAACTTATCTCTTTGGTTTGTAAATGTCAAAAAGAAACATCCAGTAGTTACCAAAACAGTTTTCCTTCCCATCAAGAAAATAATTGTACATAAATGCTAGGTAATGAAACTTTTAGCCTACTACTTGTTTGCTAAAGATTTCCTAAAACCTTGTAAAAATATAATAGGACAGAATATTTCTGAAGTAAACAGAAAACTATGATGCAAAGAAGAATATGGAAACTGAAGTCATTTATCAAGATTTATCTGTTCTTTTAAGGCCATACCTTAAATACCTAAATCTTTTATGGGTTATTCTGAACTTGACTACTTGTCATTTCTTTTCACTGATAACATAGTGCATAACATTTTAATACTTGTTGCAGGTTTATTCTAACAATTTTTTTTTTCTTTTTTTGGAGAGGTTTTTGCTATAGGGCGCGTGCGCTCGCCAGACAGACAGAGAGAGACAGAGAGATAGAAAGCAGGAAATCACCCCCCAGGGGGGATGGCCACGCCGCAATCCCTTCTCCTCCATTCTCCTCTCGGGATCTTGGGCACGCACGCACACGCGCCCGGCGTGAGTTTAAGCCGCCAGGTCCGGGACTCGAACCGCGGTCGACTACGTGGGAGTCCAGCGACATAGCCATTACGCTAACTGCTGGTCCCCTATTCTAACAATTTCATTAGTATTATGTCCCTGCAGTTTTTAATCACTTTTTAAATCCTTTCTATAAGTTATATAACATCAGCTAAAATATACACGCACTAAATGATCAATATTATATCCAAAAAATTGTGTTTGGGGCCCAGCCTAGCACAGTTGGGAGCAAACTGAATTGCAGTGCTGGAAGCCACATGACCAGCTGCAGGTTTAGATCCCTGGGGTTGGCCTGAAACCACTCTGGGTGCGTGCTTGCGTGGCCAGGATTCTGACAAGCCAGAGAGCCAGGTAAGGGGGATTACAGTGTGACAAGGTTCTGTTGAGGATGCTGTTTCTTCTTTCTCTTTCTCTGTCTCTCGTGCATGAATATGCTAATATTTTTAATAAAGTAAATCAACTTCTTTTTTTTTTGGAGAGGTTTTCGCTATAGGGCGCATGCGCTCGCCAGACAGAGACAGACATAGAGACAGAAAGCGAGAAATCACCCCCCAAGGGGGATGGTCACGCCGCAATCCCTTCTCCTCCATTCTCCTCTCGGGATCTTGGGCACGCACACACACGCGCCCGGCGTGAGTTTTAAGCCACCGGGTCCAGGATGCGAACTGCGGTTGACTACGTGGGAGTCCAGCGACATAGCCATTACGCTAACTGCTGGTTCCCAATAAAATAAATCAACTTTTAAAAAAATCATGTCTGGGGGCCAGACGGTGTGATGGGGCAGCAGCAAAAACAAGAGGCTCTGGGAGGCTGACCCACATAGGAGGCTTCTAGTTCACATCTGGAGACTTTTCTAAGTACACTGGGCAAAAATGTGCCCATGCCAGGGCTAGAGGAGTCTGAGCCAGTTGTGGCATTGGGGCCCAGGGGGTTAGGAGGGCTATCTCTGTCTTTCTATCTCACTCATTCACAGAAGAAATGAATGAATAAACTTTTAAAAACTCCTATTTTATACTGATTATCTATACAATTTCTGTGAGAAATTCTAAGTTGGTACTGATATTGGGCATTTAAATCACTGAACTTCATGTCTGATTTCATTTACAAATTTTCTTTCAAACTTTTTATACAAGCCTATATAAAAAGAACATATACTCAATGGGCTTTATGATTTCTTCACAATAGTATTTTTCTAACCTGGAAAATATGCAATTTTGAAAAATATCTATGTAATTTTGAAAGATGCAAACAGATGTTCTGTTTCTCAAAAAGAATTCAGGGGAAATGTTACATATACTCTTTTTGGATATTCCTGGTACATCTTAGTTTATTGAGATTCTTAAGTTACCTTAAGGGATCGAATGAAGTTTATCTTTTTTTTTTAACTCGGTCTCCCCAACTTTGCTGACTTGGCATTCATTATTCTACAATGGAACACCTGTATCCAAAAAGTAAAACTATGTTCCTTCTAAAAGCTGAAGAGCACACTATTGGGAAAAACACTTTACAATCAAGTGGGCAGGACTATTCCTTAACTAGTTCCCACGTTTCTAAGGTGTGTGTAAAAGTTTCCAGAGACAGAGATTCTATTCCTCCTTTAGTAATATTTTCCAGTGAAATTATTTCATTAAAAAAAAAAACAAAAACCCTCTTTCTATCAGTGCCACTTTCATGGTCAATTTAATCAGAAATGGAGTTGGAAAAATTTCAAGAACAGTCTGATTTTTGAAAAAGTCAATGCGCTTCAGTAATAACTTGCTCAAGGATGCTAACTTATTATTTCTTCATTTCTCAGAGATGTCCCAGACATTATATCTTAAAGCTTAGGTTTTTTATTAGTCCTAGCTTTGTGTAGATCAAGTAACCTTTAGTTATCAAAGTTCATAGGCATATATAGAAACAAATATCTCTCAGTACAAATTTACCCCTAATAATGACCTAGCCTGCACTGTAAGCATGGATATTTGGATAGTAGAATTAACATTGCTTTATAGATCAGACTGGTGACAATAACTGCTAAAGGTAAGCTATCAAATAGGTTTCAAAGAAATGGCTCTTTTCTAAAACTGGACAGTTTGCAATTAATTACATACCACTGAAATTCTAACATTCCATTATACTTCAAGATTGATCAGCAAGGAACCAGCAATTAGCGTAATGGCTATGTTGCTGGACTCCCATGTAGTTGACCGTGGTTCGAATCCCGGACCCGGTGGCTTAAACTCACGCTAGGCATGTGCGCATGCGTGCCCAAGATCCTGAGAGGAGAATGGAGGAGAAGGGATTGCTGCATGGCCATCCCCCCTGGGGAGTGATTTCTCGCTTTCTGTCTCTCTGTCCCTCTGTGGTGAGCGCACACACCCTATAGCAACACCCCCTCCCAAAAAAAGATTGATCAGCAATACCATCCCAAGGGAAAGGAAAATAAAGGCTGAAAAGGCAGTTATTTTTCTTCAAGATGCCTTTTTAAATGACATTGTCTACTGGATGGCAACTGAATATAATAATATGTTTTACATTTGAAATCCATTTATGGGATGCAAAGTGCTCAAAAACAGTGATAATGCAGACTATATTTGTTAAAGTAATCATTAAGGAACACTATAGGAGACAAACAAATACAGAAATACACACACACAACCCCACAAATACCACGTGGCAAGATTTTGAGATGTAATAAACAATGAACTATGGAAAGTCTTAACTTTGAAAATATTAAAGTAGCACTTTATATCTGTGGTAGATTCCTATCACATAAAGTTTATATATTTATGAAACAAACAGATGACTCATTATTAGAGTGATTAGTGTTAATTACTTAACACTAAATTGTTTTTAATTTCACATTACCATATGAATGATAACTGGGAAAATTATTTTGGCATTATATGGAAAAATACCGCTTTAACTTCCAAGGCAAGTTACAATTCAAACTCTCTGAAATCAAGTTTATTACATATGCTTGTTAACATAAGGAAAAAGGTTACTAAAAACAATATGCTAACTTGAAAACCAAAAAAATTACACAACTTTTGAAATATTAAATAATCAAGTATCTAAACATATTATCAGTCTCTTATTTAAAATGAAAGCAATTTTATGTCTGAATGAAGTAAAATATCATGGGAGAAGAGGGAAAATACATTTAATTGACAGAAAAATTAAGTTGTTTGTTGATGGTAATGTATATAGTAATGTCTTTGTCTTGACTGATATACAGTGTATTCATGCTGGGAAAAACCATGCTGTACTCTGTAAAATTATACAGTGATTAAATGAAAAATAAATAAAAAGATAAAATAATTTCGTAATAAAAATAATTAAATAAATTATATGCTATATTCCAATTCAGAGTATAATACTCTCATTGTAGAAAATATTTTTGGTATAGAAAGCTGTGGATAACAATAAGAGAGAAAAGTAGATTATACAATGTTCAAGCATGATAGAATGCTTTTTAAAAATATTCACAAAATCAGGAAAAAAGTAAAAAACACACTTGAAGTATAAAACTACTTAATTATTGTGTACCTTTTCTCTATACACCTCTATATTTCTCAATATTCTTTGATAAGGAATAAGGAATTATACATCATAATACATAGTCAATGGTAAATATTTCATTGAAATGATAATTGCATGACTGTCTAAAAGCTCTGATCAAAATGCATCTTTCATTTCTCCCAGTTTTTCTTAAATTCTTCCAAACCTAAGTTAGTTAATTCTGACTGGGAAAAAGTAAGAAGAGAATTTTAAAATGCTAATAACATACTTTGGTCAAAGGACAAAGAAAAATAACAGTGAGTAGAAAAATGTACAAAAGTTCAATAAAGAAAAAGCATGAAGAAATTAATAACAAATACAAATTAACCAAATGAGCCCTGAAACATTAAGTTTGCTACACTTTATCAAGCATCTTTGATTTTGTTTTAATTTACCTTTTCTTCTCCCATGTTTATCATTTTTGATAAGAAATGAGGTCTTCTTACCATGCATGGCATGTTTGGGACCCGAGAAGAGTTTGACCAGGGCCCAGAAGGCGTCTTCCTCGTTCATGTACATGAGGAGTAAAGCTGTGATCTGGCTCATCCCCTGGCAGTACCCGACTTCCTACAGAGCAAGAGAGCACACAGAAACTGAGGAGTTTACAATCAACTTATATGTATGTACACACAGAAAAAGTTCATCTATAAAATACTAGAAAATGCTTGGACACCTGATTCTGGATTAAATAGTATAAGCTTTACAGCATTATGTCACATATTTTAAAAGAATAAAACTGTGTTCAAGAATAAATGTTACGGGAACCAGCAGTTAGCGTAATGGTTATGTCGATGGACTCCCACGTAGTCGACTGCAGTTCGCATCCCGGACCTGGTGGCTTAAAACTCACGCTGGGTGCGTGTACGTGCGTGCCTAAGATCCAGAGAGGAGAAGGGATTGCGGCGTGACCATCCCCCCCTGGGGGTGATTTCTCACTTTCTATCTCTCTGTCTCTCTCTGTCTGTCTGGCGAGCACACGTGCCCTATAGCGAAAACCTCTCAAAAAAAAAAAAAAAAAAAAAAAAAAAGAATAAATGTTACAAGAGTATAAACAAATCTAAACCTACATTTAAACAAATAATCATCCTGGGGCCAGCAGATGGTATAGTGTTTGCATCACTGGACTCCCACTTAGCTGATTGCAGTCTGAGTCCCAGACCCGGAAGCTTGAAATGCTGGGTGGGTATATGTGTATGCTCAAGATCCCAGGAGAAGAATGAAGAAGGGATTGTGGCATACCCCACCCCACCCCCCTCCAGCAAGTACACATGCCCTATGGCAAAATCTCTAAAAAAAAAAAAAAAAAAAAATTTTAATAGTCCTCTCTGCTCAATACTGTTATACCTCTATTAAGAGCTCTTACATTTATTTCATTTTATTTATGGTTCTCAGCTCACTACTTCTCTTCTTTGCCCAAATGTTGGCAGATTCCCCCCCCCCCCCCAATTCCTAGTTTGTTATCCTGTTCCTCTGTATTTCTGGACCCTGAAAAAGACATATTTTAGGATGCCTATCCAGCCTATGCCCCTCTCTGAGAACTGCACTCTTCATAGTCTGCTTAAGGTGTGGCCTTAGGAACTAATGGCTGGACCATTACTAACCATAGCTAAGAGACAGAAGAGGACACCTGACCAGAGAGGAACAGCTAACTGGTTGTACTAACTTATTAGATAACCTCTCTAGGAAATTTGAAGAAAGCTAGATTGAAATCAATAGGGGTATGCACTTGAACAAAACGGTCACATGGAGTCTATAGTCACAATTTCAGCCATGGAATAAATGGTGAAGGAGAGAGATACAGTGGCATCAACAGTTCGCAGAGATAATCAGAGACACCGTAAGCCCCCAGAGAGGGAGAAACAGAAAATATAGTTATCTCTTTCACCGAATACTTCCCATTGTTTGGCTTCAGCTCCCACAAGGCCCAACTATTGCTTCATTTCTAGAAGTCCCTTTAATAACCCCTTTTTAATTTTCTCTAGTTTGAGTAAATTTCTGTTCTTGTAATTTAAAATTTAAAAATTTCTAAGTACAATAAAAGCATATATATCTCCCAAGGTATCAAGGTTGCCCTACCTGGTACCCAGTCTAGCCCACAAGTATTTATCCAACACGCATATTTGGTCCAACATGAATTAATCTTACCCCTAGTTAATTCCCTGGCCACCCAAATGATAAATGCCTTAAAGAACAGCATATTATTACCAGTAATAATAAGTTTGTGCTTACTCTCAGGGATAGTAAACAAGTACACCTGCTATCCTACTGGGACCTCACCTAACAGATACAATAATGGTGCTAAAAGGCAGCCTTCCAGGAGCAATGAAGAGTTATTAGAAATTAAGCAGTATTAATCTAGGCACCAACTTCCTGTCCTTCTACCCTGCCCATTCTCACTCCTATTTGCTTAAAAATAAAAACAAAACAACACAAAATGTAACAATACAATCAGGAGGGGGAGAGAAAAGGTAAGATTCATGGGCATATTTTGGTTATATTGAAGTTTTCCACTCCCAAATCAGCTCTACTCAAAGACTCTAGGGTTACTGCAGGAGTCACAGAGAAAGCTCTAGCGCTCAATGAAACTGTGGAGATCATCTCATCCTGAGATGAAGAGATGCATTCAGACAGACCACATTCGATAGAAAGTTTCAAAGGAGCACCTCAGTTCCTGAGAACACAATTCAAAGAACTATGTATGGGTAGGCATGCTTTAACTTACCGTATTATAAATAGAATATGCAGCAAGAACATGGAACAAAGATTGTTGCCTGGGGGGAAAAATTTCACATTAAACACAATTTAGTTATTTCACATGTTTTTAGAATTACAAACTTAAGTAAAAAGGCTGACTGAAAACAAATAGATAATTAATATAAAATTAGTGCTGTAATAAAGAAATCACCCCAAACTCAAATTGAAATAATCCTCCAGACAGTTTAAACTTGAGAAGTAGGTAACATTCATCCTGATAGAAATAAATTCTGCAAACACCTACAAAGAACTTCATAATTTCTTTTCTTTTCTTTTTTTTTTTTTTTAGGAGATCAGAAGATTTATTGATAACTGTGATTAAGGAAGGAGCAGCACAGTATGAACCCTCATGAGTGCAAGGCTCTCCAGTTGTCTAGGGGACCACGACTGGGGATGTATTTGACACCACAGCCATCGAGGATGAGGTGCTTCTCAGCCACCATATCTTCAAATTCATCAGCATTAAACTCGGTAAAGCTCCACTTCTTTGAGATGTGGATCTTCTGTCGACCAGGGAACTTGAACTTGGCCCTGCGGAGGGCCTCAATCACATGCTCCTTGTTCTGCAGCTTGGTGCAGATGGACATGATAACCTGGCCAATGTGGACCCTGGCTACCATGCCCTGGGGCTTCCCAAAGGCACCCCTCATACCTGTCTGGAGCCTAGATTAGAAACAGCACAAGGTCAGAAACAGAAACATCCATTGGGAAGGGCTGTCTCCAAGGTCCCTTAGAGCAACCCGTACAAACAACAGGCTACATACACTACCCAGGAGGCTGCTGTTTGCAGCCACTGCACACCGGGCCCCCATGAGGAAAGGGGCACAGTCGGCTTAATTGGCTGCAGAAAACTTCATAATTTCTTAAATGTGTTCCCTCTTTTGTCTAATTATTTCACCCTAAAAGCATCTGTATAGAAGCAGCTGGCTTCACAGAACAGTGGCATGGCCTTTCACAGACTCAGTTTCAGCACCGTCTAGCTGCAGCCCCTTGCAGGACTGTGGCAATGTCCTCCAGGAAGCAGAATATGTTCTGAATCAGGCTCAAAAATATAAAGTGTTATTTTTCCCATAGCTGGGATTCAGGAATCCAAGATTCAAAGGATGAAACAGGAGTGGCTCTACTCACTATTATCCCTAGTGATCCACCAGTAAAGATTTTGCTTCTTATTCCTGCAACTTTAGAGGTAGGTCTAGAGATCCTAGTTCTAAGAGGAGGAATGCTTCTGCCAGGAGATACAACAATGATTCCACCAAATTGGAAGCTACAACTGCCACCCAACTACTTAGGTTTCTTCTGTCTCATAATCAACAGGCAATGGAAGTGACTGTGCTGGGTAGATGAATGATCCTGATTACTAAGGGAAAAATGAGTTATGCCCACACAGTAGACATAAGGAAGAGTATGTCTTGGGTACAGGGGAAAATTTGGGATATCTCTCTGTGTTACCAAGCCCTGTGATCAAAGCTAATGGAAAAGTACAACTCAATTCAAGCAGGACTGCTAAGAGTCCAGATTGTTCAAAAATGAAAGTTTGGGTCGTCCCACCAAGTAGGGATCCACAACCAGTTGAGGGACTTGGTAAGGAAATGGGAACTTGGGATAGGCAGTGGGAGAAGTTAGATATAGATACTAGCTATGACTACAAGTCCAGTAGCAGAATGATGTCTGTGAGTACATCTTCCTTATCTTGGTATGAGTATGTGCGTGCATGTGCACACGTGTGTGTGTGTGTGTGTGTGTGTGTGTATAAACAACTTTTTCTTCTCCTTTCCCTTATCATCTACCACATGATGTATTAATAATAGTTGACTTTAAATCATAGTATTTAAGTTATATGATTTGAAAGCAGAAGTGAACATCATCCACTTGAGGTGGAAGGGTTAGCATGTTTTCAGTTCTAAGTCTAATAGCTGTGTCATGTTCAATGAGAGTATAACTTGGTTATTATCTTATTTAGAAATTAAGAATTGTTGAGACCAGTAGTTGGCATAAATGGCTATGTTGCTGGACTCCCACGTAGTCGACTGTGGTTCGAGTCCCAGACCCGGTGGCTTAAACTCACACTGGTTGCGTGTGTATGCATGCCCAAAATCCCGAGAGGAGAATGGAGGAGAAGGGATTGTGGCATGGCCATCCCCCCTGGGGGGTGATTTCTAGCTTTCTGTCTCTCTGTCTCTGTCTTTCTGGCGAGCACACGTGCCCTGTAGCAAAAACTTCTCCAAAAAAAATTTAAAAAGAATTGTATAAGGAATGTGACATGTGAATGCCATGTTGACAAAGATAAACTGATGATGTTTTCTGTCAAAACTCAAAATGCCAGCTATTCAGACACTAATACAGATGTTGCTGTGAAGGTATTTTATAGATATGATTAAAATCTAGATTTATTGACTTTTAAAAGGAAAGATTATCTTACATAATCTGAGTGAGCCTGATTCAATTAGTTTAAAAGCCCTAAGAGCAGAACTGAGTCTTCCCTGAAGAAGAAATTCTTCTGATGGATAACAGTTTCAGCTCATGCCTGAGAGTTCTAGCCTGTCTTTCCTGATGGCCTGCCCTAAAGATTTTGGACTTGCTTCATCAGCCCACACTATTTGACGGGACAATACCCTGCATTAAGTCTCTTCATATACAGCTTCTACTGGTTGGTCTCTAATTCTCTGAAAGGACCCTGACTGGTCCAGCAGTCAGTAAAACAGTGTCATTCATTCATTCATAAACTGTCATAGCAACGACATGTCAATGTGTCATACTAATGCCCTGTTATTCTCACCAAATTAATTACTCACTATATTTGATTTAGGCCCCATTTTATAAACTTTCATTTATGCATGGATCAAGGATACAGAGATATGTTTAACAATGACACTTTTCACATGCAATCTCTCGTTTCTTTCCTATGACTTTTATTTAAAGTATTACTATATTTCTAAGAATGCTCAGATCACAAAATGATTCATTACTAATTGTATAGCACCTACTATGTCAATAGTTGAAAAATTCAAGTTCAATTAGATCCTAAATTCCATATAACATGGACTCAAATAATTTGCAAAAGCGTAAACTTTTAGGACCTGAGTCAAAATCATAGTCTACATAGACATTCAAAACACTCATACTTCAAGTTAATGTGGACTCTGATAAAGACTACTTGTAAGAGACTATTTGTATCTCATAATAAGAAATTTTACTTACTTAACACCATATCTGTCTCTGAACATAATATGGTCCCTGAAGGTGCGGTTGACATCCAGGTCTATTTGTCTGATATCAGGTGAACAACCCCGGGCTCTGTGTTTTAATTTCTGAAGAGGGGAAAAAAAAAAAAAAAAAAAAAAAAAAAAAAGCACATTTTTAATTGAAATATGTTGTTGAAAAGTCTATTACAAATAGTAAAATAACACTTTTAAAACTTTTTTCAGATTTAAGAAAACCATTCCATGGTTCAAAAACCAAAACAACATAAAAGGACACACAACGAACACTCTCCCTGCCCTTCATGGCCGACCTAACCCACTCTGATTCTCTCCCCCCCTCATCTCCTATTCCTCCATTCTGTCAATAAGCAGATCCTAACTTAGAATAGAGAAATTGTTTAGCATCTGCTCTACTAAGGCTATGGAAAAGCCTTAGTTTGTCAGTTGTAACCATAACGCAGCTGAGCCATGCAGTCTACTATGATTTCTTTTTCCTTTCCACTATATTTTCGTTTTCCTTGGAGCTAATTACTGCCTGTTTCTTAACCTGCTTCATCATGTACCTGCTTATAGCTATTCAACCTCAAACTCGCTATGAGTTGTATAAATCCCCTATGGCAGGGCCAGCGGGTGATGGCGTGGTTGTTAAAGCGCTGGACACTCCCATATGGCCAAACACAGTTCAAGCCCTGGACCTGATGGCTTGCTTTTTCACCTTCTCTCTCTTCTCTCTCTCTCTCTCTCTCTCTCTCTCTCTCTCTCTGTGTGTGTGTGTGTGAGAGAGAGAGAGTGTGTCTGGTCAAATTTAAAAAAAATAATGAATGAATAAATAAAGTTAAATAAATATTTTTTTTTTTTAAAAATCTCCTGTGGAGATGTTCCAATAGAACTGGTATTTGACCACTTCATCTTCTGAGGACTGCTCTCCCAGAGCTGTCAGGCCTGGCTGACCTTGGACTTGCCATACAGCTGAAATTTGGGATCTCCGTTCACCACCTGTGGGGCTTCCTTTTGCTTTTCTCCTGTGTGGGTGTCTTGTTTCCTAGGTCCCACATCTTCGTGCTTTATTCTCCTGCTTTAGAGAAACACATCCCCCAGTAGCTCCTGTGAAAGTGTGGGTGGAAGATAAAGTTTTGAAACTAGCATTTCACTGTCTGGCTGTTTAGAATTCCAAGGTGAAAAATTTACAGACTGTTGCTCACAAGGCACTACTTCACTGTCTCTGGATTCCAGTGTTGCCATTCTATTATAGTTCTTGTTTCTTTTTCTTTTTCTTTCTTTTTTTTTGGAGAGGTTTTTGCTATAGGGTGCACGTGCTCGCCAGAAAGAGAGAGAGAGACAGAAAGCGAGAAATCACCCCCCAGGGGGGATGGTCATACCGCAATCCCTTCTCCTCCATTCTCCTCTTGGGATCTTGGGCACGCATGCACATGCGCCCGGCGTGAGTTTAAGCCACCAGGTCCGGGACGCAAACCGCGGTCGACTACGTGGGAGTCCAGCGACATAGCCATTACACTAACTGCTTGTCCCTATAGTTCTTGTTTCTTACCATGCAATCTGTGTTTTCGCTATAGTAGCTTGAAGGAGTTTCCTTCTCCATGGCCTGAAGCTATACATTTCTGTACTTAGCTTTCCTGTATCCACAGGGTTGGGCATCTGATAGGCTTCTTTCAATCTTAAAATCTCATACAGGGACCAGATGGTGGTAAAATTCAACACTCCATGAAGCAATCCCACATTGGAAGGTCCCTAGTTTCAGTATGGAAACCTCCCTGGAGTATACCAGAAACGTGCTTGTCCGTGTGGTCTGGGGCTGTCTCAGGCTGGAGGTGGATGGTTGGCATCTGGACCATGTTAGGGTGTTATTGCTCTCTGTCTCTTTGTCTTTCCCACTCAAGGAAGAAATAATAAACAATCTTAAAAAAAAAAAAAAAAAAAAAAAAAAAAAAAAGAACTCATACATATCTCTGCTCTGAGAAATTTTCGTTAGTAATTCCGTTATCAGTTTCCTCATCCTCCATTCTCTTCATTCTCATTTGCTCTTTCTACATGCTGGATGGCTTATACGTTCATCTAATTTTCCTCATGTTTGCTATTTCACTTTGCCTTTATAATTTGCTTTCAGGGACATTTCCTCAATTGTTATAGTCAACTAGGTTTTTCACTTTTCTTTAAGTTTTTCACTTCTATTTTTAAAATATTCATTCACAAGCTCTTTGCTGTTCTTGAGTATTCCTTTTTATAGCATCCTATACTTGTTTTATGGATGTGATATCTATTTTGATCTCTCTGAAGATAAGTTTTCAACATTTTCTTCTTGTTCTATAGTCTGTTTCCCATTTGTTTTCATTTGTTTTCCACGTTAGCTCCTTTCCTCAGATCAGTAGCAATATTCATTGTCTGCTTTTACTTAACAGTGGGATGGCAAAACGCTGTGTGCCAGGGCCAGCAGGTGGTGTGGTGGTTATGGTGCTGGATCCTACATGGCCAACTGTGCGGTTAGCATTCTGGACCTAGTGGCTTGAAAAATCACAAAGGGCTTGTGTGTGGAAGTGACCTCTTTCTCTGTTACTCTCTTGTGAACACAAGTGCTCTATAGCCAAAAAAAAAAAAAAAAAAAGTTGTGCAGCCAGGGCAGCACAACTGTGGTTGTCATGTGTAGTGATCAGCCAGGCAGCTACACAGGAGTCTACTGAAATAGGTATCTTTGGGTTTCTTTTCTTAGGCCAGTCGCAGCCCCCCGAGAAAGCTCTTCCCATTTTCCGTCAGGAAGATAAGCAGTCGGCTCTAATGTTATGGAAGCTGAGTTCAGGAAAAAGCTAGAAAGTCCAACATTCAGGATATCCGGTTCTTCGGTTTTCATGACAGCAGCCCCATCTTCAGCATGCCAGTGTTCTCCCCAGTCAGAGGCCTACCACATCATGTGCTCGAAGTTCTAAACCTCCAGTCTTGAGTCAGTTTGGAGAAGTGACCTAGGAATTGCTTCAGAAACCTCCTCTCCCATCTTTCACCCTCACTTCCACTTATAAAGGCACCTGCAGTTGGCAATGACCAAGTTTCATGAAGATTTGGAGATAAAACTCAGGTTGCTTCTTCAATTTCCCACTGCCAGCCTAGGATTTAGCTTTCTCAAGTTTGCTAGGCTCGGGACCAGCAGTTAGCGTAATGGCTATGTCACTGGACTCCCACGTAGTCGACCGCGGTTTGAGTCTCAGACCCGGTGGCTTAAACTCACGCAAGGCACGTGTGCGTGCGTGCCCAAGATCCCTAGAGGAGAATGGAGGAGAAGGGATTGCAGCGTGGCCATCCCCTCTGGGGGGTGATTTCCTGCTTTCTGTCTCTCTGTCTCTCTCTGTCTGTCTGGCGAGCATACGCGCCCTATAGCAAAAAACCTCTCCAAAAAGAGAAAAAAAAAAAAAAAAAAAAGTTTGCGAGGCTCTGGTTTCCAAAGATTGGCAGTTGTTATCACTTTCCAACTTTCTCATTCTTTGTGAGTCTGCCTTTTTAAAAACTCTGCTGTCAATCTAGTGGAATTTTAGGGGGAAAGGGAGCTAAATAAGTAAATTTAATCTCCCATGTTTAACCAGATGGCAGCTTAAGAGTTGTATTAAGTTATGCTTAGCCATGCTTAAGTATAAATATCTATCTATCCATCTAACTGTGTGTGTGTGTGTGTGTGTGTGTGTGTGTTAGAGTTGACTCATTTACCATATTCTGATAACACAGATTTATTTTAAAATGAATTCCTATGCGTATATATAAAAACATAATTTTATTAATTACTGACTTAAGCTAAAAGTAGAAGGCCACCCGGATATGCCTGAATTCCATATGTGTATGTTAGATGAGTATCTGTATTCTTGTGTTTTGAGGTAGGAGATCAGCAAAGGACAGCTTCAGTAGCTTTTTAAAATAAGGAGAATAACTTGTTTATTTAAGAGTTCTAAAGACAAAGGAAGATATCTGTATTATTTCATTGGGTCCAGAAGACATTATAAAAATTTAGCTTTAAAAAGAACAATCTGAACATATTTGGTCTCTTAACATCTTTTAAAAAAGAAAAAAAAAGTAATGGGCAGGTAAAGGGGTTTCAATGATTGTTCTACTGCCTCCTGGAAAAAGATGAGATGTCAAAACATCTTGTTTCACAAGACATAATAAAAAATGCCTTAAAGTACAACTTAATTGGAAGGGAGAAAAATACCCATACTTATCTACAGTATGAGTTTTCCTAGAGGACAAGAAAATCCATCAGAAAAAAGGCTTCATGACAGAAGCAAAGCCCCGTTAAGTAGGTAAAACATATTAATAGTAGGTCAGAAACATTATTTATGCCCTGAAATGTTTACAAGCTAACACATGAAATATAAGAAATCAAGCATATTTCTCATCTGAATGAAAGGAAGTAAATACCTTCTTCAGTTATCCCTCAGATTTGGGAGAGCTGAGAGCTATACCTGTCATATTAATGTAAGAATAAACTGCACTTAAAAGAAATGGGATCCAATGACTCCACAAACTTGGGCAGGGAGTACAGTAATACACACGTAGATGAAAAATTAGTACTATCACTGCAGGTTTGGTATACGAGATTACTAGCTATACATGGGGTTGCTAACCACCAAGTATTGACCCTCAACTATCTGTAAGGCACACTGATGGGCACAAAAGAGACAAATAAAAATGAGATACAATGAAAAGAAGAGGCGATAGTAGACAAGAGCATCAGCCTAGGCCAGGACAGCCTGGGTTTTAAATCGTCCCTCTGCCACTCTCTAATCCTAAGGAAGTTATGTATCCTTCCTAAACTCTGTTTCTGTATTAGTGAAATGAAAATAATAACAATGACTATAATCATTTAATTTTTAAAAGAGATTTTTGCCTCAGAGTCTGTGTGCTTGCTGGAGACAGAGAGAGAGACAGAGACAGTGAGAGGGAAAGTGAGAAATCATCCCTCAGAAAGGATGGCCACATCATAATCACTTCTCCATTCTCCTCCCAGGATCTTGGGCACACACGCACATGTACCTGGCATGAGTTTCGAATTACCAGGCCCGGGACTCCAACCACAGTCTACCATGTGGGAGTCCAGCAACGTAACTGTTACACCATCTGCTGGCCCTATAATAACTTAAAAACTTGCTTCTTGGTGGTGCTGCAAAAATTAACCAAGGTGGTTTATGTACAGCACTTAGAAGAGTAGATACACATAAAATTTCTCAAGAAAAAGTTCTATATTTTCAAAATATAATACTATAAATATCTGAAGTAAAGCTAATTATATGCAAACTAGATGGATGGGAGGGGATCCCTGTAATGTGCCTTGAAAATTCATCCCTCCCTTTGGAAAACTAGGCCCTCCTTAGATATCTCCTATTCTATAAAGTCTTCTTGAATAATAAAAGTAATTTCTTTTGGGGATCAGCAATTAGTGTAATGGCTATGTCACTGAACTCCCATGCAGTCGACTGATGTTCAAGTCCCGGACTCGGTGGATTAAACTCACACTGGGCACGTGTGCGTGCATGCCCAAGATCCCAAGAGGAGAATGAAGAAGAAAGGATTGCAGCGTGATTTCTTGCTTTCTATTTCTCTGTCTCTCTCTGTCTTTCTGGAGAGCTCATGCACCCTATAGTAAAAACCTCTCCAAAAAAAAAAAAAAAAAAAAAGTAATTTCATTTTTGCCCCGCTTCTCTACTCAGCCTAGTTTTTGTTTTACTACTTTTAGAGTATTTATCATATCACACACAAACTGAAAGAAAATATCTAATCAATAGTCTAGAAATAACCTGAAACTCTAAAATCATGAGACATAAATTCATTCTCTATGTAAGATCCAAACAAATACATTTAAAACGCATGAATAACTCTTTAAAGTAATTATTATTTACTATCTTATGTTGATGAAATTATACCTGAAAAAGGAAAATAAAAATGCATACACCCGCACACACACACATTAAAACTGACTTTGGGTTCCAACTGTAATTACATTTTCTCTTTTCATTTATTACATTTTTTTCTATTTATCTACATTTTCTAAGAAATATGTTTCAAAATCTATGTGTCAAAGAATCTTAGGAGCAAATTTCTTACTTTTTCAAAGGCTAATATGAAATTTGTGTTTAAAAAGAATATAGCTGCGATATCAAGGAGGTAAATTTAATACACGGCCTAATTTAATGAAAGTATTAATAACCACTCAATCAAAAGCTTAATGTTTTATTATAAGTAATAAAATCCAGATACTCTAAAAATCTTCTAGACAAATTCTTCTCTCTTAAAAGAAAAGAATCATATTTAGGCAGGTGCTGGATAAACTGAATTCTATTGTCCCATGAAAACCGGAAGTGACGCTGCAAATCTCTTTATTAATACTACATTGCAGGGACCAACAGACAGTGTAATGATTCCATCACTGGACTCCCACGTAGTTGACCGTGGTTGACTCTTGGACTCGGTGGCTTAAAATTCATGCTGGGCGCGTGAGCGTGCATGCCCAAAATCCCAAGAGGAGAATGTAGAAGGGACTGCGGCATGGCCTTCCCTCCTAGAGGGTGACTTCTCACTTTCTGTTTGTCTCTCCGGTGAGCGCACCTACGCTATAGCAAAACACTCTAAAAATAAAAACAAAAAAAGAAAAAAAACCACTGCATTGTAAACAAGCAGCTACAATCAAGTGTTAGTCAATTTTCTCTACAAATATGCCCCAACACTGGTTACTTTAAGCACTCTGATCATTTATGTGTTTATTTTGGAGAGGTTTTTGCTATAGGGCACATGTGCTCACCAGAAAGACAGAGAGAGAGAGAGAGAGAGAGAGAGAGAGAAAGCAAGAAATCACCCCCCAGGGGGGATGGCCACACCACAATCCCTTCTCCTCCATTCTCCTCTTGGGATCTTGGGCACGCACACACGCGCCTGGCGTGAGTTTAAGCCACTGGGTCCAGGACTCGAACCAAAGTCGACTACATGGGAGTCCAGTGACAGTCATTATGCTAACTGCTGGTCCCGATCATTTATGTATTTAAAAAGAACATTACTATTTGGAATTTAAGAAGTGGACTGCAATCAACAAAATAAATGATAGGCCTCTAAAACCCAATGTAATGTAAATATAATGTAATTTTTTTAATATAATGTAATTTTAAGTAATGATATGAAAGTTAAGAGAAACGGATTTTACTTTTTAATTTCAAAGTAACAGGTTAGCTATAGCTACTCACACTATAAAGGTCTCTTGTTTCTTCTTTCATTTTAGGGATCTCAAGAAGAAGAGCCCAGACTTCACCTCTGAGCTGGAGTGGGATTCCTTTGTAAATTCTCCTATGAAACTTAAAAGAAAAAGAAACAGAAGGTGACAAACTGACAAAAGCTTAAGAGTAGTCATTTCAATCAATCTCATTCATATTTGTTTAGTCTTTCATTTTCAAAGGATTCACACTAATGATACATTAACAGAACACACTGATATCTTCCTGACACTCTACTCTGTTGACCCCTAACAGAGAACAGACACGGGAAGAGAACTCACACAAATAGGAAGAACGGCCCATGCATCGGTGTGTACCCACCATCAGGGAAATGTCCCTTAAGTGACATGAAAGCACAGTCAGTGCACTCGTTAGCTGTGAACATTTGATTTACGCCCCCTGTTGTTATAATCAACCAGTTAAGCTCTGTCTACTCATTGCCCCCTACCCCAGACCTAAAAGATTCTCCAAATTGCAGAAATAGCCTGTGCTTTTAAGAGCCTTCATGGAATGGCTGATCAAGCACTAATCTCTTCCTTATCACTTTTTCTCTGGGTCTCTCTCAAACATGTGAAGCTCCTTCCAACTACTGGGTTGTTGGAAAAGTCCTGGTGTATTTTTCTACGGAAAAATTGGTCATGGCTGTTTTGTTTTTGTTTTTAAAGAGATATTTGATATAGGATGTGTGCGCTCACTAGAGAGACAGCCAGAAATCACCTTCCCGGGGGGAGGGCCACACTGTAATTTCTTCTCCTCCATTCTCCCCTCAGGATTTTGGGAATGCATGCGCATACGCACATGCACCCAGGTGAATTTTAAGCCACAGAGTCTGAGGTTCAAACCATAGTCGACTACGTGGGAGTCCAGGGACGTAACCATTACGCCATCTGCTGGACCCGTCATGACTTCTGACAATCCAATATCTCATCTCTCAGTTAATTCTACCAGCAATCTTCAGTTTGCACTAACATGATCTTTTCCTTTTTCCCTTCCTCCTCCCTTCTTCCAACTTCTCTTTTTAATTCTTAATATTTCTTTAGAAAACCTTTGTCTTTCTCTTAAATTTCATTAGTCTTACCTGATCAGGCAAAAATAGTAGTAAATCTCCACCCAGGAAAAACATCCCTTTTGAATAAACTTATTACTAAATTTACTCAGTAACTTTTAAATCACTTAGTATCATCAACTCCTTGGGTTATTGAAAATGACTGCTATTGTCTGAGGAAACTTAAGGTTTTATATACTTGTCTATCTTCTTAAAATTATATTTTTCTAAAAACTAATCAAAATAACAGGTGAACCTGGGCCAGGAGTTGGCATGGAGGTTAAGGTGGCTGGAGTCACATAGCCGACAATGCAGTTTGAGCCTGGATGTTGAGGCAGACATATGTGTACGTGTGCCCAAAATCCTGAGCGAAGAGACTGGCATGGCCATCTGCCTAGGAAGTGACTTCTTACTCCCCCCACCCCCATCTCTATCCAGTGATCGTACACACTCAATAGCAAAACCAAAAAACAGGCAGAACTATAGGGTCATTACTACGTTGTGTATAACAACACTTTGAAACTTCAAAATAGATGTCCCAATAAATAAAATGATTAAATTATGGCAGAGCTTCATGGTAAACATCTAATAACAAAGCTTAAATTTCTGTTGTTACACTACTTAGTTTTTGTTGTTGTTTTTATTTTGAGATCAATTTTTGCTCTTCAACTACTAATCTCTCTCTTATCACTTTTTCTTTGGATGCATGCACTCACCGGAGAGAACATGTGGTGTAGCTTTTGCAAAAACTTTATGTGGTTGAAAGTAAATGACAATGTCAAGCAACTTTTACTGTGAAACACTAAATATTGTAAAAGTTGATTAAATGAGATAATGGCATACTTTATTTCAGTTTTGTTCTTGAGGCATAAATGTTGTATCCCCTGAATTTGCGATTTCAGTAGACAGTGAGGAGAATCATAGAAACTTTAACCTAGGCAATAGCTCTAACTAGAGGAATATATACAGAAAGGTTATGTTGACTGAAAACTAGACCTGCGGTATTTCCCAAGTAGTGAACATTACAGCCATTAACAGTAACTGAGTCTGGTAAAAACAAGTGAATTTAAGCTTCCTTTTTCCTAAGGAAATGTATAGTCTATTTTCATTTCTAAGTTATAGTAAACTACTTTTTAAAGAAAAATCATACATTATAAGTAACTTGAAATGATCTCCTAAATTTCTAGAGTGAAGATTCTAGACTGTAAGCATCTGATACAACAATCAGAAAACATGGAAATTATGGCAAATGTAAAAAATGAAATTGTAATAACAAAGCAGAATATGCTGCTGGGTAAACATCTCCAGTAGACTGATATTTTTATGATGACTAAAATAAGAACACTGACACTTACTTCCTGAACTATATTACTTAAAAATACTTTAGACGGGACCAGCAGTTAGCATGATGGCTATGTCGCTGAACTCGACATAGTAGTAGTCGACCATAGTTCGAGTCCCAGACCCGAGGGCTTAAACTTTTGCCAGACGCGCGTGCGTGCATGCCCAAGAGCCCGAGAGGAGAATGGAGGAGAAGGGACTGCAGTATGGCCATCCCTCCTGAGGGGTAATTTCTTGCTTTCTGGCTCTCTGTTTCTCTCTTTCTGGTGAGCACACACACCCTATAGCAAAAACCTCTCCAAAAAAAAAAAAAAAAACTTTAGACATTATTTTATTTCTTTCATTCAGTTATGTTCAGTAGTTATTCATAAATAATTATCTAACACCTATTCTAAAGTTAAATCCATATTTATGAAGAGATATCAAAATTATATGATTGAATTAAGAAACTAGACATTTTCAGACAAATAAAAAGCTTAATAGTCCCTGTGCTACCCTAGAGTTAAAATTAAAAATAAGGCACAGGAGCTGGCAGGTGGCGTGGTGGGTAAGGGCGCAGGACTCCCACATGGTCGAGCACAGTTCAAGTCCCAGACCTGGTGGCTTGCTTGCTCTCTCTCTCTCTCTACCTCTCTCTCTCTTTCTCGCTCCCTCTTCTCCCCACTCTGGTCAAATTTAAATAAATAAAGTAAAGTAAAATAAAATACTTTTTTTTAAATGAGGCACAAAAGGAAAAGATTGAGAAAGAAATATTGATACATTGTCATCATCACCTGCAGTAACAAACCCTCCATTAACTGAGCATTATTATATGCAGGAAACCATTTAAAACTATTACAGGTGGGGATGGTGGCGTCCACCCTATGGCAAAAACTATTTACAGGTATTTGTCTCATTTAATTCTATCAGCAACTCTTTAACTCCTTAATTATAGCATCAACTCAATTTTGCCAATGTAGAAAGTGAACCACAAGGAGGTTAAAATATTTGCTCAAAGATAGATATAAGAGTGCTCGCTTCGGCAGCACATATACTAAAATTGGAACGATACAGAGAAGATTAGCATGGCCCCTGCACAAGGATGACACACAAATTCGTGAAGCGTTCCATATTTTTAAGTTACATGTAATTTAATGTAATATAAAGAAGAATATGATAATAAAAATATATATATATATAAAAAAAAGATAGATATAAGATATTACCAATTAGTATAAGATCACTGACTTGACAGTGCATAAAAAACAAAGACCATCTTTCCACAACCAGGGTGCACTGTTTTGCCCAACTGGACTTAATAAAATACATGAATAGTGAATAAGAAAATATTAACAAGATTCAAGAGCACAAAGCATTAAAATAATGCTAATATATGTACCTAAAATAATGCAGAGTCACATGTAGCAAAACAAAACAAAACAAAACAATCTGAGACTCTCAAGTAAAAATTTTGTTCCTTATTCAAGACTTACTCTGTAAGTATTACTCTATAAACATAAGATCATCCAAACAATAGAACACTTTTCAAGAACATGAAATTGACTGTAAAACCACATTTTAGACTTCTGCATGGCTTTTTAAAATGCACTAACTGGTCTTTTAATAATATTTAACATAATTTCTGATTTGCATATAATCATTGTACATCTTTATGGGATACAATATGGTTTTCAGAGCACATATAGAGGGTGTGAAAATCAAATCAATAATATAAACATATTTACTATCTCTAACATTAGTACATTTATCATTGCATTATGTTGTATAAATTCACTCTATTGACTTTTTAATTTAATATAACGCATTGCTCTATAACCTGTTATACTTGTTTACCTATGCTCTGTCTTTTAATGAACTCTTCCCTCTCCAACCCATTCCTCTATGCTATCCAGCTACTAGTATCTACCATTATACTCTCTACTCCTTACACTCCATTAATGTACAAAGACACTTGGTAAATTTAAGTAGAGATATACAGAATTCATCTTTCATAGTGTGACTTATTTCACTTAGTTATTATATCTTCTAGGTTCATCCCTTTGGTCTCAAATGACAAGAATTCATTGGGTTTTTTTTATGGCTGAATAGTATTCACTGTGTATACATGCCACATTTTCTCCATCCAATCATTGGCTGTTGGGCGCTTAGGTAGATTCTATATCTTATTATGAATAATGGTACAATAAACACAGATGTGCAGATATCTCGTCAACAAACTAACTTTCTATCTACTGGATATATATCCACTAGTGAAAATACTGGGTCAAAAGGTAATTCTATTTTTAGTTTTTTGAGGACCCTCCATATGGATTTCCACAATGACTATACTAGTTTACATTTCCACCAACAGTAAAGTTTCCCTTTCTCCAGAGCCTTGTAAGCACTTGTTATCATTTCTTTTTTAAATCATAGTCATTCTAACAGGAATAAGGTAAATAACCTCATTGTAGTTTTGATGTGAATTTCCCTTATGATTTGTGATTCTATATTTCCTACATGTTTTTTTGGCCACTTGTCTGTTCAGATCAATTGCTCATTTTGAACTGAATTATTAGGATGGAGGGGGGGAAGGTGACCTGTTTGAGTTGCTTATATACTCTGATTATTAATCCTTCATCAGATGTATAGTTTGCAAATATTTTCTCTCATTCTAGAGGTTACCTCTTTACTCTCTGTTGATCATTACATTGCTATGTAGAAGCTTTTTAATTTGAGGTAACTCCGCTTGTCCATTGTTTTCGGTGTTGCTACACGTTTTAGAGATCTTATTTAAAAATTTTCTGCCTAAACCCATATTTTGAAGTGTTTACTTTGTGTTTTGTAAAAGTATTTTTTATGGTTTTGGCTTTTATGTTTACATCTTTGATCCAATTTGAGTTCATTTTTGTAATGTGGTGAGAGACGGAGGTCTAGCTTCATTTCTACAAATGGCTATTTGATTTTCCCAGAACAATTTATTGAAAAGGCTGTCAGGCCAGCAGAGGAGTGGTGGTTAAGGCAGTTGGGTCCCACAAGGCCAACAGCACAGTTCAAGTCTAGGACATAGCAGCTTGAAAAACATGCTGGGTTCGGACAAGCAGTTAGCGTAATGGCTATGTCACTGGACTCCCACGTAGTCGACCATGGTTCGTGTCCCGGACCCAGTGGCTTAAAACTCACACCAGGCACGTGTGTGTGCATGCTCAAGATCCCGAGACAAGAACGGAGGAGAAGGGATTGCAGCGTGGCCATTCCCCCTGGGGGGGTGATTTCTCACTTTCTGTCTCTCTGTCTCTCTCTGTCTGTCTGGTGAGTGCATGCGCCGTATAGCAAAAACCTCTCCAAAAAAAAAAAAAAAAAAACATGCTGGGCACATGCACAAGCATGCCCAAATCCCAAGAACACAATGGAAGAAAAGAGACTGTGGCTTGGTCATCACCCCCTGGGGAGGTGCTTTCTTATTTTCTCTCTCTCTGTCTCTCCTCAGTGAATGCACACACCTTATAGCAAATTTATATAAATGAGTGAATTAATTAATTAATTAATTAAACTTCATATTGAATGCCTGCTTTTTACCCAATACTTAGAAGTACTATGGCTACAAAAATGGAAAAGTCAGTGGACTTGAGCTTACAGCGTAATGAGAAAGATATGTATGCAGATAATTATCACTTAAACAGATAAACCTTTATAATAGAACATAGTCACAAACATTGATTGCTATCAGAGCTGAGCATCACACTGTAATAAGAGCAGCTGTGTCTCAGACAGACTATCCATTGGGCCAGGATGGTAAAAAGAGAGAAGGCACACTGGTGTCCAGATCTGCAGAAGGCAATTATCAGGAATGGTGAGCTCATACATAAAAGGACTCACACATTTCTACAGGAGAACCAGGAAAGGTTGGGGACAATGGTATTGCAATTGAGGGCACTGAATTTGCTGTGGTGGGCACCTCTTACAGGTTGAACACAGCAGTTCTCACCCTGAGACTATGTTAGAAATAACGGAGGAAGGGAGGAATTAATTTTGTGTGAGAGTTAGAAAAGATTTCCTTTAGAGAAAAATGGCAATAAACTCCACACACCAAGATACATAGGAATGTGTCAGGAAAGAGAAAGGTGGGTGAGAAGAGGGTGAGGATAATGATAAATCAAATGAGAATAACAATATCAATAACAACAGTTACTAAACATTTTCTGATTATAAAATTACATTATACTATGTGCTTCCAATTAAATTTATTCCTTGTAATATTACTACATCTCTAAATAGGTAGGTGCTATTATTCTCATACTCACTTAAACAAATAAGAAAATTAAGAAGAAAAAAAAAAGAGCCAAAAAAGACAAAAAAGGAAAAAGAAAATGAGAAAATTAAGATGTAAAAAGGTTAAGTAACTAGATCAGAGTAAACTGTGGTATAAGAATTAAAATTCATTTGGTCCAACTTCAGAATCCATAGTTTTAACAACCATGGCACAGAATTTCTATAAATTAGATTTTAACATTTTAATATCTCATTTGAAAAGTACCACCTTTAAGATTCTTTTACAAATCTCTTTTATGAACTTGATATACAAAATCTTTTAAAAAAAAAAAAAAAGAGTTGTTTAAAACCTGCCTTTTATTTCCGGTATATCTGCTCATTTGCCAATACAATTAAGCAGTCTATTTCAGCCCTGTAAATACATTTGAAAATCCATCAACTAAAAAAATTTCCATCAAATGACTAGCACTGTTCTAACCTTATTGATCTAAAAACAGGGATAAATCTGCCAAACCACGTCCTTACAGCTGCCAGTGAGTAAACTTTTCAGCCCAGCAAGTCTGGCTCAATTACGTGGGACTTTCAAACCACAAGGGTACACCAGGAAACAAAGTGCTCTCTCTCAGCTGCTTATCCTCTTTAATGCTTCGCCATTTTCTTTAATCATCACTGTTCCATTAGCTCCTTTGTCACAGTCTTCAAGTAATACCAGTCTCTCAAATCTGGAGTTAAAAAAAGTTTTAAAACATCCACAAGGCCCTACTGCCTTTTATAACGACATTCTATTTCCTCTGACCTTTTACTGGCAAACACCAAAAGGGAAAGCTAGCATAAAAGCTGGTACAATTAAAGGAGCTCTAGAGGCTGGCCACAGACCCTCTCACTTGTTGCTAACATGTTATATGACCTTAAAAAAATTATTTCGATCAATAAATGATATGCCTCCATTTTCTAGTCAGTAAATAAAATGTTAGATAATATGGTGTCAAAAGTTCTTCAGTTACTTAGCCAACAACCACCCAAAAAAAAAAAAAAAAAAAGGTGAGTGTGGTGGCACTCAGATATGATACAACTATTATATCATAACCAGATAAAACATAATGATCTCCATGTAATGGAGATAACTTCATTAATAAACTACAGGTTAAAAATACACTACTACAGTATATAGGAAAGTTGTTGCTGCGAGAACACACAGACCACACAAATATATCTGATAGAAACTTTTAAAAATGAAAGCTCGGGGGGCCCAGTTGGCGTAATGGCTATGTCACTGGACTCCCAGAGAGTCGACTGCGGTTCAAGTCCTAGACTCAGTGGCTTGAACTCATGCCGGGCATATGTGCATGTGTGCCCAAGATCCTGAGAGGAGAATGAAGGAGAAGGGATGGCGGCATGGCCAACCCCCCTGGGGGGGTGGGTGATTTCTCACTTTCAATCTCTCTGTCTCTCTCTGTCATTCTGGTGAGTGCATGTGCCCTATAGCAAAAATTCTCTCCCCCCCCAAAAAAAATATAAGACCTTGGGTTCTAACAAGCCAAATAGTCTCTACCAGAGCTACATCTTAATCTCAAGACATTTTTAGAATTTCTCTTATTACTACTATGCAAATGAGGAATCTGTGACGAGAAAATATACTTCCCCAGGGAATAAAAGAAAAACTGATTCTAGTTTTTTACTTCATAGCGACTTACAAAATAGGTATGCACGGAAAGTAATCATTCTTTCTGAAAGTACATTCTGTTTTACACCAAATGGGACCACATATATCACCAAATAATTCTAGCATTTAAAGGAGAGTGCTTTAACATTATACATATTTAAAAAAAAACCACCAAATTCAGTTAAAACCTCTCTTAATGGGAATCACATTAACCAGAGTTACTGTCAGAATAACAGCCTGCTAGAAAGGCTCATTTTACAGAGGCTCGCATACTTTCAGATATATGTACCCTAGAGAAGAACATAAAGTCATATAACTGTACAAATATTTTATTAGACTGAATGTGGGGTTAAAATATGGATGTGATACATATCCAGTAGTTACCACTTGAACAATCTTTCCACACAAAGACATAAGGTAAGGTGGTTGTCCACTTCGGGCCAATCTGAGAGATAGCATATTATCAGAGCACAGGTATTATAATTAATATTCTATTGATACTTTGATTCCTCTTAAAAATATCTTGAGTTCTAAACTTAATGCTGTAACACACAGTTAATAAACTCGACAATCCAAAATGAACTCATTCCTGATAAAACTAAAATTAAAAAAAGCACATGTAGGATGCTAACTAAGCATAATAGTGATCCTCAAAAAAGAAAAATGATATTAGCTCCATGAGCTATCCCATGACAAAAAGATTTCCCTGATTAAATAAAGTTTCACATAAGTTAAGGTTCCTCTTAAAAATTCATACCACACGTGAAGGCTATAGTAAAGAAACCCTACTTAGTTTTATTTCACTCTCACTTTCCTGACATTATTTAAGCACAGAACTCTTTCTCATTTAATAATAAGCAATACTTACTGCTATTGAATATCAGGCACTATCCTATGTGTTTTACATAAATTAACTTATTTAACTTCACAAGGATCCTTGTGGTTAGGAACCAGTACTACCTCATTTTACCAATGAGCAAACGAAGGCAGAAAAAGGTTAAAAAGATAGGTCGCATGGACAGTAAGTGGCAAGGCTGGGGTTAGAGCCCAGAGCAGTCTGAATCCAGTATCTGCCTCTGAACCCTTAGGCTATACTGCTTCTGTGTGGTACCTATTGGAACCCAGTGAACTGATGCTCCCTGGAATGCTTGTTAACAAATGCTGAATATATTAATTTATATCTATACAAAAGGAAAAAAACAAAGATTACATAGAACGAATGTGTGAGAAAACAAAGATCCTAAAAATGAATTCAGTTATGTTTTGATGCTAGGACTACAAAAAATTTTTCTCCTCTAATTTTTTTTATTGCCCAATTTCCCTTAAAAAAATTAATAGTGGCAGTTAACATTTACTAAATGCTCACTATATGCAAGTACAAGGCTAAGGGTTTTCCATTCTTTGATGTGGGCCGTAGTGTCTCCATTTTACAGATGCGGAAACTGAGGCTTAGAAATCGGCAGTTCTTGGGAGCCAGCAGGTAGCGTGATTGTTAAGGGTGCTGGACTCCCACATGGCTGGCCATGGTTCAAGTCCCAGACCTGGTGGCTTGCTTTCTCACTTTCTCATTTTCTCACTCTCACTCTTTTGCTCTTTCGCTCTGTCCCTCTAGGGTTAAACTGAAAAACGAGTAAATAAATTAATAAAGTTAAATAATTCTAAAAAAAAAAAAGAAAGAAAGAAAAGAAATCAGCAGTTCTTAAAGCATGGTCCATGAGGTCAACACTATTTTCAGAGGACTAAAATGTTATTTTCCCCTTTCACTACGTTGATTTTTTGCACTGAGCACAGAAAAGCAATGGTGGTAAAACTACTGGTATCTTGGCACAAATCAAGGTACCAGTAGTACTGTGGCAGGATTCTTCACTCAGTGGAAAAAAGTCAGTTTTACTTAAGCATATCCTTGGACGGTCATCAGGTGGCATGGTGGTTAAGGTGCTGGACTCCCACATGACGGAACATAGTTCAAGTTCCAGATCTAGCGTCTTTCTCTCTGTCTCTCTCTGGTGAGTGCACGTGCCCCATACTAAATTAATAATAATAATAAATCATTCTTTTTAAAATAAATAAATAATACTGTCTAAGCCAGCCAGTGGCATAAAGGTTTAAGGCAGTTGGATTTCACATGGCCAGCTGCAAGGTTCCAGTCCCAGACCAAGTGCTTGAGGAGTTATTTCTCACTTCCCATCTCTTTCTCTGTGTCTCTCTCTCTATCTCTCAGGTGAGTTCACATGCCCTATAGCAAACTTAAAAAAGGAAAAAAAAAAATTCTTGGGCAGGCCCTGTAGTCTAGTAGTTAAGGAAGCCAGATTCCCTCTAACCAACTGGAGTTTGAGTCCCAGCCACTGCAGCTTGAAAAAATAAAAAAAATTAAAAAAGAATCAAGCCAGACACCTGCATATATGCCCCAAATTCTGACAGGATGGAGAAATGGAGAAAGGACTGCAGCATGACAACCGATCAGGAGCTAGCTTTCTCCCTCCCTCTCTGTCTGTCTCTCTCTTTTTCTGGTGAGTGTACCCACCCTCTAAAAATTTTAAAAAAGAAAAAAAAAAAAAAGAATACCCTTGATGATGCAGTAAAAACTACTAATTTTAATAAATTTCAACTCATGAGTACAGGTATTTTTAATATCCTCAGTGAAAAAATGGAAACTACATATAATACTTTGATTGCACCTTGGAGTACAAAGGTTGCCTCAAGAAAAAGTACTAACTGGGGCCTCATGGTGACACAGTGGTAAAACATGATGCTGTATGAGGAGGATCCATGTGAGAAAGTTCTGGGTTTGTCTCTGAAGACCTTGAACACACCAAGTGTGTAGGTACCCATAAGCTAGGACTGGCTGGAGCAAGGGATGGATCATGTCACAAAGGACCTGCGCAGGCTGCATATTTCTTGCTCTCTCTTGGAAAAAAAGAAAAAATAAACGTTAAAAAAAAAGATACAAACATTAAAAAAAAAAAAAGGTACTTATAAACTGTTTGAATCACAACCTGAATCAACTATGCTTTTTTCTTATGGAACACCATTATTACTTTAAAGAACAACTGACTGGCCAACTACAGTTGTTTAGATTTGGGGTATTTTCTCAACAAACTAAAGTAAGTATGCCACTTAAAGGAAAATAACTGATACAGTATTGGATGCGACTGATAACTACAAAAATTACAACTTTGGAAAAGTTTCTACCAGGAACTAGATACTTTCGCTCTATTTGAAAACTTTTCTGATAGGACTGGTAGTAATATTAATGAATGTGTGTGTTATTTCTTTTAATTGGCTTAAAACTTAAATCCCATGCAGGGCAAAAAGATTTAAGGTGAGGTCTGCTAGAAGCTTTTAGAAAGGGAGATTTCTCCTATCTCATGGAGTTTCAGAGGCCAGCCCTGTCTGTCTGTCTCTCTCTCTCTGTCTTTCTCAGCAGTGTGACATGTGGATATAAAGCCTAGAACTCCCCTGTTGATTATGACTCCAAGGGCAGCCTACCTCAAGATGAGCCAATACTGTACAAGGAACAGAAAAGATGGAAGAAACAAAGACACAGGTGACGTAATTGAGCAGTTGTATTAACTCACTCCTAAAACCCATCCTCTCTCTGGACCTTCCAGGATAGACTTTTAATGGTTGAAAACAGTATGAACTGTGTATTACCTTATTTACAACATAAAGATTCCTACATGAGGCATCCCACTAAATTAAATTTTCAAAAATGAGTGTGAATGTAGCACTTGTAATTAAAGAAAAACTTTCACTGTGAAAATCTACATTGAATTTATACAGGTTCATGTGGAAATGGCATTATTTTAAATTACCTTTTCAGTGTTCTTGTACTTTTCCCATCCTTTTAGCATTTTCAACCATTTGGTAGTTCTTTCAATTTCCAGGTGCTTTTGCTAAAATAAAATTGAAATTCATTGTTAATGTGTATTTGAAGCTTCTTTACCTATAAATTACAAAAAAGAAAAAATTCAAAGAAAATGCTGCTAGAATAGGTCTGCTAAACAACATCATTTTAGATAGAAAATATCCTATCTAACTTTTTAAAAGTTGGGTCAAACTGGAATTGTATCAATAGTATTCACAGCTAAAACTAAGATTCACTGGAAGTGCTCCACTTAGGTAAAAAGAGACTGTTGAAATTCCCCAATACTTAAAGACTAATATGAAAATCTTACCCATTCTACAAATTTAAACAAAAATGAAACTTTAAAATATTTTGAGGTACTTTTTATGAAAAAAAAAAAACAAAAACATGACTTCAAATTCAATTCTTACTTTTTGTATTTTTAGCACACTACTGTTTTTGGCAACAAGGTTTTTTTAAGAGGAGAATTGGGTATTTATTTCTATCTATCTATCTGTCTGTCTACCTATCTATCTATCTATCTATCTATGGCATGTAATATGTACCCAGCACTATGCTAGAAAACAATTTTACAAAAATAAATAATAGTTGCTGCCCTAAGGAAAGTTCACCGTGTGCTAAGGGCAACGGATATGGAAATGCCCAGTACTGGGGCAGGTGTCCTCGTGCAGACAGGAACAGAAAGATCAAGGTCACAGTAGAAGAAACAATCAAGTCCTCCTAAGTGAAGAATCAAGCCCTAAGTGAAGAACTAAAAGATTACCAGGGATTTTACCAAGTGCAGTGTGAGAAATATATTATACCTGGGGTACCAGCGTTAGCGTAATGGCTATGTCGCTGAACTCCCATATAGCTGACCACGGTTCAAGTCCTGGACCCAGTGGCTTAAACTCATGCCAGGTGCGTGTGTGTGTGTGCCCAGGATTCCGAGAGGAGGATGAAGGAGTAGGGATTATGGCATGGCCCACCCCCCCTTCCCCGGGGATGATTTCTCGCTTTCTGTCTCTCTGTCTTTCCAGGGAGTGCATGCACCCTATAGCAAAAAAAACTCTCAAAAAAAAAAAAAAAAAAGAAAAGAAAAGAAAAGAAAAGAAAAGAAAAGAAAAGAAAAAAAAGAAAAAGAAAATACATTATACCTGAGCTCATCCAGCACTGCTCGGGGCTAACAGCAGTTCCAAAGGGCTTAACAAAGGAAGCAGGGTACAATGACACTGCCAAAAGAGGCACGGGCTTGGATGTCACACTAAACTAAAATTTAGGACAAAGCTGGAGAATGGGAAAGGTGAGATAGAAAATGCTATTACTCCTCACTTTTTTAGTTTCCAGGAGGGTGGTTATCTTTTTTCCCTAAGTACTTGAGCCTGCAAGTGTAGTAAGCATGTGAATAAAAAGCAATGGAAATAGAAAATCACACAGAAAGGACATAGCTCTCAGGGTATATCTGATGTTCGAGGATAGATGCTCAGACAACCTTGTGAGGTAGGTACAATTATCCCCACTTTCAATAAGGAAATGGGCAAAAAAAAAAAAAAAGGCTTAGGCACTTGTCCCAGTTCACCTGTCTAGTTAGCAGAAGAGGGGGTCAAAGCCAGGCAACTTGGCTCCCGGCCCTGTACTATCTGAGCCACCACTTCTTCTATCTCTAGCTTGCACCCTGTCCTCTGCCCAAGGTGAGGTGACTGCAGTTCCTGGGTGAACAACAGCTGCATTCTTACTGTCTGCAGCCTGCCCTCCACATGCAGGCACTACATTGGCCATGGCATATGCACACCACCCATGTCTTTAGAGCTAAAAGAAGCATAGAAACCAAAGAAAATCTTGACTTTAAGAAAAGATTCTTACCAATGAGAATATCTTTATAGAATTTTATTTTTAGTCATGCTTTTAAAACTTTTTAATTACTTCTTACTTTTTTACATTTTTGATAGATTTTTCATAATAAGAGATAATCACTTGTGAGCAAACAATACTGCGTTATAATTCCCATTATTCAAAAAGCTAAGCAGATTCTTCATTATATTAATAGTGATAAAATGCTGCAGATGGTTTCAGAAATATGTTTAATTTTAAAACTCAGTGGGGCACCAAAATCTAATTAATGTTTCTGCTAAATGTGACTTTAGAGAAGGCCAAGCTGAGAAAAATTAAGATTGATCTAAGGTGCCATTTGGTATTTTTTTGTTCTTCTGCACTTCCTCCCCTGAGTTCTTCAAAGCATAATCCCCTTTTCTACCAACAGGAAAACACCAAATAACTCAAGCCAACCCAAGAGTATAATAACATATACTTTGCCAGGAACAACCCTGCTGAGATCTCACAGGTCTCTTGATATTTTTCATTTTTATGACTATGAATTTTCAACAAATCACTTTAGGAAGTACACAGTAATTCTTTTTTAAGACACACTTCGGTGTTCTAATGCTTAGCATATCATTTTAAATGGTATACATTCTCATACTGCAAGGGCAGTACACACACAATTTTAAAAAACATTAAGTGTGCTTTTCTTTCCCCAGCTAAAACACACATATACACACACATATATACACATGTGCACACACACACCCCTTGGGAAAAGTTCCCAAGCTATAGTATTTTTTTTTTTTTTTGGGGGGGGGGGGGTTGCTATAGGGCGCATGCGCTCGCCAGAAAGACAGAGAGAGACAGAGAGACAGAAAGCAAGAAATCACCCCACAGAGGGGATGGCCATGACGCAATCCCTTCTCCTCCATTCTCCTCTCAGGATCTTGGGCACGCATGCACACATGCCCGGCGTGAGTTTAAGCCACTGGGTCCAGGACTCGAACTGTGGTTGGCTACATGGGAGTTCAGCGACATAGCCATTACACTAACTGCTGGTCCCCGGAAGCTATAGTATTTTTAAATTACTTATTAGTAGTTCAATCAGTGTTAAATGTTAACTCCATAGTTAACATTTAGTTAACTATCAGTTCTACTATATCAGACTTCAATGCTCATGAATGTTTTTCCCCCCCGACTCATGAGTTTGTAATTCATGGATAAATGTATTTTCTCACCAAATGTGATGAAGCTAACTATTCTAGTAATCATTTTGAAGTAAGACACAATTGAAAACATGTTACAAATATGAACTTAAATGCCCTAAAAAAGTAGGCTAAGGAACACCATCTGCCCAGACTCAACAATACCAAGACAAAACTAGAATATGACAGTGTGTCAGAATCCCCAAAGTTCTACAGATACTTTACACTCAACCTATCTAAAACTGTTTCCCCAAACATACTGCTTCTGTATTACCCTTCTGCTCTCTGACATGAATTAACAGCATCACTCCCCACTAAGTCCGTCAAACTAGAGCCTTGAAGGTGTTTCACATCTTCCTTTATCTTACCTTTCACACCCAAACTATACTTTGCTTGGTCCCTTGCTCGTGCTTCCATGATGTCCTCTGACCTAATTCAGGCAATCACAATTTCCGCATGAAAATATCTCCTAACTAGGACCCCTGTCTTCAATCTCGCCTATACACTGCTACCACAACTTTTAAAACATGCCCCAGTTTGAAATCCTTCAATGACTGCCAATTACCTGAACAAAGTTCATTCTTAACACAGTGCACATGGATGGTCCTTCACATATAGCCTCAACTCATCTTCCAGATGTATTCCTGCTGCTTTTATGACTGGACCACCTTGACCCATCTGTCATTCCCAACACACGATGTTTTTCATGCCTCTCTTATCAACGTTTGCTCTCTGTCTGCCTGTGATGTTCTTTCTCACCATCATCTGGCCACATCCTATGCTTTCTCTAGAGTCGGGTAAGGGCTGACCACGTAGTCTAGTGGTTAAGGGAGTCAGATCCCACATAGTTAATTGCAGGGTATGAATCCTAGCCCTAGAAGCTTGAAAAATGTACTGGGTGTATGTGTGCATATCCCAAATACTACAGAATAAAGAAATGCTAGAGAAGGGATTGTAATGTGAGCACACATCATTGGAAGGGGTACTTTCTCCTTTTCTCACTCTCTTTCTCTTCTGTCTCTAGCGAACACACACATCCCTCTGGCAAATTTAAAACAAACAAACAAAAAAGGAAATACAAATTGAAAACAAAAATACTCAGGGCAAATATTTATCCTTTCTAGCCTTCCCCTCTTTTGAGATCATTGGTTGTAAGGATTATTTTGTTCAGTGTATTATAATCCATTACCATCACTATTCTTTTTGAAGCTGAAAGTGTCTGATTAGGCCAGCCTGCTCCCTTTCTCATTAGAGATCTCTTCCCTATAAAGGGGTCCTTCTGGTATGTCCTGTGATACCTTTTATCACTTTGTTTACTGCCACGAAATGGTTCTGGCCCACCTTATACTTCCCATGTCCCATACCTGGAATCAGGCATTACTTTAAGAACCCATGGCTCTTTCTAATGTGGAATGGTATTCAAAACCCAAGGTCAGGGCACCAGCTGTGCTCTTCACTGCGGTTTTATGTATAGCATATGCTGACATAAGAAAATTCTACTCTTCTCAGAATGAATGTCGAGACAACACATATGTAAAGGAAAATAACACAGAAGTCTTAACTGTCATCCTCTGTTCCTTCTGTTATCTCTCCATTAATGTTACCAGCTAAGAAAACAGAATATTGTTGTGCACTTTTCTTCCCATAGCTGTTTTCAGTGAAGGACTAAACTTCTATTCAAAGTTTACTACATGATACTCTACTGTCTTAAGTTGATTTCACCCCCAATTCAGAATTGGCCTCTCTTATTCAAGAAAGGAGGGTTTAAGGAGTAAAACCAGAACTGGTATCTTGTTACTTCTCAACCTCCAGTGATCTGACACCAGAAAGAGAGACTTACTTTTAAAAATTGGTTTATTTTTTAATCACTATGGAGAACACACATCAGAAAGGGAGGGATAGAAGGAAAGAGGGAGGATGGAAAGAAAGAGGGAGGAAAGAAAGAAAGCACACTTCACAGGGCTCCGACACGCTGGGTTCCCCTTCCTCTAATCCTTTAGTCAGCCAGGATCCTGGGCACAAGCGCATGCACTCATGTTCTGCAGGCCTATTAGGCCAGGACCTCAAACCACAGTCAACACGTGGCTTCCAGCTCCACCGTTGAATATACTGAGCCATGAGACTATATTTAACCCTGTGTGGGGCCAGTTGAACAGTAAGCTTTTGAGCACTGTTTCTTGAATCACCCACACACCTTGTTTTCTGTCTGGGCCAAGGCCTCTCCCACTACTAACATAATTAATAATTCAAATATGGAAAGCTAAACATATATATGCAAGAAATAAAAGATCTCAGAACTTCACTGAAGTTTATGTCTTCAGATACTTTTCTCTTATTTGAACATTAGTATAATAGTGTAATATACCAGAAAAACATTTGTGATCTCTGCCCCTGACCTCTGGCTTCTAAAATTCTTGGAGTATCCTGGGTGATAGAAGCACCTTTTCTTTCAAATGAGAAGATTCTTGGTGGGCTCCGGATCAGCTCTCCTCCTACCCACTGGGAAGGGGAGAATGGCTGAAGACAGAGTTAATAATGGATCACGCTTATGTAATGAAGCCTCCATGAAAGCCCCTGAAATACAGAGTTCAGAGAGCATCTGGGGTGGTGAGTGGGTAGAGGCTGTAGGAAGGTGGCAGACCCAGAGAGGGCATGGAAACTCATGCTCCTCCTCCATACTTGCCCCATGCATCTTTCCCACTTTGTGTTCCTGAGATGTATCCTTTAATGGTTATGTTGCTGGACTCCCACATAGTCAACTGTGGTTCGAGTCCAGGACCCGGTGGCTTAAAACTCATGCTGGGCACATGTGCATGAGTGCCCCAAATCCCAAGAGGAGAACGGAGGAGAAGGGATTAGGGCATGGCTATTCTTCCTGGAGGTAATTTCTCATTGTCTCTCCAGTGAGCACATGTACCCTATAGCAAAAACACTCTCTCAAAATATTTTTTAATTAGAAAAAATAAATGAATAATGAGACTTGAACAAGAGCAATTTCACAACCAGTCCCATAGCCTAGTGGTTAGGGAAGCCAGATTCCACATGGACGGCCACAGTTCAAAACCCAGTCCAACAACTTGAAAAATACGCTGGACGTGTGTGCATGTGTGCCCCAATTCCCAAGTGAATGAAGAAATGAAGAAAAGGGATTACTGGTATGGCCACACCCCATTAAGGAGTGGTTTGTCCCCCTCCCCCTTCTGTCTGTCTGAATGTCTGTCTCTCGCTTGTGAGCACCTGTGCTTTCTGACAATTAAAAATAATAATAATGAATAATAGTAAGTAAAGCCTTCCCTGAGTTCTGTGGGTCATTCTATCAAATGATCAAACCCGGGGGGGTGGGGAGGGGGCAGGTCGAGGCAGGTTGATTTACTGTCAGATGCACAGGTGACAAGCTGGAACCTGCAGCTGGCATTCAACATGGGCAGTAGTACTGGTCACTGGCCTTTCACCTGTAGAGTCTGCACTATCTCAAGTGTCAGAACGGAATTAAACTGTGGGACAACCCATCAGTGTCCACTGGCTTGTTATGGGGACAAAAACCCATGCACATCTGGGTAACCAGAAGTGGTCTGTGCTCTGTGCTGTGTGGAGTGTGAGAGTAGGAAAAACAGGTTGTTGCTTTTCCATCTCCTACAGTGTGTTTGTTTTGCATCTCATACAATTAGGAATGAAGTTGACAAGAGTCACTTATGCCTAGACCTCACCAGCAGAGGGCAGGAAAGGACAAGAAGTACAAGAAAGAAAGTATCTTACAAAACACCTTGACATTGGAAAGGTCATGTACTTTGACAAAGATTCAAATCAAAGACAATTAAGATACAGTTTTTCACAGATATAAACAGGCTCCAATAGTCTAAATAGCATACAAAACACTACACTACAAGAAGTAGCTGAATCTGTGAAAATTCAGTTTTACATACCTTTTTCTTCCTTACTAAGTTCAAGAAAACAATATCATCCTTTACTAACACTGTTCTCTGTAGAGTAAACATGATAAGTGGGTTTGTGCCATTGTTTAAGTGATGAGGAGAATCCAAAGAACTTCAAAAATACCAATGCTAATGCTCTTGAGAAAAGGACTACTATTTATTGTCCCTCTTTCTGTTTTTAAATTAACTTATTTATTTCTTCCATTAGTAACTTAGAGAAAAAGACAGCACCCCTCACAGGGTCTTCAGTCCCACAATCCATCCCCAGCTTCAGGCAGTCCTGGATCATGGGCATTGCACACCTGGCAAGTTCAGGGAGGCCTGAGGACAAGAATCTAGAACCTTCCTATGTGGGTAGCCTCGCAGAGCATCACATTTTACCACTGCCCCACTGTCCAGCAACCAACCCTATCTGAAATACACAACTGACTTATGTAAAATAATATATTGGTTGGCCAGTTGGTGGTGTGGTGGGTAAAGCAGCTGGATCCCATCTGGCCAACTGCCTGGTGGCTTAAAAGAATACGCCAGGTGCATGCATCCAAAATTCCAACAGGAGAACAGAGAAGAAGGGACTGTTGGACAGCTATGCCCCCAGTGGATGCTTTCTCTCTCTCTCTCTCTCTCTCTCTCTCTCTCTCTCTCTCTCTCTCTTGCATTAGTGTACTAGTCTTCCAAATGGCAAAACGTTCATACATCAAGTATATGCTTTTGTAAAGACCGTGGACAGCATGTCTATAATTTCAATGATTTCATGCAATTAAAAAATATACATAAGGGGGCCAGCAGGTGGTGTGGTGGCTGAGTTGCTGGATTTACAGATGGCCAACAGCCGTTCAAACCATAAACCCGGCAGCATGAAAATTACATCAGGTGCGTGTGTGTGTATGTTTATGTGCATGCACACGTGCACACACCCAAAATCCCAGGAGAATGGAGAAGGGATTGTGGCACGGCCATCTCTCTGGGGTATGATTTCTCACTTTCTCCTCTCTCTGTTTCTCTTCATCTCTCTCTGGAGACTGTGTGAGTCCTATGGCAAAAACTTCAGAGTGTGTGTGTGTGTGTGTGTGTGTGTGTGTGTGTGTATGGAGAGAGAGGGGGAGATATTTTATATAGATTTAGATTATATAATATATAACATAATATATTTAGATGTTTACATGTTATATTTTATATAAATTTAGATTATATATAAATATATATATACTATTTATAAAATATATTTAGATCTTTTTTTTTTCCTGGAGAGGTTTTTGCTATATGGTGCGTGCACTTGCCAGAAAGACAGAGACAGACAGAGGGACAGAAAGCGAGAAATCACCCCCCGGGGGGATGGCCACGCTGCAATCCCTTCTCCTCCATTCTTCTCTTGGGATCTTGGGTACGCACGCACACGCGCCTGGCACGAGTTTAAGACATCGGGTCTGGGACTCGAACCATGGTGGACTACATGGGAGTCCAGTGACATAGCCATTATGCTAACTGCTGGTCCCTACATATTTAGATATTTAAATATTATATATATATATATATATTATATATATATATATATATATATATATATACTTTGTTGTTGTTGTTGTATTTCTACTGGATGGTTCTCATCAAACTAATGTCAGAGTTTGTTCACTAGCACTAGGTAGTCACCACAGGATTCATGAATAAGAAAAATTGAGGGAAAATTGAAATAAACTAAAAAAAGTGTCTAGCCTTAGACTATTTTGCATGTGGTCTAGGTTTCCACCCTACTTTGAAACACCAAAACATTAAGAGTCATGCAATGTGAATGTGGTTTACAATGAAAGGCTGTATGAAATCTGTCAGTAGCCTAGAACCCTACCATGATCCTTAAAATAAGACTGACAAATGAATATAAGGTGTCTTAATTTTAAACAAAGTATTGTATTAAGGGGTGCTTAGATCACTTCTTAGTGATTCACATTATATTAAATTCTCTGGAATAACCAACTAGATCTAAGCCTACTGCATTGGGCAAGAGGGCTTTTACTACAAAGGTAAGTCTCTTAAAAAAATGAATAAAAAAAAACCAACAACCCTCAAGCATGCATTTTCCACGACCTCTGCCTTAGACTTATTTTCTTCAGTGTCATATTCTCAAATCTTTTAAATCACTGGTTTAAAGACTTTTGGACTTCCTGGACCAAAAAAAAAAATTATAAAATAGAGAAGGAGAAGTCAATATTGGGCTGTCTGACTTCTACTGTGCCAAATACGGATACCATTTGTTCAAAGATACCTTCAGCTCTTCTCTCCCTAATTTCTCGCATAGAAGACATGGTAACACTTGAAAGGACCATCCCTGCCAGTCTTCGATATTTAGTGTGGTATATTTAGTGAGGATATTTAGTGTGGTATATTTAGTGAGGATATTTAGTGTGGTATATTTAGTGAGGATATTTAGTGTGGTATATTTAGAGAGGATATTTAGTGCGGTAAAGTTGTACATTTGTTCGGACATTCAGCCCACACTTCGTGAGAATGTACTACAGGCTGAGCACTGTCTTAGGGTGGGGACACAGCAGTGAACAAACAGATAAAACAAAAACAAAACCCAAACGATCCTCATCTAGGTTACATGCAAGTGAGAGAAACAGATAAAACAAAGAAACAAAACACATAATATGAAAAACAGTATTAAATGCTAAAAAGAAAAAAAAGTTGGGAGGAGGACAAGAAGCAGGGGAGGAGGGCAGTTCCCAATTTTAGATGAGACTACCAGAGATGCTCTTATTCTAAAGGTGACATTTGACTAAACACCTGCAAGAAATGAGGAACAGACCCTTAGATCTAAGGAAGTTTGGGGGGTGGGGGTGGAAGAGGGGTAAGGTGGGGCAAGGAGAAAGCCAGATGAGGAAGAAGCCAATAAAAGGCCTGAAAGAAAGAATATGGCTGACATTTCAGAGACCGTAAGGGGCCAATAAGAGGGCAAGAGAGGGTGGTAGGGGGTGAAATCAGAAAATTAACAGACACTAGATCATAATAAGCCTTGTAGGTCATCTAAGTAAGGGCTTTTTCTTTACTGTGAGTGAGATGGGAAGCCACCGTAACATCGGATCAGAAAGGGGCATAATCTTACTTTAACAGGATCATTCTGGCTGTACTAGTGAGCAGACAATGGGGCAGAAGGGAAATTTAATAAGCAGAAGATGGGATGCTCCACGAGAGATTAAAGTGGACCAGGAGAAGTGGAGATCATGAGAAGTTTTCAGATCCTCAATACTCTTTTCCTCCTTTATGAGAAAGAAAAAACAGGAGGGAGAGATTGGAAGGGAGAGACAGAGCTGGTTATTTCTGACAGGATCTTACTTTATCTCACTTCATCCTCCCAGTTAGGACTATGGGCATGTGTAACAATGCATGGTGTGTTCAAGTTGGCCCAGGAACTGAATCTGGGCCTTCCACATAGTGGTCCTAACCACGTGTCCATGTGGCTTGGCCCTGGATACATTTTGAAGACAGAGGTCATGTTGACAGATGAGATGTGGGGTATGAAGGAACATCAAAGATAGTTTAGAAGATGTTAGTCAGAAAAACTAGAAGAATAGAGTTTCCACTTCCTGAAATGGGGAAGTTTACTAATGGGACATATTTGAAGAGGAAAACAGCAACTCCAGCTTGGAGTTCATTAGACATTTAAGTATACAGACAAGGCAGACACCTGAGTCTATACACTGAAGATACATGCAATGATATACAAGTCTAGGGACCAAGAAGCCAAGTCATCAACACATAGGTGGCATTTAAAGCCAAAGATCACCAAGGAAGAAAGGAAAGTATGGTAAGAAAAGCCTTAAGCTCTGAGGTTCCCGGATGTATAGAGATTAAAGCAAAGGAAGCAGAGAGCACTGAGAAAGAGCAGCTGGTAGGAAGATGAATAGGAGGAGAATATGGATTCTGCAGGTCAAGGAGAAAAGATTTGGAGGAGGAGACAGGAACCAAACATGTCAAGTGCTCCTGCTAGATCAAGAGAAAGACAGAGCTAACTATCTGATGTAACCACATAGAGGTAATTAGAAAGCAATGTGGTAGGGAGGATAGAAGGGAATAAGAAATCTGACTGGCATGGACAAAAAAAAAAAAAAAAGATGGAGAGAAGAGAAAAAGAATAAAAAAGAATACAGACACCTTTTAAAGAGTTTTGTTATAAAGAATCAGGACAGCATCTGAGGAGGTCAAAAATTGGGGTCAAAAAAAATTTTTAATGGGAATAATAATAGAGTGAAGTCTGGTACAATCCAGAAGATTGTGATTATAGAGAACCAAGTAGTCACAAAAAAATTCAACTCTAAGAAGTGCCTTTAGGGATCTCTCTATATGTAAAATGACAATTTTTATCTCCATCTGTAGGTTTTGCAACCGTTTTTATTCCCATGAAATTTTTATTTTAGAAGGACTTTCTAAAATGTTTTTCAAATTCCAATTCTCAATTCACCTTCATGTTTTGAAAATCAGCCCCCTCCACCCATCAAACATACAAACAGAATAATCCTGATCAATACCCTCATTTTCATTCTACATTTTTTTTTTTTTTTGGGGGTACATAAAAAAGAGGAGAGATTCTGAGCAACCTTAAAACAATCAATCACTGGGCCACCAGGTAGTATAACGGTTACTGTACTGGACTCCCACATGGTCAACAGTGGTTCAAGTCCTAGATCAGGCAGTTTGAAACACATGCTAGGCACATGTGCACGTGTGCCAAAAGGAGAATGGAGGAGAAGGGACTGCTACATGACTATCCCTACTGCGGAGTGATTTCTCACTTTCCCTCTCATATTCTATCTCCCCTTGGGCAAGTGCACCCACCTATGGTAAAAACCACATATCCCTAATTCTTATGCACACCTAGATAAGGAGCGGCTTCTGGGCTAAGTATAATAGGAGAGGTTACAAGTAGTTACAGGTTTACTATATGAAACTTCTCTCTAAATCCTTAAAATGTTAATGTAGTACTTATTTGGCTACATAAACACTTTTTATTGTTTTTTTGTGGGAAATTTATTAAACTCTCATGCAACAGTTATGTTACAAAGAGCCTGTGGCCTAGAACGTGCTTTATTAGCCAGAGGGTACATAACAATCACCTGAGCAGCTTTTGTAAGACCACTGGTGCAGGCTGCTGCCTGGAGAGGCTGACTTCGTAGCTGGAAGTGGGGCCTGGGCACCTGCACTCCTCAAGGGCCCTGAGCACATCCTGCTGCACACCTGGCCTGGGAGCTCCCCACTGAGAACGGTAACTGCTCTCCCCCCTTACCTTCGAGGATCTACCAGATACTCAGGAAATCACCTAGAATTACTTCACAGTTAGCTTACTTACTTTCCTAAAGTGATAGAATTAGGATCAACTTCTGCAATGACAATCACAAAGGTGGTCTATTTTGTTCCTCTAATAAAGGCAATTCATCAGTACCTATGAGAACTTAAAGAGCAGGACTTACCCGTTCCACAGCTGCATTGTGATTTGGGAGCTCCTGCTCACTGCAGAGGAAAAACAGGACATGTGACACCACTGAAATTGTAGCATGTGTTTAGAAATCATATACCAATAGGTACACATGAGGTACAGCATTTACTTATCACAGGGAGCCAACACTGCTTCCATTCCACTAAATTCAACATAAAACAGTAACTGCTGAGTAATAAAATGTCCCCTATCTTCCAGTCTCCAGATCCATGCCTGTCCAATACAGGAGCCACAAGCCTCTGTGGCTATTTGGTTTTAAAGGGGAATTACAGTTACATAAAATTTAACAGTGCATTGCTCATTCTCACTAGCCATGGTGACATGCACAGAAGTCGTACAGCTAGATGGGTGATGGCTAGTGGCTGCCATACTGAATGTTCCATCACTGTAGAACATTCCACTGGACAGTACTGCTCCAGACCAGCCGTCTGCACATGGTCAAGGTAAATATTAAAACAGTAAATAGTCTGGGCTTTGTGGACTATACAAGTCTTTTCGCAAGTACTCAACTCTGATGTTGTAGTGCAAAATCAGAATGTAAGGCGAAGATGGTTTTATTCCACAGAACTGTGACAAAAGCTCAATGAGGCCCACAGGCCATTTGCCAGCCTCTATTCTGGATCACCACTTCTATATTTGGTTCAAACTGTGACCTATAATAAATGACGACTTATAATTAGTATGAGGAGGGACAGCCCATAGCACACTGGTTAAGCTCTGTGTATGAAAAGCTGGTTCCCACATAGCCCTCCAAGGTTTGAATCCTGGCTTCAGTGGCTTGAAAAATACACCAGGGGTGTGTGTGTGTGTGTGTGTGTGTGTGTGTGTGTGTTGTGCACACGTGAGTGCACGCACATCCCCAAATCCCAACAAAACAGAGAAGGGAAGGAAAAAAGATTGCCACAAGATCATTCCCCATTGGAGGTGCTTGCTTGCTCACTCTCTTGCTCTCTCTCCCTGGCAAGCACTGTGCATTCTCTGGCAATTAAAAAAAAAAAAAAAGTTAGTACAAGAAAAAAAAAAACTACTTTCAATAAATTTGTGAAATAAAAACTACTTTTGACTTTTAGTCTGAATAACAGAGGCTGTTCCATTGTCAAAACTTCAAGATGATTTTTGAAATATTTTATAAGAAATAAAATTCCTTTCTTCAGTAAAGCACACTTGTGATATCATCTGTAATAAAAAAATATTCTGAGACACTTGTATTAACTGTCAGTAATATAAAAACAATGTGCTATTCATAAACAAAGTTACATGCTTTAAGTTGCTTTCTCAGTAGTATTATTTTGGCCATGATCCATATATATTCGTGCCTTGTTTTCTCAAGAGACCAAACAATGCCACTTTTAAGAGCATGAGACATGAGTACTTGAGAGGTGAGTATTTCTACAAGTACTCTTTTGCTACTCTGAAAAGTCCTTAGGTGAACCATTAAGCCAAAGCAACAGAACTGACAAAAAAAGTTTGATAACCAAAAATGATCTTAGTCTAAATCCCTCATTTTACAAATAAGAACACTAACACTTTTGCTTAATCACATAGCCTAATACAGAGAAGTTCAGCACTATGTAGTCCAGTGGGAACCTATTAAAAGATAGACACAATCTTCGGATCATGCAGTACTATATGAAGAAAAGAGATGGAAGACAAGAAACCCATTTGCAAGGAGACAGAGAGTGAGAATAAATGCAAAAGACGTCAGATCTTATAGATGGATGGCAGAACAAGAAAGAAAGTGGCCTAAATTCCCTTCACATTTTCTTGTACGATTTCTTCATATGTAATCCTTGCCTACAAAATCTGCTGTCTACACATACTGATTTCCTCAGGTCTCTGTGTTGTCATGAGTCAATTTTCACAGCCTGCTGAGGAGACTGCTCCTGCGGCCTTAGCAAGAACTCCATATAATCTCCAGCATGCACATGTTGGTACGCTGAAGGAGCTCAGTCTAGGTGGCTGAATGAAAGTATGAACGAAAGATGAAAGCATGCCAGCATGCGTGGATGCATCTTCCCCTTGTCATATACATGTCCTTCAAGTGGAAAAGAGGAAGAACCACCTCTGAGTGCAGAGTTCCTCTAGGTCAGCAAATTATGGCCCAGGGGTCAAAAGTGGCCCTCTATTTGTGTAAATAAAGTTTAAAGGAATCACTAGCATCCTCATTCATTTTGTACTGTCTAGGGTTGTTTCCATGCTACAGAGTTTAGTACTTGTGAGAAAGATCCTTCGGCCCACAAAGCCAAAAATATTTAATATCTGACTCTTCATAGAAAATGCTTGCTGATCTATTTTCGAGAATAAGGTTTTAAGGGGACCCAGAAGTTGCTTAAGGAAAACACAAAGCGGACAGCAAGTAGCCACATCTCACAGAACACAGCAAGTGCACACAACAGCATAGGCATCTCTAGATAAAGAGGAACTGGTTATTACTATAAGTATTACTAATCAGAATGCATGTGCCTATAATTTCTCAACAGCTCAGGTGGAATATATCCATAATTATAAGATAAACTTTCATTTGGTAACTTGGTAAAATTAGTTAACTAGATTTTCTTTTTGTTTTTGAAGTAAAATTTATCCAAGTTTAGACTTACTCAAGTCAAAATGTATAAACTCGGTAGAAAGAGTTCTCAAGTCCTTGTAATCAAAACAGATATTCTTTAAAAATAAAACCACTTTACTTACATAAAACAATACATGTATGTTGTCATAGTAAACTACAGATAGTCTGCCAAATTTAATAAATGTATGCATTTTGATAAATAGGAAGAAATCTAATGCTTAGTATTAATTTTATCTTCTCTATTTTTGGTGCAATTTCCTTCTAATTCCTCTATTAATAATTCGCACCTACGAGCGTTATCTAAATATCAAGCATTCTTTGTTGAACAGACTAGTAGCAGGATTCTTTCTGATGAAAATGTTTAAAGCTCTCCAACTTCTGAAGCGAGCTATAACTCTGCCTTCTGCAGGTGCACCTCCATCACAGGAACACCACCTGAGGCGGCTGCCCCGCTGCTCATCCGGGACATAGACACTGCCGTGCCAGCATTAAGCCGGGTCATGTGGCAACGTCTTTAACACTGACTGTGAGATCTGTTATAAAACCACATTACTCATATGTGTTAATTACTGTCGCTCCTTTATATACCATAACAAGTCATTTAAGTTTCTAAATCTATAACTAGATATGAACTCAGCAGCCTTCAGAGAAGGCTATAAAGTCATTTTTTGCTATATTGTCATATTGACAACTAAAACCCAGTTTTATTGCAGAACACTCAAAAATTACAAAGAACTAAGGCAGTAGAAAATAATGCTCTTTTGATCAAAGGTATGACAAGAGTAATATCTGAATGACTATGCCAAGTGACTATTAAAAAGCACAAAAAACTCCACTCCACAGTGACAAAGAAAGAAAGTCACCAGCAGTAACCTCTGGAGAAAGAGTCTAACTTAAATTAGGCATTGTAGCAAAAATCATTGACTCTGGTGAAATTTAATAAAGCATAATATTATAATAAAATCCATTTCTGTGCCTCATTATATTCATTGTGCTGCCCTCTTTAGGACTGCATCATGGAATTAAAAAAAAAAAAAAAAAAAAAAAAAAAACCAGTGAGATAGTATAAGAACTGGTAATAAGAACTTTATTTTTCAAAGAACTTGTGAGCTTAGCTATCTTAGTACGTATCTCAATAGAAGTGAGAATTTCACACCATATCCTTCTTTTCAGCTCTCTTTTTCCCCTTTAATTTTCATTTCAGGCATTTCAAAGCACTTATCCTGTATTTCTCTGAGTAAAAAGCCAAGAAAGCCAACAATATTCTATACTAGTTCAGAACACAGGCTCTGCGATGAGACTGCCATAGTACACAACCCAGAGCTGACACTCACTTCAATTGACCCTGAGCAAGTGACTCGGCCTCTCTCTATCAATTCCATCATGCTAAACGAAAAAAGGAGGGGGAAGACAAAAAGAGGACCTACTCTCAATGAATTTTTGAGGAGAATAATGAGCTACTCCAAGTACGAGAGTTTAGAACAGGGGCCAGCAGATGGTGTAGTGGTTATGTCACTGGACTCACACATGGCTGACCACTGGACACAGTGGCCTGAAAATCACACTGGACGCATGTGCATTGTGTATCCAAGATCCCAGAAGGAGAATGGAGAAGGAATTGCAGCATGGCTATCCCCCCAGGGGGTTATTTCTTACTTTCCCTCTCACTGTCTCTGTCTCTCTCCAGCAAGCACATGTGCTCTATGGCTAAAACCTCTATTTATAAAAAAAAGTTTAGAATAATGCCTGGCACACAATAAGTGCTTAATAAATACTAGCTAATATTATTAAGTAGGTTCTTGACTATTTCTCACTGGAATCAAATGAAGCTCAGCACAGAGAATAAAAACCAAATATGAAATAACCAATAGGTCATTTTCGGATTGCCAAATATAGACTAGGCTGTTGGGCCCAAATCTCTTTTTCCTAAGGCCTAACACATGTTGTTCCAAAGTTTCAGTTTGTTTAACTATTTGTTTTGACCTCAGAAAAACATGATACCATAAAATAATTTCTAAACGGTGAAGGAAAAAAAAAAAAAGGAGAAAATAAGGTCAGAGTATTTTAAGTCATTGCTGTGAATCGTACAAGAAATTATATGCTTTCCTTCAAAATTTAATCATATTATAAAACAAAAAGTTATTCCTATTAATAATAAACAAAATCACAAAATAGTATATTTCATTAAACAATTTATTTAATCCCTAAGTTGTATGGCACCAAACAAAATAGAGAGATGAATAAAAGTCTTTAACCTATGGAATCTGATTAACAATATAAGAACCAGAAAAGACAGACTTACATCATTTGCAGGATGTTCTTAATAGTCCAATATCATTTTTTAAGTGCTTTATTTTATAGTGATCTAGACCTCTCTCTACTCTTTATATAACATTCTCAGGATAAATGGAATTAATTTTGAGTTGTATATTATAGTAGTATAAGGAAGATCAATGGCATTTCCTTTCATTGCTCATTTGAAGGTTGTATAACATTAAAGTTTTAATTGCTAATCATTTTTAAATGCATTTATATAAAATGAAATGCTTTATAATTATTTTTAAAATACAAAATGTTGTCCTTTTGCATTTAATTCCACTAAATTATTAATATAACTCATTTACTGTTCTCAAAGTTCTTACTAAAATACAAAGAATATTAAAAGTTGTATTCTTAACTATAATTTAATTTTAATCATAGAGGTTAAAAGCCAGAAACTCAGTACCAAAAAGGCATTATTTAGGACCATTCCTGAAACCATATTCACAGTCATTCTATTAAAAATAAAGAAAATCAATAAAATAGGAAACCATAGAGATATTATAATTTACAATGTTAACTTTCAATCTATTGACTTACTGTAGAAAACCAAATCTATCTGTGACTTTGTAAACAAGGTAATCAGCATCTTCCCAAGGCTCAATTTCTGCACCTTCTCGTCCCTAAAATAAGGACAAAAGAGTGTTAATAGAAATGTATAAAGCAAATTAATGTTTTTAAATAAAAAGACCAAAAAAAAGCTATATTTATGTATTCCTAACAAAAGAACTGGAAATAAGGCATTATAAGCCTCACTTCATTTTTTTTTAAACCCAAACCATCTTTGGCACCACTTCATAGTTAAGAATTATGGTAGATACTATATGTTAGCAGGAGCTAGGATGTGGCTGAGCCTTGATCAGACCAGGGTTCCTGAGAGAAGCCAATGAGGAAAAAGGACCAATGGAGGTTAAAAAGTCACTGAAGGAGCAACTACCAAACTTTAAAAGTTTTAGAGTGAACATGTCAAAGAAGAAAATATTTCTTGCCTTTTTATATAAATTTCTCAAAAGAGTATGCTATATACCTGGTCTCTAACAACCAGAAATTATTCTTGCCAAAAACTGGCCTTCCTGTCACTTATTGCCAAAGTAAAAATTGGCCTTCCTGTCGGACCCAATGGACGCTCTTCAGTCTTTATCAACTGGATCTTTGAGGTGAACTTGTCAGTACTGCTCACCCCCATGATACCATCCTCTTCCATTCTTCTTCTGATAGCTTTTTCATGGGTTTCTCTTGATTGCTGAGGTGCTCAGAGCTTTGTCAGGCCACTGCTATTCTCATTCCAAGTGTCATTAACTAGTCAACTATTAACTAATGCTTAACAGTACAGAAACCCCAAGTGAAACTTTCTACATTAATCACTCAAGTTTAGACTCAAATACCCCACTGTCTTGAGGACACCTCAGTCTAAGTAACTGTCTGCTCATGGGTTTTCCTCCAAGTAGACTATGAGCATACTGTAGGCAAGGACTGCTGGAACTAATTTCTATATTATAAGCCCCCTAAGTCCTCACACAATATCGAGCTAGTGTTACTTGTGTGGGTGAAAAAATGCACAAGAGTATGAACAGATGGTAGTGCTACTACTTTTAAATTAGTTAAGCAGCGAAAAAGGTTAAGTTTTTCATGAACTGCACTAAAACTTAATCACAACAATGAGAAACTGATAGCCCAAGCAACCAATATAAAAATGAACTTTGGAAACTTGAAAACTCTCTATATGCCTCCCTAGAAGCAGGGCACGGTCCAGATGGCTTTCTATAATTTCATGTTCCTGTTAGTCTCACAAATAATCAAAAATAACACATACATAATTACATGCAACAGATACAAATATAAAACATAACATTCATAAATCACTGCTACAATTCATTATAAACCTTAAGAGTTAAGGTAATAAAATAAAGAGATGTGTAAATTGTCAATAACTATAATTTTCTAGGACACCAAAAATCAGATTCCATACTAACATAAGAATAAAATGCTAATGGAAATTACATATAAATGTGTAAATGCAAAAGCTACAATCCCTAGTAAATGTGTACAAGTACATATTTAATTCTATACACTCATTAATTCAAGTATTTACTGAGTACTTAGTATGAGTCAAGAACTATTGTATGTATGGAGGTCAGAAGAATAAATCAAACAAGAGAAATTCCTGCCTTCAAAGATTTTACATTCTAGAAAAGAGAGCAGACAACAAGCAAAATATAAGTAAAATATATAATACATTGATGTAGGGGCAAGTAGATGGCCCAACAGTTATGTTGCTGGACGCCCACATGACCAGCCACAGTTCGAGTCCAAGACCTGGAGGCTTGAAACTCATACCAGATACGCATGTGTGAATGAGGAGAATGGAGAAGACTGTGGCATGGCCATCTTCGCTGGGGGGTGATTTCTCGCTTTCTGACTCTGTCTTTCTGGCAAGCCCATATATCCTACAGCAAAAATCTTCCTGAGAGAGAAAGAATATATAGATATATATAAAATATACTACATAGAAAGATAGAGATAGATAGATGTAATGAGTGTTATAGTCGGGAGGCAGGGGGCACAAAATGTCTGAGGTTGAAGAAAAGGAGAATGAAACATGGTGAGAGAAAATCTCAATAGTATTATAATATTAGATAGTATCTGGGTAAAGATCTGAGCAACAGGGAGGCATGAGGCTACCCAGGATATTAGTGTTCAAGGTAGAAGAAAGTGTGAAGGCCCTGAGGCAAGAACAAGCCTGGAATATTGTAGAAACAGCAAGAGACTAACGTGTCTGGAGAGGAGGAAAAAGGAGAGAGAGAATGTGGAGATGAAGTAAGAGAAAAAAGATGGCCACTATGTTCCTAAGCCAATACTGCTTCTGTAATTCAAGCTATCCTAAAAGCAAATCCACTTCTATTTATATGGATTTTCTAATAAAACTTACTCAAAGAGTAAATATGGATACTTACTCTGTCATATTTAGCGACTATTTCGGCTCGTTCCTGGGCAAGTTTGAGCGCTACATCCTGGTCTGAATCTGTGGAGAGACCAAATTTAGATGACTTATTCAAAGAATCATAAAGTTATTTATGAAATTAAGATTATTAAAAAAATACTAAAATAACAAACTGGCAAAATCAAACATAGAAGAATGAGATAAGTATCTCTAACTACAACTTTGGAATAACCACATATCTACCATTTCAACGATACATATGACATTCAAAAGAAAACATATTCATTAACATAACAAACTTGGAGACATGATAAATCTTTTCCTCAAAAATCTATTTTGGGTCCGGTCTGGTGGTGCAGCTGGTAGCAAACTGAACTGCATTGTTGGAAGCCACAAGGCCAAAGCAAGTTGGGATCTCTAGGCTGGCCTGAAAACACAATAGGCACGCACACATACACCCCAAATCCTCACAAGCTGGAAGGCTGGAGAAAGGGGATCATGCTGCACAAGACCCTGTTAAGGGCACCCACTCCCGTTCTCTCTTTCCTCTACACACACATGTGGGTTCTACTATGAATCAAAAAAATTTTTTTGATTCTAAAATTTCATAGAAATGAGTACTGAAGAAGAAACTGAAACTGAAAGCTCTAAGCTTTCAGAGAAAACTACTGGCATAGAAGAGAAGAATATCCAAAAAGACTTTTGAAAAATAAATAAGGTAAATTCTCCACAAAATAAACTGGCACAAGGTATACTTTAGGAGTTAAATATATACAGCCAGAGAGAGAGTTGACTCCATATACATATTTAAATATATATATAATTTTGTTTTATTGCCAAGAGATACATGTACTTGCCTGAAAGAAAGAGGTAACTCCCTAATGGGCATGGTCATGCCAAGTCCCCTTTCCTCCATTTCTCCAGCCTATCAGGACTCTGGGCACCCAGACACCCTCAAGCCACTGAGGCTGGGACTTGAACCATGATTCACCATGTGGGATCCAGCTTCCCATGCACAGGATGTGCTACAAGCCAGTAACCCCCACAAAGTATTTATCTTACATGACGAAAATAATCATATCTTCATTTAGCCTTCCAGGTCCCTATATCAATTGCCTCAATTACTATAATTATCGCCTAACCGGTCTCTATGCCGCTGGTTTAAAACATACACGTACATATACACACAAACACACACCCTTTTTTATTGACAGTAGGTATCTTTCAAAAATACCAATCTGTCAACAGCAGAGATTACAACTTGAAAGAGTATAAATATGATCACATATCCTGAGTACCAAAAATAAAAATAAAAGACCAATGTATAAAAGGTATCTCTGATCAAGAAGAAAAAGACAGGAACCAGCAGATGCTGTTGCTAGACTCCCACATAGCTGACCACAGTTCAACTCTAGGACCCAGTGGCTTGAAACACACCAGGTGCGTGGGTGTGCGTGCCCAAAATCCCTGGAGGAGAACAGAGGAGAAGGGATTGTGGCATGACCATCCCCCTAGGGGGTGATTTTTCCTTTCTGTCTCTCTCTCTCTCCAGCCAGTTCATGCACCCTATAGCAAAAACTTCTCTCTAAAAGAAAAAAAAAAAGAAAAGAAAGAAAAGAAAGAAAAAGACAGTGTTCCAGGAGAAACCTGTGCAAAAATCATGAGCAAGAAATTCACACAAGTAACAACAGCAGCAACTATATTAATGTTCTTACTAATTTGCCTGGCATATGGTAAGATCTGCCAGGCAGCAGAGACCACACTAAGCACCTTGTGATATTTTATCATATTTAATCCTCACAGCATTCAATGATATTCAATGATTGGTGGCATGTCACTATTAATTCTATCCCAACAATAAAAATGAAACTTGAACATTTTAAGCGACTCGTCCAAGGTCAAACCGTCCAACCTACTAAAGAACAAAGGTAGGCTCTGAATCCAAACAGTTTTGACCTCATAAACCATAATTTTTCTTCTTTCTTTTCTTTTCTTTTCTTTTCTTTTCTTTTCTTTTCTTTTCTTTTCTTTTTCTTTTTGCTAGAGGGCATGTGAGCATGCCAGACAAATAGAGAGAGGGAGAGGAGAAGGTACCCCTCATGGGGAATGGTCACACCATGATCCCTTTTCCTACATCTCTCCCTCCTTTGGGGATTTTGGGCACAGGCCCACATGTTTCTCAAGCCACAAGACTCAAACTCAGGGGTCAGCCCTGTGGGATTCAGATTCCTTAACTACCACACTGTGGGAGGCTGCGCACCAGCAAATATCGCTGGTTTCTCAAAGAGCAAACAATTACACAATGCCAAAAGCCATGATTGGCTTCCCTTCAAAACCTCACCTTCAAAACCATACTCTGATTGGCCACTAGAATTCCTCAGATTTGCGTATCCTGCACCTCATGATTGGTCCACAAAGCAACCAATCATAACCCACCTTTTACAACCAATCACAGCCCACCAACATGTATATAACCACGATCCCTGGCCCACAGTCTCCAGACGACCCTGAAGACCCTGAAGAGTTGTAACACCGTGTCACCTCCGGAGTCTCCAGAAGACCCTGAAGAGCTGTGACACTGCGTTGTCTCCAGACGACCCCGAAGAGTTGTAACACTGTGTCGTCTCCGTGCTGCCCACAATAAATGGACAACCCTGAAGAGTTGTAACACTGCGTCATCTCCGTGTTGTAACACTGTGTCGTTCGTCCCCTCTCTCACTCCTTCCCTCAGGAAACCTGTTCGACTGTCCCCCCGGGTCGGGACACCACACCACAGAGCCAGCTCCATAATTCACAAATGTAACAACTACTTCATAAAAACTTCTACTAAAGGACAAAAAAAAAGGATTTCCAGTTAAAGATGGTAGATAGCACACATACTAAAATCCCACTAAAATGACATATAGGGATTCTTAAAATCCCTTCCCTTGAAGGCCTGACAAATGGTGGTTCCTGAAGAGAGTTAAGGATGAGATTTAAAACCTGGGAAACCAACAGATGATGCCTAAAACTGAAGAAGCACCAAGTGGCAATACTGGCTTGTTACTGACCTAGCACTGTGGAAGTGGAGAATCAGCCCTGTACTAGAGAGTGGTTACTGCCATGCAGTGGGCAGTGAGGAGGGGGAAGTATGGAGCCACCTGTTTTCATAACAAGTCTTACTGAATCTTTGAGCCAAGTACAGCTCTGATAAAAATAATATCTACATTCAAAAACCAAGACATGGAAGAAAATCAACCTCATTTGTAACTAGGGAAATAAGCTTTAAATATTACTCTGCACCTATCTCAGAGTAATAAAAAAAACATATTGATTTACTCAGTGTTGACCCCAGCTTGAAGAAATTTGCAGTAACTTACACTGAGTTATACACATATAAAATCTGCTGGAAAGTAACTTGATAGTATTTATTAAAAAAATCTTTAAAACCAGGATATCTTTTACTCACAATTCTACCTCTATAGACTTATGTCAATGAGATAATCAAACAAGTCTGAGGTTGTTTCTAATAGTAGAAATAGCAAAATGGGAATATATACAATTTTTAGGGAAAAAAAAGTCACTGCTTTTTCAGTTAGATCAGACAAAATTCAGTATGTTAACCTTCAAAGGGTAACTGTGAACAAAGAAGTAAACAGAAGAGTTCAAAACTATAACAAAATACAGAATAGTGCTCAGATTTCACTAAGACAAACAGAAGAATGAGAAAAATCAGCTCAGTTATGTACATACTCATTATTCTACTTTATTTTAGATGTATAAGCTTTTGTCAATTCTTTTTGTTCCCTCTTCTGTTGCCCAGCTTTAAAATATTACACTCATACTTCTACCAAAGAATACGAAAAGGGGAACCAGCAGTTAGCGTAATGGATATGTCGCTGGACTCCCACATAGTCGACTAAGGTTCAAGTCCCGGACCCGGTGGCTTAAAACTCATGCCGGGCGCGTGTGCGTGCGTGCCCAAGATCCCAAGAGGAGAATGGAGGAGAAGGGATTGCAGGGTGGCCATCCCCCTTGGTGGTGATTTCTCGCTTTCTGTCTCTATGTCTCTCTCTGTCTGTCTGGCGAGCTCACGTGCCCTATAGCGAAAACCTCTCAAAAAAAATATATATATATACGAAAAGCAAATTAATAGAAATTAAATTCAGGGGGCTAGCAGGTGGCATGTTGGTTAAGGGACTGGACTCCCAGATAGTCAACAGTAGTTTGAGTCCTGGACCTGGCAGCTTGCTTTGTCACTTTCCTTCTCTCTCTCTCTTTCTCTCTCTCTCTGTCCTTCTCTGGTCAAATTAAAATAAATAAAGTTAAATAGAGTATTTTTTAAAAAAAGAAATTAAATTCAAATTTACTAAACTCCATTTCTATTATTAGAGCTGCTGAGCATAAATTTCTTTGACGATGAGGTCAAATTCAATGAGTCCTTTCTGAGAATGTATTTTAGACCAGTTCTTCCTGCTACAAAGTCCTAGGAGTTTCAAGTATAACATAACATTGAACCACTGAAGCAATGAAGAACACAACAGTAACAACCAGAAACTATATGCAACTGGGAAATGACGAAGCAAAGTATCCCAAGAAAATGTCACTGTGACAAACTGCAAGATACAAAGCTTTACAGATTTCATCAGGAGTCTAGAGCTTTTCCAGAAATGAAAACCTAATCACACAATAGAGGTCTTACTGGAATTGGATAAGACCACATCCTGATTTTCTGAGAGAAAGATGATGTACTCTCACATGAGCAGAGAAGATGATTCTAAGTCAAATAAATAAATTCTAAATCTCTAAATTCACTTAGTGTTAGTATTTCCCCATGGAAAGAAAATTTTATAATTTTAATGAATGCATTCAAAAAAGAGCAAAGATTTAAAGTCAAACTAATCTTAAAAATATAGCCAAAATAAATCTGCCTTTTTGAAGAGACTAAATGGAAATGCTAAATTGTCCCCAGTAATGAGTTTAATACTCCACATTGGGAGGCAATACAACCATCTAAAGTAAGAGGCACTTTCCTTACGAAGGGTTTGCTATAGCTATGTTTCATACTTTCTGACTTGCGGTTGAGAACTGTATTAAGAACTCCACTGGAGGTCAGCCACAGGGACACTGCAGTGCAGCGCAGTGATGCTCCACAATGCTGAAACCATGCTCTGAGGAGTTCCCAGGTTTATATCCCCAGGTCTCCCTGTACACACCAGGCATGGAAGTATGCCCGTGATCCTGGCTGGCTGAACCTGGGGGGGGATGGTGGCAAAAAAGTCTTTGTTAAGAGAACCAACCTACTTCTCACTCACTCTCTCTCTCTCTCACTTCACCACCCCCCCAAAAAAAAATTACCTTAAAATAAAAAAAGAATTATACTGAGGCCAGCAGGTGGCAAGGTGGTTAAGGTGCTGGACTCCCACATGGCCAACTGTGGTTTGAGTCCCAACCTGGCAGCTTAAAAATCACATCAGACATGTTTGCATGCACACCCAAAGTCCCACGAGGAGAGAGAATGGAGGAGAAGGGACTGCAGCATAGCCATCCCCTTTGGGGGAGGTGATTTCTCACTTTCCCTCTCTCTGTCTCTCTCCAACAAGTACACAAAACCCATGGTAAAATAAATAATAAAAGAACTATACTAAACTAATTTCTTGGGTTTCATCTTGATTGCTTATTTAGGAATCCCACTGAAAGAACAAAGACTTTGCACAAAACACTGACCACAAATGATATCAACAGCTGTCTTGTGTCTATGTATGGTGTGCTCAAAGTTCCAGGCACCTATTAAACAATGACAGCTATGTTAGTGGGTACTTACATCATATGTCATCAAATAAGATTTAACCAGGTCATTATCCCATCAATTAATACTACATTTTCTGCTTTCCTTGCATGATAAATCTACAATTGATAAAAGTTTATTTGTAAAAATATGGTTTGAAATACAGTAACTCGTTGCCAAGACATTATGGTGATTAAACTGTAATTCAGTATGGCTGTTACAATAAATGCTGCTGAAGAAAAAGTTTCTATCATTAAAAATAAAACCATGTGACATAATACATGGATCAATTATCTTAAATATCAGCTTTCTTACTTCACCAGTATGCAAGTTTTTTTAAAAAATCCTATTATTCAAGCCAAATTAAATCAAATTATTTTTGCTAACTTTACTATAGCAAGTTTCTGAAGAGGCACATTTTAAGTAGTAAGGATCAGAACATGTTTGGATAGTCAAGAATATAGCAAATACTCAAACATATAGGAAAATTTCTATGGGCACAAATATCTAAAAAAAAATGACAACTTTAGAATTCTAAGAAGCATTCTACAAATTAACTATACAATTTTAAGAAGACCTCTAATTCTATTTAAACCACTAAGAACTCTAAGAAATCAGGTATGCTCCTTAGCTATATACATTGTTTAAAAACAGGCATTATATTTTAACATCACTAAATTAATTCCAAATTGTAAAAATCAATTCATACAAAGTCACCCAATTTCGAATTCAATCCAATGTAACAAAATTGACAGGTCAGTTTTTCTAGTTTACATTCCCAAGGCGGGCATTAAATAGAATCAGTTGTAAAAGTACTTTACCCTTTGTTAGACAATCGTTGGGGCCTTGAGAAGTAAGAACAGCTTCAGTCCTCATAGAGTGACTTATCTACTTCAAGATTTCATTATTATTGTATAGTTCTCAAACACATCGAAAGCATTAGGTATTGTCTACACATTCTACAACTGAAATGAAAAGCGGAAGGCAGCTCTACTTTAAGCTATTCAAGAAATAAGGGCAAGAAAGAAAAAGTTTGAGATGCATTCTGTGTTCTTCTAAGAGGGGGAAAAAAGATCTCGCTGTGGTTACATGGGCTACGGGCATCCGAACAAAGATGATATTTGTTGAGAGTGAAAACATGTCTTCCAGGCTAGATCCCAACTATGAACCACACCAGCCTACACCCAGCATTCCACAGAACAACAAACAGGGCTTTAAACAGGCAGCTTCACAACGTGCCTTAATCTGGGGCTTCAAAATTAACCACACTCTTAGTACTTTTAACAAAACTTACCATGGAGTAGCAAAGAAATAATTTTTACATAAACATTAAACTCAAGCTAAGCAGAAATGCTCTTCTCCTCAAATAAGTTTTTTTTTACCTTAACAATTTTCAATGATAAGCTTTAATGTGAAAACATCAGCCCTTGTTTCAGACAGTAAACAAATACAGGCTAAAGCAATGGTTTTGGACATTTTCGACAAACTCCATATAAAAAGTGAAACAAATGCTTCATTACACAATATATGTAAGTACTGTAGGCGGGCGCTGATCGATTTCCTATTCTAATTATTCTCTCCTTCTTCCCTTCATTGTTTCCCTCTTTTTAAAAAGTAGGTACTCACAATTTTTGAAACCACTTTGCAAAAATAACAGCCCCATTAGAGGCATGTTTATGAACATTAATTACACTTAACCAGACACTGAGGAATTACATTTATGTTCAGCTTAAGAAAACTGAAACAGTCCATGAAAGCAAAAGATCTCAGCAATTTAGAGAGAGGGGAAGTCTTAAGTCATCTACCAAGGGATCACACCAAATGATCAATACTTATAATTTATTAACTAGAAGATAATAAAGCAAATTCTCATAGTTCTGAGGAAAAAATGATCAAGAACTTGGAATTTATGCCAAGTATAAAGAACAACAAAAAAATACTTATAGACATTACAAGGTATGGTAAATCTAAAGAATGGCTCCCACCTCTTTAAAAACAATTAAAAAGTCCCCATTTTAATCCAAGAACTTCTGACTGTGGTCTCACATGCCAGCAGGAATTTGTAGATGTAATTAAGCTAAAGATCTTGAGAAGGGGAAATCATGGTGGATGCCACAGGTGGGTCCAATGTAATCACAAAAATCCCTGCGAACGGGAGGCAAAAAGTTCAAAAGAGGACGCAGGAGGTGTGACAGTGGAGTCTAAGGTCAGTCACAGGGATGCAAGGAGGGTCACCAGCCAAAGAAAACTGGCGGCCTCCAAAGGCTAGAGGCAAGGAAACAGATTCTCCTCTGCAGCTCCAGAAGGGGAACCAGCCCTGCTGACATCTTGATTTCAGTCAAGTGAAACCGATTTCAGACTTCTGATCTCCAGAACTGTGAGAAAATAAGTCTGTGTTTTTTAAAACAGGAGAAGTCTGTGGTCATTTGTTACAAGAGCATGAATATATGCAAAGCCAATAGTTTATTGCCTCTGTAACATTTCTTTGGAAAAAACTTTTTTTTTTTTTTTTGGAGAGCTTTTTGCTATAGGGCGCGTGCACTCGCCAGACAGACAGAGAGAGACAGAGAGATAGAAAGCAAGAAATCACCCCCCAGGGGGGATGGCCACGCTGCAATCCCTTCTCCTCCATTCTCTTCTCGGGATCTTGGGCACACATGCACATGCGCCCAGCATGAGTTTTAAGCCACCGGGTCTGGGACGCGAACCGCAGTCAACTACATGGGAGTCCAGTGAAGTAGCCATTACGCTAACTGCTGGTCCTGGAAAAAACCTTTTTTTGAGACTATACTACAGAAAAACATAACAACAAAAAGAAGTGTCAGAGAGTGTCTCCTTGACCAAATTTTGGGCAGACTCCTCAGAGCCCTCTTGTCAACTAGATCTCAACCTTGGCCCATCCATCTTTAGCCTGCCTAGTCCAGCTGCAGCAAGAATCTTGCTAAGGCAGTTCAGTGAGAATCCCCTCACCCTTGATATCTGATCATCCTTGCTAAACAGGAGGCAAGGGCAGGAGGAGACTTCTCTCTCTCATTTAAACAAACAAACAAACAAAAAAAAAAAACCCACAACCTCAAAAACCCTTTTAGGGAACCAGCAGTTAGCGTAATGGCTATGTCGCTGGACTCCCACGTACTCGACCACGGTTCGCGTCCCGGACCCGGTGGCTTAAAACTCACGCCGGGTGCGTGTGCGTGCGTGCCCAAGATCCCGAGAGGAGAATGGAGGAGAAGGGATTGCGGCGTGGCCATCCCCCTGGGGGGTGATTTCTCGCTTTCTATCTCTATGTCTCTGTCTGCCTGGCGAGTGCACACGCCCTATAGTAAAAACCTCTCCAAAAAAAAAACCTTTTAGTCTCTTTTCTTTTCCCCCACTAATGTGATAATCTTGGAAAAAATCATTTGGCTTCCTTCTTGTTTATATTCCTTGGAAACAACAACAAAAGATCCTATCTGTAATTATAAAAATAGTATAAGTTATCACAGCCATGAAAAGGGCTCAGCCAATGACAATGAGATACATGAAAGAGCCAATGCCTTAACCCAAAAGCCCATAGAAAATTCCCAAATTTTTGTCTCTATAAAAGCCAGATAAGCTCCCATATACATTTTCATATTCCTCTAGTTTAATATACATTGTCTGATTTAGTAAGAGCATTCAAAAGAAATCAACTAAATGCTCTTTAATGTTAACATTTAATTATCAACATAAATATGATTTATACCCCTTAATTCAAAAATATTTCTTATATCACTATCAGCATTACTATCAATATTCCCATTATATCATGCTTTAAATTATTCATTTTTCAGGACCAGCAGATTGTGTAGCAGTTAGGTCACTGGACTCCCCTGTAGTTGACCGCAGTTCGAGTCCCGGACCCGGCGGCTTAAAACTCATGCTGCACACGTGTGCGTGAGCCCAAAATTCCAAGAGGAGAATGGAGGAAAAGGGATTGTGGCATGGCCATCCCCCCGGGAGGTGACTTCTCATTTTCTGTCTCTCCAGCGAGTACACACGCCCTATAGTAAAAGTATCTCAAAAATAAAAATTCATTTTTCAATTTTCATTAAATTGGCCAAATACAGTCTCACACCTAAGTCCAACTGCCAAATAAGCAGTGTTAGTGGGGCTAAGCAGGGATGTAAGGAAGTTCGACTGGCTTGGCCTCCTCTCTCCCCACAGTGACCCTAGGGCCTTTTGCTGCTTAGCTGGATGACCTAGCACATTCTCTGCTATATCTGTCCTCTCTTTGGTGACTGCATTTGTAATGCTATTGCTCAGTTACTTCCTTTCCAATCAGTTTCTCAGCTGCCACCTCCACCTCCCATTCAGAGTCCCACAATTTGCCAAGTCCTGCTTCTCCTACAAAGTCATCTTGGCATCTTTAGTATATATCACAGTGCCTACTACATGATAAGTGCTCACTAAATATTTCTGAAAAGGATTTTAAAAACTGCTCAAGATTGGGACCAGCAGATAGTGTAATGGTTACATTGTTGGATTCCCACATAGTCAACCAAAGATCGACTCCTGAACCAGGTGGCTTAAAATTCACATCGGGCGAGTATGCGTGCATGCCCAAAATCCTGAGAGGGGAATGGAGGAAAAGGGATTATGGCATGGCCATTCTCCCTGGGGGGGAGGGGAGGATGATTTCTTGCTCTCTCTCTCTCTCTCGCAAGCACACAGTATAAGCCCTATAGCAAAAATCTCTCTTCAAAAAAAAAAAAATTACTCAGGATGAATGACAAAACTGAGTTATTCAGACAGGTAAGTAATATATCAACTAATATTTCAAGTTAAACTTACTACTCCAGATATATACCTTCATTGCAAAAAGTCACTAGAGTCTTAGTTTTTCTGGGGCCATAAGGTGCTGGACTCCCAGATGGCCGATTGCATTTTGTTCCCAGACCTACTGGCTTGAAATTCACAGAGATGAATGTGCGTGTGTGCCCAAAAATCCCAAGAGGAGAATGGAAGAGAAGGGATTGCGGTGTGTCCATCCCCCCTGGGCGGGGGGTGATTTCTCACTTTCGGTCTCTCAGTCTCTGTGTTTCTCCAGCAAGCACACATGCCCTACAGTAAAAATATCTTTAAAAAAAAAAAAAAAGTCTTAACTTCCCTTATAAGTAGGAACTTCAAAAAGTTTGTAGAAAAATGACATTAAAATACAAGTTTACTTTCATGCACTTTTTCATTATACACATTTCTGATGAACTTTTTGAAGACCCCTCATATACTTATTCACTTTTTATTCTATTTTAAGGTGGTACTTAAAATTTAATTATTGCGGGAACCAGCAGTTAGCGTAATGGCTATGTCGCTGGACTCCCACGTAGTCGACCGCGGTTCACGTCCCGGACCTGGTGGCTTAAAACTCATGCCGGGCGCGTGTGCGTATGTGCCCAAGATCCCAAGAGGAGAATGGAGGAGAAGGGACTGTGGTGTGGCCATCCCCCCTGGGGGGTGATTTCTCGCTTTCTGTCTCTATGTCTCTCTCTGTCTGGCGAGCGCACGCGCTATATAACGAAAACCTCTCCAAAAAAAAAATTCAATTATTGCTCTAAAAAGTCACAATCTATTTTTTTTTCAAGCACGTCTGACTGTTTATAAGTTCTTCATGAGAGGAAGGATACCAGAGGTGGTCTGTTGTGTCTATGTTCCAACCTACTAGCTCCGCTCTCCTCTTATCCTGCTCCCAGTTATTCATGGAACTCCACAGTCTTGTCTTCTTCACTGAGGGGTTCTAGTCACTTGGCTTGTGTGCTTCCATCATGCTTCTAGCCCATGTGCACTTCAGCTAGAGCGACACTCACTCCCCCCCAACACGCACGCACGGGGGCAGGGAGAGGGGAGCAGAGAGGTCCTGTGCCACCCCTGGCCCTGGGTGCTATTCTCTACACTTGGGCACAAACTATGCAGGAAGGGGCCTGCCTGAAAGAGAGACCTGAGGCTGTCTGGCTATGTTAGTCACCCTTTGAGTAGTAGCCTGTCTCAGTCAAGTGGTTCATAAATCCTGAAAACCTCAGCTCAAACGCCATGTCCTCCAGTCAGTGAACAGAAGAGACATTTTGATCTCCATCGGTCAGTTTCCTGTGCCTGCCTTCTCAAGAAGAAAGTATCGCTGCTATTGGAGACACCCCGAACCCCCAAAATCAGATTGGTAACTCCTACATTTATATGTAGGGTGATTCACACAGAAAGAGGATATGAAGTGATGTAACAATATTTAAACCCATTACTACTGATGAGAAACCTAATTACTAAGTGTTGAATACAGTATAATTCCCAAGACAAACAAATGAGTCATTTTGCTCACTTAAACCCGCCTACAGTTGCTGACAAACTACTGCTTTCCAGCACTATGACTGTTTTCACAGATGGCACAAGACCGGTTTGTAACAACTCCTTTATTTGTGGGTATTTTACGACCTGTTTATTGAGAGTTTACTAGGTGCAAGATCATGCTGGGCATTTAACATGCATAATCTCGCTTAATCCTCACAACAACCTGTTATGACTATCCCAATTTACCTATGGGGAGATCAAGGTGTGAATAGTTTAAGTAATCAGGTCATGTGGGAAGTGGCAGAGTGGAAAGGCTGTCCAACTTCAAGACCATGTTTCTAAACAGCAAGCTTTTTGTTGACACTCAGTGTAAGCAGATTTAACTGCATTTGCTCTCACTTCAACTTACATTTCTTTCCTTAGAAACGAATCTATGAATCCTATAAATGCTTAACAATTGTATGCTCTGGTTTCCAGTAGCTTTCCCGTCTCAGCATATGAAACGGTCAATTATTTGTACAAAATGGATATAGATGTTATTTTTAAGAATATAAGAACAATTTATTTGAAATACTCTTCATAATCATAAGCAACCTCCCATGTTAGGCTTTAAATTGAGTATTTTAGGTTAACAGATAATGATTGAGAAACTTCTAAAAACTGGACACAATAATCAGAAAATGGATACGGAAATTAAAACTTCATAATACTTTATGCTTTTGTTTGATATTACATCAACTGCTTTAATGATTAACTTATGATTATCAAGAGGGTTCTGCTGAATCTACCTTAAATTTTTTCTCAAGCTCATCCAGAACTAGATGCATGCAGACTTATATTCATTATAGTAATAGTTTGAATTGAATTTGGTTGAATGGATATTAACCAAAAATGATGCAATTACCACAAATTTATACAGATCAGATAGAAGACAAAGGGAACAGACCGCCCACCCTACAGTAAATAACGAATTCTACAGACAGTTTGGCAAGCCCTATTCTCAACCCCAATGATACTTTCTCTACTCTTTAAATAAAAAAAAATTTTAAATGATACATAAAATAACAAAACTGTGGCCAAAATGACACACAAAGGTAAGGACTAATTGTCGCAGTAAGACCTAAATGTTGCCTAAAAGAACCAAGTACACAGGCATTACAATTGGAGCCATGTTAAGTTTTATTTGGTCCCTGAATGGTTCTTAGGTTCAAACTAGACCACGAAGTCATTAAAAGCCAGCAATCTGTTAACACTGACTACAATATAATAAATCAAAGTGCTCATATCACTCTGGAACTGTCGCTCATTCCATCATTATTTTTAAAAAGTACCTCTAGACTCCAAACACAGTACCATATAATTCTCACAACATACAACTGCTTCCAACATACCTCATCTAACAAATCCTAAGCAACATTACAAATGAGGTCTTCAAAGAGCTCATGGAAAAATGCATTTTATTAAAAAACTGAATTTCAAAAAATCTTTTGCACCTAAACTCCTACTTTAATTCCAATTTTCCATGAACGTTTTGAAGTCCCCTCATATAACTATCTCATTATGCCTATGGGGTTGATATGTATTTCTTACATTCTATTATTGTTAGGCTCATAATGTGTTAGGATGACTTGTACAATGAGTAGAATTTATTGTACATAACAAACATCAAAAGCACTATACATATTCTATAGTCTCATTATGAGACTAGGTGAACTGAGTGGCAACTAAGAGCCTGGCTCATAATTAATAGCTAGCATTTATTCTGCACAGTCTAAATTACCTCATTTAATTTCCTTACATCAAACCTGCAAGGTAGGGATGCCAAGTGGTGGCATAGTGGTACCGCAACGGGACCCACATGGGAAAGGTCCTGGATTCATGCCCTGGGGTCTCCCGGTACATACAAGGTGTTTACAGTACTCACCATCTTGGCTGGCTAAGACTGGGGGTGGATCATGGAATAAAGACTCTGTTGGGGGCGCTTATCTCTCTCTCACTCTCAGAAGAAATAAAGATTTTTTAAAAACACAACTGTGAGGTAGGTATCATTATTGTTCATTAAGCAAATGAGAAAATTGTTAGGTTAATTAACTTGCAAAATCACAGAGCTTTTAAGTTGGAGAAATGGCACTGGATGAAATCCACAGACTCAATTATTTCACAGGTTTTTAAACAAAAAGGAATACCTTAATAAAGCAAAATAGATACTATTTACAATACTAAAAGAATGAGGAGCAAATTCACTACATCACTGCTTTAATGAAGGCAGACAGCATGCACTTAATAAAACTGTTGTGCCAATTCAATTTTAGTGTCATTCTGGAAAGTAAATATAACTTAAGGAAAAACAGACACCTTCACAAATTCTTGACTCTTGCCTTATATAAATACCAAAACATTTCTCGCTGAGTTAGAGAAAAACCAACACTGTAGTATATCATTATCAATAAATAATTATCTAGGACCAATACACAAACCTCCTTCATTTTTGGCATTTTGTTGGTTGCCAGTAGGATAATAAAGGTAATAAAGTTTTCTTAGGTCTACACTGAAATAAAATGTGAAAAAAAAAATGTATCTAGTCATGAATTTACTCAAGAGAGTCTATGAGGGCCAGCACTCATTATCCTCAGGGTCCTGCAGTAAAGGAGAGAACAAGGAGCCAGAGAGACAGCTCAATGCAGCCAGAGAGGCTCCAGACTATCAAGGGGAAGAAAAACCACTCCAACACACCGTGATAAAGACGTTAAGAGAAGTACATGCAATGTTCTGTGAGAACATTAGAGAGGGAGAAACTGACTCTGGCTGGGAAAGTTGGGGAAAACCGCAAAAAAAGGAGGTGATCTTGCACTTGACAAATGAGTTCTACTTGACATCGTAAAACATTTCCTTAGTCTTACAACTAAATTGTACTACCTTCCCTCCAGTTTTCTACTTCATAGGTAGTTTTTTTCTCAATAGTCTGTGTTAATTCCTTCCCGTCTGCTTACGTTTTTTCAATAGATACAGGGCATGTGCACTGGCCAGAGGAATAAAGAGAGAGGGAGAGATAAAGTATCCCCCCAAATGGGGCATAACCATACTGCAAGCCTCTTTTGAATTTTTATTCAAGCCACTGGGCTGAGATTCAAATCCTGGTTGGGCCATGTGAGTTCCAGCAACTTGTACTCAGGGCTTAACCACTGTATGTACTAAAGGGCCAGCTCTTCTTACTCTCTGAATATTAAATTCCCCTGGAATTTATCCTTGGCCCTCATCTCCACCCTTCGTATTTGAAAATTTAACACTTCCTTAGTTCCAAATTGGAACAACTCATAAAGGCCATGATATGTAACAATTAGTCATTTTCCTGAGGCATAAACTTGAATCCTAGACTGTGTGTATGAAAACAAGTCACTTTAGCTAGTGAGTGAGTCCAACTACTCAGCTAGCTTCTTTCTATTAAAGTAGCTTTTTTTTTTCTTTTCTACTCACTATGATAAATGTACCAAATCACATGGTAGGAGTGAAAGAAAAACAAAGCAAAACAAAAAACATAATGGCTTAAAAAGAAAACAACATAATGAGACTTCAAAAAGTTTATGGAGAAACAGAATTAAAGTGTAAGTTTATTTTGGTAGGAAAACACATGAAATCCATGCAGTTTTTTTTTTTCATAGTATACATTTCCTATTAACTTTCTGAAGACTCCTAGAGTACAGGTTTGATACATCTTATCGGAAAAGCTTGGGACCAGAAGTATTTCAGAATGGGGTTTGTTCAGATTTTGGAATATTTGCAGATAATATAACGAGATTCTTGGGAATGGGACCTAAGTCGAAAGGCATAATTTGCTATGTTTCATACATATATCCTGAAGGTTATTCTATATAATATTACTGCACTGCAGCATTTTGACTGCAAACTATTTCTTGAGATCAGGTGTGGAATTGGAACTTGTAGCTTCATGTTGGTGCTCAAAATGTTTCAGATTTTGAAACACTTTGGATTTCAGAATATGCATACACAATCAGTAATAGCTTGGAAGTATTTCTAAACTGAGGGATTTGCTAAGGTAACACAACATATCCTCTCTAGGTATGATCTGCTGAGGTCATAAATGAAAGATTCCATCAGAACAATTATATCTGAATTCTACAGTTACTCAGTAATCAAACAATAAGTCATCAACCTACTGTGGAAAGCAAAACAAAAAACAAACAAACAAAAAAAAATCATGACACACCTACAGGCTAACAAATACCTATTCTGAGAAAAGGGAGTAAGGGTAATTTTATTTTCTTCTTTATACCATTTATTCCCTTCATTATCAATAACAGATATTCATGACTTTTATTATAAAATGTTTTTTAGGAATATTAAGACACATTAGATGACACAAGTTAGAGAACTTTTTTTAACTTTCCTAAAATATTTTTACCTTTTTAATAAAATACTTTGCTCACTGGAAAACAAAAGTTGCTCCCAGTTTTCTTATGAGGTTTTAGATGAAAAGCTATAAAGCAAGTTTTGAAGATAATCATCTACAGTATTCAAATGAATTCTGCCCTATCTCTATGACTACTAAAAATTCTACTTGGAATGCATTGTAGCTAGTCACATTAATGGATAAAGATCATATAAAAAAATCATGAAGACCAGCTTTCCCTTAGAAAAGTAAAATGGATTAAGCTCACCAATACTCATTAATTCAAAATTACTGAACACCACTTATCTACCATGAGTACAAATACGGATAAAACATAGTTCCACAAAAAGATCACAGTCCTCTAAGAGAATGGGACATCTAAGGAAAAAACTGCAAATTATGTAATAAATGCTCACTTAATAAATGACTTTTTTAAATGTTACAGGGAAGCTACTAGGGGAAAATAAAATTAGAAAAAGGTTTTACCTACAAGTCAACATCTGGCTAAAGACTTAAAACAATGGTGGGATTTGGCTAAAGACTTAAAACAATGCTGGGAACTTACCATTTGGACTAGGAAAGCCATGATGCTGTGATGAAAAGCTAGAATTCATAGCAAAAGGTATAACTATTTCCATAACAACTATCTCAATAGTAAAGCCAGCTAGGAAAAACAGGTTTTCAACTTTTATCATCTCTCCTTCACTATCTTTTTTCACAATATCCCACCTGCCACAAATGGATAAACCACCCCTGAAACAGAAGAACATCTAGGAAAATTTCTTAAAATTAGGAATTAGTATGAGGCAGAAATAAAAGCTAAATAAACTTCACACAAATTTAGTAACTAGTATTTAGTACTATGAACATACTGTTAGTACATGGGTATTCACTCATTATGATCTGAATAATGCAGAATGGAATGAGTAAGGAAATAGTAATTATAAGCTTTTCTAATGATGCAAATTATGCTCAAACAGCAATTTTTAAGTTTATTTATTTTCATGAGGCAGGGAAAGAGAGAGTTGGGGAGGGGAAAAAAAAAGCACCCTCAAACAGGGGTCTCAAGCTGTGCTCCTCCCCTCACTCAGCCTGGATCAGAGACCTTAGATCTGGCACTAACACTGCACAGCACTGTGCCATGGCTGCTGGGCTCAACAAGCAAATTTTAAAAACAAATCAGATCACATCCAAATACTTCTCTTTCGATATTAAGAAACACCGGGGCCGGCAGGTGGCATGAAGGTTGAGGACATTGAACTCCCACATGGACGACGGTGGTTTGAGTCCCAGACCTGGTGGCTTGCTTTCTCACTTTCTCTCTCTTGCTCTCACTCTCATTCTGTCCCTCTCTGATCAAATTAAAGATAAATAAAGTTAAATAAAACAATCCTTTAAAAAAAAAAAGTCTTAGGAAGCACCTACAAATCTACCATATGTATTATCTTCCTGATAGTGAATATATTTAAGAAAATTAGCAATAGCCGTATGTAGATTTCCAAAGAAACTTGCACTGTCACATTCAGGATTTTATTAGGTTGTCAGGAAAGTCAAGACATCTTTTCCTGTTTTGCTGTACAAAAATGTGTCATCACTTTCCAGACAACCCAATACAAGACACAATAATCTTAAATACAAATGATGTATGAAAGAAGGGGAAAGAGCAGTCACTAAGCTCCAGGTCTGGGGAATCCAGAAAATTCATAACTAGGTTTCTTTACAGTAACCTACATAACCCCTTCCTGTCCCAATGCCCCACTTCAATTCACCTGGCCAAACACTTAAACACCAAGTTCAATCGAATCCTAAATGAATTTTTTACACAACAAAGAAATTTCAAGAAATCAAAAGAATAAAATCTCTCAGAATACTGAACTTGATGACTTCAGCCAATTTCTACATAAAGCACCACCCTACTCAAAGCAGACTGACTGTAAATTATTTTACTAAAAGATCTGCCACCCATCTCATTGTGGATAACATGTCTTTTTTTTTTTTTTTTTTTTGCCTTACACTTTATAAATAAATAAATAAATAAATAAATATATATATATATATATATATCATTATTATTCATACATCAAATCGCTATACATCATTTAGATTGTGAAGAGACTTTACCCAGCATGACACACACCTCAGTCCAGCCCAGTTGAGACTGAGAACATGTCTTGCATAGCTCCTTAAAATTATAGAATGCATTCATAACAGTAATCTAATATCTTCTTTTACAAGTAAATAGCATGACCAACTTCACAATGCAGCAAAATGATCAGAAATTACATAGATGTCCATCAATTCAGCTATTAAAAATCATAAAGCAAAATTATATGTACTAATTTGGATTAATCTCCAAGATACACTGTAAGCTGAAAAGAAAAAGAAAGAAAAAACCACAAGGAACAGTTGAAAACAGTGTTATAAACTGCTGGAGGTTAGAGAATCACATATACACACACAGTTAATAATGGCAGTGATGGTGCTAGGAAAGTTAAAAGTAGGTGGCTGACAGAGAGTGGTTCAGAATCATCTTTCTGCACGTGGATACACAGTTTTTCCTGCACCATTTGCTAAAGAGGTTTTCCTTTTCCCACTGGATTGAATGGTACCCTTTGTCAAAGGTCAGTTGGCTGTATGTTTTGGGGTTTATTTCTGGGGTCTCTACTCTGTTCCATTGGTCCTCATGTCTGTTTCTGTGCCAATACCATGCTGTTTTGATTATCACAGCTTTGGAATATATTTTGGGGTCAGGGAGTGAGATCTTACCCACTCTGCTCTTCTACTCTTGGCTTTGGCAATACAAGATCTTTTATGATTCCAGAAAAATTCTATGATTATCTTTTCTAGATCTGTGAAGAATGTCTCTTGTAATTCTATAGGGACTGCATTAAATACGTAGAAGATCTAAACCTAAGACTTCAAACTATAAAGATACTTCAAACTATAAAGATACTGGTAGAAAACACTGAAGAAACTCTGAGAGACACTGGAGTAGGCAAAGACCTCTTAAGCAAAACCCCCAAAGCACAGGCAATAATCCCCAAAATAGACAAGTGGAATTACATCAGATTAAGAAGTTTCTGGACAAAGGAAACCATGTGAATTGACAACACTTAGAATGGGAGAGAATTTTTGTTAACTGTGCCTCAGATAAGGGACTGATAACCAGAATACACAAGGAACTCAAGCAGCTTACCCAGAAGAAAATTATTAACCCAATTAAAAGATGAGAAAATGAGCTGAATAAACAACTCTCTAAGGAAGACATGTGAACAGCCAAAAAGCATATGAAAAAAATGCTCAACATCTCTCATCATAATGGAGATGCAGATCAAAATCACAATGAGATACCACCTAACCCCAGTTGGAATAGCAAAGATTATGGCAAAGATTAAAAATAAATAAATAAATAAATAATAAAGTGATTAAGTGCTGGAGGGGATGTGGTGAAAAGGGAACACTCCTACATTGTTAGTGGGAATGTAAATTGGTCCAGCCACTGTGGAGAACAATATGGAGGTTCCTCAAAGACCTTAAAATACATATACCATATAATCCAGCAATTCCACTCCTGGGTATCTACCCAAAGGACAGGGGAATGCTCTTTCAGAAAAGCGCTTGCACAACTATATTTATTGCAGCATTACTCACAATTGCTAAGACATGGAACCAACCCAAATGTCCGCAACAGAGGAATGGATTAAAAAAGTGTGGCATATATACTCCATGAAATACTATTCAGCCATAAAAAGCAACAAAGCCCTGGAATTTGATAGAAAGTGGACAAATATGGAAGATATGTTCCTGAGTGAAGCAAGTCAGGCTCTGAAAGAGAGACATTGTATGTCTCCACTTAACATATACTGACTGTCTGCACTCTATGGCGGAGACAAAGTCTAGAAGATACAAAAGCATTCAAAATTGTTATGTACACTAGAGACAAAGTGGAAGGGGAGTGTGGGAGGGGAAGAGCATAGGAAAGGAAATTTGAGGGAAAAAATAGAGGGGTAAGACATTTGTGGAACACAGATATGGTTTATTATCTGTTGTTGAGGATATGTATTCTTAACTGGACTGAACTGAGGTGTATATCATGCTAGGTAAAGTCTCTTTAAAATCTAAAGGATGTACAGGGATTGAATGTATATAATAATAATAATAATAATAATAATGAAAACAATTTTTAAATAGATGGCTGTATTTTAAATACTTTTCACCTTTGGTATATCCTGGACTGTTTACATGTATGTGTAACATACATTAAACCTTACCAAATTACAAAATAAAAATTTTTTTTTAATTTTTTTTTAAGAGAGATTTTTGTTATAGGACGTGTGCACTTGACAGAGAGACAAAAAGTGAGAAATCACACCCTGCGGGCGATGGTCACACTGCAATCCCTTCTCCTCTGTCCTCCTCTTGAGATTTTGGGCATGTATAAGTGCCCAGTGTGAATTTCAGGCCGTTAGGTCCAGGACTCAAACTGTGGTCTACCACATGAGTCCAGTACCTTAACCACTACGCCATCTGCTGACTCCACAAATTTTTTTTTTTTTTTTTAGAGAGAGATGTTTGCTACAGGACGTGTGTGCTCACTTGAAAGACAGAAAGCAAGAAATAACCACATAGGGGGATGGCCATACTGCAATCCCTTCCCCTCCAATCTCCTCTTGGGATTTTGGGCATGCATGCACAAGCACCCTGTGTAAATTTCAAGCTGTTGAGTCCAGGACTGAAACTGCAGTCAACCACTTGGGAGTCCACTGCCCTAACTATGACGCCACCTGCTGGCCCCACAAAATAAATTTTTTAACAGTTAGATAAAACATTGGGAGATAAATCCCTCCTGAGGAAAAGACTGAAGATTTACCACCACTCCAACACAGCTCCATGTACACCAGCTACCTTCCCTTGTCTCCCATGCCCTTATTTAGGATGCAAGCCTAAGGTCAACTCAGCTTTTTCTGATAAAATGCCTGCTATCACCTTGTAGCTTTCCTCATTGCTCTCAAAGAAAGAGCAGAATATAAAAGAGAGAAAAACTAGGACCAAGAGTAGAACTACTACTTCTCTTCTGTGACCACCTACCCATCCCCCTGCAATTCCCCACCCTCCCGCCTCCCCCCAAAAAACCCGCAGTGAATACTTTTTCCTGCAGCAGATCATGCAAACAGGAGAAAGTGATGAATAGAAAGAGATTAAGCATTTGTCCCACCTCCCACCAGGCCAGAAACTGCCCTTAACCATGCAAGAATTTGTAAAAGGTTAATCAGAATTTTGCTGAGAATTGCAAAGCTTAAATAAGGGATAATATAAATACTAAAAGCATTACATTTATGATATTAAGGGTAGTGCAGATACTTTAGATAAGTGCAAGCTAAATAACAAAACATACAGGACAATCTGCCTCCTAACAGACACTACAATTTTCTTGATAAAATCACGAACTAGATGAGATTTTTATTGCTAACAAATCTAAGAAGTTATTGTCACTGAACTTTCATTTATTAACTGATTTTTTTTTTAAGAAAGATTTTTGTTAAATGCACTTGCCAGAGAGACAGAAAGCGAGAAATCACTCCCAGCACCCCAGATGGCCATGCCATAATCCCTTCTCCTCCACTCTCCTCTTGGGATTTTGGGCCTGCACGGATAGTCCGCCGTGAGTTTTAAGCCACTGGGTCTGGGACTTGAACGACATTCGAATACATGACAGTCCAGCAACGTAACAACTATGCCATCTGCCAGTCCCAATTTATTAATTTTTAAAAATGTCTTTAAAGGGGGCCGGCAGGTGGCATGGTAGTTAAGTTCAAGTACCAGACCTCTCCCCCACCCCAGTCAAATTAAAATAAATAAATAAATAAATAAATAAATAAATAAATAAAGTTAAATAAAATAATTCTACTTAAAAAATGTCTTTAAGGCCTTTGAGAGGGCATTTTTTCCTTGCATCTTGTATTTTTCATATGATACCTATCTTGCCAACCATACTTTTGCTGAAGACAGTTTTGCCAACAAAGCTTTTCAAGATCATAATTTCCAAGGCTGGTGAGAGATTAATATACACAAAAGACTTCAATAAATTTGCTGACAAACAGACTGAATTGCTATCACTTTTAATGGAATGTTACTTTAGCTGGCCTTTTTTTATTTTTTTAAGAGAGATTTTTGCTAAACGCGTACACTTGCCAGAGAGACAGAAAGACAGAAAGCAAGAAATCACCCCCAAGGGGATGGCCATGCCACAGTCCCTTCTCCATTCTCCTCTCAGGAGAGGTATAAGCCACCTGGTCTGGGACTTGAACCACAATCAACTAAGTGGGAGTCCAGCAACATAACCTTTATGCCATCTGCTGGTCCCATAACTGGCCATTTTTAATACAGTCAATCTAATGGGTCTTTTGGTTTCCAACAGAGTCATCAATACTTGAAAATTTTGCTGACTTCCCACGTGCAATGCTCTTTGCAAGTAAGAAACACTTTCAAGATGAGATACCTGCCCTCAAAATGCTTACCATTTTGCAAGTAAATAAAAGAATCCTTATCATAAGTGATGTGTTCACCACAGGACTTTACCAGCAGTGTGAGAAAGGCAAAAGGAACAACCATAAAACACACTGCACAAGCTACAGGGAACAACTGTTACTGCAAAAATGCAAACTGTTAGTAACAGCAATAGAAGACTAAAGAGCAGTTAATGATTTCATTAACAAGGTCATAATCTAAAGTTAGAACTGAATTTCCGCAAAATCATTCTTTCTTTTTTTCAAAATTATAGTAAGAATCAATTTGGATTTTTCTTCGGCTCACGTTCCTCTTAAAGATCTATGTACATCTAGAAATCAGAAGCTCAGATTGGTCAGCAAGTACATTGGAATGCCAACAGAAACTAAGGTTAATTGCCTTCTTCCTTTTAAACACTATCAACCTCCATCAATCTTTTGGAAAATGTGATTATCTTTATTTATAATATGCTTTAGAAAGAGTTTTCTACTGATTATGTCTGGAATGTGTGTATATCTATAAACACATGCAAACTCTAGCTTTCCCAAAAAGCTACAGTAAACAGTTTTACAACAGCCTCAGTTATGTGCTTAACAAATCAATATTATTTTACAACATTAATCCATAATACCAGTAATTCTTCTGGGTTTATTTAATGTTTCCTCCACATGAATGAGAGACAGAAAGACAGGCACCACCAGCAGGGTCCCCACTCTGCAGTCCACCCCTGGTCTCAGTCAGACTGGATCACAGGCATGCACACACACCCACTGAGCCTAGGAGGTCCTAGGGACCTAGGATCCCTCCAAGGTAGGTCCAGCTGTACCACCGCTGTGCCACCACCTGACCTTGAATACCAGTAATTTTACTCCATTTCTGATTTTGTGCTGTCCAGTTCAACAGAATTCCTAGCACCTTCTCTACCACTTAAGATTGAAATAAATATGGGCAAGTTACAACTGGCATGAGCCAGTTTCCTCACCTAAAAAAAGAACAATGATGACAACGACAGTGTTAGCTACCATTTACTAAATGTAGCAGGTACTGCTCAATGCATGGTACAATGTTCTAAGTATATTTTCCTTTTCTTTCTTTTTTTTTTTTTTTTTTTTTTTTTTGAGAGGTTTTTGCTACAGGGCGCGTGCGCTCGCCAGAAAAGACAGAGACAGAGAGACAGAAAGCGAGAAATCACCCCCCAGGGGGGATGGCCACGCCGCAATCCCTTCTCCTCCGTTCTCCTCTCGGGATCTTGGGCATGCACGCACACGCACTGGCGTGAGTTTAAGCCACCAGGTCCGGGATTCGAACCATGGTCGACTACGTGAAAATCAAGCGACATAGCCATTACGCTAGCTGCTAGTCCCTCTAAGTATATTTTCTCAAGCATGTGGTCATATGTAAACTCAGGCAACCTTATGGAGTAGTCACTATTGTCACTGTCAAATTACGGATGAGGAAAGGGAGCCATGGAAGTTTCCAAATGTCTCACAGAAAGTGACAAGAGCAGGATTTGAATACAAACTCCAGGTCCCATACTCAGAATCAGCTGCCTAACAATTATAAACTATTTCCTGCCCAATTCATAAAAATCCTCGTGAAGAGGACCAGCAGGTGGCATAATGGTTACATCGCTGTACTCCCAGATGGCCAACCATAGTTCGAGTCCAGGACCTGGAGGCTTGAAACTCATGCAGGGCACGTGTGCGTGTGTGCACAAAATCTCAAGAGGAGAATGGAGGAGAAGGGACTGCAGTATGGCCATACCACCGAGGGGGTGATTTCTCGCTTTTTATCTCTCTGTCTCTCCAGCGAGCAAACATGCCCAAAAGCAAAAAAAAAAACTCTCTCTTAAAAAAAAAAAATTCTTGTGAAGATCACATTTAATCAGGTTCAGAAAAGCATTTTAAACCTTGCAAGTGACAAATATAAAGCATTCATTATTATTAAATTCATAAGGACATAATTGATCAAATTTACTGTGGCAATACCTAAGTAAGCAAAAGTTACAACTTGTTTGTTTGGATTTTTGGGTTTTTTTTTGTTTTTTGTGTGTGTTTTTTTGTTTGTTTGTTTTTTGTTTGTTTGTTTTGCCACTGGGCATGTGCATTCACTGGAAAGAGAGAGGGAGAAAGTGAGAAATCACCCACAAGGAGGATGGCCCTTCTCTTCCATTCTCCTCTCAAGAGTTTAGGCATACATGTACACATGCCCGGTGTGATTTTCAAGCCACCAGGCCTGGGACTCGAACCACAGATGGCCATGTGGGAGTCCAGCACCTTAACCACCATGCCATCTGCTGGTCCCGAATTATAACCTTTTTTAAAGTTAAAACAAACAAAAGGAACTATAAAGTTCAACCTCCCACAAACAGTGATCCCTCTCCTCTCTCTAACAACTCTTTCTACGTGTTCACTCAATTTCCCCACTAATGTTTCCAGAGACAAAAACAATCTCACAAACTCCCAAGTCAGCTTGTCCCACCTTCGAATGTTCTGATTATTATTAGAAATGTCTTCCTCTCAGTTCTAAACAAAATTAGGTTTTACCACATGACCAGATTATAAATACAAATCTGACATATTTATGCTGTTCAACACATGACATTTATTAAAGCCCCCTCTGAAATTTGATTCCCAGAATTCAAAATGATACCTCAGAAAAGGTTCGTTGTGAGAACAGCAGCCCTAGTACCTCAGGTGACCTGCACAGAAACATTCATTCTTTTTTTTTTTTTCCCCCCCAGCTGGGAAATCAATTTAATGAATTGCTATTAGCGTATACTAAATTAAAATTTCTCAGTCATCTCTTAGCAGTGTTTTTAATTTCAGTAAAATACTTGATGTTTTAACATTTTTAATTAAATCTTTCTTCATTTTGGTCCATGATTCTAACCTGTCAAGATCTTTTTAAATCTTAAATTTTTTTGTATGTTTTTGTTGTTCTTTATATTTTGCTATAGGATGTGGATGCTCACCAGAAAGAGAGAGAGAAAGTGAAAATAACCCCCTGGGGGGGATGGCCACACTGCAACTTCTTTCCCTCCATTCTCCATTCTCTTATTGGGATTCTGGACACACACACACACACACACACACACACACTCACACTGTTTCTCAAGCTGCTGGGTCCAGACTTGAACCACAGAATCAGCTATGTGAGATCCAGCACCTTAAGTTCCACACCATCTGCGGGCCCCCATAAACCTTAATTTTATAACCTTACTAACTTTTATCATCTTTAGCTGTATCTATCAATTTTGTACCCTCCCCATTCTCTTCATAAATCCGATTGTGTAACTAGGTTTCCATCCTGGCCGCTGAGAAACTGCTGAGTAAACTAAAACCCACGGACATATTGGATAAGACCTTCATTTTGACGGAAATCAATTAATTCATTTTAATATAATTTATCTGTCAAGTATAAAATCTTCACATAACCTATTTCTCAACCATCATTTCTTCATCTAATCTATGGTATGATCATAGAAGACTTTACTAAATACTTTTCTAACACTCAAAACCTATCTCAAACATTCCTTGGGTTGTCTATTTTGAGACACTAACAAAAGCAAGTTGTGTTAGTTGTTTTTATTATACCCAGGAAAGTACCTAAAGATCATTATTTCCTCTTAAATCTGTTCATAAACTATTAATAAGACCAAACTAGAATTCTGATTAGAGTGAGTATGAAGTTCAACAGTTTCTAACTACCACAGTCTATCCATGTTCCTCTTTAGAGTCTAATCTTCTTTATCTTCTCCATGATCGACTACCATTAAAAGATGGTTCAAAAGGGACCAGCAGGTGGCGAACTGGTTAAGACACTGTTAACACCACATGGCCGACCACGGTTCTACCTGGCAGTTTAAAAATCACACAAAGCCCATAGGCATGCATGCCCAAACTCCCAAGAGGAGAAGAGACTGTGACATGATTTCTCACTTTCCTTGTCACTGTCTCTCTGGCAAGCACACGCACCCTATGGAGAAAAAGAAAAAAATACTATTTAAAATTATTCCAAAATAGACAATCTAAGACTATAACTCAACTAATCCTAAAGACTTAATGGGTTTTATTATCTCCAAACTTACCTTGGGCTTAAATTACCTTTCATTTCTGTCCATTCTCTTTTCTGATAAAAGATTAATTCTGCTTTAAAACACACACACAACAAAAACAGACAGAAGCAGAAGAATCTGGGGCTTCGGTGCTTTCTCTGTTGTGTTTATGTTATATGATCTGCTCTGAAGAGAACGTCTACCTGGTCATTAATAATCTTTAAAATCTAAAACATGCCTTTTAAGTGTTTTTTTTTTTTTATCATATTCCACATCATTCCCAGATGTCAGTGTATTTGCAATTGAGGCTTCTAGACACTGTTTTATTTCCTTATGAGTTATAAGCTTTTTCTCCTACCTTTTATTCAAACCCTTTCAAAATGTGAATTCAAATAGCACCCTAAGCAGGTGCATTATTTTATGCATGTTCCTTTACCTTTTGTTCTCACTAGAATAAATAGTCACTATAGATTTTTCTTCTATTAACCCAAGTTTTTAAGTCCATGAATGTAAATCAAGCCCATACTTACTCTAACACATTTTTAATTCACTTTCATAATGATAATAATCATATACCACTAATTGGGTACAGAATTTTCTTCCTTTTTAAGCACAAATTCTAAGAAGTTACCATTGCTTCTACCTTACCAACAAGTACTTCATTATTAGTTAGAATTAGCATGAAAAGAGGTTACCTCCATTGTTCTCACAACCTCCTAAAATACATATTCAACAGTGACAATACAAAATGGACTTATTTGTGAATAAGCTCTGTTGTCAGGCTAACACTGTTGCTGATAAAGGGTGGTTACAAAGGGACCTGCAGATGGCATAATGGCTATGTCGCTGGACTCCTGTGTAGTTGACCGCAGTTCGAGTCCCAGACCTGGTGGCTTAAACTCACACCGGGCGCGTGCGTGTTCATGCGTGCCCAAGATCCCAAGAGAAGCATGGACGAAAGGGATTGTGGCGTAGCCATCCCCCCAGGGTGTGATTTATTACTTCCTATCTGTCTCTCTCAGTCTTTCTGGTGAGCACACACGCCATATAGCAAAAAAAATCTTCTCAGGAAAAAAAAAGAAAGAAAGAAAAAAAAAAAAGGTGGTTACAAATAACAGCAAGATTTCATATCTTGGGCCAACCAAAGGCATGGTGGTTAAGGCAGATGGATCCCACATGGCCAACTGTGCAGTCTGAATCCCAAACCTGTGGCTTGAAAAACACAAGAGGCGAATGTGCGTACTTAAGCAGAATACAGAGAGGAGAATGGAGGAGAAGGAGTTGGGGCATGGCCACACCCCCTGGGGGATGCTTTCTTACTTTCTCTCCCTCTCTGTTGAGTGCAAGTGCCTTTTGGCAAACATTAAAAACAACAACAACAACAAAATCCTCATAGGCTTGAAAGTAAGAAAGTAAATAAATGAGAAAAGAGTGCTTTCAACAAATTAATGATGGAATCTATACGGGGGGAAGAAATAAACCTTGACTTTTATCTCATACAGCACACAGATATTAACTTGAAATAAATCACAGACCTACATATATGAGCAAAAATCATTAAATTTCCCCTTTTTTGGAGAGTTTTTATTTTATTTATTTATTTATTTATTGGGCTATAGGGTGCGTGTGCTTGCCAGAAAGACAGAGACAGAGAGACACGCTACAATCCCTTCTCCTCCATGCTCCTCTCAGGATCTTGGGCACACACGCCCACACGCCTGACATGAGTTTAGGCCACCAGGTCCAGGATTCAAACCGTGGTCAACTACGTGGGAGTCCAGAGACATAGCCATCACGCCAACTGCTGGTCCCAAAAAATCATTAAATTTCTATAAACGTAGATAAAACCTTTTTGTCAGTAGATTAGTCAAAGATCTCTAGTAACTAAAATAGGCACAAACTATCAATATAAAAGAAAAATGGTTAAAAATAGCTAACCAAAATTTAATACCCTTGCTCTTCACAAGATACTTAAGAAAATGAAAGACATGCCACAAACTGGGAGAAAGTATTTGTAAAACATATATTTTATATATATACAAAAAGTTTGTATCCAGAACATAAAGAATCCTTAATAAAAAGAAGACAGCCCAATTTTTTTTAAATGAGAGAAAATTTTGAATAGAAACTTGGCAAAAGAAGATATACTGAATGGCCAATGAATATATAAAAAGATGCTCAGTATCACTAGTCATCAGAGAAATGCAAAATAAAATTAGAATGAGATACCAGGATAGACAAAGTTATGGGCTATGTCATTTTACCACTGTAACCAGTGCCTAGTACAGTGATTCACACCAAGTTGGTGCTCAATAAACTTACTGAATGACTACCTGAATGAAGTAGAATTATCTAATTTAATCCTAATCACAATCCTAGCAACATAGATACCAATGTAGCAATGAGAAGACTGAGACTTAGTAATGTCGGCCTGAGGCCTGAGGTTACACCTCAGGTGGCGGTGCCACCAATCAACTCAGGCTTCTCTGACTTCTCTGACTTCACTTCACTATGTGCTAATGTCTATACATAGTGCAGCAATACTCCCTGAGTCTCCATAATGATTTGTTTAAACTTACTCACCTAGGATCTTAAGTTAGTGGTCAGATCCTCTCATCAGTTCTAAGGACTACTCAAATTATTTCCATGAAATTTTGTTTGATCAAATATTCTTTGAAAAAACAGGGCCAGCTCGGGACTAGCAAGTGACATGGTGGTTACAGGTGCTGGATTCCCACATAGCCGACCACAGTTCAAGTCCTGGACCTGGTGGCTTGCTTTCTCACTTTCCTTCTCTCTCCCTCTGTCTGTCTCTCTCTGATCAAACTGGAAAATATAATAACAATGATAATAAATAAAGTTAAATAAATTAGTTCTTTTTTTAAAAAGAAAAAAGAAATAACCAGGCCAGCTCAACTGTTGTGTTAGTCAAAGATATTTACTAGGCCTAAGGGTACTTCCTGGAATAGGCTTTAATTGGTTACAACTAAAAGTATAGTACATTCCTATTGAATAGGTGTATATTTTTACTAAAGCAAATAATGCAGCATTTGTATATTCATCTTATCTGTGGTGTCACTCCTCTTACATACTACTAACTCTACTGTACTATACTTCCTGCCAAGACTAAACAAAAAGTACTGACCATCATTAGTAAATGCTTTGAATGTGCCTAGAGGCGTGCCATATATATATACACCAATTAAGAAAAAAACAAAGGTTATATTCAGCAATGTGAGACATAATACAATAATTCTATTCACTGGGGAAAAATAAAAACCAGAAGAGGAAAAGCAGAATGAAAGAGCCTTTGAATGACAGTGAACTTAAACAAGTGAGTCAGGATAGTGAGTCATCCTTAAGTGTATGCCACAAAAATGTGAACAGATACTACCATAAGTCCTGAGATGGTAATTGTAATCCTTTTCAAAATAAGGAAATTGTGCTGCTTTATGCTGAATTCCTGTTTTCAATGTGGTCATAGTTTTGCCACATGCATAACAAGTGTTACGTGGTTTTAAGACTAATCCTTGAAATGCTGTCTAGGGGTAGCTAAAGAATGTTAAGAGTAAAACTATTAATAACTGCAACCACAGATTTGGTGAACTTCTATAACATCCTTTAGAGTAGCAATAAGATCAAGAAATGTTTACATTTGGTTTAACACAATTCACCTTTTGAAAAATCAATTTAATATATTCTTACCTTTAAGTAATAACAGATTTACATACTTGTGAGGAAACCCTCCCCAATTTGCCTACTTCTACCAATAATATCACCATGCCAGGCCTTGAATTAAAAAGTCTGACATCATTTTTTTCCAATTATTTACTTCTATTTATTTATTTATTTATTTTTAATTTGCTACAGGGCACAGGTGCTTAAAAGAGAGAGGAGGGCAGCAGGGAATGAGAAAGTAAACCACCAGATCTGGGACTCGAACTGCAGTCAGTAATGTGAGAGTCCAGCTCCTTAACTACCATGCCACCTGCTGGCCCCACTTAGCATCATTTTTAACATTTTAATTTTCCTTTGCCCCTCTACATTTAATTTCTCAGTAATTTATTAATCTTCTTTTCTTAAATTTGCTATAAAGTACATGTGCTCACCAAAGAGAGATGGAGATAGAAAGAGAGAGAAATTTAGAAATCTCCCCCAGAAGGGATAACCATGTCACAATCTATTGTCCTTCACTCTCCTCTCAGGATTTGCGGCACATATGCATATGCATCTGGCATGTTTTTCAAGCCAACAGGTCCAGGACTCAAACCACACAGTCAGCTATATGGGATTCCCCTGCCTTAATCATCACACCAACTGGATACTCCTTCTTAATCTTCTTTTCATCATCCTCTTTTTCATTTGCTCCACTACCTTATTAATCTACCATCATATTTTGGCCACAGAACTATAATATGTGTTGAATGCAAAGAAAAAAAACTGTTTCAAAATTCCCAAATATGGTGTATTGGGATCATCTGTCACAAGTAACTTAACAATAAAAATAACTAAAAATATTTCATTCGTCTTTCTCTATAATAACATTCTTCTCACTAGCTTGAATTTCCATGTTTCCCTGTGTGGGAATTAGAAAGATGGCATTTGGACAAGTATACCAAAAATAACAGACAACCTACTCTTGAGACTATTTGCTCAGGTAAATGTTATCCATTATGCACATCACAACTAAAAAGGCTGAAAACCAATGATCCTTAATATGCTATGGAGACCCATAATTATATCCATTCACTGAACCCTCACTCTGTTCATTAGTATTGGATTTGCTTCAGTACAACTTAAAACAGTAAGGCTAAAAGAAGACAAGATGTTTTCTCTCCAGATGTCTAAGAAATCTAGATATAAGTCATCCAGGTCTGAATGAGGACTTTAGAGCCAACAGGAATCCAGGCTCCTCCCATATTTTATTTTCTCACATCCTTCTTTTTTTTTTGGAGAGGTTTTTGCTATAGGGCGCGTGCACTCGTCAGACAGACAGAGAGAGACATAGAGACAGAAAGCGAGAAATCACCCCCCAGGGGGGATGGTCACGCCGTAATCCCTTCTCCTCCATTCTCCTCTCGGGATCTTGGGCACGCACGCATGTGCGCCTGGCGTGAGTTTTAAGCCACCGGGTCCAGGACGTGAACCATGGTCAACTACGTGGGAGTCCAGCGACATAGCCATTATGCTAACTGCTGGTTCCCCTCTCACAACCTTCTTAATAAGGCTCATCCTTAAAGTCACCTCAAGGTCCAAAGATGATTGCTGGATCTCTGATCATCACGGTTGTATTACAGATGGTAGAAACCAAGAAGATGGGTGGCAGAGAAGGCAGTGTACAACATGGGGGGTGGGGAGGAGTAACAATGTTGCCCCAAATTAAATACTGCTGAGAGGCAGAAAACTCAAGAGCTGTCACGGTTTCACACTGCTCAGAGACAAAAACTGGAGTTCATGGCATAGGGCATAAGGCTAGAAATGAGAGGCCAAGATCCCACAGAGAAAGAAAATAAGTAGAAACCTGCCCAGAATCTCAGCCCTTTGACCCCTCAACACATTTGCCCATTCAAACGAAGGCAGCACAGACTGAGAGAGGTCAGGCAGAGAGAAACGAGTTAAAAAGCTAACCAAGCTTTTGGCAATCTCACAGTCCTGAGAAAATAAAAACTGGACTTTAGGAAGCAAAAATCTGGTAAGTACCCCGGACTTTCAGTGAGGTCCCGAATGTACTCTAGGATTAGTGGAGGACTACAAATAAGTGAGACCTTATAAATACAGACTTGCAACAGCTCAGACATGACTGGACTACATTATTTTGCCTAGTCTCTAGTTGCCTGCCAGGAGCTAAGAGCTCATCCAAAACCTATACACATTTTTCACAAGTACTATTTGCCATTCATTCAATCAAAAACTACCAAGCATATGAAAAAATAATAAAGGGAAAGAAAGAAAAAAAACAAATTTATAATGTAAAACTTTTGTTTTTAAGAATCACGGAAAAATTCTAGAACTGGGTTGGCCCCATAGCCTAAAGGGAACTTGATCCCACATTGCCAAACATAGTTCAAATTCTGCCCAGTGGCTTGATAAAAACATGCCAAGCACATGTACAAGCGTGCACCAAATCCTGACAAGATAGAAAAATGGAGAAGGGATTATGTCCTGACTATGCCCCATGAGGGAGGAGGGTAGTTCTCCTTACCTCTCTCTCTGTTTCTCTCTGGCAAGCACATGCACTCTCTAGTGATTAAAATAATAACAATAATAATAATAACAGTAGTAATAATAAAAATTCTAGGATGGAAATCAAAGTTTGACAGACAGGCTCAACAGTAAATTAGACACTTCTGAAAAGAGGATTAAAGATCTAGAAGATAAAAGAGTAGGAAACATATAAACTGAAACAAGAATAAAGAGGATGGAAAACATACCAAAGAGCATAGGGGAAGGGCCAGATAGTGGCACAGTGGTAAAATGTGATGCTCTAGGAGACTGAACCACATTGGAGGGCTCCAGGTTAAACTCTCTGAGTTACACGGCACACACATGCCCAGAACCCAAGATTAGCTGAGACCCACCTCGGAGTGAATTGCAGTTATCTAGACACAGCCTAGGGTTTTTGTCTCTCTCTGGAGATAAATGTTTTAAAACAAGTATTGGAAATATATGAGACAAAAAAATTATCTAAATGCATATTAATAATTGGAGTCTTAGGGTAGAAGATGGTACGGAAGCAGTTTTTGAAAAGCTCAAAAGCATCAATGGTAACTCACAGGTTCAAAGGACACAACAAACCTTGAGCAGGGTAAACACTAAGAAAATACACCTGAATGTATCAAAGTAAAACATCCAAAAAGACAAGGAAGAAATCTTAAAAAACAGTCAAAAAAAGGAAAAAAGATAACCTTCAGATGAGCAGCAATTAAGACTAATGGCAAATTTTGAAACAGAAGCTATGAAAGTCAGAGGACAAATACACTTGAGATGCTGGAATAACCAGCAACCAAAATTTCAAGAAAAATTTAAGACATTCTTCAAAATTCAACACAAAAATGAAGTCATTTTTATACAAACGACAACTGAGATACTTAATGGTCATCATACATACACTAAAATAACAAAGGGAGAACTTCACGCAGTCCTGATAGGTGAACAGACATTAAGGAAAAGAGAAATGAAATAGATAAAAATATAGATTATTAAATATATGGGGATTAAAATGCATGTAGAATAAAAACACAGACCAACAATAACCCTAAAGGCAGACAGGGTATTGTTAGTATAGTTAACTTCTTTAAGGTTCTTAGATTTTCCTAGGAAATGTATTATCAGCACTAATTAATTATATATTTGACTGAGTCAAGGATGAATAATGTGATCTATGGTAACCCTAAAGCATAGCAAAAGAACTTATAACTAACTAGCTAGTATGAGAATAAGAGAAAAGTATTCAAATAGTATAAAAGATCGCAAGAAAGGACAGAGTTAGGGGGAAAAAAATGTAAACAGATAGACAGAAATAGTCAGATCTAGATGGACCTAAACTCAACAGTAGCATATGTAAACAAAGTTACTACACCAATTAAAAGACACAAGTAAACAGATTAAATGTAAAAATATAGACATACATTACTTAAAACAAAGTTATCTTAAATATAAGTACATTGAAGCTTTGAAAGTAAAATCATAGAAAAGATATATCATGCAAACATGAAGCAAATCAAGTTGCAGATTTAAATATGAATCATTACTAGAGATAAATAAAAATATTACATTAGCAACAAACAAATAAATCAATTCTTGAGAAAATATGAACCAAATAACATAGTTTCAAAATATAAAGTGAAAATTTTCAAAAGGAAAGAAAAATAAATTAACACCATGGTGAAAAACTATAATGAACAGAGAGGTCAGTGAGAGCCTTACATCTGTACCAACAAATCAATCACATTCAGGTCTATCAATTTGGACCCCAATTTCAAGTGCACCAGCCAACTGAGGACCTTAAATTTTATATTTTTGCCATGGAAAGATGAAAAGCCAACTGGTTACTTTCCTTTGGGTCATAGAACCAGAAGATTTTAGAAAAATTCTTAAATATATACGTAACTTCATATCCTCAAAAGAATTTTTTAAAGAATTATTTAATTTCATTTATCATTATTATGATTATTTTTAATTTGCTACAGGCCACGCATGCTTACTAGAGAGAGAGAGAGAGAGAGAGAGAGAGAAAGAAAGTGAGAAAGCAAGCCACCAGGTCCAGGACTCAGACTGCAGTCCGCCATGTGGGAGTCCAGCGCCTTAACCACCATAACACCTGCTGGCCCTCAAAAGATTTGTTAACAGATTACTAAATCCTAAAGCATACCACTCATTATCAATTATGGATATCATTAATTATCCATCAGCTTAACTTTGGTAGATATTTTATTTTCTTTCTATCCTAAAATTCTTGCATGCTTATTGTCGCCATGTTCACACAGGTCAGTTATCCATTCGCAACTGCACTCAGCATATAGTAGAAAAACATACATGGAAATAGAAAAAAATGACCTCACACATGTAAAGAGATTTAGAATGACGACTAGAGGCTGGGAAATATGGTGAGGGGAGGCTGACAGAGGGATGCTGGCTAACAGAAACAAAAGTACAGATAAATAAGACCAACAAGGGACCAGCAGATGGCATAATGGTTATGTCACTGGACTCCCACGCAGTTGACCATGACTCAAGTTCTGGACCCAGTGGCCTGAAGCTCACACCAGGCACATGTGCATGCATGTCCAAAATCCTGAGAGAAGACTAGAAAAGGGATTGCAGCATAGTAATCCCCTTTGTGGGGGAGGGCAGGGGTTGATTTCTTGCTTTCTGTCTCTCTCTGCCTCTCTGGTGAGCGCAAGCACCCTATAGTAAAAAGATCTCTCTTCAATAAATAAATAAATAAATAACAGCAACAATATTCAGCATTATAAAACACAGCAGAGAAAATGTGGTTAACTTACTGTGTATCTCACAGTAGCTTAAAAGGGACGGGGGGGGGGGGGGGGGATTTTGAATGTTATCAACACAAAGTAATGACGAATGGTTAAGATGATGGATATACTAAGTGCCTGCCTAATTTAATCATTACTCATATTCATGTGCTAAAAACACTATGTTGCACTCCCGCAAATATGTGTAATTATTATGTATTAATAATAATTTTTAAAAAACTGAAAAATATGTATCAGAGAAAGCTTGACCCCCATCTACTGAAAGCTGGACAACTTTAAGTAGGAAGGATTAAAGAATGGTCACAAAAAGAAACACATGGAATCTAACACTGCAAAGTCAGCAAGCATGATGCTCAATATTTAACAGTACCTTTCTATGATATCACAGCAACTATAGATAGATGGAAAAGATTACATATTTCTCTAAAAATATTATATTTAGCACATGAATTTAAAGCAATGCCAATAACATTACAATTCAAATAAGACATCAGGTTCTCACTGCATGGCTATCCTTCAGCCTCAGGTTTCCAGCTGGGGGTCACAGGGAGGCGACACTAGGACCCACTATTTTTTAAACAGGGTCTCACTAACTATGTTGCCCAGGCCAGCCTCAAACTCACAATTTTGCCTCAGCCTCCCAAGTTGCTGGAATTAACAGGCACACATCACCACTCTCGACTTTAAGGTTATACCAGGAATCAAACCCAGGCCTTCTGTGTAATCTCAGCCTGCAGAACACAGTATTTTAGGAGCATGCATCACCATGCCTGAGCCAAAACCAAATTTTAAATTGGAGTATCTCCCATAGTAAATTGGAGTCATAGGGCTGAAAGGCTGACTAGAGTGGAATGAAAAATAAAATGGAATTGGAAATAGTATAGACAACTCTTTGGTGGAACTTCACTGCAAAAGAGAGAACAGAAATGGAATAATTCCTAGCAAGAGTAGTAGGGTCAAAATGAAGTATTTTTTCATTTTATGGGAGAAATAAGAGCATGCTGTATAGTGATGGAAATGATTCAATAGAGGAGGAAAACTGATGACACAGAGAAAGAAGAGAGAGAAGAGCAAGCAGTGTTCTTAGTGAATGAGAGAACAGAGAATTCCACATACACAGGGAGGGGCTGGCATTACACAGGATCAGACACAGGTCCTCTGCAGTAGGAACAGGCAGAGAACATGAGTTCAGTTGATGTGATGCAGGTAGCTGTGACAGTGTCAGTATGTTAGTTCCACTAGAGCAATTAGCTTCAAGTTTCTCAGTAAATATGCAAGGTAATCAGCCAAGAATGAATGTAGGGAAGAGACACTGAAGATTTAAGAAAAAAGAGCCAGTCCTATAGCATAGTGATTAAGGGAGCAAGATACCACATGGCTGACTGTGGTTTGAATCCAGAACTGGGGGATTGAGAAATGTATTAGGCACACATATGTGCATACCCCAAATCCCAATAGGATGGAAAATTAGAAGAATGGGATTGCAGCATGACCATACTCCATTGGAGGCTGATTTTTCCCTCTTTCCCTCCATCACCCTTTCTCTGTCTCTTTGTCTCTGGTGAGTACATGTGCCCTTTAAAAAGAAAAAAGATTTAAGAAAAAGGGAAAACTGAAATAGCCATCTAAATGAACTAAATATGGTAATATAGTATGACTGATATATACAATCTTGAATTTAAAAGATTAAACTAGTCACCAGGTTGCAGAGAAATCCCCAGTCACATTCGGCTACGTAAGTATAAAGTAAGTGTAAAGTTGGCAAAAGCCTACTGAGAACTGACAGGTGGTTTAGCTACCAAAATATCTTTGAAGCCCTGGCCCTTTCCCTTCTTTCACCAATGGACTAAATTTCATTTTGCAAGTATATGTACTAATGCCCATGGGAAGACATCATAAAATCCATAACACCATCATCCCAGGGTCATCATTCTACAGCAATATTCCTATGGTATGTCTCCTTTACTGACAACATTCTTCAAGTCTTCTCTCCTTGTCTTTCTTCCCTGTCTTTGACAAGTTCTCCAATGAGTGATTCCACCCATTCCTAAAATGGTAAATCCTAATATCTATGTCTCCCCATCCCTATATTTCCTGAATGCTAAACTCTTTATCATTCTATTTTCTGCCAATATACCTGGCCAATATACCTATAGGATAAATCCCAATGTGCCCTAAATAACCCTCAACAATCTGATCCCAGGATGTGGTTGTAGAATTCTAAATATATCTCCTGCCACTCTGATCCATGGATGTCATAGTCAAACCATGTTATATTTCTTCAAACATATCTGGCCATCTTAACATCTCTATGCCTCTACAGGTAAATGCTTCTATTTATCTTGTTAAGTTTATACTGGGTTGTTGGAAAAGTCATGATGTATTTTTCTGTTTTTCTATGCAAAAATGGGTCATGACTTTTCTGATAACCCAATATAAGTGGTATTTTTTTTTCTAACAGAGGTTTTTTGCTATAGGGCACATGTGCTTGCCAGAAAGACAGGGAGAGACAAAGGGAGAAGTCACCCTCAGGGAGAGATGGCCATGCTACAATCCCTTCTTCTCCATTCTCTTCTCGGGATTTTGGGCATGCATGCACATGCGCCCAGAGTGAGTTTCAAGCCACCAGGTGTGGGACTCAAACTGCAGTGGACCATGTGGGAGTCCAGCACCTCAACCACTATGGCACCTGCTGGCCCCATAAACTGTATTTTTTAATCCTAATCAAAGTGAAGGGCCAGCCAGGTGACATGGTGGTTAAGATGGCTAGATCCTACATGGCCAACTACACAGTTTGAGTCCCAGATCCAGTGACTTGAAAAATACGCCAGGCACATTTGCGTCCCCAAAACTCCAAGAGGGGAAGGGAGAAGAGATTGTGACAAGGCCATCCTTCCTAAGAGGTGATTTCTCTCTTTCTGTCTGTCTGTCTCTGTCTCTGTCTCTCTCTGGCAAGCACAGATATCCTCAAGCACAACTAATCAAAGTGAAAATAATATCATACTGAAGTTACATATAAATATCTACAAAATTTAAGCAGAGCCACTCCTCCTTGGTTACAATCATAGACCAAATACCGGAGTATTTTTTGCCTGGAGGTTTTTTAAAATGTCCAACAAACCACAGTTTATTTTGCTTGATAATTGACAGATGCTTGATCATTGCCTAGATGAAATTTTCAGATCAAATGCTAAGGTTATTTTGTTTTTTAAAAAAAATCTTTTGAAAAACATCATTAAAAAGCAATAAAATTATTAAGTCAAGTTTGGTTATATACTTCTATAATCATGACAGTACAATTTTCAAATTATTGGAAATAAAAGACTGATAAATTCTTTTTTTTTTTTTTTTTGGAGAGGTTTTTGCTATAGGGCGCGTGCGCTTACCAGACAGACAGAGAGAAAGGGAGAAATCACCCCCCAGGGGGAATGGCCACGCCACAATCCCTTCTCCTCCATTCTCCTCTTGGGATCTTGGGCACACACGCACATGCGCCCGGCATGAGTTTTAAGTCACAGGGTCCAGAACTCGAACCACGGTCGACTACGTGGGAGTCCAGCAACATAGCCATTACGCTAACTACTGGTCCCAAGACTGATAAACTTTTTTAAGCTAAAGGTCCAAAGGCAATAGAGAATGAGGCAAGGCCTCTTAAGAAAACACATGTACATACGTGTACACATGTCCCTAGGTACTATGTATGCAGTACGTACAATACATATACACAGTAGTTTCTCAGAGTTTCTGAATATTATAAATAAATGGGAAAACTGGAACTCCGAAATGTCATAAAAAATGAGAATATAACCTTGCTGCTCATTTAAGTACAGTAGCAACTTTAAGGTCATTTTCCCAACCATTCAGTAATCGAGCATTCAAATGTACACATAGTGCACCCCAAACATTATAGTAAGGTAGTAAACTTGGGGAGTTATAACCACTTGGGAGTAGTATCAATTCTAGTAGCACCAAGTTTTTTTTTTTTTATTTTTATTTTTTGAGAGGTTTTTTCGCTATAGGGCGCGTGCGCTCGCCAGACAGACAGAGAGAGACATAGAGACAGAAAGCGAGAAATCACCCCCCCCCAGGGGGGATGGTCACGCCGCAATCCCTTCTCCTCCATTCTCCCCTCGGGATCTTGGGCACGCACACGTGCCCAGCGTGAGTTCAAAGCCGCCGGGTCCGGGACGCGAACCGCAGTCGACTACGTGGGAGTCCAGCGACATAGCCATTACGCTAACTGCTGGTTCCCTAGTAGCACCAAGTTTTGACCTTTATTGTTGTAATTTAACATTTATGGAACTCTAAACATATGCATATCCTAGAAGTAGCATTATATTACAATAACATGTGGAAAACAATATATGGAGCCCAAACGGCTTTGCTTGAACAATCAAAAAGGACAATCCAACCCTTGCTCCAACATCTTATAGGCATAACTTACAATAAAATAATTACGGAGACAGAGGACTGCTTTCAAATATACAGGGAAGGGAGGAGTCCCATTTTGCTCCAATCATGCATCAGTGTCATTATGGTACTGGCTCTACCACTTACGAGTTCTTTGATCCTAACCTTTCTTTGACTCATTTTCCTTGTTAGCAAAGTTGGGATGCCACTATACCACACCAGGCTGTTTTGAGTGTTTTGGACCAAATCTATAAAGCAAGTAGTATTTGCACATGGAAAGGAGACTGGAATGATGGACTATAAAAAAAGTAATATGGGTCTTCTCTGAACAAGGAGATTAGGATGATTAAAAAAAAAAAAAAAAAAAAAAAAAAATCTTCTCCTGATGGGCTCGCCCATGGCCTGGTAGTCACATAAACTGGATCTTACATGGCTAACAGTGCCATTCCATGCCAGAGCCAGCAGCTTGACAAACATGAGGGTTCATGTGCATGCATGCTCAAAATCTCTAAAGAAGGGAGAGATGGAAAAGAAGGGATTGTGGCATGATCATTCCCCATGGAGTGGGGGTGAGGGGGTGCTTTCTTGCTTTCCCTCTCTCCCTGTCTTTCTCCAGCAAGCCTGTGTGCACTCCAGCAAATTAAAAAAAAAAAAAAAAAAAAAAAAAAAGGAAAAATATCCTCTCTGTGTTCTATGCTGACCACATGTTCAGACAGAAGACAGTACTTCTAAAAAAAACTAAATTTAAAAAAATTAAAAATTGAAGGCCAGCAGGTGGCTTATTGGTTAAGGCACTGAATTTCTACATGGTTGACCAAGGTTCAAGTCCCAGACCTGGTAGCTTGAAAAATCACACCAGGCACACGTACACGCGTACGTGCCCAATATGCCAAGAGGAGAATGGAAGAAAAGGGATTATGCTATGGCTATCCCTCCTGGGGAGTGATTTCTTACTTTCCCTCTCACTGTCTCTCTCTGTTGCTCTCCAGAGAGCACACATGCCCTATCAAAAAAGCTTTAAAAAATATTTAAATTATCTTGCTTTGTTAGGAATAGAAGCACTGCACATTATGCAAATCTCAATTTCCCTTTATCTCTATAGTAATAGTGATTGAGTACTCCTCTGTGCTGGATATATTACATAAACTAAATCTACTTGAGGCTCACAGTAATCTCTGGATGTGGCATCTAGGCGGTTATAAAACATGGACAGGTGTAAAGCAAATAAACTTCAAATATAAGAAAGCTGAGGATCCAAAAGATCACAGCTAGTACCTGACAGTGCCAGGATTCAAACTCCAGTCTAACATCTAACTTGTATGCTCTAGACACTACGTTATACAGGGTTCAGTACCTGCTAATCAGTAAAAGCAAGAATCACCTTACCATTAAGGAGCAGAAAGAAAATGCAAATAGTTTAAGGCTTCAGAAGTTTTTTTATATAATGCTTCCCTAAAACACCCCCCTCCTTTTCCGTAGTACTGTAATAACCTTTTCTAAAAGAGGAAGTGACACTGTTGTGTTTTCTGTCTTTAAAAGATTCCTAAGTTTAGCCACAGTTCACTTATCGAGCCATCTCAAATAACTAAACCCAGCTGAGATTCCAGAGTAAATAAAGGGGAAAAGAGGTCTCCAAATAGTTTCTTTTTTAATGTACCAAAACAACGATAAATTAAAATTCTTCAAGTTACCTATAAACAAGTCTCAATTAATTTATTCTGTTCTTATTCAGAACAATTTTTAGACACAGTTAAACTCGGGGTGACAATTGCTTCATTCCCAAGTCAAAGAAAACAAGATGCAGAAAATAAGAAATTACAGAGAGATACGCTGGTCATGTTCAAGAAATAACTGCTTCCTAAAAGAGTCAGAAATTTTTTTAAAAAAATTAAAAGCATTTAATCTAAATCTATTTGAATATACTTATGGAGTCTTGACTAACTCATTAGGTCCTAAGTTACTAAGAAAAAACATTTAATATACTCTGTCATAAGATGGTAAAACAAAATGGTTCACTTATAAGTTTGTGCTTCAAGCATACAAAAAAAAATCCACATTGTTGAACATCTCACTTCCTAATTGAACAGTTAATACACACTTGTAAAATATTAAGCAATATAGAAATGCATAAAGAAAAGTGGAGTCCACAAATGCCCTTCTAAAGCTACCCCCCAGTATTAACTGGGTTTTGGTGTGTTTCCACAGTCTTTCTCCTCTACATATTTCAGTTTCTCCTCTACATATTCCAGATAGACTTAATCATACCATATCTCACACACATGCACACTCACATGCACACACACAAGAACATACACAAACACATACATGTGCGTGGAAGGGCAGGCAATAGAACCATACTATGCATGTTCTGCAATTTTTTTCCTTCTTGAATATATTTCATGGGATATTTTCCAGATCTGTTCAAATAAAGTTTATTCTTTAGAATGGTTGGCTATACTATACTACATAGAAATATCAGACATATCACGATATCTTTTTTTTTTTAAAGAGATTTTTGTGGGGCCAGCAGGTGGCATGGTGGTTAAGGGTGCTGGGCTCCCATATGACTGACCATGGTTCGAGTCCCAGACCTGGAACTTGCTTTCTCACTTTCTCTCTCTTTCTCTCTCACTCTGTCCCTCTCTGGTCAAATTAAAATAAATAAATAAATCTCAATAAAAATAATTATTTAAGAAAAAGAGAGAGAGAGAGAGGTTTTTTGCTAGAGGGAGCATGCACTCTACAGTGAGACAGAAAGTGAGAAATCACCCCCCAGGGGGGATGGCCATGCCCCAATCCCTTCTCCTCCATTCTCCTCTCAGGATTTTGGGCAAACACACACATGCACTTGGCATGAGTTTCAAGACTAGGTCCAGGATTCAAACCATGGTTGGCCATGTGGAAGCCCAGTAACATAGCCAATATGTTATCTGCTGGTCCCCATATCATATCTTAATCTTTCTTCTACTGATGGTTTCTAGTGGTTTGATAGTACATAAACAATGCTACATTAAAGATCTTTGTGCACATATACAGGAATCGTATTTCTAGAAACTACTGAGTCACAGATTAGAACTGATGCTCAGATGAATACAACTTTAAATTCTGGTAAAGAATGCCAAATTGCCCTTCAAAAGAATATTCTTATTTGTTCTCTTGCTAACAATAAATGAGCAAGACCCTCTATCATCACTCTGGACATTATATTTTTAAGTCATCCAGTCTTAGGCAAACAATATTCATGGCTGTATTTGCATGATCAGACAAACATTACTAGTTCCTGTATAACACTCCCTTTTCCTCATTGGGAAGAGTCATGCCATGATTCCTTGTCCTCCATTTCATCAGGATCTGGGGCATGCACATGCATGTGCTTGGTGTGATTCTCAAGCTGCTGGGTCCAGAACTCAAACCACACAGTCAGCCACATGGGATCGAGCTGCCTTAACCACTAGGCTGTGGAGCCAGCCCAGACCCTGTCTTTAAAAAAGAAGGAAAAAAAAAAAAAAAAAAAAAAAAAAAAAAAAAAAAAACAAGGAAAGAAAGAGAAAAAATGTTTCCTCAACCCCCTTGCAGCCCCTTGAAGTGATGTGACATAGCTCTGGCTGATGGCTTAGGGTAAAGCTTTTGCCTTCCTTTTACAGGGAACACCTCTTTTGGATTTCTGCCTCTTTTTCTTCTGGCCTGGCTCTTGGACCTAAGGATGGAGAGATAGAACAGCTATCTTATAACCATGAGGGCAAAGAGAAAAATGTGAGAAGAGCTGGGTCACTCAGGTACTACTTGGCCACTGTAACGGCCTTATTGGTCCACTCCCCTAGGTTTTCTAGCCACTCACCCAGATTTTAATTTATCTACGTCTAAATGTAATTCTAACCCTAACCAGTTCGCTGAATAAAATGACATTTAATATCTTTTCATGTGTTACCAGCCATTTGTACTTCTATAACTTGTCTGGTGTATTTGTCAAATGTTTATTTAGTTGTCTCTTGGTCTAGAAACATGGAACTCTATAGAGCATAAAATCATGTGAAATGAGTAATTTTTCAGTGTTCCAGTTTTATGGGGCATTAGTAAAATAAGTTTTGGAAAAATAGCTATATTTGGTCTTTTGGTAGTTCCTTGAAAACCTAGACATCCACTTACTATATTCATTGGTCACATTCTTGCTTATTTGTCCCAGATAAATGAAGATTTATTTTCCACACAGAAACTGTATACTGGCCCAGCTGCCCTGGTGGAAAGTAACACACACTTGGCAGTGCTGGAAGCTGTATGACCACCATGGTTCAGATTCTGGCTTGGCCTGGAAATCATGCTGGTGTGTGCGCACGCCCAGAGTCCCGAGGAGCTAGAACGCTGGGTAAAGGAAATCATGGCGTGATGAGACCAGCCAAGGGTGCTTCTCTCTACCCTCTCTCCACTTTTCCCTCCCCTTCTTTGTCCTTCTCCCTCTCTCACATGTGCATGCACGAACTCTGTCAAAAGGAAAAAAAAAAAAAAAAGAAAAGCCTGTACCACCTGTAAGTTTTATCTGTAATAGTGAAAAACTTGAAGCAAGCCAAGTATCCTTCAGTGGATGAACAGTTAAACACATTCTCCTATATCCACACAATGTAATACAACTCAGCAATAAAAAGAAACAACTGATACAAGAAACAATTTGCAGGGATACTGAGTTTAGAAAGTCCATCTCCGAAGGTAACATATGATGACAAAATTATAGAGGAAAACAAATTAGTGGCTGCAGGTGGTTAGGGAAGGGCAGGCTGGGTGAGAGGACTGGCTGTGACTACAAAGGGATAGAATTAGGGAAGTCTGTAGTGTCCTAGATCCCACAGGGCTGACTGCGCAGTTTGAATCCTGGCCCTGGCAGCTTGGAAAATCATGCTGAGCACAGGTGCCTGCATGTCCCAAATCCTGATAGGATGGGGAGGTGGAAGAGAAGGAACTGGGTGTGACAATGCCCAACTGGGAGGGTGCTTTCTCCATCTCCCTCTCTGTCCCTCTGTCTGTCTCTGCCAAGCACATGTGTCCTCGGGAAAAAAATTTTTTTTAATCTACATGAGATAAAACTGCACAGAACTATATACAACTGCATATAAAACTGGTGAAATCTGAATAAATTCTAGATTGTACCAAAATCAAAATTTTGGTTTTAAAATAGTAGGTCATTGGGAAAGTCATGAGGTATTTTTCTGTTTTCTATGTTTTTCTATGCAAAAATGCATCATGACTTTTGCAACTACCCAATATAATTTAAGATATGTAAAAAAGTTACCATTTGAGGAAACTGGGTAAAATGGGACCTCTCTGTACTGTTTTTCAACTACCCATGAATCTATATTATCTCAAAATAAAACATTTTATTAAATAGTTGGCCAAGACCAACAGATGGTGTAGTAGGTTAAGATGCTGGACTCCCACATGGCTGGCCACAGTTTAAATCCCGAAACCAGTGGCTTCATACCAGATGCGTGTAGGTGCATGTTCTGAATTCCAAAAGAAGACTGGAGAAGAAGGGAGGGATTGCAGTGTGGTCATCTCCCTTAGGGGATTATTTCTCACTTTCCCCCTCACTGACTTGCTCTGTCTCTCTCCAGGGAGTGCAGACACCCCATTAGGGAAAAAAAAAAACCTAAAAAAGGGACCAGCAGAAAGCATAATTGCTACGTTGCTGGACTTCCATGTAATCAACCTTGGTTCTAGACCCACACCCAGTGGCTTAAACCTCTTGCCAGGCCCATGTACATGAATGCCCAAGATCCTAACAAGAGAATGGAGAAGGGATTGCAGCATGGCCATCCCCCCGGGAGACAGGGGTGATGTCTAGCTTTCTTTCTCTCTCTGTCTCTCTGGAGAGCACAAGTGCCCTAAAGCAAAAATCTCTATACAAAAATTAAAAAGGCATAAATACATAGTTGGCCAGTCACAGTGGCACAGAGGCAGTGCAATACTCTGTGATGCTGAGGCCACATGGGAAGGTCTCGAGTTCACCTCCCAAGGTCTTGTGGTACACTCTGAGGTCAGGGAAGCATGCCCATAATTCTGGCTGGCTGAAGTGGAACAATGTTGTGAACACCCTGTTGGCAGTACCTGTCTCTCAATTAAGACGGAAAGAAGGGAAGAGAAAGGGGACAGAGAGGGAGCTAAGAAAGAAAGGAGGAAAGGAAAAAAGGATGAGGAAAAGAAGAAAAGAGGAAAGAAAGAAACAAGTGAAACATAAGTAGGTGATGCTATTTTTTAAACTCCATAATTAATATACCATCCTGTGCTTTCAGCTTTCACCCAGCAGAGGTGAAAGTCAGAGTAAAATCTTCCTTCTTTTCAGCTGAGCTCTGAATCCCACATTTCCAAGACAAGGTCTCATGTGATAATCAGAAAACATAAGAGAGACCCTGCTTTTCCCACCAACTACATACAGATAACTTTCAGCAGGAGGCCAGGGTTACCAGTTACAATCATTCTAAAACAGTGTTTCATTGATGTTTTGGCATTGTTCAATTTACAGAAAGATAAGGGCTTTCTTACAATTATTTAAAACCTAAGGAAATATTCAAACATTCCTAAGTAGTCATTTAAATTAGCCTAGGCCAGGTTTTCAAAGCACAGTGCCTGTTTTGTAAGATGTTTCTGGTAACTGCAGTGATGGAACTAGCAGATGTTCAGGTAATAGTCATTAAATTCTCGCCATGACTAAGTAGCATAATGACCTTTATTAATCACTGCATCTGGTATCTGCCAAATGAGAACGAAACAATACTCAAGCAGCCTGCTCTTAAAGGGTAACAAGTTATCTGAATGAAGACACTAAAGCACATTTAAATGACATTTAAATTACATCAAGATAGTGGTACAAACAAACGTTTAATTTCAAATAGCATTCTAAGTAAAACAACTCATTGCAAATCTAATTGTTCTCTAGAGAATATTCATAATGTCTACTGGGCAGTCTGTTTCTGTAATAAAATAATACAAAGAATTGAATCCTCTCGTTAATTAGGCAACTGATTAAATTTATCAATTATCTATTATCCATATGTACATCCATCACTTTGATGATAAGTCACAGAGAAACCGAATACCAGGAAAGCTCATAAATGGTTGTATTCTTCAGAATTAACTTTCTCCAGACGGTGAATGAACTGCAGTGTGTGTGCTTGAGAAGCTCACAGTCTAATACAGGCTGTGCAAAGCAGTATCAATAAATGCATACGCTATATGGTGGCAATGGAGACAGAGTCAAAGAGCTACTCGAAATCATTGCCAGTGTAACTTGGTACTACCTCTGCTCTACCAGTTCCCAGCTATATCCTATGCCACCTCTAAAACGCCGGAGAAGGTAACACAAGATGGACTCAGTGTCTCAGAACATGTCTGAATGTTATCAATTACACTGCAAGACTATAAAGAAATTTGATTTGTATTACTGAATTTTTAACAGTTAATCTTTCCTCCAACAACGTAACACAAGGAAACTTAACCAACATATATCTGTGACTATATGCAATCCAAAATGCAGCTATCAAAGGATTAATTATGGATTTGCTTACATATTAAGCAACTTGCAGTAATGAATCTTACAGGCATACATCATCCTATTGAAGTGTTCTTTTGAGGTTTTTTGCCTTAGGGTGCATGCACTCACTGGGGAGAGAGAGACACACAGTGAGAGGGAAAGTGAGAAATCACACCCCCTCCCCCCCACAGTAGATGGCCACCCCACAATCCCTTCTCCTCCATTCTCCTTCCAGGATCTTGGGCATGCATGCACATGCACCCGACATGATTTTGAAGCCACTGGGTCCAGGACATGAACTGCAGTCGATTATGTGGGAGTCCAGCAACATAACTGCTACGCCATTTGCTGGTCCCATCATCCTAGAGAAGTTTTTGCAGTTGTTTTCAGAAATGGATCTAATTACGTGTTTAAAGTGAAAATAACCTACAAGCTAGAGGGTAGCACAGTGGTAAATCATGACACTCTGCAAGACAGAACCACAGGGAACAGTTACCAGTTTGGGTCCAAAGACCTCCCTAAGAAACAGGGCATGCATGTGTACATGAACCAGGCAAGCCAGAGCTAGAGTGGACTGAGGCATCAGGACTCTCAGTGGTCTCTCTCTCTCTCTCTCTCTCTCTCTCTCTCTCTCTGTGTGTGTGTGTGTGTGTGTGTGTGTGTGTGTGTGTGCATGAAAATAAATATTTTAAAGGGCAAAAAATAGAGGCCAGCAGGTGCCATGATGGTTAAGGTACTAGACTCTCATATGGCTGACCACAGTTCAAGTCTGGACTCAGTGGGCTTGAAAATCATGCTAAGCACATGTGCATGCCTACCCAACCTCCCAGGAGAACAGAAAAGAGACTGCAGCATGACCATCTGCTCTAGCACAAATTTCTCACTTTACCTCTCACTGTATCTCTCTTCTCTCCAAAGAGTTTATATGCCCTGGCAAAAATCTTATTATTATTTTTTTGGGGGGAGAGGTTTTTTGCTATAGGGTGCATGCACTCGCCAGAAAAACAGAGACAGAAAGACAGAAAGCAAGAAATCAGCCGCCAGAGTGGATGGCCATGCCACAATCCCTTCTCCTCCATTCTCTTCTTGGGATCTCGGACTCAAACCACTGTTGACTACATGGGAGTCCAGTGACAAAGCCATTACTCCAGCTGCTGGTCCCTCTGGCAAAAGTCTTAAAAAAAAATAAAGTAAAAAATAACCTAAATCACACCTACACATCATCAGATAACAACATTAAAAACTAAGTTTTAGTGTTTGTTGTATTAAGTAGTACTATTTCTTTTTTCACATTGTTTTTCTTTTGTTACATTCATGTTGTAAGCGTTTGAGTATAATCAAGAAAAACAGAAAAAAAGCTAGCACAGTAGACCAAAGAACGTAAGAGATAAAGAAGTAAGAAACTAAGATCAGATCAACATTCTCTAGGTAAGTATAATCCAAAAAGTGTAGGATGCTGAACTGTAGTGATCCGGACCTCACTGTAGAGACAAATATGGACAGAGTAGAGAGGCTTGTGAGAAGGAGGTTTCTGATACTGACACCACAGATGGCAACACGGGTTTTGGATTCCCTTTACTTCTGAGATTACTTGAACAAATGTAGTTTTGATATTAATAGAAATACTGACTGCATTTCAAAAACTGAATAGTCTTCTATTCAACAAGCATATGCTGAGCATTTTCTAAATGCACAGATAATAATGCTACATGTTGTGGGAGAACTTATATACCAATTGAAGAGATGAAACTATCACTATCAAATATTTTTAACAACAAAGGCAGTAAGTAACTGAAAAATGCAGCAATGGGCTAGAACTGGATGGTAGAAATAAACCAGCTAAGAAGGGCAGACTGGAGTTTCCAAAATGTCCGACAAAGGAGACTGTGCTTCATTCACCCTGAAAACAGTGAGCACTCATAACATTTTTTTAAAAGAATCATTTATTAATTTAATTCTATTTGTTATTATTAGTTTTTAAAATTTGACCAGAGACAGACAGAGAGAGAGAAAGGGAAAGCAAGAAAGTAAGACACCAGATCCAGGACTCAAACCCTATCAGTCATGTAGGAATCCAACATCTTCAACTACCATGCCACCCATAATATATTTTTACGCTATAGTATGTGATAGAAACATTATCTTAAATCAGGATAAAATATAAAATGGAAAAATGCATTCAATCAGGTTAGCACTGATAAATATTTTCTCAAAAAGGCAATAAAAGATACAGAAAGAACAAAAAGATTATCAATATACATTAATAAATTATAAATCATAATAAATCTGAACCCTAGGCACATTTGTTTATTCAACTGTTCTAAACACTTCACAAATGTGAACTCATGTAATCCATATTAATGACCTATGAGAACTTCTGTCTGCTGTCATTCATCCAATTTTACATATAAGGAGACAGAGGCACAGAGAATTAGATAACTTGTTCAAGATCACATGACTACTAAGTAGTGGATTCAAGATTTGAACCAGGTAGTCTGTCTGTGCAATCGACACTAATAGAACTTCCTACAATGTGGCTACTAGCACTTAATATGGCATGTAGGACTAAGGAAGTAAATTTTTTATTTGATTTCATTTTAATTATGTAAGTTTAAATAAGCATTTGAGGCTAGTGGCTACCATGTTTGAGAGGTCAGAACATACTCTTAATTACTACTGAGTTTGGTCTTACCACTAACTTCAATGACAAGCAGGAGAGCAATGTGGCTCAGGTACTCCATTATAGTCAATCTTATTTATTTTATTATTTTAATTGACATAGTAATTGTAAATATTTACAATTGTACTAGTTTAAACAATTTAGGAAAAAAAAACTTCAAATAATTTTAATTATTTAATTAAATTAGTCAGTTTCAAATACAACTGATTATAAAATTCACCACCTTTAAAAACTCTTTCCATGGTTAAGACAATAATAAACTGGATCAATGAGCCAAATAAAATGGGTTCATTAGCAGATGGCGTAATGGTTATGCTGACTGCAGTTTGAGTCCCAGACCCAGCAGCCTGAAACTCACCAGGCATATGTGTGTGCATGTCCGAAATCCCAAGAGGAAAATGGAGGAGAAGAAATTGCGGAGTGGCCATACCCCACCTGGGGGGGGGGTGGGGCAGTGATTTCTTGCTTTCTATCTCTCTTTGTCCCTCGGCAAGCACACGTACCCTATAAGCAAAAATCTCTCTTATGAAAAGAAAAAAAAAAAAAAAAAACCTCTCCTGGAACCAGCAGTTAGCGTAATGGCTATGTCACTGGACTCCCACGTAGTCGACCGCGGTTCGCGTCTCGGACCCGGTGGCTTACAACTCACGCCGGGCGCGTGTGCATGCGTGCCCAAGATCCCGAGAGGAGAATGGAGGAGAAGGGATTGCGGCGTGACCATCCCCTCTGGGGGGTGATTTCTCGCTTTCTATCTCTCTGTCTCTCTCTGTCTGTCTGGCGAGCGCACGCGCCCTATAGCGAAAAACCTCTCCAAAAAAAAAAAAACCTCTCTTTAAAAAAAAGGAGTTCTAATTATGATCTCTATTCAATATATCTACCAAAAATAATTAAAGTCTTAGTAAAAAGTATATCAACTAACTTCACCAATAACATACAATCTTTACTTCAAAAACAACACAACCAACAAAAAAATAACAGCAGCTTACATTTAGTCCTGACAATATACTTGTCATTGGAGCAAGTCCTTTATATACGTCATTTCTCAACCTTACAACATCCTTGGGAAGCACATACTATTATCTCTACTTTTCAGATAAAGAATCTGATAAACAGGGAAGTTGCATACCTTGTCAAAGGTCACACAGCTAGTGAGTGAGCAAATCCAGGACTGAGACCCAATCTGCCTGATTAGAGTCCAGGCTCTGAACTACCCTCCGCTGTGCTGCCTATCCTCTTCATTAATCCACTAACTTATAATTGTGTATCAACTTACAGTGACTTGTGAAAATCTCTAAAAGATATTCAGATTAAGCCAAATACTCAACTTTCTAAGACTATAACTCAGTTTATCATTGAGTGTATGTGAGAAAGAGCGAGAGAATGCAAGAGTATACATAGTCAGGTAGGCATTATTAACTGACCATAATCCAAGAGGTTATCATAATAAAACAAACATGGGTTTAAGAAATAAAGTAGAATACTAAGGTCGGTCTCCATGAGATCTTAGAGGACATCTAACTATATAATAAAGAGGAAATGGGGTGACACAGAGATCACTGCTCACCTAATGAAACATGGTGGTAAAACTAGATCACAGGTCTTCTGACGCCCACCAAATTACAATAGCCATGGCTTTTTTATCGTAGGGTAAACACCATTCCTCGTTAAATCTGCCCAATCCCAGTACAGAACGAAGTATTTTGTTGCAGAATTTTAACTGTATACTAAAAGACTTTATATTGGGATGTCAGGAAGTCATGACACATTTTGCACCGAAAAATATGTCATGACTTTCCCAACAACCGAATATTTAAATGATACACTCTTGTTTTTAAACTTATCTATCGCTTTGGATACCATACCAGTGAGGATCACTTTGACTACAAGTATAAACCAGCAAATCTAGAGGTAAGTCAAGGTTCGTACAAACATTCATTAGTGTCATTGGTGTCCCAAAATACCAGACTTCTGTATTTCTCTCCCACCGTGTTGCTTTTGTCATCATGATCACATTATAGCTGCTACGACTCCAGGAACTGCATTCGCATTACAGGTAGAAGGAAGAGGTAACGGAAGTAGTGAGGACTGTCTCAGAAGGCAAAACTTTTTTTTTTTTTTTTTTTTTTTTTCAGAAATCCCCCAACAGCTTTTATTTAACATCTCAGGAATTGAAGTTCATTTGTTGATTTGTTTTTTAACTGAGCACAGTATCACTCCAAACCAAAACAAATTTCTGTTATTAGTAAAGCTTAAAAGGAGAATTGATACTGGGTGAACAATGAACTGTGCCCCAAGAAGTCATTTCTCAAATTCTCATTATGTAATTCTTACCATGGTATTTTATTCTTCTTTGGGCAAGAGCACAGAAATCTTAGTAAATCATCAAGAACTTTGAACATACAATCAAACAAAATATATTACATGCTATGACTTAAGTTTCTCAAGCTTAAAGAATCAACATACGTAGCAAAATATAGTTATATTTTAAATATAAACTGAAAACCTTATCTTTCTGACCATTATAAAATATTTAAGAATGAATTTACATATCCCTAGATACACTGCTTACTAGCTATCATTCATCAAGATCATTTTATGACAACCTTAACTATCCAAACACTGCTAAAAAAAACAAAGTCCAAGTTAAAAAAATTATCAGTAAGCCAAAATATGTATTGTAATTAACAGTAAGTGCTCAACTAAGTATAATAATTATCATGTACAATAAAATTTTAAAGGTATATAAAAGAAGCAAAAGGAAATGCTAAGAGAATATAATGAAAGTAGTAATTCTGACATAGATGGGTAAGAGAGGAAAAAAGTCATGGAATACCAGAATCCACTTTTTGGTGGAGGTGGTTTGAGCTTTGAAGGCTGATCCAACAAAGAATGTAACTGAAAAATAGCAAGTGTTATGATATAGCTGGCATAGAGGGTACATGGAACAACTGAAAACATAGGACAAATGGCTTAAGAAAGTACCTTCAGGCAGCAATAGCCAGATAGAGCACAGTTAACCGCCAGTCCCCTCGCCTCCAGTCACCTTAACTGTATTCCCAAACTTCTTTCCCTGGTCTCTGTATGTTTAGGGGCATCTGAGCTCCTCCCCCCACCTCATCTCCACCACTATTCCCCACCCTTCACCTACTTTCTTGCCACACTTAATAGCCTGTATTTTTCCAAAACATTTTGTTTTCATCTCCAAGACATTTTAAACACACTTTTTTTTTGGGGGGGGGGGGGGGGGGGCTGTGGCTTGGGAGGCTTATGCACGCTATCTTCTTCCCCAAGCTAGTTAGCCTCTATGCTCCCTTTGAGACTTAGTTCAGTAGACAACAACGATCAACTCTCCAAAAAATTTAATTCCTTCACTCTCCAAATTACCAAACTAGGGTCGGTTAAATACCACTCCCCTGGGGAACCCCATGGCTTCTTTTCTATTTCACTTATCATACCACTGGAATTACTGCTGTCTGTCGGACCACTTGCCTTGGAGTTCCCTGATGACAAAGCTGTCTACCTTTTCCACCTAAGATGTGGTAAGTATCGAATACATACTTACTGAATAAAATTAATGAGGAAGCTACTGTAATATTCTAGAAGAGAGATGCCAAACGATTAAAGGAAGAATGAAAAAGTCAGGAGAGATAATGAAAGCTCTTGTTTTACTAATATGATAGATTTTCAGGGCTTCCCTCAAAACTTACTCAGTCTACAAATTAAATTTAATAAGCTTGGTACACAGGTTTTCCAACCTACCAAAAATTTAAAATGAAGAACCTGAATCCTTAAGAAAATATTCACTCATGTGTACCATACTTTTGTTGAAGAAGAGAGAGAAATCTGTTATCCAAATTAACATGAGGCTTTTAAAGGAGAAAATCAGGCTCTCCAGTAATAACAGTGATGACATTTATGCCTTAAGTACATTTGGAGAATGTGTGGTTTTACGTTCTAGTCTGTTGGATGGTCAGTGTTTTGCCTCCCAAGCTAGTCTAGCTTTGCCCTAGAGATGCAAGCTAACAAGGAAACGAGATAGGAAAACTATGATCATTCTCCTTCCAGTTAACATTGTGTAACTCATTCCACCTCTTCGGTTTACAGACTAAACTGTTTTCGCTCCACCCAGGACAAACTTACATCAAAACATACAAACGTGTTCTGTCAAAATATATGAGACTATTTGCCCAGACTACATAAACTACTCATAGACAAGACCATCTTAACAAATGTATTAGGTTTTCGGGAAAGTCATGACGTATTTTTCTGTTTTTCTATGCAAAATGTGTCATGACTTTCTTGATAACCCAATACATTCCTCATTTGTTCCTTCCTTCCTTCATTCATTCCTTAATTTTATCATACCCTTAAGTTCTACATTTGTTTACTATCTCAAACCAAGGAGGATTAATTGATAAAAACTTCTCAAACCATTTATTATAATTATTTCATGTCCAACTTTGATACTTCTTGGGCAATTTTCCCTTCACAAATTGATTTTCTGTACTATTTACTAATATTAATGTGAGTGCAATACTTAGAAATGTTGTGCTTTCTCTATAATCATTCAAATCCACTACATTTTAAAGAACTGAGTCAAAATTCTCTAAATACAAGTCAGTGTTTTAGATTTGTCTACATAAATTTTGCTTTTCTCAGAGAGATCAATATTAAAAATTGGTAAAATGTAACAATATTATTTTGCATAAATATAAAATTGGTAGTAAATATGTTAATTAAGAATACTATTAGAAGTAGTTTTAAAAATCAAGCTTCTAAGGTTAAAAAAAAAGTCTATATATAAACTTCCAATTCTCTCTGAGAACAAAACTATTCTAACACTTCAATGTACAGTATCTTTTAGAAGTTTTTTTCCTATCGAAATATATGCTGTTTCCTCTCACATATACAGATAAACACAAATACTTTGAAAGACAAGAAAAATATTCTTCTTTTCTTTGTGCATATTCCAAATAACTATGATTGTGGCTGAACACATAAAAACCAGAAGAAACATTCCAATAAAAAAATAATAACTGTAGGAACTAGCAGTGTAATGGCTATGTCGCTGAACTCCCATGTAGTCGACCGCAGTTTGAGTACCGGACCCGGTGGCTTAAACTCATGCCGGGCGCTTGTGCGTGGCATGCCCAAGATCCCAAGAGGAGAACGGAGGAGCAGGGATAGCAGCGTGGCCATCTTCCCTGGAGGGTGATTTCTCGCTTTCTGTCTTTCTGTCTCTCTCTGTCTGACTGGCGAGCGCACGCACCCTTATAGCAAAAACCTCTCCAAAAATAAATGAATAAATAAAATAAAAAATAATAACTGTAAAGGTCAAACTGTATGAATCTGACATTTCAAACAGACTGAGATTAAAATAATTTATATTATCCTGAAATAGCAAAAGTAGCAAGCTTTCTAAAAAATGCTTAATTATTAGAATCCTGCTATTTAAAGATGGGAATGTAGTCTATTTCAGGAGGTAAATAACTATAAAGAATTCTAAATAATACCATCACCATTTTCAAGAGTAAATGATGATAATTTCTAAATCTGCTTTTTAAGAAACATTTTTGTTCAATCATTTAAATACCATGTTCTTCCACATTATGAAGAGAATAGAAAAGAAGATCCCTAAGGCTTCTTTCAGCTCTAATATTCTATACATGGTTGATGATACTTTAAGTCACAATATTATTCCATACCATCACCCTAAATCACTTTATGTAGGACTTAAGGAATCCTCTAAGCTTTACTTTAAAACACTCAATATCTTATCACATTTAATAATAATAATCTGTATTTTATATCACTTAAGGTAAATTTTCACTATTCCTATCTACTATAAAGAAAGAATGCTATAAATGCATCTTGCATGTGAAAAAGCTGATGCATAATTTATCAACTAATTTTAAACCACAGACTAAGTTAGTGAAATTACTAGTATTATCAATATAGTTAGTGGCCTATATTTCTTAAAAAATCTATTCCTTATTATTGTTTCAGAGATTCACCATTCCAAACATTTAAAATGCAAAATATACAAGTATTACTTCAAAGACATATCTCATTTTAAGATCTATAAGTCAGACATCCAATTAAAACAGTTTTTGAAATATATTTCAACATATCCCTGAAACATGCTATAAGTACAGGACTTTTTAAAAAATACAAACAGCATTGATTAAACATAAAATCTTAAGATAGAATTATTCACTAAAAAAGGCAATAAAACCTACTATTCATTTTTATGAATAAAAATCATTTTTATTTTATCAGCTATTCACACAAACCAGCTAGTTCTTTGCTCTGCTACAGGCGAAATCCTAGCTTTTTCCTTCTGATTTCTGCCATGAATATTTATATTTTAAAATGAAAAGAAAAGAGGGTTATAGGAATGATTCTTTTATCACCAAAATATGCTATGCAAGAGGAACTTTACAATGCAAAATATACTGTTGTAGCAGCAATGTCATAAACCCCCTTACTTTTTGTACCGTTTAATAAAAAGCTTCTAATTTTCTGTCTAAAAACAAAATAATGAGGCATATTAACAATTATGCCATCACCTGATCCTTTTCGGATACCATCATATAAGCGTAAGAGCAAAAGCATACATGGGAACTCAAAATTCCTTTCTTATAACTGCTCTTTAGGTCCACACTTACAAAAACCCCTGAGTGCCTTAAAGTACTGTGATGGTTCCTTCTGTTGATGTTCCTACCTTCCTTCACTGTGGCTGCTTTCTGCCTTGATGGTGTCACCAGCTCCTTTACAATCTGCAAGACTTGAATCATTGCTAGTTAACAAGCCAGACTCCAGATGCTTCTCCAGAAATCCAACAGGTTTCATCACCAAGAGCTCATTGCATATCTGCTTTCAGAAAGCTCAAGATGAACACAGTTCAACTTCAGAGAAATAAATGCTTTGCCTAGTTATCCATGAAGGCTCTGAAGCAGTTAATAAGAAACAACGGAAGGATAGGCTGTATCTTCTTGAAAGGATGGATTCAAAGTGATTTCAGCACATGTGAAAAACTCATCCTCAAAATTCAAAATGTATTACTTTGCAAAGCTTTAACTCTTGGTACTTAAAACAAAACAAAATGTGAGTAGCCTTAACGAATAGATTTTTTTAAGCCTAAGAATAGTGAAAATATTTTCTCACAAAAGCCATGACAAGAAAAATAGAGTGCAATGCTGTAAATTCTCTATAGTGGATCACAGATGCCAAGTGCAAGTTTTTAAGCAGTCAACCAAAATACCCTGCACCATCGAAAGCCTTCATACTTTTCCAATTTCTTAAAAACCTCATATTTGAAACAGAAAATAAAACTATGGATAAAAATAAAAATCTATCTTGCTAACTTAAGCTTTTCCTCCAGATTTGCATAAAAGATTCGGTGCTTAAAAAACATCCTATAAATTTCTTGTCCGCCTCCTCATACACATACCTGTGACATCCTCGTCCATGAAAAGAAGTCTAAGTTCATATGCACACTAGAAACTCCCAAAAGAGCTTGTAAATTCCTTGGACTCAACAGGAGAAACATGGGCCAGACAATTTCAAAACAAATATAACCACTGCTTCTGCCATACAATTCTCAACAGCCAAAGTGCAATAAATGTCCAATTAATATTTAATATCTTCATTAGGTGTTCTATTTATCACAAAACAGCCCTTCTCTGAGTAAACTCAGAGTTATTCAGAGAAAAATGATACTTAGGTGAACATGGCTAAATGTTGCGTTTATCAAAGTAATTCACCACCAATTTGTTCCCCTTACTGTACTACCAACTTTCCTATTTTTCTTTCCTTTCCACTTATTATTTTGATATTTTGAACATATAAAATAATAAATCCCAGATCAAATCAAATAAAGTTCCTTTGTCTTTTCAGAAGTTAAAGGCTTTTGTGCTATTTTCCCATTTTTCAATTAGACAAGTGAAAGACACAATCCACCAGAATTAGAAGTGAAAAATAGGATCCAAAACTCAAATCTTGCTTTCTCTACCACCAAGCCTCTGTAAAAATGTATAGTTTTAAAATTCAGGGTGAAGTTTTCAGTTCTTCAGAGAAGAGGTGCTACAACATGTGCATATATAGCCACCCATAATGTATTCTCCATATGGGTGTTAATTTAAGAGATGCGTGCTCTAAATCCATGAGAGTGAGAAAATACTTGCAAATAAAGGACAAAACAAGACAACTACCCTATTATTTTTAAAGACCATGTTTGCAGGTAATAGAAAAGTAAGAGTTCAGATAAGTCAAAGGCCAAGTTTTAAACCTCAAATTAAAACTGTGATCTTTAATGAACCTCTTTGAAGACTGGACACAGACAAACATGTAAATCAAACTTTTCAATTCAAGTCTCCCGAAACTTATCTTCTCTATCACCCCATGTCCTGAGGCAATCTGGACATGTAACAGGTGTCAAATATCTACTGTCTTTGTTTTCCAGCCATGTTTCTAGTTTCTGAGAAATCACTCCCTCTCTTCTGAAAAAGACTTTTGAAAGTACAGTTTCTGAATGGTAACTCTGTTAGCTTTGCTTTCTCCCAATAGTCTTTTCTTTCCAAGCAAGGAAGGGGAGGTATGGGACATTAGCCTCTCAATCAACTATGTCCTTTATATGAGAACAGAAGTATCTAAATGCATGTCTCTATAATCATTTTTTAACTTTATTATTATTATTATTATTTCATTTGCTATAGGGTGTGTGTGCTCACCAGAGAGAGACAGACAGAGAAAGAGAAAGAGAAAGAGAGAGAGAGAGAGAGAGAGAGAGAGAGAGAGGAAGTGAGAAAGCAAGCAACAGGTCCAGGATTTGAACGATGACTGGCAAATAGGTGTCCAGCACCTAAACCCCCATACCACCTGCTGGTCTTCCATAATCTTAATTAGTATCATCCCTATTTCATTGATAATACCATTGGTTTTGAAAACTGAAAATCACCTCACAATTACTTTGAACACAAGTGGTTGACTACTGTCTATTCTTAGCCTCTGCTAAGCAATCAAAAGCCTTTTCTTGGGAACCAGCAGTTAGCGTAATGGCTATGTCACTGGACTACCACGTAGTCGACCGCGGTTCGTGTCCCGGACCCGGTGGCTTAAAACTCACGCCAGGAGCGTGTGCGTGCGTGCCCAAGATCCCGAGAGGAGAATGGAGGAGAAGGGATTGCGGCGTGACCATCCCCTCTGGGGGGTGATTTCTCTCATTCTGTCTCTATGTATCTCTCTGTCTGGCGAGCGCACGCGCCCTATAGCAAAAACCTCTAAAAAAAAAAAAAAAAAAAAAAAGGTCTTTTCTTGTTTCTCTCATTCTCTTCTCATTTTCTGATCTTACACTGAATCAGTAAAAATTTTTAATCACATATCTGATACATGTAACTGAGCTGTACTCTTTCTTATTTTGGGGGGGGAGATTTTCTTGCTATAGGGTGTGTGCACTCACCAGAGAGACAAAGAGAGACAGAGACACAGGAAGCAAGAAATCACTCCCCAGAGAGGATGGCCATGCCGTAATTCCTTCTCCATTCTCCTCTCAGGATTTTGGGCACACATATTCACACACGCCCAGCATGAGTTTCAAGCCACTGGATCCAGGACTCGAACCATGGTCGGTCACGTGGGAGTCCAGTGACATAACCATTCCGCCATTTGCTGGTCCCGAGCTATACTCTTCAGAATGTCAAGATCATGAAAGATAATAACAGACTTATGAAGTGCTACAGACACTAAAGAGTCAAGATAGCTAAATGCAACACATGATCCCAGATAGACAGTGGACCAGAAAGGGGTGAGGAAAAATATGTGTCATCTGGGGACAACTTGAAATTTGAATACAATATACTGAATTGATAATACATAGATAGCAGTGTTAAGTGCTATTCTCATACCATTACACTGTAGGTATGTATCAGAACATCCTAGATTTCAGGACAGATACTTGATAGTATTCAGGGGCAAATACTTCAATTTACTCTCTTAATAGGTTCAGGAAAAATACATACATACACACACACACACACACACACACACAACCATAGAATGAAAAAACAAAATGTTGACATTTAGGAAATCTGGGAAAAACAGTATGTAAGGATTATCTATATTATTCTTACAATACTTTCCTAAGTGTGAAATTACTTTGAAATAAAAAATTAAGTTCTGAAACACACACCTTTGCTTATAAAGAATGTTTGTATTAATATTTATGTATAAGTCATAGAAAATGTCAACTTTAAAGGATGAGATAAATAATGTAAGAACTATATTACATTTCTATATTGGAATATATGTTACAGTTGTAATACAAATTACGATTGTGTGTGTGTTTATATATAGATATATATCTTCGTTTTACTTAGCACACATATATTTAGACACACAGGCACATGCATTTTCCTATTTGCTTGGAGAAGAAGGGATTGCAGTGTGGCCATCCCCCCTGGGGGGGGGGGGGGTGATTTTTCGCTTTCTGTCTCTCTGGCGAGCACACATGCCCTGTAGCTAAAACCTATCCCCACCCCACAAAAAAAAAAAAAAAAAAAGGACACTCCTTGCCTACCTAGCTATTGCACAGTAGTTCAAGGGGTAAAGCCATGAGAATGACGCAGACAATTTAACAATTTCTTTAATCAAAGTATAATAGAGAGACAGCTCCATGGCTCCTGCGATCTAGCCATTTTGGGAGAAAGGAAGATGTCCCACTGATCACTGGGCCTCCAGCATACAAAACCCATGTGGTAGGAAGACCACCTTCAAGTCTCCGGTCTCTGTATCAGTTTGAACTTTCAAGTTTGGGAAGAAACCGATCATCCACCAGATGACTAGAAATCGCTGCAGGACCACAAGAAATATGGGGAAGCAGGAAAATACCTCTCCCACAAGGGAAACGAATAGCTCCTCTTCATCCACACACAGTTCAATGGAAATCATGGAAATGTCTGATAAAGAATTCAGAACATTCATAATGGCAAAGCTAACAGAGATGGAAGAGAAGAGAGAGAAGGAACTGCTGAAGAGAAAGGAGAAAGGAGTTGAAGAGTTCCAGGAGGTGAGGAAATTCATGCAAGATCTAAAAGAGGAATTTCACACTTTACAAAAGAATCAGATGGAACTGTTAGAGATGAAGGCTATAATACAAGAAGTCAAAATCTCCCTTGAAAGTATTAAAAGCAGACTAGATCATACAGAAAATAGAATCTCTAATGTAGAAGAGAAAATGGCTGGCCTAGAAAAATCCACCACAAAGACTGAGAAAATGGCCCAAAAATTTGAGAATAATATGCGAGAAGTACTAGATACAATTAAACGTCCAAACATCCGGATAATAGGCATCCCAGAGGGTGAAGAGACTCATAAGGGCATTGATAATCTATTCCATGAAATCCTGCAAGAAAACTCTCCAAACCTGGAGAGGCACTCAAAGATTCAGTCCCAAGAAATACAGAGGACCCCAAATAAAATCAACCCAAGAAGATCTTCTCCAAGACACATTATAGCCAGATTGACCAAAACCACAGACAAAGACAAGATACTAAGACTGGCAAGAGAAAAAAGGCAAGTTACCTACAAAGGGTATCCCATCAGACTAACAGCAGACCTCTCATCGGAAACAATGCGAGCAAGGAGAGAATGGGAAAATATATTCAAAGTATTAAGGGAAAAGCAGTTTCAACCGAGAATTCTGTACCCAGCAAGGTTATCATTCCTTTGGGAAGAGAAGACACGAACTTTCCCAGATAAACAAAACCTGAAAGAATTTACCAGCACCAGACCAGATCTCCAAGAAGTTCTTAAGGGAGTGCTATGTCAGTAAAATTAAATGCAGACACACAAAAATAAGAGTTCAAAAACTAAGAAAATGGGCAACTTAATTGTAGGGACAATGTTTGGAGATGAATATTATATCCCAGAATTCAATCTGGAAGATCGAACCTTAACAGAAGAAAGATTAAGAACATGAGACTGAACCGATGAAACAACATTCTGTGACTTGACTGAATTATTGCTGCTTTTCTCCTAAGCTTTGTTTTCCAGTTTTAAAGGATTTTTGTCCTGTCTTGAGCTGTTGATAGGTGCATGTACCTACTATTTGAACAGAATACTAACCTTTCTAGGCTTTAAGTTTCAAGGAAATATCATTACCAGTTCAAAACTACTCTTCTTGAAATTACCTGCTGAAAGTAGTTAGATTACTTATGATATTGTATGATGAATAAAATGTTGGGGAAAAAGGAATGGAAGACAACTGTATATAGCAGAGATAGTATAATAAGAGAATGGGAAAGGGCAGAGGGTCAAACATGGGGTAAAAAACATATCTATATATACGTATACATATGTATGAAAGTAGAAATGGAATATTATTGATGATAACATGCATGATAACATGCAGTTTATTCTAGATGGGAAACTACATTTAGTACGTTGTGGTGATGCTCAGGGAATGAATGTTAAGTAATTTTAAAAAAATTGCAGGAGAAAAAAAACGGTAAAACTGTTCATATCGAAATTTTTTAAAAAATGCATATTTGATGACTGCAGTAAGCTATATAGCCCCAGCTGGGTACTACTTTATAATATGTTCATTCTACTCACTGGGGTTTATGCCTAAAGTAAGACTTGGGTTCATGTATAGGTATATATCAGCTGTGCTAGCTATTGGATATATTTAGACTAATTAAGTTAATTAGCAAATCAATTAAATGTGGGGAAGGCATAGAAAGCAACCATGGATACCAGAGACAATGTGGGAGGAGGGTGGGACATGGCAGAGGGTGAGGGATAAGGAATCAAGGATGGCAAAACAAAAAACCAAGTATACAAGACATAAGAATTAGAAAATTATTTGCTGAAAACATTATGTTGATGTGCTTGATTGAGCCAATACACAGTATATTTTGGATGGAAAATTCATTTGTATGCTGTAATGATGTATAGTGAATTAATGTAAAAAATATTAAAAAAAAAGCATAATAGATAACATCAGCTCATTCCATTCATTAACAAATGAGTTACTCAAGTGGCACCACAGTCTACTGGTTAAGGGACCGAAATCCCACATGGCCAACTATGGCTCGAATCCCAGCTTTGGTGGCTTAAAAAACACACCAGGCATTGTGCATGCTCAAAATACTGAAAGGATGGAGAAATGGAGAAGGGGTTGCAGTGTGATCACATCCTCATGGAGGGTGCTTTCTCCCATCCCTCTGTCTCTCTCTGGAAAATGCATGTACGTTTTGACCATTAGAAAAAAAGAAAGATGAGTTTCTAATAAAATAATAGTTTATAGCTAATAATTGTTATTATAGTTTATGACGTTTGTTGATTTGTTCAACTGAGTTAGGATAAAACTCCATGAGTTAAGTGAAATGGCATTTAATTTTTAAGAAAAATAAAGTATAAAAAATCTCTGGCTGCTGGGGAACAGCTTGTTCATTATTTAAGTGGACAGTGGGTATCAAACCACATGGTATTTAAATATCACTGCATACGCTTATAAAAGAGAATGGACAACTTTAATTATTTTAATGTTTCTTTATTATAAGGCTTCTGAAGCAAAAATTAGTTTAATCATAATTTTAGCTCATGACATATTTTTGCATTGGTCCTTGTCAAGCCATATCAATTCACTTAATTATTTATTTTTAATTATTTGATAAACATCAAGAAGCAACCACCTGAAACAAAAGTTTCATAACCTAAATCTAACCTACAGTCCCCCAACCAGCAACTCAGGCCTCTCCACACCCAAAGTAACCATCACCCTTGATCTAGCATTTATCATTTCCTTCATACCCTCTCTCTCTTTAACATAGATATTATATTTTAAGAGAGATTTTTGCTATAATATGTGTGCACTTGTCAGAAACACAGAGAGAGACAGAGACAGAAGGCAAGAAATCACTTCCTGGGGTGGATGGCAAAGCCACAATCCCTTCTCCTTCATTCTCCTCTCGGGATTTTGGGCACACATGCACACGTACCTGGCATAAGTTCCAAGCTGCCAGGTTTGAGACTCGAACTGTGGTTAGCCATGTGGGAGTCCAGCGACGTAATCATTACACCATTTGCTGGTCCCGATAGATATTTTGTTTTAAGAGGTTTTTGCTATAGGGCGTGTGCGCTCACCAGAAAGAGAGACAGAAAGCGAGAAATCACCCCCCCCCCCCCAGGGGGATGGCAACGCCCTTCTCCTCCATTCTCCTCTTGGGATCTTGAGCACGCACACACAAGCACCCAGCGTGAGTTTAAGCCACCAGGTCCGAGACTCGAACCATGGTAGACTACATGGGAGTTCAGTGACATAGCCATTACGCTAACTGCTGGTCCCCCTTACATATTCTTAAAATGTCTTATCTTGTTGCTCTTTAGTTATTTTTAACTATAAAAAAGGGTGTCATGTTTTAGGTAATCCTTTAGAAATTATACTTCTAAATATTATTTTGCTGAAATTTCATTCACATTGTTTCACACTGCTGTAGCTCATCTGTTTTGACTAATATATCTAATTATGCAACTACATCATACGCATTATTTATCTTCCTATCGGTGGGTATTTTAATTATTTCTAAAACTTTGCTCCTGTGAACCATGCTGCTACATTCTTTTTCACAGTTCTTATACAAGGAAATGAGTTTCTCTTGGTATATATCTAAGATAGAAATTGCTGGTCATAGTGTACGTGAGTGTTCCACTTTAGGAGATGATAAACACCAAGCTGTTTCCAATGCAGTTACACCTATGCGGTCATACCAGCGACATTTAAGATATCTTGTTGATCCATCTTTTCCTTCACCCGAGTTCACATCCTGAGACGTTCCTGAGCATGTTGGGTGCACACACGCACGCCAGTCATCCAGGCTAGCTGACATTGGGTTGGAAGGTCATGCCTGTCTCTCCCACAGAAATTTTTTGTTTTGTTTTGTTTGTTCATTTGTTCAAGGTTTTGCCATAGTAATATGTGCTTGCTAGAGACAGAGAGAAAGGAAAAGTGAGAAATCACCCCCAGAGGAATATCCATGCCACAATCCCTTCTCCTCCAATCTCCTCCTGGAATTTTGGGCACGCAAATGCCAGACATGATTTTCAAGCCCCTAGGTCAGCCATGTGGGAATCAAGCACCTTAACCACCCCACCATCTGCTGACCCCCAGAAGAAACAATTGTTTTAAAATAAGAGTGAGTTTTACTTTTAAATGTCAATATTTACAAATCTAACAAAATATCATCCTTTGTAACTAAAGAATCAAAACTCAAAATTAAAAAATAAAATACATATCAACCTAAAAACATGAGGGATCAGGTTAACCCACGTTACAAAATTCTTTGGTGAGTACATGCAGTGGTATGCTAGAGGTGGCTGGCACTAGCTCACAATAGCCAGTTTTCAAATTGCCAGGATTTTGAAAACTAGCTATCAAACTGGCCATGGTAAGTGTGTTTATATCACAGAAGTTATCAAACATTACAAATCAGAGTTTCTCCCTCCCAGATACCATCCCACTACCACAGGAATTGGCTGTTTGATAAACATTTACCAGCACAATGCAACTATTAAAATGTAGTTTTTGAGTCAGCTAGTGACACTGTGGTTAAGGCTGCTGGATCCCAAATGGCCAACTGAGTGGTTCAAGTCCCAGAGCCAGGAGCTTGAAAAACATGCCGGATGTTTGTGCGTGCATGCATACATGCCAAAAATTCCGAGAGAAGAATGGAGGAGAAGAAACTGTGTGACATGGCCATCCCCCTAGAGGGTATTTTCTCACTTTTTCTCACTTCGTCTCTCTTTCTCTCTCTAGCTCTCCCCACCCAGTGAGCATACACACACCACAGCAAACTAAAAAATTTTAAGATAACGTGAGTAATACATTTATTCAATACTCATTCACTGAGTACTTACTATGCACTAGGTAGACAATGAGAATTAATCTCAAGAAACTTATAAAAGGGCCAGCAGGTGGTGTGGTGATTAAAGGCACGGGATTCCCACATGGCCAAATGCAGTTTGAGTCCTGGACCTGGTGGTTTGCTTTCTCCCTCTGTATCTCAGTGGTCAAATTAAAAAATAATAATAATAAGTGGAGTAAAGTAAACAATTCTCTTTAAAAAAAGAAGAAGAAGGGGACCAGCAGTTAGCATAATGGTTATGTCGCTGAACTCCCATGTAGTCGACCGTGGTTCAAATCCTGGACCCAGTGGCTTAAACTCACGCCGGGTGCATGTGCGTGTGTGCGTGCATGCCCAAGATCTCAAGAGGAGAACGGAGGAGAAGGGGTTGCAAAGTGGCCATCCCCCTGGAGGGTGACTTCTCGCTGTCTCTCTGTCTCTCTCTGGCGAGCGCACGCGCCCTATAACAAAAACCTCTCCAAAAGAAAAGAAGGAGGAGGAGGAGGAGGAAGAAGGGGAGGAGGGAGGGAGGGAGGGAGGGAGGGAGGGAGGGAGGGAAGGAAGGAAGGAAGGAAGGAAGGAAGGAAGGAAGGAAGGAAGGAAGCTATAGCCAAGAAGAATGTAAGTGTAAAATCTAGCTTTGAGCTGGCAGGACAGGTGTCAATAGACAATCGGGGAAATTGCAGGAGCAAGTAACATAAAAGAAAGTAACATGAGAGTACCATAGGGAGGGCTGGTCTCAAAAGCTCAGTCGTTGAGCACTGCGCACTGGGAGCCAGACCCCACAACGACCATGATTTAATTTAAGTCCCAGTTCCAACATCTTGAGAGATACCAGGAACATGGGCATGCATGCCCAGAATCCTGCTGGAAAAAATAAAGGATTGCAGTGTGACTACACACCTTGGGTGCTTCTTCTCGCTCTTTCTGGCTAACACATGCACTCAGGCAAGTTAAAAAAAAAAAAAAAAAAAATTACTATATGGAAATATCTTTCAAACCACAAATTGATAATCACTCCCCTGTCTAAAAATGTAATGGCTTCTATTTGCATACAGATAAGATCAAACTCCTTAACACCAAATCTGGCCTCATTCATAATTGAGCCCAATCCATCACTGCAGACATCTCCTGAGGTTCCTGGCCGGTACTACTTCCCGTACACGCAGCGAGCGCGTGGTACTTTCCTCCACTGCCTGAATATACCACTGCCTTTGCTCACACCAGGCCCTCTGCCCACAGGGACTTGCCCACATTCTCTGCTCCGGATTTTCAAGAGCTAGTTTTGGTTATCTCAGAGAAGCCTTGCCAATTTTCTCAGGGCACCCATTAGCTATTCTATCTCTCCTCATACTTATATCACCCTAAATACACTTGAGTCTATCAGAACATAATCACAGCGAATTTTGACTATTTATAAGTAACTTCCATGTGCTTATCTGGGATCGCCAAACTCTGTCATAAGTAGCTAAGTAGTAAATCTTTTATTTTAAGTGCATTTACTTATTTCTTCCACAACCAGGATAAAGAAAGAGACATCACTCCAGTGGAATCTTGATACCTTAATCCATCTCTAGCTCCAGTCAACCCTGGATCATGGGCACATGTGTACCTGCAATGAGGACTCCAGACACAAACCCAGAACCTTCTCACATGGGTCAGACTCACTGAGCATCACATTTATCACTGTGTCACTCTCCAACCCCAATAGTTAATCTCTTTTACTTTGTGAGCCATATGGTCTCTGTAGTAATTACTCAACTCTGCTACTGTACCAGCCACAGACAACATGCATACGAATAGATGTCCATCCACAGACAACCCATACACTGTAATTTGCAGACCACTACACTAGACCAGTGTGGGAAGGCACTGTCCCCTAGGGACACTGGGCAATGTCTGGAGACATTCTTGGTTGTCAGGACTATGGGTGTCAAGATTAGGTAGGGCTGGCATCTAGTATGTAGGAGCCATGTTGCTAAATACCCTGCAATTCATTGGACAGTTCCTTACAACAATGGTCAATAGTGCCAAGCTGAGAAATTCTACTCTAGATCATGTCTCAGTGGCCCCTCTACTATGTGTGTGTATACACACACACACACACACACACACACTATTTTTAAGAAAAAAGTAGGGTTAACCAGTAGTATGGTGGTTAAAGCAGCTGAGTTCCACATAGCCAACTACGTGGTTCAAGTCCCAGATCTCCCAGGGCATGTGTGTGCATGTCCAAAACCCCAAGAGGATAACAGAGTAAAAGGGACTAAGATGTGGCTATCCTGTCACCAAGGGGTGCTTTCTTATTTTCTCTCTCTCTCTCTCTCTCTCTCTCTCTGTCTGTCTCTCTGTCTCTTTCTGGCAAGTGCATACATCCTATAGGAAATTTTAAGCAAGAGCAATTTTTAAAAACCTTTTAGTTTAAAAAATACCTATTAGCATCTCACTAAAAAAGACATACACATGGCAAATAAGATTATAAAAAGAAGGGTCAGCAGGTGGCATAATGGTTATGTCACTGGGCTCCCACATGACTGACCATGGTTCAAGTCTAGGACCTGGCAGCTTAAAAATCATGCCAGATGCATGTGCATGCATGCCCAAGATCCCAGGAGGAGAAGGGATGAGAAGGGATTGTGGTGTTGTGGCCATACCCCCTGCAGGGTGATTTCTCACTTTCCCTCTCCCTGTCCCTCTCCCTCTCCCCCTGATGAATGCACATGCCCTAGAGCAAAAACCTCTTAAAAAATGAAAAGATTATTAAAAGATACACCACATCACATGTGATCTGGGAAAGGCAAATTAAGGTAACAATGAGATACCACCTTACAACTATTAGAATGGCTAAAATCCAAAACCCTGACAATACCAAATGCTAATGAAGACGTGGAGCAATAGAAAATCGAATTCACTGCTAGGAGGAACGCAAAGTGGTGTAGCCACTCTGGAAGACAGTTTGGCAGTTTCTTACAAAACTAAACATACTCTTACGTGGTGACCCAGCAATCACACTACTTGGCATTTACCCAAATTAGTTGAAAACTTAACATGCACATAAATGTTTATAGCACCTTTAGTTATACTTAACAAAACTTGGAAGGAGTCAAGATATCACTCAGGACCAGCAGTTAGCGTAATGGCTATGTCGTTGGACTCCCATGTAGTCGACCGTGGTTTGAGTCCCGGACCCGGTGGCTTAAACTCACGCCGGGCGCATGTGCGTGCGTGCCCAAGATCCCGAGGGAAGAATGGAGGAGAAGGGATTGCAGCGTGGCCATCCCCCCGGGGGGTGATTTCTCACTTTCTGTCTCTCTATCTCTCTCTCTGTCTGGCAAGCGCACGTGCCCTATAGCAAAAATCTCTCAAAAAAAAAAGAAAAAAGATATCACTCAACAGGTATACGGATTACTAAGCCAGTGTATCCACACATTGGAAAATCATTTACCAATAAAAGGAAGTGAGCTATCAAGCCATAAAAAGACACCGGGTAACCTTTTTAAAAGTTTGTTTCTTCCACAAGTGAGAGAGACAGACAGGCACCCTAACCAGTCCTCACACTGCTATCCACCCCCAGTCTCTGGCAGCCTGGCTCACAAGCACATGTGCCTAGGGTAATCAGGGAGGTCCCAGGACATAAACCCAGGTCCTTCCCCATGTGGGTCTAGATTCATTACCACTGCACCACCACCCAGTACCATGAAGGAACCTTAAATGCACAGTGCCATTTGAAAGATGCCAATCAGTAATGCACACTGTGTGATTCCAACTGTATGACATTCTGGGAAAGTCAAAATGTAGGGACAGTAAAATGATCAGAAACAGGCCAGTTGGTGGAATGGTGATTAAGGTGGCTGGATCCCACACAGCCAACTGTGTAGTTCAAACCCCAGACTCGGTGGCTTAAAAAACACACAAGGCATGTGTGCATGCCCAAAATCCCAAAAGAAGAGATAGAAGAGAAGGGATTACAACGTGGCCATTCCCCATACGGGGTACTTTCTAAATTTCCATCTCTGTCGCTCTCTGGCAAGCCTTCTAGCAAATTGAAAAAGAAAAATCAGTGGCTGCCAGGGGATTTTGAAAGGCAGAAAGAAGGGGTGAATAGGTAGAGCCCAGGAGATTTTTAGAGCAGTGAAACTATTCCAAATGATACTGTTAATAAGTAAATACCATTATACATTTGTCAGAACCCACCGTTCTGTGGGTCCACAAAGAGTGAACCCTAAGGTAAACTATGGCCTTTTGTTAACAATGAAACATCAATATTGGCTCATCAGTTATAACAAAAGTACCACACTCATGCAAGATGTTACAACAGATGAAACAGTTGAGGGAGCAGAAGGGGGTAGATGGGAACTCTCCGCACTTTCTCATAAATCTATAAATGCTCTTAAACGAGCTTCTTTACAGCCAAATCGTGCTCTTCAGACTATACATGAAATAATACAAGAAATTCCAAAGTCTGGCATTTAACTGGAGAGTGAGTGCTTAAAACAAAAATATTTACTGAGACATATGTCCTAAATCCAATGTCTCAGTGATGGGCAAGAGAAGATATAGTTGCCTTTGCAAGGGGCTGCCTGCATACAGCAGGGAGTAGTTCTTTTTACTTTAACAGAAAAATTCTTTTTTTAATTTGCTAGAGGATGAATGTCCTTAATGGAGAGAGAAGGAGATGGGAAAATGAGAAAGCATCCTCCATGGTGGAGGGAGGAGGGGTGGTGGCCATGCCACAATTCCTTCTCCTCCATTTCTCCTTTGAGGATCTGGGACACAAGTACACCTGTCTGATGTGTTTTTCAAACTCCCAAGTCCGAGATGCAAACTATGCAGTCAGCCATGTGGGAGGCAATCACTTTAACCACCATGCCAGTGACCTGCCCCAAAAATTCCTACCTTAATCTTATTTTTGGCCACTTCACAAACCACTAGATTTTGGCTAACCCCAAAAACTGATGACTTACTTTCCCTATCACTTCCAAACATATCATCCTCAGAGCAAGACACAGGGGAGAGAAATGTAACCACTGGAAATAAAATCACAATCTACCCTGTACCTATTTGGACATTCCAATTTATTCCATCTACCTTTCCCAAACAAACATATGAGGCAAAAAGAAACTTTTTTCCAGATGAAAAGGGATCAATAGCAAGAACTAATGAATACCAAATGATGTTTTTACTTAAAAAAAAAAAAAAAAGATAGCCAAGCAGAGGGAAAAAAATCTTTTCCCAATTCTCCTCATTCATCAAAAGAAAAAGGAAAAAGGAAAAAGGAAAAAGGAAAAAGAGAGAGGGCAAGAATGTTACAGAATTTGATCTCATTTGCATTCTTCCTCTCATTCACTTAATAAAACTAAGGACAAGTTAGCTAGAACACCCTGTTTGGCCCTAAATGTAAAGAAATCCAACAGAATAAGTATAATCCTTCCAAAATTATTCTACTAGTCATAGCAATTAATGTTATAAATAACTCAAATCAATACGCTGGCCTCTTAAAAGAACTATAAACAAATTTAATAGTCTCTTATTTCTTTTTGTCAATACACACGTATAATAGTTTTTTATTATTATAAAATAATGCGTGGTCAGAGAACCAGCAGTTAGCGTAATGGCTATGTCGCTGGACTCCCACGTAGTCGACCGTGGTTCGCGTCCCAGACCCGATGGCTTGAAACTCACGCCGGACGCGTGTGCATGAGTGCCCAAGATCCCGAGAGGAGAACGGAGGAGAAGGGATTGCGGCGTGATCATCCCCCCTGGAGGGTGATTTCTTGCTTTCTGTCTCTAATGTCTCTCTCTGTCTGTCTGGCGAGCACACGCGTCCTATAGCGAAAACCTCTCCAAAAAAAAAAAAAAAACATATATATATATATATACATATATATATATATATATATATATATGGTCAATATATATATGGTCATTGTAGAAAAATAGGAATCTGAAAGCAAATCAAAATAAAAGAAAAATCTCTTAGGCCCACCATAGAGATAAGCACTACTAACAATCTTTCAGGCTTATTCATGCACTTCTGCTGTTGATTTATAAAAATGATGTAATATGCACTCTTTTGGAACTAATGTGCTTTCACACTTTAAAATTTCTTCACCAACATGTTTCTTATGCAATAAACACAGACAAGGAGATTTCCACTGTGCTGTATGTCTACAAGTTCTTTGATCATGTGAATAACAAACCAGCATCTTTTCCATACTTGGCAATGATTCAAATGTTTTTTTCTTTTAACCCACTTTTCAGAAAACATCTCTGGCTTTCCTGGAAATATATTTTAGAATTAAATAACTGTCATTTTTTCCAGAACATGTAGATAAATGAAAAGGAAAAAAAAATGTGAAAGACCTCACTTCTTATGACAAAAATAATCCGTAAATATTCAAGATGTCAACTGGCCTGTAAATAGAAAAAAACTATTAAGTTAGAAATCCATTTCTAACTGGTCTCTTCTTTCAGTTTAATAAATCAGTTAGTGGGACCAGGAGGTGGTGTAATGCTTAAAGTGATGGACTTCCATATGGCCAACTGTGGTTCAACTCCCAGACTCAGCAGCTTGAAAATCACACTGCATACATGTGCATGCATGCCCAAACTCTGAGAGGAGAATGGAGGAGAAGGGATTGCAGGCAGCCATCCCCCAGGGAGGTGACTTCTCACTTTTTAATTTCTCCATCTCTCTGTCTCTCTGACAATCATATACTCTATAAGCAAAAATCTCTCTAAAATAAATAAATTTAACAATCAGTTAATACATCTTATTTCCTGATCATTCTACTTAAAATTTTAAGGTGGGACATGATTACTTTGTTCCAGAATTTCAAAAATCTACCTCTGCTAACTCAACAACATAAGATGCAACAAATGTTCATAAGAAAAGTAAAATGGGGCCAGCAGCTGGTGTAGCGATTATGCTGCTGGACTCCCACATGGCCAACCGCAGTTCCAGTCCTAGGCCTGGTGGCTTGAAACTCACATGTGGCATGTGTGTGTACATGCTCAAGATCCCAGGAGGTGAATGGAAAAGAGAATGCGGCATGAACATCCCCTCTGGGGGGTGATTTCTCACTGTCCTTCTCACTGTCTATCTCTACCTCTGTCTCTCTCTCTCTCTCTCTCTCTCTCTCTCTCTCTCTCTACAATAAGCACACACACCCTAGGGCAAAAACCTCTGGGAAAAAAAGAAAAAAGTAAAATTACTGACTCTTTTCTCTCCTTTTTTTCCCATACCTAAATTCTGGTTTCTTTCCCAAAATGGTGTTCAGATATTTTTATAGACAATTCTAACGATTCACACTGGGTCTTTAAAAACCAACATGTCAAAAGTTAATCATGTATCTTCATAGACTTCTTTCATAAAAATAAATAAAACAAAAATTATATGAAGATAAAACACCCTTAATCTGTCAGGTGTGAAAAGAGCTACTGAACATGTTTGTATATAACATGCTTCTCACACGATCCCAAAGCAGATTAGATGAGAGTAATTGCTTATGAACAAAAGTACCTCTACTAATTCTTAATACTGATTATATACCATAAGTGCATTCTAAAGGCAATAAAATCTACTGGTAATTCATGCATACAAGATTTCTTAAGCACTGAGCATGTAAGAGGTACAATGCCAACTGCTATATTACAAGAATGATTAACCTGATCAATCTCCTTCCGTTCTAACAAGAGAAACTGTCATTAAACACGTAATTACAAGGGTTATTACTAAATTACAATTGAGATTGGGGCCAGCAGATGGTGTGGTGGTTAAGGGCACTGGACTCCCACATGGCCGACCGCCATTCAAGTTCTGGACCTGGCAGCTTGCTTTCTTTCTCTTCTCTCTCTATCCCTCTCTGGTCAAATTAAAATAATATAAAATAAAATAAAATAAAATAAAATAAAATAAAATAAAATAAATACAAAAACAAAGCTAAATAAAATAATTCTTTTTAAAAAATTATAATTGAGATAACTTTTACAAGTATAGGATGACAGGAGAGTGTGCCCTTAAGTGACAAATAATGTGAATGTTAGTGAAAAGTGGTATAATTAAAGGCCACATACAGTACCCTATAACAGATTATAATTTCCCAATTTTTCCTTTTTAAATTTTTAAATGAAGTCTTCCTTTGTGTACAACTGACTTTCTTTTGACCTCCCAAAGCCATATTCAAATGCGCACACAAATAGAAAAGGAAGAGACTTTCTAGTCATAATAAGGAAATTTAAAAATGACTTCATTTTCCTTTTTTTAGAATTATTTATTCATTTACTTATTTTAATTTGACCAGAGAGAAACACAGAGAGAGGGAAAGTGAGAAAGCAAGCTACCAGGTCCAGGACTCGAACTGTGGTCAGCCATATGAGTGTGTTCAGTGCCTTAACCACCACGCCACCTGCTGGTCCCCAGTGACTTCATTTTCAAAATTAAAAAACAACAACAAAAGAGGGTTGGAGAAGACGAAATAAAGATGGGAATGAATAAGATAAGAAATGGAGGAAACAGTGCAGAGTATATCTAAACTCAATGTCTAAACTTAATTTCCTCCAATTGACCTGCTTCTATCAATACAAAACTGTCCCTAATTTCTTAATCTTCATCTCTCAACACCAGGTCTTTACACTGTGGTTTCTGGTTTAGAACACCCTCCCTCTTCCTTTTCTCTTCACCTGATCTCGGCTGGAGCATTATTTCCTCAAAGTGGCCTTCCTAATCTCCAATGAGGATAGGTTCCCTTGTGCCTAAAGACTCCTAAATTTCCCTTTTTGCATTAACAATGTGAGGCTACTTGTTTAACATCTGTCTCCCCCACTAACCCTATCCTCTACAAGGCCATGGTCATGCCTATCTTTTCCTCAGCTATATCCCCAAAGACCAACACAGTAGCTACACACAGACGGGTAAATTAAGTAGATGTTTAATACTAAAATAAAAACAATTATTATTTATTCAACATCATAAGTCTCTTCCTTAAAATTTATTTTAAAATAAAATATTCAAACACTATGACTCATAAAACATTTTAAGAAATTAATTTATAGTAATATGTGCCTTGAAGTTGTCTTAGAATTTGAGTTTCCTCTTCTTTGCAATAGCCCATGTTAATTTTCTTGCTTTTACTATATCTTGCAATTATTAAACTTTTAACAGTCATAACTATAGATGGCAAGTGTCCTGACATTTCACATTAAAATCTAACATGACCCATAAATCTCTAAAACCTAATGGAAACTGGAGTTTTGATATGTTCATTTATTCTATTTTTAGCTAAAGAAAATTTATCAGGACAAAGAAAAGAGATACCATGTTATGAGAAAGGCTAATCTTAAGTGAAGTAATCTCAATTTATATATGAGTAGCTGCAGCTGTTTTACTGTCATAAAACAATTAAATTCAATACTGCTTTATGTTATGCTTCCCCAGCATTTGTTCAGCTTGAGGTTTTGTCAACATCATTCAATATAGAAATTCTGCTAAAAGAAATCTCTTGATAAAAGCCAAATATTGTCTCCTTTCGAGGTCATCTCATATTCTGGAAAATATTTCATTGCCATTTTTTTTTCAAGCCTTTGTAACAAAAGCAGAACAGAAAGTAGTAAGGTAGAATAATAAATCTTATTCTTTTACAAGAGATTCAAATTCTGTTTCCGTTAAAGAAGTGGGAAATGTCTGTATTAAAGAACTAAATGGGAAGGAAAGCTAGAGATCACCAAGTAGTCCGCCTTGTGCTTCATGCAGGCTTCCTGACAGAGCCCCCAAACTAGTCACACGTGTTAGGTCGGATCCCGTGAGAGGAACCCACAAGACAACACTCATTTGAGGGCTGTTCTATTAAAGATGGTCTACAGTCCTCAAAAACATCAACATCACGAAAGGTAAGGAAAATCTGAGGAACTGCTCCAGGTCTAGAGAGAGGTGACTAGAGAGATGTGACAAACGCAAAGAATAAAAAACACTCAGCTGGAGCCTGTACTGGAAGGGGCAATGCTACAAAGGATATTCGTATTGGAATAAGGATTGTATATTAGATGAATCTAATTTATCTATGTGATCATTTTACTGTGGTTATACCAGAGAATGTCCTTGTTCGTGAAAATTACACATGAAGTACAAATGTGAAATAGAAAAACATGACACATACAATATACTCTTCTCAAGCAGTTCAAAAACAAATGATACATACTTTTAAAAAAGATTTTCAGAGGGCCAGCAGGTGGCATGGCAGTTAAGGCGCTAGGCTCTCACAATGCCGACCATGGTGGTTGCACCTGGACCCAGTGGCCTGAAAATCACACCAGGTAAGTATGTGTGTCTACCCAAAATTCTAAGAGAAGGAACTGTGGCATGGCCATGCCCCCTAGAGAGTGATTTCTCACTTTCTCTCTCCTCTCTCTCTCTGTCTCTCTCTACTCTGGCAAGTGCATGTACTCAATGGCAAAAAAAAAAAAAAAAAAAAAAAAGAAAAAAGCTAAACAAAAAATTTTTTCAGGGGATCAGCAGATGGCATAATGGTTACATCACTAGATTCCCACATGATGCAGTTCAAGTCCTGGACCTGGAGGCTTTACTTCACACCAGGCACGTGTGTATGCATGCCCAAAACCCAGAGAGAGAGAATGGAGGGAAGGGGACTATGGAGTGGTCATCCCAGCGGGGGAGTGATTTCTCCCTATCTCTCTGTCTCTGTCTCTCCAGCAAGCACACATGCCCTATAGCAAAAATCTCTCTTAAAAAAATTTTTTTAAGAAATAAAAAGCTGACTGCCTGTTCCTCTCCCCCTCGTTCTTAGAAGAGAAACTTGAAAAACAAATGGAAAAGAAAAGAAACAGAATTGATCCAACTGAAAAAATAAAGTTGGACTGGTTGGCAAGAAGGCAGACGTTAGAATTTCACCTGCTGAGAAGAGAGACACTAATGAAAGAAAAAATAACAAGAAGGAAAACTTAGCGGATCTAACATTGTTATCTTCCATCAGAATGAAGCTCAGCACAAAGCTAGAAAAGCATTTCCTTTTAGTTAGAATGAAAATCCTGATGGCTAATCATTTTTATACCACACTTTAGGAAGAAAGACTGTATTAACTTCATTTTTTTAAAACCAAATCAAACATCTTTAAAAACTTTTGTTTTTAAGCTCAGGGATTCGTCAGGAATCATGTGGGAACCAAATTCCTTTTAGCAAAGCCAGTCTGCTCTACAGCAACGGAGAAACACCCTTCTTATCCTTCGCAGTGAGGAAATCCTCCTTTACATAGCTTCTAGGTTAGTTCTACCACCAGAAACAACATTTTTTATAAACAAAGCACACCAATGAAATATATCTTAGTGGTGATATTAGAATGCTCTAAATCAATCACATAACATGCAAAGTTGTATTACAGAAGTGAAAACAGCAAAGTCAGGCAGGTTTGAAAGTTAAAATCAAACTGTGTTGCATCATAACTGTGTGTGTCACAGATACACAGGTTTGTGATGTTCTTCCAACAAGGGCAATACCTAATTCCTCCTCTCCTAACTCAAAACACTTCACGCACACAGTATCTCCATTATCACAGAAAGACAGTAATAATGTAAATCATTACCTAAGGAAAATATGCAAGACTGCATATTGTAAATTAACAGAAAAAATTAATACAAGCAAGTATGTATATGTGTTTTCACACATCGCTTTTAAATTATAATCAAGCAAACATATTCTCCCTTACCTTGCATCCATATTAACAAGGTTAACCAGAGGAGAGATCAAACACAGTACTTTAAGGTATCAAAACCTTCACTGGGAACCAGCAGTTAGCGTAATGGCTATGTCGGACTCCCACGTAGTCGACCGCAGTTCACGTCCCAGACCCAGTGGCTTAAAACTCACGCCGGGCGCGTGTGCGTTTGTGCCCAAGATCCCGAGAGGAGAATGGAGGAGAAGGGATTGCGGCGTGACCATCCCCCCTGGGGGGTGATTTCTCGCTTTCTGTCTCTCTGTCTCTCTCTGTCTGGCGAGCGCACGCGCCCTATAACGAAAACCTCTCCAAAAAAAAAAAAACCTTCACTAACCCATCCTATAAATCCCATCTCTAGTCTATTCTTAAATACAAAACAGACGACTATACTTTTAAAAAGGCATCGTGACTCCAAATGACCCACAATTTAATATAAATGTTATTGAGTACCTATTAGTGTCTAATCTTTTTACATTATATTGTTTATAAAGTTTCATATACCAATGTTTCAAATGTGTGCGAGAGAAATCAAACCGGTATAACTTCGGGGTCCCTAGGCCATGCCAGCACAAGTCGGTTTCTGAATTCAAAGGGAAAAGATGGCACCTCACTATCGACGGCCTGCACAATGGCTACTATCTTTGAACGTGCATCAGCAATGTCACATGTGATAAGTTTTCATGTTTCTTGACCTCCTAACTTCTCGGCCACAATCATGACACAAGCATACGCTGCATTTCTGTTTAAATAAACAACAAAATCTAACTTATAGCTCAGTTGTTAAAAGGGAATGGGAAACTACAGTTAGGAGAACAATTGGGAAGATGTTTTCACTCTATTTCTGACCTTTTTTAACTTAAAACTTTAAAGAGAGGCTGGAAAAAAAATTACTTTCACAGGCACCTGTCTTGAAAAAAAAATAAATAAAAGAACAAAAGAAAGAAAAGAAAAAAATATATAATACCAAGATATTATTTTATATCAATTTTGAGGGAGAAAGACAGATGCTTGAGAATTTTTAGTATCAATTTCACACTTCTGGGAAATGAGAAAGCACCCATGCAATGGCACCCATCACATACAGTAACAAACTCTAACTCTTTTAGTAGAAAATGTCTTTGTGTAATGCAAAAAGCCATAAAATACAGCTATCCAGATACTACTTAAAAAGACAAAACTATATGTTAATTATGTGTAAATTTATTCATCATAGACCATATAACAGCATCACTTGTTTTGATAAATGACAAATCAAATAAATTTTGAAATGAGAAATACTGGAAGTATTTAATAAATGATAAATACTAAAAACTATACACAATATTTTAATACAGAAATACAGTTTGAGAGAAACATAAAAAAGATACAAATTTTTTTTCCAAACAGTACATCAGTTCCAATAACACAGATTTGAGAAAGAACTATAAAAATAAAACTCAATGTTCTGAAATTAATGAAAAGATAACAGAATGAATATTTAAGAGTATTAATTTGCAATACACTTTCCCGGCTGAACTCAGGCTACCAAGAGAACAAACAGAGCAGAGGACATGTGCCTGCATTTGCAACAGGGATACTTCCAAAAGTAACAGGAGACAAAGGACAGCTGGAGTAACACCAGTAGGCCTCCAAACCCTGGAAACTGAGGGTTTCCTTAATTTAGCTTGTAGAGGCATACCTTGTTTTATCTAACAGATGCATTCCGATCAGGTAAAGCTGGGAATGAAAATTTTCTAGTAAACTAGAAAGACTAGAAGACTTCCACATGAACTAGACCAGTCCCCACATTTACAAAAGAGTAACACAGAAGCTGGGAGAAGTGAAGAAATCAAGCCACTTGCCATACATAACAAGAATACAGGGTCCAGCAGGTAGCATGGTAGTTGAGCTGCTGGATTTCCACAGTGCTGACCACAGTTCAAGACCTGGACCTGGTGGCTTTGCTTTCTCACTTTCCATCTCTCTTTCTCTCGCTCTCTGTCTATGACTACAGCAAGTTGAAAAAAATAATAATGATAATAATAATTAATAAATAAATAATTTAAATGTGTGTATATATATATATATTTAAATATAAAAAATATATAGATTATATATATAGCTGTTTACCAGCAAAGCCATTGTTCTAACCCAGGCCTCTGGGATTCTGGGAACATGAAGATTGCCATTGGAACACCTGCTACTTTCAAAATTGAATTTTAAATAATTTCCTTATGAAATAAGTACCTTAAAATTTTTACATTCAGTATTAACAAGTTTAAGTGGAGGCCGGCAGGTGGCGTGGTGGTTGAGGGCACTGGACTCCCACATGACCAACTACAGTTCAAGTTCTAAACCGGGCAGCTTGCTCTCACTCTCGCTCTCTCTCTCTCTCTCTCTCTGTCATCAAATTAATAAATAAATAAAGTTAAATAGAATAAATAATTCTATTTTTTTTCTTTTTTGGAGAGGTTTTTGCCATAGGGCGCGTGCGCTCACCATCCAGACAGAGAGAGACAGAGAGACAGAAAGCGAGAAATCACCCCCCGGGGGGGATGGCCACAACACAATCCCCTCTCCCCCAGTCTCCTCCTGGGATCCTGGGCACGCACACACATGTGCCCGGTGCGAGTTCAAGCCACCGGGTCCGGGACTCGAACCGCAGTTGACCACATGGGAGTCCAGCGATACAGCCATTACGCCAACTGCTGGTCCCTAGAATAAATAATTCTTTTTATAAAAAAGTTTAAGGGGAAAACCCTATCATTATACCCATAGGTAAATAAAAGAAACTTTGGACAAAATTTAACATCAATTCTTTTTTTTTTTAGAATTATTTATTTTATTTTATTTATTCATTCATTTTATTTTTTAATTTGACCAGAGAGAGACACACAGGAAGCAAGAGAGAGAGAGGGAAAGTGAGAAAGCAAGTGACCAGGTCTGGGACTCGAACCGTGGTTAGCCATGTGGGAGTGTCCAGTGCCTTAACCACTACGCCACTTGCTAGTCCCCAATTTAACATCAATTCTTAATTTAAAAACTCCAGAAAAATAAAAAAATAAAAACTTTTTACAAAGAAGACATTTGGAATGCAATGATTTGTGTTAAAAAAAAATTAGGGTGGGGGGGTGCCAATGGTTGGCATAATGGCTGTGTCGCTGGACTCCCATGTACAACCACAATTCGAGTCCCGGACCCTGTGGTTTAAACTCACACCGGGCACATATGCATGCATGCCCAAGATCCCGAGAGAAGAATGGAGGAGAAGGGATTGTAGCATGGCCATCCCCCCGGGGGGTGATTTCTTGCTTTCTGTCTCTCTGTCTTTCTGGAGAGTGCACGTGCCCTACAACAAAAATCTCTCAAAAAAAAGAAAAAGAAAAATTTTAATGTCAGGCCTATAAAAATTACGTAAATAATGCAGCTGTCTAGCAATAATAATATAACAAGAATATATATTTTGAGTAGTTTGAAATTTTTTAATTTAACTAGAAAAGTAATTTAGGCTCTAGACAGATTACACTACTATAATAATTTACACTTATGTGTATGTGCACACCCAAAATCCTAAGAGGAGAACGAAGGAAAAGGTACTGTGGTGTAGTCATCCTCCCTGGAGGTTGCTTTCTCACTTTGTCTATGTCTCTCTGGCAAGTGAACATGCCCTATAGCAAATTAAAAAAACAATAAAACCCATTCTGTTTTTTGGAACAAAGGCCAAGATCAAACACTCCAATGTAGTAGATTATCTCCTGGATTACCTCACTAGGAGAAGAGAACAGACATCCAGAAAGATTCTTGGGTAGCAGGACATGTAACTAGTTACAGAGCAAAATCTGACTGAAGAAAGTGAAATAAAATACAGATGATTAAAAATTTTTAAATAGAGCAAATAAGCTTTTTCTTTAACTTAAAGATTCAGAGCATAAAATTAAGTAGTACTCTAACTGATGGACTATTTGTTATTTTTGTTTTGGGTGCTTTTGTTAACTTGTTTTTCTCCCCCACATGTTCTGTCGAAATAATAGTTATTTTGTATGACACTGCCTTTTACAAGAACTTCTCTTGTTATAATCTCCATTAAAGATCTAAGGATCTATTTCAAAGTACAGCCACAGTGTGAGTATAACAAATTTATTTAATCTTTGGCATCAGCTAAAAAAACAAAATGGACAAATTTGATAAATGTTAAACACTGAAAAATATGCAAATACAGAAAAACAAAAACAATTTAAGTACTGAAAATCAAAAGGCTTTTTTGGATTGCAATAAAGCTAAGAATCTACAATGAAGTGCATAACATCACAATAGTATCATCTATTTTCCACAAAGTAATTACATAGCCTCAGAATTTGATAAAACAATGTATCTGCTAAAATAAAAGCTGAAAAATATCATAAAGCATTAAACAAATTCTCTAGGCCTTACATCTGAGTATCACCAATACCATGGCCAAGAGTGTGTCAGAATGTATGTAGGACATTGATCTCAGCTTCTGGGGCAGGTGGGCACACGTGGCAGCCTGGCCTGCAGTATCAGAGCCAGCTGCCTCCAAGCTGCAAACGTGTCACCATTTCCATGTGATTCATGACAGGGACAGATTTGGGAAATATTGCATAGATAAAGCCACCCAAACATGTAAGTAGCCAATCTTTCTTCTCAACTCTAGAGAAAAACTAAAAAAAAGACTTATCCATCTACCCTTTAATGATATATTGTCATGTTTTTTAACCAGTACCATGCTTCCATAATTTTTTCTTCAAAAACAGAACCTGAAATACTGTTCCCACTTTTTAGAAGATTTAAAACCCCCCTAGAAATGGTAGCATAAAGTAGACCACTAAAATATTCTCTGACCTACTGATACAGGGGTCTACTCACAATTTCTCTTGCTAGAGACAATCCTCTAGTTGGCAAGAAAAAGAAACTTTAATCAGATTCAAAGGGACCTTGAAAAGGAGTGAAAACTAAGAACTAAGCGAGAAAAGGCAAATACTCCCTTAATAATCAATCTTAAATTTTTCACCTAACAAAGACATCTATAAGAACATTTTTTCCAGGAGCCAGTAGGTTATATGGTGGTAAAGGCACTGGACTCCCATATGTCCAACTGCAGTTCAAGTCCGAGATCTAGCAGCTTGAAAGTTATGCTGGGCACATATGCGTGAATGCCCAAAATCCCGAGAGAAGAATGAGGCCACCATCCCAGGGGGGTGAGTTCTCGCCTTCCCTCTCTCACCTTCCCTCTCTCTGTCTCTCTCTCTGGTAAGTGTACATGCCCTATGGCAAAAACCTTAAGAAACAAAATAATAATAATTTTTCCAGAATGAAGTTTTTTTTTTGTTTTTTTTTGTTTTGTTTTGTTTTTTTTTTTTTTTTTGCTATAGGGTACATGCACTCACCAGAGACACAGAGAAAGGAAATAAGACATCACTTCCCCCAGGGGGGTTGCCATGCTATAATCTCTTCTCCTCCATTCTCCTCAGGATCTTGGGGATGCATGCACACATGCCTGGCATGACTTTCAAGCCACTGTGGTCGCCCATGTTGGAGTCCAGCACTTGAACCACCATACCAGCTTTATCTCTCACAAGGCCTGTCTTCTCCACACTCCAGAATATTCAACTACTTAGTAAGCCTAACTACTTAGTAAGCCTATGTGGAGTCAAACCTTCATGTCTTTCTCACAGTGCTCCATCTACTTAAAATGCTTCACCTTGTGCCACAATACAGACACACACACACACACACACACACACACACACACCCCTCATGAGAACAGCTCAAATTTCCCCTAAAAATAATAGCATACAGACTAGTTACCACACACAAAGACATTATTTAGAAATGCCAAAGCTATGCAATGTTTATTCAGCATTTATTAGGTGCAGGAACAGTTTTGACACTGGGAATAAAATAGTCTTTGCCTCAAGGAGCACACAGATTAGAGAAAGACAAGAGAAAATAAGAACGTGACTTTGATATAGCCTAACAGCTACCAGAACGAGGCAAGCATGGTGCTAGGGAAGTGTGGCAGGGCTCCCAACAAGCAAAGTGCTCCCTAGATGACAGAGGGGAACTAGGGAACTAGGCAGAAGCTGGTTTTTTTTCTGGTTTGGGTTTATTTTTCTTTTTGAGATTTTCACTATAGGGCAGATTCACTCGCTGAAGAGGCTGAGAGACAGAAAGCGAGAAGTCACTGCCCCCTCCCCGCCATGCCATGGGGACTGGCCTCATCACAATCTCCTCTGCTCTCAGGATTATGAGCACACGCACACACGCATCCAGTGTTGAGTTTCAAGCTGCTGGGTCTGGGACTCGAACCATGATCAACCATGTAGGAGTCCATCATCAGTCCAACCACCATGCCACCTGCCAGCCCCAGTAGAAGTTGGATTTTTGTTTTGGTTTTTGTGCAGATTTTTGTTATAGGGTACACATGCTCACCAGGTGGACAGAGAAAGACAGAAAGACAGAAAACAAGAAATCACTCCCTGGTGGGGGATGGCCATTCTGTAATCCCTTCTCCTTCATTCTCCTCTCAGGATTTTGAGCATGCACACACACATACCCGGCGTGAGTTTCAAGCCTCCAGGTCTGGGACTTGAACCACAGTTGGCCATGTTGAAGTTCAGTGACCTAAACATTACATCATATGCTGGTCCCAGAAGCTGGTTTTAAAAAAAAAGAACCTGAGGGGCCAATAGGTAGCATACCAGTTGTGTCACTGGACTTTCACATGGCCAACTGTGATTCAAGTCCCAAACCCAGTGGCTTGAAAATCACACCAGGCACATCTGCACACATGCCCAAGATCCCAGGAGGAGAATGGAACAGAAGGGACTGTGCTGTGGCCATCCCCTCTGGAGAGTGATTTTTCACTTTCCCTCTGATTGTTTCTGTCTCTCTCTGGTGATTGTACATGCCCTAAGGCAAAAACCTCTAAAAAATAAATAAATAAATAAAAGAATCTTAACTGTAAAGTAAAAAGCTTGGACTTAATCCCCATACCAGTGGTTAAATCCCCACGGCATTATTCGTTCTTTGCTGCTCACCCTTTCATAACAAATACGGAAAAATAACAGTTAAAAAATGAAAACAATTCACTAAAATGACATAGCTGTGCCCCCAGAACTGGTTAAGCATCTTTACGGATCAAAAATCTATCAGGAACACAAAGTGTAAACCAAACAAAAGCCACCAGGTCACCAAGCTATGGGTCCCATAGCAGGAAAAAGCAGCAAAAAGTGTGATGTTCTGGGGTACCTGTAAATAAAAGTGTTTCACATGAAGCACAGGCAGGAGGCAGGCTCTTTATTTAGAACCAGGAGCTGGGGTGGCACTGTCCCTTGATTATGAAAGTAGACTTAAAAAGGCTTCTGCTAGCTGTGCTGAGGCTACAGCTTGTAGGAAGTTGCTGACCTCACGCCAGCTGACTCAGTGACTGAATCTGTGATGTCCCCAGTGTCACCATGGTGCTGAGACTCTGATCCACTAACACAGACCTGATTCTGATTTGGGAACTCTAAAGCCAGGCAGAGACAACTACCAATCTGCTAGACCAGCAGAAGAAACCATAAAGAGATAGACAGGCAGAGATGGGACAAGGAAAAAGACAATTTCCATCAAAATGTGCCTGCAAAATGACAGAATGTGATTTTAAAAACACCAACCATATCAACAATCACAACATTATTATAAATTGACCACAAAGTTTTTAAATGATCTGAAAGCCTTTAAAATAAGCCTGAAAAAGATCCACAAAGAAACAAACAAAAAAGCAAAATTAGAAAATAATTGCAAAACAAGCAGAAGTAGGGGACCAGCAGTTAGCGCAATGGCTATGTCACTGAATTCCCACGTAGCTGACCGCGGTTCGAGTCCTGGACCCAGTGGCTTAAACTCATGCCAGGAGCGTGTGCGTGCATGCCCAAGATCCCAAGAGGAGAATGGAGAAGGGACTGCAGTGTGGCCATCCCCCCTGGGGGGTTGATTTCTCACTTTCTGTCTCTCTGTCTCCCTCTGTCTTTCTGGCGAACGCATGCGCCCTATAGCAAAAACCTCTCCAAAAAAAAAAAAAAAAAGTGGGGGGGGGGGGGCAGAAATAAAAACAAACTAGTAGAAGTAAAAAAGAACCAATTAAAAATCTTGCAAAAGATAGAGCCAGCAAATGGCACGGCTGTTAAGACACTGGACTTACACATGGTAGACCATGGTTCAAGTCCCGGACTTGGCAGACTGTGATTAGAGTCCCAAACTTGGCAGTTTTCTCTCTCTCTCTCTCTTTTTCTCTTTCTCTCTCTCTCTCTCTCTGGTGAGCACATGTGCCCTATAACAAATTAAAATAATAACAATCAATAAAATCAAATAAATAATTCTTTTTCAAAAAATCTCACAAAAGAAAATCATTGTAATTTAAAGATAATAAAACAGCATCAGCCATGATGTGGTGGTTAAGACACTGCATCCCACATGGCCCACTGCACAGTGCAAGTTCTGGACCCAGCAACTTCAAAAACACATCACGCATGTGTATGTGCATGTCCAAAATCCCAAGAGGAAAAGGGATTATGGCATGGTCATCTCCCCATAGCAAAAAAACAAAACAAAACACACACACACACACACACTTTAGATAGATGGATCATAGATAAAACAAATGAAAAAAATAAAGTTGGGATCAGCCAAAGGCATGATGGCTAAGGCAGCTGGATCCCACATGACCAACTGCTTGGTTCAAGTTCCAGACCTGGAAGCTTGAAAATCATGCTAAGAGGACCAGAGGTGGCGTAGTGGTTGGGCCACTGGACTCCCACATAGTTGATCACTATTCAAATCCTGGACCCAGCGGCTTGAAACTCACAAAGGGCACATGTGCATTTGTGCCCAGAATCTCCAGAGGAGAATGGAAGAGAAGGGATTGCAGCATGGCCATCCCACTGCCAGGGGGAGGGAGGATTGATGACTTGCTTTCTGTCTTTTTCTGTCTCTCCAGTAAACACACGTGCCCTATAGCAAAAATCCCTCTCTCTCTAAAAATGAAAAAAAAAAAAAGAAAGAAAATCACACTGGGCATATGTGTGTGTGTGCTCAAAATCTCGAGAGGAGAATGGAAGACAAGAGATTGCAGCATGGCCATCCCTTCTTTCTCCATCCCCACTTATATACCCTAATGCACCTTATAGCAAATTAAAAAAATAATAATAAAAAACATTCTGTGGTTCATATATATTACTTATCTAACAAGCCGGGACTTCCTTCTTTTTCTCATAGGCTTCTTTTTTATTTTTTTTAAATTTGCTATAGGGCAAGTACACTCACTGAAAACAGAGAGAGAGAGAGACAAAGAGAGAGAGAGAGAAAGCATCCCCTGAGGGGATGACCAACACTGCAATTCTTTCTCCTCAAGTCTCTTCTCAGGGTTTTGGGCATTCACACACATGCACCCGGCATGTTTTTCAATCCACCAGGTCCAGGACTCAAACTATGCAGTCAGCCATATAGTATCCAGCCCCTTTAACCACCACATCACCTGGCTAGCCCCAGGACTCTGACTTTTTAGTGGTCAATGCATAAGACACTGTGTCAGGGCTGGCTCCATAACCTAGCAGTTAAGGGAGCTAGATTCCACATGGCTGACAGCATTTAGAATACCAGCCTAGCAGCTTGAAAAACATGCTGGGCATGTGTGTATACATGCCTGGAATCCCAACAGGTTAAAAAAAAGGGAGAGAAGAGACTGTGGCATGAACACACTCATGGCGAGGTCCTCTTTTTTGTCTCCCTGAGAAGTGTACAGACCCTCTGGCAATTAAACAAAGACATTATGTCAAACACTAAGATTCAAAATGAAAAACATGGGGTACTTATCCTCAAAAAACTCACACCTGTAACAGGGATACTAAGTAGAAGAAAAGTAATAAGTAGAAGAAAATGGAATCATAAACCATCTACATTGGAGCTCTGAGCAGCTTTTTTCAGGGACTAGGACAACTGAAAATTTTCTGCACAGCCTTCACCCTTCTGACCCCAAGATCTAGGTTAGAGTAATCCTCAATTCCCATGGGATCTGCTGCACAAAGAGAGAAAAATAGAACTGCAGAGAGATTGCAGAATACCTCCTTAGATTTAACTCCAAAAATTAGGGAAAAACATGTATTCCATCAGATGACCAGAAATCACTGCAGAGGCACGAGAAATATGAGAAGCCAAGAAAATATTTCTCCCCCAAGGGAAAAGAATAACTCCTCATCCTCCACAGACAATACAACAGAAGTCATAGAAATGTTAGATAAAGAATTCAGAATATTCATAGTGACAAAGCTAACAGAGATGCAAGAGAAGAGAGATAACAAACTCCAGAAGATACAGGAGAAGAGACAAGTTCCAAGAGGTGAGGAAGTTCTTGCACTATCTGAAAAAGAAAATATACACCATAAAAAAAGAATCAAATGGAGCTGCTAGAGATGAAGGCTGTAACAGGAAATCGAAACCTCCCTTGAAAATATTAAAAGCAGATTAGATCATGCAGAAGATTGAATCTCAGATGTAGAAAACAGAAACTCTGACCTAGAAATATCCACTAAAAAGACTGAGACAACAACCCCCCCAAAATTAGAACGATATACGAGTAATAGTAGATAACCATAAGTATCCCAGAAGGTGAAGAAACTAATAAGGCATTGATAATCGATTCCATGAAATCCTGGAAGAAAACGTTCCAAACCCAGAAAGGCATTCAAATATCCAGACACAAGAAATACAAAAAAATCCAAATAGAATCAACCCAAGAAGATCTTCTCCAAGGCACATCATAGCCAGATTGACCAAAACTGCAGACAGATATACTAAAATTGGTAATTGAGAAACGTCAAGTTACTTTCAAAGGATATCCCATCAGGCTAACATTGGACCTCTCATCGGAGACTTGGAAAGCAAGGAAAGAATGGGAAAATATATTCAAAGTGTTAAGTGAAAAATAATTGCAACCAAGAATACTATACCCAGCAAGATTATCCTTCACATGGAAAGTAAAGACAAAAGCATTTTCAGATAAACAAAATCTGAAAGAATTCACCAATACCAGACCAGCTCTTAGAGAAGTTCTGAAAGGAGTGGTACACCAGGAGAACTAAAGTCAGACACACACAGACACACAGAAATAAGAGTATAAAACCACAACCAAGAGAATGGTCAACTTGGGACCAGCAGTTAGCGTAATGGCTATGCCGCTGGACTCCCACGTAGTCGACCGCGGTTCGAGTCCTGGACCCGGCGGCTTAAACTCACGCCGGGCGCGTGTGTGTGCGTGCCCAAGATCCCGAGAGGAGAATGGAGGAGAAGGGATTGCGGCGTGGCCATCCCCCCGGGGGGTGATTTCCTGCTTTCTATCTCTCTGTCTCTCTCTGTCTGTCTGGCGAGCGCACGCGCCCTATAGCAAAAACCTCTCCAAAAAAAGAAAAAAAAAAAAAAAAGAGAATGGTCAACTTAACTGTAGAGACAACACTGGCAAGATCAGTAACAATGAATGTTAACTTCCAGAATGTAAACAGAAAGATCAGACCACAGTAACCCTGCAAATTCAACAGAAGAGAGATCAATTACATGAGACTGAACTGATGAAATAGAAATTTATGACAGAAAATATTACATATACTATTCCCTTACAACTGAAAAGATAAAATTCATATCAACATTAGGGCCCAGCCTGAGTGGCATGGCCAATAGCATACCGAACTGATCTGCAGTGCTGGAAGCCATATGGCCAACCTTGGTCCCACATCCCCAGCCCAGTCTACCTGAAATAGTCCAGGGATGTGCACAGGGCATACTCAACGTATCAATGAGCTGGAGGGCTAAGAAAAGGCAATCATGGTTGGGACCAGCAGATGGCCTAATGGCTACAATGCTGGACTCCCATGTAGTCAACCGCAGTCCAAGTCCCGGATTCGGTGGCTTAAACTCATGCTGGGCATGTGTGCATACGTGCCCAAGATCCCGAGAGGAGAATAGAGGAGAAGGGACTGCAACATGGTCATCCCGCCCCCGGGGGGGGGGGGGGGGGGGTTCTTGCTGTCTCTCTGCCTCTCTATCTTTCTTGCAAGTGAACACGCCCTATAGCAAAAACCTCTCAAAAATAAAAGCCAATCATGGCACGATAAGGCCCTGCTGAGGGTGCCTCTCTTACATGCACATAAGCTTTCCCTATCATAAATGAAAAACTTTAAACATGTTCTGGCTAAATCCAGGATGGCTTCAGGGTTTTTTTGGGTCTATGAAAAATACTGATAGAGGCAGATGGTAACATAGCAGTAATGCAATTGGTTCTACATGAGGATATCCTCACATGCCAGAACCTTCAACCTTCCTAGGCACACCAGGCATGCATGATTCAGGCTGGCAGAGACTGAGGTTGAATCATGGCATGAGGACCCTGTTCAGGATGCCTGTCTCTCTCTTTCAAAAAAGAAATAAAATAAAATAAATAAACTTTTAAAAAATGATAAAAAGAATCTGGGATTTTTTGGTGTTTTTTTGGGGGGGGGCTTAAATATAATTAGTCCATGTCACCCAATAACTAAATTTTACAAAATAAAATCTATTAATTATGGTCAACTGACTCTCTGGAAATACAAATAGGGAGCATTGCATTTTCCAATGACTAGTCAACAACAACAACAACAAAAATAGATAAAAGAACTACATCAGCCTAGTAGTGAATGGCACAAATTTCTGAATCACATCTGCTGTGGTGTAAATGTTTTATCTTAAATTCATGTGGTAGAAACTTATAACCTAGTGCAACAGCGCTGAGAGGTAATTAACTCATGAATGGATTAATGCCATTGTCTCTAGAGTGGGTTAGTTATCCAGGGATGAGCTCATTGCTTCCTCAGCCCCTCTGTTTCATGCCCTTCCATCTTCTACCATGGAGTGATACAGCAAAAAGGCCCTCACCAGATAGAGGCCCCTCAACCCTGGACTTCCCAGCCTACAAGACTGTCAGAAACAAATCTCTTTTTCTTTATGAATTACCCAACCTCAGGTATGGTTATAGCAGCACAAATGGACTATAACAGTTTCTAACTTCTTATAATACATCAAACATCAGAAACTATCTCGTTTTACTAGCAACAAGTGCACAGTATAGGACAGAAACAGATTATTCGACCATTGAGGTAACAAAATGCCAATTTGTCCAGCATTTTTTTTAAGTACAACACTACAAACGCTCCTGTTAGATAACTGTAATGAAATAAAGAAGCACACTTACTCATGACTGGAAATGTCTCCGTATGTTGTCCCAATCAGATATTAAACCAAAATCTGCTGTCCAAAGTTTCTCAGAGGAATACATGTCCTAGTCAGGAAACAAAGAAAAGAAACAGTATTTTTTTTAAAGGTTAATATTTAAAATAAAGTTTTCTAAAGGAAACTTCAATATTTTTCTATTTTGAGAAGGAACCCTTGTCATCGTCTATTAAATATAAAAGATTTCAAATACCATTATCAATTCATATTTTCCTTTTCCAGAAACAAGTAACTTCAAAAGTAAATAAATGTATAAAACAAGTACCACGTGAAAATGTGCTAACAGGTGTCCTTGGTCTCCAGCACTAGAAACGTTTTCTCTTTTTCATTCCAACTAAGTAAATCGTAGAAAGAAAGTACATCATCTAGGGTGAATATAGCATATCACACCTGCTAAATCTATTCTTATTGCATATAAATTATTTATATAAGTGACCAAATGAAGATCATCAGGTCAGCTCGATAGCCTAGCAGTTAAGGAGGCCAGATCCCACATGGCCAACTACAGAGGTTCAAGCCCCACCTCTGATGGCCTGAAAAGCACACTGGGTGCATTCGCGTGCATGCTCCAAATCCCGACAGGATGCAAAAATGGAGAAAAATGGATTATAGCATGATCATACCTCATTGAGGGTGCTGTCCCCCTCTCCCTTTCCCTTTCTCTCTCTCTGTCTCTGTGAACACACACACCCTCTGGCAAAAAAATAAAGACCACCAAAGTTACTGCTATACATATATTCTAATAATGAACACTTTCCTCATTACAAAAGTAATATGGGGGCCAGCAGATGGTACAGCAGTTACATGACTAGACTCCCACATGGCTGACCAGGGTTCAAGTCCCAGATCTAGTGGCTTGAAAAAATCATACTGGGTGTATGTGCGTGCATACCCAAGATCCCAGAATGGAGGAAAAGGATTGAAGCACCTCCCCCAACCCCCAGGGGTGATTTTTCACTTTCCCTCTGCATCTTAAGGCAAAAACCTCTTTTAAAAAGGAAGGGAGAGGGATAAGCTCATTGTGAAGAAAAATAAAAAGGAAACACCAGCAAAGTAAAAGAAAAATGTCTTACAACACAATATCCCCTACATCTACCTAATCATTTGGAACATATTTCTGTTCAAGTATTGAACAGAAATTCAAGTATTGAACAGAAATATTTCGTCTAAGTATTTTAAAAATATACTTGATAAGGGCCAGCAGGTGGTACAGCAGTTATGTTGCTGGATTCCCACGTGGCCAACAGCTGTTTGAGTCCCAGATCCAGTGGCTTGGAAATCACGACAGGCATGTGTGCATACATGCCCAAGATCCTTGGAAGAGAATGGAGAAGGGATTGCAGCGTGGCCATTCTCCCTGGGGGCTGATTTCTCACTTTCCCTCTCACTGTCTCTGTCTCTCTCTCCCGCAAGTGCATGCACCCTAAGATAAAAACCTCATTAAAAAAAAGTTGTATGAACATGTAAAGAAAAAGCAAAAAGAACACCAGCAAAGGAGAAAAAAAATTTTATTGCAACACAGTACCCCCCTACATTTACCCAATCATTTGGGACACGTTTCTATTCAAGGTATTTTGTCTAAGTATTTAAAAAATATACATAATGTGGTGTGCTCAGTGCAGGGGGCCTAGAGAATGGCTCATCTGTTTACAACACACCCAACAGGAATTTGGGGTCACTGTGACAAGGGGCACAAAATGTGTGGCTTCCCTATGAACAAATGCCCTATACATGGGAAAAAAAATATATATAGATAGATATATACACATATATATACTTAATAAGGGCCAGCAGAAGGCATAGCAGTTATGTCCCTAGACTCCCATATGACCAGCTGCGGTCCCTCTCATTGTCTCAGTCACTCTCTGGTGAGCACATACACCCTAAGGCAAAAACCTCTAAAAAAGAAAAAAAATGTATATATACTTGATAAATACCACACATAAAATTATATTTGGTGCTTTTCACTTAAAAGTCTAACATAAAGCATCATCTTGTATTAGTATTAATACAAACTTAACCGTTTGATAAGGTTTATATTATAAATCTTCCTCTGTTAACATATTGTTTATGGGACCAGCAGTTAGCGTAATGGCTATGTCGCTGGACTCCCACGTAGTCGACCGCGGTTCGAGTCCCGGACCCGGCGGCTTAAACTCACGCCGGGCGCGTGTGCGTGCGTGCCCAGGATCCCGAGAGGAGAATGGAGGAGAAGGGATTGCGGCGTGGCCATCCCCCCTGGGGGGTGATTTCCTGCTTTCTATCTTTCTGTCTCTCTCTGTCTGTCTGGCGAGCGCACGCGCCCTATAGCAAAAACCTCTCCAAAAAAAGAAAAAAAAAAAAAAAAACATATTGTTTACAGTGCCGTAAAAACTTATGCTATATTTAAATATAACCATGGGTGCACAAATGCCTTCTTAAACCCAACATATAAAATCCACAGATAAATTAAGAACAGATTTAATATAAAGTTTACACTTATACTTTATAGTTTACTTCATAAACTGGTAATCTTATAATCACAAGAAGTAATGGTTACTGGGCCCAGCAGGTGGTACAGTGGTTAAGGCACTGGACTCCTTCATAACCAACTGTGGCTCGAGTCCCAGACCTGGCTGGAGGCTTGAAACTCACACTAGGCACATCTGAATGTGGGCCCAAAATCCCAGGAAGAGAATGGAGAAGAAGGGATTGCAGCATGGCCACACCCTTTGTGGGGGATAATTTCTCACTTGCTCTCTCACTGTCTCTCTAGCTGTCGCTCTCCTCACCAGCAAGTGCAAATTCCCTGTGGCAAAAAACGTAAAATAAAATAATAATGCAAAAGAAGTAGTGGTTATTTTGTTTTCGAAATAAATAAAAATAGCACAATACCAAGGGCCTCCTTTTGAATCAAAATTTGAGTAATACTTGCCCCATCTATAAACTTTACTCCTGCAATGTAATAAACATGAGAAGTATACATCTACAAAATGACACAAGATTTCATCAGCACTGTGTGCACATCAAGTTCATCACAGTAATTAGCAGTGGCACATAATCATAGTGCTGCCTTGGAATTACCTGCCCCTCCTCCCACAGGCCTTCTTTTCTCTGTGCTAGTAAATGATCTCTATTTCCAGATAACCCAACTATCCCAAAGGAAATGAGAAGCTGTATGGAAAATCAAAAACAACATATAATCCACATGTTAGTTTTAGAATACATGATGAAAGTTTTGCATGATAAATATACTTTCTTGACAGTGCTAGATTCTGTCCATTAGATCTGTGTCCCTCCTAGGAAACTATGAGGTGAAACATCTTGACCTGAAGCATGCTAAATGATGATACAGGGGGCAGCCCCAAGTTACAAATACACAAAGCAGATTAAAAGTTCACAGAAAGGGCCGGCAAGCGGCGTGGTGGTTAAGGATGCTGGACGCCCACATGGCCGATTGCAGTTCAAGTCCTGGACCTGGCTGTTTGCTTACTCACTTTCTCTCTCTCTCTCTCTCTCTGTCCCTCTCTAGTCAAATTAAAAATTAAATAAAGAAATGAATAAATAAAGTGTTTTGAAAAGTTCATAGACCAGGGACTAGCAGACGGCAATGATGGTTACATCGTTGGACTCCCACACACGGTTCGAGTCCCAGACCCAGGGGCTTAAAAAGTCATGCTGGGCGAGAGTGCATGCATGCCCAAGATCCAGAAAGGAGAAGGGATTGCAGCGTGGCCATCTCCCCTCACTTTCTGTTTCTCTGTCTCTCTCTGGTGAGTGCACACAACCTATAGCAAAAATTTCTCTTTTTTAAAATAAATAAATAAATAAAAAGGGTTCACAACAGGGGCCAGCATGGGGAGTGGTAGTTGGGGCACTGGACTTCTACATGGTTGAATACGATTCAAGTCTCAGACCCAGTGGCTTGTTCTCTCTCTCTCTCTCTCTCTCTCTCTGGGAGTGCACATGCCTTACATAAAATTAGAATAATAATGATATAAAATTAAACAAATAATCCTTTAAAAAAAGTTCTCAGGCAATCCAGTTTTATATTTTATACTTGTAGAATCCAGTCTCTGTGCCCAGAGATTTTTCTCTTTGTTCATGTTTATAGCAAAATTTTTTATCTTAAATCCAAAACTCCCAAATAGTATTATCAAAGCACCTTGTACTAGGTAATGCTCTTCCTGCCCATAACCATAAAGTGAAATAAATAATTATTCAGGATTTAAGTTCTTAAGATATCGAAAGTTTTCTAAGCACTAAAAATAGTAATCTCACAATCATCAGCAGAATAAAACTTACAAGCACTGGATTTACAACCTTACCATCCAAGATAATAAGTATACACAAGTTTCAGTTCATGAATATGTAATAATGCATATTAGAATACAAAATGTCATAGAATAGTTCTTAGGAACAAATTTGTAAATGACTGATAACTAAATCACTTCTTTAAGATTCTTTATGCTAACCACAGTTTTAAAATGTACATTCACCTACCTAATTCTACAATAGTTTATCGTTTCTTTTCAAAAGGCAGGTCAGTAGCACACAAGATAAAATATTCAAATTCCCTTCCTTGGCCCCTAAACACTACCAGACATACAAATAAGAAAGAAGAAAGATCTCATTTCTTGCTGTTCACTCCACCCAAGAATGAAAAGGTACTTTGTCATAAAACCCACAATTTTACATACAAGATATATTGGGACATTTCTGCATAATCTGGTCTTCAATTTCATTCATTTTCTAGGCCCTTTGAAAATGGAGATGTGGCCACTGACTGTGGACTCTGGGCAATACTGTTACTACAGGCTTTCTTTCTTTCTTTCTTTTTAAAGAGGTTTTTGCCTTCGGGTGCGAAGGCAAAAACAAAACAAAACAGAAGTTCAATTCAAGTATTGAACAGAAATATTTTGTCTAAGTATTTTAAAAATATACTTGATAAGGGCCAGTAGATGGTGTAGCAGTTACGTTGCTGGATTCCCACATGGCCAACAGCAGTTTGAGTCCCAGATCCAGTGGCTTGCAAATCACGACAGGCATGTGTATATGCATGCCCAAGATCCTGGGAGGAGAATGGAGAAGGGATTGAGGCGTGGCCATTCTCCCTGGGGGATGATTTCCCACTTTCCCTCTCACTGTCTCTGTCTCTCTCTCCTGCAAGTGCATGCACCCTAAGACAAAACCCTCATAAAAAAAAAGTTATATGAGCTTGGTTTTTTGCCCCAGGAGAGAGAGAGAGAGACAGTGAAAAATAAAGTGAGGAATCATCCCCTAAGGGGGATGACCACACCACAATCCCTTCTCCTCCACTCTCCGTCCAGAATCTTGGGCACATAAACATACACACACACACACACACACACACACACACACGCATCCAGCATGATTTTCAAGCCACCAGGTCTGGGACTTGAACCGGGGTCAGCCATGTGGGAGCCCAACAATATAACTGCTATGCCTTCTGCTGGCCCAAGATTTCAGCTTTCTAACTGGAGGCTTTAGGAGCACTGAGTTTGTTTGCATTCTCTTGCACTCCCAACACTGTACCATTACAAATGCACGCTATGGGTAGCTACTGATCCCAGAACAAGTAGATACCTGGCATATAACTAAGATAACCCATAGCCTAGAGTCAAACCCAGTCAAATTCAGTAAGTACTGGGACCAGCAAAGAGCATAATGGTTATGTCACTGGACTCCAACATGGTTGACTGCAGATGGAGTCTTGGACCCGGCAGCTTCAAATTCATACCAGGTGAATGTGTGTGTGTGCCCAAAATCCCTAAGAAGACTAGTAGAGAAGGGATTGTGGAGTGGCCATCCCCCCGGAGGGTGATTTCTTACTTTCTGTCACTCTGTCTGTCTCTGTCTCTCCAATTAGTTCACACATCCTTTAGCAAAAATCTCTAAAAAAAAAAAAAAAAGAAAAGAAAAGAAAAAGAAAAGAAAAGAAAAGAAAAGAAAAGAAAGAAGAAATTCAGCAAGTACTGAACCACTATAGACCGGTTAGCTAGGAATAAATTTTCAAGCTAAAAATACTGCATTGAAAAAAAAAAAAAACTAACCATCGGGGCCAGCAGGTAGCGTAGTAGTAAGGCACTGGATCCCCACGTGGCCAACAGTGGTACCAGTCCCAGACCTAGAGGCTTGAAACTCACACCAGGTGCTTGTGTGTGCATGCCCAAAATCCTGGTAAGGTGATTCCTCACTTTCCCTCTCACTGTCTCTCTTTCTCTGTTTCTCTCCAGAGAACACATGTGCCCTATGGCATAAAGGGAAAAAAGAAAAGCATGCGGGCTGCATGTGCATGCCCAAGGCCCCAGGTGGAAAAAGGAAGAAGGTGTTCAGCATGGCCATCTCCCCTGGAGGGGTGATTTCTCACTTTCCCTCTCACTGTCTCTCTCAGTCTCTCTCTTTAAAGAGAACATGCATCCTATGGCAAAAACCTTGATAAACGAAAACTAACCACGTGCTATTCTTTTTTTTTTCTTCCACGTGCTAGTCTTAAGAAACATACCTAAATCACTATAAAGACTAGAAATAAAAGTATTAACAATGTGCATCAGGCAAACACTAATCAAAAGGCAGATTATAGGGCTGGTCCTATAGCTCACCAGTTAAGGGGGCCAGATCCTATCGTACATGGCTGACTGCACAGTTCCAGCCCCAGCACGAACAGCTTGAAACACATGACGGCACACGTGCGTGCATACCCAAAATCTCAACGGCATAGTGAAATATAGAAGAGATCGTAGTACGACCAAACCCCACCAGGGAATGCTTTCTCTCACTCTCTCTGTCTCTTTCTGGCAAGCCCATATGCCCTCTGGCCATTAAAAAAAAAAAAAAAAGACAGACTATGATTTTTGAAATTCTTTGTAGCTACAGAAACTCTTTCACACATATGCTAAGATATATATCTTAAAATGTTCATAGCAGTGCTATAAAGGCAAAAAACTAGAATTTCCATCAGCAAAAAATGAACATTAACTTGTATACAATCATATATTATGAAACAATGAAACGAATGAACGTGGACATGCATACCATAAGAAAACTGATGGATATATTTATTATACTTATATAGTGAATTTCAATATAAACATCTTTAAAAAAGATCATGTAAAATACATTACAAAAAGATAATGTATGGATTTCCTTTATTTTTTACCAAAATAAAAACATATTAACTTGTTATGACATATCAGAATGGGATCTAGTTTGAGGCACAAAGAATAAGGTGTCAGTTTGAAAAGAGCCTTATTTGAGAAAAATGAGTTCTGCTAAAATAAAAAACAACAAACCCAATTTATGATGAACGCTGTGTGGAATGGTAAAATCATTGATGCTTTACAAAAAGTTCATGAGGGGAGATCAGCAGTTGGTGTAATGGCTATGTCGCTGGACTCCCATGTAGTCGACCACAGTTCGAGTCCTGGACCCGGTGACTTAAACTAACACTGGGCACATATACATGCATGCCCAAGATCTCGGGAGGAGAATGGAGGAGAAGGGATTATGGCGTGGCCATCCCCCCGGGGGTGATTTCTCGCTTTCTGTCTCTCTGTCTCTCTCTGTCTTTCTGGAGAGCACAAGCGCTCTACAGCAAAGACCTCTCCAAAAAAAGAAAGGAAAAAGAAAAAAGTTTATGAGGACAGTGCTCCAAATTAATTAGCAATTTACAAATAAATAACTCAATTTTAAGGATGGAAATAATATTGAAGATGATGCCCACAACAGCAGACCATCCATATTGATTTGCAAGGAAAAACTTAATTTCATTTGCGCCCTACTCAGAGAGGACCAATGATTGACAGCAGAAAACAACAGCAATCTCAGTTGGTGATTCACACAATTATGACTGAAGAAATTAAATTTGAGCAAACTTTCAGTTCAATGGTGCCCAAATCACTACATCCAGATCAGTTGCAGACAAGAATAGGGCTTAAAATGGAAATTTCAAACAAGTGGGATCAAGATCCTTAAGTATTTCTTGAATTCCTGAAGAATTGTAACAGGAGATGACACTGACTTCTGCCTGTAGGATCCTGAAAGTAATGCACAGTCAGAGCAATGGCTACCGAGAGGGAGAAGTGGTCCAGTCAAAGCAAAAGGAGACAGGTCAAGAGCAAAGGTACCAACAAGTTTTTTGGGATTCTCAAAGTCTTTCTGCTTGTTGACCTTCCAGAGGGCCAAGAAAGATAATATGTTTATTATGAGAGTTTCAAGAAAGTCAGCCAAAACTTTTGTAGAAAAACAGCAGAGGGCCAGTCTGTGATTTGAAACATTCGTAGTAACAAAAATATTATAAACAATTTTAATGTCCAATAAGAGACTGACTAAACAAATTGTTAATTTATGTGTAATGCTCCTGTCCATCAATATAGTGATGATGAATGAACTCAACAAAAAGTATCAAAGTGATGCCTCAGGATCTGCAGGGGGCATGGTGGTTAGGAAATGGACTCCCACATGGCCAACCATGGTTCTAGTCCTGGACCCAGAAGATTGAAAATCACACCAGACTTGTGTGAATGCATGCTCAAAATCCTGAGAACAGAGAAGAGATTGTGGCATGATCATATCCCATTCGTTCTCTCTCTGGCAAGGCATGTATCCTGTAGCAAACTTAAAAAAAAAAAATTACTATCTTCTTTTCTTGATTCAAATTCATAGTTCATTGTTTCAAATATTTATGTCAGGACAGATTTCTAGATAATGTCTTCTCATTCCAGAAAAAGAAATAACTCCAATTAATGTTAAAGTCATTATTTATAGACACAGAAGGTCTCACTACTACACTACTACATTTCCAAAGTTCTTGGGCTTGTTACAAAGAATAATTCTTGCTGTAATCTGTACCCTCTAAAACACAATGCTAAATTCCCACAGCTTTAAGTATTTTCTTGCATAAGAGAAGTAAAGCAAATCTGTCCTTGCTACAGTGAAAGGAGGTTTGTTTATTCTATTCACTAAATCAACAAAATTCTTCTTGCTAATGAGATCAAACAATGACATGGCCTAAGAACAAAATGAGAAATCTCATCTGCTTGCTTACAGGAGTATGTTAATGAAGCATGAGATAACAATGAGGTCAAATTCCCTTTCTGCAGGTAGAATTTAAGTTTAGTTTCCAGGACTTACCAAATTCTTATCAAACTCTAGTAGCTTTATATTGGCCAACATGCCAACTCCCAAATATTTAGGAAAACAAATGGCCTTTATTAGTCTTCATATTTATATCAGTTGTCAGATCCTTCTTTTTTTTTTTTTTTTTTTTTTTTTTTGGGGGGGGGGGGGTGAGGTTTTTGCTATAGGGCGTGTGTGCTTGCCAGAGAGACAAAGAGATAGAAAACAAGAAATCACTCCCCAGGGGGGATGGCCATGCCACAATCCCTTCTCCATTCTCCTCTCAATCTTGGACATGCACGCATACGTGCCTGGCGTGAGTTTAAGCCTCCAGGTCCAGGACTAGAACCACGGTCGACTACATGGGAGTGCAGGGACATAGCCATTACTAACTGCTGGTCCCTCCCTTCTCCTCTCACTTTCTCTGGCAAACTAAAACCAAAACACAAGAAGACAAACAAACAAACAACAACTCCTTATCTTTCTTTTAAGTGAGAGTTTTGAGAATCTTGCCCCTAATTCTTGGCCTGTTGCTTAATAAGGACAAGCAAAGTCTGGAGTCTTAACTCTTACTTCAGGCTATTAAAATTTAAATGAACCTTGCATTTCAAGATACTTAGAAAGATACTTTACTTTTAGTTAAGCCCTTAGTAATTTTCAGTTTGGGGAATTTCCATTTTTTCCTCTAAAAAAGGGAAACTGAAGGCCCAGCCCTTCTTAGGGGGTGGGTCTCTGCTTGGTTTTATGACATTAACTGGAAAATGTAGTCTGCCAGAGGAGTAGCCTAAATATACTATCTAAATATAAATATATTGCAATTAATTTATTCTACTTTTAATAGACATTTGGACTGTTCCCTGTTTGTGTATAATAAGCTGCTGTGGGGAACCAGCAGTTAGTGTAATGGCTATGTCGCTGGACTCCCACGTAGTCGACCGCGGTTCGCGTCTCGGACCCGGTGGCTTACAACTCACGCCGGGCGCGTGTGCGTACGTGCCCAGGATCCCGAGAGGAGAATGGAGGAGAAGGGATTGCGGCGTGACCATCCCCCCTGGGGGGTGATTTCTCGCTTTCTGTCTCTATGTCTCTCTCTGTCTGTCTGGCGAGCGCACACGCCCTATAGCGAAAAACCTCTCCAAAAAAAAAAAAAAAAAAAAAAATAAGCTGCTGTGAACATTCTTAACGTGTACTTTAGTAGATATATAAACTCCTTTCTTAAGAATGGAACTGTTGAGTTGTAGATTGACATACTTTAGTATTTAATTAGTATTTAGTATTTAGTTAATACCAAATGGTTTTCCAAAGTGTTCCTACTAATTTATATCCCCCAATATTTTTGATAGTTTAAAATCATACTTAATATATATTCTTTGTCCAGCTCAAGAATTGTCTTCAAGCTAGAGGGTTGGCCTATGAGATCTGGTCTACCTTTGATAGAAATGCCTTTCATGTAACTTTTCATGTCTTCCCTCCACCCCCTACATACTTGGTTTTGGAAAAATGGAAACTATCAATGGGTAGAATAGTTTGATTATGAAGTAATAGACTGCTAAGAGTGCTAATAGTTACTATTTCCAGGCTGTATACAAATTGCTGTTAGAAATTTCTGAAATTTATTTTTAGAAGTTGATTTTGGTAGCTGTTGAACCCTAACCCTTATCAATTTATATGACAATTTGTTTTAGATTCAATGCTTTAGTAACAGTTTTAATTCTCAACTCATTCACCAGATTTGGTTGACACATTTTTCTATATTTTATTTTTTAAGATTTTGGTCATAGGGCATGTTGTACTTGCCAAATAGACAGACAAATGGGGCTGGGGGAGGAGGAAGAAGAAGCAAGGAGGAAGGGGGAAATCATGCCCCAGCAAGGAAGTCCATGCCACAATCCCTTCTCCATTCTCCGCTTTGAATTTTGGGCACACACGGACATATGCCTGGCATGATTTTCAGGTAGCTGGTCTGAGATTTGGACTACCATCAGCAATGTAGGAGTCCAGTGCCTTAATCACTTGCTGGCCCAGTTGGAAAATATTTTTACAAAAAAGTTTATCTTTGGGCGTGGTGGCGCCCCGCCCTATGGCAAAAAAAGTTTATCTTTAAGATTAATGATTTATTGGGTCCAGAAGTTAGCGTAATGGCTATGTCACTGAACTCCCATGTAATTGACCACGGTTCGACTGCCAGACCCAGTTCGACTGCCAGACCCGGTGGCTTAAACTCACACCAGGCACGCCGGATTGCAACGTGGCCACCCCCCCCCCCCCGGAGTGATTTCTCCCTTTCTGTCTCTCTTTCTCTGTCTTTCTGGCGAACGTAAGCACCCTGTAGGAAAAACCTCTCCAAAAAAAAAAAAAAAACGATTAACGATCTATCATCACAGAAGTTGCCAAAAGAAAGCCATTTAGGTTTTCCCCTTAAATTTAGTAACTTTAACTACTTAGCTGTTAATAGTCACTTTGACTTTCTTACAAGTACTAATTGAATCTGCACACTCCCATTTTAGACCAGCATATATCTGGTATACTGTAATAATTTTTTATTTCTATTTTTTATTTATTTAGAGAGAGACTTTTGCTATAGGGCATGTGCATTTGCCAGAGAGACAGAGAGACAGAAAGCAAGAAATCACTCCCCCCCCCCGCCCCAGGGGGATGGCCACACTGCAATCCTTTCTCCTTTCTCCTCTTGGAATTTTGGGCATGTACACACAGATACCCTATGTGAGCTCCAAGCCACTGGGTCCGGGACTTGAACTGTGGTTGATTATGTGGGAGTCCAGCAATGTAACCATTATGCCATTTGCTGGTTTCTATTGTAATAATTACTTTATTTATCCTATTATAAGGCTAATGAAATTAAAATCTTTCACTGTTGCCCATTTAATTAAAATTAGTTTCAAAGTCATAAATTATACAGTGTTAGAAAGAGAATTTAAGAATTGTGTTAGAGTCCCTTATTTAAAAATAATATTTGTGTGTGTGTGTAATATATATATAAACATATATACACACACATATATATACATATATACACACACATATACATATATATATGTATATATATATATACATAAAAATTTGTCATTACTTTTCTGACAGTTCAATATCATGAGTACCTCCCATTTTTTGAAAAACAATTTTACTTAACTTTATTTATTTATTTATTTAAATTTGACCAGAGAGAGACAGTGAGAGAGAGAAAGCAAAAGCAAGCCGCCAGGTCAAGGACTTGAACTGTGGTTGGCCATGTGGGTGTCCAACACTCTTAACCACCATGCCACCTGCTGGCCCCTATTTATATAGTTAAATTTTAAAAATTTGATGTAGGGCACATGCACTTGCTGGAGAGACAGAGACAGAGAGAGAGAGAGATGAAGAGAAGGAAAATGAGAAAACACCCCCTAGGCGGATGATCATCCACAATCCCTTTTCTTCCATTTTCCCCTCAGGATGCTGGGAATGTGTGCACAAGTGCCCGACATGTTGTTTGTGCCACCAAGACCGTGTCTCAAATCACATAGTTGGCCATGTGGCATTCAACCACCTTGACCACCATGTCACCAGCTGGTTCAAGTTTCCTTATTTCATATAGAGATCCAAAATGTATCATTACAAATACATGTGTCAACTACAGAAAACAGTTTACCCAAGTGGAGCCGCCGGCAGGTGACATGGTAGTTAAGGATGCTGGGCTCCCACATGGCTGACCCGAGTCAGGTCCTTTTAAAAGTGGCTCATAGGGGCCATGTAGTCGACTGGGGTTTGAGTCCCAGACCTGGTGGCTTAAACTCTGAAGATCTGGCTTCCTTAACCACTAGAGCACAGGGCCAGTTCAGGAAAGACATGACTTTCACTTACATTCTTTTTTTTTTTTAAGAGAGATTTTTGCTATAGGACATGTGTGCTTGCCGGAGAGACAGACAAAAAGCAAGAAATCACCCCCTAGGAGGGATGGCGATGCCTCAATTTTCTCTCCTTCGTTCTCCTCCTGTGCACACAACCGTGCGCGCGCGCCCAGGGTGAGTTTTAAGCCACTGGGTCCAGGACTCAAACCACGGTAGACTACGTGGGAGTCCAGTGACATAACCATTATACCAACTGCTGGTCTCAGCTCTCACTTAAATTCTTATGCTGCTTTGCATGATGGAGAGTGCTGACCGTAAGCACATAGACCCCTTAGAATGACACCAAAAAACTGACAATTGCCTTCACCCAGAATAGGAATTTTATTACCTAAGCCCTACTAATTAAGAAAGCCCATGAGATGATCATGTCTTCTTACAATTATCATTGAAAAGATTGTGCCTGGCACCTCTACCACTAATTTTTTTGAGGTAGTCAAGAGCAGTTTATTAATTTAGTCAAAGGAAAATACATTTATTGATGTTTCTATTTAAAAATATTTGTAGGGAACCAGCAGTTAGCGTAATGGCTATGTCGCTGGACTCCCACGTAGTCGACCGCAGTTCATGTCCTGGACCCGGTGGCTTAAAACTCACGCTGGGCGCATGTGCGTGTGTGCCCAAGATCCCGAGAGGAGAACAGAGGAGAAGGGATTGCGGCGTGGCCATCCCCCCTGGGGGGTGATTTCTCGCTGTTTCTCTCTCTGTCTGTCTGGCAAACGCACGCGCCCTATAGCAAAAACCTCTCCAAAATAAAAAAATGTATGCAGGAAACTCCTCAGGGAACCCCGGCATTTGCCGAGTCTCCTTCCTTTGTCCATAGCAATAAGGCTGGACTTTCCTTCATCATACTTGTGTCTAAGGTTTGGTTTGTAGTGAGTGCTTGGGTGAACAAACTTGACTTGAGTTCAGTTACAGCCATTGCAATATTTCAGATTCCACAAGCTGGTCCAGAATCTTGTCCCTCCTCATCAAGAGGCAAAGTCCATTTACAGTCTTTAAACCTGGGGAGACTTAAAACTGCCTCAAAGAATAGAATGCAGTGGACCTAATACTGCATACATAAGCTCCAATGCTAGGTCACAAGAGGTGATACAGTTTTGCGGCAGGAGAAAGCTAGTGGGTAAGGGGGCTGGAGAATCTGCCCATGTGGCTAGATAGAAAAACCAATCAGGGGCAGAAAATTCCCTGCCCCAGGTAGTCTAGGCAGGAGATTTCCAATGGGGGATATCTAGCTGAGTTGGCCACATATGATATAGCCAATGAGATGAGTCAGGGGCCCAGCCACATTTGATAGAGCCAGTGTGATGAGACCAATCAGGATTAAAAATTATAAACTTCACAGAATGTAACTGCCAGGGCCTTTGAGCCACTCCTTCTCTGTCCACTCAGGCCTGCTCCTACCTCTCAGGAGTGTACTTCCACATTTACTAATAAACTACCTTTCCTTTCGTTATTGGCATGTTTCTTCCAGTTCTTTGGCTGAAACGCCAAGAACCTGGATATCATCCCAGAAGCATCCCACAACCATTTCTGTCTGGCTCCCTCTACCCCTTTTACCTCTCCCCTGAAATCCAGCCTCCATGTTGTGAGCAAGCTCAGGCCCTGTGAGGAGGCCACATTTAGGTGTCCTGTCATAACCCATCAGATATGTAAGCAAGTGTTCAGACAATTCTAAGGGAAGCCTCCAAGCAGACCTAGCAGAAGCTGAATGAAACAGCAATAAGCACTGCCTCAACTGTGGATTCGTAAGGAACTTAAATGTCATTGTTTTAAGATAATTTTTTAGGCAACCACAGTAACTGGAACAAGGATCGGGCAATGAAAAGGAACACCACGCTGCATGCAATCACAGAGCTGAAATTCATTGATAGATTACAACAGTGAATGGCATTAAAGAGCTAACAAAGCCAGAAAGAACTGCCAGCCACAGATCATGAAGACAAAAACCCAGAATGAAAGGCATGGCCCTTTGGGCTTCTTTACTCCTAGAGATGTTTGCCTAGCCAAGGAGTTACCTGGAAGGCTAGTTGTATTTAGCAAGCCTTGAAGGTTAGGTCAATAAAATTTCAAGTACAAGATTCACTAAAGCAGCTGTTGCTTTGGAATAAAATCTCAAAAAACTGAATCCCAGAAGAAAGGATAACTTGGAAATAAACTAAACCAGCCCTTGCATACACTCCCTCTATCCCTCCAAAAAAAATCTCAATTTGTATGAAGTTGATCCCAAGTGCTGGCAGAAGCAATGGAAAAGCCTCACCTAAACCTGTAATTACTTCTAGAAATACTTTTTCCAATGCAATGATCAGCATGCAATCAAAGATAAGCAGGCACACAAGGAAATGAAACTCCATGAGAAATAAGACCACAGAGAAAAACACCTGCAGGACTCTTGGGTAGTTACATACATACTCTGTCCAAAGGGAAACATGCAAAACTTGAAGTTATTGATAGGAAATTAGAAACTGGGGGAAATAGCACTTTTTGACGTTGTCTCTGTTTCTGTCTGGCAGGTGCACATGCCCTACAGCAAAAAAAAATTTTTTAAGTTGATTAGATAGGGGCCAGCAGGTGGTGTGGTGATTAAGGGCGCTGGACTGCCACATGGCTGACTGCAGTTTGAGTCCCGGACCTAGAGGCTTGCTTTCTCACTTTCTCTCTCTCTGTCCATCTCTGGTCAAATTAAAATAAGTAAGCCAAGGGACCAGCAGTTAGCGTAATGGCTATGTCGCTGGACTCCCACGTAGTCGACCGCGGTTCGAGTCCCGGACCCGGCGGCTTAAACTCACGCCGGGCGCGTGTGCGTGCGTGCCCAAGATCCCGAGAGGAGAATGGAGGAGAAGGGATTGCGGCGTGGCCATCCCCCCTGGGGGGTGATTTCCTGCTTTCTATCTCTCTGTCTCTCTCTGTCTGTCTGGCGAGCGCACGCGCCCTATAGCAAAAACCTCTCCAAAAAAAAAAAATAAAAAAAAATAAGTAAGCCAATAAATAAAGAAAGTTGGGTAAAATACTTCTTTTAAAAAGAAGTTGATTAGAGGGAACCAGCAGTTAGCGTAATGGCTATGTCGCTGGACTCCCACGTAGTCGACCGCGGTTCGTGTCCCGGACCCGGTGGCTTAAAACTCACGCCGGGCGCATGTGTGTGTGTGCCCAAGATCCCGAGAGGAGAAGGGAGGAGAAGGGATTGTGGCGTGACCATCCCCCCTGGGGGGTGATTTCTCGCTTTCTGTCTCTATGTCTCTCTCTGTCTATCTGGTGAACGCACACGCCCTATAGCAATAAACCTCTCAAAAAAAAAAAAAAAAAAAGAAAGAAAAAGAAAAGAAAAAGAAGTTGATTAGATAGAGATAAAGACCACTTCAATAAACTGGAAGACAGGCGGGGGGGGGGGGGGGGGGGGTGGAGGGGGGAGGAATACCCAGAATAAAAGAGAAACAAGAGAATGAAAAGAGAGAGAGAGAGAGAGGCAAAATACACAGAAAACTCAAATTCAATGAGATCTAATATTGTATAATTCGATTTCCGGAATGATTAAGCATGAGAATAGGAAAAATACAGTATCTGAAAAGATGATGGTTGAGAACTTTCCAAACTGACCAACTGCAACAAGTCACAGCATCTAAATGCCCTGTATACTCCAAACAAAAAAGAAAGAAAGCAGATAGGGAGGGAGAAAGAAAAATCTAAAATCGAAAGACAAAGAGAAAATCTTGAAAACAGCCTGAGGGCCCAACAGGTGGAGTGGTGGATAAGCCAAATGGATCCCACACGGCTGACTGTGCAGTTCAAGTCCCGGACCTGGTGGCTTGATAAACATGCCAGAAGCATGCACCCAGATTCCTAAAAGGAAAGTGGAGGAGAGACTGCAGCATGGCCATACCCTCTGAAGGGTTCTCTCTCTCTCCCTCTCACTCTCACAGTCTCTCTCTATGTTGAGTAACACATGCCCTATAACAAACTTAAAATAAATAAATAACTTGAGAAACAAATTACCAACAAAGAAACAATAAGCTACAGGGGACTTCTGAACAGAAACAAAGAAGCCAAAATATTATAGTGTAATTTCTCCACTCTCTGGCAATTAAGGAAATAAATAAATAAAACTAACAGGGCTAGCCCGAAGTCTAGTGGTTAAGTGAGCTGTATCCCGTACAGCCAATCCTAGCCCTAGCAGCTTGAAAAATACACTGGATTTGTTTGTGTTCCCAAAGTCTCAACAGGATGGAAAAATGGGGAAGTGACATTATCATGCCCCATGGCAAGTGCTTGCTCTGCTCCCTCTCTCTGTCTCTCTCTGGTGATTCCAAGTGTCCTCTGGCAATTTTAAAAAATAAAAACAAAGAAACCAATGCTGGAAAGAGGGAAAATAAAGGATCAAAGTACAGGAGGATGAGATTTTTTTTATCTTTTTTTTTTTCCTTAGTTTCAGCAAAGTATGTATGAGCTCACCAGAGAGAGGAAGAAAGAGAAAATGGGAAAGCAATCCCCAAGGGGCACAACTATGCCATAATCCGTTCTTCTGCATTTTCCTCTCAGGATTTTGGGCACGCACGCACACTTGCCTGGTGTGTTTCTCAAACCATTGGTTACAGATCTCAAACCACACAGTAGGTCATGTAGAATCCATGCACCTGAACCACCACGCCACCTGGCTGGCCCTAATTTTTAAATAATGCTGTCTATTTAAAGCTACCATATGTCAAACTATTTTTTACAACTTTTTTTTCTTAATTCACAATAAAACATGTGAAAATGAAATAGAGATAGAGTATATGCACTAATGTGAGATAAGCACCCTCTAAAGTAATCAATCATGCCTAAAATCTCCTTCCCCCAATTCTTCGTCCTGAAAGACCGTGGGTACTCACATATGTGCACAAAGTGTTTCAGGCTGAATAGAGCAGGGTTCTGAACAGCTACTGACAGAAATAACCAATTCTGTAGAAATATTAATTAACATGGTTTATTACTGAACACAAACTTGAGTGACATACCCAGAGAAAGACAAGAGTACTTCTTGGGGTGCTCAGATACAGTGGTTCCTTTCATTTGGTTTTGAGAGTAAGAGACAAAGTTTGGAATTCAGTGTAGAGAGTTTTTTCATTGGTCTGTCCAAAAAAGACAGGATATCTAGAAGTGAAAGTGGTGCCTTGTAGATTATAGAAGAGTTCACTGGGACCAGCAGATGGCGTAATGATTATAGATGAGTTTACAAATTTTTAGGTTGGTGATTGGAAAGGAAGGTCTGTGTTTTGGGAAGAGATCAACAGATGTCAGTAATTTAACAGAGATAAGAAGCTTTACTAGGCATCAAAAAGATATTATGCCAGGGACAAGATGCAGGAAGAGTCATGTTATCAATAGGCCAAAATGATCTGTTACTGTTTGTAGGCGTGGCGCCCCCCAGGACCTCTGGAAAGGATTTTGGGATTAGGGAAGAGCAGTCAGACTTGGGTCCTCACAGCATATTACTGCTATACACAGCACCAGCCCCATTTTACTATCAATATTTTTGATTATAGGCATCAGAGAAATACACAGAAACAGCTAGTCCCTGCTGCCTCCCCACCACACACCTAACCGTTACGAATTTTAACCTTCACATTAGTTTGTTTCTACTGTAACTTTTAAAATCTTGGGACCAGCAGTCGGCGTAATGGCTATGTTGCTGGACTCCCATGTAGTCGACCGTGGTTCGAGTCCTGGACCCGGTGACTTAAACTCACCCTAGATTTGTGTGATTGCATGCCCACCCAAGATCCTGAGAGGAGAATGGAGAAGAAGGAGTTGTGGCCTGGCCATCCCCCCTGGAGGCTGATTTCTCCCTTTCTGTCTCTTTGGGGAAAAAAAATCTTATTTCACCTTATCTTTTCTTATCATATCAAATATGCTAATAAGTATTAAAATGTCCAAAATACTGTCCATAGTACAAAAAACAAATGAGCAAAAAGCCTAGAGAACTGACTTTTCTGGGTTATTTTTTTTTTTGGGGGGGGGGAGGTTTTTGCTATAGGGCCTGTGCGCTTACCAGAAAGACAGAAAGCGAGAAATCACCCCCCAGGGGGGATGGCCACACCGCAACCCCTTCTCCTCCATTATCCTCTCAGGATCTTGGGCACGCTTGCACACACTCCTGGCGTGAGTTTAAGCCAGCGGGTCCGGGACGCGAACAGCCATCGACTACATGGGAATCCAGCGACATAGCCAGTACGCTAACTGCTGGTCCCACGAATGCATTAATTCTATAATAAAATATACATTTGTCATCCTTGATTTATATATTATTAACTGCAAAACTGACGCATTAAGAAACTTAAAAAGATATCTTTTACTCATTTCATAAAAATTTTCTCTAACATTTTTAATTTACTTGCTGACTTAGTGAAAGGACAATTCCAGGATAAAATTAAAACTTTCTACACTCCTATCATTCAGATTTCTACACTCTACAGGCACAAAGTGTACCTCCATCACAGAATTACTAAATAGTTATTTTTAGAGCCAAAAATAATTAAGAGTATGAGACATGAAACTCCAGAGTCACTTTTGATCCTTCTATAAAGAAAACTACTACCACTTACTGAACATTTTTGTTTTAGGGTAGATTGCTACCAGTTTTAGGATAGTGGGCATTTTATTTTATTTTATTTTGAGTTTATTTTTTGCTATAGGGTGTGTGCACTTGCCAGAGAAAAGAGAGAGAAAGTGGGAACTCACCATCCTGGACACAATCTATTCCCCTCCATTCTCCCCTTGGGATTTTGGGCTTCCACGCACATGTGCCTAGTGTAAGTTCCTAGCCACTAGATTCAGGACCCAAACCACAGTCGGCCATGTGGGAGTCCACCATCTTAACCACTACGCCATCCACTGGACCCAAGAGTGGGCATTTTTTTTTAAGAATTATTTATTTGGCCGGCAGGTGGTATGGTGGTTAAGAGTGCTGGACTCCCACATGGCCAACCTCAGTTCGAGTCCTGCACCTGGTGGCTTGCTTTCTTACTTTTCCTTTCTCTCTGTCTCTATGTCCCTCTCTGGTCAAGTTAAAATTAATTAATTAGTTAATTACTTAATTTAATAATTCTTTAAAAAAAGAATTATTTATTCAACTTTATTCATTTATTATTATTTTTTAATTTGACCAGAGAGAGACAGAGAAAGAAAGGGAAAGTGAAAAAGCAAGCCACCAGGTCTGAGACTTGAGCCGTGGTCAGCCATGTAGGAGTCCAGCACCTTAACTACCATGCTACCGGCCAGCCCCAAGAGTGGGTATTTTAAATAAGGTAAGTCTAAGCTCTTCAAAGGTAAAATGAAATCAATATATTATCTTGACAACATAAAGTGTCTGTAAAGAAATCAAAGAACATTTAACGTTTAATCTCGGTTTTACAGCTACAGAAACTAACAAATAAACCAATACGAGTTATAAAAGTAGACATCAAAGGGTGTAGGAGAGTCACTTCCGGGTCCACTGTGGTTAGAGTCAGACTCTCTTTCTATAATGTCTATGCAACGAAGCTCAGCCACTTCATTCAGCTGATTGGAAAATGGCATCAGGACCCTTCTCTATATATCCAACAATGACTGTTTATGTGCCATGAAGAAAATAACTAACATTCAAGCATTCTTATTTAACCATCTCTTTAGCAACCTCAAACTTCTCCATTCACCTGTGTTCTCTTTTCACCTACTTTTTCCTCCTCATCCTTTAGGTCTTACATGTCACTTTCTCAGAGAAACTTGCTCTGACTTCCCCAATGTCAAGTTAGATTCCCTGGTCATAGGTTTTAGAGCTCCCTATACTTTACTTCAAGACTTAGCCTACCTGTTTTAAGAACAGGGTACTGAACACAAAGTCCTGGGCTACACAGAAGGCACGCAAGAGATACTCAATGAACTAACAAACACATTTGAGCTCACAATTCTCCCCCAATTTTACAAAGAAAAAAAAAAACTTAAAAATTAAGTAATTTACATGAGATTATAAGAGAGGGGTCTTCCAAAAGTTCATGGAAACTACATACTATGAAGAAATTATGAGGGAACCAGCAGTTAGCGTAATGGCTATGTCGCTGGACTCCCACGTAGTCGACCGCGGTTCGCGTTCAGGACCCGGTGGCTTAAAACTCACGACGGGCGCGTGTGTGTGCGTGCCCAAGATCCCGAGAGGAGAATGGAGGAGAAGGGATTGCAGCGTGACCATCCCCCCTGGGGGAGTGATTTCTCACTTTCTGTCTCTATGTCTCTCTCTCTCTGTCTGGCGAGCCCATGCGCCCTATAGCAAAAAAAAAAAAAAAAAAAAAAAAAATCTCTCCAAAAAAAGAAAAGAAATTATGAATGGGGACTGGACTGTGGTGCAGTGGTAAAATATTTTTGCTCTTCGAAGCTAACCCACATGGGGAAGTTCCAGTTTGTGTCTGAAGACCTCTCTGAGTACGGTGGGCATGTGTGTGACTACGATCCAGGGCTGACTGAGGCAGGGAGTGGATGGTATATCAAGACCCAGTTACGGTGCTGTCTCTCTGTCTCTCACTCACCAAAGAAATAAATGAGTAAACTTAAAAAAAAAAAAAAACTATGCATGAATTTCAAACTTTTTTGGCACCAAAATAAACACTTTAATTGTATTTTTCCACAAACTTTTTGAAGTCCCCTGGTATAGCCTGAAAATGACATAGACCAGTTGAGAAAACAAGTCTCTATGACTCTAATTCCTACACTCAAACCCCAAATGCTATATATAGGTATGCTAGTGGTCAGACTTCTTTCAGGGCCAACAGGTGGTATGGTAATTAAGGTACTGGATCCTACATGGCCTACTCCAAGTCTCCAGACCCTGCAGCTTGAAAACTACACTGGATGTGTGTGCGTGCTTGCCCAAAATCCCAAGAGGAGAATGAAGAAGAGACTGTAGGATGGCCATCCCCCTTGGGGGATGATTTCTCAATTTCATTCTCTGTCTCACTCTCTCCAACAAGCACACATGCCCTAAGGCAAAAATATAAAATTAAATTAAGAAGTCAGACTTCTTCCCATTTTTCTTTGTATTGACTTCTATTGTAGAAATGGAGATACCTAGTGAAAAATCATCTGGGAAAAAAAATCTACAATTAAACCATACCTGAGAAGGAAATATTCTCTTCAAAAAGCACACTGAGGACAAACTATAACTTTCAAGTTATTAGTGGTCTGAATTGCACTGGTTACAAAACAAGAATGGTTAAAATAATTCAATTATAAATCAGAAAATGGAATCACTTTCTCTCTACCAGACTTAGCAATTCCCAAAGCTAAGTCTTTGCCATGTCAAATTGCCTTCATGTTATATGCACTATTTTTCTTTGCTATAGGGCACCTGACTCCCTGAAGAGAGACAGAGAGAGAAAAAAGTGAGAAGTCACCCTCAAGAGGAATAGCCACTCTGTAATCCCTTTTCCTCCTCTCCTCTAGACACTTGGAGCACACGCAAACCGGCATATTTCTCAAGCCCCAGCCCAAGAAGTCAGCCATGTGGGATTCAGCCGCTTTAACCTCCAAGCCACCTGCTAGCCCCATTCCATGAACTTTTAAACTAAAGTAAGTTTGTTTTCAGTCGGCTATGACTGTCCTGGTCTTTTATTTATCTTCGCTGGCTACAAAATGTAATAGTAACTGATAGAGACAGGCACATGGTGGCAATGACTGACCAGTGCAACCTCTACTTGAACTGGAGACCCAAATTGGATCTGCACTGCCAAGTAGTTCTCCTGGTTCCCAATAACGCGTAAGGATGAACACTCAATGAACCAATGTTACCAAATCTGACACTTCCACTTCCTGGCTTGTTTACCAAAAGCCAGTCACTCGTCCTAACCAGCAGTTATTTGCCCCTCAAAACATTAAAACTGTTAAGAGACTATCCTTATGGAACACCAGTACTAACAGTAAGTATTACTAACTGTAAGTAGGCAACAAAATGAGGCTCAGGCCTAGATTCTGCATGTTTGCAAACCATGCTTCTGTAAATGCCTTTGTGAAAATGTATTAATTCTTTAAACATATAATCAGTAAAAATGAATCTCTGTTAACTCAGGATAACTGTCCTTACACAGGGCACAGATGGTGTAGTGATTAAAGGGCCAGACTCCAACATAGCCAACCACCGTTCGGGTCCCAGACCTAGTGGCTTGCTTTTTCACTTTCCCTCCCTCCTTCTCTCTCTTTCTTTTTCTTTCTCTCTGGTGAGCAAACATGCCCTACAGAAAAACTTAAATAATAAATAAATCAATAATTTTTTAATGTTTTAATTTATATTTAATACAATTTTTCTTTTCTATTTTGATTTTTTTTTTTTTTTTTTGCTTATGCAGAACACAGGTTCAACATTCATGTTAAGCAATGAATGAATCCACGTCAACAAATGTTATAGTAAAAGAACGACAAATTCAGGACAAGCAAATGGCATAGTGGTCACGTTGCTGGACTCCCACGTAGTCAATCGCAGTTAAAGTCCCACACCCAGTGGCTTAAAACTCATGCCAGGCGCATGTGCCTGCGTGGCCAAAATCTGGAGAGAAAAATGGAGGCAGGGATGGCCATCTCCCAAGGGGGGTGATTCCCTTTCTGTCTCTGTCTCTATGGTCTTTCTGGCAAGTACACGTGCCCTATAGCAAAACTCTCTCTCAAAAAAAAAGTAAAGTGAATGACAAATATTCTTTGCTAATGTTAGGGTCTGGCTGAGTTAGAATTAAAGAAAATAAACCACTGTTCACTTGACACTGGCCAATGTATTAAATATAAGATGACATCAGGAAAGAAAAAAGTACCCTGGGTTCCCCCTGAGGTTCAGATACAGGAGTGAGTTGGCCAGAGTAATCGCCAAAGTTCTGTGCAACTTTTCTAGCCTATGAAAGAGTACATTTCTATCCCAAAAATGTAATTATGTTTAAAAAGAAAACGATTAAAATAATATTCTTCCACCATACTAAATATTTTAAAACAGTATCTCAACATTTTTTCCACTCGTGTCGCATTATTTCCAAGAACTGGTCATTGTCCCAATTCAATAAACCTTCCCAGTACCATAAGGAACAGGTCACGTTAAAGTCTCTTGTCTAAAAAGCATCTGCAGATTAAACGGGGAGGGGGTGGTGGTGAAAAGAATAGGAGAAAAGGGAAAGAGACTTGAACCTTCAAGTGACAGAAATGTCCACCCGTCGATTCACAGACTTGTCTCATTTTCTGGCATTAAAACACCTGCGAGTAACCGTTCTCACGTATCAGAAATGCCGCACCATCCCACAGTTGCGAGCTCCAAACTATTTTTGCAAACTTTGCAAAGGCGCATAGATTTCCAAGCTTTCCAAATCCCTCATTCACCCCATCCTCCCCTTGCCTGGGCGACACAGAGTTCCGCGGCACCAAGGCAGTAATTTAAAAGAACGAAGTTTGCTTTAGTACTGCCCGCTTGGACTCCCGAGGCAAACGAAACTTGCAAAGGGGACACGTCTCCCCGGGGACCGAAACTTGCACCGGGGGGAGGCGGACAGCCGGTTCCACCTCCACGAGAGCTGGGCAGCCCCCGCCCCCTCCCGAGACCTGCTCCCCGCATGCCCCCCACGGGGCACCCCGGCGCCCCCCCGACTGCCAACCTGCCGATCGCACCGCGGACCCCCACACTCAAGGTTGGGGGCGGGGACCAGGACCCCCAGCAAACGTTTCCGGAGCCCACCCCTTCAGGGCTGAGCCAGGCAGCCTCGGCGGCGTCCCCTCCTCCCGGGTCCGGGAATGGCGGCGTCCGGCTCCCCGGGGCCAACTCCGAGCCCTGGCCCGGGGAGACAGCCGGGGAGCCCGCCGCCGCCGCCCCTCTGGCAGGAGATGAGGAAAGGAAGTTACCTCCAGACGGTCCCGTCGGCGGAGACTGCGGGCAGCAGGCGGGGCGGGCAGTCCCGGGCGGCCGAGCAGGTCCGGCGCAGCGGCGGCTACTGCAGTGCCCTCCACCCCATTGTTTCCCTTCCAAGAGGATCCCGGCGAAGCCGAGCCCGGGAACCAGGAAGTTCCCCGGCGCGACACCTCCTGCCGCCGCTATGGAAACGGCCCCCGCCTCCCAGGGCGGCTCACCCGGGACCCCGCCTCCGCGCTGCCGGCCCCGCCCGCCTCACCGGCCGCCAGTCGCCTCTGCGGCCGCGGCCGCCGCCATCTTGGCGCGGCCGGGGCAGCCCCTTCCCGGCGGCACGTGCGCGCTGCTCCCCCGCTCCCGCCGGGCGCGCTCCCGCCGGGTGCAGGGGCGCGGGCCCAGGGCTGCAGGTGGAGGCGTGGGTCCCAGAGAGCCCCTCGGCAGGGAGCCGAGGCTGGAGGCCGTGGACCCAAGCCTGGCTTCCAGGCTTTGTACTAAGGCGAGACCTTCACGTGTCCGATTGACAGGTCAAGAGGATGGCAGAGAGTTGGGAGAGGCCAACAGAATAGAGGGCAAAAAGCATGATTTCTGGATCCTGGCCAGCCATGTTTCACCTCTGGTTTAACTACTACCAGTGTCAGATCTCGGACACTTTAACTTTCTGGGTGCCTCGGTTTCATCTGTAAAGAAGGATGATACTAGTACCGCCTCATGAGGTTGTTACATGGGACAAACGAGTGGCAATAAGTGTGATTCTGATCTCTTCAATATAATGGCATTTTTCTCCTAATTAAGGCACATTTCTTAAATTTTTCACGAACTCTTTTGCTAAGTGTTCAAATCAGCACTACTTTAAGTAGGCTATTGTACACGATCCCATTACTGCGTAAAACTTCTCAAATGTTCATCTTTGTCCCATCTTTCTCTAGGTCAGCTTTCCTTTTTTATATCGTGGAAATTGTCAAGAGTTTTAATCTCCACGGTCTTCCTTTAAGGGGTGCCATAAAAAGATGAATGATGTAAACCTTCCAACACTGTAATTAGCTGACAGTTAAATGATTTATTTAATAGAAGCTAGAAAAGTTAGGGAGTGCAAATAACTAAAAGGCTTCCTGTCCTTAATTCCAGGAACTAGAATTACTAAAGCTGGCAACTCTGCACTGCTGTCATTATCTCTCTTTTCCAGCTGGTGAAACCCAACACCAAGAACCTGAGTGTTGTGTGCAGTATGGGACTGGAGGGACAGAAGAAGGCACGAGCTATTCGCTAGCATGCAAACGTTAAAAACTGACTAAGATGAGGTTTCAGATGATCTCTTGGGCTCCTTCTAGCTCTTACCTGTAGGAATCTTACAAAGAAATACAGAGTTATATTACCTTTAGGTGTTCATTCAACTTAAATCAGGTTTGTGAAGACAATTATTTATTTATATGATCCTGGTAAAGAATGTCATAACTAGTTTGATACATGAATTGGGAGTAGAAACAGCCCAGGAGTTGGAAGGTCATGGATCCAAATGCTTCTTCAAAAGTTATTGAATTCTCAGTTGGTGATCATCCAGATTGGAATAGTCTCAATTTCTGACAGGCAACGGCTCCCAATAACCCCCTGTGTATCCCCTACTGGACCCAACAGATTGCTTTGCTTATATATGGAAGACCTTCACCAAACATTGATTGAATTACCTTACTGTGTTTGTGGTTGAGCTCCCATCATTTAAGGAGACCTGGGAGACCACAGAGACACTCGGGGCACATCACTGCAAACATCATAGACAAGAACACCCAGTAACTTAATGAGTTAATGGGATTTTGGATGAGCAACACTGGCCACGGGCTTATTTGGCAAAATAAAGTGGAAATTTCTGGTATATTTTTCCACATTAGATGGGTAATTTTTAAAACATTTTATATTGGACTTAGTTATGAGTGTCACTAGCTCAATTTTATACTTTGATTATCTATTCTAACTCTATAGTATTATTAAGGTTCATTTTAAAAAATTGGGGGCGGCCAGCAGATGGCGTACTGGTAACATTGCTGGACTTCCACATGGCTGACTGTGGTTTGAGTCTCAGACCCAGTACCTTGAAAATCAAGCCAAGGGCACTAGCAGATGGGTTAGTGGTTATGTTGCAGGAATCTCACATGGGTGGCCACGGTTCAAGTCCTGGACCCAGCAGTTTCAAACTCATGCCAGGTGCATGTGTGTTAGTGCTGAAAATCCCAAGAGGAGAATGGAGGAGAAGAGATTGCAGTGTCCCTGGGGGCTGATTTCTCACTTTCTGTCTCTCTGTCTCTCTCTCTGGCCAGTATACATGACCCTAGAGCAAAAATCTCTCCAATAAAGAGAGAGAGAGAGAGAGAGATGGGTATTTGTATTTTATTTTTCAAAAGTTATGTGCTGTGCTAATGACAATACTTAAAGTGCTGCCAAAGGTAAAAGTACATGTTTAAATCCCCCACAGGATGCCATAATAACTAAGGCCTGAAGTACAATTTGTGGTCAGAACATAAGAACATAGAGAAAAATTCTCCAAAGCAAATTATCCATCCTTCACTATCATCTTCAAAATATGGATGAAAGGGTCAGTTCTCAGAGTCTTCTGTAAATTGAAACTGAAATATGACTCTATAGCTATTTGATCCATTTAATTTTTTTTAAGACGGGTAAGTAGATAGTTCCCTAAGGGGGTGGGGATGGGAGGGACTTTTAAAAATAAGGCTGTGGAAAGCTTGTGTTGCAGTGCACATATTCATATTTACCAGCCATAGTCATTTCTGAAATTTCAACAGAAACCAATGTTCTTCTATTGATTAGAAAAGTCAGTTTCAATGACCCTACATATAATTATTATTCATTGTTGGTGGGGAGCAGATCATTTAATATCTATGTACCCAGGGGACAGTAGTTGGCGTAATGGCTATGTCCCTGGACTCCCATGTAGTCAACCGTGGTTCAAGTCCCAGACCCGGTGGCTTAAACGCACGCCGGGAGCATGTGTGTACATGCCCAAGATCCCGAGAGGAGAATGGAGGGGAAGGGATTGTGGTATGGCCATCCCCCCGGGAGTGATTTCTCTCTTTCTGTCTCTCTGTCTCTGTCTGTCTTTCTGGTGAGCGCATGCTTCCTGTAACAAAAACCTCTCTTTAAAAAAAAAAAAAAAAATCTGTATATACAGTATAAGTGAAAAAAAGCAATGTGTGATCAACAGACACATCCACACTATTCATGTTTTTTTAGAGTGGTTTTTGCTATAGGGCGCATGCGCTAGACAGAAAGACAGAGAGATAGAAAGCAAGAAATCACCCCCCAGGAGGGATGGCCACACCGCAATCCCTTCTCCTCCATTCTCCTCTCGGGATCTTGGGCATGCACGCACATGCGCCCAGTGTGAGTTTAAGCCACCAAGTCCTGGACTCAAACCACAGTCGACTACATGGGAGTTCAGTGACATAACCATTTCGCTGACTGCTGGTCCCGACTATTCGTATTTTTATAAGTTGTTTTTTAGTGGAAAAAAGAAGTTACTGGAGCCAGCAGGTGGTATGATAGTTAAGGGCACTGGACTCCCACATGGCCAACCGAGGCTTCTCTCACTTTCTCTCTCACTCTGTCCCTCTCTGGTCAAATTAAAATAAATAAATAAATAAATAAAGTTAAATGAAATAATTCTAAAAAAAAAAAAAAAGAAGCACCTGGGGCCAGCAGGTGGCATGGTGATTAAGATGGTGATTAAGGTGTTGGACTCCCATCATCATAACCAACCTCATTTCGAGTCCCAGACCCGGCAACTAGCTTTCTCACTTTCCCTCTCTGTCTCTGTTGAGTGCACATGCCCTCCTATAGCAAAATAAAAATAAAAAATACTACTACTAATAATAATAATTAATTTTAATTAAAAATGTAATTTTAAAAATGTTTTAAAAGATCAGATTGTCTTGAGACCAGCAATTGGCGTAATGGCTATGTTGCTGGACTCCCATGTAGTCGACTGTGGTTCGCGTCCCGGACCCGGTAGCTTAAAACTCACGCCGGGCGCTTGTGCGTGCATGCCCAAAATCCCGAGAGGAGAATGGAGGAGAAGGGACTGTGGCGTGACCATCTCCCCTGGTGGGTGATTTTTCGCTTTCTGTGTCTCTGTCTCTCTTTGTCTGTCTGGTGAGCGCACACGCCCTATAGCAAAAAAAAAAAAAAAAAAGAAAAAAAAAAAAAGAAAAAGAAAAACCTCTCCAAAAAAAAAAAAAGATCAGATTGTTTTAAAGTAGGGAAGAAGAATCTTTGGAAACATGCTGAACCCCATAAAATTGTACGTAAATTTTGGATACACAACTTGCTACTTATTACTATCTGAGGTTGTCTTATTTATTGGTGTACTCGGTTCTTTTCTGTTTCTCTATCTTAACAAAATACCTGCCATGAGATTAGGGAACTGAACTGTCTCCTGCCCTCCCGTGTACCTTTGTCCAGATCGCTATCTAATACAGAATCTCTCTTTTGAGAACTACGTGAGATCACCCATGTGAAATGCTTCACCCAAGAACTGTAGAAGGAATAAAGAGAGGGAGGGGAGGAGGAAAAAGGGAACGAGGAAGGAGGAAAGAAAGGGAGGGAAGGAGGGCAGAAGGGTTGGAGGAAAGAACAACTGAAGCAAAGAAAGAAACAAAACTCTGCAAATACTCATTTTTCTTGGCAGAAGGTTTCTAACTTTTTCATATGCTCAAAGGGATCTGTAACTGAAAAAAAAAAAAAAAAAAGGAATGACTGGTTTTCAACTTTAAAAGCTGCCTCTCATTATCTCCTCCGCTCTTTTGCTCACAAGCCACCCTGTTCTTAATTATATACCAAAATGTTATCCTGGTTTGCCAGAAATCTATAATGATGCCATATCATTTGGAAAATGTCTCATTATGTTTTATAGCTTTAGAGAATTTCTTCTGCCTGCTCAACTTACAGTTGCCGTACTTTGAACATCCATATAGCCAGTTCTTAGATACCATGCCGTTTCTTTATTTCCTGTTTAAGTTTCATCAAGTTGAGTTGCATTAGAAAGTATTGTAAGAGGCCCAGCCTCCATCACACAGTCAGTAGCCTATTGAACTATAGTGCTAGAAGCCACACAGCCAACCTCGGGTTTGGATCCCCAACCTAAAACACACCGGGCATACGTGTGCGTACCCAAGATGCTGATGAACTGGAGGGCTAGGGGAGAGGGATCACAGGGTGACAAGGCCCTATCAAGGGTGCCTTGCTCTCTTCCTTATTCTCCATCTCTCTCTCTCTCTCTCTCTCTCTCTCTCTCTCTCTCTCATACACACTTGCACACATGAATGCATGTGTGTATGCTCTGTATTACAAATAAAAATAAATAAACGGGGTCAGCAGGTGACAGGGTAGTTGAGGCACTGGACTCCCACATGGCTGACCATGGTTTGAGTCCCAGACCTGGCAGCTTGCTTTTTCACTTTCCCTCTCTCTCTGATCAAATTAAAAAACAATAATAAAAAATAAATTAAATTAAAATAATTTTTAAAATAAATAAACTGGGCCAGCTGGTGGTGTGGTGGTTAAGGTGGCTAGATCCTACAGGGCTGACTGTGTGGTTTGAATCCTGAAACAAGCAGCTTGTAAACATGGCAGGCACCTGTGCTTGTGTGCCAAAAAATTCTAAGAGGAGAATGAGGAGAAGGGATTGTGGCATGGCCATCCCCCATGAGGAGTGATTTCTCACTTTCCTTTTCTCTGTTTCACTCTGGCAAGCACATATACCCTCTATGAAATTTCAAAATAAATACAAATAAATAAATAAACTTCATGTATTATACAACGTTGAAAAGCTAAAGTACAATGTCATGGCATTTTTGTCTTCATTTTAGGGTAATAAAATTTTGCCTTTGTATGTATGATTATTGAATTAATTTTTAAACTCTTGTACACATAAATCTACATAACTCGTGTTGTAGCTAATTTTCACAGGTGGCCTGCCAATGAACTGTGCCTACCAATATCCACACCCTTTTACATCATCCAACTCTGACTCTGGGCTGGCCCTGTGACTCATTTTTGACCAAAAGACAGGTCGAAGTGAATGCTAAGAGATTTCTAAGGCTAGACCATAAGAAGCTTCTGCCTAGGTTCTTTGAGATACTTAACACATTCCATCTTGAAACTCAGAAAGACTCCTGAAAGATAGTCATGCGATATGAAGAGGCCACTTGTAGCTATCTGGGTGACAACCTCAAATGAGTCCCCAGCCAACCACCAGCATTGACTGCTAACCCCATGGGTGAGGCATCTTGAATGTCCAGCGCAGTCAAGCCTTCAGATGCCTCAAGCCCAAACTATGCAACACTTCCAGAAACCCCAAGTAAGCATGCCTAGTCAACCCACAGAATCATGAGAGCAATCATTAATTACTGTTTTAAACTATTGAGTTTAGTGTGGTTTGTTACACACATGCAGATAACTGGACTAACTCGATTTAAAATTACAGTGCAGAGCTTCATTTTGCTACCTTTTAACTAACATTTTTTTAAATAAATAATTTTACCAAAATTAACTGAAGAGCTGTATAAAAGGTTAAATTTCAGAAGAACAGGGTGACCTGTTGCAGAGCCTAAGCCATTCAAGGGCATGCTTTTCTTTGTTAAGTTGTTGGCTGTTGTCTGTGTTCTCCTTGGAGGTAGGAGGACATATTGGACCTTGTGAAACAACATAATGACCTGGATCTTTTGGGGTCTGCAAAGTCAAATATACTTGCAATTACATTTTACCTACACAGACATGAAATAAAACCCTTATGTTGGCTAAGAAAGGAAAGAAGGGACCAGCAGTTAGCGTAATGGCTATGTCGCTGGACTCCCACGTAGTTGACTGCGGTTCACGTCCCGGACCCGGTGACTTAAAACTCACGCCGGGCGTGTGTGCATGCGTGCCAAAGATCCCAAGAGGAGAATGGAGGAGAAGGGATTGCAGCGTGGCCATCCCCCCTGGGGGGGTGATTTCTCACTTTCTGTCCCTCTGTCTCTCTCTGTCTGTCTGGAGAGCGCACGTGCCCTATCGCAAAAACCTCTAAAAAAAAAAAAATAAGAAAGGAAGAAAGAAAGGAAGGAAGGAAGGAAGGAAGGAAGGAAGGAAGGAAGGGGGACCAGCAGTTAGCGTAATGGCTATGCCGCTGGACTCCCATGTAGTCGACCGTGGTTCACATCCCAGACCCCGTGGCTTAAAACTCATGCCGGGTACGTGTGCGCGCGTGCCCAAGATCCCGAGAGGAGAATGGAGGAGAAGGGATTGTGGCGTGGTCATCCCCCCGGGGGGTGATTTCTCGCTTTCTGTCTCTCTGTCTCTCTCTGTCTGGCGAGCACATGCGCCCTATGGCAAAAATCTCTCAAAAAAAAAAAAAAAAAAAAAAAAAAAAAAAAGGAAGGAAGGAAGGAAAGAAGTGGTGGTCACAGTAGCTGGACTAAAGACTGAGTGAAGGGGCCCGAACATGACAGCTTACAACACTGATCCAAATGGGAAGTTGCCAGTTATTGGAGACCTCCCTGAGTAAGTCGGGCACCCCTGCTCCAGGTTGGCTGAAGCTAGGGGTGGATCATTGCATTAAGACTCTGTCAGGAATGTGGTCTGTGTCTCTTCACTCATAGAAAGAGTACAGAAGTACACTTTTAAAATAAGTAAATAAAATATCCATGAAAATAGATAATAGATGAAAAATAGTAGGGCTCTTCGCATGTTCGTGGAATATGTTTCTTCTGAAAAAACTACACAGGGATTTCAACCTTTTTTTTTTACATCAAAATAAACATGTATTATACCTTAATTCCATGTGTTCATGAACTTTTTGAGCTCTCCTTCTATAAATACATATTTTTATCTATTTGGTTTCTCTTTTTGATTTGCTAATACTTTATAAAAACTGTAAGTCTCCGGGACTAGCAGTTAGCGTAATGGCTATGTCGCTGGACTCCCATGTAGTCAACTGCGGTTCACGTACCGGACCCGGTGACTTAAAACTCGCGCCGAGTGCATGTGCGTGCGTGCCCAAGTTCCCGAGAGGCGAACGGAGGAGAAGGAACTGCGGCATGACCATCCCCCCGGGGGGTGATTTCTCACTTTCTGTCTCTCTGTCTCTCTTTCTGTCTGTCTGGAAAGTGCACGCACCCTATAGCAAAAACCTCTCCAAAAAAAAAAAAAAAAAAAAAACAACTGTAAGTATCCAATTCCTAATCTACTAAATTTTGTGGGGTTTTATTTGAATCTCTATATTTAAATTTAATACTGTAGTTAAGTATCTTTCTTACTATATATTATATTTTTCCATGCCTTTTTTTTTGTTTTTTTGGAGAGGTTTATGCCATAGGGCGCATGTGCTCACCGGAAAGACAGAGACAGAGAGACAGAAAGTGAGAAATCACCCCCCAGGGGGGATGGCCATGCTGCAATCCTTTCTCCTCCATTCTCCTCTTGGGATCTTGGGCACACACACATACGCACCCAGCGTGAGTTTTAAGCCACCGGGTCTGGGACGCGAATCGGGGTCGACTACATGGGAGTCCAAGTGGCATAGCCATTACTCCAACTGCTGGTCCCTACACTAAATTTTGAAAACCAAATTTTGTATTCATAAATTTGATACCTAAACTCCTTTGGTGACAAGAAAACTTTCCCTTGACAGCTTATGGTCTTTATCTTATTTAATTACAAACACTTATTTCGTTGCAGAATTCTCAGGATGTTTGATTACAAGGTGTTGTCCCAGATCCCACTCATACCACCCCATCAGTAATAGGCATTATCTGTGCTGTGTCACCTTTCTAAAAATCAAAACTTCTGAATCCTAAGATACTTCTGGTTTCAATCTAAAGACTTCATTGTAGCCCTGAAGTAAACCTTATTGTTCAGGGAGACAATCAAGTGTAGAGTAGTTAAACACTCTCTGGAGTTAGATCACCTGAATTCAAGTCCTAGCTGTGCTGCCTGATGGCACTGACACTTGGGGAGCTTATGTAACCCTCTGCTTCAGCTTCTTCCATTGCAAAATAAGGATAATAGTAGAAGCTACCACATAGGATTCTTATGAAAATAAAGTGAAATCACACATGTAAAATGCTTAACCCAATAACTACTAGTTACTAAATATCCAACAAACATTACTAATATTATATATATACATTAAAATTATATACATGTATGTGTATATATACATGTATATATTAAAATTAATACATATATATGTATTTAATTTGACCAGAGAGTGAGAGAGAAAGTGTGAAAGCAAGCCTCCAAATCCGGAACTTAAACCACAGTCACCCATGTGGGAATCTAGCGCCTTAACTACCATGCCACCTTCTGGCCCTAAATATTATATTATTAAGATATCAGGTTTTAAAAATAAAGTCAATGAAATCTATAATATCTCAATGAGATTTCAGTCAGGAAAAAATAAATTACACAAAGTATTAACAGTAGACAGTTGTTCAACATAGGGAATTAGATGTGTATAAAAGTCTTTGGAAAGAGTCGGTGGGTGAAGGTTGAGTGGGAACCACTACTAACTTTCAGCTTATTCTAATACATCAGCTGGGAACCTGATGTCAGGAAGCTGCTGCACCAGAGATCAAAAATTGCAAAAAATGACAGGTAATCACTACCCATGTCACAGTTGCCCTGCAGCTCAGAGCCTGGTGACTGTCAGGGACACTCTTTGGAGTCTAGTTTCACTGCAAAAATTTATGTCTGTCAGACTTTTTGTGTCAGCCGCTGCTGCTATAGGAAGAATGACAAGTTCCCTGTGCCTTCCAGTACCATGAATACATTTCACTGGCACAGCCTCAACCTTACCAGATCTGTGCTGGGAAAGGACTCGGGAAATGCCGCTCCAGGACTCCCAGCCTCAGTGATATACACCATACCCAAAGCAATCATTTTGTGTATAGCACTTCCATAAAATCGCATCACAGTAGGCAGGATCTGCAACTCAGAGGAGCTTAGTGATGTGTCCAGAGTTGCATGGATACCCAGAGATTGGGACTTGTATTCTAAATCTAAAGTGTGTTTCTTTGGGACCAGCAGTTGGCGTAATGGCTAGTTGCTGGACTCCCATGTAGTTGACCATGGTTCAAGTCCCGGACCCGGTGGCTTAAACTCACAACGGGGGTGTGTGTGTGAATGCCCAAGACCCCAAGAGGAGAATGGAGGAGAAGGGATTGTGGTGTGGCCATCTCCCCTGGGAAGTGATTTCTCACTTTCTGTCTCTCTGTCTCTCCATCTTTCTGGTGAGCACACGCACCCTATAGCAAAAACCTCTCCAAAAAAATAAATAAATAAAGTGTGTTTCTTTTGTCAGTGTGTCCTATTTAATCATTAAGGTCCATTTCCACCCCCCCCCCAAAAAATATCCTTGCACCATTTTTATTATTATTTACTTTTTTCTTTCTTTTTTTTTTTTTTTTAAAGAAAAAGAAATACAGGGCATGTGCCCTCACTAAGAGAGACAGACAGAAGAAGGAGAGACAGTGGGAAAGTGAGAAAGACCACATGGCAGTCCCTTCTCTTCCATTCTCCTCTTGGGATTTTAGGCACACATGCACATGTACCCAGAATGTTTTTCAAGCAACTGGTTCCAGGACTCGAACCATGCAGTTGGATGCCTTAACTACCATGCCACCACTTGGTCCTCCTTTTTCTTTTTATTTAGTATTTATTTTAAATTTTGTCAGAGGGTGCACACACTTATCAGAGACAGACATGGAGAAAGGGAGAAAGTATCCTCCAATGGGTGCAGTTATGCCTCAATCCCTTCTCATCCACTTCTCTATTCTGTGAGGAGTTTGGGCACACACACATATGCTCAACATGGTTTTTAAGCTGCCAGGGCCAGGTTTGGAACCATGTGATCAGCCATGCAGGATATGACTCTCCTAACCATTAAGTCACAGGACTGGCCCTTCTTACCATTTTTCTTTGTTGATTCATGTTTTTATCTAAATACATTTAAAGAGTAAAATTCACATCACCACTTGAATTTTAATACAAATCACTAAACTGGAAAACAGGGGTCATGTAACACAAACAGATGATAAAAGTAAAAAGGAAGACACTGGATATGAAACAATGGTACTAAACCAGTTAATCGGTGACTCTGAGCCTGAAACATGCTCTTTTTCTTTTCTTTCTTTCTTTCTTTCTTTCTTTCTTTCTTTCTTTCTTTCTTTCTTTCTTTCTTTCTTTCTTTCTTTCTTTTTTTCTTGAGAGGTTTTTGCTATAGGGCGTCTGTGCTCTCCAGAAAGACAAGAGAGACAGAGAGACGGAAAGCAAGAAATCACCTCCCAGGGGGGATGGCCATGCCGTAATCCCTTAGCCTCCATTCTCCTCTCGGGATCTTGGGCACGCATGCACACACACCCGGCATGAGTTTAAGCCACCGGGTCTGGGACTCGAACCACGGTCAACTACATGGGAGTCCAGAGACATGGCCATTATGCCAACTGCTGGTCCCATGAAACATGCTCTTTTTTGAAAAGGGAGATGTTAGTTTTACTTACAGCAAACATCTCAACAGCAAATTGACACTCTCACTGATAAATTCACAAGGACTAAAAGGTAATTAAATCTCCAAATAATTTAAATTTTCACTGTGTGAAGCCGTGTTATTCCTTACCTACCATTGGTAAAATATCTCATTCTTTGAGTAACACTGCTTTCTGCCTCATCAATTTTGAAAGTTCAGCTGAGAATCAGGCTACCATCATATTTCTCTTCACAAAAGAGATATGTTCTAAGAAATGTAACCATAAATGGTTTTTATTGTTGTGCAAGTGTCATAGAATGTACCTATGCCACTTAGAAGGTATTGACTCTATTGGTACTTATCTAGGCTATATTTAAAGTCTTACACAGTTCATTATTAACCAAAATGCCACAATGCACATTGCCTTATTTATTTATTTATTTATTTATTTAAGGAGTTTTGTGTGTGTGTTAGAGAGATTTTTGCTATAGGATGTGTGCACTCACTGCAGAGACAGAGACAGAGAGACAGAAAGTGGGAAATCACCCCCCAGAGGAGATGGCCATGCCGCGATCCCTTCTCCTCCAGCCTCCTCTCAGGATTTTGGGCATGTATGGCACACGTACCCAGTGTGAGTTTTTAAGCTACCAGGTCCGGGACTTGAACCATGGTCGACGACATGGGAGTCCAGCAACCTAAGTATTACACCATCTTCTGGTCCCAATTTTATTTATTTTTTCCATGAACAAAAAAGGCAGAGGCAAAGAGATGTAAACGGACAGCACCCCAACAGGGTCTTGAAAATGTGATCCATCCCCCAGCCCTACCCAGCCTTGGATCATAGGCATATGTTCAGTGCCTATGTTCAGTGCACTGAGGTCCCTGGATGGGAATCTGGAAATCTCCCCTCTTGTGGGTCAGCCTCACAAGCACTATGTTTTGCTGCTGTGCTACCATCCCGCCCCTACAACACAGTATTTAATATACGTGCTGCCAGGATGAGCGTTACAACACCGTATTAATTTAATTTGGAAAACTGCTAGTTGGCTGAACATTCGACATACGTCAATTTGTTTGCTCCTACTAACTCTTCATATAGTGTTTTGTTTTTTTCTAAGACAGTCTCTCTGTGGCAATTCTCCTGCCTTAGCCACCCAGCTGGGATCATAGTCATGCTCTCTCACTCCTGGCTCTTTTTTAAACAGGGTCTCCTTGCGTTGCCCAGGCTATCCTCAAGCTCATGATCCTCATGCCTCAGCCTCCCCCAGTCTCTGGGGTTACAGATGCCACCACACCTAGCATTGAAGCATTCGAAATAATTTTAACATAAATGGGAGAAATCCAGACCAGGAAGGACAAATTGAGAGGGAATTGTGGCATAACCATCCCCTCTGGAGACAGAAGTGCTTTCTCATTTTCTACCTCTTCCTCTGGTGAGTGCACGTGCCCTCTAGCAATTTTTTTTTCTTAATTCATATAAATGGGGAAATCTGCAAGAGTGTGATTTTACCCAAAGAGAAACATAGCTTATATGCCCTTCTTCATAGAAAAATGGAAAGATGCTATACATAGGCAATTCTTTTAAAAACTAATAAATGATTACTAGAGAAAAGATAGACCCAGAAAACTGAAATTAAATTACAAATAGTTTTCCATAAACTTTAAATGAGCCCAAGAGGCAGATATAATCTTAAAAGAAGCTGTCCGGGTGTGGTTATATACTTCAATGTTCTCTGAGATTAGATAAAAAAAAAATCTTCAGGGAAAGAATGAAAGACATTTCTCCAGCCTTAGGATGAATAAGAAAAGGTCAAAGTAAAGTCTCTTTTGGCCTCTACTGAGGACCTTGCATTTAAAATAACATGCCAGGGGCTGGCCCCTTGAAACAAGGATTAAGACAGCTAGATCACAGGACCAACAATTGGCGTAATGGCTATGTCACTGGACTCCCATGTAGTAGACCGTGGTTCAAGTCCCAGATCTGGCAACTTAAACTCATGCCAGGTATGTGTGCATGCGTGTCCAAGATCCTGAGAGTAGAATGGAGGAGAAGGGATTGCGGTGTGGCCATCCCCCCTGGGGGGTGATTTCTTGCTTTCTATCTCTCTGTCTCTTTCTGTCTGGCGAGCCCACAAGTCCTATAGCAAAAACCTCTCCAAAAATAAAAAATAAAAGGAAAAGGTTTTAGTAAAGCCTAAGCCTGTGCCTTTGGTTCTGCCCCACACCCTTTGAGGTTATTGCCCAAAACAGAACGTTTTAGTTTATAGTAAACAAGCCGTAATGCTGCAATAGGATTATGGATTTCACAGTGTGAATCCAATCCTTTCTTCTTTCCAGTGTTCTTGCCTTTGTGGTGTAATGAATAAGGTATAGCCAATCAGTTGTCTGTATTATTTTAATTGAGCTGATATAAACTCTTTTTTAGGGACCAACAGTCGGCATAATGGCTATGTCACTGGACTCCCATATAGTCGACTGAGGTTCGAGTCTCGGACCCAGTGGCTTAAACTCACACTGGGCATGTGTGTGTGTATGTGTGTGCCCAAGATCCCCAGAGAAGGGATTTCGGCATGGCCAATCTCCCCGGGGCGGAGGGGGGAGGTCATCTCTCACATTCTGTCTCTCTGTCTCTCTGTCTTTCTGGCGAGCACATGCCAAAAAACCTCTCCAAAAATTTAAAAAAAAAAAAAAAAACTCTTTTTTAAACAATTATTTTATTATTATTTTTTTAACTTGTTATGGCAACAGAGAGTGAGAGAGAGAAGGAAAGAGTGAGGAAAGCAAGCAGCCAGGTTTGGAAATCAATCTGCAGCTTGTCATGTGGGAGTCCAGCACCTTTTTTTTTTGGAGAGGTTTTTGCGATAGGGCGCGTGAGCTCGCTAGATAGACAGACAGAGACAGAGAGACAGAAAGAGAGAAATCACCCCCCAGGGGGGATGGCCACGCCGCAATCCCGTCTCCTCCATTCTCCTCTCAGGATCTTGGGCACACATGCACACACGCCCGGCGTGAGTTTAACCCACCAGGTCCAGGACGCAAACCGTGGTTGACTACATGGGAGTCCAGCGACATAGCCATTACACTAACTGCTGGTCCCAGGGAGTCCAGCACCTTAACTACCATACCATCTGCTGGCCCAGATATAAACTCTCTTTTTTTTTTGCTTTTGTTGATTTTAAATTTTTATTATTTTAATTTGCTATAGGGCATGTGCACTCACCAGAGAGAGAGAGAGAGAGACAGAGAGAAGGCAAGTGAGAAAGCAAGACACCAGGTCTGGACTCAAACCATGTTCAGCCATGTTGGAGTCCAGTGCCTTAACCACCATGTCATCTGCTGCCTACCCTCCCCCCCAGTATAAACTCTTAAAAAACAACTTACACATTCTCCTCTTTGGCCCTTTCTTTCTTTTCTTTTCTCTCTCTCTCTCTGTGGGGGAGAGGTTTTTGCTATAGGGCACGTGTACTTGCCAGAAAGACAGAGAGAGACAGAAAGTGAGAAATCACCCCCCGGGGGGTGGCTATGCCACAATTCCTTCTCCTCCATTCTCCTCTCAGGATCTTGGGCATATACACACATACACATATAATGACACATACACCCAGCATGAGTTTAAGGCACCAGGTCCAGGACTTGAACCGTGGTCAACTACATGGGAGCTCAGAGACATAGCCATTACGCCAATTGCTGGTCCCGGCCCTTTCTTTTTATTGTATAAATCAGCTTTCAAAGTCACTATTTTGATGAGCACGGTCTGGGAAAATAGAAGTTTGTTCATTTGGGAGGTTCATCCTGTACCCTGGCTCCTATAACCACTTTTATTTCACTATTATGCCTCAGCTTTCTTTTCAGGTTGGCAGTTGTGTTCTTTGTTGAATTGTAAGAATTCTCTATTATTCTGACTATAATCACATATATGATTTGCAGATGTTTTCCCCCTTTCCATAGGCTGCCTTTTCATTTTATTGATAATGTCCTTTGATGTACAAAAGTTTTCAATTTTGATGATGTTCAATCCATTTTTTTCTTTTTTTTTTTTTTTTAGTGTTTTTAATGACATATATTTGAATCTATCACTAAATCCATGGTCATGGACATTTATCTTTATATTTTCTTCTAGGGGTTTTATGGGTTTAGCTTTTATATTATTTTCAAACCACACTATAAAATTTCCATAGAAATAAAGTAAATATATTGGTCCAGATTAACTCTATAGCCACTAAAATTTACCTACCTTTGAAAGACTGATTTTTTTTTTAAAAAAATGGATTTGTTTGGGACCAACAGATGGCATAATGATTATGTTGCTGAACTCCCACATAGTTGACCACAGTTCAAATTCCAGACCTGGTGATTTAAAATTCACGCCAGGCATGTGTGCATATGTGCCCAAGATTCCAAGAGAAGAATAGAGGAGAACGGAATGGAGCATGGCCATCCCTCCAAGGGGGCGATTTCTCTCTTTCTGTTGCTCTGTCTCTCCCTGTCTCTCCGGCGAGCACACGCACCCTATAGCAAAAAAACTCTCTAAAAAATAAAAATAAATAAATAAATGGGTTAGTTTAGACATGACTGAACAAATTACTGCACTATATTCTACAACAATCTGTATATATATATATATATATATATATATATATATATATACACACACACACATATATATGTATATATATTTGTCTGTGTAGTATATTATTCATATATAATAATAGGTAGTATATAGGACGTACTATGAGAAAATGCTAAAAAGGGAGACTAAACTGCCAGTTTAATACATGAGGAAAGGAACAATTGCAATAACAATAAAAAAATACACCTCAAACTGGCCTGAATAATAAAAATAATAACTTTCTGGTTCATGTCCCTGAAAGCCTAGTAGTGCTGGGTTTTATTGGACTTGATGATATTGTCAAGGACCAGCTTCTATTTGTGTCCCTTGTCAGCTCCATCTCAGGATGGCTGTCAACAATTTCTAGGTATGTGTGTCTCCTTATCTCATTTAGAGAAAATTAGCAACTTTCAGCAATGTTTGCCTCTGTCTTGAGCTCTGATATTAATTGAATTGTGTACCCATCCATGAATCAATATCTGTGTCCTAGAGGTAGAGATATGTAAATTGTTCTCTTCCTCCATTAGTCCAGTCATGGAATTGTGCTTCTTTCCACAATGGAAAATCATGGTTCTCAAGTGGAAAATTGGGGAAGTGACAAAGAGAAGAGGAAAGACTATTGAGAAAGTCATGATAATGTTCACCAAGATCATCTCAGAATTCTTTATTTTATTTTATTTTGAGAGATTTTTGCTATAGGGAATGTGTGCTTGCTGGAGAGACAGAGAGACAGAAAGTGAGAAATCACCCATCAGGGGGACAACTACACTCCAATCCCTTCTCCATTCTCCTCTTGAGACTTTGGACATGCATGCATATGCTCCCAGCATGAGTTTTTGGGGGGGTTTTTTGTTTGTTTGTTTTGTTTTTTGAGAGGTTTTCGCTATAGGGTGCGTGCGCTCGCCAGACAGACAGAGAGAGACATAGAGACAGAAAGCGAGAAATCACTCCCCAGGGGGGACGGTCACGCCGCAATCCCTTCTCCTCCATTCTCCTCTTGGGATCTTGGGCACGCATGCACATGCGCCCGGCATGAGTTTTAAGCCACCGGGTCCGGGACGCGAACCGCGGTCGACTACGTGGGAGTCCAGTGACATAGCCATTACACTAACTGCTGGTTCCCAGAAAGCAAGCCACCAGGTCCGGGACTCGAACCATGGTCGGCCACATGGGAGTCCAGCACCCTTAACCACCACACCACCTGCTGGCCCTCCAGCATGAGTTTTAAGCTGCCGAGTCCAAGACTCAAACTGCAGTTGACTATGTGGAAGTCCAGTGATAAAAGCATTATACCAATCTACTGATCCCTCTCAGATAATTAGAGTTGTTTTGGTTTTTGTTTTGGTTTGTTTTGCTATCGGGTGTGTGCACTCATCAGAAAAGCAGAAAGAGAGAAAATACCCCCTAGGAGGGATGACCATGCCACAATCCATTCTCCTCCATTCTCCTCTCGGGATCTTGGGCATGCATACACACACTCTCAGTATGAGTTTCAAGCCACTGGTTCCAGGACTTGAACTGCAGTTGACTACCTGGGAGTCCAGCAATGTAACCATTATGCCATCTGCTGTTAACTCTCAGAGAAATCTTAAAAGAAGAGGTAGGGCTTAACCTGGGTAGAGGAAATCAGATAGCAGAAGAGTATGAAGGCCCATTTTATAACAGGGAGTAATCATCTATCTTTGTTGGATCATTGGTATCAGGTGAAAGTAATCCTAGGAGTTTAACTTGAAAGCATATTGTTTAGGATTTCAAATGCCTCATTAATGCATCTAGACTTAATTTATTGGTCATTGAATAATATTAGTTATTTGTCTAATCAAAACTGTTTATAAATTAGAAAATTTTAGAAAAGTTCATTTAATACTAGGTCTCGATATTTTTAAAATGTAATTTTTATTGTCATTTCTGATTTACATACAATAGCTGTACATCTTTGTGGAGTACAGTATTATTTTTCAAAGTATATATATAGTGTGTAATAATCACGTCAATTAAATAAGCATGTTTGGGAACCCGCAGTTAGCGTAATGGCTATGTTGCTGGACTCCCACGTAGTCGACCGCGGTTCGTGTCCCGGACCCAGTGGCTTAAAACTCACGCCGGGTGTGTGTGCGTGCGTGCCCAAGATCCCGAAAGGAGAATGGAGGAGAAGGGATTGCGGCATGACCATCCCCCCTGGGGGGTGATTTCTCGCTTTCTGTCTCTATGTCTCTCTCTTTCTGTCTGGCAAGCGCATGCGCCCTATAGCAAAAAAAAAAAAAAAAAAAAAAAAAAAAGAAACCCTCTCCAAATAAATAAATAAATAAATAAGCATGTTTACCATCTCCAACATTTATCTTACTTTGTGTTGCGTTTACTCAGAATTCACTTTACTGGCTATTTGGAAATGTACGTTAAATTGGCACCAATGATTTTTACTCTATTTTGCTATCCTGTTCTATAACCTATTCCACTTGTACAAAGGCACTTTTTTTTTTCCCTGTCTAAGGTTTTTGCCATAGGGTACATGCACTTGCTGGAGAGGAGAGAGAGAAAAAAATAGTGAGAGGGAAAGTGAGAAATCACCCTACAGTGGTATGACCACATCACAATCTCTTTTCCATTCTCCTCTTTGAATTTTGGCACACAAGCACATGTGCCTGATGTGATTTTCAAGCCACCAGGTCCAGGACTCAAACCATTGTCAGTCATGTGGAGTCCAGTACCTTAACCACTATGTCATCTGATGGTCCCTACATGCACTCTTGTATCAGTTAACCAAGTTCTCCCTGACCCAAAAATATGGGACGCTTCACAAATGTGTGTGTCATCTTTGCACAGAGACCATGCCAATCTTTTCTGCATCATTGTAAGTTTTAGTATATGTACTGCTAAAGAAGTGAGCATTGGGTCTTGGTATTTATTAATACTCATTTATGGAAATTTATTTATCACTCAACAAATATTTATTGGGTAATGTGTGCCGGACACTGTACTGACGGTAGTGGTGATTCAATGGTGAACAATACAGCAGTGGTGTTAACCCCATGGAGATCTTAGGCCCATGAAAAGTTATAGTATATATTGGGGTCCTCAACCTCTGGGTTCAGGCCAGTGCTGGTCTGTGGTACTGCTAGGAATCAGACCACACAGCAGGAAGTGAAGATGGCCCAGGAAGTGAAGCTGATGTTTTTGCCTGAGCTCCTCCTCCTGTCATATCATCCACGATATTAGATTCTCATAGGAGCCCCCAGATGAGACTACCTATCAATAGTTGGAGGAAAATAAGCTCAAGGCTCTCACTGATTTTGCATCATGGTGAGCTGTATAATTATTTTATTATATATTATAATGTAATAATAATAATAGAAATAAAGTACACTATAAATATACTATACCCAAACCATCCCCACTTGGCATCCCTGGTCCACAGAAAAATTGTCTCCCACAAAACTATTTGGTGCCAAAAAGGTTGGGGACCACCGGTGTGTATCATCAGATCTGATATCTTCGCTGCCTTGGGAAAGCATTAACTCTCAATCTGTAGACAGTACAACTGAATGGCTCACTCACAGTAATGGAAGGCAAGATCAGAAGGCATTCAAACCATAGTCAACCAACCTGACCACCTGCAGCTCAGAAACCAAACACTTCAGAATCCCTTGGCAAAATCATCCATTCCCATTTGAGTTTTCTGAGTCTAGATGATAATTAGCTACAAAAAGATCATTCTTTAGCCCTAATTGATTGAAGGGATACAATGAGGTAACCTGAGTTTTACTTACCTTAAACTCAACATATCCATTTTGAAAATGGATGACCTTTGCTTTACCTCAATTCTAGACCTAAATATTTTCATGTTAAAATCAAAGCAGAGATTAGGTAATTCAGTTCAATTACCTATAACACACTTAAAAGTTTTTTTCTTTACTCTCTTCTACCTCCTCTTTCTATCTGTCCACAAACCCCAACTGAATACATAAAAAAATCTTTAAATGCCCAACTGTTTTCTTGTAGGTCACTCCTTTCCTCTTTGTGTAATCTGAGATTGGATTAAAACAAATCTTTCCTCCAGCCCAAAAGATGTAGCTTTTATTGATCTAAAAAGTGAATCTGCTTTACTTAAGCTAGCAATAAGAAGGCAGGTATATGCAATAATGCAGGATTATGAAAAAAAAAAAAAAAAACTGTGCAGGGACACCTCCATCACTTGGTGTTAAGGCAGCCAGATCCCACATGGCTACCTACATGGTTCGAGTCCTGGACCCAAAGGCTTGAGAAACATGTGTCGTGTGTATGTGCCTGTGTGCCCAAAATCCCAAAAGGAGGGAGGAATGGAAGAGAAGGAACTGTGGGGATGTGGGGAAGGGACTGATGGAGGAAAAGAGATCTGTCTTTCTGGCAAGCACACAGACTCTCTAGCACACACACACACACGCACACACACACACAAGCAATGACTGAAAGAGAGCTTGTTCATTTTAGCCAATATTCATTAACCCACTCAGATGTTCCAATATTGCTATATTCTACATATAGACTCTGATTCAGCAAATCTAGGGATTTGCCGTAAGCCACATTTTGTCAAGGTGACTCTATCGCAAGTGACTGGATAATCAGCCATTCAGCAGTCAATTCACTCTACATGATGACAGTAGTAATCCTGACTGTCCCATCCTAAAATATTAGATCTTGCTATAGATACTTCAAAAGAAAACTGGGCAACCACCAAATTCCATGACTAGGACGTTTACAAAATACAGAAATACAAATGGTCAATAAACATCCATTCACCTTCATAAGCAATCAAATAAATCTAAACTGAGGCCATTAAAATATAATTATTCACCAATTGTACTGTCAAAAAAATTTTAACTGGTTAACCATTGTGCCTGTGGGTAACAATAATGTATTGTACACTCAAAAATCTGTTAAGAGGATGGATCTCATGTCAACAGTTCTTACTATGGTAAAATGTTAAAAAGAAGAAAGAGTGAAAGAAAATAAAGAACGTTAGTTTTTTTTTTGTTTTGTTTTGCTTTTTTAAGTCAGTTAACATCCAGAATATGTCAAAAATATGGTGATACAAGCACTCCCACATGTTGCTGGTGGGAGTATATGTATTGGTAGAATTAAACTAAAGGACATTTCGGCAGTATGTATTAGGTTTTATAATGTAAATATTGGGTTGTCAGAAAAGGCATGATGTATTTTTGCATAGAAAAGCAGGAAAAAAATATGTCATGACTTTTTTGACAACGCTTTGCATTTCAAAGGAAACTTTAAGATTCAGCAAAATTATAAGAATTTTTTTTTTTGGAGAGCACGTGCACTCACCAGACAGACAGAGAGAGATAGAGAGACAGAAAGCAGGAAATCACCCCGCAGGGTGGATGGTCATGCCGTGATCCCCTCTCCTCCATTCTGCTCTCGGGATCTTGGGCACGCACGCACATGCGCCCGGCATGAGTTTAAGCCACCGGGTCCGGGACACGAACCGCGTCGACCAAATGGGAGTCCAGCGACGTAGCCATTATGCTAACTGCTGGTCCCAAAATTACAAGAAATTGTTATGGAAGGAAAAAAAGGTGCAACTATCACAGGAATCGCAATTCACAGATCGATACCCAAATCCTCTATGAAACATCTCTGTTTAGCTGAAGAGGAAAGGCTCCGGAAGCAATCAGAAAAGTTGACAAGCCTTTGTCAGAAGAGGTTGAGCAGCTTTTGACTGAAAAACAGTGTAACACTGACCAGGCTTGGTTTGAAGATCAATGCAGAATTCACCAGCCTCAGCCAGAAAAACAGTGTAGCCAAACAGGAAATTCTGTTACTCTTCCAAAGAAAAATAAAAAGAAAACATGAAATCAGAAAGCACAAGAAGAATAGGAACAGGTACAAGCTAAGTGTGCTGTTTAGGAGCAAGAATTTGAGAGAAGAAAACCAGAGAGAAAAGAAACTCTCAAAGACTCTACAAAAAAGGAAAGAAAGAAAGAAAGAAAGAAAGAAAGAAAGGAAGGAAGGAAGGAAGGAAGGAAGGAAGGAAGGAAGGAAGGAAGGAAGGAAGGAAGAAAGAAAGAAAGAAAGGAAGGAAGGAAGAGAAGTGTTTAAAATATTAAGTCAAAAGATAAAAAGGGCCTGTCAAACTTGAATTTACGGGACCAGCAGTTAGCGTAATGGCGAGCACACGCGCCCTATAGCAAAAACCTCTCAAAAAAACAAAACAAACAAAAAAAAAAAACTTGAATTTACAAATGGAGTCTTTTTTTTTGGAGAGGTTTTTGTTATAGGGCGTGTGTGCTTCCCGGAAAGACAGAGAGACAGAGACAGAAAGCGAGAAATCACCCCTCCCAGGGGGGATGGCCACGCCACAATCCCTTCTCCTCCATTCTCTCTGGGTTCTTGGGCACACACGCACATGCACCCGGCGTGAGTTTAAGCCACCAGGTCTGAGACTCAAGCCGCGGTCGACTACATGGGAGTCCAGCAATATAGCCATTATGCCAACTGCTGGTCCTGAAGTATTTTTTTAAAAATACAAGAAAAAAAAAGTAAATCAGACATTTTGTCTTTCAGGGTTAAAACATCTGCTGAATGTCCATTGGGTTCTTTTGTATATGTAATGGGTGACTTCTACCAGAGAAATTTGTCAACATTAATTGGATTAATAAATTATGCTATATATAAAATATCCAAATTTTTAAAAATTTTTACAAAATGAAATTTTCAGGACCAGCAGATGGTGTAGTGGCTATGTTGCTGGACTCCCATGTAGTCAACTATGGTTCAAGTCCCAGATCTGGTGGCTTAAACTCACACCAGGTGCATGTGTGTGCGTGCCCAAGATCTCGAGAGGAGAATGGAGGAGAAGAGATTGTGGCGTGGCCATCGCCCCCAGGGGGGTGATTTCTCACTTTCTGTCTCTCTGTTTCTCTGTGTCTTTCTAGCGAGCGCATGTGCCCTATAGCAAAAATCTCTCCAAAAAAATAAAGATAAATAAAATTTTCTGTTATGCTCTAAAAAAAAAAAAGAGAAAGAAATAGGACTCTCCTATTTATATTCTACTCAGGTTTTGTTACATATTGCTTGTCCATATTTTCACCACCTGACAAGAAGGTCCAGTGGGCCGCTGGTGTTCATTATACAATTACTGCTATTATTCTGTGGAGTTCATGGAGGACATGTAGTGCTAATACTAAAACGTTTTCCCAAAGTTTCTTCTTTCTTTCTTCCATGAGCAAGAGAGACAGAAAGACAGACAGAGAGATAACATCCCAATGGGTTTTTTTTTTTTTTTTTTTTCTTTTTTGGAGAGGTTTTTGCTATAGGGCGCGTGTGCTCACCAGACAGACAGAGAGAGACAGAGAGACAGAAAGCAGGAAATCACCCCCTAGGGGAGATGGCCACGCCGCAATCCCTTCTCCTCCATTCTCCTCCTGGGATCTTGGGCACGCACGCACACGCACCCGGTGTGAGTTTAAGCCACCGGGTCCGGGACGCGAACCGCGGTCGACTACGTGGGAGTCCAGCGACATAGCCATGACGCTAACTGCTGGTCCCCCAATGGGGTTTTGATGCTATAATCCACCTCCAGTCTCACTCAGCACCTGGATCATGGGCACACACATGCTCAGCATAGCCATGGAGGTTTCTAGATGTGAACCTGGAACTTCTCCTGTGGGTCAGCCTTGCAGAGCATAGTGTTCTACTGTAGTGCCACTGTTTGACCCCCTAAGACTGGGACTTTCTAGTTTTTTTTATTTTTTTGATATAGAGCATGTGTGCTCATTTGAGAGAGGGAGAGAAAGAGGGGGGGGGTAAATCACTCCCCCAGGGGGGTATGGCCATGCTACAATTCCTTCTCTCCATTCTCCTCTCAGAATATTGGGTGTGCATGCACCATGCCCCAGCATGTTTCTCAAGCCACTGGGTTCAGTCAGGCCTTGGGCAGCACAGTTGGTCATGTGGAATCCATCCATCTTAACTACCACGCCACTGGATGGTCCTTTTTTTTTTTTTTCTTTTCTTCTCTTTCTTTTTTATTTTTTTACTTGCCAGAGGTCACACATGCTTGTCAGAGAGAGACAGGGAGTATGGTGTTGGGGGGTGGAGGGGGGCAAAGAGAAAGCATCCCTCCAGTGGGGTATGGTCATGCCGCATTGCCTTCTCCATTTCTCCATCCTGCTGAGATTTGGGGCATGCATGCAAACATGACCAACATTTGTCAAGCCACCACGGCTGGGGTTTGAACTACAGTCAGCCATGTGGAATCCAGCTCCCTTAACCACTAAGCTATGAGGCCAGCCCTGGGACATTTTTAGAGTAAAAGACAATTGTGATAATTGCCCATCATCTATTTTAACCTTGCTATCTAGGAGATACTAAGATAAACTATGAAATAACTCATTTAAAAATAACCAGAGAGGCAAGAATAAATAAGTAAAACTGCTACGGGGTAGCTAGTAGAGCTTTGAAAAGAGCATGCTTCACGAGAGCAATTTCATCTTGTTCTATGACAAAGTGGCAGGCTCTGCTGACAGGGAGGAAGCAAGAGCTATAACCTACTCTCTTTAGTAAAGACTCCATTGTAATATTTCGTCATAGGCTGTGAAGAGGCAGTCCAGTTGAAGAACAGGTAGTTTCAGTTCTAGGTGCGATACCAGCATCAAGCCATTTCTCAAGTAAATATTCCCTTTCCAACCAAGAAAATTTGAAGATGCACCTTTTCCAGTGTTGTAAAATCAAGAACAAACAAGCAAATCAATCCAGGAATACTTTTGATGTTCATTATGTCAGTGGACTATAATTTAATAAAAATTTTCACTGGCAGGCATATATAAATAGCTGTCAATATTACAGATAATGGCCAGTGATAATTTTTGACATTGTGTCCTTATTTGGGTAATGAAAAAACTGTAATTGTCTTAGAGTAAACAGGGTATGTACAAATAAAACTATTAGTAAGACCTGACAATCCTGAGGTTAGAAAGAATGCCAACGTTTATTTCAGCAATGTTGAAGCCAGTTTTTTTTATTATCAGAGGGCACGTGCACTTGCTAGAAAGAGGCAGAGGGAGAAAGCATCCCCCCAGAGGGACATTGTTTTGCTGCAATCCCTTTACCTCCATTTTTGCAGACTGTCAGGATCTGGGGGAGAAACACACATGCATCCTGCATATTTTTCAAGCCACTGGGATTAGAATTTGAACCACAGTTGCCATGTGGGATCCAGCTCCCCTAACCACTAGGCTATGGGGCCAGGCCAAAGCCTGTGTTTTTAATCTTGAAGTTGTTTTTAATCTTTCCTTTCAAAATAGAAGTAATTTGAAAAGGTATTTTAAGCAAAATACTTAGACTGCAACTTTTTAAATTTTTAAAAAATATTTTGAAGGTTTTTGCCATAGGGCACATGTTCTTACCACAGAAAAACAGAGAGACAGTGAGCAGGAAAGTAAGAAATCACCCCTGGGGGGATGGCCATGCTGCTATCCCTTCTCCACTCTTTCCCTGGGATTTTGGGCATGCGTGCACATGTGCCTGGCATGGTTTTCAAGCCACTGGGTCCAGGATTCAAACCATGGTTGGTCATGTGGGAATCCAGCACCTTAACCACTGTGCCAACTGCTGGCCCTTATTTTAAAAATTTTTTTTTAATTAAAAACAGTTTTTTAGTTTTTTAAACTAAAATATCTTATTATTTATAATTTTGTTATAGGTTACATGCACCTGCTGGGGAGAGAGAGAGGGACAGAGAGAGAGAGCACTTTCTAGGGGAGATGGCCATGCCACAATCCTTTCTCCTCCACTTTCCTCTCAGGATTTTCTCTCTCTCTCTCAGCCACTTGAAAATAATCTGTAAATATTATGCTTTTTATTCTCTTTTTTTTTTTTGGGGGGGGGGGGGGCGGGGTTTGCTATAGGGCACGTGCGCTTGCCAGAAAGACAGAGAGAGACAGAAAGCGAGAAATCACCCCCCAGGGGTGATGGCCACACTGCAATCCCTTCTCCTCCATTCTCCTCTCGGGATCTTGAGCATGCACGCACACGCGCCTGGCGTGAGTTTTAAGCCACCGGGTCCAGGACACGAACTGCAGTCGATTACATGGAAGTCCAGCAACATAGCCATTACGTTAACTGCTGGTCCCTTTTTATTCTCAAAATATATAATCATGTACACATGCTTGAATAAAACCACAAGACAATTATCAAAATCAACAAACTTAACATGCAGTTAAATATACAGTTCATATTTAAATTTTTTTGTCAATTATATCAGTAATGCTTTTTACAGCAAAATTTTTTCTAACTCGGTATTTGGTCCATAACCACACAATGCATTTAGTGGTTATGCCTCTTTATTTTTTTAATCTGGAATAGTTCCTTGGCCTTTCTTTATCTTTTATAACATTGACATTTTTGAAAAGTACAGACTTCTTATTTTGTAGAAAGATCCCTCAGTTTAGATTTGTTTGATGTTCTATCGTGATTAGATTGAGATGATAAAGAATTCGCAAACCAATTTTTGTTATCAAACATAGTTATTTTCTGAACACAGTGCCCTGATCTCTGTCATAACTAGTTCCTCCCAGGACTTGCCGATTCTGGGTTACCTCCTCTTTTATAGCCTCTAAACTCTAATCCAGGGCCATCCTGATATACAAAAGGCCAGTTTCCTACTTATCCCCCGGGAGCTTTGCCCTATATAGCTTTATACTTCAGTGGCAAAATAGAGAAAGGAATTCCCCCTCTGCAGCTAACTGAGGGTTAGCGTGCTCTCTCTCTCTCTCTCTCTCTCTTTTTTCTTTTTTTTTTTAAGAGGTTTTTGGTATAAGGCGCGTGCGCTCGCCAGACAGACAGAAAGAGACAGAGAGATAGAAAGTGAGAAATCACCCCCCAGGGGGGGATGGCCACACTGCAATCCTTTCTCCTCCATTCTCCTCTCGGGATCTTGGGCATGCATGCACATGCGCCCGGCGTGAATTTTAAGCCACCGTGTCTGGGACACGAACCGCGGTCGACTACATGGGAGTCCAAGGACATAGCCATTACGCTAACTGCTGGTCCCTCTTTTTTCTTTTTTTTTAAAAGACTTTTGCCATATAGTACATTTGCTCACCAGAGGAAAAAAAGTGAGAAATCCCTTCCCTGGGAGGGCAGCCACGCTACAATCTCTTCTTCATTCTCCTCTCAGGATTTGGGGCACACATGTACATGTAACTGGTGTGTTTTACTTTTCTTTCTTTTTTTCTTTCTTTCTTTTTTTTAAACAAAAACAAAAAAAAACAGTGGTTTATTTCAAGTATCCTGGTCTGGAACTCAGACCACTAAGTCCGCCACGTGGGATCCAGTATCTTAACCACCAGGCCACCTGCTGGCCCCTAACTCTATTTTTGTAAAAATGTTTTATTGTCAGGGAGTCATGAGTTCACCAGAGACTGGCAGAGAAAGAGAGAGGAAAAAACAAAAAAACAAAAAAACACCCTAACGGACTGTGGTGACACTACAATCCCTTTTTTCCATTTCTCCTTCCCATCAGGATTTTGGGCATGCACACACATGCACCCAGGGTGTTTTTGTGTTTTTTAAACTTCCAGGGCCAGGACTTGAACCATGGTTGACCATGTGTGATCTAGCTCCCAGTGCACAAGGCTTACCACTGTACTGTGAGCCAGACTGCATGTTAAGTCTCAATGCCAGCATGAGGCTTGGGAGACAGACATCTATTCTTTCTTTCTTTTTCTTTCTTTCTTTCTCTTTCTTTCTTTCCCTTTCTTTCTTTCTTTCTTTCTTTCTTTCTTTCTTTCTTTCTTTCTTTTCTTTTCTTTTCTTTTCTTTCTTTCCCTCCCTCCCTCCCTCCCTCCCTCCTTTCTTTCTTTCTTTCTTTCTTTCTTTCTTTCTTTCTTTCTTTCTTTCTTTTCTTTTCTTTTCTTTTCTTTCTTTCCCTCCCTCCCTCCCTCCCTCCCTCCCTCCCTCCCTCCCTCCCTCCTTTCTTTCTTTCTTTCTTTCTTTCTTTCTTTCTTTCTTTCTTTCTTTCTTTCTTTCTTTTTCTTTCTTTCTTTTTATTTGCCAGAGGGTGTGTTTGCTTACTAGCTAAAACCAGAGCAAGAGAGAGAAAGCACCTCCAACGGGGCGTGGTCACACTGTAATCTCTTCTCCTTTATTTCTCCATCTCATTAGGGCCTTGGGCATGCATACACACACACACACACACACACACACACACACACACACACCCCACACACCATGTTTCCAAAGACATCAGGGCTAGGATTCAAACCACATGGCTACTTCTGTGGGCTTTGGCTTCCTTAACCACCAGGCCGCAGCGCCACCCCCGACATCCTCCTTCTTGAGCTAAGACCCTGAAGTTGTCACACAGGATGAGCCTTTACCTTTGATGAGCCTTCAGTGTGAGCAAAAGTAACTGCAGTTTGCATTCATAGAGCCTCTGTGGTGACATGCAGTCTACATGACAGAAACCTCCGAACTCTACAATGAAGTACCCCTTGAGAGTTTTCTGTTGCTCAAAGGAAGATAAAGCCACTTTTTTCCCTAGAGGCTAGGACGCCCAAAAATAGGAAGTTCAAAAAAATGTGTGACTATGCATCATATACCCATGTGCCATGAATACTAACTACTTCACCCCAAAAATGCCATTGATTAACGAAATTCACTTTTTTCACACCTTTGAGAAGTATCCATCAGTTGCTCATTAGTAGCGAAAAGGCTATTAACTTTTCACTGGATATTAGCCAAGAGCCCGCTGATAACAGTCTGGTTCAAAGACTGCTAGTTGTCTGCACGTATTCATTCTCTCCTTCCTTCCCTAAATTGTTGGGATAAGACTGCACAGTTAAAACAGTTTTCCCAACCTTTCTTGGAAAAGGAGGAGCCAATGAGATGGAAGCAGAACGCATTTGCTCAGGGTTCTGGTTTACTCTGTCCTTTTCTCTTCTCCTTTTTCCTACCAGAAATGTGAATACATTGATAAGCTTTGCAGCCAACACATCTGTCCACGGGCATCCTGAGGATGTGAGAGCAGACCCAAAGGGAATAGGAACATTTACACCACCGTGGCACTGTGTTTTACCTGACTGCCTACCTTCGGTCTTTATAATGCTTAAGAGAAAATAATATTTTGGGACCAGCAGTTGGCATAATGGCTATGTCCCTGGACTCCCATGTAGTCAACTGTGGTTTGAGTCCTGGACCTGGTGACTTAAACTCACACCGGCACATGTGCGTGCCGTGCCCAAGATCCCAAGAGGAGAATGGAGAAGGGATTGCGTCATGGCCATCCCCCCAGGGGGGTGATTTCTCACTTTCTGTCTCTCTGTCTCTCTCTGTCTTTCTGGCAAGCGCAGGTGCCCTATAGCAAAAACCTCTCCCCCCCCCCCCCCCCCAGAAAAAGAGAGAAAATAACATTTTATCTTGTTTAGACCACTGTTAGCTGGAATTTGTAAACCTTAACTCATAGTATTTTTTAAAAGAATTATTTTATTTAGCTTTATTTATTTATTTATTTTAATTTGACCAAAGAGGGACAGTGGCAGGGGTGGGGGGTGGAGGGAAGAGAGTGAGAAAGCAAGCTGCCAGGTCCGAGACTCAAACTGCAGTCGGTCATGTGAGAATCCAGCAACCTTAACCATCATGCCACCTGCCTTCCCCAACTCATAGCATGTTAATGTGGATTCCTCATGAACTTAAATGCTTATATCATCTTTACCACCATAGGGAAGAATATATTTCAGAAAGTAAACAAATATGTGAAAAAAAATTAAAGTGATCAAAAATATGTTTTAAGGAGATAGCTCTGTGGTCCGGTGGTTGAGGCAGCTAAATCCCACATGGCCAACCATATAATTCAAGTCCTGGACCCAGCATCTTGAGAAACATGCCAGGTACACGTGCCAGTGTGTCCAAATCCCGATATGATAGAGAAATGGAGAAGGGGTTGAGATGTGAGCAAGTCCCACAGGGGGTGCTTTCTCCTCTCCTTCCCTTTCTGACTCTGCCTCTCTGGCAAGGGCAAGTGCCCTCTGGCAATAAAGAAATAAATAAAAGCATACATTGTAAGAGTAAGGCTTACCTTTAGTATAGTTCAATTCTACTTTTTTGTGTGTAATCACCAGAACACCATTGTGCAAAAGTTTTTCTTGTTAATTTTAATTTTTATACATATATCTTCAATTTTTATAATTTTTATTTATCTAGTTTTTAATTTGCCAGAGGACCAGTGTACTCTCTGGAGAAAGGCGGAGAGAGACAAAGTGTAAAAGCACCCTTAATGGGGAATGGTCATGATGTAATCCCTTCTCTTTCATCTCTCCCTGCCTTTGGGATTTGGGTATGCACACACATGCACCTGATGTGTTTCTTAAGCTGCTGGATCCGAGTCTCAACTGTGCAGTTGGCCACATTGGATTCAGCTCACGTAAGCACCAAGTCACAGGTGGCTTCACAATTAAGAAAACAAAAAACAGGGACCAGCAGATGGCATAATGGTTATGTTGCTGGACTCCCATGTAGTCAATTGCAGTTTGAGTCCTGAAGCCAGAGGCTTAAAACTCACTCTGGGCACATGTGTGTGCATGCCCAAAATTCTGAGAGGAGAATGGAGGAGAAAAGATAGTGGCATGGCCATTCCCCTGGGGGGTTGATTTCTCACTTTCTGTCTTTCTGGCAAGCGCGCATGCCCTATAGCAAAAATCTATTTAAAAAAAAAGGAATAAATAAGAAGACAAAATCTGGAGAAGGGATTGTAGCATGGCTACCCACCTCCAGAAGGTGGTTTCTCACTTTCTATTTCTCTGTCTCTCTTCAGCGAGCGCAAACACCCTAGAGCAAAACTCTCTCTCAAATAAAAAAAAAATAATCAAGGGCCAGCAGGTGGTGTGGTGGTTAAGGGCACTGGACTCCCATATAACCAACTAAGGTTCAAGTCCTGGACCTGGTGGCTTGCTTTCTTACTCTCCTGTACCCCCTCACTCTAGCCTTCTCTGGTCAAATATTTAAAAATAATAATGGGACCAGCAGTTAGCGTAATGGCTGTGTCGCTGGACTCCCATGTATTCGACTGCAGTTTGAGTCCCAGACTCGGTGGCTTGAACTCATGCCGGGCATGTGTGCGTGCGTGCCCAAGATCCCGAGAGGAGAATGGAGAAGAAGGGACTGTGACATGGCCATCTACCCTGGGGGGGTGATTTCTCGCTTTCTGTCTTTCTGTCTCTGTCTTTCTGGCGAGCACGTGCTCCCTATAGCAAAAAACCCTCTGCAAAATAAATAAATAAATAAAGTTAAATAAAATAATTCCTTTAAAAAACAAAACAAAGCAAAAACAAAGACATAAACAAATATAAAACAAAACCAAGATTTTTTTTTTTTTATTCCTGAAATTATTTGTTGCTTCTCCTGATTTTAAAAACAATATACCAGGCCAACCTTAAGGTGGCTGGATCCCTAATGGCTGACTCCATGGTTTGAGTCCCGGATTCAGTGCCTGGAGAGTCACATTGGGCTCATGTGCATATGTGACCAAAATCCCAAGAGAAAGGACTGCCATGTGGCCATCCCTCCTAGACAGGATTTCTCACTTTCTCTTTCTCTCTCTGTCTCTTTTGGGAGAGTGCGCATGCCGTAAAACAAAACTAATAACAAAAAACAAACCAAACCAAAACAACATACTACACATGCTACATCACTGACGGACCTTAGGATATCACGCTAAGTGAAACAAGCCAGTCACAACAAGATGAATATTATATGATTTCACTTACACAGACTAGAGTAGTCAAATCGACAGAAAGAGAAAGCAGAATGCTGGTTGCCAGAGACTTTGGAGAAGGGGAAGTGGGGGAATTTTTGTTTAGTGAGTACAGAGTTCAGTTTGCAAAATAAAAAGTTCTGTAGACTGGTTGCACAATGTGAATATACTTAACACTACCCTTTAGAAAAGGGTAAGATGGAAAGTTTTATGTGCTGTTGTTGTTGTTGGCCTTTTTTTTTTTTTTTGGTCACATTTGAAAAGTATTTTTAAAAAAATTTAAATACCAATACCTTATTATCTTGATTTTTCTTTCTCCTCTCCATCTCCCTTCCATCTCTTTTGTAGGCTATTCCTCCTCTGTCCACATTTTAAATGCTGTTGTGGGATGGCTTCTGTGATAATATCTAGGTTCTTGGTGTTTCCAACAAAGTATTGAATGAAACATGCCAATAGTGAAAGGAAAAGGTAGTTCATTAAGTAAAATTGAAAATAAGAGGTAGGAACAGGCCTGAGAGAACAGAGAAAGAGTGGTTCAAAAGGCCCTCCCTGATCATTACATTCAGTGAGACATATTTTTTTAAATCTGGGTCAGGCTGGTTAATCATTGGCTGGGCCCACTGATTGTTTTCATCTCATTGGCTCTATCAAATGTGATGGGGCCCACTGATTTTTCATTGACTATTTCAAATGTAGTTTCGTACACTGATTCAACTCATTGGCTATCTTAAATGTGGCTTAATCAGCTAGACATTCCCCAATGGAAGTCTCCTGCTTATATTACCTTGGGCAGGGAATTTCTAACCTGATCAGTTTTTCTATCTAGCCACATGAGTAGATGCTCCAGCCCCCTTACACACTTCTATTTGCTAGCTTTCTCCTGCCTCACTCTGATCTTCAGAATTGTGTTCTACGTACCAAGAACAAGGGATACAAGGACCTGAACGTGCCAGGACTCTGACATTATAGTCTTGTCCTCTTCTTCCCCTTGTTTTCCTCTTCCCCTTTATATGCTCCTGCGCTTTCTTCTCTCCTTTTTCTTCCTCCTCTATCTATTCTTTCTTCTTCTTCTTCTTGTTAGTTGTCCTAGTATGTTGGCCTGACATTTTTGGACTGGCTTCTTCCATTAAAATGAATGCTCCTAAGTCCAGATTTTTCTCTTCCCAGATTCCTAAGAAGAAGATCCCCTTTTTCCTCATTCTAATTAAAAAAAAAAAAAAAAAAAAAAATCTCACGCCCTGGAATGATTCTGTCCCGCTCGGCTGTTTTTGGGAGCTGTAGTCATATACCTTGGTCCGCCTTCTTGCCCACCCAAGTGCGTGCCATCACCCCATGGAAGTTTCGATGGACGTGGATGTGAACCCCTGAGGCCCCAGAACTATCTTTTTTGTTGTGAACTAAAGGCTGACAAAGATTATCACTTTAAAGTGGATAATGATGAAAATGAACACCAGCTATCTTTAAGAACGGTCAGTTTAGGGGCCAGTACAAAGGATAAATTGCACATTTTTGAAGCAGAGGCAATGAATTATCAAGGCAGTCCAATTAAAGTAACACTGGCAACACTGAAAATGTACAGCAAATGGTTTCCCTTGGGGGCTTTGAAATAGCACCGCCCGTGGTCTTAAGGTTGAAGTGTGGTTCAGGGCCTGTGCATATTAGTGGACAGCACTTAGTAGCTGTGGAGGAAAATGCAGAGTCAGAAGAAAAAGGGGAAGAAGACAAGAAACTCTTGAGTATATCTGGAAAGCAATCTGCCCCCAGAGGTGGTAGCAAGGTTCCACAGAAAAAAAGTAAAACTTGCTGCTGACGAAGATGATGACGATGAAGATGATGATGATGAAGATGATGATGATGATGATTTTGAAGATGAGGAAACAGGAAAAAAAACTCCAGTGAAGAAATCTATATGAGATGCTCCTGGCAAAAATGCTCAAAAATCAAACTAGAATGGAAAAGACTCAAAACCATCAACACCAAGATCAAAAGGTCAAGAATCATTCAAAAAACAGGAAAAAAACACCTAAAACACCAAAAGGACCTAGTTCTGTAGAAGACATTAAAGTAAAACTGCAAGCAAGTATAGAAAAAGGTGGTTCTCTTCCCAAAGTGGAAGCCAAGTTGATCAATTATGTCAAGAATTGCTTCCGGATGACTGACCAGGAGGCTATTCAAGATCTCTGGCAGTAGAGGAAGTCTCTTTAAGAAAATAGTTTAAACGGTTTGTTAAAGTTTTCCATCTTATTTCATTTCTGTAACAGTTGATGTCTGGCTGTCCTTTTTACAATGCAGAGCGAGAACTTTCCCTACCGTGTTTGATAAATGTTGTCCAGTTTCTATTGCCAAGAATGTGTTGTCCAAAATGCCTGTTTAGTTTTTAAAGATGGAACTCCAACCTTTGCTTGATTTTAAGTATGTATGGAATGTTATGATAGGACACAGGAGTAGTGGTGGTCAGACATGGAAATGGTGGAGAGACAAAAACATACATGTGAAATAAACTCTTTTAATAAAGTAAAAAAAAATCTCAGAAAAGGCGCTGATTTACTGGGCTTAGTTAACATCCTTATATCTGTGGTCAGAATTTAGGTTCTGTGATTTGAAGCTTCCCTGGAGCCAGTTCCCAAAAAAGGGAGAGTTGTATTACCTGAAAGGGGGGAGGGGTAGACAGAAAAAGCACACCCATATTTCCAGGATACTTCTCACTGCCCCAAGAATATTGTTATGAGGGCCTGCTATGATTGGCCTCGGTTATGTCTTTAGACTCTCACACTTCATACCTGCTCAATTACCTTAACCACATTCAACCAGGAGTCCATATCTTTTTCCTTCTTTCTTTTTTTCTTTTTCTTTTTCTTTTTCTTTTTCTTTTCTTTTCTTTTTTTTTTTTTTTTTTTTTTTTTTTTGAGAGACTTTTTGCTATAGGGTGCGTGCACTCCCCAGAGAGACAGAGAGAGACAGAAAGTGAGAAGTCACCCCCGGGGGATAGCCACTCCACAATCCTTTCTCCTCCATTCTCCTCTTGGGATCTTGGACACACACACACACACACACATGCCCAGCATGAGTTCTAAGCTGCCAGATCCAGGACTTGAACCACAGTCAACTACATAGGAGTCCAGCAACATAACCATTATGCCACCTGCTTGATACCATCAGGAATCCATTTCTTATAACTCTTTTTTTTTTTTAATGAGAAATCACACACACACACACACACACACACACACACCCAGGGGCATGGCCACACTGTAATCCCTTCTCCTCCATTCTCTCTGGGTTTTGGCACACACACACGGGGGCCCAGTGTGAGTTTTAAGCCACCTGTCCTAGACTTGAACCACGGTTGATTACATGAGATTTCAGGGATGTAACCATTACACCATCTGCGGGTCCCCATTTCTTATCATTCTTATAACTCCTTACTATCTTAGCTCTGTTTAGAACCTCCTCTCCATCTTCATATAGCTAAACTGAGCTAATTCATGAGAAATCATGTTAGATGTAATTTCTTTCATGAGGACTATTTTTTTTGTTTGTTTTTTAACCTTCTCAAATTCCCCGAAGATGTTCAAGTTGAATGCTCCTCCTTTGTGCACAATACTACCTTATTGCAGCACTTATCACACCGAATTCTTGTTTTCTATTACATGATTCTCACCCTGTCCACAACACTGTCTCACCCTATTTTTGTCCTCACTGAAATGTCATCTCAGTTAAGGGAGGGATTGTGTCGGCTAAGTTCATTGAGGCACCTCCAACACTTCACTCAAAGCTTAGATGAATATGAAGAGCTTAACACTTTTTTGTTAAATGATGAATAAATAAATGAGTGAGTAAATTGATATCCTGGACACAGTGGATAAGAGACCTAACAGAAACTGAACTTCTCCATTATAAAGATATTAAGGTTAATAAAAATAAATACAGGATAACATCAGTAAAAATGGTAAAGACCTACGAAAAGTGTCTTCTTCAGAAAAACAGTGAGATAACTGGCAAAAACTAGCAGAATTGGGGCCCACAGGTAACATAGTGGTTAAGGCGCTGGACTCCCACATGGCCGACTATGGCTTGAGTACTGGACCAAATGACTTTAAACTCACCTTAGTTGCATATACATGCATGCCCAAGGTCCCAGTAGGAGAATGGAAGAGAAGGGATTGCAACATAGCCATCCCCCAGGGGGTGATTTCTCACTCTCTCTGTCTCTGTGCCAAGCACACGTGCCCTGTAGCAAAAATCTTTAAAAAACAAAAACAAAACTAGCAGCCCTTTGGATCCTGGGCACTTGCATGTGTCCCTGGTGTGTTTCAGGCTGACTGTGCTGGGGATTCGAACTGCAGTTGCTTTGTAGGATCTGACTCCTCTTGAGCAGTGCATTACTGCCACACCATGGAGCCAGCCCAAGCATTGCTATGGATTTTTTGTTTTTTTTTTTTTGTAGAGAGATTTTTGCTATAGGACGCATGCCCTATAGACGGCCAGCCCTCAATCCCTTCTCGATTTTCCTCTCGGGATTTTGGGTACGCATGCACGCATGCACACACGCACATGTGCCTAACGTGAGTTTCAAGCCTCTGCGTCTAGGACTTAAACCAGTCGGCCACGTGGGAGTTCAGCAACATAACCATTACACCATCTACTGGTCCCAAAGCCTTGCTGTGTTTTAACTTTTTTTTTTTTTTTTTTAATGTTGATACCCCTCTCACTAGCTCCACTGTAGCCTTAAAAAACACAAATATCCTCGAGACCAGCAGTTGGTGTAATGGCTATGTCACTGGACTCCCATGTAGTCGACTGCAGTTCCCGGACCGGCGGCTTAAACTCATGTTGGGCGTGTGTGCGTGTGTGCCCAAGATCCTGAGAGGAGAATGAAGGAGAAAGGATTGTGGTATGGCCATCCCCCCTGGGAGGTGATTTGTCGCTTTCTGTCTCTCTCTGTCTTTTTGGTGAGTGCATGTGCCCTATATCAAAAACCTCTAAGAAAGAAAGAAAGAAAGAAAGAAAGAAAGAAAGAAAGAAAGAAAGAAAGAAAGAGAGAAAGAAAAGAGAAGAAAAGAAAGAAAAGAAAAGAAAAGAAAAGAAAAGAAAAGAAAAGAAAAGAAAAGAAAAGAAAAGAAAAGAAAAGAAAAGTTGGGGAATGAGATGTCTATAGGGGCCTTGAAAATCTCCCACATATACATGCATAGAGCTGCATGCATGCTTAAGAAAGCAGGTGGTATGATGGTTAAGGTGCTGAACTCCCAGGACAGCAGGTGATGTGGTGGTTAAGGCACTGGACTCCACATGGCCAACCATGGTTCGAGTCCTGGACCTGGTAGCTTGCTTTCTCATCCTACCTCATCCCCACCCTGACCCTGTGTGTCCCTCTCTAGTGAGCACACAAGCTCTGTAGCAAACTAAAAGAATAATAATAGTGATGAATAAAATTAAATGAATGATTCTTTAAAGAGAAAAGAAAATAAAGGAAAAGAAAAGAAAGAAAAAGGTAATGGACTATAGCTAAGTGGTTCAAGTCCTGGACCCAGTAGCTTGAAAAATCACTCTGGATGCAGATGCCTGTGTGCCCAAAATCTCAAGAGGAGAAGGGATTGTGGCATGGTCATACCCCCTGGGAATGATTTCTCACTTTCCTTCTCTATGTCTCTCTTGGGGAGAGAACATGCCCTATAGCAAAAACATGGAAAAATAAAAAAAGAAAGATCTGAGAAGGCCCTACAACATCACTTCTGACTGACCTTGAAGCTCAACATAAGAACGAAGTGAGTACTAATGGAGATTAGTCAACTGCCTGACGAAGTGTTAAAGGTGTATCCCAACAGCAAACAAAACCCCTGGCAAAGATTGACATATTTGTTGGCTCTAAGAATTTTAGGAAATCTCTATCCAATCATTAGATGACTACTAAGTGAACTGAGCAGCCACCTCAGTGGTTACCCAAAACAAAAATTGAATACTTTCCAGAGAGTTTACTAAACAAATTAACATTTAACAGTACCAATAAGCCCTAGGTAATGGGGAGAATCTGATTTTCAGAGTTTTCACATGACATTATTTAAAAGTTAAAAATATTATGAGACATGCAAAACAAGAAGCTATGTTTTCCCATATGCAGGGAAAAAAGCAACCAATAAAACTATCCTTGAGGAAACTCATACATTGGCCTTACTAGACAATGACTTAACATGAGTCATTTTAAACGTCTTCAAATAACTAAAGGAAATCTTATCTAAAGAACTAAAGGAAAAACATCAGAAAACTTTCTTACCAAATAAAGAATATCAATAATAATAATTTAAAAACCCAGAAATTACAAGGAAGAAACAAACTATGGAATTAAGAGTGCAATAAAGGAAACGAAAACTTCAATATTCAAAGGTTGAATGGTAATTTTGATCAAGTGAGAAAAGGAATTAGTAAACTTGAAAATAGGTGGATTGTGATGATTCTGTTTGAGGAACAGAAAGAGAAAAGAATAAAGAAAATTAAATCTGTTCACAGTCTCAGAGATTTCTGGGAGAGCACACAAACATACCTGATATTGAAAGACATAGAGAAGAGTTATGGAAATGAAAAAAAGAATTTTTTTAAGGAATTTTTTTTTTTAGAGTTTTGCTATAGGGCACGTGTGCTCGCCAGAGAGATAGAAAGCAAGAAATCACCCCCTCGCCCAGGGGAGATGGCCACGCCGCAATCCCTTCTCCTCCATTTTCCTCTTGGGATCTTGGGCATGCACGCACACATGCCCGGTGTGAGCTTTTTAAGCCACTGGGTCCAAGATTTGAACCACAGTCGACTACATGGGAGTCCACCAAGGTAACAATTATGCCATCTGCTGGTCCCAAGGATTATTTTAACTTTATTTATTTATTTTAATTTGACCAGAGAAGGACAGAGCAAGAGAGAGAGAGAGAAAGTGAGAAAGCAAGCTACCAGGTTCAGGACTCGAACCACAGTCAACCTTATGGGAGTATAGTGCCCTTAACCACCATGTCACCTGCTGGCCCCCACAAAAAGATCTGAAATAATCACAGCCCCAAAATACCCAAATGTGATTTTTAAAAATACCATTAATCTACACATCTAAGAATATGTTCACTAAGAATCCAAAATAGGATAAATCCAAAGGGATACATATTTAGAGACTACATAAGCTAACTGCTAAAATACAATGGCAAGGCTGACCCTATAGCACAGCAGTTAAGTGCTGGGCGGAGGAAGCCAGATACCACATGCTGACCAGAGTTTGTGTGTTTGTGTGTGTGTGCGCGCGCATGCACAGCCAGGATCATGACGGTATGGAAAATAGGAGGAAAAAGAATTGTGGCATGACCAGGTCCTCCTGGGGAAGGGAGGTGCCTTCTTTCTCTCTATTATCCTCTAGCATAAAAGATAATAAAATAAAATAAAATAAAATAAAATAAAATAAAATAAAATAAAATAAAATAAAATAAAGACAAAGGCAAAGGCAAAGGCAAAAGCAGCAAGAAGATAGTGACTCATTACATGTAAGAACTCTTCAATAAAATCAACAGCTGATTTTTATCAGAAACCATGGAGATCAGAGGGCAATATTCAAAGTGCTAAAAGAAAAAGAATTTGTATACTAACCAAAAATATTAGATCCAAAAAGCCTTCAAAAATAAAAGAGAAATCGAGACAGCAGTTCCATCAGCAGGCATGAGCGTTTCCGTCAGCATGGCGCACTACAACTTTAAGAAGATCACAGTGGTGCTGTCCGCCAAGGACTTTATTGACCTGACATTACCAAAGGCTCAACGAAAGACTCCAACAGTTATTCATAAACATTACTAAATTCATCGCATCAGACATTTTTACATGAGAAAAGTCAAATTTCCTCAACAGAGGGGCTGAATAGCTGTGCCAAACAAGAGAGATGATAAAGAGAGGTTCCTTTCAGGAACCAGCAGTTAGCGTAATGGCTATGTTGCTGGACTCCCATGTAGTCAACCACGGTTCGCGTCCCGGACCCGGTGGCTTAAAACTCACGCTGGGCGCGTGTGCGTGCGTGCCCAAGATCCTGAGAGGAGAATGGAAGAGAAGGGATTGTGGCGTGACCATCCCCCCGGGGGGTGATTTCTCGCTTTCTATCTCTCTGTCTCTCTCTGTCTGTCTGGCGAGCGCACGCGCCCTATAGCGAAAATCTCTCCAAAAAAAAAAAAAAAAAAAGAGGTTCTTTTCATTCCAGAAGGAGTGCTGGCATGTAGGAAGAGAATGGAAATTGACGAGCCCAAAAGAAAAGGAAATGAGCGGGAAATGGGAGATGACTATTTTTTGGATCTTCAAAAATACTAGGATTTAATGAATTCATCTGAAAAATATTATAAGATACCAGAGATCTAGGAAGGCCATAATATAGCTGATTATATTGATCCTGCCATTATGAAGAAATGGAAAGAGTTAGAAAAAGAAGAGCTAAGAACAAATGCTGGGTAATATGACAGTGAATCTGAAAGTGAAGATAAGGAAATGGTGGAAATCCGGCAGCTGGCAAAACAAATAAGAGAAAAAAGGAAGTTGAAAATTCTGCAATCTGAAGAAAAGAATACACAAGGACCCAGGTTGCCGCAAACTGCTAAGAAGGTTTAGTGGAAAGTTTTGGAGAATGAGATGTGTAGTCGTGGGGATGACACGAATGATAAATATCAGACCCATTATGCAGTCCAGGCAAGGCGATCCCAGAGTGTTACAGGGAAAAGAAAATGGGAAGACTCTATTCCATCCTCTTCTATAGCTTGGAGTCGAAGTTGCTCTCAACCACCACATGACAATTCTGGTCTTCGGGATGTCAACATGGTGAAGAAAGCCAAGACTGTGATGAACAATGCTCAGAAGAAGATAAATTGCTTAGGGAAGAAAGGGGAAGCAGATGGACATGTGTTTGATATGAAGCTCAAGCACTAACTTTCTGGAAAGAGGAAGGCTGAGAAAAAGGATAGGAGATAGTGCCTTTTCGGTTGACATGGTTAGGCTAGACTGTCGCAGTTTATTTCCTGTAGTGTGGTATGGTTTCCTAAAATTGGTGTCATGCTCTATAAACTCAAAAAACACAAACAGAAACCATGGGCCAGCCTTGTAACAAGGTGGTTAAGCACTGTGTGTTGGGAACCAGATCCTACATGATCAACTGCAGTTTGAATCCTGGTCCCAGTGGTTTGAAAAGCTTGTCTTGCTCATGGGCCATGTGTGGCCCAAATCCTGACGGTATGGAGAAATGGAGGAAAAAAGACCATGGTGTGCCCACACTCTCTTGAGGGGCGCCTTCTCTCTCCTTTCACTGGCAACCATACATCCTGTCTGGTAAGAAAAAAGAAAACAAAGTCTTTTTTGCTTTGTTGAAAACAGGTTAATCCTGTACAAGTGTGGGAAATTTTGGTCACTGCTTATAATAACAAATATTTTGAGTAGACAGTGTTTCTGCATTGAATGGAGTGTTGATTGCTTCAGATTTGCAGAAATTGGAAATTTTATAGATTATGCCTGTTGTTTTTGATGAAGAAAAACCTTCTATTCTTTAGCAAGAGGGAACTTGAGTTCATAATATGTGATTAGTCCTTTTTTTGAAATGAAAGCATCTCCACTTGTGGATGGGCAGAGGCTATCTACCCTTCAGAATTGGGAGCAAACACATTTATGAGTGTGTCAGAACCCTCTGCTTAAAATAGTATCTTAAATTATTTTCTAGGCTTTTTTATTATTATTATCATTCAATGTATCATTGTAATCTGTCTACAATTATTTTCTCCAAAATAAACCTCTAGAAGAAAATTTCAATTAAAATAAATAAACAAACAAATAAAAATCAAGAGATTCCTAGATAAGGAGACACTTAATTTGTCACTAGCGGGCCTGAATTATGAGAAATACTAAAAAAAGACTGAAATAAAAGGACACTAGGTGGAGACCAACAGGTGGTGTGGTGGTTAAGGCGCTGGACTCCCACATGGCCAACCAGAGTTTAAGGCCTGGACCTGGTGACCTGCTTTCTCACTTTCTGTCTCTCTCGTGAGCACATGAGCCCTGTAGCAAACTTAAAAATAGTAATAGTAATAAATAAAATTTTTAAAATAAAAAATTTCTTTTAAAAATTTAATAGGACACTAGATAGTAATTCAAATCCACATGAAATAAAAAGCATCATCTGGGGCTAGTGAATGGAATAGCAGTTATATCACTGGACTCCCACATGGCCAACTGCAGTTCAAGTCCCAGAGCCAGTGGCTTGAAACTCATGCCAGGCACATGTGTGTACATGCCCAAGATACTGGGAAGAGAATGGAAGAGAAAGAATTGCAGCACGGCCATCCCCCTGAGAGGTGATTTCTCACTTTCCTTCTCACTGACTCTGTCTCTATCTCTCTCTCTGGCAAGCGCACATGCCGTAAGGCAAAAACTTCTCAAAAAAAGTATCATCCAGGACCAGCAGTTGGCATAACGGCTATGTTGCTGGACTCCCATGTAGTCGACCGTGGTTCAAGTCCTGGAGCTGGTGGTTTAAACTCATACTGGGTGTGTGTGTGTGCATGCCCAAGACCCTGAGAGGAGAATGGAGAAGAAGGGGTTGCAGCGTGCCTATCCCCCCTAGGGGGTGATTTCTCACCTTCTGTCTCTCTGTTTCTCTCTGTCTTTCTGGTGAGCGCACACGTCCTATAGCAAAAATCTCTCTCTCTCAAAAAAAAATAAGTGTCATCCAATATTACTACATGGGTGAATATACAGACAAAAGTAAATGTATTTCTGTTTGAAACTCTTTTTTTCCCTATAATTTTCCTCTTCCTATCTCCTATTTAAAAGACAACTGCATAAAACAGTAATTCTAAACTGCGTTGACCGGAATGCAATGTATAAAGTTGAAATTTGTATAATGATATAGCAAAGGAAGAGGGGAAGGAACAGAGCCATATAAGAGTAAAGGTTTTGTATACTGTCAAAATTCATTTTTTATTCATCTGAACTAGATTTCAATAAACTAAGAAGTAATTATAATTTCCAGGGCAAACATTAAGAAAATAATTTCAAAAATACTATATTTAATATTATTTTAAAAGGCATGGGTTTAAAACTATATACTAGGAAAAGGCTATTTAACACAAAAGAAAGCACTAGTGGAGAAACAGAAGGAAAAAAAAGGAAATGAGAAAATAAATAACAAAATGTAAATGTAAATTTTACCTTAACCAGTTATGACACTAAATGTCATTAAATGGATTAAACACCCTAATTAACAACATGGATAAAAACACACAATCCGGGAACCAGCAGTTAGCGTAATGGCTATGTCGCTGGACTCCTACGTAGTCGACCGCGGTTCGCGTCTCGGACCCGGTGGCTTACAACTCACGCCGGGCGCGTGTGCGTGTGTGCCCAAGATCCCGAGAGGAGAATGGAGGAGAAGGGATTGCGGCGTGACCATCCCCCCTGGGGGGTGATTTCTCGCTTTCTGTCTCTATGTCTCTCTCTGTCTGTCTGGCGAGCGCACGCGCCCTATAGCGAAAAACTTCTCCAAAAAAAAAATAAAAAAAAAAAACCACACAATCCAATTCTATGCTGTCTGTAAGAGACCACTTTTAATTCAAAGGCACAAATAGATTGAATGCAAACAAAAGGAAAACATGTACCATACAACGAATACCTAAAAGGGAGCTGAGCAAGCATACTAGTATTGGACAAAACAGACTTTAAGACAAAAAATTGTTGCTAGGAGAAAAGAAATACATTTAAAATGCTAAAAGAGCAAATCCATAAAGAAGATATCATAATTATTAAATGCAGGGGCCAGCAGGTGGTGTGGTGGTTAAGGCAATGGACTTCCACATAATTGAGTACAGTTCAAGTCCCAGACTTGGTAGCTTGCTTACTCATTTTCTCTCTCTCTCTCTATTTGGTCAAATAAAAAACAATAATAATGACAAATAAAATAATTTTTATATAAAAAGTAATCATTATTAGATGCAAAGATGCATCTAATAATATAGTCCCAAACATCACAAAGCAGAAACTACAATAACTGGAAGGAGGAAATTCAACAATAATAAATGGAGACTTTGCTACTACATTTTCTTTTTTAAAAAATTATTTGTTTGTTTTATTTGATTTATTATTGTTATTTAAATTTGCTATAGAGCACATGCACTCTCCAGAGAGATAGGGGGTGTGGAGGAGGAAGTTGGAGTGAGAAAGCAGGCCACCAGGTCCAGAACTTAAACCATGGTCGGTCAACCGTGTGGGAGCCCAGCACCTAAATCACCATGCCGTCTGCTGGCCCCTGTTACTCCATTTTCAATAATGATTAAACAACTACAGAAGATCAATAAGAAAATAGAAAACAGTATCATAAGCTAATATAAAAGCAAATGTAAAGAATTTTTATGAGGCTAGTCTCATAGTGGTTAAGGGAACTGGATCCCACCTGCCCACTGTGATTTGAATCCTAGCCTAGAAGTTCGGAAAACATGTTAGGCATGTGTGTCTGTATGCTCTAAGTCCTCAGGAAGGACGAATGGAGGAGAAGTGATTGCAGTATGACCATGCCCCATAGGGGGATATTTTCTTCTTCTCTCTGGAAAGCACACATGATCTTTGGCAATTAAAACTAAAACAAGAAGCCAGCAGATGGGTGGTGGTTAAGGTGCTAGATTCCCACATGCCCAACCACAGTTTGAGTCCCAGACCCAGTGTCTTGAAAATCATGCTGGGCACATGTGCATGGTACCTAAAATGACAAGAGGAGACTGGAGGAGAAGGGACTATGGTATGGTCATCTCCCCTAGGGGATGATTTCTCACTTTCCCTCCCTCTCTCTTTCTTGAAAGCACATGTGCCCTATGGCAAAAACCTAAAAAACCAACTAAACAAACAAGACAAAAAAGAATTCTTATAACTGAATAAAAGACAATATTTTATCATTTAAAATTTTATTTATTATCATTTAAAAAATTTGCTATAGGGTATGTGTACTCACCAGAGAGAGACAGAGAGAGAAAGAGAGGGCAACTGAGAAAGTAAGCTGCCAGATCTGGAATTCAAACTGCCATCGGCCATGTCCAGCACCTTAACCACTCCAAAAGACATTTGTTAAGAGAGATTTTTGCTATAGTGCATGTGCACTCACCAGAGACAGAGACAGAGCAACAGAAAATAAGAAATCACCCCCCCCCCTCCCCAGGGAATAGTCATGTCACAATCCCTTTCCTTCCATTCTCCTCTCAGGATTTTGAGCACACATGCATACATGCCTGGCATGAGCTTCAAGCCAAGGACTTGAACTGCATTTGGTCATGTGGGAGTCCAGTGACTTAACCACTACACTACTTGATGGCCCCCATATATGGCTTTTACTATGTTGAGGTACCTTCTTTCTTTCTCACTCTCTCTCTCTTTCTTCTTTCTTTTTTTTGGGAGAGTTTTTCTGTTTTGTTTTTGTTTTTGTTTTTGTTTTTGTTTTCTATAGGGCGCGTGCACTTGCCAGACAGACAGAGAGAGACAGACAGAAAGCGAGAAATCACCCCCCAGGGGGGATGGTCACACCGCAATCCCTTCTCCTCCATTCTCCTCTTGGGATCTTGGGCACGCACGCACACACGTCCGGCGTGAATTTTAAGCCACTGGGTCCGGGACGCGAACCGCGGTCAACTACGTGGGAGTCCAGCGATAGCCATTACGCTAACTGCTGGTTCCCTTTTTTTTTTTTTTCTTTTAAGAGATGTTTTGCTATAGGGTATTTATGCTTGCCAGAGAGAGGGAAAGAAAGAAATCACTCCCCAGGAGGGATGGCCATACTACAATCTCTTCTCCATTCTCGTCTTGGGATTTTAGGCATGCACACACATGTGCCCAGTGTGAATTTCAAGCTGCCAGGTCTGGGATTCGAACCATGGTCAATCACGTGGGACTCCAGCACCTTAACCACTATGTCACCTGCTAGTCCCGAGGTAGTTTCTTTTTTTTTTTTCTAGTTTATTGAATGTTTTTAATCATGAAAGGGTATTGCGTTTTTCAGACGCTTTCTCTGAATCATTGTGATGATTATGTATAGTTTTCCTCCTTTATTCTATTAGTATGATTTATTACAGTGATCAATTTTTATGTACTAAACCATCCTTGCACTCCAAGAATAAATCCCATTTGGTCACAGTGTTTAATTTTTTTAGTATGTTGTTCAATCCTATTTGCTAGTATTTCATTTAGGGTTTTTGCATTCATATTTATCAGCGATATTGGTTTTTAGTTTTATTTTTTAATGGCTTTTTAAAAGTTTATTTTCTTGGGACCAGCAGATGGCGTAACGCCTACGTTGCTGGACTCCCATATAGTCAACTGCGGTTCGAGTTCCACACCCGCTGGCTTAAACTCAAGCCAGGCACGTGTGTGTGTGTGCCCAAGATCCTGAGAGGCGAATGGAGGAGAAGGGATTGTGGCATGGCCATCCCCTCTGGGGGGGGGGGGGGTGATTTCTCGCTTTCTGTCTCTCTGTTTTTCTGTCTTTCTGGTGAGCACACATGCCCTATAGCAAAAAACTCTTGAAGAAAAAAAAGTTTATTTTCTCCATGAGCAAAAACTAAAGAGACAGATAGCATTCCCAACAAAGTATTGGTGCTGTGATCCATACCTAGACCAAACCAGTCCCAGATCAGGATACTCAGCACAGTCTCCAGATGCTAACCTGGAACCTTCTCATATGGTCAGCTTTGCAGGGAGTTGCCTTTTACCACTGCACCACCATCTGGTCTCCTGTCGTTTTCTTTAGTATCTTTGGTATCAGGGTAATGCTACCTTCCTGGAAGAGTTGGGAAGGCTTCCCTCCTCTCAATTTGTTTCAAAGAGCTTGAGGAAGACTGATGTTAATTTTCTTTCACTTTTGGGTTGAATTCAACAGTGAAGTCATTGGGTCCTGCACTTTAATTTGTTGCAGGGGTTTTGTTTGCTAATGTAATCTGTTTACAGGTTATAGGTCAGTTCAGATTTCTAAATCTTTATGATTCAGTATTGATAGGCTGTGCATTTCTAGAATTTATCCATTTCATTTAGATTATTGAATTTTGGGATATATAATTGTTCATAGTATTCTCTTACAAGCTTTTTTATTTCTGTGAGATTGTAATAGTTCCTCTTTCATTTCTGATTTTAGTTATTTGAGTCTTCTCTCTCTCTCCATTCCTCCCCCAAGCTAACCTAGCTAAAGGTTTGTCAATTTTGTTGATATTGTTAAAGAACCAATTCATGGTTTCATCAATCCTTTTTCCTATTGTTTTTCTATTCACTTTTATCTCTGCTCTAATCCTTATCATTTCCTTCCTTCCACTAGCTTTGAGTATAGTTTATTCTTATTTTTCTAGTTCCAAAAAGTATAAAGTTAATTTGTCAATTTGAGATCTTTGTTTTTCTTTTAACTGCCAGAGGGCATGTGCACTCACCAGAGAGAGACAAATAGAAAGAGAGAAAACACTCCCAAAAGGGCATGGTCATGCTGCAATTTCTTCTCCTCCATTTTTCCATCCTGTCAGGATTTGGGGAATGTATACACACACACTCAGCATGTCTTTCTTTCTTTCTTTCTTCCTTCCTTCCTTCCTTCCTTCCTTGCTTCCTTGCTTCCTTGCTTCCTTGCTTCCTTGCTTCCTTTCTTTTTTAAAGAGATTTTTGCCATAGGTGTGTGCGCTCATTGGAGAGACAGAGAGACAGAAAGTGAGAAATCATCCCCCGGGGGGATGACCATGCCACAATCCCTTCTCCTCCATTCTCCTCTCAGGATTCTGGGCACACATGCTTATGTGCCCCATGTGAGTTTTAAGCCGCCAGGTCCAGGATTGAACTGTGGTTGACTACATGGAAGTCCACCAATGTAACCATTCCACCATCTGCTGGTCCCCTCAGCATGTTTTTCAAGCTACTGGGGTCAGAATTCAAACTGCGGTTCCCTTAACCACTAGGCTACAGGGCCAGACCTCTTTTTCCTTTAATGTATCCCATAAGGTTTTTGTTGTGTTGTGTTTTTCACTTATCCAAAATATTTTGTAATTTCTCTTATTATAAAATAATATTATTATTTCTTTTTTAATCCATTGGTTGTTTGACTATGTTGTTTAATTTCCACGTATTTGTGGATTTCCTGGCTTTTTTTTTTTTTTCTATTGGATGTGTGCACTCGCCAGAGAGATAGAGTAACAGAAAGCAAGAAATCACCCCCCACGGGAATGGCCACGCCACAATCCCTTCTCTTCCATGCTCCTCTCGGGATCTTGGGCATGCATACACACGTGCTTGGCATGAGTTTAAGCTACTGGGTCCGGGACTCAAACTGTGATCGACTATATGGGAGTCCAGTGACATAGCCATTATGCGAAATGCTGGTCCCTGGATTTCCTGGTTTTCTAATACTAATTTCTAGTTCCATTCTATTATGATGAGAACATATACTATGTATAATTTCAATCTTTTAAAATATATTAACACTTATTTGTGGCCTAACAGGCTTTTTTAATTTGTGGGGAGGATGGCTATAATACTTTCCTCTGTGGATTTGGAATGACCTGTTATTAGTTGCTTTGGAAATGTTTCTTGTTTGAACAAAATCTAGAGGGAGAGGGGACACTTGAAGAACTGCTAGAATACACAGGCTAATCAGCTTATGGCTCCTCCATCTCTATAAAGAAATTCCAAGATTAGGCTTGCCTGTATCAAGTCTAATGACAAGGAAAGAGAATGGAGAACAGTCTATGGAAAGTTCTTGTTACTTATGTATGTATGTATTTTATTTTATTTTAATTTGTATAATTGTATAACCCATCAGATGACTAGAAATCACTGCAAAGGCACAAGAAATATGAGAAACCAAGATAATACCTTCCCCTCAAGGGAAAAGAATAACTCCTCTTCATCCACAGACGGTACAATAGAATTTGTGAAATGTCTAATAAAGAGTTTAAAATATTCAGGGACCAGCAGTTAACATAATGACTATGTCGCTGGACTCCCATATAGTCGACTACAGTTTGAGTCATGGACCCAGCGACTTAAACTCACACTGGGTGTGTGTGCATGCATGCTCAAGATCTCAAGAGGAAAATGGAGGAGAAGGGATTGTGGCCATCCCCCCCGGGGGGGGGGGGGTGATTTCTCACTTTCTTTCTCTCTGGCAAGTGCACACGCCCCATAGCAAAAAAAAAAAAAACAAAACAAAACAAAACAAAAAACTCTCCAAAAAAAAAAAAAGAATTTAGAATATTCATAGTGACAAAGTTAAGAATTTAGAATATTCATAGTGACAAAGTTAATAGAGATGCAAGAGAAGAAAGACAATGAACTCCAGAAGAGGCAGGAGAATAGAGCTGAGGAGTTCCAAAAGGTGAGGAAGTTCTTGCATGATCTGAAAAAGAAAATACATATCATAAAAAAGAATCAAACAGAAATATTAGAAATGAAGGCTGTAATACAGGAAATCAAAACCTCCCTTGAAAGTATTAAAAGCAGACTAGATCATACAGAAGATAGAATCTCAGATGTAGAAAACAGAATCGCTGGCCTAGAAAAATCCACCATGAAGACTGAGAAAATAGTCCAAAACAATGAGAATAATATATGAGAAATACCATTAGACATCCAAACATCCAGATAATCACTATCCCAGAAGGTGAAGAGACTAATAAGGGCATTGATAATTTATTTCATGAAATCCTGGCAGAAAACTTTCCAAACCTAGAGAGGCATTCAAAGATCCAAACCTAAGAAATACAAAGGACCCCAAATAGAACCAATCCAAGATCTTCTCCAAGACACACTATAGTCAGATTGATCAAAACCACAAAGACAAGGTACTCAGACTGGCAAGAGAGAAACGACAAGTTACCTACAAAGGATATCCCATCAGGCTAATAGCAGGCCTCTTATCGGAAACAATGCAAGCAAGGAAAGAATGGGAAAATATATTCAAAATGTTAAGGGAAAAACAATTTCAACCAAGAATACTGTACCTGGCAAGGTTATCCTTCACATAGGAAGAGAAGACAAGAACATTCTCATATAAACAAAACCTGAAAGAATATACCAACATCAGACCAGTTCTCCAAGAAGTTCTGAAGGGAGTGTTATATCAGGAAAACTAAAGTAGAACACAGAGATAAGAGTTAAAAAAAACATCTAAGAAAAGGGCCAGCTTAATGGTAGGGACAAGTCCAGAGCTGAATATTATCTTCCAGAATTTAAACAGAAAGCTTGGACCACAACAGAAGTTAGATTATGCACATGAGACTGAGCTGATGAAATAGAATTTTATGACTTTTGACTAAAACAATACTGATCTTCTTCTATACTTTGTGCTCCAGAAATAAGGATTTTTATCTTCTCTTGAATTGTTGACAGATCCATCTAACTATTATTTGAACAGAATCCTAGCCTGCTTCCTGGCTTTAACTCTTAAGCAAAGTTCTCTTAACAATTTTTTTTTTCTTTTTTTGGAGAGGTTTTTGCTTTAGGGCATGTGCGCTTGCCAGACAGACAGAGAGAGACAGAGAGACAGAAAGCAGGAAATCACCCTCCAGGGGGGATGGCCACGCCGCAATCCCTTCTCCTCCATTCTCCTCTTGGGATCTTGGGCACGCATGCACCCGCACCCGGCGTGAGTTTAAGCCACCGGGTCCGGGACTCGAACCGCGGTTGACTACGTGGGAGTCCAGTGACATAGCCATTACGCTAACTGCTGGTCCCTCTCTTAACAATTTTTGATTTTGATTTAACAAAGCTAAAACTGCCTTTCTTGAAATTAAAAAAATATTTTAAGGACCAGCAGTTAGCGTAATGGCTATGTCGCTGGACTTCCATGTAGTTGACTATGGTTGAGTCCCAGACCCGATGACTTGAATTTATGCCAGGCGCGTGTGTGTGCGTGCCCAAGATCCCAAGAGGAGAATGGAGGAGACGGGATTGTGGCGTGGCCATCCCCCCCAGGGGGTGATTTCTCGCTTTCTGTCTCTCTGTCTCTCTCTGTCTGTCTGGCAAGCGCGCGCGCCCTATAGCAAAAACCTCTCCAAAAAAAAAAAAATACCCATTTAATAACCACAGTAAGCTATGTAGCCTCGGCTAGGTGCTATTTTATAATATATTCATTCCACTCACAGTTTCATTAATAAAGTCAAACATTTGTTCACAGATATTTATATATCAACTAAACTTGCTATTAAAGTAGTTAGATCAATTAAGACATTTTGTTAACTAATAAAATGTTTGTGGGGGGAGGTATGGATAGCAACTACAGATACCAGAGATAGTGTGGGAGGAGGATAGGAAATGGCAGAGGGTGAGAAATGGGATGGGGGGAAATATATATATATATATATATATATATATATATATATATATATATAAAACAAGAAATGGAAAATTATTTGTTGATAACATGTATGATTAAGCCACTATACAGTGTATTCTGGATGGGAAACTGCATTTTGTATGCTGTGATGATGTTCAGTGAATTAATGTAAAATAAATAAATAAATAATTTTTAAAATAAAGATAAAAAGTAGACTAGATCTATAATCTATGTAAAGGTATTATATCTCATTTCCTTATGGAAATAAGACAAAATTTAAATTTGTTGGTAGGGAAATAAATAAATAAATAAACCCATAGTATCTGAGATCCAAACAATTTGATTAGCAACTATCTGTGATGTAAGAATTGTTCAGCCAAAACCAGGAGGTTACACGTGTGACTTCCTTGGCTTCTTTCCAGTGATTTAATTCTACACAAAAGAAAGTTAAGTTTCCCCATTTTTCTATAGATTATGCTTTCAGCTCAGTCATTCATTGAACATACATTTCCTGTCCTAAGAAAGATGTTTGTAGATTGTAGAGGAAAAGCAATCTCTTAGGCTCACCTAATTTGAATAAATTTTGTTTGTAACAAAACTGAAGGAAAGGGGGTAGTTTGAGTTCCCACACAATCGAAAATAAAAAATTTTATATTTTCAATATATGGTGACAAAGGGATCAACCAAGTCTCTTAAAATGTCATTCTTTCCTCTGTTTTTTTTTTTATTTTTCTTTCCATAGGGCATATCAGAAAGAGGGAAATGAAAAATTGCTCCCTGAGGGGGAGATGGCCATGCCGTAACCTCTTCTCCTCCATGCTCCTCCTGGGATTTGAGGCATATATCCACACATGCCCAGCATGATTTTCAAGGCGCCAGGTCCAGGACTTAAACTGCAGTTGGTCATATGGGAATCCAGCCTTAATCACCATGCCACCTGCTGGCCTCTCTCCTCTCACGAAAGATCCCGGAAAGAGAATGGAGAAGGGATTGTGGTGTGGCCATCCCTCCTAGAGCTTTCTGTCTTTCTATCTCTCCTGTAAACACACACAGCCTACAGCTAAAAAACAACAACAACAACCCAACCAAACAAAAAACTCTCAAAAAAAAAATATATATGTATAATATACTGATGGGGCCAGGTGGTGGCAGAACAGAGTAATCCAACTAGACCCACATGGAAAGGTCTTAAGTGTGAGTACCAGAACCTCTCTGATCATGCCCGTGATCCAGGCATGCCAGGATTAGGGGTGGATTGCACCATGAAGACATGTTAGAGGGGCCTGTTCTCTCTCTCTCCTTCTCTCTCTCTCTGAAGAAAGAAACAAAAAATACACACGATGGGGGGGAGCATGTGGCATGGTTTAGGTGCTCCCACATGGCCAACTGTGGTTTGATTCCAGGACCTGGCAGCTTGCTTTCTCACTTTTCTCTCTGTCTCTCTCTCATGAGTGCATGTACCCTCTAGTAAATTAAAACATAATAATAATAATAAATAAAATGAAATAATTATTTAAAAAGGATACACATAATGGTACAGCACACAAAACTTTACATACAAAACTTATACTGGGCATGGCACAGCCTTCAGCTCCACAATTACAATGTGAGCAGATATAGTATAAGAATTCTGGGACCAGCAGTTGGCATAATGGTTATGTCGCTGGACTCCCATGTAGTCGATCACAGTTCGAGTCCCAGACCTGGAGACTTAAACTCACACTGGGCATGTGTGCGTGCGTGCCCAAGATCCTGAGAGGAAAATGGAGGAGAAGGGATTGTGGCGTGGCCATCCCTCTTGGGCAGTGATTTCTCTCTTTCTGTCTCTCTATCTCTCTCTGTCTTTCTGGCAAGCGCACATGCCTTACAGCAAAAACCTCTCCAAAAAGAAAAAAGAATTCTATGGTAAGATACCATAGGACACACCAGTTTACTACAGGTTACTAATGGATACAACAAACAATCAATCAACACATTTTATTAAATCTATTTTGAAATTTTTGCCATAATATTTGGGATGCAGTGTTAGACTGTGTCTTCTAAATAATGGATAGGGGATCTAAAATAAACTTTGTTTAAAAGGAAAAATATCAACAGTAAAAATGACAATTATTCATATCATAGACATGCTCAAAATTAAAATAACTAGGCAAGTAAAATCTCTACCACATAAACAGATTTTTCTACTATTAACATCAGTAGCAATGATTTTATCTCAGTGAAACTACCATCTGTCATACTGAATGGTAATTTCTATTTTATGAGTTTAGTAGTTTTGCTAGTGCTTTATATGTTTTGATTTTATAATCATGTAAGAGCTAAAAGCATAAGTTTATATCTGCTGCTTTTTTTTTTTTTTTTTTTTTTTTTTTTGGAGAGGTTTTTGCTATAGGGCGCGTGAGCTCGCCGACAGACAGAGAGAGACAGAAAGCGAGAAATCATCCCCCAGGGGGGATGGTCACGCCACTGTCCCTTCTCCATTCTCCTCTTGGGATCTTGGGCACGCACACACACGCGCCCGACATGAATTTTAAGCCACCAGGTCCGGGACTTGAATCGCGGTCGACTATGTGGGAGTCCAGCGACATAGCCATTACGCTAACTGCTGGTCCCTATCTGCTTCTTTTTTTAGAACTTTTTCTTCCTTTTGGTTTTTGCCATAGAGTGCAAGTACTCTCCAGAGAGAGACAAAGGTACAGAAAGTAAGAAATCACTCCCCAGGGTGGCTGTCCACACTGCAATCCCTTCTCCTCCATTTTCCTTTCAAGGATTTTGGGTACACACACACACACATCTGGAGTGATTTTCAGGTTGCCAGGTCCAGGACTCAAATCCCAGTCAGCCACGTGGAAGGAAGTCCAATGCCTTAACCACCACCTGCTGGCCTCTATATCTGCCTTTTTTTTTTTTTTTTTTTTTTGAGAAGTTTTTTTTGCTATAAGGCACACGCGCTCGTCAGAAAGACAGAGAGAGACAGAGAGACAGAAAGCGAGAAGTCACCCCCTGGGGGGGATGGCCACGCCACAATCCCTTCTCCTCCATTCTCCTCTTGGGATCTTGGGCACGCACACACATGCGCCTGGCATGAATTCAAGTCATCGGGTCTGGGACTCAACCATAGTCAACTACATGGAAGTCCAGAGACATAGCCATTATGCCAACTGCTGGTCCCTATATCTGCTTTTAAATATTTAAATATATATATTATCAGAAAATTTTCGATCATAAGTGATAAAAGCCCAAACCAATATGGCTATGTTCACTCCTCATAGTCCTCCTATCCTGGTTCTAATAAGTTTTCCTTACCTATACCTCCCTTCTACATACAGTATTACCCAAGATTCCTTCCTCAGACCTCTTTTCTTTTTCCTCTGTGCACTTCCATTTGGGGACCTCATCCTCTTACACAGCTATAATTACTGTGAAATGACTCTCTAATCTTTACCTCACCATCCACCATCTCTTCAAATCCACATTTCCAACTACCTGATGGTCATTTCTACATCCTGTTTAATGTGCCCCAGAGGTAGATTTCTCTTGATGCCAATAAAGCCCAATATTCAGGCACCCCCAGTTGAATCTCTTTCTTTTCTTTTTTTTTTTTTTTTTTTGGTCATAGAGTGTATAAACTTGCTGAAGAGAGACAGAAACAGTGAGAAGGAAAGTAAAAATTCACGCCCCCAGGAAGTATGGCTACACCACAATCCCTTCTCCATTCTCCTCCTAGCATTTTGGGCACATATGCACACGTGCACACGTGCGTGGTGTGTTTCAAACATCCAGGCACAGGACTTGAACTGCAGTTGGCCATGGGGAAGTCCAACACCTTAACAACCTCCTTCTTAAAAAGTCCTAGGCGGGACCCTAGCTTTGTGTTCAGGAGTCAAATCCATCCATCCTTTCTTCCTTCTTCCCCTTCTCTTTTTTTTTTTTCTTCTTCCCATTTTTTGTTTTGTTTTGTTTTCACAAGTAGCTATTTTACTATATTAGTTCAGTCCACTCTTTTCTCTCAGATCTTTTCTCCATTATTCTCCCCCTCACACAGGTACCCCTGCTAGCTGTGGCACTTTGGTTCCAGCTCAGGGGGCATGGAGTTAAATGAAAGATGCATCTTACTTTACAGTCCTGCATCCCAGCTCACCCAGCCTCCGTGCCTGCCTGCCCCTCAAGGTTTTAAAGATCACCAAAATGCCACCTCAGATGGAACACCATGGAAACCATGATGTTTACCTTTCAAAAATTTGCTGAGGACAAAGGCTACTTGACAATGGAGGACCTGAGAGTGCTAATGGAAAAAGAGTTCCCTAGATTTTTGAAATTAAAAAGACCCTCTGGCTGTAGACAAAATAATGAAGGACCTGGACCAGTGCCAAGATGGCAACGTGGGCTTCCAGAGCTTCTTTTCACTAATTGTGGGCCTCACCATTGCATGCAATGACTAATCTTATCGAGTAGTCAAGTACTCTTAACGATTACTCTTATCCTGCTAAGAGTTCTCCTACAGGGTCACTGAAGGAAGCCACCTCACAGCTCTCTCTGTATAAGGATTTCATGAGCGAATCAGGACCCTGAGAAAATGAACAAAGAAAAATTCAACTCCCATTTGATAGGCAGAAAAAGAAAAGTTAATTAAAATGCCAGATGTACTTTTGATTTTTATATCATTTATATTTTCTTGCCATCAATAAATAAAATCCCTTTTTAGTCCCCAAAAAACGGATGCATCCTACTGGGTTTGGAGGGCATAGCTCCCTGTAGTTTGCAAGAACTCTGTGCAAGGTTGGTGCTGGCTGTCGTGGGTAGAAATGAGTCTCAGGAACTTCCCTTCTGACTCTTAGGCTGATTCACAGCACTTGGTGACATAAAGGAGCAGGGCCAGACTTGTCATGACATGAATATGTCCTACTGCACCCAGAATTGAAAGGATACAGGGAGAGGAAGAGAAACAAGTCTGAAATGTGCAATCAGTTTTCACTAAACCCAGTCAGAAGGGAAGTCCTCTCCTAACAGGAGTCTCCGTAATGCAGCCAAGACCCAGACAGAAGCCAGACTCTGCATTTTCCTTTTTTGATAGTAATTGTTTGAGACAGAACCATCCTCAATTCTTTATTTAGATTCTCTGTAGGAGAACTACAAACAGCAAGTACATCTGTAATAGCTATATATGAAAAAAGTTATCTACAAGGGGACTTCAAAGTATTCATGGAAAATGAATTAAAGATCTGACCTTGTGGTCTAATGGTCAAGTGAGCCAGATCCCACATTAGTGACTGTGTGGTTCCAATCCCCACCCTGGCAGCTTGAAAAACACACCAGGTGTATGTGCATGCTTGCCCAAACTTCAGACATGAAGGCAAGATGGATGAGAAGAGATTGCAGCCCATTAGGGGGTGATTTCTCCCTCTCCCTCTGTTTCTCTCTGGCTAGTGCACATACTCTCTGGCAAGAAAGAAGGAAGGAAGGAAGAAGAAAGAAAGAAGAAAAGAAAAATGAGGAATTAAAGTGTGAGCTAATTTTGGTGCAGAAAAAAAATGGAAATCTATGAGTAGATGCTCCATAATACATGTTTTCAATAAACTTTTGGAAAACCTCCTATAAACTTTCAGAATATTAATCCATAAAATAAAATATAATGAGATAACCTCTAAAATAAGAAGATACATCTATGAAATGAAAACATTTTGTCTCATAGATTCTCTTTTTTCATGTTTGTTGCATAAATAGAGCAGGTATATCTCTCCCAGTGTTCAAGTTAGACCCAGAGGAGGTTTCTGAGTGACCCCACAGTCCCCTGCCTTCTTACTGCACAGAGGACACCTCAGCTGTGGCCAGTGGGGCCACCAGCCTGGTCTCAGCTCTTCTCCCTAGACCAGGTCCAGGTGCCAATCTTCCACATGATGTCTGTGCCAGATGTGCGGGCTGTGACTCTTGTGTATGACACATTGATAGGGACACACGGCTAGCGACACTGAATGCCAGGCCCATGACAGATGCTCCAGAGGCCCTAATGAGCCAGGGAGACCATCTGCCTCTGATGTGCTTCTGTGTTCCTCCTTGATGGGTAACCAGTTAGGAACACTTTTCCCTCTCTTTTTCTTTTTTAAAATGGGTCTCCAGACCAACCCATGGTATAGTGGTTAAGCTGGCTGAATCCCACATGGCTGACTGCATGATTCAAATCCGCACCCTGGTGGGTTTTAAAACATGCCAGCCCATGTGTGTATGCCCAAAATCCTGAAGAGAGGCAGAGATGGAGAAGAAGAGATTGCGGGGTGACCAGCCCCCATAAGTGTACTTTCTCTTCTCCATCTCTCTGTGTCTCTCTGGCAAGTACATGCATCCTTTGCCAAATTAAAAAGAAAAAATGACTTTCTGACAAAAATGTGAAATAATACTCTAAGAATAGTTGTATAACATTTTTGCCACATTTGCTATCTCTTGCTCAAGCTCTCCATCTCTCCCTCTCTCTACCACCTTTTCCATTTGAAACAAAGTCACAGACATCAGGACATTTCACCCTATAACCTTCTTCTTTTTTTTTTTTTTTTTTTTTTTTTTTTTTTTTTTTTGAGTGATTTTTGTTACAGAGTGCATGTGCTCACCAGAGAGACAGAGACAGAAAGCTAAAAATCACCCCACAGTGGGGATGGCCACACCGCAATCCCTTTTTCTCCATTCTCCTCTTGGGACCTTGGGCACACATGCACACACACCCAGAGTGAGTTTCAAGTCACTGGTCCTGGCATGGAACCACAGTTAGCCATGTGGGAGTCCAGCAACATAACCGCTACACCATCTGCTGGTCCCTCACCCTAAAACCTTCTACCTGGGTCATATAAGAACAAAGAGATTTTTTACATAACAATAGCCAAGGGACCAGTAGGTGTCATGACAGTTAAGGCACTGAACCCCCACATGGCTGACCACAGTTCAAGTCCCAGATTTGATGGCTTGCTTTCTGACTTGCCCTCTCTCTGGTTAAATTAAAAATAATAATAATAAATGAAGTTAAATAAAATAATTCTTTTTAAAAATAGCCAAAAATATAACCAACACCATCATTTTACTTAAGAAACTTAACATTGATATCTTACTTCATATGCTGTCCAAATCCCATAAAATGGAGTCCAAGTTTCAATGTCCCTAGTAATTCCCTGAATGTCTTTTAAAAAAAAAAGATGCCACAGAGCATGTGTGCTGAGAGAGAAAGGCCCTTCCCCCAATTAAGGACAGGTCACACTTTCATTCTTTTTTTTTTGGAGAGGTTTTTCGCTATAGGGCGCGTGCGCTCGCCAGACAGACAGAGAGAGACATAGAGACAGAAAGCGAGAAATCACCCCCCAGGGGGGATGGTCACGCCGCAATCCCTTCTCCTCCATTCTCCTCTCGGGATCTTGGGCATGCACTCACACGCGCCCGGCGTGAGTTTTAAGTCACCGGGTCTGGGACGCGAACCGCAGTCGGCTACGTGGGAGTCCAGCAACATAGCCATTACGCTAACTGCTGGTTCCCACACTTTCATTCTTCATCTCATCAGGATCCTGGGTGTGCAGCTGGCTAGGACTCAAATCCTGGTGGGTCACATGGGATTCGGCTTGCTCTGCAGCACCTAACCTCTGTGCTCAGGGCTGGCCTCCCCTAAATATCTGTCATAGCTATCTTTCAATCCAATAATGAAGGGCTCTATAATTCACTTGGTTCTCAAGTCTCATTAGCCTCTTTTCGTTGAGAACAGACCCTGTTTTTTTTCTAGTTTTCTTTCATGACATTTTTAAAGAGCTGAGGCCATTGCCTTGCAGAATGCCCCACAATCCATATCTGCTTGATTGTTTCCTCATGATCATATGGAGATTAAACATTGTGAGCAAATGCTACATGGGGTACTTTCCAAGGTGTCACATGAATCAGCACACAATGACATACTATCTCATTATTGATCATGCCAAATTGGCCACTTGGTTAAGGTGATTTCTGCCAAACCCCTCTGTTGTGAACTCATCTTTTCCCGTTTGTAATTAACAAGCCATCTTGAGACAATAAGATGCAACTATAAATCATGTGACTATACTATACCCCAGCAGTCTTTAACCCAATGGTTTTAGCATTACTATCATCACTAAATAGCTGTGAAATGGTGATTTTTAAAACTTCATCATTCTAGCTACATTCATTAGCTGGCATTCTTCAGAAAGAAGTATGCTAGCTCCTGTATATACAACTATATTATTATTACATTACTATATAGTAATTATAGTGGTATAGTACTACTATATATAGTATTATGAGTCCTCCCTCCCCCCTTTTTTAGAAGTTTTGGCATTAGGGCACGTGCACTCAACAGAGGGAGAAAGAGACAGAGATGGTGAGAGGGAAAGTAAGATATCATCCCCAGGGGACATGGCCATGCCACAATCCCTTCTCCTCCATTCTCTTTCTGGGATCTTGGGCATGTACACACACACACCCACCATTAGTTTCAAGCCACTGGGTCTGGGACTTGAATCACATTTGGCCATGTGGGAGTCCAGAGATGTAACCGCTCTGCTATCTGTTGGCCTCACAGATCCCTTTTTTATTCAGTGTCTTATAATCCATTGCCATTATTATTCTTTTCTAATGTTCAAAATTGCCCTGAAATCAACCAGCCAAAGCCCTCCAAGCTGGCTCCTCTGACCATTCCACACATTTCTCTTTCTCAGGGCCAATTTCATGGGTGCAAGACCCGTGCAGATGTGGAACAGACACTTTGGAAAGCCTCCTGCTTGCTTTAGTGCCTTGCTGTTGCTGGCTTGATCTTCTTAATTTTGTTTTTTTTCCTGTAGCTTTACTATAGGGCACATGCACTCACCAAAGACAAAGAGAGAGGGCAAATGAGAAATCATCTCCTAGGGGGAATGACCATGCCGCAATCCCTTCTTCTCCATTCTCCTCTTGGGATCTTGGGCACACACACATGCCTGAAGTGATTTTCAAGCTGCCGTGTCCAGGACGCAAATCACACAGTTGGCCGTGTAGGATCCAGTACCTTAATATCCATGCCACCTGCTGGCCCTCAATCTTCTTAATCTTTTTTCAGTAAGGGGCCCTGCCTTTCTATTTTTACTGGGCCCTGTGGATTACCTGATTGGTTCTGGACATTGGTCTTTAAGCACTTGCTTGCTTTCTGGAACAAGATGTTCTAAACACATTATTATACTTCCATTGTTCCTGATCTAGAATCAGCCAACTGATCTCAGCATTTAATAACCAAGAACTGAGCACTAGATGTGTTATTGCTCCTGGTGTGATCTTGCTTCAAGGCACTATCAGTGGATAGAGCTGGGAGAACATGACTTCATATCGATACCCCCAGTTCTAACCCAGAAGCATAGTGTTCCCCATTTCACATTATCTCCTCCCACAGTGAACAGGTCAGGTCCCTACACAATCAATATATTTACTCGATTGCTATATCCTAGGGTACACATAAAATATTAACATCACTGCATTGTGACACTGATATTACTACCAATCACAAGCGCATTTCATAAGCCTCTTTTCCAGTCTTTTTTCCTTAGACTGTAACTATTAACACGTGACTTCCTTTAAATCAATACTGCTTTGCAGCTTCGAATACAGACAGCTAGCATATTCACATGTTAATGGCATTCCTTGGCCAAGGGTTAGAACATGCTGTTTAAAAGTTACTTGTACTGGGTTGTTGGAAAAGCCATGACATGTTTTCTATGTTTTTTCTATGCAAAAATGTATCATGACTTTTTCGATGACACAATAATTCTTTTCTCTGTGTTGTTATACTATCCATTTGCCAACCACTTTAGATGCACTTGTTTCTGTTAGCATTCACCTTTCAGATTTGTTTTTTGATCCCTTTCAATTTGATTTAAAAACTATATAACAACATTTACATGGCTTAAAAGTCAAAACTGCATAAAAAGATCTCCTCAGAAAGGTGTTCCTGTCATTCACTTTTCTATTCCTAACAAGAAGACCAGAACTGCTCAGGGATGAGAGGTTGGGTTTGTTTTTGTTTTTTAATTTTTGCTATAGTGGGTGTGTGTTCTCCAGAGAGAGACTGAGAGAGGGAGAGAGAAAAGGAAAGTGAGAAAAACACCCCTACCAGGTGGATGGCCACACTGCAATCTCTTCTCCTCCATTCTTCTCTCAGGATTTTGGGCACACACACATATGTGCCTGGCATGTTTTTCAAGCTGACAGTTTGGTACTCAAACTTTGGAGTCAGCCATGTGGGATCCTATACCTTAACCACCTCACCACCTTCTGACCAGGAGATGAGATTTGCATCTCAGAATTTCTGGATTCACAGAGGCAGCTCCCTAGAGTGGGGCATGAAACCCACACCTGACTTTCCTTCTATCTCTCCATCCCACTTCAACAGGTCCTAACACCAGCCAGCCTGGAAGTGAAAAACAGCTGTCCTCTTTCTGCATGAACATTTTAGAGCCACATTAATCAAATTAATTATACTCGAATGGCATCTGGAGCTATTAATATCAATCTTGGTGTATTTTTTGCAAGAGGGGAACTTTCCCATATACTTACGTATTCCTTTCTAAGCTTACGGTTCATATTAATGCCAGTGGCTTATAATTCTTGACTTTAAACATGACCTCTGTCAGGATAACAAAGGCAATCCAAGATACCATTTCCTTGATCCCTTTGCCACATGTAGCTGACCAAAATTCGCTCCCAGCTTCTGTGCACACTGTCTCTCCCTCAGCTTTACAATGCCATCAGGCTCCAATGTCAATTATTCTCTAAGCTCTCTCCTACCAATGTCTTGGGCCTTTTTCATCTTCTATTGACTTGATATCATCTTTTTTTTTAAAAAAAGAATTATTCATTTTATTTTATTTTATTTATTGTTATTACTATTTTTAAAATTTGCTACAGGGCTTGTGTGCTCACCAGAGAGAGACAGAGAGAGAGAGAGAGAAAGTGAGAAAGCAAACCGCCAAGTCCAGGTCTCAAATCGCCGTTGGCCATGTGAGAGTCCAGCATCTTAACTACTACACCACCCGCTGGCCCTGATAACAGCTTTTTTATTTCAAAAAATCAACTCAGATCCAGCCATAGTAGCACAAATGATAAGATGCTGCTGTGTGAGGCTGGGGCCACATAAGAGGCCTAAGTTTGGTTCTCAGACCAACCTAAAAGGGGCCAGGCATGGTGGCATGCACCTGTGGTCCTCGCTAACCAGGGTACTAGGCAGGGAGCGCTCAGCATGGCAAGGCTCTGTAAAAACAAGTAAATAAATAAAGCCTTCCCCATTTCTCTATATATCTCTCTCTAAGAAAACAAAACAAACAAACAAACAAAACAAAGTCAACTCACTATAATTTCTGCCTCTCATGTCCTCATTTGGCGTCCTTTCTTTTTTTTTTTTTTTTTTTAATTTTGCTACAGGGTGTGTGTACTCACTGAAGAGACACAGAAATGGAGAGAGAGAAAGAAAGCATGCCACCAGAAGGGATGAGAATACCACATCCCTTCTCCCCCAGTCTCCTCTTGGGATTTCTGGGCACTCACACACACACACACACACACACACACACACACCCAGTGTGCTTTTATGCTTCCAGGTCCCAGACTCCAACTGCATAGTCAGCCATGTAGGATCCAGCTGCCTTAACCACCACATCACCAGATTGACCCATGGGATTCTTTCAAACTTCCAATAATGAAATAATTTCCCTCCTTTTCTTCTCTTTTTTCCCTAAGTTTTTTTTCCTTCCTTTTTCTATGTGTGAGAGAAAGAGAAACAGAGAGAAAGAGATTGAGCAACAATGCCCTCAACAGGGTCCTAATGGTGGCCACAATCTACCTCCAGCCCCTGCAAGTCCAACATCATGGGCATAGACATGCCCAGTGTACTCAGGGAAGGCTCTGACAAAAACTCAGGACCTTCCTCTTTGGGTCAGCCTTGTAGAGTGTAAGTTTTACCACTGTTCCACTGTCTGGCCCTCTTCCCTCCTACTTGACCAAGACTGGAACTGAAATACTCTGGGTTGGGGACAACCTCCCATTTGATATCCAGGTACTGCAGGGTAAGGTTGCTCCTTTCCACAGAGAGGTTGGAGGGAAAGAGGGAGAAAGAGCCTAGAGAAATTGTTGAGGACCGTTGAAGAAATGCGCATGCGCAGCAGAGGAGGCGCGTGCAGAGGCGTACAACTCTTGTGGTTGTCGGAGCCCGCCCCTCAGAGGCTACGTTGAATTAAAGAAAATCATTTTAACAGAAGAAGATGGCCACGGCACAGTTGCAGAGAACTTCCATGAGTACCTTCATATTTCCCAATAAGATATCAACTGACCAGCAGTCTTTGGTGTTAGTGAAGAGGCTCCTGGCAGTTTCAGTATCCTGCATCACATATTTGAGAGGAATATTTCCAGAATGTGCTTATGGAACAAGATACCTAGATGATCTTTGTGTCAAAATTCTGAGAGAAGATAAAAAGTGTCCAGGATCTACACAGTTAGTGAAGTGGATGCTAGGATGCTATGATGCTTTACAGAAAAAATACCTAAGGATGGTTGTTCTAGCTGTGTATTCCAATCCAGAAGACCCTCAGACAATTTCAGAATGTTACCAATTTAAATTCAAGTACACGAATAATGGACCAGTTATGGATTTCATCAGTAAAAACCAGAATAATAAATCTAGCATGTCATCTGCTGACACCAAGAAAGCAAGTATTCTCCTCATTCGCAAGATTTATATCCTAATGCAAAATTTGGGACCTTTGCCTAATGACGTCTGTTTGACCATGAAACTTTTTTACTACGATGAAGTTACTCCGCCAGATTACCAGCCTCCTGGTTTTAAGGATGGTGATTGTGAAGGGGTAATATTTGAAGGAGAACCTATGTACTTAAATGTGGGAGAAGTGCCAACACCTTTTCACACCTTCAAAGTAAAAGTGACCACTGAGAAAGAACGAATGGAAAATATTGATTCAACTATACTGTCACCAAAACAATTTAAAACACCACTTCAAAAAATCCTGATGGACAAAGATGATCTAGAAGATGAACAGGAACATTATATAAGTGATGATTTTGACATCGAAACTAAAATGGAAGAGCAGAAAAAAAATCCTGAATCTTCTGAACTTGGAGAACCAAGTTTAGTTTGTGAGGAAGATGAAATTATGAAATCTAAAGAAAGTGCAGATCTTTCAGGTTCTCATTCTCAGGTTGAACAGTTGGTCAGTAAAACATCTGAACTTGATGTGTCTGAAAGCAAAACAAGAAGTGGAAAAATCTTCCAGAATAAAATGGCAAATGGAAATCAACCAGTCAAATGTTCTAAAGTAAATCGGAAGAGAGGTCAACCTGAATCTGGGAAAACAATCTTGCATCACTTTGGATCTTCTAGTCAGGAGTCTGCACCAAAAAGGAGAAAGTTTAGTGAACCAAAAGAACATATATAAGAATGATTTTTTTCTTCACATTTGCAAAGTTCTCAACATTAAACTGAAGGACACTATATTACCATTTTAAGGTGTGTTTTCCCTAATTCTGAAAGTCGATATGTAGTTTTAAGCAGTTCATACACTAAAATGAAATTCTTAGCTGACTGTCATATTGTGGGGGAGCTTTGATTAGCTTATATGAGATTAATCCAAGAGAGCTTTTGAGTAAAACCAAAAGTACAAATGTCATAATTGATTCTGTTATCTACTCAATATTGGTCTATCTTCCATTTTGGCAGACTCTTTAAATATATATTAACTTTTAAGGCCCTCCAAAGTCAATTTTTGAAACATTTATTTGTTATTAAATTTGGTAGGAATTCCCTTTTTACTTATGTTAAAACTATACCATTTAAGTGGCTGTTTATCAATGTATTATTAAAACAATGTTCTGTAATCTTTAGATTCAGTGTATTAACATGATGGTATATAATGTACAATTTAAAAGTTAGTGCTTTACTTTCTTATATTTTTTACTGATTTTTAAGGTCTGACATTTTTAGCAGCATGAATAAAATACTGTTCAGTATGTAAAAAAAAAAAAAAAAAAAAAAAAAAAAAAGAAATTGTTGAGAACACTGAGATTTACACAGAAAATATTTTCTGCCCTGAACTCTTCCTGAATTCAGGATAGTTTGCTAAATCTCCTCCAAGGTATATCCAAGACTCCCCAACATGACTTCGTCATGGTTTTTGGCAAAGGGTACAAGTTGTACAGGAGCACAATAATCTATCATTTGGCATTCTTTCCCACACAATGCATGTTCCTGCTCGTCACGCCCAGCTCCTACCCCAACCTTTATCCGTGCCCTGAACTTACACAATTGAAGTGAAAAAGCAATGAAGTACTGATACAAGTGGTCTTCAAAAGTTAAGGAAAATGTGTAGTGTAAAAAAAACTATGTATAAATTTCAATTTTTTTTGCGCCAAAATAAATGTTTAATTGCATTTTTCCACAAACCTTTTCTTTTCAGTTTGCTATAGGGCATGTATAGCTCACTGGAGGCAGAGAGAGAGAGAGAGAGAGATTGAGAGAGAAAGTGAAAAATCACCTCCAGTGAAATGCCCACACTGAAATCCCTTCTCCTGTAGTCTCCTCTCAGGATTTTGGGCACACATGCACACGTACTTCATGTGTTTTTCAAGCCGCCAGGTCCAGAATGTGAAGTATACAGCCAGCCATGTGGGATCCAGCTGCCTTAACCTCTGCACCACCTGCCGGCCTTCTACAGACTGAAGTCCCCTCATGTATGCTACAGCATGGATGAATCTTGATCACATTAGGCTAAGTAAAAGAAGTCAGACACAAAGACTAAATTTTACTTCTTTATTTTGCCAGAGGGCATGTGTGCTCAACAGAAAGGAGAAAGATACCCCAATGGGGCACAGTCATGTGACAGTCCCTTTTCCTCTGTTTCTCCACCCAGTCAGGATCTTAGGCATGTGTGTTTCCGGCATAGCATTTAACCACTGTGCTATGGTGCTGGTGCCAGTTCTCCCGTCTACAATGTACAGTGCAATGCTTTTCACATGAACCATCACCACAACCAATTTGAGAACATTTTTTTTTACCCTTAGCAGCCACTCCTCACTCCTCCCGTCTCTGCCAGCATGTGGCAACTATTGATCTGTCTTCACAGATCTGCCTATTCTGGACATTTCAAATAATGGAATCATACAAAATGTAGTCCTGGTTGGCGCCACAGCACAGTGGTTTAAACACTGTGTGTAGGAAGCTGGATCCCACACCGCTAACTGGTTAGAACACTGCCCCAGCAGCTTGAAAAACCTGCCAGGCTCACATCCGTGTGCCTCTCTCTGTTGATGGGTGGTCTCCCTCTGTGTCTCTCTTCCTCTAACAGGCAAACAAATGTGTTCCCCAGCAATTAAAAAAATTCTTTTGAAAGGTCAAATCGGGGACCAGCCAGGTAGTGCAGTGGTTAAGGCATCTGGATCCCACACGACCGACTGCATGGTTTGAGTCCCAGACTTGAGGGCTTGAAAAACACACTGCGCACGTGTGTGTGCACCAAAACCCCAAGAGGAGAGCGGAGAAGGGATTGTGAGGCCATCCCCTTCTAGAGATGCTTCCTTACTTTCTCTCTCTGTCCTTCTCTGTCACTGTCCGGTAAGCACAAGAGCCCTGTAGCAAATCTTAAAAATTAACCAAAAAAAAGTTTAAATAAATCATTGTGTATGGTATGTGAATTATATCTCTAATCAACTGTGGGAAAGGGGAAAGAGAAGGAAGAAGTTAGTGGTGAGAGGAATTGAACAATGAGACTTAGAGAAATTAGAGAAAAAGGTGGGTATTTTTTTAAGAGAAAAAGAATAAAATTCTCATAAAAATAAGGCTTTTCACCCAACTCCTAATCAGAGTGCTGTTTCTAAAGTATATTCTGGAAACTGAAGGAACCAGCAGGAGAGAGAAAAAATTAAAAAGCCCAGATCAATGCTGTGAAAGTAGAAAACAGACAAAGGGCAAAGCTAACAACGGAATCAAACACCGCGAAGCCAGCGGTCGGAACACCAGGAAACCGAGCGGAAGCAGCAGCCAGGGACAAAGCGACAGGAAAATCGTTTTAAAATAAAAATTAAATGGGGCTAGGGAGCGCACTTTCTTTCTCCTGTACTCTTTGTTTTTTCCCTCCCCCTCCCCCTCCCCCACACACCTCTCTGCCCTTCTCCTCCCTCCTCCTGCCCTCCCCTGCACCTTATTTTCCATCCCTAGTCCCTACTCCCACTCTTCACAGCCCTTCTGGTCTATCAAGGTGCGCTCCTCCCTCAAGCCCGCCTCCCTCGTTCTAACTGACAAGCCCAGGAAGGGCATTGCACACACACCAGGTTGTCAGTGGCCCCAGGGCGTGTGAGCTTCCCCCAGCAGCCAGCCCTTGAATGGCAGGGCCTGTTCTTGATCCTGCAGGAAGCCTGAAGGTGAGATCATTCATGGATGTGGCCATGAATCCACCTTCACAAGGCAGCTGGGGAAGCCCCTGATGCAGGCGCTCAGCAGTTTGCCAGAACAGGCAGTTCCTTGGCACTGGCTCCTTCTACTTCCTCTCCCACCCCACATCTGGCCAGGGCTAGACCAGGAGGCAGGAAGTCCTGAGCTCTCTTTTTTAGCTACAATATGTGGTCTAGGCAAACCCTTTAAACCCACGGTCCACTTCCCACTCTGCATTCACACAGCCACTTCCGGGTTGCTCAGGGTGGCCCACATTGTCGGCATGGAAGCTTTGATTCCCTTCTTAGAGTTATCAGTATGAAACTTGAACAGGGAAACTGACATCTTGTCTCCAGGTCTCCAGATCACAGAGTCCCTAGGTTGAGCTTATATCTGATTAAAGCCCATGTCTCAGTCCCCTAACCCAGGTCTTATCAAACAGACCAGGGGAATGATCAGGGTAACATTAGTTTGTTTGTTTGTTTTTAATTGCCAGAGGCACATGCACTTGCTAGCAAAGAGAGAGAAAGGGAAAAAGCACCCTCCAGTGGAGTGTAACCATGCCACAATCTTGTCTCCATTTCTCCATCCTGTCAGGATTTTCACCTGGCATGTTTTTCAAGAGGCCAATGTTGAAACCATGGTTGACCATGTAGGATCTGACTGCCTTAACCCCTCAACCATAGGGCCAGACCAGGGTGACATTCTGATAGTATCTTATAAAGGGCTTTAAGGAAGAACATACAGCTTACAACAGGCAACATAAACGTCAACTCTTATTTATTTATTTATTTATTTATTTATTTTTGGAGAGGTTTTGTGGTAGGCAGTTAGTTAGTCATGAGTGGGCAGCCCTAAGAGAAAAGCGAAAGGCTCACCTAGCCCTGGGCGCCAGGAGGGCAGGGCAAATTGCCATCTTCCTTCCTTGGGGCCTGAGGGAAGCACACAGGGATGATTCCTGGATTTTTCTCTTATCAAAAAGACCCAAACAAGCATTTTGGTCAACACCCTAATCCCCAAGTAAGTGTGTTGGTCAACGCCCTAATTCCCACTAGGTCAATACCTTAATTTCTACTAGGGCAATAAACTAATTAGGCAGTCTAATTAAATAATCTGGTTCACACTGGGCATGTGCAATTAGGTAATCAAATTCCTCATTCTTTACCTGTGAGAAAAGTGCGCAAGCGCAAGAGGAAACACGCAGATTTGAATTCAAACGAAGGACGTAGGTAATATGACAGACCTCCCACCAATAAATATTCATAATCATCTCTAGTAGTAAAAGTAACAATTAACCAGTATCAAACACAGTTGCCACCTGGCAATCTGCCCACCCAAGAGCCTTTTGGGTGTAATTTCTTTTCTTTCCTATTAAATCTTTTCTACCTCCTTCATTCGTGGCTATGGTTTCATTTTGCACCTAGGGACAGATCTCTAGTTTTAGTGATCTGAACCCAAAGAACTGAGGACTTCACAACGCAGCTCGACATTCTCCTATTCCTTAAAAGTTTTTGCTATAGGGCAAGTGAGCTCACCAGAGACAGAAAGCGAGAAATCACCCCCCAGGGGGATGGCCATGCCACAATCCCTTCTCCTCCATTCTCCTCTGGGGATCTTGGGCACGCACGCACATGCGCCCAGCGTGAGTTAAAGCCACCAAGTCCAGGACTCAAACTGTGGTTGACAACATGGGAGTCCAGTGACATAGCCATTACACCAACTGCTGGTCCCAACTCTGATTTATTTTTAAAAGGAACATTAAATTGAGTAAATCTACAGTTTAAAAAGAAATTATGACAAAGCAAGGCACCCTGCCATGTAGATCTTTTAGGGTCTGGGAGGACACAGAGATGAGCAGAAACTCTTCACTCTTTTTTTTTTTTTTTTAAGAGATTTTTATTACAGGGCATGTGTGCTCACTGGAGAGAAAGAGACAGAAAGCAAGAAATCACTCCCCTGGGAGGGATGGCCACACTGCAAACCCTTCTCCTCCATTCTCCTCTTGGGATTTTGGGCACACACACACATGCACCTGGTGTGAGTTTGAAGCCGCCGGGTCCAGGACTCAAACCATGGTCAACTATGTGGGAGTCCAGAGATGTAACCATGACATCATCTGCTGATCCTGAGACTCTTCACTCTGACTGTCTAATTTATTTTCTACTGAAATGTCTCCCAAGTGCCCAGAATGGGGTGGCCTTACTCATGTTTACTCAGATATGTGCAATGGAAACTCATTCTGGGAAATGAAAGTAACTGGCTTTGTAAATATAATTTACATTTCCAGAACTATGCATCAAATCAGACCCTCTAAGGAATCATGCATATGGAAACTAAAAATTGGACCCTTAGAAAAGGTTTTTTGAAAATAATTACCGCCATCCTATCCCTTCAAACCTTCTACCAAGTTCAAGGAATAAATCTATGACAACCCAAGAAATGCATAATTGAAGAAATGATTTCCTTTAGTATTCTACCACAAGGAAGCATTTATTTGATACCTAATTTTTATGGTTCTGAGATCATTACTATCTAAAGAAACCTGCGTAGAACTGCTCTTGGTCTCTCTCCCTCTGGCTTTCAAGACCTTATCATGTAAAGTTCACCTGGACAAACAGGTCAGGACAGCACAACAGTAGGTGGGAAGTTTAAAACATCCCAGTGACTAGACACTAAAGCATTCATCTATTCAGTGTCGGTGCATTTTATGGGTGGGGAGCTAGAAAAGAGCTGGGTTTTCTAGGGACATCAGGCTCAATTGCAGATGCTCCCCACACCTCTTAGAAGATACCACACTAATCTCCCGGCTGGCAGAAGGCCTCACTGGATTAGGTCGTGGATAGGAGGCAGGAGGGTTGGGGGTGAACAGCTAGGCTGGAGTGGGAATGGCAAGGATGTGGCCAGCTGAGAAGACTGAAGCAGAGATGGCTCTTCTGAGAGGAGACAGACAAGGGGAGCAGAAGAGAGAGCAGCTGCTGCTGGCAGCCCCACCCCCACCTCCAACCCCAATGGCTTTCTCAAGCCTTCTGTGGTGCTCAGAGACCTAAGGTGGGTTCTATTGTTAGAAAGCTTGTGGTTGGTGGGAGTGGTCAGATGGAGGGCCTGGGCAAGAGGTGAAAGCCGCGTGAAGACACGCTCTGCTCAGAGGGAAGGATGACAAGTGAGAGGATCAAAAGTTCACACGAGAACCCATCCTCAGATGTATTCTGGAGGATGAGAAGACCTCAGTAAGGCCTTTGGTATTTCTGCAGTTGAATGAAAACCGCACAGGAGGGAATCTACAAGAACGCTAGTGTCTGCTGACCAGCTGACTTGAATTTAGAATCAGGCTTTATAAAAAGGATTTGAGTGAGTAGTAAATGCTGACTCGGTCTCATCTGGTCTCAAAAAGAAAAGAGAATGTGGGGTTTTTTTTTTTTTTTTTTTTATGTATGTATTTCTGGAGAAGTTTTTGCTATAGGGCACATGTGCTCACCAGAAAGAGACAGACAGAGAGACAGAAAGTGAGAAATCACCCCCAAGAGGGGATGGCCACGCTGCAATCCCTTCTCCTCCATTCTCCTCTCAGGATCTTGGGCATACACGCACATGCACCCGACGTGAGTTTAAGCTACTAGGTCTGGGACTCGAACCACGGTTGACTACATGAGAGTCCTGCAACATAGCCATTACGCCAACTGCTGGCCCCAGAGAATAATGTTATTAAAAAGTCATTGTAGAACAGTCTGCAGCCTGGTGGTTAAATGACCTGGGTCCTATATAGTCATGTGTGTGGTTCAAGTCCCGGAGCTGGTAGCTTAAGAAACACACTAGAGGTGCACATGTGCACTCTGGCAAATGAAAGAAAGAAGAAAGGGATAAAGAAAGTCAACTTGGGGGAACCAGCAGTTAGCGTAATGGCTATGTCGCTGGACTCCCACGTAGTCGACCGCGGTTCGCATCCCAGACCTGGTGGCTTAAAACTCACGCTGGGCGCGTGTGCGTGCGTGCCCAAGATCCCAAGAGGAGAATTGAGGAGAAGGGATTGCGGCGTGACCATCCCCCCTGGGGGGTGAATTCTCGCTTTCTATCTCTAAGTCTCTCTCTGTCTGGCGAGCGCACGCGCCCTATAGCGAAAACCTCGGGTTGGAGAATATCACAGGCAGTTCACAGAAGAGGAAATATTAATGGCAACTCCACTAGTTTCCATAGGAATACAAATGATAATAGACAATGTGACACTATGCTTTTGCAGAACAGAGTGGTAAAAATTTAAGACTGCCCACAGACAAAGTAGAAAAATAGGTTCTCTCCTACACAGTGGAGACACACTCACATCACCTTTTTCGGATGGCAATTTGGCAGTCTCTATATTTACTGGTTCACGACCTTCAACCAGCAATTCACTACCAGGTTGGTTTCCACTTGTCCTCGAGAATTACTCAGCTATATGTATAAAGTAGTAAATAATGTTTATTACAACAGTGTTTTCAATAGAAAAAGAAACAGCTTACATATCCATTATTATAGAGACTGATTAAATTCTGATATGTCCAAGGAATACAATGTAGCAGTAAAAAATGAGTGAAGTTTTATGTGGAAAAGGCCGTATACACAGTCTTATGGAAAGATCTTAAATACATATAGTTCATTGAAAGCTGCAAGTTGTAGAACACTACAGGAAACATATTACTTGTGCAAATGAATACATAAAAATATGTTTCTCTACATAAATATGATTGTATAATGCATACAGTAAATCTGAACAGATTTATACAAAACTGATGATAACAGTTACCTCAAGGGGAGGAAGTAAGCCGGTAACTAGAGAATTGTTTCAGTCCATTTGTGCTGCTAAAACAAAATGTCACTGACTGAGTAATTTAGAAACAATAGAAATTTTTTTCTCACGGTTCTGGAGTCTGGGGAGTCCAAGATCAGGGCATCAGCAGGTTTGTTCTATGGTAAGAACTAATCTCTGTTTTCAAGATAGCGTGAATGCTGCCTCTTCTGCTGGGGACAAACCCTGTGTCCTTGCCTGGCAGAAGGTTCAGAAAAGAGAATGAAGCTACTCCCTCAAGTCTTTTTACAAGGGCCCTAATCCCACTCATGAGAGTGACTTAATCACCTCCTAAAGAGGCTGTCTCCTAATGTGATCACAAATTAAACATACAAAATTTGGTAAACACATTTAGATCATAGCAAGAATTAAGGGAGATTTTTGGTTTTATCTATGCAGAATTTTTTTTAATGAAAATGTATTCATGTGTTACTTGTATAAATAAAAGTGAATTTTAAAAGAATGGAAAGAAGGAACAAGAGCATCTGTCTTCATGAGGCAGACAAATAGATAGACTGGACTGAGGAACTGTGTGTCAGGAAGGATGGAACCAGGAACCAGGCCCACTCCTTCCCCCATCTCCTTCTCATGCCTCTACTTCCAGAATACACCAAGTGGTTGACACTCTGGTCCTACACACTTCTAGTAGCTGGGTGACTCCAACAATCTAAACCAAAGCAGTGTGGTATTCCACTACTATGAACCCTACCCCCTTGGAATGAAGAACACACAAACCTAAGGACCAGTATTTAGGAATTATTAATAAATAGTGAGGAACTTCTCTGGAATATAATCACCATAGCTCAAAAACTCAGTGTGAGTTCATTTATCTTGGGTTCCATCCAGGGGAGTTTCATTTTGTGAGGAATACAAAACACCTCCTGTATTACATGACTCAGCCTTCGTGAGGCCATATTAGCTTTGGTTTTAAACAGCAACTCTGGAACAATTTGAATTTACTGAATTGGCATTTTAACAACTCACCTATGAGAGAATGATGAGTGGCAAGAATGACAGAATATAGCATGTTCTGCACCTAAGAATTGACAAACGTAGAACTAGCAAACAATCAAAAACAAGCCAGAAAACCAAACTACAGAAAGGAAAACACCTGAAAATAAAAATAACTCTATTTTCAGGCTAAGATATCATTTTCTGAGTAGTTTCACCTTCACACTATACTCTTTACCTCCCCCCGCCCCAGATGAGAGGTAAAATGGTGAAATATGAATGAGTCCTTCATCCTCGGGGAATATTTGGCATAAAATATTAACCACATACTCTTTCATGTTCTTTAGGGAGGAACAAAATAATATTTTTCATCTCAATCCAGCTAACGTGAACGTTTAAAAAATATTTTGCTGGCAAAGGTTATAATCACAAATGCATTGAGCCAAATAGCATCACATTCCCTTCATCATTAATTTAGCGAATGGTGATTTCATTCAGAGGTTCATAGTCAAGAACCAAGTACACCCCAATGGTATTATAGCCTTGACCCCATTGAAATGATAAACAGAAAATATGATCAGATGTCGAATCCTAGGTTATCATAACAAGTGGAAATGTGTTCTTTATATATAATCTACCTACTGTGACCCTCCATTTGCAGGTTCTTGGTAAATGAGATAAAACCTACTTAAAATTATTTGTTTTAATTATTGACACTAGGTGAGATAGATAAATGGATGTGTCCATGTATAGTACTAGTCTATTATAGATTTCTGTATGCTTGACATTTTTCATAATAAAAAATTGGAAAAAGTCTGTTGCTTCTTTCAGATTATCCTTAAGTATCACCTTTAGCTTTTCTGGCTAACAAGTTCACAGCAGGCTTCTCTGACTTTCTAACCCTATTTTGCCACCCAGTCTATATATAGCAGCCACACAACTCTTCTGGACACAGCTTTTATTGTACTAGTCCCGGCCATGTCTCCTTGGCTTACCACACAAGTCCACCCCCTTCTGCCTGGCTTTCCTGGGCCTCACTGTCCAGCCCTTCCTCCGTTTCACCTTGGTTCTCCATGACCTATGGGCTGCCTCCTCACCAATACTATGTTTTCTTCGCTGGGCTTCTATCCATGGGGTACCCTACAAGTGATATTCTTCCCTTTGGCCATCATTTCTGTACATTTGACCTATTTATATTGTGGTAGGCAGTTAGTTAGCCATGAGCGGGCAGCCCTAAGAGAAAAGCGAAAGGCTCATCTAGCTTCAGGTGCCAGGAGAGTGAGGTAATTTGCCATATTCCTTCCTTGAGGCTTGAGGGAAGCATATAGGGATAGTTGGTAGATTTTCTTTTATCAAAAGGACCCAAGCAAGCATTTTGGTCATTAATACGATAGAATAATTGGGCGATCTAATTGGGGCAACCTGACTCACACTGGGCATACACAATTAAGTGATCAAATTCCTCACTTTACCTATGAGGAAGGTGCGCAGGTGCAGGAAACATATGGATTCAAATTTAAAGGAAGAACATAGGCAGTGTAAGGGGCCGCCCACTAATGAATATTCATGACCTCCAGTAATAAGAATAACAGTTGACCAGTATCGGGCACAGTTGCCATCTGGCAATCTGCCCGCCCAAAAGTCTCTTGGGTGTACTTCCTTTCTTTCCTTTCTTTTCTGTTAAACTTTCTTTCCTATCTATTTCACTCATAGTTGCGGTTTCATTTTGCGTGTAGGGACAGATCCTCTAATTTTAGTGATCTGGACCCAAAGAACCAAGGAATTCACAACGCAGCTCAACACTTTTCCATCCGTTAACAATATCTCATCCTGGCTCTTACTTCCTCCATTCATTCCCTGTCTTTAGCACCTGAAGTCTGAACTATAATCATCTCAACTCCTGCCACAAGGATGCAAATGGAACATCTCTGTTTGAAAAAAAGAAAGAGGAAAGAGAAAGAAAAAGAAAGAAAGAAAGAGAGAGAAAGTCATTCAGTAATTCTTTCTCAGCTACTTAAAAACCAGGAAACAAAAGGAATAAGTGGGACCAGCCAGTGGCCTGGTGGTTAAGGTGGCTTAAACCATAGCCAACAGCATGGTTCAAGTCCTGGACCCAGCAACTTATAAAACACGTCGGGAGCGGGACCATGAGTTAGCGTAATGGCTATGTCGCTGGACTCCCATGTAGTCGACCGCGGTTCACGTCCCGGAAACTCACGCCGGGCGCGTGTGCATGCATGCCCAAGATCCTGAGAGGAGAATGGAGGAGAAGGGATTGCGGCGTGGCCATCCCCCCTGGGGGCGGGGGTGGTTTCTCACTTTCTATCTCTCTGTCTCTCTCTGTCTGTCTGGTGAGTGCACGCGCCCTATAGCAAAAAACCTCTCAAAAAAAAAGAAAAAAAACAAACAAAAAAAGCCCACATCGGGAGCTTTTGCATGGGTGTTCAAAATCCTAAGAGGAGAATGGAGGAGAAGAGATTGTGGTATGACCATCTCCCTTGGGGGTGCATTCTGACTTTCCTTCTCTCTCTTTCTCTCTTGTAGAAAATTTAAAAAGAAAGGAAAAATAAAGGAACAAGTGAGCTAGCCACCTGGCCTCGTGGTTAAGGGAGCCAAATCCCACATGGCTAGTCATAGTTCAAATCCCAGCCCCAGAAGCTTGGAAAATACACTGGGTACATGTGTGTGTTCCAAGTCCCAATGGGATAGAGAAGTAGAGGAGAGAAGATAGCAACATGACAATGGGCAATTTGGCAGTGCTTTCTCCTTCTCTCTTTTTCCCATTTTCTCTGTCTTTCTGTTTCTCTCTGGCAAGTACATGTAACCTCGGACAAACTTAAAAAAAAAAAAAAAAAAAAAAGAACATGCACCATTGACAGATGTTGATAAATAAAATATTTGTTCAGTTCAGTGGGATGCTGCTTCTAAAGGTATATACCAAGGTAGATTCACTAAAATATGTAACTACGTCATGAATTCATCGAACACCTACTTATTGAGCATCTGACACATGCCAGGCACTGTCCTAGGCACTTATGATGCATCAGTGAATAAAACAGGTAAGGCTTTTCTTTTCTTTCTTTTTTCTTTTTTTCTTTTTCTTCCATAGGCCATGGGTACTTGCTGCAGAGAAACACAGAAAGACAGAGAGGGGAAGAGAGAAAGGGAGAATGAGACACCCCCACCACCATCACCACCAGGAAATGATCATGCTACAATCCCTTCTCTCTCATTCTTCTCTTGGATTTGGGCATGCACGCACATGTACTGGTCATGATTTTCAAGCCACTAGGTCCAGGATTTGAACCACCCAGTCAGTCATGTGGGATCCAGTGCCTGAATCTCCACATCACCTACTGACCTCAATATTTCCTTTTTCTTAAATCTTTTTAAAAAATTTTCCATGAGAGACAGAAAGAAATAGTCATCCCCCATCCCACCCCCCGAGTCCCCATGCTATGATCCACCCCAGTCTCAGCTGGCCCAAATCATGAGCATGCACACATGTTTACTCAGCATGCTCAGGGAGGTCCTTGGGCTCAAACCAGGACCATTCTAACATGAGCCCACTTGTGTTACTACTATACTACCACCTGGCCCTCCGGCATTATTTTGGTTCCCTTTTCTTTAGTTAATTTTATTATATATAGTGCCCTTTGGAGAACTGGAAACAGAATTTAGTACCCTAGAGGGTAAGGAAAGAAATATGCTATCCCAACCCCCTAAAAAAACTAGCAGTCAGTGTTTGAGAGAAAGAAGAAGGCCAGAGGCAGAGGAGAGCACAGAAGGGGACTGTGAGGCCTTTCAGAAGCGGTGGGGTGGCGAGCCCCCGGGGAACTCGGCGGCAGGAGCTCAGCTTCACGGTGCTCAGCACTCAGGGAGGCCTCAGCAATTGAGGACAACCTGCCTCATGTGAAATCTCTGCAAAGAAAAGAGAAATGAGGCATGCCAGAGAGCTACCATTTGAACACTTTAACTTAAAAACACAAATAATAAATCGTGTTTATTACCATATGGAAGTCCTTATAGAAAGAAAGATGAATAAAAGGGAAGAAACAAAAATTAGGATTTTGTCTGCCTAGATTCTGAATCATTTACTACCATTCAGCTATTCATATGCTTTAAACACTATGGCCAACAAAATCACCCAACTGGAAACACTTCGTTGGTTTAATTAGATTGAATTTTATCTAAGCCATTATAGAGAAATAGTGATTTTTTTCTAATTAGAAATAAAATAATTTTTCTTCAAGTTGTATGTTTCTTTTTATTTTATTTGTTATTATTTTTTCACATTTTATTGATTCACAAAATATCTTAATTAATCTAAAAACTTTCAGTAGCAAGTGCAGCTGATATAACTATGAACACGTCTGACTTTAGGCATAAACTTCAATGAGTAAGGTGAACGTACTATGAAGTAGCACCTAGCTGGGCCTATATAACTTACTGAAGTCATCAAATAGGTATTTTTTAAATTCATTTTTTATTTCGAGAAAAACAGTTTCAGTTTCAATAGATCAAAATAAAAAGATATTAAGAGAAGTTTGCTTAAGATGTAAGGCCAGGAAAAAGATTAGGATTCAGCTCAAGCAGTAGGTAGATCAGCCTACCAACAGTTCAAGAGAAGACAAAAAATTCTTAAATCTGGAAAACAAAGCTTACAAAAAAATCAGTAATGTTTTAGTCAAAAATAATAAAATTCTATTTCACCAGTTCAGTCTCATGTAGTTAATCTCTATTCTGTTGAATTTGCAGTGTTATTGTAGTTTGAGCTTTCCATTTAAGTTCTGGAAGTTAACTATCAACATTATTATTGATCTTTCTGGACTTGTCCCTACCATTAAGTTCGCCATTCTCTTGATTGTTTTTTGTTTTTTTGGGTTTTTTTGGAGAGGTTTTTGCTATAGGGCACATGCGCTCGCCAGACAGAAAGAGAGAGACAGAGAGACAGAAAGTGAGAAATCACCCCCCAGGGGGGATGACCACACCTCAATCTCTTCTCCTCCGTTCTCCTCTCGGGATCTCGGGCACGCGCACACACACGCCTGGCTTGAGTTTTAAGCCACCGGGTCCAGGACGTGAACCGCGGTCAACTAAATGGGAGTCCAGCAACAGAGCCATTACGCTAACTGCTGGTCCCTCTTGATTGTTTTTTATACTTTTATTTCTGTCTGTCTGACTTTAGCTTTCCTGATACAGCACTCCCTTCAGAACTTCTCAAAGAGCTGGTCTGGGGTTGGTAAATTCTTTCAGGGATAAACAAAATCCTTTTCTTCCCACATGAAGGATAATCTTGCCAGGTATAGTATTCTTGGTTGAAATTGTTTTTCACTTAACACTTTGAATATATTTTCCCATTCTTTCATTGCTTGCATTGTTTCTGATGAGAGGTCTGATGTTAGCCTGATAGGATATCCTTTGAAAGTAACTTGACGTTTCTCTCTTGCCGATTTTAGTGTCTTGTCTCTGTGGTTTTGGTTAATCTGGCTATGATGTGCCTCGAGGAAGATCTTCTTGGGTTGAGTCTATGTGAGATCTTTGCATTTCTTGGGTTTGGATATTTGAATGACTCTCTAGGTTTGGAAAGTTTTCTTCCAGGATTTCATGGAATAGATTATCAATGCCTTATTCTTCACCTTCTGCGATACCAATTATCAGGATATTTGGGTGTTTAATGATATCTAGTATTACTTGTATATTATTCTCATTTTGGGGGAGTTATTTTCTCAGTCTTTTGGGTGAAATTTTCTAGGTCAGAGGTTCTGTCTTTTACATCTGAGATTCAATTTTTTGCATGATCTAATCTGCTTTTAATACATTCAAGGAAGGTTTTGAGTTCCTGTATTACAGCCTTCGTCTCTAACAATTCCGTTTGATTCTTTTTTATGGTGTGTATTTCCTTTCAAATGATGCAAGAACTTCCTCACCTCCTGGAATTTGTTGTCTCTTTTCTCCTGCATCTTCTGCAGTTCATTGTCTCTCTTCTCTTGCATCTCTGCTAACTTTGTTATTATGAATATTCTAAATTCTTTATCTGACATTTCCACAAGTTTCATTGTATTGTCTGTGGAGGATGAGAAGTTATTCTCTTCCCTTAGAGGAGTTATTCTTTTCTCTTAGATATTTTCTTGACTTCTCATATTTCTTGTGCCTCTGCAGTGGTTTCTGGTCATCTGATGGATTATATGTTTTTTCCTAATTTTTGGAGTTAAATCTGAGTGTTCAGAGGAATGCAGGAGGAGGTGATCTGCAATCTCCCTGCAGTACTGTATTTCTCTCTTTGTATGGAAGATTCCATGGGAATTGACATTGGCTAGTCCTTGGGGTCAGAAGGGTAAAGTCTAGGCAGAAAAATCTTCAGTTGTCCTAGTCCCTGAAAGGGCTGCTCAGAGATCAAATGTAGATAGCTTGTGATTGATCTGTCTTGGCTAGATCTTGGGGTCAGAAGGGTGAAGTCTCTTATTATTATTGTTGTTTTTAATTTGACCAGAGAGCAAGAGAAAGGGAAAATAAGAAAGCAAGTTGCCAAGTCCAGGACCGTGGTCTGCCATGCAGGAGTATAGCACCTTAACCACTGCACCACCCAATGGCCCCTTCTTTTTATTTTTTTTAAAGAGGTTTTTGCCTTAGGACATGGATGCTCACCAGAGAGAGACAGAGACAGTGAGAGAAAAAGTAAGAAATAACTCCCCAGAGGAGTTGCCACACTTCAATCCCTTCTCCTTCATTCTCCTCCCAGGATCTTGGACATACACACACATGCACCCAGCATGATTTTCAAGCCACCAGGTCCAGGACTCGAATCACAGTTGGTCATTGTGGGAGTTCGGTTATGTAACCACTACACCATCTGCCAGCCCCTAACTTCTATGTTTCTTTCCACAAATGAAGGCAAAACAGCTTGCTTATTTCTTTACTTTCTTCTGAGAATTTTGGAAGAACATAATCACTTCAGTATAATATCAGCCACAAGCACAAGGATTCATTTTCTCATCTGTTTATCTATCTGTGGCCCAGTTCTGTGTGCTGAGAGTACAAGATGAATGAGACTGTCGAAATCCTTGCCCTCAAGAAACTTAGTGCCCAGGGAATGGCATGAGCATTAAAAGAGTAAAGTCACAAATAAATATTTATATATTGAGGAGGGGGCAGAGATTATGCATGCTTAGAAAGAGAGAAAGCACCCCACTTCCCAATGTTAATGATCATGCCACAATTATTTCCCCCCACTTCTCCATCTATTGAGGATCCTGGAAACACATGCATACACACCCAGAGTGTTCCTCAAGTTTCTGGGGCTGGGACTTGAACTCTGATCGGCTATATGGGATCTGGCTCTCTATGCACAGGACTTAATTGCTATGCTACAGACCAGCCACACAAATAGACATTTAAATTAAAGTTGCAGCAAGTATAGGAAAGAAGTTTAGAGGGAACTTGCCCTTGTCTTGGGGAGAGGGACAGGAACGGTGAGATCAAGCTTTCCTAAGGAAGTGATGCCTAAGCTGAGCCTTGAGAGTAGAGTAGCAAGCTTTAGCCAAGACATGAAAGAGGAGTGGGCATTTGAGCATCCTGACAGAAGAAAGGGGCTTAATGATACAAGAAACTAAGGCCAGGGTTGCTGGGATAATTAGAGTGATGAGGTATAATATTTGTCAAGGTTCTTCAGAGAAACAAAATCAATAAGATGTATAATGTTGGGGCTGATTTTCTGTGCCCTGGTGGTTAAAGTGGCCAGATCCCATGTAGCCAACTATGTGGTTCAAGTCCTGGACCTGGCAGCTTCAGAAACATGCCAGGCACATGTGTGTGTGTGTGTGTGTGTGTGTGTGTGTGTGTGTGTCCCAAATCTCCAAAGACAGGAGAGATGGAAGTGAAGGGATGGTTGTGTGACCATTCTACATGGGGATGATTTCTTCTCTCCTTCTGTCTTTCTGTCTCTTCCTTGTGAATGCATGCACCCTCTAGCCAAAAAAAAAAGGGGGATGTAGAAAGAGATTTCAAAAAGTTCATGGAAGGGCAGCTTCATGGCACAGCAGTAACACTGTTCAAAAAAAGCTAGCTAGGACCAGCTGGTGGTGTGGTGGTAACCTGAATCACACATGGCCAACTGCATGCCTCGAGTCCTGGACCTGTTGCCTTGAAAAACAGACCAGGTGCATGTGCACGTGTATGTGCCCAAAATCTCAAAGGAGAACTGGAGCATTTTCTGTGGGGGAGGGTGCTTTTTCAACTTCCTTCTTCTCTCTCTGTGTCTTTCTGGTGAGTGTGCACACACTCTAGCAAATTAAAAAGATAGAGAGAGGCTGGATCCCACATGGTGGCCATGGTTTGAATTCCTAGTCCAGTCATCCTGAAACACACAGGGCATAGATGCACATCCCCAAGATCCAACATACTGGAAGACTGTGGATAGGGAATTGTTCCATGTGAAGGGTGTTCTTCTCTCTCTGTCACTTTCAGGTATGTGTGCATATACTCTATCAGATGGAATTAAAGTACAGGTTTATTTTGGTGCAAAAATGTTTTGAAACTCATGCACAGTTTTATTCATAATATACATTTTTCCATGAACCTTTTGAAGCATCTGCGTATGATAGATAAAAAGACCTTTATTATAAAACAATGATTCATGAGAAGAAGACTCTATTGCTGCTGAGAACTAGTCATTTCAGGGAAAAAAAGAGAAATGAAGATTTTCTACTGATAATTCAGCCTCTACCCCCAGACTTGAGTGGTAGGGAGCCCCTCTAACCCTCTCTCTGTCTCTGTCTGCCTCTCTTTCTGTCGTCTCATTTTTTTGTAATTATTTTTTTTTAATTTTAAGGTATTCTCTTGGCTTTTAGATCCTCCTTTATCTTGCTAATGATCCCATCTCCCCTTCCCCTCTAGGAGAGGCAAGGAGCAGGCCTTCAGAAGAAGACTCCATTGCTGCTGAGAACTAGTCAGTTCACGCAGTGCGCAAGTGTGCCATGTATTTTTTTTGTTTTTGTTTGTTTGTTTGCCCTTTTTTTTTTTTTTTTTTTTTTTTGGAGAGGTTTTTGCTATAGGGCGTGAGCACTCGCCAGACAGACAGAGAGAGACATAGAGACAGAAAGCGAGAAATCACCCCCCAGGGGGGATGGTCACGCCGCAATCCCTTCTCCTCCATTCTCCTCTCGGGATCTTGGGCACGCACGCACACGCGCCCGGCGTGAGTTTTAAGCCACCGGGTCCGGGACACGATCCGCAGTTGACTACGTGGGAGTCCAGCGACATAGCCATTACGCTAAATGCTGGTTCCCTGTTTGCCTTTTTTTAAATAAATTTTTTGGTTGCTTTTTCTTCTCTTTTTCTCTCTCTTCTTTCTCTCTCTCTCTCTCTCTCTCTCTCTCTCTGTTTTCTTATTCTTTTTCTTTCATCTCATCACTTTGCTCCTCAATCTCCATTCAATCTCTGTTTCTAGACAGAACTAAGGGAACCATAGCCAAACATCCAAATACTATTAGGGTTAACATATTCCTCAATACCCACTGAATCTGCTGCACAAAGGAATAAAAATGGAACGGCAAAGAGATTCCAGATCACCTCCTCTGCACGGTCCTGAACACTCAGACTGAACTTAAAGAATTAGGAAGAGCCTTTCTGCGCTACCCGCCAAAGGGTCCATATGGCGTTGTTCTGGGTTCTCGTCGTAACTTAAAGGGAAACTTAAAGGGTGTCCAGCACCCTTGATGTCCTGCAGATGAAGGAGGGGGATGTCCTCAAACTCCTTGCCGCAGAAACCCACTTAGGTGGCACCAGCCTTGACTTCCAAATGGAGCAATACATCTACAAAAGGAAAAGTGATGGCATCTACATCATAAATCTGAAGAGGACCCGAGAGAAGCTTCTGCTGGCAGCTTGTGCCACTGTTGCCATTGAAAACCCTGCCGACATCAGTGTCATATCTTCCAGAAATACTGGACAGAGGGCTGTGCTGAAGTTTGCTGCTGCCACTGGAGCCACTCCTATTGCTGGTCACTTCATTCCTGGAACCTTCACTAACCAGATCCAGGCAGCCTTCCAGGAGCTGCATCTTCTGGTGGTGACTGGTCCCAGGGCCGACCACCAGCCTCTCACAGAGGTGTCTTATGTTAATCTACCTACCATTTCCCTATGCAGCACAGATTCTCCTCTGTGCTATGTGGACATTGTCATCCCATGCAACAACAAGGGAGTTCATTCGTGGGTCTGATGTGGTGAATGCTGGCCAGGGAAGTGCTGCACATGCATGGCACCATCTCCCGTGAACACCCGTGGGAGGTCATGCCTGATCTCTACTTCTACAGAGATACTGAAGAGATTGAAAAGGAGGAGCAGCCTGAAAAGACTGTGACCAAGGAGGAATTTCAGGGTGAATAGACTGCTCCAGCTCCTGAGTTTACTGCTACTCAGCCTGAGGTCGCAGACTGGCCTGAAAGTGTGCAGGTGCCCTCTGTGCCCATGCAGCAGTTCCCTACTGAAGACTGGAGTGCTCAGCCTGCCACTGAAGACGGGTCTGCAGCCCCCATTGCTCAGGCCACCGAATGGGTGAGAACAACCACTGAGTGGTCTTAAGTCTGCTCTTCACAGACTCTTACACAAAGTGGAAATAAGGTTGATAAGGAAAATAAACAACAGTTTATTAAAAAAAGGAAGAAACATACCATCCATCAGATGACTAGAAATCACCGCAGGGTCACAAGAAATATAGAAAAGCAAGAAAATAACTCTCCTCCAAGGGAAAAGAATGACTCCTCTTCATCCACAGACAGTTCAATTGAAATCATATAAATGTCTGATAAAGAATTTAGAATATTCATAATGGTGAAGCTAACAGAGATGGAAGAGAAGAGAGATAATGAACTGCAGAAGAGGCAGGAGAAAGGAGCTGATGAGTTCCAGGAGGTGAGGAAATTCTTGCAAGATCTAAAAGAGGAAATACACACTATAAAAAAGAATCAGATGAACCTGTTAGAGATGAAGGCTATAATACCAGAAGTCAAAATCTCCATTGAAAGTATTAAAAGCAGACTAGATCATACAGAAAATTGAATCTCACACATAGAAGATAGAATCACTGACCTAGAAAAATCCACCATGAAGACTGAGAAAACTGCCAAAAAAATGAGAATAATATATGAGAAATACTAGATACCATGAAACGTCCAAACATCCATATAATTGGTATCCCAGAAGGCAAAGAGACTCATAAGGGCATTGATAATCTATTCCATGATGTCGTGCAAAAGCTTTCCAAACCTAGAGAGGCACTTAAAGATCCAGTCCCAAGAAATACAAAGGATCTCAAAAAGAATCAACCCAAGAAGATCTTCTCCAAGACACATTATAGCCAGATTGACCAAAACCACAGACAAAGACAAGATACTAAGACTGGCAAGAGAGAAACAGCAAGTTACCCACAAAGGATATTCCATTAGGGGGACCAGCAGTTAGCGTAATGGTTATGTCGCTGGACTCCCACGTAGTCGACCACGGTTTGAATCCCAGACCTGGTGGCTTAAACTCACAACGGGCGCTTGTGTGTGCGTGCCCAAGATCCCGAGAGGAGAATGAAGGAGAAGGGATTGCAGCATGGCCATCCCTCCTGGGGGGTGATTTCCTGCTTTCTGTCTCTCTGTCTATCTCTGTCTGTCTGGCCAGCGCACGCGCCCTATAGCCAAAAACCTCTCCAAAAATAAAAGGATATCCCATTAGGCTAACAGCAGACCTCTCATCAGAAACAATGCGAGCGAGGAAAGAATGGGAAAATATATTCAAAGTGTTCAAGGAAAAGCAATTTCTCTCTCTCTTTTTTTTTTTTTTTTTTGAGAAGTTTTCACTACAGGGTGTGTGCGCTCGCCAGACAGAGAGAAACAGAGAGACAGAAAGCGAGAAATCACCCCCCAGGGGGGATGGCCATGCCACAATCCCTTCTCTTCCATTCTCCTCTCAGGATCTTGGGCACGCACGCACACGTGCCCGGCGTGAGTTTAAGCCACCGGGTCTGGGACTTGAACCACGGCCAACTACATGGGAGTCCAGCGACATAGCCATTATGCTAACTGCTGGTCCCAGGAAAAGCAATTTCAACCAAGAATACTGTACCCAGCAAGATTTTCCTTCATATGGGAAGAAAAAACAAGAACATTCTCAGGTAAACAAAACCTGAAAGAACTTACCAACACCAGACCAGATATCCAAGAAGTTCTCACGGGAGTACTATACCAGGAAAATTAAATACAGACACACAGAAATAAGAGTTCAAAAACTAAGAAAATGGCCAACTTAATTGTAGGGACAAGTCTGGAGTTGAATATTATATCCCAGAATTTAACCAGGAAGATCAAACCACAACAGAAGATCAATTAAGTACATATGACTGAACTGGTGAAATAGTATTTTATGACTTTTGACTAAAACATTGCCAATTTTTTTCTAGGCTTTCTTTTCCAGTTTTAAGGATTTTTGTCTGGTCTTGAGCTGCTGATAGGTTCATGTACCTATTATTTGAACAGAATCCTAACCTGTTTCCTGGCTTTAAGTTTTAAGCAAACTTCCTTAGCATATCTTTGATTCACTAAAGTTAAAACTCTTTTCTTGAAATTAAAATATATATTTAAAAAATACCTATTTAATGACCATAGTAAACTATCTAGCATCCGCTAGGTGCTACCTTACAGTATATTCATTCTACTCAGAGTTTCACACCTAAAAATCAGACATGTATTCACAGACATGTACACACCAGCTGAACTTGCTATTGAAAGTAGTTAGATTATTTAAGAAATTTTGTAAATCAATAAAATGTGGGGGAAAAGAATGGAAAACAACTGTAAACACATGAGATAGTGTAGAAAGAGAGTGAGAAATAGCAGAGGGTCAGAAATAGGGGTAAAATACACATACACACACAAAACTAGAAATGGAAAATGATTGATGATAACATGTATGATTAAGCCACTATGCACTATATTCTGGATGGGAAATCACATTCTGTATGCTATGACGATGCTCAGAGAATGAACTTAAATTAATAAATTAAAAAAAAATGTTTCAGAAGAAAATTACAATGCACTTTTAACTAGATTCTAGCTTTGTCCATATTTTTAGTTTAAGGTATTTTGTGAATTAATAAAATGGGGGGGGGGGGGGGTAATTCACACAGCCATGGAGGCTAACAAGTCCTAAGATCTGCAGGGTAAGTCGGCAAGCTGGAGACCCAGGAGAGCCGATGGTTTAGTTCTAGCCCAAGACCTCAAACCCAGGAGAGTGTCAACTGCTGGGGTTCCAAGTTAACAGGCAGCAGGCTTGAAGGAAGAACTGATGTTTCTGTTTGAGTCTGAAGGTAGAAAAAACTGATGTCCCAGCTCAAAGGCACTCAGGCAGGAGGAGTTGCCTACCTGGTGGATGGTGAGTCTTGTTCTATTCAGGCTTTCAACTGTTTGGACTAGGCCTGCCTATTTTAGGGAGGGAAATCTGCTCTACTCAGTCCACTGATTTAAACCACCTCAACTCAAAACACCCTCACTTACACACACACACACACACACACACACACACAATAACACTTAACAAATACCTGGTCATCCTATGGCCCAGACAAACTGATACATAAATGAAACATCACTGGGCGATGAGGAAGGAGGCTAGAAAGTTAGATGTGAGGCAGGTGTACAAAGGCCTTGTGAACATTGCTAAGAGTTTTGATCTTTATTCTAAGAGCAATAAGTAGCTATTAAAGGGCTTCAAGAAAAGGAGAGAAGTACTTTGATCAGTACTGGGAAAAGACTGCTTTGGTTTCTGTGTAAGGAAGAGAGAGAGAGACAAACTCAGAGAAAACTTCATAGAAGAAGTGACATTTAAGTTAGAGCTTGAAGATTGAGTAGGACTTAGTTATTTGGAGAAGATTAAAGGACATTCTAAATAAAAGAAGTACCATTAGCGAAGGAACGAACGAAGATGAAAGTCAGGGGTATTAAGTGGCTAAGTCATCTTGACTAGAGAATAGAAAATGTCAAGAGGAGAAAGGATATGAAATGATCATAGCAAGGTGACTAGGGGACAAATCACAGAGTCATGAGTAACAGGGCAAGGAGCCCATGGCTTTATTTTATAGCTAACGATGGAGTCTTTGAGCAGGTAAATGACACAGCAGGCCTGTATTAGACAGATGACTATCGATGACAGTGGATTGGCAGCTGGAAAAGATGCTGATAGAGCAGAGAACACTTGGAAAAAATCATTCAGAACTGAAGGGGTTGAGATGGTAGAGATACAAAAGTGGGAATGAATTCAGGAGACTTATCTGAGGTCAAATCAACAGGACTTATCAACTGACATGCTAAGTAATTAAGTGCAGAGCAACATCCTTGACCTTGATAGGAGATTCAGGAAGAAAAGGGACATTTTCCTACTATTTGGGAAGGGTTGGGATGGTAGAGAGGGAATATACAGTATTTCGAATTACATATGTCAAGTTACAAGTGTTTATAGCATATCCAGGTAAGACATCTGGCAGGTAGATAACATTTATGGATCCTGGGCCACTGCCATAGTATAGTGGTTAAAGAAGCCAGATCCCAGATGTCTGACTGTGGTTTGAATCCCTGGCCCACTGCTTGAGAAACTTGCCAGGCATGTGTGGTGTGTGTGTGTGTGTGTGTGTGTGTGTGGTGTGTGTGGTGTGTGTGTATGTGTGTGTGTGTGCCCCCCAAACACCAACAGAATAGAGAAATGGAGGAGAAGAGATTGCAGTGTAACCACACTCCATTGGGAAGTGTTCTCTCTCTCTCTCTCTCTCTCTCTCTCTCTCTCTCTCTCTCTCTCTCTCTCCCTCTCCCTCTCCCTCTCCCTCTCCCTCTCTCTCTCTCTCCCTATTGAGCACATGTGCCCTCTGGTAATACAAAAAAAATTTATTGATCTGGAATACAGGAGAGAAGTTGGGATTAGGAACTCAGATTTGGGAATCATAATCACAATATTCTCAGTTATTTTTATTACAAAAATCAGTAAAACTTAAAAAAAAAGATAACCCATGCAATGGTTTTTCTGTTTTTGTTTGTTTGTTTGTTTGTTTTTGCCAAAGAGAGATAGCAAGAGAGAAAGTAATACATCACCCCCCAGAGGAAACAGCCACGCCATAATCCCTTCTCCTCCATTCTTCTCCTTGGATTTTGGTCACACACACAAACACACCTGGCATGATTTTCAAGCCACCAGGTCCAGGACTCAAACCATGATTGACCATGTGGGAGTCCACAGCCTTTACCAGGATGCCACCTGCTGGCCCTGCAGTTTTTTGTTTGTTAAATACTACCATCTACTGTCACTACCACTTCACAAAGACCAGGTAATATGATTCCAAAAAAGTATGAAAGCCATCACCTCAAAATAAAGAAAACTCCTTTATATTGAGTGAATTTAGCCTTATGAAAAACTTCCTTACTGTCCCCATTTTTCTTGCTTTGCAGCAAATCTGTGAAATTTGTGCCACACAGTGTCTGGTTTACATTTGGCCAACATGGGTTTGTGACACGGGGGTAGCTGAAACTGTGAGATTTTATGAGAATCCCTGGAAGAGTATAAAAGCTCATAAAAGAGAAGGGAAAATGGAAGAAAACGAAACCTCAAGAAGTGGGAATTTAGCAAGGGGAAGAAGCAATGTAAAAAATGAGAACAAGGGACCAGCAGTTGGCATAATGGTTATGTCGCTGGACTACGATGGAGTCGACCTCAGTTCAAGTCCCGGACCTGGTGGTTTAAACTCACAACTGGGCACATTTGTGTGCGTGTCCAAGATTCCGAGAGGAGAATGGAGGAGAAGGGATTGCGGCGTGACCATTCCCCCAGGGGGTGATTTCTCACTTTCTATCTCTCTTGTTTTTCTGGCGAGCACACGCACCCTATAGCAAAAGCCTCTCAAAAAAAAAAAAAAAAAAAAAAAAAAGAGAACAAAATAAGAAGAGTCCTTCTATATCCAGTGGTAATCTGACAGAAACTCTTACTCACATCTCTGCTTTGGTAAAGAAGGGACTTTGATCAGGGGAGCAAAGAGGAAATCCTTCAACCCTGTTCTCCAGGGGGATGATGTGCACTAAGTCTACTAACTACAAGAGGGGTTTATAAATGCAGCCCATGAACTGATCTGTTCTAACCTCTGCCTGGTTTTGTACAAACATAGGCCAAGAATGCTTTTCACATTAAAAAATATTTTTTTAATCAAAAACAGAACACCATTTCAGAGACATGAACATTCTTTGAGATTCAAATTTCAATGCCCTTTAGTAGTTGGGTTGGACGACAGTCACCCCAGTCATTTACATGTCATCTGTGCCTGTCTTGTGCTCCCTGGCACTGATGAGTGTGAAAGACACTGTGACCTACAGAGTCTGCAGCATTTATTATCTGGCCTTTTACAGAAAAAGCCTGTGGACCCTTGAGTTACATACATGAGGGACAGAGGTGGGCAGGCTAAAAACTCAGGAAAGGGGGCCAGCTGATGGCACAGCAGTAACATAACTGGACCCATGTGACGAAGACCCAGGTTTGAGGCCCAAGACCTCTCTGAGCACACCAGGCACATGTGTGCAGGGTCTGGGCTGGCTGAGACGGGTTGGGTTGTGGCATAAGGACCTTGGTGTCGGTACATCTCTCTCTCTTCCTTCCTCTCATAAATAAACAGACTTTAAAAAGCCAAAAAGAGGGACCAGCAGTTGGCATAATGGCTATGTCACTGGATCCCACGTAGTTGACCACGGTTCGAGTCCTGGACCCGGTGGCTTAAACTCATGCCGGGCAGGTGTGCATGTGTGCCCAAGATCCCCGAGAGGAGAATGGAGGAGAAGAGATTGCGGCTTGGACATCCCTACTGGGGGGGGGGGGGGGGGGATTTCTTGCTTTCTGTCTCTCTGTCTCTCTTTCTGGCGAGCGCATGCGCCCTATAGCAAAAACGTCTCCAAAAAAAGAAAAAAAAAAAAAAAAAAAGCCAAAAAGAGTTCTGGCTCCATAGCTTACTGATCAAGGGAGCCAGATCCAATATGACTGACTACCTGGTTTGAATTTTCTGTCCCCGTAGCTTGAAAAACATGCTGGGTACATGCATGTGCATGCCTAAAATCCTGACAGGATGGAGGGAACCAGCAGTTAGCATAATGGCTATGTCACTGGACTCCCACGTAGTCGACCGCGGTTCGCGTCCTGGACCTGTGGCTTAAAACTCACGCCGGGCGCGTGTGTGTGTGTGTGTGTGTGCCCAAGATCCCGAGAGGTGAATGGAGGAGAAGGGATTGCGGCGTGACCATCCCCCCTGGGGGGTGATTTCTCGCTTTCTGTCTCTCTGTTTCTCTCTGTCTGTCTGGTGAGCACACGTGCCCTATAGCAAAAACCTCTCAAAAAAAAAAAAAAAAAAAAAAAAAAAAATCCTGACAGGATGGAGAAATGGAAGAGAGGTGATTGTGGCACGAATAGCCCCCACTGAGAGGTGCTTTCTTCCTCCCTCCCCACCTCCCTCCCTCTGTGAGTGTGTGTGTGTGTGTGTGTGTGTGTGTGTGTGTGCATGCGCCCTCTGGCAATTAAACAAACAAGCAGCCAGGGAAAAGTGTAGAAGGCAATGGCTGGCTTCCCACCTTCATCAGGGACTGAAATCATGCGAAGGAAAGTCTCTGTCAACGGCAGCACTGTACAGATGCTGTGCACTGTTCAGAGGCCCTGTGGGCGAAAGACTAACAATCGGGAGCGGGTCAGCAAGGTATAAGCAGGTTCATGGGTAGATTTTTATTGTTGCTGTTATTTTATGTTTATGTGTTTTTCTATGAATTTTGAATATGTTCCTTTAAGGGCAAATCCACTCTGTCATTTAGAACTGGACTTCTCACCCCAGTCTAGGTGGTGCTCACTGGGTCAGAGTGACATTTCCCTGCAAAGCTGGCTCATTAGTTTGCTCCCGGAATTGCAGACCTAAGGATCACATGGCCCAGTCTGCGTACACTAAGGAGGAGAAGGCCTCCCACTGAGGTGCCTAAAACAAAGAAAACAAATAACTTCAAAACGACATCGTCCAAGCTGGACCTGTTACAGGACAGATGGAACTCAGAATTGTTTGATTCTGTCAGCAGGACAGAGGAAGGAAATGTTTTAAAATGAGATTATTTTATTTCCCCAGTTCTTATTATGAAACCTTCCTGAAATGAACTTTAAATACCAGTAGTCCCTTTCAGGGGGATGAATGGGGTTCCGCCACAGGCAGGAGCGGTGCAGGCAAGGGTGCCATTATGGAAAGTGTGGAGAAGGGGAGTTTGGGGTGAACGGAGGGTCCCTGTGGGGTTCTCTGGCTGCATAAAGCCAGGCTCTAAAACACAACGTGAGCGAGGCCGGTGGCGTGGAGGTTAAGGCAGCTGGATCCCACAAGGCTGACTGCACTCTTTGAGTCCTGGACTTGGCAGCTTGAAAAATGCACTAGGTCCTGTGTGCTTGGAATCCCAGGAGAAGAGAACAAAGCAGAAGGGATTGTTGTATGGCCACTGTCTCTGGGCGGGGGGGTGCTTTCTCATTTTCTTTCGCTCTCACTCTCGCTCTTTGGTGAATGCATGTGCCCTCTAGCAAATTAAACACACACACACATACACACACACACACACACACACACACCCCTGTGTGTGTTAGGAGAGAATGGATATTTTTAAAAGGCCATGTGCCGGGGCCAGCAGATGGCATGAGGGTTAAGGTGTTGGACTCCCACGTGGCAGACTACAGCTTGAGTCTGGATCCAGTAGCTTGAAAATCATGCCAGCTGCCTGTGAGTGCATGCCCCAAATCCCAGGAAAATGGAAAAAAGATTTTGGCATAGCCATCCCCCCCCTGGGGGGGTGTGATTTCTCACTTTTGCTCTCACTGTCTCTCTCTAGCAAGTGCATGCACCTCATAACAAAAACCTTAAAAAAAAAAAAAAGCTATCTGCCCCGTAAACATTAATTAAGGGGTCCTTTTCCAAGGAATATGAATTTTAATTAAAAAGTCTGTATTCTTTGACTTCGAACAGGAAAATGATTAACAGCTAGTATTGTATAGAGAAGAATTAATATCCTGAGAGAGATGAAAATCTCCTCCAAAATAAAATCATGCAATAATTTTTCTAAGGGAGATTTTTGCTATAGGGCACGTGCACTCGCCAGAGAGACAGACAGAGAAAGAAAGTGAGAAATTGTCCCCCAGGTGGATGGTTGTTCTGCAATCCCTTAACCTCCATTCTCCTCTCAGGATTTGGGACACGCATGCACACGTGCCCAGCATGAATTTCAAGCCGCCGGGTACGGGACTCAAACCACAGTCAATTTCATGGGAGTCCAGTGATATAACCATTACACCATCTGCTGGATCCCCATGCAATCATTTTTTATAATACTAGGCTTTCTTTTTTTTTTTCTTTCCTTCTTTTTCTTTCTTTTTGAGAATTAAACTTATTTTTAGTATTAAATTATTTTTTTAATTTTTATTTTTTATTCCGATTTCAGGTTTAACATAGATTTCCAGTTGCACATTAGAAAATAGTTTCACTAGAGGTTTTTTTTTTTAAAGTATATATTGACTTATCAATGTATATAATTTCCTTTTTTAAAAAAATGCTATAGAGTGCATATGTTTGCTAGAGACACATGAGGGGCATTGTTGGGGGAGGGAGGAGAGAGAAAGCAACCCCCAGTGAAAGTGACCATGCCGCAATCCTTTCTCCTCCATGCTTCAGCTGGAATTTTGCACCTGCACACACACATACATCTGGCATGCCTTTCAAGCTGCTGGTATGGGATTCAAACTACGCAGTTGGCCATATGGGATTCAATCACCTTAACCACCACACCACCCACCGGCTGGCCCAATAATTTCAATATTTGTCCTCTGTTGTGGTATACTGTTTCATAACTGAATTCACGTTTTTCACATGCATCCCTGTGTCTGATATCATTTTCTCCCCATCCCCCCAATCACTCCCACAATGCTAGACATTCTCTCCCGAATTTTCCAAAGGAAGTTGTTATATCATTCAGCCCCAAAATCTGCTGAATGATAATAATAATGATAAAATATCTCACTGATGTTCTTAGCCAAATGATTGTCCAGGCAGGAGGGAGAAATGGAGGGAAAAAAAAATTATGGCATGACCACACTCCCCTCAGAGGTGCACTCACTCTCTCTATCGCTTTCTTTCTTTCTTATTCTCTCTAGCAATTGCACGTGCCTTCTGATGATAAACTAATCTAAACAAATAAATAAATAAGAATGGACCAAGGAAACATTATGGAGGCAGTTGTTGGGTATGGCTTGTGGTATCTATATCACTATGTTCTACAGATTAAAGGATGACCCCTATTGGGAATGGAATTCCAGCTAGGATGGGACTTTAAACAAGGTGAGATACAGCACAGAGAACCCCAGCATGACTGGCCCGACCTGGAGCCTCCAGGTCCAGAGTCCAATCTCTCTGCATCCTCAGTAGTTGGTATAAAACCAAGAGAAGATCTGTTCTTCTCACTGAAAAAGTCACAGGGTTTTGTGTGACTTTTTTTTTTTTTTTTAACATGCTAAAGACAGGAAAAGTATTCATCACAGACTGCCCATGACACAGATGTTAAATGGTTCAATAACTTCAGCTTCCTGATGACAAGAAAGGGCCTCAGACATTAAATTGTTCTTGTTTTAAAACCAGTGCAGTTGCATTTGAATTATCTCTCTTCCAAGGAGGTTTAAACAACCCCCGTAAAATATATATGTGGTTCCACTTGTTATGCAGGCATTTCTGAGAACGTCGTATAATCACTACTTATAATCCACAATCTGTCTAGTTCAGTGCTAGCTCACACTAGCATTTACATTCTTTGCAAGGCGTAATATTTGAGCCTGAACTACTGCAGAGAATGAGGAAGAATGTGCTTACAAGTAGGACAGGCAGCCCAAGGGGGAAGTCTAACCTACCAGATTGAGGACGGCAGGAGACAGAGTTATTAATAGAAAAGTCACAACCCAGATGGAGGAAATGCTTTCCCCAGGATGGAGCAAACCTTAGCCCTGTTTTGCCCCCACTACCAAATCTAGGTGATCCTGAGGCCAGGAGACTAATTAGGGACATGGTGCCATTCATTGCTTCAGAGAAAGCCTGAATACTTCCTAGAGGTTGGTCTGGGTGTTGAGAAACGCACATGGATCTATGTAGGAAGATTTGCACAATGAAGCTTCAAGAAGCACCTCCACCCACACTACGTTCCACATGCAGCTTCTAATTATACAGTTTCCAGAGTGTTCTTCCACAGCTTCTTCATGTTAAAGAAGCTTCAATGTTAATGTTGACCTTGAACTTTACATAACTGTCCAGCCAGGGAAGTGATGGAGGCCCGGTGGGACTTCACCTGAGCCCACACCATCCATGGGCAGGACCTTGCCTCTAACACAAAGCAATGGCCAAGATATGGAACCAACCTAAGGCCCACCCACAGACGAATGAATAAAGAAAATGTGGTGTGTGTATCTGTGATGGGATGCTATCCAGCCATTGAAAAGAATAAAATTTGGTCAGTCAGGGGGAATATAGAGGCCTGTTGAACCTTGTGTGACTTCAAAATAAGACAAACATACAAAGAGAAAATATCACATATTCTCACTTACATGTGGAAACTAAGAGTTGACCTCAGAAGTAGAGAGTAGAATGGTGATTACTAGAGGCTGAGAAGGGTAGAGGGGAGGGGAGAATAGAGACGTCTTGATAACAATACAAAATTAATTACAAGTAGATAAAAAGAATAAATTCTAATGGTAGCAAAATAATTATAATTAACAGTAATTTCTTATATATTGGGTCATCTGAAAAGTCATAATGCACTTTTCTGTTTTACTATGCAAAAATGTGTCATGACTTTTCTGATGACCCAATATTTCAGAATAGCTAAAAACGAGGATTTTAAATGTTCCCAACACAAAATAATGGTAACTATTTGGGATGATGGATATGCCAATTACCTGATTTAATCATTATACATTTATTTATGTACTGGGGGAAAAAATCACACTGTATCGCATGAAAAGATACGATTATTATGTATCAATCAAAATTTTAAAAATGGTTTAAAGTGGGACCAGCAGATGGCATAATGGTTACATCGCTGGACTCCCACATAGTCAACTGCAGTTCAAGTCCCAGACCCAGCAACTTAAACTCATACTGGGCGCGTGTGCGTGTGCCCAAGATCCCAAGAGGAAAATGGAAGAGAAAGGATTGTGGCATGGCCATCATCATGGGGGGTGATTTCTTGCTTTCTGCACCTCTCTCTTGCTCTCTCTCTCTCTCTTCTCTCTTTCTCTCTCTCTCTCTCTCTCTCTCTCTCTCTCTCTCTCTCTCTCACACACACACACACACACACACAACACACACTTGTCCAGTGGCAGGGTGTGGACTGCCTCGTTAGCAGTCTGCATTACACACACAGCAGGCACTTCAGGAGAAATGTAAGTAAATAAATAAGAAGACAACAACATCCAGAAAAGCAGAAATGACAGACAGCTACAAAAGAGAACTGTGTTCTTCACTTCCCCTTGACTACAAATCATGGCTGCCTATAAAGCCCTATATTTCTCAGTGGGCCCCTGCAGCATGGCGAGGAGAACTTGAAAGGCAGGGGTCAGGGACTAAGACATGGCAAGTGATGTGGGCTCCGAGGGCTCCCAATGTCCCCTTGATTCAGAATGGATTTCCTAGTCAGTCCGCCTTTGTGTCACCCCCATGTGAAAATCAAAAAGCTGCCCCAGTTTCTAGAACCCTCCACTGAAAGATCATTATTTTGTGCCTCTCCGAGTCTCATGGTCAGGGAGAAGGAACAGCTGGCCTTGTCCCACAGCACATTTGGTATAAGAAGGAAAAGAATCTGCCTTTTAGATTGTGGCCCTGAGACTCAGGTGCCCGCCTGGCCACCTGCACAGGCAGCTCTCAAGCAGGATCTGCAGGTGGTGCTCCTTCCTTCTGGGTTCCCAAGGTCCATGTTAAACCCTATGCTCTCGGTAGGCCCCATAGCCCAGTGGTTAAAGGAGCTGGATCACACATGGCCTACTAGGCTGTGCTAATCCAGCCCCAGTGTCTTGAGAAACACAGGTACATGTGAATGCATGCTCCAAATCCCAACAGGATGAAGCAATGGTGGAGAAGGAATTGCAGCATGGCCACAACCCACCAGGGTGCTTACTCCCTCTCCCTCTGTCTCTCTCTTTGGAGAACTCATGAACCTGCCTTATGCCAATAAATTAAAGAAACCCTCTGACTTGCAACTCTCGGAGGGGAAAGAAGAAGGTTACATGGTATCTAAATTTACCAGCTTCATCAGACCCTAAAATCCTACCTGATCTAATGAGTCAGGCCTCTTCAGGCCAAGTCATTCAGGACTTGTGGCTCCTGTGGCCCTTGGGTCCCGGTGGAATCATGCACGAGAACTCCTGGGCTTGGACCAAGTGTAGAAAAACCCCCTGCTCTGAGCCTGACTTCCAGGAGGGCCCCACCCCAAACCTTGGGGCCAGTCAGGACCTGTTTGCAAGGTCTATTTTTAAAGATCTCTAGGGAAGTGGTTTCTGTACCTACTCAAGGATGGGCCAGTGAATAGAGGTGGTTTCATTTGTTCCGGGTTGGAAACAAAGGGACAGCTCAACCTGTTCTCACTGCACAAGTGGCATTAGCAAGTGCCTCAGACTATAATTACATCTTGCCGGTTGGACTGGTTGAGGAAACGATGGCTTCCCCTACAGCTGGGGCGACTGCCAGTCCTGGCTTTCATGGGACTGTCCCTGAATATCTTGGTCTGCTTCTAATGTGCTTGTTTGTTATGTGAATCACAGTCAAAATAAAAGTGGCCAAGGGAGAAGAATGGGAGGAAAACGTAGAAAAACTATGTACCGGACACAACGCAAGTAAGGATTTATGTAGCGGGCATGCCTTACTCTGAAAAACACCAACACAAAATCTTAATTTACAAGATATAAATGGTCTGGAATGGAAGCAATTATACTCATTGCAAAATGTGAATAATTTTATCTAAAAAGAAAAACATAAGAAGTTTCCTTTGGTTACGTGTCTAGTGGATTTTAAATATTGTTAACTTGTCAGAAATCTGATTTACATACCACTTTTTCAGATCCCCTCTATGGTGTAAAGCAAGCTCTTAGATTCTGAAGCTAGACGCTTAAGCTTGGAAAATACCAAATGGTTTTGTAGTTATAGATAATAGTGGGTGATCCTTTGGCATGGAAGATTACGAAATATAAACACCAGCTCATCATGGATTTCAGATGTCTTAAAAAGGAAAGGGAACAATACAGTCCAGACCCCAGCATGATCCCAAACCTAACTCACAGAAGACATCAGGCAGCCTGCACAGGGCGTGAGGCCGATGGGGGTTGTACTGCGGGTACCTTCCTCTCCTAAATGAACAAGTTGGAGAGGCAGGGGTTGGGTTTACCATGATTCACTACTGAATTGATCTTATTTTAAAAAAGAATGCTTTATCAGGGCTGGCTCCAGGGCTTCATGGTTAAAGTAGCTGGATCCCATATGGCCAACTGTGCAGTTCAAGTCCTGGACCCAGAGGCTTGAAAAACACACTGTGTGTGTGTATGTGTGTGTGTGTGTGTGTGTGTGTGTGTGTGTTCATGCCAAAAATCCCAAAAGAAGGGAGAGATGGAGGAGAATGGATCGCAGTTTGACCGTTCCCCACGGTGGGGAGGGGGGGTGCTTTCTCCTTTTCCTCTCTCTCTGTCTTTCCCTGGCAAGCACACACAGCCTCTAGCACAAAACAAAACCAAAAACACTTTATTAAAGCTTGATTGGTAAGTAAAAAGCTATACATGTTTAATATCCACATCTCAATGAGTTTAGGGATAAGTATACATCCTGTGAAACCATCACCACTATCAAAGCCATCATCTCTCAAAGTCTCCTCCAACCCTCTTTGTTATTGTGTGTGTGTGTGTGTGTGTGTGTGTGTGTGTGTAAAGAACACTTACCATTAAGATCTACTCCTTTAGCAAATCATATAGTATTATTAGGAACTAGCCTGTACAATAAATCTCTAGAATTTCTTTACCTTGCATATGAAATTTTGGACCATTTAACCAGTACTTTCCCATTTCCTCCTCTCCCACTCCCCAGTGACCACTGTTCTACTTCTGCTTCAATGCATTTGACTATTTTAGATTTCACATGTAGGTGAGGTCTTACTTTGATCTTCAATTGAAAGCAAGGTTTAGGTTTAGCCTGGGCCTAGGAAGAGGGGCATGGAGTCTTCATGGACCCTTGTTCCTGGTCACCTTCTTTCCCAAATTCAGTCTAAAGCTGTACCCAACCAGGGCCAAATAGTAAAGTAGGTAAAAGTGACCTTTGTCTTCTTTAGCCTGCCCTACCTAGTCTTTGCCTCACTCTTTCCTGCTTCCTGCAGGTTCTGGTCTGTCCTGTTTCTCCTAAAACTTAGGCCGAGGAAGCATGTGCTCACCATTCACCAGTTTATCAATGACTGAGTGTGCAGGGCTGCTACCACCTCTTGGTAACACCTGCATTCCTGTAGGATGACAAAGCCTTGAGGAAAAGGAATGTGCTTTAACTGGAATTTCAAATATCAGAAGGAAGAGGCAATATCAGGAAAAGTGAGGAAACATGGTAGAATGCAAGAGAGAAGCCTTGCAGGCACACTGAGGCGGTGTCTTACGTGAGCCTCACATAAGACCAGCCAGGTACTTTGTGATAGACCAGTCATTCCAAAGAAACCATTGCTCAGTTGGACCAGTAAATGGTACAATGGTTATGTAGCTGGAGTCCCACATGACCAACCGTGGTTCAAGTCCTGGACCTGGAGGCCTGATACTCATGCCAGGTGTGTGTTTGTGTGTGCATGCCCAAAATCCCGAAAGGAGAAGAGATTGTGGTATAGCCATGCCCCCTGTCCTTCTCTGTCTCTCCAGCGAGTGCATGAGCCATATAGCAAAAAATCTCTCTAAAAAGAAAAAATGAAAAAGAAGTCATTACTCAATGTCATGGATCTTTCTCTTTAGCCTCCTTGGATCGGCTACTTAACAAGGGGACAAGAGTAGTTCCAACCATGCTGGCTCTTCTGCTGTAACCTAAGTAGTGCTCTAGTTTGGAGGAAAAGGGTATCTGAGTCTCAAAAGGGAAGGCCCCCACCTTCTAAAGGGGATCCATGTAGGATCGAGGAACAGAAAATGGCATAAGCTAGAGTCAGACAGAGCACATACATCCTTTTCCTTGCTGCCCTGAGAGAAACGCAGGTATTCTGCGCATGTGCTATTTAAACACATAGAGGGATGGCTTGTCACCCTCCTTGCCCAGAGTACCAGTCCCACCTGCCTGCTGCCCCTAGCCTCCTGGGGCTGGGCCTGGATGGCAGCCCAGGAAAGCCTTCCTGAGACTCAATTCCTGGGCAGAAATGCTTCCCTTCACAGCCTCCACCAGCCTTAGAAATATTTCCTTCTGGGTGGGAAGTGGAAGGGAAAGAACAAGATCTTCAGTGTTTGTTGAAAAATAGATGAGATGTGACTCCCAACTGGTATGAACAGTCTCTTCCACATTATCCTGCAGCATTGCTCACAAAGTTTCCTGGAGTCACGGCCTCACAAGCTGGCACCGTGGAGCCTGAACCACAGGGGTAAAGGTCGAATTAGGAGCCCCTTCGGGTTAGGCTAGAATCCCGTTTCTTTCCTCAGTGAGCACGTTTTAACATTTAGTGTGTAGGGTTGGACTCTTTTCTGTGTTGGATCGCTGACAGCGATTTCGTGTATCTGTGCTGGATGTGACATTGTGTTATTGATTTCATTAGGCTTTGGGGAGAGAGCACTGTGGTCTGGCTTTATTTATTTCTGAGAAAATACAGGCCCATGGAATTCGAGGCTGGTGTTCCTCTGGCAGGGTGTGGACAGGGGGCCAAGGGGCTCTCTCGCAGTTGGGAAGGAGTGGCCCCGTGTCAGCCCCACTTTCCTCCCTGACCTATGCTTAGCCCTCCACTAGAGCCAGAGGAAACAGGCAGGGCTTTCAACCAAGCGGACAGCTGAGAGAAATGCATCCTGCCATTTCTTTTACAAGCCTCCACCCTCAACACGACTCTCCTCACACTGTCAGCCCACAGGGACAACTTCCTTGGCTGTCACCGCAGCATCACCTTGTAAAAGACCCACGGTCCCTGACCCCTCTGCCATTCCCTCCTCCAGGCACTCAGGAACCTGTCTCCCCAGCTCCCTGACCCCTCCAAAAACAACTCTTCTCCCTAGGCAGTAACTAGCAAGTCTGGCATTGAAGCTGGTCTTGTGAAAGGTGCCCTAGACTCCAGAAAAAAAGGCTCCCTGCACCCTGCCTTCCAAGGTCGCTGTCCCCTTGGGTCCCCTTGCCATGCCAGCCAGAGAGCTCCGTTGGAGTGAGGACTGGAGAGTGGAGGTGCATGCTCAGGTCCAAGTTGCACTTGGTGTGATTGTAAAAGCATTGGGTCAGAACCCTAGCATCCCGTGGTAAAGGCCAGCCTCCTGTCTGAATTCAGGCTTCAGCACTTTCCAAATAAAGCTCCTGGTTTGCTCTGTGCTGGGATCAGTCCCTGCCTCTCCACGCACCAGGTTCCTCCTCTTGGAGAATTATCACGTATTCCTGCTGGGGACCAGGGCAGGAAAAGCCAAGGAAGAATTTGCCAAGCAAGGCCAAATGCTGCCAGCTGTACTCTTAGAGCCGGAGCACGAGGCAACCACGAGAGCCACAGTGTGGCAAACCCGCCCCACGTCTGCCAGAGACCAGAGCAACCCTCACCTGACTCACCGCCCCAGATGCTCCGGTAACAAGCAGTGGCTCCTCCCCTGCCAGCCCCGGGAGCCGCCCACCGGTGCGGGGCCCAGGGCTTTGCACAGAGGGAGCACAGGGTGGGGTCAGCCACACACCTCCCCACTACATTCCATCGCCCCTGCTCTGGTTTAAACAATAACTTTTATCAGAAGCCGCCGAATTCCCGCAGTACTACGGCTCTGCTTGAGAGGTGTTTGCGGGAAAACCGACGTGCAGTCTGGCTCCGGAAGGCGGCTCTCGGGCACAGGCTGACTGCGGACGGGTCGGCCCCCGCGTGGTCAGCGGGCGGCGCTCCCACTCAGCGTGCACATATGGCCACATCGCTTTCGTTTCCACCATTCATCACTCAGGCCCGCTTAATTAGAATGAACAGGAAATCCATTTATCTTCTTCATGGGGCTCTCTCTTCCCCTCCTCACCCCGGGAGGTCCACTTTCTCTAAGCAGGAAAACCCTGCGGTAGGATCTTTTGCTTCTGGTTGCCACACAGTATGGTGCTGGAAACTGGCCCTGCCGATCCCGCCAGCGACCTTTGCCACCACTGGCGGGTACCCTGCTCAGGCTGCTCGGGTTTTTCAGGGACCCTATAAGTGAGGTCTGGGATATATCCGTTTTCTAGAGTTGTCCAAATGAAGGATCACAAACGGGCTGGTTTAAACAGCAGAAATGCCTCCTCTCCTAGTTTGGGAGGTCGTAAACCTGACATCAAGGCGTGGGCAAGGCTGGTACCTATGGGAGGTTCTGAGAGAGAATCCATTTCATGCCTCTCAGCTTCTGGCTGCTGCCTGCAATCCCTGGTGTTCCATGGCCTTCTCTGCTTCTGCTAGTCTCTTCTGTGTCCCCCAAGGACACTGCCATTGAGTTTAGGGTCCATCTGGTTAATCCAGAATGTTCTCATCTCAAGATCCTTAATGGTATCTGCAAAGACACTTTTTCCAAATAATACTCACAGGTTCTGGTGGACGCATCATTCAACCCGAGGGTCTTAGTCTGTTCAGGCTACCATAACAAAATACCACAGACTGGATGTCTTAAACAACAGACATTTATTTTCTGGTAGTTCTGGAGGCGGGAAGTTCAGGATAGAGGTCTTAGCTGGTTTGATTTCTTCAGAAGCCTCTCTACTTGGACAGCTTTTCCCTGGGCTCTCACAGTCTTTCCCCTGCATGTCTCTGTGAGTCCTAATCTCCTCTTATAAGGCCAGCAGTCGGACTGGACTAAGGCCCACCCTAACCACCTCATTTTTAACTTCAACATATGAATTTGCAAGAGGATACAGTTCAGCCTATAAGTATGAGTGAAGCTGGTTTTCAAGCACAGCCTTGGCCGAATCAAAATAAAAACACAAATGTATCTGCCAGTGAGTCATCCCCTACTCTCATGCCCAGTCTCATCTGAAAGGACCCAGAAGGAGAGGTGTTCCTCTGTACTGAGGGCTAACTTGGCTGGGTGCTCTCCAGTACTTCACGTATATTTGTCAAATATCAGTCTCTTTCCCTCTTAAATCACCTTTCTTTAGCGTGTTTGGGAAGCGTGTTTGGGGGGGTGATGGCAAAAGGGGAAGCCCCTATCTCTCATGAGTGTTCCTTCCTGCCCTGCTTGGGACCACTACTCCCTCCACTCTTAACCACAACTCAGAAGAACCCATGGGCTGGCATTTCCTTGGTGCAGTATGGCTACATTTTTAGACGCCTTTGCAAAGGGGAGGTAGAAACGGGAAAGATCACATTGACTTTGTGGCCCTGTCTGTTCCTCCGCTCTGTAAAATCACTATCATGAAACACTTTTGTCTGTTAGGGTGCTTCAAGGACAAGTAAGAGCAATTTAACTCAAAGCAGATTCAATAGTAAGAGAAATGTATTGGTTTATGTAAATGAAAAGTCCAAAGATTGGGTGGGTTTTAGTAAAGGTTGACCCAACAGTTTAACACCACCACTAAGAAACCATCTTTCTTTTCAACTCTTGTCCTCCTTTTCCTGGTATTGGTTTCAACCAAGAGCTCTCTTGTCTTTGGGCTCAAGAAAGCCACTAGCATCTTGTAGGTTCAGCCACCTCTGTCCTGTACAGAGAATATCCTTCCCTCACTGGATCAAAAGTCCCAAGCATCTATCTGATATGGACTATCTTTAGTTACATGCACATGCCTGAACCAATCAGGGTGGTTGGGAGTAGAGTGGGTCTACTCTGAATAGCTTGGAAAAACAAAGACCAATTTCTGGAGCTGGAGGTGGTGGTCTAATATGCATTCCAACCCAAACCACATTGTTGCTTCACAAAGGCCGGACTACAAAGGCAGCCTGACACAGATCCTGGGCGCTCAGCTTCATCATCCCTAACACAAGTTACTAAATTTTCCAGAAGCATGGAGAACACAAAACATAATTACAACATGAAAGGAAAATTGTACATATGTAAAGTATGCCTTGCTTTGTGATCCAAGAGGGAGATCCTTAAGGAATACCCTTGTTGTAGGCAGAATTATGATGTCCAAGGAGATTCTGCACTCTAATTCCTGAAACTGTGAACATACTATTGCAACTGCAGATATATTATCTTAACTGTAAAAGTGACTCTGCAGATATAATCGGGTGACTTTAAAATACAGAGATTATCCTGGGTTATCTGAGTGAGCCTAGTATAATCATGTGAGCCTTTAAAAACAGAGTCAGGAGAGGAAGTCAGAGAAATTTGAAACACAAGGAAGATTTGCTGCTCCGTTGTTAATTTGAAGATGAAGGAGGTCTTGTGGGGAAGAAATTGGGTGGCCTTCAGCTACAGAGAGTAGTCCTCATCTGACAGTAAACCAAGAGTGAGAACTTTAATTCTTTAGTTGCACGTAACTGAATTCTGCCAACTATCTGACTGAGCATAGAAACAGACTCTCTAAAATTCTCTAGATAAGCACCCAGGCCAGCAAACACCTTGATTTCTATCTGGAAGATCCTAAATGGAGTATCCCCACTAGCCTGCCTAGACTTCTTACCTACAGAATTAGGAGTGGGTATTGTTTGAAGCCACTACATTTATGGCAACTTATTACATACTGAGAGAAAAGTACTCTCTCCTTCTTTGCTAGTTCTTTGCTCGTTCCCCTACCAGTAGGTTGTCCTTCCCATGCGAATACCTTCTTTCCATAGATTCCATTGTATGACTCTCCTCCCTTATTTTGTAAAACCTTCCTCCCTACCAATGTGGAATGATCTCATTGTGGGCAAAATATCCCTGAATCTAACTTCCTTAAAAATGAAGTACTCAGGAGTTTTCTTGCTTTGTTTTGTTTGTGTTTTTTTTTGTTTGTTTGTTTTGCTATAGCATGTGTGTGCTCATCAGTGAGAGAAAGAGGCTGAGAGAGAGAAAGTAAGAACTAACACCCTGGGGAGATGACCACATTGTATTTCCTTCTCCTCCATTTTCCTCTTGGGATTTTGGGCATGAATGCATACGCACCCAGAGTGTTTTTTAAGCCACCACATCAGGGACTCAAGCTGCTCAGCCACATGGAATCCAGCCTCCTTAACCACCATGCCACAGGCTGGCCCCAGTTACTCAGTTTTTAATAACACCCCAAGCTCCAGCACGATATTCCAGGACAAATCAGTCCAGAGAGGGTGTGTGCGAACTTGGCCCAGTCCTCTTTAAGATCCTCTGGCAGTGTGAACTTCAACACACTTCATTATTCTTACAATTGTTTCCTACACCCACTCCAGTCAGACCTTGCTCACCATCTCCACTGCATTAAAAATGCTGACCCATTGCTACACTGAGGGTCAATTCTCAGTCTTCATTTAACCTGCCCTAATAGCAGCACCTGACCCAATTGATTGTTGAGACACTGTCTACACTTGACTTTCAGGTCACCACTCCCTCCCATCTACTTTTATCTTTCTACCTGCTCCTTGTGTCCTGGCTGACTACTCTCCTCCCTGTAACTTTTTTTTTTTACTTTTTTATTTGCTAGAGGGTGTGTCTACTCACTAGAGAGAGAGAAAGAATGAGAAAACAACTGCTGATGGGAATGGTCATGCCACAATCCCTTCTCTTCCATCTTTCCCTCCTTCTAGGATTTTGGGCAAGCACGCACATGTGCCTGAAGTCTTTTTTAAGCTGCTAGGTCCAAGACTTGAACCACATAGTTAGCCATGTGGGATCCAGCCACCCTAACCACCACACTACTGGCTGACCCAGCATAGTTCTCTTAAACTTGTATTATTTGCATTGTTATATATTTTTTCCCAAATATTTTTTATCCACCATAGGTTGGAATAATGGATATGGAGGGCTGACTGTGATATCTTATGAAAAAAATAGTGAGGACTGGCAGTGATTAAGGGAGCTGGATACCACATGTCCAACCATGGTTTGAGTTCTGCCCCTGGCAGCTTGAAAAACACACCATGCATGTGTGAATGTGTGCCCCAAATCTTGATGGGATAGAAAAACTTGAAGAAAAATTACTACAGAGAGACCATGTCCCATTAAGGGTATTCTCTCTCTCTTTCAAGAACACACACACCCTTGGGAACAGCAGGTGGCGTGGTGGTTAAGGTGCTGGACACTCCCACATGGCCAACCACGGTTCAAGTCCTGGACCTGGTGGCTTGCTTTCTCACTTTCTCTCCCTCTCTCTCCGTATCTCACTTTGGTCAAATTAAAATAAAATGAATGAATAAATTAAAAAGTTTTTTTTTTTTTTTAAAAAAGAACACACACACCCTTTAGCAATTAAAAATAAAAGGATAGTGAGTGCTGGCTTCAGATCTTATATCCACATCCATTTTCTTAAACAATATTGATTTGGTCACTAAATGTTTTAGAAAGCATATATAGAGAGATAATGGCTGGTGAATGAATACAAAGACAGTGAATAGATAATCTGTCCACAGAAAAGCTTTGTGTAAGGGGCAAGGGTCTTAAGTGAGGATGCCATTGCAGTGCTGTTTGTGGTAGCAAAGAGTTAGGAGAAACCTAAGTGTCCATCCACAGGGGAATGGATAAGTAAAATGTGGTATAGCATACAACCGAATACTATGCAAATAACACAATGAATGAACTGGGTTGATATACACCAGAGCAACTGATAACAAAAAAACAAATAACAAGGACAATAAAAACAAAAGATTTATAGTACAATGTCCTTTTTTTTGGGGGGGGGGGGAGAGGTTTTCGCTATAGGGTGCGTGCGCTCACCAGACAGAGAGAGAGAGACATAGAGACAGAAAGCGAGAAATCACCCCCCAGAGGGGATAGTCACGCCACAATTCCTTCTCCTCCATTCCCCCCTCAGGATCTTGGGCACGCACACACACGCGCCCGGCGTGAGTTTTAAGCCACCAGGTCCGGGACGCGAACCGCGGTCGACTACGTGGGAGTCCAGCGACATAGCCATTACGCTAACTGCTGGTTCCCTAGTACAATGTACTTTTGAAAACTTTTGAAAGTATTTGCAAAACAATGGATATTATACATTTACATATGCTTTTCAAAAGTATGAAGTGGGGGGCCAGCAGTTAGCGTAATGGCTATGTTGCTGGATTTCCATGTAGTTGACCGCGATTCGAATCCAGGACCCGGTGACTTAAAACTCACGCTGAGTGCATGTGCGTGCATGCCCAAGATCCCAAGAGGAGAATGGAGGAGAAGGGATTGCGGCGTGGCCATCCCCCCTGGGGGGTGATTTCTCGCTTCCTGTCTCTCTGTCTCTCTCTGTCTTTCTGGCGCACACGCCCTATAGCAAAAATCTCTCCAAAAAAAAGAAAAAAATAAAGTATGAAGTGGGGCTGACCTGGTGATTTAGGGAGCCCATCTCACACGGCCAACTGCACGGTTTGAATCCTGGACCTGGCAGGTTGGAAAACAGGCTGAGTATCTGTGTGATCTTGCTCACCCAAGGTCATATCAAGATGGACAAATGGAAGAGAAGGGATTGCAACCTGACTGTGCCCATTGATGGGTGCTTTCTCCCTCTTACTGTCTTCTCTCTTTCTGGAAAGTACATATATCCTCCAGTAATTAAAAAGGAAAAAAGTATGAAGTGGGTTAAAAATACAAGAATGGGAGGTGTGGTGAGGGAGACGAATGGAATTGGGGATGAAAGGGGATGAATGGGGAAATACAATGAAATACAATAAAACGATAACTAATAATAAGAGCTAACATTTCTAGACAGAGAACTTTGTGCCAGGCACTGCTCTGGAGTGCCTTATTACACAAGTTATTTAATTTTCACTGTCAATGTACTTTCCTTTACTTTTACAAACAAGGAAACTAAGGCACAGAGAAGTTAAGAGACTTGCAAAAGGTGACACAGCTAGGTGAGGTTGCCAAGCTCTTGGAGCCAGACAGTCTGACTCCAGACCCTGCCATTATAGCCATTATTCATACCAGAGGGGGTGGGAGATGTTGATTCAGCCACACACTCGTTTTTCAAGTTTGAGATGGAATGGACAGGTTTCTTTGAGGCAAGAAGTCATTGGGGTCGTGGAGCCTGTGTTTTCACAATACGCATTCCAGATGTCACTTGCCAGCGCTGAACACTTAATTCAAAGGTGAGGAATTCTCTTCATTTTCAGGACAGCCTCATTGACCTTTGTAATATAGTTTCTCCTTGTTTCCCTAAACAAATTAAATCTGATTTTGCCATCAGATGGAAGCAGAGTATAATGGTAGTGATTTATGTCTATTCCACTCTTCCTACGTGCCAGGCACTGTGCTGTGGGCCTTTCACAAACTTTCATGCAATCCTTCCAGTCAGCCCCAGAGGGAGACAAGGAAGCCTCCTTGCAGAGGTGAAAACACAGCCTCAGAGAAGCTAAATGATCTGTCCAAGGTCACTCAGCCATAAAGTTGGAAAGGTGGGCCTCAGACTCCAAAACCTGACCCATCACACCATCTGCCTGCCCACTGGAGAAGCAATGATAGGGCAAGGAAGGTCACTTGGATCCTCTAGAAGGTTGCAGGGTCCAAACAGGAAAGTCAAAGCAGGTGTGTGGAGGCGTGTACATAGGGCCTGGCTCTGCAGCGAGTGCTATGGAAAGGCTAGACACAAAGCAATTTCACTTCTTTGCAACATGGGAGTGTGTGGGCCTTCAGCCGGCCAAGTGGTGAGCCCACAGTATCGAATCCTGGAGGGTGGTGAATAGGGTGGGATGCCATATCACATTCTTCTCAAGGTACTTTTAAAAAACAAAGTCCTGGACTCTATCCCAGACCCATTAAATCAGAATCTGTGGGAGTGTCACTGGTACCTCCATTTTTTTGTTTTTAGGAGAGATTTTTGCTATAGGGTGTGTGCCCACAGTGGAGAGACAGAGAAACAGAAAACAAGATATTTTCCCCCAGGGGGGATAGCAATACCACAATCCCTTCTCCTTCATTCTCCTCTCAAGATTTTGGGCACACTCGCTCATGTGCCCGGTGTGAGTTTCAAACCTCTGGATCTGGGACTCCAACTGCAGTAGACCATGTAGGAGTCCAGAGATGTGACCATTACACTATCTGTTGGTTCTGGTACCTCCATTTTGAACAAGCTCCTAGGTAAGTTGTAAGAACACTAAAGTTTAAGACTTATTGGCTATTATAAGTTGAATTGTGTCTCCCCAAAACTTATATGGTAAAGTCCAAACCCTTAGTACCTTAGAGTGCAACCGAATTTGGAGAAACGGTCTTTGCAGAGGCCATCAAATTAAAGTGAAGTCATTAGGATGGACCCTGGAAAATCTGGGCACACAGACACGCACAGAGGGAAGATGATACAAAGGAGACAGGGAGAAGACAGCTATCTGCAAGTCAAGGAGAAGACCAGCCCCATGGCCTTGTGGTTATGAGAACAGGACCCTACGTGGCTTATGGCAGTTCAAATCCTGGCCACAGAAGCTTGAAAAACACATTGGGTGCTTGTGTCTGCCCAAATCCTTATAGGATGGAAAAATGGAGGAGGGACTGCAGCACAACCATACCTGATTAGAAGGTGCTTTCTCTCTCTGTCTTTGTTTCATTGTCTCTTTCTCTCTCTCTCTGGTGAGTGCATATGCCTTCTGGCGATTAAAAAAATACATACCTACGTGCATACAAGCAAAGGAGAGAGGCCTAGGGCAGATGCTTCCCTCACAGCCCTGCCAAATACCCTGATTTGGGGCTTCTGGCCTCTAAAACTATGAGGCAAGAAACTTCTGTTAAATCCCTCGGTTTGTGGAACTTTGTTATAAAAGCCCGAGCTAAAACGCCACTCTATAGAGACAGGAATCGTTACATTACATATGCCTGTTGTGGACTAGGATGGGGGCCAGTCACAGCTGGAAGGCGAGACTGTTCCACATCCCGCCCAGCAGCAGGGAAGCAGCTCACACAGAAGTCTTCTAGCAAATAGTCTGGGGAAGGCAGGAAAACTGGTGAGGGTGACACGCAGTCTGTTTTCTGGGGCAGAGAGGAAGAAGCCAAAAAAAGTGGGGGAGAGAGAGTAAAAGTCAAAAAAGGGGGAAAAAAACAGGATTCTGGGAGATAACAGTTTTTATTCATTATTTGTTCCTAACTTACTGGCTGAGGCTGTAGGGGGTCTTCTTTTCTCTACTTGTAGGAGTTTGAAAAATAGTACTGCCTCTTGGCATTCTGAGCATGCGTGTTACTTTATCAAATAAATGCTTCTCTAAAAGTCTCCTACATTCGAGCGAGCATTCACTGACTAATCCAAAGTTCTGTCACTCGGCATGACCACTGTCCTTGCTCCAGGGTCTCTGTGCTCCCAGACGGGGCAGAGCGGGCCAGAAGTGATGTCAGTCTTGACATCACTGCTGAGCAGCTATCTGGTCTCTCCAGGGACTGTAAGAGCCTGTTGTCCCCACTACAGAGTCCTGGGTTCTCCCAGAGGGAGCAGAGGTGGCTGGAAGTGATGTCAGTCACTTGCTGAGCAGCTCTCTGGCCTCTCCAGGGACCGTGAGAGCCTGTTGTCCCCACCACAGAGTCTTGGAGGCTTCCTGCCCTGGAAATCCTGCCTTTAAGAGAAGAGAGAGTTGGGGAAGACAGTGGGGAACACTGTCTTCAAGTTTCCCTCCAGACTCAGGGCAGGGTCATCTCCCCTACTGTATCTGGAATGGTTACAGCAAGCCCAGGGCCTTTTTTTTTTTTTTTAAAGAGAGATTTTTGTTACAGGGCAAGTACCCTCACCAGAGAGACAGGGATATAGAAAAAAAGAAATCATCCCCTCTTGTGGTGATTGACCACACTGCAATCCCTTCTCCTCCATTCTCCTCTTGGGATTTTGGGCACACACGCATATGTGCCTGGCATGAGTTTCAAGCTCCCAGGCCAGGACTCAAACCACAGTCAGCCACATGGGAGTCCAGCACCTTAATCACTACACCACCTGCTGGCCCCAGCCCATCCCTTTTTAACTGGGTCACTTGAGGCTTTAGGACAGTACCCACACTGCATTTCCTATACCCTCCATGGAGATAAATTATTTTCCTTCCAACCTGAAATTCCCCTCGTTTACAAGGAGCTCTATTTCCCTTCTCTTTCCACCCTAAGAAATTGAAGAACATTCCCATCAAATTCTAGTGCCCCAGCTGGAAGGGATCTTAGACATCGGTAAGAAAAGCGAGCTCAAAGAAGTTAGGTCCATTGTCTCCCAGACAATCCATGGCAGTGTGGCAACCACAGCCTGAGTCTCCAGCATCCTGTCAGGGATCTTTCTGACACCAAGGCTAAACTAGTCCCACAAGTCGCTGGAAGCTGGAAGAGGAAATGGGGAAGGGGTTCTCCAGTCAGGTTCATTTTCAAGACACAGCCGGGACTCCATGCTCTTTTCCATTAACAACCTTTGCATACGCTAAACCTTTGCCTAAAATGCCTTGCACCTACATGACCTTTCACCAAGAAAACATCATTTTCTTCTTTAGATCTTTCCTTGAACATCAGTGTCCCAGAAAAGCCACTTCTGGCTCCCCAGACTTGATGTGGACTGATGATCAATGCCCTCTCAACATCCAGCTCCTCTTTGTAGCCGAATAATTGCATAATTAGTGGGTAGTTAGTCTTTCATGTCTGTCTGCTGCAAGTCCTTGAAGACAGGGCCGCATCTTTCTTACGCCTGTTCCCAGCAGCTTGCACTCAGACACGCGGTGGGCAGGCCATCATTGTGTGCCGACTCAGTGGCTGAATTAGCATATTTCAGACTCGAGACCTTCTGCAATGAAGAAGCCTGTGTACCTTTGCTTTAATTTAGCAATTCCTACACTTACTGAATCACGGAACACTTTTCTTAAGAAATGTTGACAATCAGAAGACTCATTGGGAAAGTCATGACACATTTTTGCATAGAAAACAGGAAAATATGTCATGACTTTCCCAAGAACCTGATAGATCTATCCTTGTAACAGGGCCACACTTCAAGAAACTGTGCAGGACTCTCTACAGACTGCCAAAAAACAAAATAGAAAACAGGGCTCATGCTCTCGTTTCCTGTTCTTCTCTCCCAGAGAGAGCTGAATAAGGTTTCTGCATTAGAGATGGAAACGAGCTCAAGCCACTGTCCCTGTGGCCAGCCAAGAACATAAGTGCATGACTGACATCCGTGATCCTCACTCTCAGATCACATAGATCTCAGAATCTAGGACACTTTGCAATCAGAAGTGCCCTCACAGAGTTCCTACAGTGATGAACGGAGGGGTCTTAAGTGCCTCTTGAGCTATAGATCTTTAAAGGTGGCAGAATGTTTCCCACAGCAAGTGGAATTAGCGTCCACTGAGAGTTCAAGGCCAGGGCAGGGCCTGTCAGTCAAGATGGAGGGGAAGGCAGATATTTCAAGCGATAATGACTGCTTGAGGAAATCAAGTGCCCACAAAGGGACAATATCAAGAGAGCCAGACACTCTCATCCAGCAAGGCTCACTTAGGCAAGGAGCTAGGAGCGAGGGAGCAGGGCTCAGCATTGGGTTAGCCCGTAGCTACATGACAGCAGGAGGAACAAGGCAGAAGCCAGGCAAAGGGAGAAGAACCAGAATGAATAAACTTCTCTTGGGCATCACCTAGAATATCAGAGCTGGCTGAAGGGCCACAGATGTGCCAGCTGCTTCCAGCCCACGGCTGGCTTTTGTCTCCATCATGACTTCACCTGCAGCATTGGCAGCAGCTGGAGAAAACAGACACTGCAGGAAACAGAAAGAACCACAACACAGGTAGGGAGAAGCTCCTAAAAGGAGAGCTGTCTGAGGAGTGGGAAGTCCTCCCAGGGTAGCATGCAGCCCAGAGAGAGGTGATGGGAAAAGACCTGGGTCTCTACAAATGAGCTGTGGAAAGGGAGGCCTTGCTACTGCCAAGTGTGGAGACAGGAGGGGCACTGGAAGGCACAGTGAGGAAAGGGCAGAAAGAGACGACCATGGCAATGTCAACCACACATCTATAAGTCTATCAGGATACAAAGAAGAGAAAGTGTGGAAGCCACAGGGCAGTGGGGTCAAGTTCAGATTAATATTAGGGAGAACCTCAAGGTTCTCCAGCCAAAATGATAATCTTACTGGGTTTCTTGTAAGTCTGCTATCCTACCCAAATGTAGGGTGGGATAGGACGTCTCAGAAAATGACCTTAGGGTTAATTTTTTTTTTTAAGAATTACTTTTATTTAATTTTATTTATTATTATTATTTTAGTTTAACCAGACAAAGAGGGAAAATGAGAAAGTAAGCCACCAGGTCTGGGACCTGAACTGTGGTCAGCCACGTGGGAGTCTAGCACCTTAGCCACCATGCCTCCTGCTGGTCCAGGTTTAATTATTAATAATAATTAATGGGGGCACCAGCAGGTGGCATGGTGGTTAAGGCACTGGACACTACCACATGGCTGACCACATTCAAATCCCGGACCTGGTGGCTTGCTTTCTCACTTTAGCTCTCTCTCTCTCTCTCTCTCATTCTCTGGTCAAATTAAAATAAAATTAATGAATAAATAAAATTAAATAAAATAATTCTTTTTTAAAATAATAATAATTAATAGAGTCAGGGATGTCACTGCAGTAATACAACTGGACTAGGAGGAGAGGGACCTGGGTTCGTAGCCTGGGGCCTCCCTGTATACACTGTGTATACACACCCATGATGTGGGCTGACTGAAGTTGGATGTAGACAGTGGTATTAAAACTCTGTTGGGGGGCTGGCAAGTGGCTTGGTGGTTAAAGGTGCTGGACTCCCACATGGCCGACAACGGTTCAAGTCTCGGACCTGGTGGCTTGCTTTCTCACTTCCTCTCTCTCTCTTTGCCTCTCTCTGATCAAACTGGAAAATAATAATAATAATAATAATAATAAATAAAGTTAAATAAAGTAATTCTAAAAAAAAAAAAAACTCTGTTGGGAGTGACTCACTTTCTCTGTCTCTCATAAAGAAAAACACTTTTTAAAATAAAATAATAATGATGATGGTAATAACAATATTTAAATAATGTTTTAAATTTGTAATTGCCTAAAAGTATTCTATGAAGAGGAAAATTAATACTGGGAATTTAAAACACAGATAGACCTAGAGCCTACCCAGATGTCCCATTTAGTTCATTTAGCAAATGTTTCTTGTTGAAATATTTGCCAGAAACTATTCTAGGCACCTGGAAGACAGCAGTGCACAAAACTCAACAAACACAGGTTTCCCCTTGGAGTTTACATTCCAGTGGGCTCCAGGAGGGAACAGCTGTCACACACCCAGTTAGGCTGATGAAAGGATTCTTTGCAAAGGTGTGGTTGAGAGGAACTGTGAAAAGAGGTACAGTGGAGACCCGGGGCCAGAAGGGAGAAGGGAAGGGAAGCATACAAGCTCCCAGGGGACACTCAGAGGAGTAGCAACCTTCAGCTAAGGGGTCCCAGTCTGCCTGCAGGGACCTCACAGGAAGGGAACCAGCCAGAGAAACAAGCCCCTAACCCGCTCTGCTTGTCCCCATGTGGGAACCAAACAAGCAAGCCTGCGGGTGAGCTCATACAGGGCAGCCTCCTGTGACTGAGCATAAGGGAGAGAGGGGAAAGGACCCAGAAGGGCAAAAAGAAGTCACCCAGCAGAGGGTTCTATCAATCCATCTCTGTACCCTGCAAATTTATGTATGTATGTATTTTTTTTTTAGGTTTTTGTCAAAGGCTGCTTTCACTTGCCAGAGAAACAGAAACAGAAAGTGAGAGGGAAAATGCAACCAACCTCCCTTCAGGGAGGTTGGCTATGCTGCAATCCCTTCTCCATTCTCCTCTGGAGATTTTGGGCCCATACACATGTGCCCAGAGTGATTTTCAAGCCACCAGGTCTGGGTTGCTATGTGGAAATCCAGAGCCTTATCCACCATGCCAACTGCTGGCCCAGCCCCAGTTCCCACAAATTTAGTAGGCAGGGGAGGAGGAAGGAGGCTGGCTGTGAGTAGCAGGGAGGTAGGATTGGGATGGGGCCTCCTCACAAACTAGTTCTTTCTTTCATTTTTCTTCTAGTGTATATACACTGGGGGGGGGGGGGGGGTGGGGTTTGGAGGAGAGAAAGTGAGAAATTACCCCCAAGTGGGTAATGGCCATGCCACAACGCCTTCTCTCTGGATTTTGGTCACATATGCATGCGTCTGGCCTGTTTTTGAACCCACAGACTGGAGCTTGAGCCACAAAGTCAGCCATGTGAAGTTCATCTGCCTTAACTACCATACCATCTAGCTGGCCCCAAACTACTCTTTTCTTTCCCTCATGCAAAGAAATGTCCTTACCCTCATTGAGTGCTCTCCTGATTCGTTCTCACAGGAAGAATACTGGGCTGAAAGCCCCAGCCTCTGAATTTGAGTCAGTTTTCAACTACTAGCTGTATTCCTTTGCTGGTGTCAATGTAACAAACTCATTAGAATGGGTGGCTTAAAACAGCAGGAATTGGTCTCACAGTTCTGGAGGTCAGATGTCCGAAATCAAGGTGTCAGCAGGGCCAAGCTCCCTCCAAGGACTCTAGGGGAGGATCCTTCTCTGCCTTTTCCAGTGTCCAGTGGATCTTGGTGTGCCCTGGCTAGCAACGGCATTACTCGTCTCCATTGTCACATGGCCTTCTTCCTGTATCTTTGTGTCCCTTATGAGGACATCAGTCATTAGATTTAGAGCCCACCCCAAATATGAGATAATCTTATCTCGAGATCCATCATTTCGTAACATCTGCAAAGATCCTGTTTCCAAATAATGTCATATTCACAGCTACTGGGAATCGGGCCTTGGACAGATCCCTATTTTTTTTTTCTTTTTTTTTGCCATAGGGCATGTGTGCTCATCAAAGAGAGCTAGAGAGAGACAGACAGACAGAGAGAAAGTAAGAAATCATTGCCAAAAGGGGTGGCCACACTACCGTTATTTCTCCTCCATTCTCCACTGGCAATTTTGGGCAGGGGTGCATATGTACCTGGTGTGATTTTCTTTCTTGCTTTTTTTTTTAAACAGATGATAATCAATTTATTAAAATAGTTGACTTAGTCATCCACAATGGTGACTTCAACTTCAACTCTTGGCTCAGTACTGATGGAAGTAATCTGTTTAACAATCTCAGAAGGACTGTGCAAGTCAATGAGTCACTTGTGGATTCTCATCTGGAAACGATCCCAAGTCTTAGAACCTTCACCACAAGGTGTTTTCTTGTAGTGATTCTCAAAGCCTCAGTAGGCATCTGAACTGGTCCTTTCATCTTGAGATTCGTTTCCTTTGCACCTCTGATTAAGTCAGCACACACTTTCTCTAGGGCCTTACTTTGTTGCTGGTTAAAGTCATCCTAATTCAGTGAACGGCCACCTCTGGCTCCACGGGTGTTTTTCCAGTGTCTTTAAAAGCCATGGCTACGGGGCGTGGCTTCCTTACCGACTTGTACCTCAGGGAGAGCAAAGAGCGGTGAGTCAGGAGCAGAGCGGGCAACGGAGCTCCGTGCCTCCTGCATCTGCTTCCTCCGCCCCTGGCATGGTTTTCAAGCCGCCAGATCCAGGACTCAAACCACAATTGCCCATGTGGGAATCCAGTACCCTCTCTACCACACCACCTGCTGGTCTCTTGGACATATCTTTTTAGAGAGCACAATTCAATCTACTACACTGGCCCTAGATAATTGCTTCATCCTTCTAAACTTCAATTTTCTCACCTGTGAAATGTGAAACCCAACTTGAAGGGTTTCTGCGAAGATCAGGGTCATGTGCTACAACAATGATGAACCTTGAGAACATTATGCCAGGTGAGAGAAGCCAGTCACGAAAATGCAAATACTGTGTAACTCCCACCTCTATGAGGTATCTGGAGTAGTTAAATGTAGAGAGCCAGGAAGTAGAACAGTGGTTATTAGGGGGTGGAGAAGAACGGGAACGAGAGTTGTTCAATGGGGGCAGCATTTCAGTTTTGCAAGATGCAAAATCCTGGAGATAGGTGCACAATGATGGGACTAGACTTAACACCACTGAACTATACGTTGAAAAATGGTTATGATGGAAAGTCTCATCTTCTATTTTTTTTAACCACAGTTTAAAAATAATGCAGGAAGAATAACAACGAAAGATTGGGTGATGGAACGGAAAGTGCTTTGTAAACTGTAGCACACTCTACACATGCAAGGTTTTATGACCACATAGCCACAGTCACAGGACAGGGCCTAGCCATTGCAGATGCTAGTGAATATCCACTGACTGCCTGAATGATCTTTATTATCCTTCTCACCACTCACAGTGCTTCGGCCATGGAACACTGTCCTGGAGAACAGAGAGAACGCATAAGGGCCGCCATGACTCCCAGGTAGGACTCCTGACCACTCAAGCCTATGTCACCTAAAAGAAAACTCACTCATGGTGGCATAGCATGTTGGATGTCTGGCTGAGCCCTGTGATTCCTACAAGGAAACCCTTTGGACCTCCCTCCTTTACCTCTTCTGTAGGGGTAAGGAGAGATAAATAGGAGAAGATTTTTTTTTTCTAACCAACTGAGTTTTATTTGTTGTATAAACCAAACCACCTAACATCTTTCAGGTGAAAGAATACTAAATTTGAATAAAGATATTACAAAATGAATAAGAGCCTAATAAAAATTAGCTTTGGGAAGGGAACATAATTCTACTCAATTAAGGCAAACACTTTTATAGACCACAGATTATTTTTAATACCCATCATGCCATGAATTCATAGGGAACAGGTTCCAGAAGCTCAGGCTTCTTTTCATTAGTTCTCACAAAGTGTGCTTCACTGGGTGGAGCAGGCTGGCGCTTTAGTTGAACCCAGGTACCTTTCTCTTTGGCTTCCTTCTTTTCCTGGTCATTTTCCTTCATATGTTTTAGAAAGCTGTCTCTGCTCTTAGAATGCTTAATATGCTCAATACGCACATTAACTCTCTTGGCAAGAATCTTGCCCTTATCTTGTTTGTTCACAACAATGCCAACAGCATGCTGGGTAACACTGTAGACTCTTGCAGTTTTGCCATGGTAACATTTGTGGGGCATTCCTTTTTGAACAGTACCCATTCCCTTGGGGTCTGCAATATCACCTTTCTTGTAAATTCGCATATATGTTGCCAAAGGAAGTACTCCCTGTTTTCCAAAAGGCCTAGAGAACATATACCGGGTGCCTCTCCTCTTTCCCTTGGTGTTCGTCATTTTGGTTAATCACTGGAAGATGGTGGTTCCAGCCAAAACGCAATAAGAGAAGATTGTGAGACCCCCCCTCCAAGAAATAAAGGCAGGTGCTGAACAGAGGGGGTTGCTCCTGGGTGGCCAGAGTGCCCCCTGACCCATGTCTGGAGAGATATATCCTGGGAGGTCTCTGAGCATCAACTAGGATGCGGAGACACCGTCCTGTCCTCATCCAGCACCCAGCACCCCTCCAGCAGCATGGCTAGCACAGGGCAGCATGCCCTACCCAGGGAAGGCCACATGCGAGCTCGCACCCCCGGCTCTCCAGTCGGGGTCTAACACTTTGACATCACTTTAAGGACACACGGGTGGCAGTTGTGCTTGGGTGTGTTTACACAAAGCCATCTCTAGTATCAAATCACTATAAACATCAACGCATGTTTTCTTTCATCGCAAAAATGTTCCTTAAAAAACACAAAATCCTTGAGCAGTGCATAGCAGGGCTCACCTATAGTTGCAGCTGAGAGGCTGAAGGAACGGATTATGATGGGGTGGGGTGACTGGCCCTATCACTTAGTGGCTAAGGGATCCTGGATTCCACATGACCAACTGTAGCTTGAGTCCCACCCAGAAGTTTAAAAAACAGCAGGTTGCATGGACCAGCAGATGGCATAGTGGGTAAGGCGCTAGATCCCACAACTGTGCGGTTCCAGTACCATTGGGTACGTGTGTGTGTGTGTGTGTGTGTGTGTGTACCCAAAGTCCTGACAGGATGGAAAAGTGAAAGAGAAGGGATTGCGATGTGACCATGCCCCATGGGGGCGTGGAGGAGTGGAGGGGGTGCTTTCTTCTTCTCTCCATCTCTCTGATAAGCACACATACCTCTGGTAATCAATCAATCAATCAATCAAAACAGGAAATAAATTTTAAATATTGAAATCCTTGTTATAACAAGGAATTTGTTTATTTTGGGAAATATCTGTTATTCCGGGCATCCCCAGGTACCCACTACTCTGGCTTTTCCTCTGTGCTGTACCCTGGAGAAGTCTCCTACATTGAAGGGGTCTATGTAGCTGTGTTTCCAGAGTGTGAGGTACAAGGCAGATACCTACCACTCTTGTATGAAATCACAAGGAGCAGAAAGAGGATTTGCATAAAGCCTAAGCCAGGAGTGGATTTGTTTGAACTCTGCCCTCCGAGTGGGCACAAAACACAACTGAAAGGAACCCAGGCCACTGTAGCAATGCAGATAAAGACAACCCGGGCATTCACACACACCAGCGCCCACACCTGTGCTGCTGAGAGCCTCTGGTTTCAGCCCCGCCTAAGGGAAAGAGAGTCCAGATAATCAGGGTGTCAGCTGAGTAAGGCTGGGCTCCCCGAGTCTGTCCTTCATTTTTTGGACTTCCCTCACCCTCTTTAGGAACTCTGATGAAAGTCAAAGAACATACTTTACTTCTCTTCTTGGGTGTGGTGGAGAAAGAAGGTACGGATGGCTTTGAAAGACTTTCGGGTATTGGTTGGAAAAGGAAATCCCTGTTGGCTTTTGAGGGGCACAGTGCAGTAGGGAAGATTTACAATAGTGGCTTTATGTCCCAGTGTCTGACAGGGAGGTACAGATCTCTTCCTCTGACTCGATGGCCTGGGAAGCCTGGGCATCTTCTCAGGAACCCCATGCAGAGGGGCTGGTCAGGCCAGCCCGAACCGAACACTGGGCTCCTGTCCCTGAGCAGGAAATGTCAGCCGAAGGACAAAAGCCAAGAGAATCCTGGTCCCCCTTCCTGGTCCCCCTGAAAATTCGCTTTAAAGTTCACCCAAAACCACAGGGGTGATTGCTCTGTACCACAGACATCCTAGACTAAGACGCACCTCTAGGATGGGTGGAGTGCAGGCCACTCTTGGCCCTGAATAAAGAGCTATCCTTTCACAGCGGAGCTAGCACGGTGGGAGGTGAGAGGGCTGAGGTCCAGCTGGCCTGGTGAATGACAGGGACTGTCTGGGCTGCAGCCCCACCCAGCAAGCAGTCTGAGGGCATCCAACTGGAACAGAGGGGTCGCCTTTGTTTCAGGCCTCCCCATAGAGCCCCATTCCCTCCCCTTGTCAGAACAGGCAGACCAAGGCTGAGCAGCATGAGCCAAAAGGGAAAGACCGCTCAGGACGTAGCCCAACCAGACTCAGCAGAAATGCACTCTCTCCATCTGACACAGAGAGGAATCGAGTATGCCTGTCCCATCTCAGAGAGAGCGCGCGAGGACAGGAAAAGGGCAGGAAAGGAGGGACAGAAAAGGGAAACCATGCTGAGAATAACTTTTTTTCTCTCCAACCTCTAGAAAGGAAGTGGTGAGAACCAACCAATGAGGACTGGTGAGAAAAGTAATGATAATGGAGGTCACTGGCCTAAGACGGGAAGAGAAGGACCGGCCGAAAGCAAGAGGGGACGTCAGGTGCAGAGGGCACATCTGCAGGTCCCAGCAGAGTGGGTGGAAGGCCAGGGGAGTCTGTGAGAGAGGACAGTGCCAATACTTGAGTCTGGCTCCAAACTGAGCTGACCTGGGAGTCCAGTAGGGGGTAAAACAGGAGGCAGCAGCCAGCCCAAACCAGGACACATGACGTGCTTCCCTAGGGTCTCTTGGGCATCTCTGAACTCTCCAAGCATGTCAGCACCTCCCTCAACCCCTCCTGGCTGCTGCTTACCTGGTCAGACAGACACCACAGGAAGGGAGTGGTGCTGATGGCAGGGAGAGGGCCAGGCGATCACTGAGGAGCCCATGCTGGGCCCTGGAACCGGCCTCCCAGGAAAATCGTCTCACTGTGTAGGGAGGCCCACCCTGCGGCTGCCACCTCTGCAGTGTAAAGTTAAACCGTGTCTCCTTTGCAGACACTGTGAAATTACTGAGATGGAGTTCACTGAGAACTGTATTTCTAGGTATCTTAGTCTAAACTGTGTGGACCCTTCAGAGGAGGCCTTGGAGGCTCAAAGTCTACCAGAGAAATGCTCCTTGAAAGAAGCAGGTGGCATGGTGGTTCAGACACTGGATTCCCACATGGCTGACCACAGTTCAAGTCCTGAACCTGGTGGCTTGCTTTCTCACTTTTTCCCTCTTTCTCTGTCTTTTTCTGGTGGGTACACTTTTATAGCAAAATTAAAATAATAGTAATAAATAAATAATTTTTTGAGAAGTTTTTGCTATAGGGCGCGTACACTTGCCAGACAGACAGAGAGAGACAGAAAGACAGAAAGTGAGAAATCACCCCCCCAGGGGAGATGGCCATGCCGCAATCCCTTCTCCTCCATTCTCCTCTCTGGATCTTGGGCACGCACACACATGCGTGAGTTTTAAGCCACCGGGTCTGGGACTCGAACCGCAGTCAACTACATGGGAGTACAGTGACTCCATTACGCTAGCCATTACGCTAACTGCTGGTCCAATAATTTTTTTTTTTTTAAAAGAAATGCCTCTTTTCTCTGCCTGACTTAGAAGACACTTTCAAGGAACTGATGATGCTCACTCTTTTGGTGATTAAAGGGAGAGGAGAGCAGCTTTTGGTTGTGTTGTGTTTGTGAGTCATTTGTTCTCACTAGGGGAATGGGCTTCACCTCCTCCTACGAGGCGGCTATGAAAGCCACCATCTGGCTGTCCCTGCAGACGCCTGAGTGACTTAGAATGGGCCAGGTTGGACCCTTGAGTCCTGGTGGAGGCCACTGGACAGGACTAGGGGCATGAGTAAGGTGGGCATTCTCTCACCCAGAAGAGGGCCATCTGGGGTTTGGACATAAGGATGAGGAGGGAGGCCAGAAAAGTACTTCCTCCCCAAGCTGGCCCCATGGCCTGGTGGTTAATGGAGCTGAATCCCTCATGGCTGACCACAGTTCAAACCCCAGTCCCAATGGCACACACAGGCCTGGTATGTGTGTGTAGATGTGCCCAGATCCTGACAGGAAGGAGAAATGAAAGAGGAGGGACTGTGGTGTGACCATGTCCCACTGGGGAGTGTTTTCTCCCTCTCCCTGTCGCTCTGTCTCTATCTCTCAATGGCACGTGCACCTACTCTTTAGCAAATCTTTTTTTTTAATGAAGAAAGAAAACGCTTTCTTCCTCTGGCTCCTGCAAGGTTAGGATGTGGGCCTGGGCTACCAGGTTGTATGGTTCCAGGGTAAGATGATTCCTGTCTCACAGAACCCCACCAGGCACAGGGTCATGCCATCTAGGCTTGTGGACCGAGAGTGAGTTCTCCTATCTGGCACCAGCTCTGTGCCTGACATTATTTTGCTTATCATCCTCTTTTTAAAATAAAGTTCTTGCCAAAAGTTACCACATGCCCTGAGTTGTCATTTTGGCAGATGGTGTAAGAAAGAGGTATGCCCACATTTGGGTGAAAGCCCTGGAATTCCTTATTTCAGAAATTGCAGAGAGGCATTCCCACAGGAAGGGGACAGCCATGGCCAGTGTGACCAAGGCACACCTTAGGGTCCTGGCAGGAAGCCTGGTGAAAGGGTAAGCAACAGCCAGGAGGGGTTGTGGGCTGGGTGGGCATCCTAGGCGAGTCCTAGAGACGCCCAGCAGGAGACCCTAGGAAACCACGTCTTACAGTGAAGTGTGATAAAAACACAGCCGTGTCACAGTCTAGGTATGAACCCATATGCAACCTCCTCCGTGATGATATTGGGGCTACCCCCACAGTCAGAAAAGATCATTCACTTCAGAAGAAGCAGGACAGGGAAGAGCAATACATGCAAATGCAATGAAAACAAAACAAACTTGTTATGGTCTAACAGAAGTTCAAAAACACTCCCACTTTATATGAGGATCACTGTCAAATAAATTTACAACTCTAGAACCTTGTAAAGTGGAGAAGGGTCTGTACTGTAAGTAACTCGGAGCATAACTGGGCCCTCTTACCAGTTAGCACTTTCTTCTTTTTTTTCTTTTTCTTTCTTTTTTGGAGAGGTTTTTGTTATAGGGCGCATGCGCTGGCCAGAAAGACAGAGAGACACAGAGAGACAGAAAGCGAGAAATCACCCCCCCCCCCCCCCCCCCCCCAGGGAGGATAGCCATGCCGCAATCCCTTCTCCTCCGTTCTCCTCTCGGGATCTTGGGCACGCATGCACACACGCCCGGCGTGAGTTTAAGCCACTGGGTCCGGGACGCGAACCGCGGTCGACTACGTGGGAGGTCAACGACATAGCCATTACGCTAACTGCTGGTCCCAGTTAGCACTTTTGAGGAAGTCAGTCTGGGTAAGACCATGTAAAGACAAGGAAGTGAGGGGATACGCGTAGTAGCAGCCACAGGGCTGAGCTGCTGCCAGCCTGTGAGGGAGTCAGCTCTTGGGCAAGTCCAGCAGGGCTCTGTTTTCTTCAGGTGTGTGTCCCTGTTTGCTTCTGCGGTGTGAGTTTCTGGTCACGACCCCAAGTAGGCAGATGTACGCATGCTGTATTTTTCTATGACATCATTTCTGTCTTGATAGTAAAACGTAATCGCATCACGTCTAGTCTTTTTTTTTTTCTCTCATCTAGTCTTTTTTTTTTTGCTCTCCAGAAAGAGACAAGGAAACTGAGAAGGAGAGGGAAAACATGTCTACCCGTGACGTGTGATCATGCCACAATCCCTTGTCCTCCACTCAGTATTTGGGGCACGCACACACACATATCCGACGTTTTTCAAGCCGTCAGGTCTGAGACTCAAACCAGGCAGTCAGCCATGGGGGATTCAGCTTCCTTAGTCACCATGCCACAGGCTGGCCCTTTCCTTCTTTTTATGGCTAAATACTATTTCATTTAAGTATTTATCACATTTTTAATCCATTTATCTTTGGATGGACACCTGCCTCACTGCCACCTTCTTGCTATTGTAAACAACATTGCTATGGGACCAGCAGTTAGCGTAATGGCTATGTCGCTGTACTCCCATGTAGTCGACCGTGGTTCGAGTCCAGGACCTGGTGGCTTAAACTCACACCGGGTGCGTGTGTGTGCGTGCCCAAGATCCTGAGAGGAGAATGGAGGAGAAGGGATTGCAGCATGGCCATCCCCCCTGGGGGGGGGGGGTGATTTCTCGCTTTCTGTCTCTCTGTCTCTCTCTGGTTGTCTGGCGAGTGCACGTGCCCTATAGCAAAAACCTCTCAAAAAAAACAAAAAACAAAAAACGTTGCTATGAACAAGGGTCGTTGCTATGAACAAGGGTGATCAAGTATCTCTTTGAGTCCCTACTTTTAATTCTTTTGGGTACATAGCCAGAAATAGAATTGCTGGATCATAAGGCAATTCCATGTTTAGTTGTTTTATTTTTTTAAGTATTTTCTCTTGTTTTAGATTATTTATTTTATTTTATTTTATTTATTCATTTATTTTAATTTGACCAGAGAGAGACATAGAGAGAGAGAGAGAAAGACAGAGAGGGTAAGTGAGAAAGCAAGCCGCCAGGTCTGGGACTTGAACCATGGTTGGCCATGTGGGAGTGTCCAGCACCTTAACCACTACACCACATACTGGTCCCCATGTTTAGTTTTTGGAGGAAAGACCACACTGTTTTCCACAGCAGCTGCCCCATTTTGTATTCCCATCAATAGTATTCAAGGGTTCCAATCTCTCCCCATCCTTGCCAACACTTGTTATTTTTTGTTTTTGTTTCATATTGTTTTGTTTTGATGCTCACCATCCTCATGGATGTGAGGTAGTTCCTCATTGTGCTTCTATCTTGAAGTTTTTTTTTAAGTTATTTTTTTTTTTTGGTCTCCTAAAGACTCTGCCAGAGAAAAAGTCCTTTTTAGAAATCCACATATTGTATTTTCTGCAGCTTACATGTTATCATTTTTCTTTTTTATGGGAAGCACACCTTTCACATCACTGATTCTCCCCAATTCTGTTGTTTTTTAGTCAGAGATATTTTTTCCCCTTTTTAAATTTTGCCAGAAGGCTGTGTGTGCTCACCAAAGAGAGACAGAGAAAGAGAGAGACAGAAAAAGAGAGAGGGAAAATGAGAAGGTACCCTTCATGAGGAATGGTCAAGCTGCAATCCCTTCTCCCTCATTTCCTCTTTGGGGATTATGGGCATGCACGCACATATACCTGGCATGTTTCTGAAGCCACCACATACAGGACTTGAACCATGCAGTCAGCCCTACCCAGCACACCACAGGATAGCCCTATTTGCCAGGGCTTCTTGATGCTGAGCAACAACAGAATAGAAGGGATAAGATGATCTCTTCAGCTCTTGGGCAGCCAGCTAGGGCCTGAGGTGCACTGTCAGCTGAGTTGGCATCACTTAGTGTGGTCCAAAAATGCAGCTAACCTATCTTATCTGGGGGGTGGGGAAGGGAGGACTGTCTTAAGAGCCTGAGTGATGCCTAAAACCACAGGTGGTACAAAACTCTATAAAATCCTGTATGTGTATACCTATGACAAAGTTTAATTAATAAATTAGGAACATTAAGAGGTTAATAATAACTAATAATAAAATAGAACAATTATAACAATATACTGTACTAAAAGTGATCCAAGTATGGTCTCTCTCTCTCTCTTTCAGGTTATATATATATATATTTTTTTTTTTGAGAGGTTTTTCGCTATAGGGCGCGTGCGCTCGCCAGACAGAGAGAGACAGACATAGAGACAGAAAGCGAGAAATCACCCCCCAGGGGGGATGGTCACGCCGCAATCCCTTCTCCTCCATTCTCCTCTTGGGATCTTGGGCACGCACGCACACGCGCCCAGCGTGAGTTTTAAGCCACGGGGTCCAAGACGGGAACCGCAGTCGACTACGTGGGAGTCCAGCGACATAGCCATTACGCTAACTGCTGGTTCCCAAGTTATATTATTATTTTTTACTCACTTCTTGAGCTCACTCACTTATTATACTCACCGTTTTTGTCATGATGTGACCAGAGGTCACCAACCATGGAAAGCAAAGCCATGGATAAGGGAGGGCAGTATTTAGTTTGATCACCTTCTGTGTGTGCCACAAAATGGAAAAGGTTGGGATTTCAGCCTTATAGTATGAACTTTCTCTCTCGAGTTCTTTGGGCTTTGCCTCTGAGCAAGCAATGATTGACTTTTTAAAAATATGTTTATTTAATTTTATTTATTTACTATTATTATTATTATTATTATTATTATCTAATTTGACCAGAGAAAGACAGAGAGAGAGAGAGAGGAAAAGTGAGAAAGCAAGTCACCAGGTCTGGGATTCGAACCATGGTTAGCCATGTGGGAATCTAGCACCTTAACCACCGTGCCACCTGCCGGCCCCTCAGTGATTGACTTTTGGAACTCTAAAATCCTTTCGCTTTCAAAAAAACTCAACTCGTACGAATGAAATGGGCCTAGGTTCTTAATTTTGAAACTCAAGCAAATGTTTTGCTCTCACTGGGCTATTCTGTGATGTCTCTCTGCTAAGCATATGAATTTCCCCAAAGCAACTGTCTTAGTCTGTTATTGTGTTGCTAACAGAAACACCTACAACTGGGAGAATTTAAGAAAATACAGGCTTATTTGACTCATGATTTTGGTGGCTGGAAAGTTCAGAGGTGTAGGACGTGCTTCAGGCTGGCCTGTGTCACAATATGGCTTACAGAAGCAGAGAGGCTGGTAGGAGCAGACAGAGAAAGAGTTGCCCGTAGCACTCTCTCTCTTAGACCAATCTGTTCTTGCAACAGCTAACCCCTTCTCAGGAGAGCTAGTACTCATTCAGTTTCTCAGAAAACAGCACTAATTCATTCATGAAGGTGGTATCTAATTGGTTCCCATTACTATGATCCAATCAACTAAAACCAACACATGAATCTTTGGGGAGAACCAACCATGATCTAAACCATAATAGCAACAAAGGGCAGGAGACTAGGTAAAGCAGGGGTTGGTGACAAAGGTGATCCTCCATAAGTACCTCCTCATTTTCTCAAGCCATACAAGAAGGGTGTCCTTGCCACCCCAGGTGCCTCCAAGGTGTGTCTTTTAACTTGAGACTCTGCCTTTCCCAGCTCAGGAGCCACTTCCTTGGGCACAGCAACCAAGGAGTGATGGACTGTGTTCTAGTCTATTCTATGGTTAGTAGCAGAAATCCCTGGGTATGGGTGGTTTAGGGAATAGAGGTTTATTTAGATTATGGTTCTGGAAGCTGAGACGTCAAGAGCCTGGGGCTGGCACCTGGCAAGGGGCTTCTTACTACATCAGAACATGGCAGGGGGCAGATGTATGTGTCTTGTGTCTGTCTGTTTCCCTCTGCTTATAAACCTACCAGGAGTTGGGGTGGGGACAGACGCTGGCATGATGGCAAAATGCAACAGTCTGCAAGGTTGACTCACATGAGAAGGTTCTCTGCTCAGTCTGAAGATGTCCCGGAATACTCTAGGTACATATGTGCCCATGATTAGGGGCTGGCTGAAGCTGGGGTGAATCGTGGCATTGGGACTAAGTGCTATCTCTCACATCCATAGAAGAAATAATAAATAAATAAACTTAAAAATAATAAAATAAAACTGGGACCAGCAGTTGGCATACTGGCTGTGTCACTGTACTCCCATGTAGTCAACCACGGTTCGAGTCCCGAGCCAGGTGGCTTAAATTCACGCCGGGCATATGTGCATTCGTGCCCAAGATCCCAAGAGGAGAATGGCGGAGAAGGGATTGTGGCATGGCCATCCCCCCCGGGGGGGTGATTTCTCTCTTTCTGTCTCTTTGTCTCTCACTGTCTTTTTGGAGAGCATATGCGCCCTATAGCAAAAACCTCTTAAAAAAAAAAAAAAAAAAAAAAAACTACCATGAATCAATTACGGGGGCCTAATTACTTCCCCAAGACTCCACCTCTTAATCCTATAGTCAGATTAAGTTTCCTCTTAATATCATCATAACTGAATTCCAACACATGAGAACTTTGTGAGGACACATTCGAACCACAGCAGACTGGTTTCTCAGAAGAAGAAAATAATGAGCCAGCTCATGGCCTGGTGGTGTTAAAGCAGCTGGATCCCATATGACCCATATATGGTTCGAATCCCAGATCCAGCAGCTTGAGAAACACGCCAGGCATACATGTGTATGTGCCTAAAATCTTAAGGCAGAAATGGAGTAGAAGGGATTGTGGTATGACCATGCCCCATGGGGGTGGGGGGAAGTGCTTTCTCCTCTGTTTCTCACCAGTAAGCATACATGCCCTCTGGCAAATTAAAGAAGAAGAAAAGAAGAGGAGGAGGAGGAGGAGGAGGAGAAGAAGAAGAAAATCAAAGAGAGAGAAACTCTCCAGGTGCCAAGAAGAGATCAAAAAAGAGAAGGGAGTCTCTCTGCGGCAGAGTAGCATCGAGCATGACGGGAACTGCTGTAGCAAGCTCTTGTCCTGATTCACTCTCTCTGACAGACACTAAGTGCCATGTGAGGTCAGTGGCTCATCCTTTCTGAGCCTGTTTCCTCTTCTGCAGAGCAGGCACTAATCACTCCGCAGCATGTGTTGTGGAAATGGATGAATAATCAAGGCCTCCCGCAGAGGAGGAATGCCCTAAAATCCCATATCAGGAATGGTGACGCTGTTTGTCACTGAGAAGTGGGAGAGATGCTTTCAAAGACCAAATTTCAGTGTTGGCTGTGTACATGTGCTTAAAGTGTCTCCTTTTGGGATGAGAGGCAGGCTGAGCATAGTAAATTTCTGTCATTCATAAAAAGCCTCACTCCTCCTCATGCAAAGTTCCTTGGATGTCTGTTAGGAAGAAATTGAGCCTCTTCTCTCTCTCTTATTTTTTCTTTTTCTTGTTTTTAAAGATTTTTGCTATAGGATGTATGCATTCTCCAGAGACAGAGAGAGAGGGAAAGTGAGGAATCACCCCCATAAGAGAGATGACCATGCTATAATCCCTTCTCCTACAGTCTCCTCTTGAGATTTTGGGCATGCATGCACATATGCTCAGTGTGACTTTCAAGCTGCCATGTCCAGGACTTGAACCACAGTCAGCTATGTGGGTTCTAGCACCTCAATCACTACACCACTTGCTAGCCCTGAAGACCTTCACTTTCTTCAGATTGATTCAGATTCCTAATATGTGTGTTTGGAAGGGTCTGGTTTAACAAGGTCTTCAAAACTGATTTGTTTTAAATCATTAGAACCCATTCTTCAAACCAAGTTTGGATAGAATCCAATATACAAAGGGTCTTCAAAAAGCTTGTGGAAAATGCATGTTCTGAAAAATACTATGCATGGCTCTCAAAGTTCTTGCACCAAAATAAACTTGCACTTTACACATTTTTTTTCTTTTTACAAACGTTTTGGAGCCCTCTTGTACAAAACAGGTAAGAACGTTAGGCTAATTGGCCTCTCACCCTTTTGCAACTCACAGTCCTAAATCTTCTCCTCAGACTCCGTAGGGCTTCCCATCCCACTGTATGAAAACATCCTAATCAGTTTAACTCTCTGACTTGATAGGTAAATAGGCACATCTAGAGAGGTTAGATTAGTAACCTGTGTGTCTTAATTCTAGGCTCAGTTCATTTCCCTTTAAGTCATGCCAAGAATGGCAGGAGCCACTGATAATGGTGTGATCATAATGGTGAAGGGAAAGTACAGCAGACAGGCCGAAGACAGACAGAATGCAAAAGATGGATATGAGCAACATTTTTGAAAAAGAATAAAAATCAAGCATTTCTGACTGAAGGAAGCCAAAGGCCATTACTTTGTATATAAAAGACAGTGCAAACAAAAGAAATTTCAATGAATTAGGAGAGGTAAGATGATGGTAGGTTTTATTTTCAGTCCCTTGGGCAAGAAGGCCACATCTCACATGTTACAAAGGGCCTTAAATTACTGAGATCACCTAATACTGAATTAGGTGTTTTGTTCTTGGGGACCAGCAGTTAGCGTAATGGCTATGTCGCTGGACTCCCACGTAGTCAACTGCCGTTCGCGTCCCGGACCCGGTAGCTTAAAACTCAGGCCGGGCGCGTGTGCGTGCATGCCCAAGATCCAGAGAGGAGAATGGAGGAGAAGGGATTGTGGCGTGGCCATCCCCCCTGGGGGGTGATTTCTCACTTTCTGTCTCTCTGTCTCTCTCTGTCTGGCGAGCCCTATAGCAAAAACCTCTCAAAAAAATAAATAATAAAATAAAATAAAATAAATAAATAAAATGCTGTTTCTTAAATCAGTGACAATCTGACCTCAATATCATAAATCTCTAGGCCTGTCTCTGGAGATTTTGCTAATCAGTAAAATGCCTGGAATGGCTAATCAATACAGTAAAGTTATAGTGAGTCTGAGAGTTCCCTGTTCCTCCACTGCCCGTGTCAACTTGACTGGGATATAGGGTGCTCAGGTAAAACATTACTTCTGGGTGTGCCTGTGAGGGTGATTTTTGAAGACATTAGCATTTGCATCAGTGGACTCAGTAAAGTATTGGGTCGTTGGAAAAGTCCTGACATATTTTTTCATGTTTTTCTATGCAAAAATGCAGCATAGATGACAACCCAGTAGAAGACCCTCCCCCACGTGGCAAGGCATGACTCACTCTGTTGAGGACCTGAATAGAGCAAGAAGCAGAGGAAGGAAGAATGACCCCTTTTTCCTGCTTCACGGCTTGAGCTGGGGCATCTCACCTTGTCCCCTCCTGTCCCTGGACCTGGATTTACTCTATTAGCTCCCCTGGTTCCCGGGCCTTGAGTCAGACTGAGTTAAATCACCATCTTTTCTGGATTTCCACCTTGCACATGGCAGATTGTGGGATCTGCTCACATAATTCACGTGAGCCAATGCCTCATAGTCAATCTCCTTTTATGTATGTATACACACACGCATATATATATATATAAAACAGACATACAAACATGTTTATATGTACATATGCCTCCTATTTGCTCTGTTTCTCTGAAAAATCCTGAGTGATATAGCCACATTTCCTGCACTTGTCCTGAATGTATTTCGTTTTTATTTGTTTTTGTTTTGAGTGTTTTTACTGTTTTTGTTTTGAGAGACAGAAAGTGAGAAATCACCCCCTAGGGAGGATAGCCACACCACAGTCCCTTCTCCTCCATTCTCTTCTCAGAATTTTGGGCATGCAAGCATACATGCCCAGCATGAACTTCAAGCTGCCAGGTCCAAGATTCAAAACACGGTTAGCCACGTGGGAGTCCAGTGCCTTAATCACTTTGCCACCTGTTGGCGCCCTAAATATGGCTTTATATACCTGAAAATCTATTCATTCTATAAGGTTGTCCAGGCACATACTATATAAGGCATCCCATGGGTATTTTAATCTTTATGGAGCAAATACAACCATGTTCATAGATGATTTCTAAACCCTATTCAAGGTCACTCCCTTCTCTTAAAAACATCTGAAATGGGGCCAGCCGGTGGTGTAATAGTTAAAATGCTGGACTCCCACATGGCCGACCGCAGTTTGAGTCCTGAACCTGGCAGCTTGCTTTCTCACTTTCCCTTTCTCTCTTTATGGCCAAATTTTAAAACAATAATAACAAATAAAAATAAATAAATAAACAAAACTTCTGAAAGTGGGGACCAATAGGTAGCATCATGGTTAAGAAACTGGATTTCCACATGGCTGACTGTGGTTCAAATCCTGAACCTGCAAGCTTGAAAATCATGCCAGGTACATGTGTGTGTGTTCCCAAAATCCCCAAGAGAAGAATGGAGGAGAAGGAATTGTGGCGTGGTCATCCCATAAATTAAATAATTTATGGTAAAACTATATGATAAAATAGTGTGAGCTATTAAAGTCATTTGTAGAAAAATATTTAGTGTCGCGGAAGGGTTTATAATTTACTGAAGGGGGAAAAGCAGCTTATAGGGCCAGCTCCATGGCATAGCAGTAATGTGCTACTCAAGAGAGGCTGGGTCCCACATGGCAACTGTGGTTTGAATCCCCAGCCCAGTCATCTTGAAGCACACTGGGCATACACCACAAACGCCTACCTATAACTTGGTGGACTGGAGGAAAGGATTACAGCATGACCAGACCCTGTGGAAGGTACTTGTCTCTCTCTCTTACATGTGTTTATAAAGAAAATGAATAAAGAAAATAAAGGACCAGCTAGTGGCTTAGTGGTTAAGGCACCTGGATCCCACATGGCTGACAGTGCAGCTCTAGTCCCAAACCCGGTAACTTAAAAAACATGCTGGTGTGGGGCGGGGAGGCAGCAGGTGGCATGGTGGTTAGGGGTGCTGGACTCTCACATGGTCAACCATGGCTAAAGGTCCAGACCGGGTGGCTTGCTTTCTTGTTTTCCCTTTCTTTCTCTCTCTTGCTCTGTTCCCTCTCTGGTTAAATTAAAACAAATAAATTAAGTTAAATAAAATAATTCTTAAAAAAAATAATAACTCCAGGGGAAAAAGAAAACATGCTGGGTACATGTGCATACATGCCCAAAATCCTGAAAGGAGGGAAAATGGAGGAGAAGGGATTGCGGGGTGCCCATTCTCCATAGGAAGTGCTTTCTCACTTTCCCTCTTCTCTCTGGCAAGCGCACACACCCCTCTAGCAAAATTTATAAAAGAAAAGAGCATAAATGAAAAAGCAGGTTATGAAATATCTTACTATGTTATTCAAGATTTGTATTATGTTATAAAATAGATACATTTAGAAAATGTGTGTAACTTAGATATAAACTAGGACCTTGCTCATCTTCAAGATCTAGTTATACGTGGATCGATCCTTCCTCATCAATTCCATGGGCTGTGGAAGTTCAAAGCCTTTCCTGAGATTCATATGATACCCACGAGTGGGGATGAGGGAGAAGATATTTTTGTGGTTATGGCTGCACCATGCTGACCCAGATGTGAAAGTCAGCCTCATCATTCATGCATACGAATACGTGATCACGTACGGACACTCACAGGGACAGAGGGAGAGCGCGAGGGAGAGACCCGCATTAGTGCAGAGCATTTGCAGCTAGAGGGGTGGAGAAAGGGAAGGAGAAGCTTATACTTCCACCACTCATAAATCACGTTAAATTGTACCTTAGGCTTCTATTCACTACCTGCCTTTGAATTCTGCCATTTTCTTCAGTTTATTCAAGTCCCATTTATTCAACATGCGATTCAGTTTGTTCCAATAAATAAACATGTAAAAATTTAAATGTGAAAGCCTTATAACAGTACAGGAAAGCAAGGGGGTATCAGGAAAGCAAGGTCCACCCCAGGTATCAGTATATGTGGCTATTACTCCATAGCTGGATTCCTTACATTTAATGCTTTGCTCATTTAGACCAACAGAAATTTAGACCAACACAAAAATCAATTTAGCCCAGGGGACGGAGCTGTCACAGCCCATTTCTCATACAATGTCCCACCGTGAAGAACGGAAGGATAACATTCATAAATAGGAAAACAGGGACTGGACAGTGGCACAGTAGTAAAACACAACACTCTGTGATGCCAACTCCCATGGAAGGTTCTGGGTTTGTGTCCAAAGAATTCTCTGAATACGCCGGACACACATGCGCCCAAGACCCAGAGCTGGTTAAGGATGGCATGGATCTTGGCATCAGGAACCCACTGAGGGTGTGTGTGTGTGTGTGTGTGTGTATATATATATATATTTTTTTTTTTTTTAAGAGAGTTTTTTTTTCTATAAGGCGCTTGTGCTCATGAGACAGAGACAGAAAGCAAGGAATCACTTCCTCCCCCCCTCCAAGGGAGGAATGGCCACATGGCACTCCTTTCTCCTCCATTTTCCTCTTGGTATTTTGGGTGTGCACACACACGCACCCAGCATGAGTTTCAAACCGGCGGGTCCAGGACTTGAACCACGGCTGGCCCTATGGGAGTCCAGCAATGTAACCACTATGCCATCTGCTGGTCCCAATAATATATATATTTTCAAAAGAATAAAAAAAAAAATACAAATAAAACCCTGGTCCAAATGAACTAATGAAAGAGATTTGTCACCATTACAACCATTATTAAAAGAAGAAAATGGTGGTACTTTTTATTGTGTACGAGATTAGTGTATTCTAAACATCATATACATTTTAAGAAAACAAAAATCAGAGGTGGTGAAGGGAGAACTAAATTCCTATTGTCTGTTGTCAACTTGCATTTTGACATTTTTGTGTCTCAGTGGTCATTTTTCATGGAAGGGGGAAAAGCTCCAAAGCCAGTCCCCCACCCAGCTCCCAGCTCCCAGCCCCATCTGGAGGCCAGAGACATCCATGTTGAAGCCGCAGTTGTGATCACAGGGCTCTTGTTCAGAGGACTCAAGTGCTGTTTTGCCTTTTCTCTGAACAGCTGCCGTGTCTGGATTCGATTTACTAACTCTCCTGTTTCGCCTGTTTAGTCGTCCTCTGCATTTCTTTCCTGTCATCCACAGCTAGTCAATATGACCCCTGAGATAGGATTTGAAAGGGGTCCCATCGTCTTTAAAGCAGCTCAGAAACGACTGCATCTGAGCAGTCGAGACAGAGTTGCTTGGTTAGGCCACCCCCATGTGTCGCTAAAGGGAACTACCATTTAAGGTCTCTCAAACCTCATCACTTGAATCATTTTCTTTTTTTTTCTTTTTTTGGAGAGGTTTTTGCTATAGGGCACGTGCGCTCGCCAGACAGACAGAGAGATAGAAAGTGAGAAATCACTCCCCAGGGGGGATGGCCATGCCGCAATTCCTTCTCCTCCATTCTCCTCTCGGGATCTTGGGCACGCACGCACACGCGCCCGGCGTGAGTTTTAAGCCACCAGGTCCGGGACGCGAACCGCGGTCGACTACGTGGGAGTCCAGCGACATAGCCATTACGCTAACTGCTGGTCCCACTTGAATCATTTTCAATCATTTTCTTTCTTTCTTTCTTTCTTTCTTTCTTTCTTTCTTTCTTTCTTTCTTTCTTTCTTTCTTTCTTTCTTTCTTTAGCAAAGAGTGTCTTTCATTGCTTCGCAGATGTGCTCTGAGGGCAGACGGAGGTCAGATCGATTCCAGCAAGGGGGCATCGAAAAGGCTTCATTGGATGTGGTGTTTGCTGTATGGGCTTGGAAGACTGAGTATGATTTAGGAAAGTTGTTTTTACTTGTTTGTTTGGTTTTACTTCTGCCATTGTGTGCCAGAGGGCACATCAGATTACCAGGGAGGAGTCAGAGAGAAAGACAAAGCAGCCCCCAACGGGAGGTGGTCATACTGCAATCCACAATCTTTTTTGTTTTTCTTTTTTCTTTTTTATGAGAAGTTTTTGCTATAGGGCACATGCGCTCACCAGAAAGACAGAGAGAAACACAGATACAGAAAGCGAGAAATCACCCCCCAGGGAGAATGGCCACGCTACAATCCCTTCTCTTCTTGGGATCTTGGGCACGCACACACACGCCCGGCATGAGTTTAAGCCACCAGGTCTGGGACTCAAACCAAGGTCAACTACATGGGAGTCCAGTGACATAGCCATTACGCCAAGTGCTCGTCCCCATACCACAATCCTTTTTCCTCCATTTCTCCATCCTATCAGGATTCTAGCATGCATGCGTATGCACTGGCATGGTTTCTGTTTGTCTTTTTTTGAGAGGTTTTTGCTACAGGTTGCGTGCACTCACCAGAAAGACAGAGAGAGACAGAAAATGAGAAATCACTTCCCAGGGGGAATAGCCACGCCACAATCCCTTCTCCTCTATTCCCCTCTCGGGATCTTGTGCATGCACACACATGCACCCAGAGTGAGTTTAAGCCATATAACCTGTCCACATCCTCCCATATGCTTTAAATCATCTCTAGATAGATCACTTAGAATATGTAATATGATGTAAATGCTATGTAAATAGTTACTATACTCCATTATTTAGACAAAAATAAAAAGGTTTATACATGTTCAGGACAGACGCAACCCTTTTTTTTCCCAAATATTTTTAATCCATGGCTGATTGAATCTACAGATGCAAAATCCAAGGATACAGAGGACTGGCTGTATATGTGATTTTTTTTTTTTTTTTGAGAGGTTTTTGCTACAGGGTGTGTGCGCTCGCCAGACAGAGAGAAACAGAGAGACAGAACATGAGAAATCACCCCCCAGGGGGGATGGCCATGCTGCAATCCCTTCTCCTCCATTCTCCTCTTGGGATCTTGGGCGGGCACGCACGCACACGCGCCGGCGTTAGTTTTAAGCCACTGGGTCTGGGACGCGAACCGCAGTCAACTACATGGGAGTCCAGTGACATAGCCATTACACTAACTGCTGGTCCCGTATATGTGATTTTTATTTGTCAATTATATCTCAGTAAAGCTGGGAGGTGGAGGTGGGGAGAGACTGGAAAGGCTGGAATGGAGAGTAAGCACCAAGGGGCACGAGTAGGGATTCACAGAAGGAAAATGGCACTACCTGCACCATCCTACGGGCCACAGCTATGAGCCAGGGTCTTAGGTGCCCTGAGGAGCAACTCGATCCCATCTACACTTAGAAACACTTGGAGTACCGTGTAGAGAACGCACTAGAAGAGGCCGGGGCAGCTCGGGGACTCCTGGTAGGAGGGTTCAATAGCTGTCTATGAGACACTGGTGGCCATGAATGGACAGTTGTCACTGCGGTGGACAGAAATGCTCCCACATGGATAATCTAGCCACAGTATGGACTTAGAGAACAGAGGCCAGGTTTAGAGTGCATTGCAATTGTCTTAGTGGGGAACGGGAGTGAGGGATGAGAGGGAAGAATGGTCAGTATATGGCTTGGAAAAACCTCGCCCCTGCTCCCAGGGCCGAGAAGCCCCTGTTGGGGAGAAACAAGGATCAGAAAGGCAATGGAGGAGACAGGAGAGCTTCGAGCAGCATGTCCATCACACGGTTAGCGCTCCGAGTGAATAAAACGAAGTGCAATGGAGCAAGGACAGAGAACGGGTTTGCTTCAGACTTCTCAACATTGGGAGTAAGGATGAAGACCCAGATAGAGAGATCCAGGGAGGAGTGAGGACTGAGGTCGGAAGCAGGGATTCCATTCCATCTTACTTCTAACTATTTTGCCTGGGAAACAGACAAGAAGATACCTCCATGGGGTGAGGGTGCAGAGGAAGGGCTGTGAGGATGTCATGGGCTGTGGGGTGGGTAGTGGTGAGACGAGGAAAGGCAATATACAGACACCCAGAACCCAAGGCAGCTCGGCCCAGAAGAGATACAGAATGCAAATGAAAGTTATCTAAAATACTTTCCAGCTATTTTGACATTGTATTACATTATTTTATATAATCTAATAATAGTAGCTAACTATTCACTGAGTTTATTTTATGTGTCAAGCTCACACTATACACACATACATAACACGTGTTACACGTATGTCATTTAATGTAATAACAGCAAGCATTTCTATAGAGCTTGCACTAAGTTGGGCACTGTTTTAAGCTGTTTGGGGGTTACTAATTCAATCATGAGATAGGTGGTATTTTCACCATTTTATAGGCAAAGAAACTGAGACAGAATAGTTCAGTAAAGTGTCCAAGGTCAAGGCCACATAACAGGTAGTAAAGTCAAGATTTGAGCCTAGGCTCGTCAACAATATTCTGTACCATTTTCTACATCATATAATAATCGCAACAAGTTTGGGGCATAAAAATAAGTCACTGAGTTTTCAGAAAAGCTATGATACGTTTTTGCATAGGAAAACATGTCATGACTTTTCCGACAACCCAATACTTAGTCATCCTTGACGCCTGTCCTTCTCTCCCACTCCAATCCATCAGCAGATTCTGCCCACTTCACTTTCAAACTACATCCAGAATCTACAGCTCACACTCATCTTCCCCATTATTACGCTGCCTAAGACTGTCACTTCTGTAGACGGCCATTTCCTCCCAGTGCATCTCTTGGTTTCTGGTCTTCAACACCTACAGATTATTCTCAACCCAGCATCCAGGAACAGAATTTGAACATGTACATCCAGGGGTGTTACCTCCTTGCTACAGACCTCCTGTGGTCTCTCCCTCTTGCTCAGAATGGGAAGGCCAACCACCACCAATCCCTCCTCCATGTTCTGGGCCACCTTGGCCTCCCACTGGACACAGCAAGCCCTCCTATCTCTGTGGTTGTGCTTGTCCCCTCTCCCAGAGCAGCTCTCCCCACGCTTGCATGACTCACTCCTTGGCTTCCTTCTGGTCATTGCCCAACATCAACTTATCAGTCTTTCTCCAACTCCTCCGCCCTGAAGTAGAGCCACGACCCTCCCTCTGCCCTAGACTCTGCCTTACCATTCTTCAGAATGCTTTTCCCATGACCTGACACAAGGTCCACGGGTTTTTTCTGCTTCTCTAAACTAGAATTCAGGCCCTCTGAGAGCAAGCACTGATGTTCACCACTATGGATCAATACCTGGCACATGGTATGTTCAACAACATTTTTTTAAATGGGTAAAGTAATATTTCTGCCCCTTCGACAGACAAGGAAATAGCCTCAGAGGTAGCTTATGAAGGTCATTAACTTTGTAATCTAGAAACTACCAAGAGCCAGACATGCCCCATGCTTCCTCCCACTGACCAAGCAGGAAGTCACCCTCTACTTCCAATCAAACAACGCCCACCCACCCCCCTCCTTTCCCCCCACCACCTTCATTATCATCGCTCCTCTGCTGAGCTCTCCCAAACGTTCAGGCCAGTATCACTCTGCACAGTAGAATTCCCCATTTGGCTGAAGGTTAGCCAGTTCACTGCCAGAATGCCAACTGCTCCTCCTTTCTTCTTGAAGTATTGAAACGTGATTGAAATTTGTCTTGGTGTTGCTGTTATCGTGGGAGGCAGTGCAAGTCATGAAGATGCAGATGCAGGCGATGCAGAAGATAAGCAGGAGTGAGGCTTTCAAACTTGGTTTATTGGTTGGTCTCTCACTCCTTCCTCCTCAAGACACTATGAACGGCGATGAGTGGGTCGGCGCCGTAGTGTCTGCACAGCTGTCCTCCTCCAGCGTCACATAATGAATCAAACGTTAATTGTTCCTCTCCCAGATGATCGCTGGCCCTCCAGAAGGTCTCCATCGCCATCACTATGAGGACTCTGTAACTTTTCAACTTATTCAAAACATCTGTAGCCACATGTAGCACGTGTGAGACACGTGCCTCTTCATCAGTGTATCGCCCTCTTTCACCTGGAGTTACTGAGTGTGTTTTGTTTAAGGCAGATGGACAAGCTTAAAAATCCACACTCTGGGAAGTGGGCATAAAGGAAACTCCATTTTATCGCACCCCCTACCCCCCGCTTCACACACACACACACCACCGTTTAGTTTCCAAATCAATTCTCACCCAACATGAGGGATGGATCCTTGTGAAGAAGTTTTAGGTTTGCCAAGACATTTGGACAATGACTGGAGGATTATAAATAAAAATAAAATAAGAAAACCAGGATATTGAAAATTATCTACGGCTGTATGAAACCATGAAAGTCTGAAATCTTTCTGATTTATAGATGCTTGACCCACCCATGGCTTTTGTGGTGAGGAGGGGGACAAATATGGAGATGAGGATAAGGGCGGGGAGCTAGGATGTACAGGAAACAGCTCACTGCCAGAGGGAGCTCCGCTGAAGCTCAGCTCTCACATCTTTCCCCTTGCGCCTCTGAGCCGATTTATGTCATGACATGCCTGTCTTAGAAAAGCATGAAATCAATAAAAAATAAAAATTAAAAAAAAGAAGAAAAAGAAGAAGGAGAAGGAGACAAGAAGCTGTTCAAAAACCACCCCATAAGAAACCAAAAATGTGCCCTTCACTTTTCTTTCTCTGCACCCCGAGGAGGTCTAAAATCTTCCTTCATTTCTACATCAAGCCTGAGACACCAGGCTCCTGAGAACTCTTTTTATTCTGCATTCTTTCTGCCACATTCTGCCAAGCATCTGTGGGTCTTTAAAGGCAATGTGAAAAGGTAGTGAAGACACATCTGTACAGCAAAGACATGTGGCCCAGGGATGGCACACATAAATCAAAGCCAGGGAGACGCCTGCTAGCAACCTGGAAATCAGATCGTGCCGGAGAGAAGGCCCTGCATGGAAAATAGATTAGAAGGGCACAGAAAAAGAGAGAAGAAAGGCAAGCAGCCCCTACAAAAATTAATGAGAGGCAGAGAGGCCTGAGAAGCAGCCGGGATTTGAAAAGCCTTGCACTGCTTAAGGATGGCCTAGTGTTTCAGCGAGTTATCTCACTCCTGCCTGGATAATGCCATGGCCATCCATCTCCACTTCCCTTTCTGTGTGTTCACTGCTCTCAAACCAGGCTCTGAAAGAAATTAAGGAGGAACAAGACATGAAAGGAATGGGAGAGCAGACATAGGAATTTAGATGAGGACAGAGCCCTGCAGCCACAGCCTCATCTTCAGCTCACCTCCAGCCCCAGCTCCTGCGTCTCTGGAACTACCATGCCCACTGCAAACATGGCTGGCAAAAACCCTCTCCCAACCGGGATAATGATGCCTATCTACAGTGATTCTGAACATTCAAAGAGATGGCTCTGGCATGGAGTGGGGGGCTCCATAAGGAATGCCTGTTGTTATTATTATTAAATAAAATTTAGAAGCAGGTAGAAGTTGTCTCTGAAGCTTTCCATGTTCATTTGTGACTTTCAGGTGCTGAGTGTCCTCCTATTTCCTTTCTTTTCTCGAAACCTAATAATCCAGGCCCAGCAGTGGGAGGCTGGAAACTTCACGGGAGTTCTGGGTTCAGTTCCCAGGCCGACCAGAACACAACAGATGCACCTGTAATCCTAGCTAATTGGGAGTCTGGAGCAGGAGGATCATGGCATATCAGACTCTATCAAAAAAAACATCTCAGGGCTAGACAGTGGCATAGAAGTAAAACACAGCTTTGAGAGGCAATCTCACATGGGAATCTTTCCTGAATATACTAGCACACACTTGCCCATGATCTGGGGTTGGCTGAAGGCTGGGGCTTTAGGACTCTGTTGGAGGTGCTGTCCCTTTAAAAAAGAAAAAAAAATCACACAAAAAAACGCTATCTCTGTTTCCTTTTCTCTCTCTCTCTCTCTCTCTCTCTCTCTCTCTCTCTCTCCTTCTCTCTCCTTCTCTTCTCTCTCTCTTTCATAAAAGAAATGTAAATAAACAAATCCAAATCTATATTCCAACCCCTATGTTGGAATGGAGCAATCTCCTTATCTCTTCCCAACCAAACCTCCTGTCCTCCCCAGGAAAACCAATCTTAGTAAGAAAGTGAGAAATATCCTCAGGCAGTGGACTCAGGCCCATGATGCTGTTATTTTGAACAAGTTTTTTGATCCTGCAAGCTCTGCATTGTATGTGGCACTTGGCATGACTAAAAAGACAAACATAAGTGTACAAACTTCAATGTTCTAAAAATTTAATTATTTTATGTGTGAATTTAATTTCTATTTTAAACTCTCATTCGGACTGGTGGCAAAAACTTAACCTAAGCCAATTTAGAATTGTATCCCCAATTCTTAAACAAAAGGCATAAGTTAGTTGATACACCAAGATGTGGTCACGGTAGTTATGATTAGAGTTGTTTGCAAAGGTTCCAGTTTCCCTTCTTCCAAACAAACAGGAGAGTTGCATTTCCCCACATACCCCCTGAATTTCAGTGTGGCCATTCAACTTGCTATAACAAATAGAGCAGAAGAGCAAATAGCATTTCCAGAAGAAAAAATTTTTTTTCTTCAGCCACAGAGACTGGTAACTTTTTATCAGCCACAGAGACAGGTAACTTTTTATCAGGTACCCAGGTGAGGACAGTGCTGATGCAACATAGATTTTTCAGCTGATCTGTAGTGGATACGTAATATGAGAAACACATCTTTGTTGTTTGAGCCACTGAGATTTGCTTTTGTTATTGTTTTTGTTACCCTGGCATAGTCTAGCCTACTTGAAAGACAGAGGTGACCTCATCCCTCTGAGATGTCCTCATTCTTACATTGTTTTCAACAAGTCATTCCATACTTGCTGAATCACACACTGTTTCCCACCTCAGGCCTCCTTAGGACGGGCCTCTCAGCTATTTCTGAACCCCTCTAGGACAGGGAATATTCTGTCATCACAGCATCAAACTGGGCCATGAAGAACCCTATGAAGGCATTCAGCCGGTCTGCTCAGACTTTCCATCCCACCTGGAGTCTCATGATTCCCTAGGGTTCGAACAAGGAAAAGGAGCAAGCCTGCCCCCATCTGAACTAGGACTTCCCTCCAAGAGACTTACTCCCACCCTTTTCCCAAAGCAACTACTGGTATCATTTGAATGTGTTCCTCAAACATGTATTCAGATTTGGTAGCAACAGCAGGTGGCATGGTAGTTAAGGCACTTGAACATGGCTGACCATGGTTCAAGTCCTGGACCTAGCAGCTTGACACTTATGCCGGGTGCATGTGCATGCATGCTCAGAATCCCAGGAGAGGAGAAGGGATTGCGATGTGGCCTTGCCCCATAGGGGGTGATTTCTCTCTTTCTGTCTCTGTCTGCCACTGTCTCTCCTGCAAATACACATGCCCTATAGCAAAAAAAAATCTCTGTTAAAAAAAAAAAAAAAAAAAAGTGGGGCCAGAGCTAGCAGGTGGCGTAGAGGTTAAGGCTCAGGTAGCCACATGGCCAACTCTATGGTTCAAGCCCTGGACCTGGTGGCTTGAAAAATCATGCCAGGCACATGTGTTTACATACCCAAAATCCCAAGAGGAAAATGGAGGAGAAGAGACTGCAGAGTGGTCATCCTCCCGGGGGGAGGGGGGGGTGATTTCTCACTTTTCCTCTCTCTCACTCTCTCTGTCTTTTTCTGGTGACCACACATGCCCTATGAAAAAAAAACAATGGTGGGGTCGGGGGCTGGCAGGTGATGTGGTGGTTAAGGGCGCCAGCTTCCCACACGGCTGACTATGGTTCAGTCCTGGACCTGGGAGTTTGCTTTTTTGTTTCCCTTTCTCTCTCTCTGTGTGTCCTTTTCTGGTCAAATAAGCAAGTAAATAAATAAATAAATAAAGTTAAATAAATCTTTTTTTTTTTTTTAAGTTGGGGTCTTTGCGAGGAGATTAAAATTAAGGTCACCAAAGGGTAACTCTCTTACACTGTTGATGGAATGTAAATTGGTCCAGCCATTGTGGAAAACAATATGGAGGTCCCTCAAAGACCTACAGATAGAATTACCATATGATGCAGCAATTCCACTCCTGAGTATCTACCGTAAAGATAGGAGAATGCTCAGTTGGAAAAGTGCTTGCACATCTATGTTTATCACGGCATTATTCACGACTCCTAAGACATGGAACCAATACGAATGTCCACGAACAGATAAATGGATTGAAAGTGTGGCACATATACTCCGTGGAATACTATTTAACCATAAAAATAAGACCCTGGCATTTGATAGAAAGTGAAAAAATATGGACTATTTATTGCTGAATGAAACAAGTTGGGCTATGAAAGAGAGACATTGTATGTTTCCACTTAACACATAATGATTGTCTGTACTTTATGGTAGAGACTGAAAGATTGGAGGGCATAAAAACAGTGAAAATAGTGGGACCAGCAGGTGGCATGGTGGTTAAGGTGCTGGACACTTCCACATGGCCAACTGTGGTTCGAGTCCTGGACCTGCTGGCTTGCTTTCTCACTTGTCCTCTTTCTCTCTGTGTGTCTCTCTCTGGTCAAATTAAAATAAATAAATGAAAAGATGAAATTAAATAAATAAATAATTTTTAAAAACAGTGAAAATAGTTATGGACACTAGAGACAGTGTGGAAGGAGAGTAGGAGAGGGGAAGAGTGTAGAGAAGGAAATCAGGGAGAAAAATAGAGAAGTAATACATTTGTGGGACACAGAAATGGCTTATTACCTGTTGATGGTAATGTGTATAGTATTCTCAACTGGACTGGTCTGAGGTGTATTTCATATTGGGTAAATTCTCTCTACAAGCTAAATGATGTACAGTGATTCAATATATTTAAAAATTTCAAAATAAAAGATTAAGGTCACCAGAGTGGGGTCCCTCAACTTGACTCCTGGTGGGTTCATAAGGAGAGAGGATGAGACCAAAACAGAGACATGGACACAGATGCACCTTCTCCTGCCTGCATACCTGCCAAGTTGTGACACAGCCAGAAAGACTTCCCTAGATGCAGCCCCTGAACCTCGGACCTCCAAACTGAGAACTGAGTTAAAACTCTATTTTCTTAAATTACCCAGACTCGGGCATTTTCTGTTATTAGCAATGGAACAGGCTAGAACAGCTACCCTCTCTTCCATTTCCTACAAGTCCTACTGGCCCTACTCCTACCCCCGTGACCAGGTAAATCTTAATCTTACCCCAGGATGAAAGGCTCATTCCGATTTATTAGATCCTCCTGCAATTATTATACCTGTTTTGTGTTCTTTCCACCTCTAAAGTGCCGAATTTTTAAAACTCAAAAGCCGAGAATGACTCTCTTTTGGTTTCTGAGTTCTTCAGGGACCCTCTTCTTTTGAGACAATGAATGAGAAATACCCCGGCTTCCTGAATGGAGCTAGAACCAAGAAAATGGAACATGCAGTGGCCATGTGGTAGTGATTTTCATTGATATTTCAAAATATTTTTCTACATATAAGTATCTTGCTCCATTATGAAGCCGACAAAGGACTCACTCATAGGAATCCAGTGTTTACCAATTTTAAGCCATTGGGCAACCTCAGGGCCCCATTTGTGTAAGCCCTTCGTATAATGACTATCCTTGCAAAACTTCTCAGTAGGAAAGAGTGCAGAGTCCTGGGAACGGCATCTTCCTTAGATGTCAGATTCTGAGGGCCAAGACCATTTACTCCATGTATTCTACAAGTCTCCAGACTGTGAGAATTTAACACATTCAAGTAGTTACTACACAACAGCAATAAAGACATTCTCACCACACCTACGTTTTCAACTGCAGGACAGGTCATCTCATATCAGCCACTTAGACCCTGCAAAGGTTCTCCCTGCCATGCTTGCTGTATTTGAAAAATCCACATGTCTCCAAAAGAGGACATAAAGCATTCAAAAGTCAGTGAGCGAGCTATACCCTAGCTATACCCATGCAAGGCCTGCCATGTTTCCTGTATTTTGGATGCTTGAAGCAATTTGTAACAAAGTGGGGACCATCGCTCCTGCCACTCACAGCCTGCTGACACTGATTTTACCATTCTAGGCAAACCACCCCATTCCTAGTGTTGGTGCAAAAAGAAACCAACCAACCCACTCTTGCCCTTTCTGAAGTTCTTCCAGACCTTGCTAAGCCAAACAAGCCTAGGAGCTGACCCGCGAGCTTTCAGACAGCTTCCTTCACCCCACTACCCGGGAACGGGGGTCCCGGGGGCGGGGCGTCCCGGGGGCGGGGCGTCCCGGGGGCGGGGCGTCCCGGGGGCGGGGCGTCCCGGGGGCGGGGCGTCCCGGGGGCGGGGCGTCCCGGGGGCGGGGCGTCCCGGGGGCGGGGCGTCCCGGGGGTCCCGGGGCGTCCCGGGGGCGGGGCGTCCCGGGGGCGGGGCGTCCCGGGGGCGGGGCGTCCCGGGGGCGGGGCGTCCCGGGGGCGGGGCGTCCCGGGGGCGGGGCGTCCCGGGGGCGGGGCGTCCCGGGGGCGGGGCGTCCCGGCGAGAGTGCGGTGAGGCCTAGGCCCTGACTGCAGTTCCGTAGGGGTCGCGCTCACCACGCTGATTCGTGGTGGTGTCGGCTCGCACTAGCCCTCGAAACCTCGGAGCGCTCAGAACTTGAGATCCGGCTGCGCCTCAAGTGCTATGGCCGCCATCGCGGGCTTGAGAACCGTCGGGGCAAAGGGGTCCGGGTGGCTCCGGCGCGGCCTCTGGGGCCCGCTCCCTGCCCGCTTCTGCAGCCGAGAGCCCGCCAGGGTCGCGCGGCCAGAGCCGGAGCCGCGGCCCACCTGCGCGCGGCAGCGGGACGGTATCAGGTCAGCCCCCGGCCGTGTGGGGGGGCCGGGGCTCGGGAGAGAAGGCTTCGGCCCGCGCGCCCCGCTGCCCCCCATGAGACCACCGAGGGCTGGGTCGGAGGTCAGCTCTGATCACTCCACCGCCGACCCCCCGCACTGTTTAATCTGACAGTTTAATCTCTGGGGAAGGAATGCCCGCATACAGCTTTACCGACATCCCTTCCTGGCGGTGGCTCCTAGCGAGTCTTACGGAAAGAATGTTAAGTGAGACGACCCTCAACAGAGCGGAGTGGTTGCACGTGCGTTCTCACAACCCTGCCCTGGCTCCAAAGTGGGGCGGGCTTGGCCCAGCGGCTCCGGGATGCTCATCCAGAAGTGCAAGGGTGGGAACAGGTCACTAGGGAGGATAAAAGTCACATCGTCCTGACCTCTGCCTCTCTTGCACCATATGCCTAAAACCCTTAAAAGCATACGGGCGCACAATCTGGTACTGGGCGTTAAAGGTTGCAGGGCTCCTGGCCCCATCTGGGCCTGACTCTAATGTTTGCCTACTCAGGGCAAGAGTACAAAAGGAAGCCTAGAGGGCATGTTTCGGTATCTACGTAGGTAAGAGTTACAGACCGAGTTGTCAAATATTAATAAAATTATTTCCCCTCCTACCTGGGCAAGTAGTATACCTTCCTAAGACCGGGAAGGCCCCAAACTTGCAGGGTGCCAGCCCCGTGCCTGCAGCTTTCCCTTTACTCCCCACCCTTCCCTCACACCTTACCCCACCCACACCCCTTATTTACACCCCGCCCCACACCCGCCTCTGTGAGCCTGCCTACACAGGTCTGTGGACAGCCAGCATGTCTGTACTCTGTCTCCCTCCTCAGCCCTGCAGACAATAGATCATAAATGCCAGGAGTCAATAGGAAGAAAAGCTCCAAGTCAAGTGTTAAAGAAGGACCAGGTTAGGCGCTTGACAGGTGACCTTGACCAACTCAGTCATTCTTCAGCTGTCCCTTTTTGAAGCTGCTCCTCCCAGCAGTAATGTGGCCATGTAGTGAGGTCAGCTCTGAATTGAGTGAGTGCAGTACTGTGCTGGGTACTCTGAATTCAGTATTCAGTATCTCTCTTTTTATTTTTCCCCACTGCAGCACTTTATTTTCCAAGTACAATGATGTGTTGCTGGGGCCTAATATTCTCACATAACAGTAGAAAATAAAATTTGTCATCTCTTAAAGAATTGAGAATTGCATACAAAAAACTTACATAAATTGAAAGGATGAAATTACAGGTTGAAAGGCAAGCCGTTTCCAACTCAGGGCAAATAACAGTCCTGGTGTGCCGGCAGGAAAACAAAGGAACTGGGTCCTAAGGCTCGGGCTCTCCACCGGCTTAAGACTGGCAAGGCAGGAATGACTGTGGGTTCAGAATTCCCACCCACCTCTCCAGGAATCCTGGAATAGGCAGCTGGAGACATTAATACCCTTACCCCCACACCTGGGCTTCTTGCCATAGGCGTGTCCTCATCTGAGCCACCAGGTGACTGAGTCACACGTACTCCAAGTTATGTACAGGCTATTAAACACACACCAAGGGAATAGTTAACTTGAATACAAGGCCAAGATCAGCAACAAGTTCTACAGTCCAGAGCTGGTAATAGGATGTCCGGGGCCATTCCTCACCTTATCAAGGTCTGAGAGGTGGCAGCCTGTTTGTTCACAGCCACACAGCCAGGAGGCAGGATCTCCAGGAGTGACAGTCCCCCTGCTTCAGACTGCCACCTCCCTGTACCATCTGCATGTCCTCACACTTGGGCTTAGAAGAAAGGGCAGAAAACTGGGTGTGACATCAATCTACTAGGTAGAATTGTATGTGAAAATAGAAATGCAGTTTTATGTCATTAACTTAGTCACTAGATTTTTTTTTTAATTGCCAGAGGGTACATGCATGTGAGAGAGCAAGAGAGAGAGAGAGAGAGAACCTCCCCCCCAATGGAGTGTGGTCATACCACAATCGCTTTTCCTCTATTTTTCCATCCTGTCAGGATTTGGGGCACACATGCACGTGTGCCCCTAGAGCCCTGGGACTGGGATTTGAACTTCGGTCAACCATGTGGGATTTGGCTCCCTTACCCATTACACCGCAGGACCAGACCAGTCACTAATTGTTTTTGTTTTGTTTTTGTTTTTTTGTTTTACTGAGTGCCTCTTTGGTGTGTGAACCTGACAGCCCCTCACATCACTGACCCTCTCATAGCTTACAATGATGCTCTTCAAACAGCTCACTGAGGCATTCATAAGGACCGCCATTTGCCTCTGCACTTTTATTAAATGCCCTGGTGGTTACATCCGTCTTAAAGAGATTTCGTCTTCAGATGAGTGGTGTTGATGAAGCTCTAGGTGCAAGGCATCTCATGGTTTGAACCAAGATGGCTACTGAGTGAGTTCAGACTGGTGAGACTTTTAGGAGACATTATCCTTAAGATTGATGAGCAGTTGAAAAAGGAAGGGATAGGAATCTAGAGTGACTTTCAGGTTGTGGTTTAGGTAGCGGAGTGGCAGCACTGAGATAAGCAGAAGAGAGGGGCAAGAGTGGAGGGAAGATACCCAAGAAACTCTGAGGTAGAGACATCCAGTAGACACCTGAATGCACATGGAGCTGGGAGCTCCGGAGAGAGGTTCGAACTGGGACCAGAGATTGGGAGTTGTCAGCATAGGGGTAGCAGCTGATGTCAAGGCCATTGGTAGAGTGCCCAGGATGAATGTATGGAGCAAGAAGAGGGGAAAGAATGGAGCTCTGAGGGTCACTGGTTCTTCATTTCCAGGTTAGAAGAAGGCTAGCACCCATGAAAGAAGCCAAGAAGGATCCCCCCAAAAATAAAATACAGGAGAGAAGGAATCTATTTCCAGAGGGAGGGAGCGGCCAAGATGACCAGTGGGTTGGGCGCTTGTACTCAGGAGATTTCCTGAGAGAACTAATTTAGTAGTGCAGGAAGGACAGAACCCTGTCATGCTGGATTGAAAAGTGAACTTGGTGGGCTGGTCCTGTCTAGTGGTTAAGGGAGCCAGATCCTTCATGGCTGACACAGTTCAAATTTGGGCCTGGGGGGCTTAAAAAACACTCTGAGTTCATGTGCACAAGTGCCCCAAATCCCAACAGGATGACGAAATGGAGAAGGAGGGATTGTGGTATTAACCCATGGTGTGTGTGGGGGGGACTGCTTTTTCTCTCTCTCTCTCTCTCTCTCTCTCTCTCTCTCTGGTAAGCACACACGTTCTCTAGCAATTAAAAACAAATAAAGAAAAAAGAAAAGTGAACAGCAATTTAGAACACTGCGACAGCGTGTGCAATGTGTGGACCAAAGGACTGACAGGACACCGAGGAACAGATACTGCCATGTAACCAGGGTGTTCAGGGCCTTTTTACACAATGTTGCCTAAGGCCTTAGAATTTAATTTAAGCATATGTCAGCAATTGGGATGGCAGCTTTTCGTATTTGCTACAGCAAGCACACTCCTTATTTTATTGAAAGGTTTATAAGTCATTTTTTCACTCCACCCCCACAAATACGGGTTTTGAAATCTATAAGCATATCAGCTGCAGGTAATTTTTGTACTTATGAAAGAACATGCTTATGAGAAGTGAAACGATGACTATCACAGCCACCTAAAGACTGCAGCAAAATCTGAAATGGTATTCCACAGCAAATGGTTATTCTTATTCCACTGAAATGAATTCAGTCATCAAAGTTGTTTTCCAGAAAACTATGGCATGGAGTGCTATTTATGGAGGCTCCAATTTGACTACATAGCTGTAGGGATATCAGATTCCACGGAGATGGAAACTGACAGGATACGTATATAAAATGTATAGCAATAATCTGGTGTTTGGCTCATTGCCCATGTCTTACCACGGCAAAAGTAAAACATGTCTGTGTACAGGTAACAAGGTGACAGTCTGGGTTATTTCATTCAGTGTGTGGCATGCCTTCAAATAGTGAACAAGCCCTTTGAATGGCAGCTTTGGGGGAGATGATACATCCAAAAGAGCCCTTTTGCTGTCTGGTTTTGTCTTTTTGTTCTTTGCATATCATTCTATTCACAGACACTACATATTATTTTGCAGAAATACAAGATATCAGTTTTTTTTTCTCTTTTTTCTGCTTTTTCTTTGCTATAGGATAGTGTACTTGCCTGGCAAGAGATGAGAGAGGGAGAGAGAAAAAGAGAAATTACACCCTGGGGGGGGGGTGGGCGATGGCCATGCCACAATCTCTTCTCCTCCATTCTCCTCTCAGGATTTGGGGCACTCATGCACACACGCCTGGCATGATTTTCAAGCCTCCCAGTCCAGGACTCAAACCATGAAGTTGGCCACGTGGGATCCAGTCGCCTTAACCTCCATGTCACCTACTGGCCCTAAAAAAGATTTTTAAAACACCGTAATATATGCATATTGGCAGCTGCACCATGGTTGTTGCCTTTTCTTTGGGGTGGGCGGAAGGAGATTTGGGCAAGTATTTTCACTTGGGGCTCCTTTCTAACCTGATTCTGAGCAACAGGAAGCAATCAGTTGAAGGCAGCATTTGTCAGGTTCCTCTGGCTCCTGCTACTGTCGAACAAAACTTTCGTCCTCTCTGTCTGGGCGGTGATGATTTTGGAACAGCTGTGACTTGCCCTGTCTGTGGAGGTGGCAGTCATGTTTCTGACAGCAAATGTGGAGGGGAAGGGGAAACAAATCAAGGAAAGAGGGAGGAAACCAGCCTACGTCTCAGGTAGTCTTTTTCTTGTTTTGACTTAGCTGTAACTCCAGAGAGTTGACAGATCCTCTAAATTGGCACTAACCACCAGCAGTTCTCTTTTCTTGTGTTTTAAAAATAGCTCGCAAATTAAAAAGGAATTGCAGGGGTCCCGGCTTGTTTTGACTGGTGCATGACCCTGTGATGATAAAATGTTCTTTGCAGGAACATTGTCTTGAGCAATCCAAGGAAGAGGAATGCACTGTCACTTGCAATGCTGAAATCTCTCCAGAATGACATTCTTCATGAAGCTGACAGCAAAGATCTGAAAGTCATTATAATTTCAGGTATATATCTGATGTCTAGCTTTACTACTCTGTAGTGGCCAGAAGTTTCTCAAAATGTCTTGGTTAGCTGAGGCGTCCTCTCACCTAACTGGGCAATTGCTCTGAAGCTCCTTTACAAGAACATGAATTACAGAAGACTCTTATGTAGTGGGGACTTGAACCAAACACTAATAGAGATCCCTATTCAACAAAAATCTGTGTCTTTGCCTTTTCATAGATACTAACATTGCATATTTGGCTATACTGCTCTGTCCATCAAAATCAGACAATTGATTTTTTTTTATGAACTTTATGAAATAGGTTTAACTACTAATCCTTTTGGTAGATTACCCAGTCAGCTATGCCCCGGTTGTTAGGGCATGGTTAGCTTGTCATTTCCATTTATCCCAAGCTTTCAACTATGTCTGTAGTGTTGTCTTTTATTGATTGTTGGTTGATTGATTGATTATTTATTTATTTATTTAATTTTTTTTTTTTTTTGGAGAGGTTTTTCGCTATAGGGCGTGTGCGTTCGCCAGACAGACAGAGAGAGACATAGAGACAGAAAGCGAGAAATCACCCCCCCAGGGGCAATGGTCACGCCGCAATCCCTTCTTCTCCATTCTCCTCTCGGGATCTTGGGCACGCACGCAAACACCCCGACATTTTAAGCCACCGGGTCCGGGACGCGAACCGTGGTCGACTACGTGGGAGTCCAGTGACATAGCCATTACGCTAACTGCTGGTTCCCATTATTTATTTATTTTTGTGCTGTAAGATGAGTGTAGTCACTGGAGAGAGACACAGAACAAGAGAGAGAGGAAAAGTGAGAAATCACCCCTGCCCCCAGGGGAGAGGGCCACACCACAGCCCTTTGTCCTTCATTTTCCTCTAAGTTTTGGGCACTCATAAACATATGCACACACTCTTGGCGTGTTTCTCAAGCCACCAGGTCCAAGACTCAAACGCACAGTTGGCCATGTGGGATCCAGCCACTGTAACCTCTGCACCACCTACTGGCCTTGTCGCGTCTTCTTTAATGGTGACAGAAAACCATTATTGTGCCCATGTGTCTCCTTGCACTTTCCCCAATAAGAATTTTACAGAATTTTATTTTCTTGTTACAGTAGTGGTATAATTAATAGTAATATTGGCATTTTAAAGCAGCCTCAGGATATTCTAACACATGATGCTCCGTGATGCTTTTGTCTATTTTGCAAATTAGGGACCAGTGTTTCTAGAGGCAGATATTCAGAATGTTATCTTCTTAACTGGTTAAATATAAATTTTTCTATTTTTAATTCTTTTTCTTTTTCTTTTTTTTTTGAGAGGTTTTTGCCTTGGGGCACATGCACTTGCCAGAGAGTAAGACAGAGACAGTGAGAGGGAAAGTGAGAAATCACCCCCCAGGAGGGATAGCCATGGCACAATTCATTCTCCTCCATTCTCCTCTTGAGATCTTGGGCACCCTCCCACACATAACTGGTGTGTTTCAAGCTGCCAGATCTGGGACTTGAACCGCAGTTGGCCATGTGTGAGTCCAGCAACATAACCACTCTGCCATCTGCTGACCCCTAAATATAAGTTTTTCAACTATTACATAGCAACAGGAAACAAACGAGAACTAGTAGAATTTAGCAGCCATGTGAGATGTTATGTGAATGTAGCAATGGCAACTACCTTTTTTTTTTTTTGAGAGGTTTTTGCTATAGGACGCGTGCGCTCTCCAGACAGACAGAGAGAGACAGACAGGCAAGAAATCACCCCCCAGGGGGGATGGTCACACCGCAATCCCTTCTCCTCCATTCTCCTCTCGGGATCTTGGGCATGCACGCACACACGCCCGGCATGAGTTTTAAGCCACCGGGTCTGGGACACGAACCGCGGTCGACTACATGGGAGTCCAGTGACATAGCCATTACGCTAACTGCTGGTTCCCGCAACTATCTTCTTAATGATACCATTTACTCATAAAAAGGGAATAATATGATCTGTGAAAATCATCACAATAGAGAGTGTTATCAGTTTATCAGTGGAATGACATTTTGTTGTCAGCAATGAAGGCAGCCACATCCTTGGTTCTCCCATCTGTAAAATGAAGAGCTCAAGTCGGATAGCTCTCCACACTCCTGTCTTCCTGATTCAACCCTATGGCTGGCCACTGCCTACAGACTAAATGGCATGGACACTGCCTAAACATGGTAGCTTTTGAGGGACCTGCACAAGTTGAACACTCAGGCCCAACAGAATCCAAAAACCAAAGTGAGAGGCCAAAAGAAAAGTCTGCAAGAGGTATCTTCTCTGTGAGTCTCATGATTGCATAGTTCCATTGGTTTCCACCCTGGGTTTTCAGGATATGGATGCCTAACCTTGCATTTTCATCACAAAATTCTGACTGTGGACCTCCATGGTGTGGTGATTAAGATAGCTGGATCCAGGTCCAGCAGGTGGCATGGTAGTAAGGCACTAGACTCCCACATAGCCAACCGTGGTTTGAATCTTAGATAGACCCATCTGCTTGAAAATCACTCTAGGCACATGTGCATGTATGCCCAAATCCCTAGGGAAGAATGGAAAAGAAGAGATTGCAGTGTGGCCACCCTCCTGGTGGGGGGTGGGGGGGAGGATTTCTCACTTTCTCACTGTCTCTCTCTCATGAGTGTACACATCCTATGGCAAAAACCTTAATGTAAAAAAAAAAAAAAGAGAAGAAAGAAAAAAAGACAGCTGGATCCCACATGACCAACTGTGTGGTTCAAGTTCCGGATCTGACAACTTGAGAAATATGCCAGACACGTGTGCATGCTTGCCCAAATCCCCAAAGGAGAATGGAGACAGGATTGCCATGTGGCCATCCTCCATGTGGGGTGTTTTCTCACTTTCCTACTCTCTGTCTTCTCTCTGTCTCTCTTTAGTGAGCCATATACCCTCTCACAAATTAAAACAACAACAAAAAACAAACAAACAAACAAAAAAAACTGGACCATCCACTTTCTCTAAGTGCCACAGCATAGATGTGATTATTCACTAGTTATTTAGTACACAGCAAGTGAGATGCCCACCTCTGGCTGTTTACATCTTTTTCTTTTCTTTTCTCAATTGGAAACGTGCAGCTGAAGGGCCTGTATTTTCTTCTGGACATGATTTAAAGGAACTGACGGAGGAGCAAGGCCATGATTATCATGCAGAAGTATTTCACACCTGCTCTGAGGTAAGACGACAAGCAACACTGCAAACCTGAAAGTGACCATTATGGAAAATACTGAATTGGACTTCTAGTTCAGAGTTTTCGTCTATGAGACCTAACCACTATAGAGTTACTGAAGACTCTCAGTCACTGGGGAATCCTTCATCCTGGCAGTTGTTTGGTTTAGCTGTTTAAGAAGTGACCATGATTTGCTGTTGATTTTGTTATGTGCCAAAGTAAAATGTATGATGGCACTTTTAGCGGCCATCTCCAGCACTGTGGGGGCATGCCTTAGTGTACATGTAGGTACAAGGTAGGAATGCACATCTATCTAGTGGAAGAAACTAAGATCAGTTATTTTTTTTTTTTTTTGGAGAGGTTTTTGCTATAGGGCGCGTGCGCTCGCCAGACAGACAGAGAGAGACAGAGAGACAGAAAGCGAGAAATCACCCCCCAGGGGGGATGGCCATGCTGCAATCCCTTCTCCTCCATTCTCCTCTCGGGATCTTGGGCACGCAAGCACACGCGCCCGGCGTGAGTTTAAGCCACCGGGTCCGGGACTCAAACCGCGGTCGACTATGTGGGAGTCCAGCGACATAGCCATTACGCTAACTGCCGGTCCCAAGATCAGTATTTTTTAAAAACTTTAAACTAGGATGGGACCAGCAGATGGTGTCATGGTTACGTCACTGGATTCCCACATAGTCAACCATGGTTGGAATCCCAAACCCGGCAATTTAAAACTCACACCAGCATCTGTGCGTGCGTGTCCAAAATTCCGAGAGGAGAATGGAGAAGAAGGGATTGCGGCATGGCCATCCCCCCTGGGAGATGATTTCTTGCTTTCTGTCTCCCTGTCTCTTTGTCTTCAGCAAGTATACACTCCCATTTATAGCAAAAATCTCTCTCTGACAGAGAGAGACAAAAAAAAAAAAAAAGGGGGATTAAATTCTCCTCTAAGACAACCATTTATGAAAGAGAGAGAGCATTCAATAATTTTTAAGATTACTTTTAAACTCTTCTTTTAATCTACCTTTATAATCATCATTTCCAAGTAGAAAAAGTTAACCTTTTCATTTTTACTTCTTTTCTGTTTCTTTCACTATGTGAAGGAGCAAAATTACCAACAGCCACAGAGGAAGAAAAGATCCAAAAAGCTTTGGATGATTTTTAAATGGATTAAATCTACCCCTGGATTTAAAAAAAAATTTGAATACAAAATCCAACTTTAAGTAACACATTGCCTATTCAATGAATATTTATTGACCACCTACTACTAGGTTATCAGAAAAGTCATGACATATTTTTGTATATAGAAAAAAAATATGTCATGACTTTTCCAACAACCTAATATAAGCATAATACTTGAAAGGTAGTAGGAAATTTTAGGGGGAAAATATAATATTTACAAAGTATTAAGATAAATAAAGGGAAAACATATTTCCTCTCAAATGGAAACTGGAAACCTAGTTGAGAAACAATGTATAAAATAGTTGCATAACCTGACCCCAGGATCACTTAACCTATTTTTTCACTCATTCATTTATTTATTTGGTCATTGATGATTCAAAAAATATTAATGATATTTTCTGTGCAGGTAAGACAAGAGATAGCAGTAGAAGAGGTAAATGGAGGGACCGGCATATGGCATAATGGTTATGTCACTGGACTCCCATGTAGTCAACTGTGGTTCAAATCCTGGACCTGGCGGCTTAAAATTCACACTGGGCACATGTGTGCGTGCCCAAAATCCCAAGAGGAGAATAGAGGAAAGGGGATTGCAGCATGACCATCCCCACTGGCGGTTGATTTCTCACTTTCTGTCTCTCTGTATCTCTGGGGAGTGCAAGCACCCTGTAACAACAACAAAACTCTCAAAAGAAAAAAGGAAAGAAGAGATGAACAGAAAGGTGATTAAATACATTCTTGACCATAATTTGCTTTCCTTGCTCTTCCATACATTCATGAAAGATATCAGACTGTAGTTTTCTAACTTGTTTATTTTTTAATTGCCCAAGAGCTCGTTTGCTCACTAGAGACACAAAGAGAGAGAAAAAGAGAGAGAGGGGAGAGGTAGAAAGCACCCCAGTGGGGCATGATCACAATCCTTTCTCTATCTCTCCGTCCTGTCAGGATTTAGGCATGCATACACACACACCTGCATATTTTTCAAGCCACCAGGGCCAGGATTCAAACCACAGTTGGCCAAATAAGATCCAGCTCCTTTAATCACGAGGCCACAGAGCCAGCCCTTTAATTACAAATTAAATAGGACAAATAAGGAACATGACTTATTTATTGGGGAGGTGGAAGCAAGCTAGAGCTAAGACTTAGGGCTTTTTTTGTTCCCTACATTAATGATGATTACGTAATCGTCTGTCCATGGACTTGCCAAAGCTTAGCACCTTATAAGTTGTTGTTGTTGTTGTTCTTCTTCTTCTTCTTCCTCCTCCTCCTCCTCCTCCCTCCTCCTCCTCCTCCTCCTCCTCCTCCTCCTCCTCTTCTTCTTCTTCTTTTTTTTTTTTTTTTTTTTTTTTTGAGAGGTTTTGGCTATAGGGTGCGTTGCGCTCGCCAGACAGAGAGAGACAGACAGAAAGTGAGAAATCACCCCCCAGGGGGGTTGGCCACACCGCAATCCCTTCTCCTCCATTCTCCTCTCGGGATCTTGGGCACGCACGCACATGCACCCGGCATGAGTTTTAAGCCACTAGGTCCCAGATGTGAACTGCATTCGACTACATGGGAATCCAGCAACATAGCCATTATGCTAACCGCTGGTCCCTATAACTTATTCTTCTACTAATACTCAGTATGTTTGGCTAAAATAGAAAAGCATCAAAGAGAACCAGTAGAGCCCTTCAGGCCTCCCTCAAGGGTCTGCCCTTATCACTCTGCTTCAGTATCTTCATGGTCTGAGATCCAAACAAAGGGCCACAGGAAAGCCAGGGCTTTTTCAGAAGGTAAAGCCCAGATTACTCAGAAGCTTTCAAACCAAGTATGCCACCGGCTCACCAGAAAGGCTCGATGTACAGACAGACCTAGCCCTAATGTGAAAGCGGAGTGAAAGTGTATTGATTGCTTTAATACTATTTCCAAGAAAATCAAATCATCTTGGATAAATATGAGCACCATGAACTTGTGCAAGGTTTCAATTTCCAAGTATAATCAACAGGCAGATTGGAACAGAATGAGCTAGATATTTCATTGTTCAGTAAATGCACGAGAAAATTTGATTTCAGAAAGCAAGATCGCGGTATCTGGATTAGTTCGACATCTATAAATTACAGCAAATTTGTCGCAGACCACAAGTACTGCATGATAGTTCATTCTTTACAAATCAAGAGTAAATTAAGAGCGACGAGAACTTGGTTATGGAAGAGCAAAAGTGACCTTTTGTGTAGCTGAGTAGATGGCTTACACCAGAGACTTGGTCCTTGTCTCCCATCTTGTGTCCTATTGAAGTCTGGAGATGAAAACCCTAACCAGGAGATTCTTCTTCTTACACCCACCAACGAAATGACGATGGGCCAAGGTCTCTCACTTCAGAAATAAGCTAGATCCTTCAGTTCTGCCGCTGAATGAGGTTAAGGCAGAGTTAAACTTACGTCACATTTTAGAGTAGGCAGAGCCCAAAACTAGTTGGTTTAAGTAGAGCAAACATGATGGGAATACAAAAAGTTTATGAAAAATGGAATTAAAGCACAATTTTATTTTGTTGCAGAAAATTTTGAAATCCATGTGTAGGGTTTTTTTTTTTTATTATTATACTCACGTTTCATGAACTTTTTGAAGACCCCACCTTGTGGGAAGTATAACCAATTTCTGACTCTCAAGGGTTTGATTAACCCCAGCTTGTTTATTATCTGGGTTCCTTTTGTCTTTACTGAACTGCTAATTTTATTTTTTAATTAGGAAAGTACTAAGAACTAATTATAGGTAATTAGGAAAATCAAAAAAAAAGGGAAAAAATTAATTTCTGGTGCCATACCATAATAATATCGCCCAGAGAGAACTATAATTAATATTTTTATTTCATTTTAATCATTTTCCACGTATTACCTATTTGTCTAAATAATATATGGATAAGAGTATAGTGTATGACTTATAATAGGATTAGAGCCTTGAATGTTCACTATGTGCCAGGTAATACTTTTAGTACTTTAGACATATTAATTTATGTAATTGCTGTGTTCTGTAAGGTTGGTACTATTATGGGGGGATCTTTATTTTATTTGCTATAGGGTATGTACGCTTACCAGAGAGAGACAGAGACAAAGACAGAGAGGGACAGTGAGAAAGCACCCCCAGGGGTGCCACGCCCCTGGTTTGCCACAGCAGTGTCTTCATTCTCCTCTCGGGATCTTGGGCACTCATACACACGTGCCTGGTGTGTTTCTCAAGTCACTGGGTCCAATACTAGAAATGTACAGTCGGCCATGTGAGACCCAGCCACCTTAACCACCACCAGCTGGCCCATGAGGAATCTTCAAAAAGTTTACAGAAAATGCATATTATGAAAAAACTATACATAGATTTCCTTTTTTTTTTTTTTTTTTTTGACACCAAAATAAACTAGTGCTTTAATTCCATTTTCTACAAACTTTTTGAAGTTCCCTCATATTATACTCATTTCAGATATGAAAACTGAAGTGTTAAGTGACTTGTCCAGGATTAAACAGTAAGTAAGTGACAGACTGGGGACAGACCCCAGCAGCCAGCCCTAGCCTACTACATAAGCTCCAGACCACCATGGTAGTATTTGTCTTGGAAAATCCCATTTTAATGAGACTACAGCATTCTGTTAAATGGATATAGTTTAGTTTACATAGCCATTTCCTTATTTGTGTATATTTATATTATTTTTAGTTTTTTGCTTGCTCTTTTACAGTAATGATTTGGCAAGCACCTTTAACCATAGAGCTCTTTACCTATTTTTGATTGTTTCTTAGGAGTAGAATTCCTGATTAGCCCCATAGCCTTGTGATTAAGGGAGCCAGATCCCACATGGCCAAGGGTTGAACCCCGACCCTTACCGCTCGGAGAACACCTCAGGTACACGTGCAAGCGTGCCAACGTGCCAACAAGATGGCGAAATGGAGAAAGGCCTGCAGTATGACCACACCCATTGGAGAGAGCTCTCTTTCTCTCCCTCTCTCTGTCTCCCTCTGGCAAACACACATACTCTCCAGCCATTAAAAAGCAGAAGTAGAATTCCTAAATCAAAGATATAGGTATTTTCCAAAAAAAGAAAAGATATAGGTATTTTGAATGTTGTGGAATATATACCGTACACCTAATTCTCTTCTCCTGGGTTTTATGACATCTTTGCCCTTCATAGATGGCAGCACAGGAAGCGTTTGATCCCAGTCAATTGGCTCTTTTAGGAGGCAGTGGAGGAGGGACTTCGAAATTGTGTCTGAAAATCTTTTTTTCTCTAATCTCTTAGATCTCACTTCTGTAGAAGTCTTCTAGAAATAGTGACGCATGATTGTGGTATTTGCATTTCTAGAATTCCACTTATAGATGTTAAAAAAGGACAGACTATAGAAGTTAACTATTTAGTGACTTGAAAAATATTAGATGATCATTTGTGCCTGTGCACTGAATTCTGAGTTTATTTAATGACACAAAATACAAATGATAACTTAATAATCCGAGTCTCTGGGTTGGAATATTTTCACTAACACTTTTGGCACTAACAGACTGTCCTACGTTGGGACCTCGCTAACATTTCTTAATGGTAAGGTGACTTCTCTGTAAGGGTTGCTTTGGATGGTGAAAGATTTAGTGTGGGATACTTATTCATTTATTTTTGAGAGAGAGAAAGAGAGAGAGGAATTTTTGCTATAGGGCACATGTACTCATGAGAGAAACAGAGAGCCAGAAAGCAAGAACACCGCCCCCCCCCCCCCCCCGGCCCCCCGGGGATGGCTAAGCCTCAATTCCCTCTCCTCCATTCTCCTCTGGGGATTTTGGGCACACATGCACATGCACCCAATGTGAGTTTCAAGCCACCAGGTACTAGATTCAAACTGCGGTTGGCCACATGGGAGTCCAGCACCTTAACCACTATGCTACCTGCCAGCCCTAGTGTGGGATATTTTAAAACATTCCTAACTTCAACTGATTTTCCTAAGTAGCTTCATTTCACGAGGTAAAAGGACAATACACAGAACCAACACAAAATGTGTTCTTTCTTTGTAGCGAGACTTCAGAAGTTCTTGTGAGTTCTTCCCCCTTGTTACTCCAGTCCACTGAGACTGAATCCTTGACTACTTTAGGGTGCGTGAACCCCTAAGTCAGTTTTGGGTACAACTTTAAGTATGTGCTTTCTTAGGGAAGAGGGTCATAGCATTGATTAGATTCTCAAAAGGGGGCCACCCTCCCCCTAAAAATAAAAAGCCACTAGTATATGATGCCATAGCCTTAAATGCATACTCTGTTATCTTACAATAAAGCTAACAAATATCAAATGTTTATGAATATAAAAGATAAGTTTCTTAGGCAAAAATCTCCAAATCAATGAAGGTCATTTTTCTTTGAATTGCTGCCTTGGGGAAAGAAACCCAGATTTAGTTCCTGTTCTCCCTCCCTCCCTGCCAAGGTTCAAAGAGCAACAATTTAGAACTTGAAGTTACCATAGCAACACAATCTGTTTAGAGTGTCATGAAAAAATAAGCTGCAAAAATAAGTTGAAGTTCTAGAGATTTATGGGGGATGGAGGGCCCTCTGAGGCATTGTCACCTCTCTGGGCCACTGGCTCTGTTTTAGGAATTTTGTTTATTTTGATGACAGCAGGGTGTCCTCCCCCCACCCCAAGCGTCATTTAAATAGCATTGAGAGTATTCATGGTGGTAATTTGAGAAGTAATTACTAAAGAAATTGTCTTCAAGTCTTTTTTCCACCTTAATTTTTCAAGGAAGCACCAAACAGCAGCTTCTGACTTTTAACACAAGGGCTGTCTGCAGGCAGGGTGGAAACGGAACTACCCACGAAGGGTTTTGTTTGCTCCCTAGAGACAGAAGTCCGCCCTGTTCTTCAGTGGGGTTTCTGGGGAGCAGTGGGTGGAGACTGTCACCCCTCAGAGGAGGGTCAGACCCTGCAGCCACCTCTGACCTGTCACACAGCCTTAGGTGAGTGGCTTCCTTCCTGAGCTTGGGTTAGGGTCCTTGCTGCAGACTAGAGGTCCCTCCTCCCGGGAATCTGAGGAAGACGTGATCATGCGGCCTGCTGCAGGGCACACACGAGTACCAGCCAGTGTTTTCTGTGCCTTCTTTCATACAATCTGCTGAACTGACCATACAGAAAGTGGTCTGAAAACAGTAAAGTCATGGGGACTGGCACGTGGTGTGGTGGTTAAAGGCGCTGGACTCCCACATGGCTGACTGCGGTTCAAGTCCCAGACCTGGTGGCTTGCTTTCTCACTTTCCCTTTCTCTCTTTCTCTGTCTCTCTCTGATCAAGTTGGAAAAAATAATAATAATAATAAATAAATAAATAAGTAAATAAAGTTAAATAAAATAATTCTTAAAAATATAACAGTAAAGTCACCTAACCTCATAGGTGTTAATATGGATGGAAGTAAAGTGGGTGATTTTGCTCCCTCAGGTCATGATGCTGATCCAGAACCATCCAGTCCCCGTCATTGCCATGGTCAACGGCTTGGCCACAGCAGCCGGTTGTCAGCTGGTGGCCAGCTGCGACATTGCTGTGGCAAGCAACAAGTCATCTTTTGCCACTCCTGGGGTGAACGTAGGCCTCTTCTGTTCCACCCCCGGGGTTGCCTTGGGAAGAGCGGTGCCTAGAAAGGTAATTTAGCTTCTTTCAGAGCCTTCTCTAGAGTTTATCCTCCAGTGACTGTGATGTTTCAGAATAGCTTGTTAAAAACGCCATTTATATCAGGACATTCTGCCAAGGGCAGACTGGCAGCCACCCCTGTGCCCCTCCTAACATGTGGGAGGGAGAAGCCACAGCCTGTTCCTCACTACATTTCAATCGTGCATGCCCTCTGTACAACTCACTAGGTGTTTCTATTTATTTTCGTAAAGGGATATATTTTTGTAATCTTACTTGAAATGCGGTTGAGACTGTTTTGTGGCGCTGAATGGGTGCCCATGAGATATAATGGTTTGCTGACATAATGGCAGTTATCAAGAGGCTGGGATAGGAGTGGCACTGGCTTACTGTGTGTCGACCACTTGTCTTGTTCCAGGAAGGATTTAAAGAGATTGATTTACGGAGTGCTAGGTTTACAACGAACCTGAGTAGCCTGGTGTGCTATGCTGAATCTGCCCAAGAAAGAGCCACGAACACAGTAGTTTTATCATTGCGTACACAGCGAAGTTCATTTTCACCACACAGCTGTCTTCCTTCCTATAATACCATACAATGTTTTCTTTAGCTAAAACATTATTTCTTCCATGAGAGAGAATAAGAGAGACAGATACCCTCAGCAGGGGCTTCACACTACAATCCACCCCCGTCCTCAGCCAACCCAGTTCACAGACTCAACATGATTGCACTTGGCACGCACAGGGAGACTTCAGGTCTCGAACCCAGGACTTCCCATGTGGGTCCAGCTTTGCAGAATGTTCTGTTAATGCTGCACCACTGCAGCTGGCCCAAAAAATGATGTTTACCACATAGACCTTAAGTGTAGACCAACAAAATCTTTTTAGAAAAAGTGCATCCTCAATCTCTACTGGAAATCTGTAAAAAGAGGGCAAAGTCATACCATGGCAAGTAAGGAACTTAAGCTACTTTCTAGAATATATTATCTATTTTAGCATCAACTGCGAACATTAGCTGTTGCTCACATGCCTGAGGCACAAAAGAAATGAGACTCAAGGGGAATCGAGGAGCAGGACCAAGAAGTTTAGGGAAGCACTCCCTCCTTTTACATGTCTCCTGATTAGTTTTTGCAGAAATGTACGTTTGCAAGGAAATTCTGAAGACTGACACCTGCAAACACACATACTTATGAAAAGTGGCTGAAGGTGGGCTCCATGCTGCACAGGGTGACAGCTTGCTCACATGTCATCAGGCTGAGGGGCTGTTTTGGATTCTGTCAAAATAGACATTTACCTTAAATGTATAGACAATCGGAAAATGTATAAAGCCTTACTTTGTGCCAGTAGATTAAATGAAAATGTATTGCAAACCAACTGTCAGAGCTTATTAATAAACTGCCATATAGCTGTGAAAATCAAGTCACAGGGCTTTTGCAAAGTAAAAGGTGGCCATATTGGTTAGGCTGCCCAGTCGCTACTTCTGCAACCACATGGCATGCTAGAGAGTTCCACAGGTTAAGGCATTTGAAACGTTCATATCAGCCTTACTATCAGAATAAGAATCTACTGTTTAACAAACTTTTGAAGTCAAGTGGTATTAAAATGTATTTTTAGTAACTTAATACCATATCATATGTATCAAATTCTAAATTTATTTTGGGGGAGAAAGCTGGGAAAATGGGCTGGCCTCATAGCATAGCACTTAAGCACTATACATAGGGAATTGGATCCTACCGTGGCTGACCATGGTTTAAGTCTGACCCTGGAAGCTTGAAAAACACGCTGGGAATACGTACATGTATGCCCAGAGTCCTGACGGGATGGAGAAGTGGGAGAAAAGGATTGCAGCATGACCACACCCCATTGGGGGTTCTCTCTCTCTCTCTCTTTCTTTCTGTGATAAGTGCACATGCCCTCTGGAAAGTCAAAAATGGAAGAAAGAAAAAAGAAAGAAAGAGAAAGAGAATGAAAAGGAAATGTGACCCAAAAAAGGCCTCAAGTTCCAAGGAAGTCCAGTTCTTAGAAACCAGTTCTTGTGTAATTGTCAGTTTGACAGATTAAGAGGCAGGGACTTTGTAAGAACCAAAGTAGCTTTCACCTCCCAAAGACAGTTTGTCTCAGAAGATGGGAAGGACTCTCCTGTGTTGTCCTACTCAGGCTGCCGCGCTCTGATCGCACATACTGGCCCGCAGAAGCCTTCTGAATCGCTGTCAGTGGTAGCAGCCTTGTTTATAAGACCTCTGAGCTTTTCCCTGACTAGCTGTTGAAAGGTCGTCAACGTTCCCTCCGTGGATGTCCTTACATGTTGGGCCCATTAATGCTGAGCCGCTTGAAGGCATGATCCAGGAAGATGGTGTGGGATCAATGCTAATGAACAGAAATCACAGCACTGATAAAGGGAATTTTTGTAGGAGGAAAAGGCTATCAGAGTGTAAGGCCTTTGTGGGATTTCTGGATCTGTTGATCTGGTCTGCGTGGCCTGGTCTAGGAGAAAAACTTGGAATTCATACAAATATAAACCTGATCGAAAACTCCTACCTGTCGTCTTTGTTCAACTGCTCTTACACGAGCACATCCACGCACAGGCCCATCGAGTACGTGGGTGGTGGCCCTGTATGCAGCTCCCAGGAAGGAAAGCAGGAGCTTTTGCAAACTCGCCTGGGCTGGAAGCTCCGGCCCTTTCAGACAATCTAAAACAATATGTGTGTGTCACTAGCGCCCTCTGCTGATCACCACAGTTCCCTGCATGACTGTGATAGAAACCTAGTCTGTAATTTGTCCACTGGGGACAGAAAGGATGGAGTCCATCTCCGTGTTCACGCCAGACTGAACCTGGGCATGAATAATTTTCCCTGTCTGTAAAGTGCTTCTCTGCTTTGGTGTGAGTTAAATAATGCATCTTCATTGCACCGTATAAACGCCTTGCCTGGTGCAGCTGCTCCCAGCCCCACTCAGAGCTGGCCTTGCTCAGAGAGGCAAAGCCAGGACCTCAGGCAATTGTTACCACGGGGGAGCCCATGAAAAATCAGACTCCCTTCTTCCCACACCCGTAGTCTCTCCATGTAGGAATCCTTGCTTCCACCCGTTTTAACTTTCTACATCTGTAGAATCTGAATTCCTAATGGTCCAATTAGAACAGAATAGTGTTTCCAAGCTGGAAAGAGTGTTAAAGCCTCACTGCTCAGATGAGCACAGCCACCAAAGAGCCTGAGGGAAATGCAGTGTCTCGGGCCTGTCCCAGAGAGATGGCATCATGGCATTGATTAGCGTGGCCATCCAAATTCAGAAAGTGCGGCCTTAGAAAGCATGTAGTTCGTGACCAGCAGTTGGCATAATGGTTACGTCACTGGACTCCCATGTAGTCGACAACAGTTCGAGTCCCGGACCCAGTGGCTTAAACTCACACTGGGCGTGTGTGCATGCATGCCTAAGATCCCAAGAGGAGAATGGAGGAAAAGGGATTGTGGCATGGCCTTCCCACCTGGGGGGTGATTTCTCGCTTTCTTTCTGTCACATATGTTGAAACCTGCTCACCACAGATACAGTATTAGGAGGTGGGCACTGGGAAGTGGTTAGGTCACAAGGGTGAAGCCCTCATGAATGCGAAGTGTCCTTATAATAAGGGACCCAGAGGGCTGCGTTGTCCTTCTTCCCCCACCTGAGGACCCAGTGAGAAGACAAAACCAGGAAGCAGGTCCTTATCAGACACCGAATCGGCAGGCACCTTCATCTTGGGCGACCCAGCCTCCAGAACTGTGAGCAACATTTGTGTGGCTTGTGAGCTGCCCAGGAACATGCTGTTAGTGCACCGTGATGGACTAAACCACCTTGCAGGAGGCAGGGAAGAAGTCTCCAGAGGACCATAGCATATGGTTTTTGTTGTACTGGGGGACTTAAAGGGATCCTCAAGGCCCTCCACTTTAAAGGATCACCTCCTTTCCAGTACTGAGATAGCTAAAAGGCAACATTAGAGATTTATAGCAATTTATAGTTAGGAGTGTTAATAGCCACTGCATTGATTAGCTACCCAATCAGCGCCCAGTGCTGTACCTGTTATCTCCAACCTTCGCAGTACTTCAGGAGGACAGAGACACTTAGTCCCATTTTCCAAATTAGGAAACCGGCTCCAAGGGGTTACAGTTTAAGGCCTCGTAATTAGTTGGTGGCAAAATTTGGGTTCTTTCTACCAGGTTGTGCTGTCTCCAGATTAAGCCGTGACCTCAAGTTCTTTTTGTTACTTTGAATGCAAATAACCCTGGGAAGAGGAACTATTAAATTGCCAGCTTCTTAGGGTGACTAAAGGGGTGCCAGCCTGAGAGGCAACATGAATTGACTGGGGAAAAGGTGGGGTGTATTTTCTTCTCTTCCATCTGAAGTTTCTGGGGACACTGTGTAGGAACTTGAATACTAAGTGAAGACTGTCCTAATTAGCTATGAAGTCCACAGGCTTTTTTACCTCAGTGAACGCCACTCTCTTATCTGTTCTGTCTGAGCAAAATCCCTGCCAAGCAATATGATGCTAAATGGTATCACCCCACTAGGCAGATAAGGACACTGAGGCCCGGAGAGGGGGATGTGGTGGGGAACTGAGCAGGATGACTGAGGAAGTGAAGGGAGAGCCAGCAGCACACAGGTGGGGCCCTCTGAGCTGTGGCTCCCTCAGACAAACCTTCCTCCCCTGAGCAGTGTTAATCCCATTTAAACTTCTCGGTCAGCGCAGCCGCTGTGGTGCAGTTAACACCGTGCCCTGAAAGGCTGGACGTGTGCTCGGATCCCAGATGGCTTAAAAACACACCCAACCTGTGTGCATGGTGTGCCCAGGTTCCTGAGGAGACAGAGGACTAGGGAAAAGGGACAGCGGTGTGACAAGACCCTGTCAAGGGTGCTTCTCTCTCTCCTGCACACACGTGCATGTACACATGACTAGTGTGAGGTCCTTGCTGCTTCAGAGGAGGAAATGAGACCCATCCCTGATCACCAGCCTGGCATGGACAGATTCCAAGTTTACCCATGGTGGGGAGAGAACCCTCGGCCAGGCTTCTGGCCTCCTGTCAACCTCAATCCTAAATCCTCTAACCTAGTCTCACAACTTTAAAAAATCCTTCTAGGTCAGTGGTTGTGACCAAAAACAACATGCCTTGGGGACATTTGACAATGCCTGGAGATGTGTGTGCACGTGCATGCACTTGCCAGAGACAGAGAGGGAGGGAAAGGAGGACGCACTCTCCCAGAGAATGGTCACACCACCATCCCTTCTCCCCTGTCTCTCTTTTTTCAGAATTTTAGACACACATACACATGCGTCTGGCATGGTTTTTTCAAGCTACCGGGTCCAGGACTCGGGGCCATGGACCTGGCCCTTTCTCTTTTTTTGTTTCTTTCTTTCTCTTCCTTCCTTCCTTCCTTTCTTCCTTCCTTCCTTCCTTCCTTCCTTCCTTCCTTCTTTCCTTCCTTCCTTCCTTCCTTCCTTCCTTCCTTCCTTCCTTCCTTCTTTTTCTTTATTCACAATAGAGTGTGTGTGTATGTGTAAGAGTGAGCAGCAAGAGAGACAGAGATGTGAGCACTCTCTCTAGGCTCTGGTCACGCTGATCTCCTTCCTCCGGTCCTCCAACCTGTCAGATCTCAGGCCTTCTCACACATGCCCGGCGTGTCTCGGGCTGCCCAGGCCAAGTATCTGAACCAGAGTCGCCGAGTGGGAGCCAGCTTCTCATGGACAGAGCATTATTGCTGCCACAGAGCCAGTCCACTTGGAGACACTTTTATTGTCACAATTTGGTGGAGGAGAGTACTACAGGCATCTAGTGGGTTAAGGTCAGGGAGGCTGCGGCATGCCCTTCAATGCACAGAAAAGCCTGCACAACACAAAATGATCTAGCCTCAAATGTCAATATCACCAGGGTTGGCAAACCCTGCTCTCAGTAAGGACAGCTCCCAAATCTGTATCTCAAGCTAGTCCATTTATCATTACTGCCTAACAAGCTACTCACAACTCGAAGCAGCAATCATTCGTTATGCTCATAAATTTGCAACCTGGACAAGGCACCATACTGAACGCTTATCTCTGCTCCACGGTGTCTGTGTCTTCAGCTGGAAAGACTTGAGGACTGGAGAGTGACAGCTAGGGGACCAGTCTGAGGGCTGCCCACTCATTTGTCTGGCTGCGGAGGAGGCTGCCTCTCAGCCGAGCCTCAGCTGGACTGCCCACTGGCACACTTAGTCTGGCCTCACAATGTAGCTTGGGTTTCCTCACAGCATGGTGGCCAGGTTCCAAGACTGAGCATCTATATTAGTCAAGGTTCTCTAGAGAGACGGAGCTGATAGGATATAGATATAGATGATATGCATATAGATAAATGAGAGGGGACTTATTAGAATTGGCTCACATGATCATGCATCTGAGAGGTCCCACAATAGGCTGTCTGTGAGCCGGAGACCCTGGGATACCAATAGCATCCAATGGCAAAGTCCCAGTCCAAAGGCATCAGGACTAGGGAAGCCAGTGGTAGCCAATGCTGGGAACCGAGGGAGAAGGGGCTACTGCTGTTAAGTCCTGGAGTCTACAGACTAGAGAGCCTTGGTTTCTGATGTGCAAGGCCAGGAGGAGGAGAGTGTGTTCTACTTCTACAAGAGACAGTGACCAGTTCTCTTTTCCTGTTTTTGTTCCATCTGGACCTGAGCCAACTGGATGGTGGTCAGGACCACCAACACCAATTGAGGGCAGGTCCTTCCTACTCTATCCACTGAGACTCACATGGCAACACCTCTGGAAATACCTTCATAGACACCCCCCAATAATGTTTTACCGGCTAATGTTTTTCTCTAGGTATTCCTTAATCCAGTCAAGTTGACACCTAAAATTAGCCATCATAGCATCCCAAGAGGAAGGTCTAGGTGGCTGCTGCATCTTCTTTTTTACCTAGCCACAAAAGAACCAGTCACTGTAGTGTACTCTCTTTGTCTTCATTCATTCATTCATTCATTCATTCTTTCATTTGTTCAGAACTATTTGGTAAGTTGCTTACTGTGTGCAACCTACAGTCTTCGGGTGCTGGAGATATAGAAACAAAGAACACTTGGGGGAAAAAATCCTGTCCTGTTGGAGTTTCTACCCTAGTAAAGAAGATATACAATAAACACATAAACAAGTAACATACATAGTATGTTAAATGCTAAAAGATGCAAAGGATAAAACTATTCCCAGAAAGAGGGGTAGTGTTGGGGTTTGTGTGGCAATTTTAATAGGACAGTCATGGGGGACCTCACTGGCAAGGTGACATATGAGCAGAAACCCAAAGGGGATGGAGACTCGAGCCTTGAAAACACCTGGGGAGAGAGTGGAAGGAGCATGCAGGCAGGAGCTTTTCAGAGAAAGAGCAAGAGGTAGAGGGAGGGAAGGTACCCTTGCCCCGTGTGTCCCTGTGACCTGGAGACCTCTTTTCGGCAGCGTTCAAGTGCAGAGATTTGGCCTTGAATTACCACTGAGGTGCACTGGGCAGCAGGCTGTGAGCAGAGGCCACCGTGGAATAAGGAAGTTACACTCTTTTCTGTGGGCCTCAGAACTGGAGAGAGCATGTGGAGGGAACTGGGCATCCTCCGCTTACCACCTCCTACTGATTTAAGCGAAAGCATGCTTGGCTCTTCATCTTTGGAAGACATTCTCTTTATCTCCCCCTCCTTAGGGAGACTGGAGGCCACTCTTTCACATCGGGCTGGGGTGATGGCACCTACAAAGTGTCTCCCTTAGGAAGCAGGCCTGTGTGGTTGGTGGGAGGTGAGGGGCCTACTGCTGTAGTCCCCTGCCCTGGCAGGGCTGGATGCCTCGATCCGTGGGGGAGCTGAGAACATGCAGCGCCACCTCTTCTGGCCTGTGTTATTGTCTTTGCTCTTGGGAGGACCAGGTCTCGTCCCTAGCAGGAGGCTTGGGATTGAAGTCATCAGAGGTGATAGATGGCATGTTATCTGAGGAAGCAGATCCTTGGGCTGAGATTATTGTTAATTTAGGATAGCAACTGTCTCCATGGAGTGACAATAGAGAGGGCAGGATAGACATGGCAATGGATTGTGAGGAGAGGGCCTCAGTGACCTTGTGTGTCTCCTCCGCAGGTTGCCTTGGAGATGCTGTTTACTGGGGAGCCCATTTCTGCTCAGGAGGCCTTGCTCCACGGACTCCTCAGCAAAGTGGTGCCAGAAGAGCAGCTGGAGGAAGAGACCATGAGAATAGCGACAAAGATTGCCTCCTTGAGCCGTCCTGTGGTGTCTTTGGGCAAGGCCACCTTTTACAAGCAGCTGTCCCAGGACCTTAGAACAGCCTACTGCCTCACCTCCCAGAGCATGGTGAACAACCTGGCCCTACCGGATGGGCAGGAGGGAATCAAGGCCTTCATCCAGAAGAGAAAGCCCAACTGGTCACAGTGAGCCACCAGTAACAGCCTCCTCCACCAGAGGGCGGAAGGAGGAGGGAGCCCTGTGGGCAGCTCTCAGGAAGCCCGCTCCCTTACCTTTTGATCCCCACCCACCACTGCTGCCTCTTGACGGAGGAAGACGGAGGAAGACAGCCTGCTTTTGCCACAGTCCGAAGTGGGTTTATGTGGGTTTCATAGCAAGTGGTCTGTTTTAAAAGTCCTGAGTCCTTGGGGAAAGGGTGAAATGGAAAAGAAATGACATGCTGATTTCAAAAGAGGATTCGTGAGGGTGCAGGGTGAGTGAGCGATGGAGGAAAGGCCGGTCTAGTGCTTGTTATGCCTCTTCACAGCCTCGTGAGTGAGTGACCACCCTCACATGGGGGAAGGCAATGCCCACTGAGGCATGGAACGATGCCAGCTTGACTCTCCTCAGAAATGTCCTCCCAAGTAGGACTAATTCTGGTTGCTCAAGAGAGGTGAAACATTTCAAATCTCCACGAGATAGGTCTCCACACTGCAGATCTTCTTGATTCTATTGAGAAATAATCATGCCTATGGCTTTGGAATAATCTTACGTGATTTCAGTAGATTAAATATTTATAGAGACTGGTCATTTTATCTTCCAAACTAGACTGTAAGCTATCTGTTAAAAGAAAAAAAATAAAGGAATATTTCTCTGTATACCTACTCTGATGGACTTATATGGGGCCTCATATCTACAATGAATGTCTTTGCCATCTAAGTTCTTGTGCAACTGGGACTCTGCACTAAACTAAAAACATTAGGGAGATGGGGGAGGGAAGCAGCATAACACATATTCTTTCTATTAAGAATCCCCTCTGGGGGCTAGCGGGTAGTGTGGTGGTTCAGACTCTGGATTCACGGGACCAGCAGTTAGTGTAATGGCTATGTCGCTGGACTCCCATGTAGTTGACCACGGTTCGAGTCCCGGACCCAGTGGCTTAAACTCACGCCGGGCACGTGTGCGTGCGTGCCCAAGATTCCGAGAGGAGAATGGAGGAGAAGGGATTGCAGCGTGGCCATCCCCCCGGGGGGTGATTTCTCGCTTTCTGTCTCTCTGTCTCTCCTCGCTTTCTGTCTCTCTGTCTCTCTCTGTCTGTCTGGCAAGCGCACACGCCCTATAGCAAAAACCTCTCCAAAAAAAAAAAAAGGACTCTGGATTCCCACATGACTGACTGCAGTTTGAGTACCTAGCCCAGCAGCTTGAAAATCATGCCAGGCACATGTGTGTGCATCCCCCAAAGTCCCAAGAGGAGAATGAAGGACAAGAAATTGCAGTGTGGCCATCCTCCCCAGGGAGGATAATTTCTCACTTTCCCTTTCTCTGGTGAGCGCATATGCCCTATGGCAAAAACTTTACCAAAAAATCACCTCTGGGCCAACCAGGTGGCATGGAAGTTAAGGCACTGGATTCCACACGCTGGCTCCCCCATTCAAGTTCTAGATCCAGCAGTTTGAAGATCATGCCAAGCACATGTATATGCATGCCCAAAATCCCAAGAGGAGAATGGAAGAAAAGGGATTGCAGTGTGGCCATCCGCCCTGGGGGATGATTTCTCACTTTCATTTTCTCTGTCTCTCTGGTGAGCACACACATCCTATGGCCAAAAAAAGAAAAAAGAATCACATCCTCTAGACATATTTCTAAATTCTGCTTAGCTTCTGACAAAAATTTCAGAGTAGCAGCAGGCATTTGAGTTCCCCAATTGAACACGTGTTTGGGTTATGACCTAAATATACTTTTTGGCATCTGAACAAAGCGATGTTCCAGATCTCTTGTCCTGAAGCTGGCCTATAGGCTGTTTGGTTTTTTGTTTTGTTTTGTTTTTGAGAGGTTTTTACTATAGGGCACGTGTGCTCACCAGAAATACAGAGAGAAACAGAGAGACAGAAAGTGAGAAATCACCCCTCAGGGGGGATGGCCACGTTGCAGTCCCTTCTCCATTCTCCTCTTGGGATCTTGGGCACGCACACACACGTACCCAGTGTGAGTTTAAGCCACCAGGTCTGGGATGCTAACCACAGTTGACTCCATGGGAGTCCAGTGACATAGCCATTACACCAACTGCTGGTCGATTTTTTTTTTAACCGAATTATTGACTTTTTAGAAAAGTCATGATGCATTTTTGTGTAGAAAAAAAAATACATAACTTTTCTGACAATCTAATACTTCACCCTAAGAGTAGGATGTGACCATAAATGTCGTTATTGCCACTACTACAGAACCATGTGGCTACAGAACCACCTATGGCTTTCATTCAGGTTTCTGGGGCAAGCAGCTCATGGAATGAACTATTTTTCCAGGTTTCTGTTGAGAGTGGCAATTTTTTTTTTTTCTTTCCTCAATCTTAGAAAGGTAGAAAAGAGCCTGTTCTTGGAAGGGAGTTCATTACTAAGAGTGCTACCCATGAGCAGAAAAATCATTAGCACCCGCATTTCCTCAACACCGAGAGGGGCTAGGTACCCTTGACACAGCCTCTTTAGTCCTCCCAGGAGCCCAGTGGAGTAGGCACTCCAGTGATCTCCATCTCACAGAAAAGGAGTTGATCCTTGACTTTGTTCAAGGTCAAATGGCTGAGACGGTAAAGGTCCCAGACACTGTCTGCCTGACAGAGCCCCTGGCCACCTACCTCAGTGGGGGACCCCTGCGCTGATGTGAGGCCGGCTGGGGACCAGCAAACCAAAGGAATGACTGTCCTACTGCATGGCTGGCTGTTTTCCCAAACAAGGGACTCACCAAGCACTCTGCATTCAGAACTTTGCCGATGTGCAAGGGACAGCAGATTCCATTACAGCAGCACCCCAGGGGGATTTTTACCACCAGCTCATCGGCAGCTGGCTGCAGCTTCTCAACTAGCTTGTGAGGACCGGCTCTTGTGGTCAGTTCAAAGATAATGCAGGTGAGGGGGGCCACCCACTGTGTGTCCCTCCTCGGGTGGCTCGCTGTGGAACTTACCACCTCACAGTTGCTGGACCTTGCAATGGAGGAGAGGGTGGTAGACACTCGAGCCTTCTCCAAAACCTTCTCACACATTTGACAAATGAAAACCAAGTTAACATTCCAGTTTCCGTGTGAGCGTGCACCGTGCCTCCAATGCTCTGAGACTCTCAGGCTCCAGGCTTTCTTCCCAGCCTGTGAGCTGATGTGCACTCAGGGGCTAGCTATACATTTTAATAGTCACCTGTGCCCAGAGTAATCCAGAAAGAAAGTCTGCTACCCACCCTCTGATCTCATACAATTTATCCCAAGGCAAATATAAATTCTGGGTTTATTTGTATCTCTGCTTCCTTTCACCAGGGTATTGAATGAACATTTTCTGATCACCACACAGAAAGACGACTTTTGGAAAGCCTCGCATATTCCTCTTTCCCTCTGTACCATTTACTTCTGGGGGAGCTCAACTCAGCTCAGCCCACACGCCTACCCCATCAGGTTCAGGAGCTATAAATAAGTGAAGTGAGGATTCACTTCTACCTACCCTGAGTGAGACCACGTGAAGACGGGCTTGACCCTGGAGGGTGTAAACGGAATGAATGACAGAACTCCAGTTTCCTGGCTGATTTCTCACCAGCAACTTAGAGGGAGTTACCATGCAAGAATATATGGTGTTTTGGGAACCAGCAGTTAGCGTAATGGCTATGTCACTGGACTGCCGTGTAGTCAACCGCGGTTCGTGTCCCGGACCCGGTGGCTTAAAACTCACGCCTGGCGCGTGTGCATGCATGCCCAAGATCCCGAGAGGAGAATGGAGGAGAAGGGATTGCGGCGTGACTATCCCCCCTGGGGGGTGATTTCTCGCTTTCTGTCTCTGTGTCTCTCTCTGTCTGTCTGGCGAGCACATGCGCCCTATAGCAAAAAACCTCTCAAAAAAAAAAAAAAAAAAAAAAAGAGTAAGAGTATATGGTGTTTTGTTTTGTTTTAAACAGTTATTTATTTAATTGGGTTTTTTTAATTTTTTTTTTTCCGTTTGCTATAGGGCAGGTACACTCACCAGAAAGAGAGACAGAGGGAAAGTGAGAAAGCAAGCCAGGACTCGAACCATGGAGGGCCATGTGGGAGTCCAGTGTCCAAACATCACGCCACCTCTGGCACATGGCTACTTAATGAACCCCAAACTGTGCCAGGCATTCCTACGAAGTGGGTCTTATCACCCCTGCTAGGAGGCTCATCCCCCAAGCTCTGGGGCTCAGGGAAGCTAGGTCATTTGCCCGTGGCTGAACTGATACGTGGTTTGGAGCCATCTGATGAGGAGGCCTGTGCTCCTGACTCCACTCTGTACTCCTCCTGATATCCTGAAAAGATCGCCCTCCGGCTAGAGAGGCAGACCGGCCGTGAGCTCAAGGAGACAAATCATAAATGGCACAGCAAAGGGAACATGGATTCACCTACCAAAGAGGATTTTTTTTCCTTTTCTTTTCTTTTAGAGAGATTATTGCTATACTGTGCATGTGCTCACTGGAGAGATAGAGAGAAAAATGAGAAATCACCCCCTGAGGGGATGGCCAGGCCACAATCCCTTCTCTTTCATTCTCCTCTAGGGATTTTGGGCATGCACACACACACATACCCGGTGTGAGTTTCAAGCCTCCAGGTCCAGGACTTGACCCATGCTTGGCCATGTGGGAGTCCAACGACATAACCATTATGCCATCTGCTGGTCCCCCCCACCCCCGCCCCCAAAGGGGATTTTTACAAGAAGCACTGAACGCAGTGCTCATCCCAGCTGTACGAACGTGTGTAGGCAAGGTAGTCTCTGTTAAGAACAGTTTTCCTTTATATAAAATGATACCCTTGAGTTCTATTGTCCTTGTAGTTCCGAAATTCTCTAGCCTGCAAAACTGGGATTTGGAAACAGTGTAAAACTTGACACAGAAATTCAGCTAGTGGCATGGTGGTTAAGGTGGATGGATCCACATAGCCAACTGCATGTCTGAGTCTCAGATCAAGTGGCTTGAAACCTCCAGGGTGTGTGTGTGCAGGCATGTCCAAAATCCCTAGAAGAATATGGAGAAGGGATCAGAGCTGTTCTCTCTCTCTCTTCCCCTCACCTCCAGGCAATGCATGCACCCTATTGCAAATTTTGAAAAAAGAAAAAGAAAGAAACAGGTGGTTTTTGCCCAAATGAAATGCTCTTTTACAAATGGAGAAGATCAGGCATTTTACCCTGAGAAGTGGTAAACCCCCAAAAACACCCAATTCCACTTGAGAGTGAGAAGTCGGAGGCTTCAAGATTTGAGGCCACACCTGAACCTTTGTAAGATGTCATCAGTTAGGTAGACCCGACGCAGGGGAGACCTCTATCAAACTTGGCAATTACTCTTCATTTGTCTAGGTGCTCCCAGGAGTCCTGTGATTATTCAGCCAGCTCCTTTCCTCCCTCCTTTCTCTAAAAATCAATTTCACTAAGAAGGTGGCCCAAACGGTGACGCACAGATAAACTACCAGGTGATCTCTCTGGAAAAAAGAAAATCAATAATGCCTGGACTGTCAAAATGCAGATTCCTTGGCTCTACACTAGACCTATGGAATCAGAATTTCTAATTTCTAGGGTCTAAAACAATGCAATTAAAAAATTTCCAAGTGATTTTGTAGCTCACTAAATGTTATGAGTGCCTGCATTAGGGTAGAAATGACAGATTAAAGCTTTGCAGCAGAATTTGCATTCTAAAAGTTGAAGCAATACAGAGACAAGCAGATGGCATACTGGTTATGTTGTTGGACTCCCACGTAGTCAACCATGGTTTGAGTCTCAGACCTGATGGCTTAAAGCTAACGCCGGGCACGTGCATGTACGTGCCCAAAATCCCAAGATGAGAATGAGGCCAAGGGATTACAGCGTGGCCATCACCCCTGGGAGACGATTTCTCACTTTCTGTCTCTCTTCCTCTCTCTGTGTCTCTAGCAAGCACACATGCCCTATAGCAAAAATCTCTCTGAAAAAAGAAGTTGAAGCAATACAGAAATCTTGGGCAGTTCCAATTGGCTTGGGAAGGAATATGAAGATACTAGAGGAAGTCCAGGATCTTCTTATAATTTTTTTTAATTGTCAGAGGGTACATGTGCTCTCTAGAAAGAGAGGGACAGAGGGGGAAAAAAAAAGAAAAGAAAACAGTTTCAAGGACCAACTACAGTGGCACAAGTGGTAGGGTGCTACCACGTGTTGCTGGAGACGCATGGCAGGCCCAGGTCCAGCCCTAGACAACTGAACATGTCAGGCTTGGTGGTGCCAGCCCATAATCCTAGCTAACTGGGAGGCTGAGGTGGGAGGGTTGTGATGCAGCAAGACCTGATGGAAAATGCCTATCTCTCTCTCAAATAAATAAACTTTGAAAAATGTATATTAAATGTGTTTTCTTTCATATTTTGGAGCTCCAAATTAATCTTTCAGGGCCCAAATAAGCCCATGAATAGATGGCTGGCAAACTGTGTTAGGCCTACAGTGTCCTTTGGATAAGATGGTCTGGCGTCCTCTAGCTGGCCAGTGTAGGGGTAATGGCCTTCCCCAGGGAAATGGGGAGAAAGGGAAACCATAGATTGGCTGAATCCAGTGTTAGGAGGTTTATAGTCGCAGCTTGGCAGTCCTCTGATGTCCTTGTTGACTTTATAGTGACATTACTATTGGCTTTGGCTTTCCCTGTCCTACCCAAGAACTTTCAAATGCAAACCCTAAACAAACAGTTTGCAAGTACTTTATACACATTTGAGAAAATTTTTTAAAATTATTTTATGTAACTTTATTTTAATTTGACCAGAGAGGGGCACGGTGAGAGAGAGAGAGCAGACTACCAGGTCTGGGACTCAAACCATGGTCAGCCATGTGGGAGTCCAATGCCCTTAACCACCATACCACCTGCTGGCCCCAAGGAATCTTTTTTAAAGCTTATTTATTTTTATTTCTCCCATGAGTAGAAAAAGAAACACAGAGAGAAAAAAGAGACAGCACCCCAATGGGGTCTTGGTGTCATGATCCACTACCTGTGTCAGCCACCCCTGGATCATGGGCATGCCTGTGCCCGAGTACTCAGGGAGGCCTCCAGATGCAAACCTGGGACCTTCCCATGTGGGTCAGCCTTGCAGAGCACCACATTTTACTGTTTTATCACTGTCTAGCCTCCAGAAACCTTTCTTTCTTGTGTTACATGTTTTCAATGTTTTCTTTATCAACATTTGTGCTGAAGTAGTAATTCCCAGATTTAGACACTTCTAGGAATTTAGAAAAAAGCAAAGGCCAGCTCTGTGGCCTTTGTGGTGGTGAAGGCAGCTGGATCCCATATGGCTGACCACACAGTTCAAGCTTTGGACTCAGTAGCTTTAGAAATATGCCACGTGCATGTGCATGAGTGCCCAAAAATCTCAACAGGAGGGAGAGGTGGAAGAAAAGGGACTACAATGTGACCATTCCCCAAAGGGGGTGTTTTCTTCTCTCTTTTTCTTACTCTCTCTCTGGTGAGTGCAGGCAACCCCTTGCAGAAAAGAAAAAAAAAAAATGTGTATTGATTCAGATCTTAACATGTGATATGATCCCACAAAGACTAGTAAGGGAAGGGTCTTTTAAAAAAAAAAAAAAAAAAAAAGGACTCAAGAAAATTCTATTAGTTATCTATTATCATGTAACAATATTACCACAAATTTAGCAACTAAACATATTTTTTAAAAATCTAATAGTTACTTTTTCTTTTCTTTTTTTTTAAGAGAGTTTTTTTTGTTTTTTGTTTTTGCTATAGGGCACATGCACTCGCTGTAGAGACAGAAAGCAAGAAGTCATCCCCCCAGGGGGATGGCCACACCACAATCCCTTCTCCTCCATTCTCTCGAGATTTTGAGCACACACACCCGATATGAGGTGGGTTTTTTTGTTTTTTTGTTTTGTTTTGTTTTTTTGGGGGGTTTTTTTGGAGAGGTTTTTGCTATAGGGTGCGTGCGCTCGCCAGACAGAGAGAGACAGAGAGACAGAAAGCGAGAAATCACACCCCCCCCAGGGGGGGATGGCCACACCACAATCCCTTCTCCTCTCGGGATCTTGGGCACGCACACACACGCGCCCGGCATGAGTTTTAAGCCACCGGGTCCAGGACATGAACTGCGGTCGACTACATGGGAGTCCAGTGACATAGCCATTACGCTAACTGCTGGTCCCCACGTCTGATGTGAGTTTTAAGCTGCCAGGTCTGGAGCTCAAACTGCAGCCAACTACATGGGAGTCTAGTGATGTAACCATTATACCACCTGCTGGTCCCCATCTAAGAGTTTCTAAGGGTCAGGAATTCAGAGATAGCTTAGCTGTGTTCTCTACTTCAATGTCTCACAAAGATGGAATCAATGTGTCAACCAGGGCGGTAGTCTCATCTTAGGCTCAAGAAGAGAAGGGTTCAATTCCAATCTCACGTGATTGTGGGCAGCATTTAGGTTTCATTCAAGCTTCCAGACTGAGGGTCTTGGCTTCCTGCTGGTTTTTGCCCAGAAGCCATACTCAGTCACTTAACACATGGCTCTCTCCATGTAGCAGGTCCCAACATGGAAGCTTGCTTCATCGAAGCCAGGAGTCTCCTTGCAAGACGGATGTTACAATTTCATGCAACATGTACACCTGAATGCCATATTCCATTGGTTAGAAGTAAGTCATGGTGTCCATCTATGCTGAAGGGGAGGACATCACTGGGGAACATGAGGGCCACCTTAGAGGCTATCCTCCATAGAAGTCATGTGTTCTCCCAGGAGGTATTTTTCATTTGTGTTTTGTTTTGCTATAGGGCACAGGTGCTAGCCAGAGAGAGCCAAAGAGGGAAAGTGAGAAATCACCCCTGTGGGGAAATAATAATGTGACGCCGTAATCCCTTCTCTTCTGTTCGTTTCTTGGGATTCTGGATGCACATGCACACATGCCCAATTCCGCGACTCAAACCACTCAGTTGGCCATGTGGGTCCCAGATACTCCAACTTCCGCACCACCTGCTGGCCCAAGAAATGCTAATCTTGGGTTAGCATTTTAATAAAAATTATAGAAGTTCACAAAGATTTTAAGAACCAGAGGAAGGATAGATAGTTTCCTGGGTGGGTGAGCTCTCTCTTCCCAACCCCCACAGGGACCACTAACACCCCTCCCCCTCCTAATGGGGACCCATCCCTCACAAGTTATCATGTTCCCATGAAAGCAGATTTAACTTGCTTTATTTTTGTTGCATGGATATTTTTCTGGGCCTGTTTCCAAAAGAAACAATCAAGAGTTTTTTAAAGCATCAAATCACATATATTACTATTTTTTTAAATCACCAGAGGGCACATCCACTCACCAGAAAGAGACACAGAGAGAGAGAGAAAGAAAAGAAGAACACAACCCCTAATGGGTTGCTGCGATCCCAAATCCTTCATTTCTCCATCTTCTGGATTTGGGGGATGTACACACATACACCTGGTGTGTTTTCAAGTCACTGGAACCAGGATTCAAATTGTAGTTGACATGGGGATCTGGCTCCCTTAACCTCTAGGCTATAACGCCAACCCCCAAATCACCTATTTCTGAGTGCCTACTTACTTGCAAAGCACTATGCTAGATACTATGGGATTGGTTTTCTAAGAAGTGTAAGACAATCCTGACCCTCTAGTAGTGTAGCTTCATAGACAGATAAGTCATGACTGCATTAAAATTCAAAAACAAATAGTTGTTACCCTTCCAGCCCTCACTCATTAGCTATGCAATGTGTGCAAGTTATCACTTCTTTGAGTCTCAGTTCTTCTTGGTTACCTATGGCTGATAATAATACCTACCACCTATATGGTTGCAAGGATTCAGTTAATGTAAGTGTAGCAGCAGCTACTGTTGATGATCTTCTCCAGAGTCCCTTGGCCATCTCCAAGTTCACCTGCAGCTGTAGTGGGCAGTTCCATGAGTAGCAACTTTCCCTGTCAAGTGCCTTCTTCTTTTTGCATTTCTGAGGCTTTCTTTTGGCCCTGCAGGGCTTGCTCAGCCAGAAACAAGCCAATCCATAAATACAGGAGTTAAGGTCTCCAGGGACATCCTCAAACAGAAGACAAGGCTATGGTTAAATGCTCCAGTCTCCCAGTCCACTGAAGGAGCAATGCTGAGGTGAGCTGCTTGCATTTTCTCAGAAGGTCCCAGAAGGATCAAGTCCAGTTACCCACAGCCGTGACCTGCTTGGTAATGCAACCAAGTCTGGTCTTCCTCCTTTCCTGCCTTACTTCATCCCACCCCATCACTAATCCTGCTGGGGATCACTTTCAATAAACCATCTTCACTCAAGGCCTTGATATCTTGTCTGCCATTAGATAAACCCAAAATAAGTCAAGAAGCTGAGTTGTATATAGAACTTCATGAATATACCCACTCCCTTAGTAAACAAGTAAAAACAGGCAGGCTCAGTAGCACCACAGTAAAGCACTGCTCAAGCTAAGCTATTATAGATCCATATATGTTATGGTTTGGATAATGATGTGTCCTTCAAAGGTCCACGGTTTGGAGTTTGGTCTTAGTGAGCAGTGACTGGATCATGGTAATTGGATCATGAAGGCACCCTTGTCTTCAGTGGATGAATGCCCTCTCTTGAGAGAACTGCGTGAGTTCTACCTCTTGTGAGAAGGAATTAGGTCTCATGAAAGTGGGAAGCTGCTTGCATCTCTCTCTCTCTGCATGTGCCCACCATTCTCTCTGCTTCTGTTGGCCACACTCCAGCCACCAGAATCGTGAGTCAATAAACCTTCTTTTTCTTTTTTAATCGCAAATGAGTACCTATGCTCACTAGAGAGATAAAGAAAGAAAGCACCTCCCATTGGGGCATGGCCACAATCCTTTTTCTTCCATTTCTCCATCCCGTCAGGATTTGGGGCACAAACACATGCATCCGGTGTGTTTTCAAGTTTCTATGCTAGGATTCAAAACACAGTCGGCCACATGGGATCCAGCTTTAGAGCACAGTGTTGATCTGTTGTGCTCTGGTGCCAGTCCTAAGCCTCTATGCCTTTATAAATCGCCCAGTCTCAGGCATGTCTGTGAGCAGCATAATGTTGAGCACAGATCATATGGGAGATGGCAGTTCAGTTCCCCAGTCTCCTGGGCACAGTGAATGCCTGTGATGCTGGCTGGTTGGGAAGGCTGAAAATTACAGCATGAGACCCTGCTGGGGGTGCTTGACCCTCTCTCTCTCTCAAAAGAAACACTGAAATAATAAAGATTTTTTTTAACAAGCTTTGGGACCAGCAGCTGGTGTAATGGGTATGTTACTGGACTCCCATGTAGTCAACTGCGGCTTGAGTCCCGGACCCGGTGGCTTAAACTCACGCCAGGCGCGTGTGCGTGTGTGCCCAAGATCCCCAGAGGAGACTAGAGGAGAAGGGATTGTGACGTGGCCTTCCCCCCTGGGGGGGTAATTTCTCACTTTATGTCTCTTGTCTCTGTTTCTCTGTCTTTCTGGTGAGTGCATGTACCCTATAGAAGAAACCCCTCCAAAAAAAAAAAAAAAACGCAGCAGCAGCTTTACCAACAGAAGGTATGACACAGTAAAGCCACAGGACTGGCTGCTAAATGAACAGTATATGCAGTAAGCATTACAGGAACCAGAGAAAAATCCATTTTGCCTCATTAGCGAGCAAATGGCATCACCCATGTGCACTCAGTCTTTTCAAGCGGGGGGGGGGGGGGGGGGATCTCTGCTCCCAGGTAACTTACAAATCAGGACACCACACAGAGGAAATCTAAATGGTTAAAAAGACAAAGACCCAGCCAGCACTGGTCCCCACAACAAGCTCCTCTGACCAAAAGCCGAAAGGCCCTTCCTGCTGACAGCCCTTCGGCACTATCCACGGAAGCCACCCCCAAATGTTCCCGGCTTTCTGTAAACGTATTTAGCAATGTCCGGGGAAAAGGCGGAACAGGTGTGCTGTCCTCAAACTCCCCTCCAGAGGCCCCTCGAGAAGGCATTTATGAGCTACTGCATTTCCAGGCCCTTCCTTGGCATTTATTGGCTTTTTGATGAATGTTAGAGCAATTTTTCTGTCAACAGCTTCTCATTAGGGGCCTGGCGATGTCCTTTCTGACCATTATTTTACACACTATCACACCCGGTCACTGTGAGGAGAAGAGGTTACAGTTAGAAACCATCCATCTTGGCAACTGCAGAGGCTGGCTAATCCGCTTCGGTCCTCCCTCGGCGCTGACAGCTGCCCGGGGCACACTCTGCGAATGCAGACGAACGGCCAGGCCCTAATGAATGGCTCACCTCCTGGCACCATGCCATTCCTTTGAAGACTATTTCAGGTTTGACTCTCTCAGTCTCTTTCAAAAATAAATTATGGGGAACTAGCTGGTGAACTAATCACTAGGACTTAGTTTTTTGAGATGACAGTCTTACTGTGAATGACAAGACTGCCCCAGAGAAGTCTAGAACTAGCAGCTGTTGGAAAAAAGGTGACCAGTTTCCATAGTGGGCTGTTATTGGGGCCCTCAAATGCAGCATCTTAAAACAATTATGGTTCAGGAGGTGACTCCTGACCTGTGTGTCATTCTTCAGCGTTAATATCAACTTTAACATGACCTACTCCATCTTCCCTACCAGCAAGCACATGAATCTTACCTCAAATGGCACATTTGAAAAAATGGTTTTTATTATGAGAAATTTCAAACATGTGGAAAAGCAGAAAGTACAATAAATTACGATGTACTTATTATTTTGGAGAGGTTTTTGCTATAGGGCGCATGCGCGTGCCAGAAAGACAGAGAGACAGAAAGCAAGAAATCACCACCTCCCCCAGGGGAGATGGCCACACCACAATACCTTCTCCTCCATTATTCTCTCAGGATCTTGGGCACACACGCACATGCGCCTGGCATGAGTTTAAACCACCGGGTCCAGGACTTGGACCGTGGTCGACTACGTGAAAGTCCAGCAACACAGCCATTACACCAACTGCTGGTCCCACCATCATGCACTTATTATTGAGCTTTAACGATGATCAGTTCATGGCCAGTCTTGGTTCTTTTACCCCCACCCATACACTCCTCCTCATATCCTAAGACTATTTTGAAATAAATCCCAGACCACATTTTTATTGTATTTTTTAAAAATTTCTTCATATTTCTAATATGTCAGAGGATGGATGTGCTCACCAAGGAGAGACAGGCAGAGAGAGGAGAGAAAGAAAGGACCCCCCCCCCCCAATGGGGCATGGTCATGCTGATATCCTTTCACCTCCATTTCTCCATCCTTTTGGGATCTGGAACATGCACACACATGTGCTCAGGATTTTTCAAGCCATAGGGTCTGGACTCAAACCACACAGTTGGCCTGGGACCTCATTCCCTTAACCACCAGGCCATGGGGCCTACCATATTTTACTTTATAAAAGAGTATTAACACTTGCTCGCTCTTCAAGTACAGATCAACAGTAAGAATTTCTTAAAATGCAGTCACCCTAGGGGCTGCCTGTTTAGACCACTGACACATTCAAATAATGTCATTGTTTTGGGAGCAATTTTGGCCAAAGATCTGTGGGACTATCAAAGCGAGGGACCCAAGTAAGTCTTGTTTTATAAGGGAGTGAGTGAAAGATTCAAGACCCTTAGGATATAAGTCAAAAAGTTTTTGGCAAAGACAGCTTATTTTCTATTCCAAAAACACTGCGTGCTAATCCTATTTTATCCACACTGGCTTCTCAACTCTGTTGTGGTGCAGTTTATCCATGGACCCAATCTAATCCCAACTTCAATCTCCTAAAGGACATTGTCTCTTTCTTTTACACTTCAGAAGGTTCTCATCAGTAACACCCAATTAGAACTTGGCAGGTACCAGTCAGGGCATGAGAGGTAGGCTGCTTATTATCTACCAGATGTGATAACAGGAGTTCTCATGAGGGGGAGAGGAGATTACCAATGCTAGGCGCAATTCTGGAAATCTGTGGGAGCATTTTCTTATGATAAAAAATATAGAAGGTGGGGCCAGCAGGTGGCTTGGTGGTTAAGGCACTGGATCCCACATGGCCCACCCTGGGGTTCAAGTCCTGGACTCAGCAGCTTGAGTAACATACTGGTCATGGATGCGAGAGTACCCTAAGTCCCAAGAGGAGAACAGAGGAGCAAAGACTGCAGCATGGCCATCCCTTCTAGTGGGTGATCTCTCACTTTTCCTCTCTGTGTCTCTCCAAGGAGGGCACACACCCTGTGGCAAAAATATAGAAATAAATAAAATAAAATAAAGTAAAATGAGGGCATGTAGAAGTCAAGGGCTAGGAATATGAGATGGCTTTTAAAGCAGGAGAAAAGGAACCAGCAGATGGCGGAATGGTTACATCACTGGATTCCCATGTAGTCACCCACAGTTCGAGTCCTGGACCCAGCAACTTAAAACTCACGCAGGGCACATATGGGTGTGTGTCCAAAATCCCAAGAGGAGAATGGAGGAAAAGGGATTGAGGCATAGCCATCACCCCTGGGCGGGGGGGGGGGGGGGGGTGTGGGAATTTCTTACTTTCTGTCTCTCCAGTGAAAGACAGAAAAAGTCTACAGCAAAAATCTCTCTAAAAATAATAAATAAATAAAATAAAGCAGGAGACAGTTCTGCAAACCGGAGGAGAGTCCTACATTCATAGGACTGCATACCCAGGTAGGTGAAAAACCTGCTCACAATGGTCTACATCTAGAAAGTACGTCCAGTTTGTAAATGACACACTGTATATTTGCTCTGTTATACTATACACAGAATGTTCCAGGAACTCCACTGCTCCACTGTGTAAGTCAAAAGAGGATCATTCTTTTTTTTTTTTTTTTTTTTTTTTTGAGAGATTTTCGCTATAGGGCGCGTGCACTCGCCAGACAGACAGAGAGAGACATAGAGACAGAAAGCGAGAAATCATCCCCCAGGGGGGATGGTCACACCGCAATCCCTTCTCCTCCATTCTCCTCTCGGGATCTTGGGCACGCACGCACATGCGCCCGGCGTGAGTTTTAAGCCACCGGGTCCAGGACGCGAACCACGGACGACTACGTGGGAGTCCAGCGACATAGCCATTATGCTAACTGCTGGTTCCCAGGATCATTCTTGTTGTTGTTGTTTGAGACTTTACCAAAAGTGGTTCACCATTTGGAAAATAGTGTCCCCAACAGCAACACTGCTTCCAGTGAAAATTCTCCCAAAACATCTAACCAGTCTGCATTGTGGTTTTCACGGTCACAGTGACTCTACCCTACATATCGGTGCAAACAGCTGACTACTTCATTCATCATCTACTGTAGTCATTCACATATCGAAACACATAGTATTTGATTTTACATTACAGCGTACATTTCCCGGTTTTATACATTGCTTTCCTTCATGCAATAGCATACCAAGGGCATTCTCTTAGGCCAGGACCTCTGGAAGGAGATTCTTGATTCAGAGATTTGTGTTCTGAAGTTTTCTTGGTTTGTTTGCTTTTTTAGGGTTTTACCAGAGGGCGCAGAGAGAGAGAAAATGAGAAATCACCTCCCCAGGGAGGATAGCACACGCAGTGCCTTGTCCTCTGTTCTCTTCCTGGGCTTTTGGGCACACACACATATACATCCTATGTGATTTTCAAGCCTCTAGGTCCGGGGCTTGAACCACAGCCATGTGCTTTAACCACCATGCCACCTGCTGGCCCATATGCAGAAGTTTTAATGAGGAGTGCTCATGGGGTCAGCACCCACAAAGGGGTGAAGGGGCCGGAGTGGGCAGAGAGATGCTGAGTTGCGGTGTAGTCACAATAAAGGATTCAGCACATTCTGCAGCGTTTCTGGAGCTGTGATGGTCCTCAAAAGCTGTCCCAGGTATAGCCTTTTGCCACTGCAATTGAACGTGGACTATGCCTGGGAGGGGGTATACAATCTTGGGCAAGGTGCCTCCCTTCACCTGAGGCCAGGCTCAGAGAAGACCTAGCTCTGAGCCATCAAGCCTCAGTGTTTCTGAAAGCTGGGAAAATAGGTGCCTCAGTCCTGGAGAAGAATCTGAGTGGAATATCTAATATCCAGTCCTGCATTATTATATTAATTTTTTAAAAGAATTATTTAATTCCATATGTTATTATTAGTTTTTTAATGTGGCCAGAGAGAGAAAGAGAAAGGGAAAATGAGAAAGCAAACTACCAGATCCAGGACCTGAGGGCCCGAACCACGGTCAGCCATGTGGGAGGGACTCCAGCGCCTTTAACCACCATGCCACCTGCTGACCCCTTGATTATTTTTTAAGATTTTATTTTTATTTATTTATTTAAGAGGTTTGCACAGGGCATGTGAACTTACTGTAGAAACAGAGAGAGGAAAGTGAGAAATCACCTCTGGGAGGTGATTTCACAGCACAATCCCTTCTCCTCCATTCTCCCCTCAGGATTTTGGGTACGCAAGTACATGCGCCCATCATGTTTCTCAAGCTTCAGGGTTTGGGCCTCAAACCACAGTATGGGCTATGTGGAATCCAGTGCCTTAACCACCATGCCACCTACTGGCGCCTACAATGATGTTTTGAAAGTATATATGAGTATAAGCTGTAATTCTCTTTGCAATTCATTTCAATATAATTAAGGGACATTACCAAAAAAGTGTTTAAAATTGGTCATTTAATATCACATAACTGAAAACCACTCTATTACAAAATAGCAAGTCTAAAAATTTCTCATAATTTAAGAATGTTTATGGACTAAGAGCATCCCAATTTCTTCTGCATAAATTATTTTATGAGAATTAAACATGTCACTTTCCCATGTTTGATATTTTCCATAGCACATAGCAACTTAACCTAAACCCTAAAGACCAATTTTCTTAATTTCAGAGATACAAATATACAGGAGTTACTAACAAGGGGCAGGAGAGGACTCCCAGGAGGTGATGGGTCCATTTTAGAGAGGAAAGGGGTCCAGGTAATATCACGGGTGGAAATGCACACTTAATTTTACTTCTTCCCAAAGTCCCAGTAAAAAATTTAACTTATGGGGCCAGCAGGTAGCATGGTGGTTAATGCACTGGACTCTCACATGGCTAACCATGGTTCAAGCCCTGGACTTGGTGGTTTGAAAATCATGCCAGGCATGTGTGTGTGCATGCCCAAAATCTCCAGAGGAGAATGGAGGAGAAAGAATTACAGTGTGGCCATCCCCCAGGGAGTGATTTTTCAGTTTTTCTTCCTCTGTCCCTCTCTGGTGAGTGCGTTAGGGGTGGAGTTAATTTATGGAAAGCAAATTGGGAGAGTACTCCCATAAAGATGCTGTCCCTACAAATGGCCCAAACAGATGGCGGCATATTGACATAAAGTCAGTAAGTTCAACCCAAGGACTCAGAGCATTCTAGTGTTGACCATGAGCAGTCGGACAAGGAGGAACAGGCATTCAAAAAATATTTCTAATGTGGGAGATAGGTATCAGGAAAAAAACAAAGCAATGAATTGAGTAGCCTAGTAGTTAAGGGAGCCAGATCCCACATTGTCCACCATGTCCGTGTGGCTTGAAAAACACTCCAGGTGCACCGGGCGCGTGTGCGTGCATGCCCAAGATCCCGAGAGGAGAATGGAGGAGAAGGGATTGTGGCGTGGCCATCCCCCCAGGGGGTGATTTCTTACTTTCTATCTCTCCTTCTCTCTCTGTCTGTCTGGCGAACGCACGCGCCCTATAGCAAAAATCTCTAAAAAAAAAAAAAAAAAAAAACCAAAAAACACTCCAGGTGCATTTGCATGCATACCCCAAAAACCAGCAACCTGGAGACATGGAGGAAAAGGGACTGCAGTGTGACCATTACCCCAATGGGGGTGTTTTCTCCCTCTCTCTCTCCCTCTCTCTGTCAAAAGCACATGTCCTCTGGACATAAAAACAAACAAAACAACTAGGAAGAAATGGAAACTACACAGGGAGAAAACTTTTTAAAAATAACCGTCATTGGGCCAGCAGGTGGCATGATGATTAAGGTGCTGGACTCCCACATGGCTGACCACAGTTCAAGTCCCTGGACCTGGGGTTTCTTTCTCACTTTCCCTCTCTCTCTCTCTCTCTCTCTCTCTCTCACTCTCTCTCTTTCTCTCACTGTCTCTCTCTGGTGAGCACATGTGTCCTATAGTAAGTTAAAAAATAAAAATAAAAAAATTTAAATATTTAAATAATTCTTAAAAAATCAGAATAAAATAACTATCATTGTACTATTCTCAGAGATATAAAACAAGAAGGTGCATTCAAAAAACACATATGTACACACATATACATTTGCACATATGTATAACATATCATATATTTTATTATTATCTATTATACATAATTGCAAATATATGAAAGAAACATAAGAAAATAGAAAATAACTTTTAGAGCACAAAACGAATAAAGAAATTGGATTAGGGGCTGGCAAGTGGCATGGTGGTTAAGGGCACTGGGCTCCCACATGGCTGACCATGGTTCGCGTCCTGGACCTGGAGGCTTGCTTTCTTGCTTTACCTCTCTTTTTTTTTTTTTTTTTTTTGAGAGGTTTTTTGCTATAGGGCGCTGCGCTCGCCAGCCAGAGAGACATAGAGACAGAAAGCAAGAAATCACCCCCCAGGGGGGATGGTCACGCCGCAATCCCTTCTCCTCCATTCTCCTCTCGGGATCTTGGGCACACACGCACTCGCGCCCAGCGTGAGTTTTAAGCCACCGGGTCTGGGACGCGAACCGTGTTCTACGTGGGAGTCCAGCGACATAGCCATTACGCTAACTGCTGGTTCCCTTGCTTTACCTCTTTATCTCTCTCTCTCTCTCTCTCTCTCTGTCCCTCTCCAGTACAATTAAAATAAGTAAATAAATAAATAAATTTAATAATTCTTTAAAAATTATTAAAAAATAAATTGGATTAAAATTGAGGAAAAATCTAGAAAATAAAGCAGAAACACAGACAACAGAAAAGAAAAAAAAAAAAAGAAGTGTTTTTAAAGGACCAGATGAAGACAATCAAAAACTAAATCATAGACATTCCCAAAGTAAAGGACAGAGAAAATAGAAGGGGAAGAAACCATCAATGAAAAACATCAGGCAAATTTCCTTGAATTAAAAGACAGGTGTTTTCAGATTAAAAGAGCTCATGGGAGTAGGCAGTGGCACCGAGGTAAAAACGTGACACTCATTGTGTCGGACCCACAGGGACCTCCAGGATCTGGGGCTGCCTGAGGCAGGGAGTGGGTCACAGCATCATGGCTCTGTAGGTGGTGTTGTAGCACTGTCTCTCTTTTTCACTCACAGTATAAATAAATAAAATGAACTTTTTTCATATATAAAGAAAGGCTTATGTATGCCCAGCACCATGGATAAAAATTAACCTACATGAAATTCACATCATTGTGGAATTTCAGAACATCAGGCTGAACAGAAGATACTTGAAGCTTCTGGAGAGAGACAAAGAACAAGACAGACCAGTTCATTTCAACAACTTGAGAATCACAGTAGAGTAAGAATGCCTCCAACATTGTAAAGGAATGTGATTTTTGACCTTTTCATACACTGTGAGGATAGAATAAGGACATCTCCAGGCATGTAAGTTCTAAGGACAGTTACCTCCCACATATCTTTCTCAGGAAGCTAGTGGAGGATGTCGCCCCCAAACAGACTTGCCCCAACAGAGGAATGTGTGGGGATACAGAAGGGCTATCATCCCTGCCGGGCAGCAAAGGGAATCCAGGAGTCTGGTAGGGGGAAGTAGGAAGATGACTGTGCGGTTGGCACAGAGGGCAACCTGTCCAGCTATCAGTTCAAGAGACTGCCAGCACTGTGCCCTCACTGGAAACCTTGATGAAAGTGTTGGAAAACAGCTCCATAAAAACAGGCATATGCAAAGGCAGAAACCGCAGAGAAGCCAGAGAACAGAGAGCCCATCATCCCAGCCAAGCCCTCTCACCACCTCTTCTCTCTTCTTGGGCCCCCAAGTGGGAGGTGGTACAGGTTGACTAACGGCACTGAGCCACGCAAGTGCTGACTCTGCAACACCTGGCCATGCGGCACGGTGCAGAAGTGCGAGAGATGACAGCCTTAGAGACAACCCTCGGGCATGACGAAATGGTGCAGGTGGGTAATAACTCCACATATGGTCTCTCAGGAAGAGAACGTGGGGACATATTCTAATAAGCTCTTTGGAAAGCCCATTAGGACAGAGCCCAGCTGCCCATGGCCGTGAACACCACAATAACACGCTCTTGGGTTGGTGTTCCCTTTTTCTGTTTCTCTTACTCCTGTCCCCAGGATCGCCTTTCAGAATATACTACCTGCATGAAACCTGGGCCTTGGGTTCTGCTTTCTGAAAGGAACCCAGGTTAAGAAGCCAACCCAGGAAATGGGTAAAGTGAATCCCAAGAATGATGGCAGTGGGACCAGAAGCCTGAAGAGTAATCAGCCCCGGACCAGCAGTTAGCGTAATGGCTATGTCGCTGGACTCCCATGTAGTCGACCGTGGTTCTCATCCTGGATCCGGTGGCTTAAAACTCAAGCCGGGCGCATGTGCGTGCGTGCCCAAGATCCTGAGAGGAGAATGGAGGAGAAGGGATTGCGGCGTGACCATCCCCCCTGGGGGGTGATTTCTCACTTTCTGTCTCTCTGTCTCTCTCTGTCTGGTGAGCGCACACGCCCTATAGCCAAAAAAACTCTCCCAAGGAAAAAAAAAAGTGTAATCAGCCCCAACAGAAGGACGAAGGCTTCAGGGGCTGTCTCTGAGAAATGCAGGAGACTCATAGATCAGACATCTGCCATGATTGCCCTTGTAGAGACTGTCCTGAGAGGTTAGAGGAAGAGCATGGAAACAGCATGTATTCAGGTGGGAATCAAAGGTCACCCCTGCCAACCAAAAGTCACGAGAGGGCTCCTGGTGTGAAGGCACGACTGCACGAGAAACACTTGGCAACTCAATTAATGCCTTCAAAAACGGCCATATCCTATATCTCCAGGAAAGAATCAGTCATCCGGAACACAATTCATGTAAAACTCTGAATCGGGGTGGTATTTAAATAGCACACACAGAAAACAGAGAGTCCAGTCATGCACTACTTCTACGGCATATACTAGAAGGGACATTAGGAAGCCATTGAAAACGATGTGCTCAATACAAAGTATCCTGGTTGTCCAGAAAGAGGACATCCGTGGTATGCTCTAAATCAAATCTGTAGCAGTTTAGTTCATAGAACTGTACCACCTTTCACATTTCAGTTTCAATAGACATGGGGACGTGAGATGTTGACATTAAGCACAGCTTGATGAAGGACATAAGGAACTCGGTACTGTCTGTGTAACTCTTACTAATCTAGAATCACTTCAAAATAAAATTTAAAAATTCTAAGTGATATGTATCTGTTATTAGTCAGGGTTCTCCAGAGCAACAGACCAATAGGATGAATGGAGATAGATAGGTAGACAGACAGATAGATATCGTCAGAAGGTAATGGCTCCTGAGATTATGGAGGCTAAAAAGTCCCACGACCTTTCTGCAACCTGGAGACCCAGGAAAGCCAGTGGTGCTATTAAAAGCATGAGAGCTGATGGTATAGATTCCAGTCCAGGTCCGAGGTCTAAGAACCAGGAACACAGAGACAGAAGATCAATGCCCTAGCTCAGATAGGCAGATAGGAAGGGAGAGAGCACACCTCCCTCCCCCCACCTTTTGTTCTATTAGGCCTCTCAATGGATGGGATGATGCCCACCCCGCCCCGCCCCCACCACCACCACCACACACACACATTAAGGCAGGCAGTTCGCTTCACTCAGACAACTGATACAAACGCTAATTTTTTCCAGAAGCACCCCCAAAGATACACCCAGAAGTAATGTTTAGTCAGCTATCTGGGCATCCTGTGGCCCAGTCAAGTGAGTCATAAAATGTCACAGTATGCATGTTTATCATGCACAACCTAACACTAGAAGATACAGACAAAATGGATAATGGTGTTTGCCTCTGGGGAGAACAACTGAGGTAGGGGGTCAGATGGCCAGATTGAGAGGAAGACTTACTTTCCACCAAATACTTTTTTTTTTTTTTTTTTAATTTGCCAGAGGGCACATGTGGTTGCCAGAGAGAGAGGAAGGAAAGCAAGGAAGCGCTCCTCCTCACGGGGCATGGTCATGCCACAATCCCTTCTCCTCCATCTCTCCCTTCTTTCAAGAGTTTAGATACACAAGCACATGTGCCCAGTGTGTTTCTCAAAGCCACCAGATCCTGGACCCCATAGGGGATCCAACCATCTTAACTACTAGGCTGACACACCAAATACCGTTTAATACTGTTCAAATGTTTAAAACACGTGCTCAGGGGCAGCAGGTGGTGTGGTGCTTGAGGCGCTGCTGGACTCCTACATGGCCAACCACAGTTCAAGTACCAGACCTGGTAGCTTGCTTTCTCACTTTCCCTCTTTGTCTCTCTGGTGAGCACATGTACCCTATAGCAAATTTTAAAAAAATAATGATAATTAATAAAATAAATAATTCTCTTAAAAAAAACATGTGCAAAGCAGTGTACAGCATTTAAAAAATTAAAATTAATGATCACAAGCACACAATATATTCTCCAGGAGGCAGACTGTGAGAGGGAGTTTTGTGTGCAGGATGTAGACCGGAAGTGCCCATAGAGGAACAGCTGTAGACAGGAGGAAGCTGGAACTGGACAGAGGCAGACATCCAGCTGCAGCCCATCCAGCTCCAGAGCCAAAGGCTCACCAGAGCTCTTCTTTATTGGGCTGAACTGGCTGGGCCAGCCTACCCCTGCCTCCACCAGTCATGGATGGGGCCAGGCTGGGAAGGGTGTAAACCTGGTCCAGGAGGTCTGAAGCTGGGGCAGCAGCTAAAGGCACCCACTGAGCCTACAAGGCCTTCCCCGGAAAGGGCAGCTGTGTGCTCCTCACGGTCACGAAAAGAACGCTCTTACTAAGATGGAGAAATGATTAGAATATGTTTAGAGAAAAGAAAAAAGCAGGACATCATTTTTTCTACAGTATGATAACAACTGTGCAAAACTAACAAATAAAAAAAAACCAACACTGTTTAAAGAACATTTTTATTTGCACGTTAAGATTCACATATAAAAAGAAAATAGTGCAAAATGTTAATTTTTTTTTCAGGAAGTGGTACTGCACACAGCTTTTCTCCTTTATTTTTTCTGTATTTTCGACATTTTTTCTTCTCCTTTTTTTTTTTTTTTTTTTTTTTTTTTTGTGAGATTTTTTTTGCAATAGTGTGTGTGTGCTCGCCAGAAAGACAGAGAAATGGAAAGCGAGAAATCACCTCCGAGGAGGGATGGCCACTCCGCAATTCTTTCTCCTCCATTCTCCTCTCGGGATCTTGGGCACGCACACACACGTGCCTGGCATGAGTTTAAGCCACCAGATCTGGGACTTGAATCGTGGTTGACTACATGGGAGTTCATCGACATAGCCATTACACCATCTGCTGGTACCATTTCCACATTTTCTATCATTTTAAAATAATCAAAACTCTGTAAAGCACATCCTGAAATTTCTTTGTCCTTTTTCCTTTTACTCTCTTTGCTCTCTCTGGTGAGCATACATACCCTACGGCAAAATTAAAAGAGAGAGGGAGAGAATAAGAGAATAAAGAAAGAGAAAAAAAAGAAAGAGAAAGAAAGAAAGAAGAGAAAGAAAAAAGAAAAGAAAAGAAAAGAAAGGAAAAGGAGAGAAGAGAAAAGAAGAGAAAAGAAAAGAAGGAAGGGAGAAGTCAGTGGCCCTGATACTTGTTCAACTAAAATGACCTGCATCAGTTAATTTTCTCTACACTTAATGAGGCAGTTATAAAATTATCCAGCAGAGGGCGATGGTTGTTTATCTCAGGAGACCCGTCTTGGTTGCCTAACTCATTACTGGGGACTTTGAAAATCACACTGACTTTTTAGTCCTGAGCATAAAAGCAGCTCACCAATCAGATTGCATAGTTAATTGAGTTCGATGCCAGTTCAGCTGAGGCAGGGAAGAGGAAGAAATTCGTAAATATAATTGTTTGCTCTTTATTTGTGTTTTTCTGAAATAATCGAGCCTGCTGACCTCACAGTATACTGTAAATGCTGCTCTCTGATTTTTCACTCCTGGGATGGTCGTTAGAGGAAAGGCTCCAGAACGGAGTTTCCCGGCGTCGGCACTCTGGACATCTGAAGCCAGATAATCCTTTGGCTGGGGAGAGTGGGGGGCGCTGTTCTGTGCACAGAGGATGTTCAGCCTCTGCCAGTGGGACCCCCCTTCCCCTCCAGGTGTGATAGCCCCAAATGCCTCCAGACGCCTGTCTCCTGGAGGAGGGAGGCAAATTCCCCAGCAGTTGAGCTTCACTGCCCTAGATCCTTACCTCGCCAGTTAGTTTACTAGTTAAACATTGCATGGCAATGACACCCCAGCTGTTAATATTAAAGAACAGTGTTTACTGACGGCCCTTGGCTAAAAGCCTCTTGTGTAACTTAGATGTCGTCACTTTTATTCTAGACCCAAGCCCAGCTCTGAGCAGAACCCAGCACCCGGGGTCATCCCTCAGAAAGCCTGAGAAAGAAATGGGGGTATCACTGCAGAGATCCTGAGGACAAGAGAAGTTTCTTAGTATGAGTCTCTCGTGGACATTTCGGTTTTTGACATGCTCCCTTTCCATTCCCCAGATTCCTTTACCAGGAGTTTTCTTTTGTTTTTGTTTTTGTTTTTTGTTTGTTTGCTTGTTTGTTTGCTTGAGAGGTTTTTGCTATAGGGTGCATGTGCTCCCCAGAAAGACAGAGAGAGATAGAAAGCAAGAAATCACCCCCCAGGGGGGATGGTCACGCCGCAATCCCTTCTCCTTCATTCTCCTCTTGGGATCTTGGGCACGCACGCACACGCGCCCAGCGTGAGTTTTAAGCCACCGGGTCTGGGACTCGAAACCATGGTCAGCCATTTGGGAGTCCAGTGATGTAACCATTACTCTATCTGCTCCCCCCAGGGGGGTACCACACCCAATTTTCTCATTTTTCTTTCTTTGAGTTTCTTTCTTTCATGGGAGTTTCATTTCTTTCTTTCTTTTTCATTTATCAAAATAACACACCAATCAAAAAAGTTTCTTATTAAAAAGGAAGATTTTTCATTTTGTTTTGTTGGTTTTCATTTTTATAGATTCTAAGGGATTTCTTTCTTCTTTTAAACTTGTGAGAAGGAGCCCATGAAGGCAAAGGTTCTTTTTTATTTTTTTGAATTATTTATTTAATTTTACTTATTATTATTATTGTTGTTGTTGTTTTAATTTGTTATAGGGCACAGGTGCCAGCCAGAGAGAGAGAGAGAGAGAGAGAAAGTGAAAAAGTAAGCCACCAGGTCTGGGACTCGAACTGTAGTTGGCCATGTAGAAGTCTAGTGCCCCAACCACCATGCCACCTGAAGGCCCAAGGGAAAGGTTGTTAGGGCCCATAAAAGTCATCCATTGGGGACAGTCCCCGTGACCTAGTGGATAAAGGAGCCAAAATCTCATAGGGCCAACCACAGTTCAAATCTCAGCCCCAGCCTCTTGAAAATCACATTATGTGTGTGTGTGTATGTGTGTGTGTGTGTGTGTGTGTGTACATGCCCCAAATCCTGACAGGATGGATAAATGGAGGAAAAGAAATTGTGGTGTGATCATTCCACATAAGAAGGGCTTCCTCCCTCTGTCTATCTCTGTCTCTCTCTCTAGCAAGAGCAGACACCCTCTGACAGTTTAAATTTTTTTTTGTAAAAAGGAAGAAAGGAAGTTATTTTTCTGCCCTGACAATGGTGCCGTGCATTCCTTGTCAGTGAGGGTCTGGCTGGTATATATCCACCTGATATAAGCCAAGTCTCAGTTGGTTAAACATAAAGCTAACCTTGGGCCAGCCAGTGGCATGGTGGTTAAGGCAGCTAGATTCCAGATGGCTGACTGTGGTTCGAGTGTTGGACCTGGCAGCTTGAAAAACATGCTGGGCACATGTGCGTGTATGTCCAAAATCCCAAGAGGAGAATGGAGGAGAAGGGATTATGGCATAGCCACCCTGGGGGGGGCTTTTCCACTTCCCCTCTCTCTCTCTCTGTCTCTGTCTGTCTCCAACAAATACACACACCCTATAGCAAATTTTAAAAAGAAAATATAAAGTTAACCTCTATACTCAGGGAGAGATATAAGAAGCACAGGTCTTATTCATTATGGGGTAACTAGTATAATTTTTGTATACATTCATTTATTTAATAGATATTTTAAATGACCTGGTATAAATGAAAAGATAATAAAGTTTTTTTTTTTTTTTTTTTTTTTTTCTTCTTTTTTTGGAGAGGTTTTTGCTATAGGGCGCGTGCGCTCGCCAGACAGACAGAGAGAGACAGAGAGATAGAAAGCGAGAAATCACCCCCCAGGGGGGATGGCCACGCCGCAATCTCTTCTCCTCCATTCTCCTCTCGGGATCCTGGGCACGCACGCACACGCGCCCGGCGTGAGTTTAAGCCGCCGGGTCCAGGACTCGAACCGCGGTCGACTACGTGGGAGTCCAGCAACATAGCCATTACGCCATCTGCTGGTCCCAAAAGATAATAAAGTTTTAAAATACATTGGTAGACTTTTTTTTTTCTTCTGAAGAGAGGTTTTTGCTATAGGCCACACAAACTAACCGGAAAGACAGAGAGAGACAGAGAGACAGAAGGTTAGAAATCACCCCCCAGAGAAGTGGCCATGCTGCAGTCCCTTCTCTTCTATTCTCCTCTCGGGATCTTTGGCACTCACGCACATATGAGACTAAGCTGCCAGGTCCAGGACTCAAACCGCAGTCGACTATGTGGGAGTCCAGCAAGGTAACCATTACACCATCAGCAGGTCCCAATAGGCTCTTGATTTAAATAGTACGTTAATTCCAAATTATGAAAAATAGAAGATTTTTTTAAATTCTGCACTAAATCCTTGAGCCACTGTGATCTCATTAGCTACTTTTCAAACATCGGATTTGGGGGGAAGGGCAATGGAGCTTCCTTCACTCATTGGCTGCTCTCTCGCTCGCTCTCTCTCTCTCTCTCTCTCTCTCTTTCTCTCTCTGCCAACTAGAGCTTAGTCTGCTTGGGCTGCCATAACAAACACCAGACACTGGGTGACTCATACCACAGAAATTTCTCACAGTTCTGGAAGCTGGAAGTTCAAGATCAAGAAGCCAACACAGTCAAGCTCTGGTGAGGGACCTCTTCCTGGTCTGCAGGTGGTGGCCTTCTGCTTGTGATCTCACATGGACAGAAATCTCTTGGTTTCTTCCTCTTCTTCCTTTTTCTAAAGTCCTTTTATTACAATTACTTCTCAAGTCACCAGGACTGGGGTTCGAACCATAGTCAGCCATGTGGGATCTGGCTTCCTTAACCATTAGGCTATGGGACTCCCTCTCTTCCTTGTCTCCTAAGGAAACTAGTTCTGTAAGATCTGTACTCCACTATAATGACCTCATTTAACCTTAATCAACTCCCTAAAGGTCTCATTTCCAAGGCAGTCACATGGCGGTGCTAGGATTTGAACCTAGAAATTTGGGTGGGGGGACACAGTTCAGTTTATAGCAAGTGAGTTGGTCAAACAAATGACAACTGGTATATATTTTTAGGATTTAATAGCAAGGCTGATCTACACAATAAAGAGAAGGGTGTAGTTCTTTCAGTGTTCTTTCTAAAACTCACCTCTTGCAATGACGTTATACCCTGATGGCAATCTTGTCTCTTATTGCTGGAACTGGTGAGTAATCGGGGCTATTTCTGTTTGGAGTGAGGTAGATAATTTGGGCTTGGTTCCATTTCTTGACTTAGGTTTGATTGGTTTTGTTTGTTTTTCTTCCTTCCTACCCTGAGGATCAGAAGAGGTAGGATTCTGGCCTAGGAAAAGTGGCAAGCAAATTACCTAGGACAGAAATTCGATCAAAACACTATTCTGGGCTCGTAGGTGATGTGGTGGTTAAGGTGCTGGGTCCCTCATGGCTGACTTTGCGGTTCAAGACATGAACCCAGTTGCTTGAAATATACTCCAGGTGTGTGTGTATGTGTGCCCAAAGACCTGGGAAGAGAATGAAGAAGGGATCATGGTGTGGCCAACCCTCCTGGGGGTGAATTTTCACTTCCCCTCTCTCTGTCTCTCTGCAGTGAGTTCTATGTGACCTATAGCAAAACTAAAATAAAACAAAAACAGACTTTGAGCAGCCTCACACGTCTCATCTTCTATGACTGCAGCTAAACTGTTATTTCTCCACAACTGACTCTGGCTTGGAGTATCCATTTTAATGGAAATATGAATAGAGAAATAAAGTATTTTGAAATCTTATTTGATGGGGCACAACGTTTTACTGCTAATTCTGTTTTCTTGGGTTTGATCTTAAATTTATTCTCCCAGAGTACCGACTCCCTCTTGCCTGCAGGCTTCCCTCTTCTGCTTATTAATGATGTCCTGACATTCAGAGCTCTGGCATTTAATCTGAGGCAGCCCTTCTGTGGTCACACCGTCTAAAGTCACTTGGCCGCTCCATCACAGCCTATGAGGGATTCTCTTCCGAGCACCTACAACTCTGCTTTCCTTTCTTTTCTCCTTTTAGTTCTCCTTCTCCGTCGCCCTTCCCTCCCTCCCTAGTCTGTTTTCTTACACTAGAGTGTAAGCCGCGTGAGAACAGAGACCTCGTCCAGCTCATCCCAGTATGCAAAGACGTGCCTGGCCTGACGTAGCTGCTCCACACCTGTTTCCGGAATGAATGCACGAACAAATTAATGAAGGAATGAGCTCTCTGTACATAGGGGAGGTTTTTGTTTTTATTTTACTCTGGGTTTAGTAGCATATGCCTTTAGCTGGAATGCTCTTTACATTCAGTAAGAGGACCATAGGAGGAATCGAGGCCAATGAGAAAGAATTCTGAATAGTGACAAAAAGAGGGAGAGAAAAAGCAAGGATGAAGCATGGGAATTCAAAATATTTTTCTCTCTCTTTCTCCCTCTCTCTCTCTCTTTCTTTTTTCTTCTTTTTTTTTTTCCAGGATGTTTGCCATAGGTTGCTTGTTCTCATCAGAGAGAGACAGAGGGAGCTAGAGAGAAGGAAAGTGAGAAAGCACTCCCCGGGGGATGGACCCACCAGGATCCCTTCTCCTCCATTCTTCTCTCAGGATTTTGGACATACACACATGCACACACACACACTCTCTCTCTCTCTCTCACACACACACACACACACACACACCAGTGTGATTCTAGGTCCAGGACTAGAACCACATAGTCAGCCATGTGGTGACCCAGTGCTTTAACCACTGCGCTACCTGGCTGGCCCTATTTATGTATTTCTCGCTGTATGTATTCCTTCATGAAGTGGCTAAGTAAAAATGTTTTCCTGTACAGCATAAGTTCACATTTAATAATCCTCCTCTAATTTTGTGTTTGCTTTGTCTAGTTCTAAAGTTGCTTTTAATAAGGGAGTAGTAATCCTAGCCCATTGAGCTTATTTGTTTGTTTTTTAAATACTGCTTTGATTTCAGAGTCGGGCTGTGTTTATATTGTCCTTGGCATCCTCCCAGAGAATTTTAGTGCTTATAAGAACATTTGGGCGTCTGCTAATCTTCTTACTTTACTCTTGGATTATTTGGGCATGATGTCTTAGGACGTCTCCAGCTTTACACATCTAAAATTCAGGGCTACAGAGAGGGCAAAAGAAGAAAATCAAAAGAAAAATGTCACAAAAAGAGGACCTTCCCCTAGGACACTTTGAGGACACTAGGAGACTACGAAATCTAGTTCACTAACAATGAACTATTTGTAATTCTTTCTAAAGTTGTTAAAACCAGACTGGAATATTAGTGGCTATTCACATGGGGAGACAGATGCTATTTCCCTGCTTATGCTCCCAGGGGTAGGGGCAGCAGGTGGCATAGTAGTTAAAGTGCTGGACTCCCATCTGGATGACTATGGTTCAAGTCCTGGACCAGGCAGCTTGAAACTCAAGCTAGGCGTGTGTGTGTGCATGACCAATATCCTATAAGGAAAATGGAGGAGAAGAGATTGTGACATGGCCATCCCCCTGGGGGGGAGGGTGATTTATTTATTTATTTCTTTCTTTCTTTCTTTCTTTCTTTCTTTCTTTCTTTCTTTCTTTTCTCTTGAACGTGCGCAAGTACCCTATTTAAAAAAAGATCTAAAAGCAAAAACAAAAACAAAAAACCTCCCAGGATATGGGACCAGCAGTTAGCGTAATGGCTATGTCGCTGGACTCCCACGTAGTCGACCGCGGTTCGAGTCCCGGACCCGGCGGCTTAAACTCACGCCGGGCGCGTGTGCGTGCGTGCCCAAGATCCCGAGAGGAGAATGGAGAAGGGATTGCGGCGTGGCCATCCCCCCTGGGGGGTGATTTCCTGCTTTCTATCTCTCTGTCTCTCTCTGTCTGTCTGGCGAGCGCACGCGCCCTATAGCAAAAACCTCTCCAAAAAAAAAAAAAAAAAAAAAAAGAAAAAACCTCCCAGGATAAAGCAATTGTCCTATGAGGTCCAGTTTTATAAGCTGTACAGGGCACCAATAATTACTCTTGATTCTACTCAATTCTAGGGGTCTTTGTATGTGTGTGTGTCAGCGTTGTCAGACCAGCTCTGTGGCTTGATAGTTAAGGCAGCCAGATCCCACATGGCCAACCATGTGGTCTGAGTCCTGCAACCCAGTAGCATGAAAAACAAGCCACGTGCCTGTGCATGCATGCCCAAAATCCCCAAAGGAGAGAGAGAGATGGAGAAGAGATTGCTGTATGACCATTCCCCATGGGGGAGCTTTCTCCACCCCCTCTTTTTCTGTCTCTACCAAGCAAATATGCCCTTTAGAAACAAATAAAAAGAAAAGCAGGGGGGAGTTGTAAAGGGCTCTCAGATCCTCATTGCCCCATTTATTGCTTGGCTTCCCAGAGTCCAAGGTCAGCTCTGGGGCTCAGAGAGAGGAGCAGAATTTCTTCTTGAAGAGGTGGTTTCCCACTGTGTACACCCCAGATACTTCTGATACCCCAGCTCCCAACCAGTAGGAGAGGTGTTTGTTTTTATTTTAATCTTGGTTTAGTAGCGTGTGTCTTTACATGGAACACTCTTTATAATCAGTAAGAGGACTATAGGAGGAATCAAGGCCAATGAGAAAGAATTCTGAATAGCAGCAAAGAGAGAGAGAAAAAGCAAGGATGAAGCATGGGAATTCGAAATATTTCTTTCTTTCTTCATTTCCCTTCCTCGGAGGGAGGAAGCTGCTCCTTCAAGCTAAGATGCATTTTGATGGTTCACTGAACAGGGCTGGAGTAGACTCATCACCCAGGAATGAAGATAGTACTGTCCTTCCGGTGTACCTCTTTGGGTATGAGTATGGTGGGATGAAGCACCCCAATATGAGGCCAGCATCACTGTGGTACTGGTGCAACCCAAGGGCTGGAACAAATGCCATTGCCCATATTTTTGTTATGTTTTCCTCTTTTTTTTTCTCTTTTATTTATTGGGTCATTGGAAAAGTCATGACACATTTTTGCACAGGAAAATACGTCATGACTTTTCTGACAGCTCAGTATTTCCTTCATGAGCAAGAGAGAGACAGAGAGAGAGGGAGAGGAAGACAGCAGCTTCAATAGGATATTGAGGCTTCCATCCACCCCTAGACTTCATCCTGTCCCAGTTCACAGGCAAGCACATGCCAGATACCCCAACTCCCCACCCAATGTTACCTGATGTACTCAGGGAGGTCTCCAGATTTGAACTGGAATTGTGGGATTGCCTCAAAGAGCATCGCACTTTACCCCTGCTCTACCTTCCCTATCTGGTCCCCCATTGCTGTGTTGATCAGAAACCAGGAAACCTGGGAATTAGGAGAAGTGTGGAGAGAAAGGAAGCTGCTAAGCAGATGGCATCGGCAGGCCTGTCTCAGGCCAGGGCCAGGGAGGTGGGGCTCCAAGGAGCAGTGAAACCTGGCAGCTGGCACTTCCCGGCACCAACTTACCTCCACCACCACTGGCCCCCAAGCCCTGTAAGCCAGAGGGACTGACTGAAGAGGAAACGGAAGGGACTCCAAACAAACACACCAGGCCAGGAATCCCTGCAGGCCTTAGTTTGTGCGGAGCTCATTCTCCACTGCAGGGATGGTAAAGTTCTGAAGGTTTCTACTGCAATCAGTGGGTTCGGGAAAGCTGTCAGCCCAGACAGGAGAAGCCAGGCAGGAGACAAGATGACAGGTGGCTGTTAACTGTGACCACAGGACCAAAACTCCCCTGCACCTCCCAGCAATGGGAAAACGCATAAGAGTAACTGGGAGGCCAAAGGTTAGATCTCCTGATAGCACCAAGAAAGTGCCCTGAAAAGGTTTTCCAGTTAGATAAAACAATTATTAATAGCTATGGACATGAGAGGACCAGCAGATGGAATAATGGTTATCTTGCTGGACTCCCGCATAGTCAAGTGCGATTTGAGTCCCAGACCTAGTGGCTTAAAACTCACATCAGGAGTGTGTGTGTGTGTGTGTGTGCACGTGCATGTGTGCCCAAAATCATGAGAGGAGGATGGAGAAGGGATTGCAGTGTGGCATGCCCCCTGGGTGGTGATTTCTCACTTTCTGTCCCTCTGCCTCTCCAGTAAGTGCACATGCCTAATAGCAAAAAAGTCTCTCTTAAAAAAAAAAAAATAGATATCTACATGGGGAATTCTTCAAATGAAGACAAATGAACCATCTAGGAGGGCATAATAATTCTGTTAAGAGAAGTCCCTTCAGTTGTATCTCAGGAGGGACACAGGCAGGTTCTGAGAGTGGTGTCATGGGCCTGAGACTCTCTGAAGGGCCTCACACTTGATTTCTTGAGCTTCTTAATCAGTGTTGGACAAGAGGCCCTACATTTGCAATTTGCGTCAGGTTCACAAATTATATAGCTTGTCCTACAGGTATAGTATATCATACGTGTTTGTGCAGAGCTAAGACTTTAGAAGACAGTCAAATGCTCATTGTTTCAATTTCCAAGATAGATACCTCATGTTTTATTAAGCCAGATAAAACTTGCTCAGCAGAGAATTCCCTAGCCCCCCTCCAACCCCCTAAACACACAAACTTGGACACACACACCCTCCCTACAACTACTCTCACCAAAATGATGTTCAGTGATGACATGTAGGCAGATCAGGTCATGATTTAGACAGGCCAAAGGGTATTTCATTCCATTTCAGGGAAATAATTTGGTACTCAACTGATAGGCTCATATACATTTCTGCCATGGCAGAAGGGACTTAAGAGAACACTGAATTTCAGGGACCAGTAGTTGGTGTAATGGCTATGTCACTGGACTCCCATGTAGTCAACCACAGTTCAAGTCCCAGACCCAGTGGCTTAAATTCACTCTGAGCGAGTGTGCGTGCATGCCCAAGATCACGAAAGGAGAATGGAGGAGAAGGGATTGTGGTGTGGCCATTCCCCCTGGGTGTGTGTGGGGGGGTGATTTCTTGCTTTCTGTCTCTCTGTCTCTCTCTGTCTTTCTGGTGAGCACATGCACCCCATAGCAAAAACCTCTCAAAAAAAAAAAAAAAAAAAAGAAAGAAAGAAAGAAAGAAAGAAAAAAAGAAAGAAAGAAAGAAAGAAAGAAAGAAAGAAAGAAAGAAAAAAGAGAGAGAGAACACCGAATTTCAAAACTAGTTTGAATTTTTGGAATTAATTTCTTTAATAGACTCAACCATTACCATCAGAATAATATTCTTTTTTTGAGAGGTTTTCGCTATAGGGCGTGTGCGCTCGCCAGACAGACAGAGAGAGACATAGAGACAGAAAGCGAGAAATCAACCCCCAGGGGGGATGGTCACGCCACAATCCCTTCTCCTCCATTCTCCTCTCAGGATCTTGGGCACGCACGCACACGCACCCGGCGTGAGTTTTAAGCCACCGGGTCCGGGACGCGAACCACGGTCGACTACGTGGGAGTCCAACAACATAGCCATTACGCTAACTGCTGGTTCCCCAGAATAATATTTTTAAAACAAAACAAAGAGGAGAAGATAACGCCACAAAAAAATTAAAATGCAAAGAAGTTTCCTATAGGGTGTTTGTGAGATTTTGTTTAACAAAGCAAACAGAAAGCTGCACGTAGGGATGTGTGGAGAGCACCCCGCCCGGACCCCCCTCGATGGCTCTCTCACCCCAGGAATTTCCATTACGTTTCTGGCTGGCTGCCCACTGACCACAGCCAGGACCAAATCTTCAGACTTGCAGAGCAGTGGGTGTCTCCCATTCGTTTCCTACTGAGTTCTCGATTTTACCATCAACACTGTAGGTTTCAGCCCTCGCCCAAAACTGATTTGCTCCCTTTGGCAGCAACACTGATATTTTTCCCGGTCAGCTCTTTGCCAGAATCGGAGGAAGAAGGTGGATGCGGAGAGAGGCAGACAAGACAAAGAGGCCGCGGGCTCCTGCTCTTCCCAAAGCTCTAGCGTTTTTCATGAGCAAATGTTTCTCAACTTGATGTCTGCCATTGACCGATTTCCAGAGCCTCAGAATGGTTGTTTCTGGCTTTTTTTTTTTTTTTTTTTTTTCCAGTTTTATACTAGTTTTTGGAGGAGAGGACTTGCTGGCATTTTCATGCCAGCATAGCTGAAAGTTTGGTCTCTGAAGGGCTTTTAAAGTGTTTTTGTTTTGTTTTGTTTTGGTTTTTTTCTATGATAGCTTTTTGCTATAGGGCATGTGTACTCACTTGAGAGACAGAGAGACAGAAAGTGAGAAATCACCCCCCTGGGGAGATGGCCACACTGCAATTCCTTCTCCTCCATTCTCCTCTCAGGATTTTCAGCACACACGCACATGCACCCTGAGTTTTAAGCCACTGGATGTGGGACTCAAACCTCAGTTGACTATGTGGGAGTCCAGCAACATAACCATTATACCATCTGCTGGCCCTAGGCTTTTAAAGTTTTTAACATGAGGGGACATGAATTTCCCAAATTTCCGCTGTTTCTACCAGTCCTGTGGTTCTATTCTCATCCTGCTTCATTAATTAACATTACCTGCCGGGCCTGGCAAGCTTCTGAGTTTACAGTCCCTGGCCCTCAATCCCCGGTCCACAGGAGTGGGGCCTAGGCATTGTCCTGAAAGTGTAGTGGACTTTGTAAATAGTGCTAATCCTTCTGCACGCATCTGCCTCACTCAATGGCTCTCAGATAGAAAACCATCGAAGATGAGGTCCTGGTCTTTAAGGCCTCTGAAATTCTGGGGGAATGAGGAGAAGGACACAATGCAGTAACCCACAACAAGAAGTCTGCAGTGTGTGATAGTCGCAAACTCTGCTCTGTGGGCTGAGAGGGATGAGAAATGACTTCCCAAGCAGATGACATGTAGACACTGAGCAAGCTTCTTTTCAAGGACTGAATATCAGTTAGGAATTTCACTTGAAATTGCTCCACTTAGAATAAATTACTGTACCCTAAAAAGAGAGATGTCGGGGTGCTGGCCATTACAGAGGGCTAGATGTCATCCTACTGTCGATCAAAGGTGGATAGTGAAAGGAATACTGAATGAAGACCCAGAAGACTCGGGTTCCAGTCCAAGCTCTGCAACTAAACAGACTTTGGGCAGATCAATTGTCTTCCATTTTGAGAAATAGTTTCTGCATCAATAGAATAAAAAAGAGGTGGGAAAGGGGACAAGCTCTGTGGCTCTTAGAGAGAAGGAGGTAACTTTTATCCTACATGAAATCTCAAGAAGAGGACCAGCAGGTGGTGTGGTGATTAAGGTGCTGGACACTCTCATGGCTAGCTGTGGTTTGAGTCCCAGATCTGGCAAGTTGCTTTCTCATTCTTACTGTCTGTCTCTCTCTTCTGAGTTCATGGGCCCTGTGACAAATTAAAAATAATAATGATGATAAATAACAAAAATTCTTGGAGAGTTTTTGTTTTTTTTTTTGTTTGTTTTGTTTTGTTTTGTTTTGTTTTGTTTGGTAGGGCGCATGAGCTCGCCAGACAGAGAGATAGAAAGCAAGAAATCACCCCCCAGGGGGATGGCCACGCCGCAATCCCTTCTCCTCCATTCTCCTCTCGGGATCTTGGGCATGCACGCACATGCGCCTGGCGTGAGTTTAAGCCACTGGGTCCGGGACTCAAACCGCGATCAACTACATGAGATTCCAGTGACATAGCCATTATGCCAACTGCTGGTCCCAATAACATAAATTCTTTAAAAAAAATTCAGGAAGATATGATGATCTTTGATGTTACCAAATGTGCTGAGACTTAGTCACCCAAAATGTCCCAAAGTAACCAATCTTCAGAATGGTTAATCAGCGTTCCCTGATGTTTTCCAATGCATTTTAGCATAGTTTTGAAAACAGGATGAAAGTTATGACACTTTCTCTGGAGAAAAAAGGCACATATGCCCATACGAAATGCTGCATATAATCTTATAGAGCTGACATGCCCTTCTGAAGCCCAGGCTAAGGACTCTCAAGAGAAAACAATGAAAAGGAGACGAGAGGCATTTCAAATTCTAGGATTTGGTTCTGGGTGAGAACTTCTCATGCTTTTTAGAACAAAGGGGAAAAAGTGATGGTTTATATTTAAAAAATAGACCTAGAGGGGTCAGTAGGTGGCATGATGGTTAGGGAGCTGGACTCCCACCTGGTTGACCACAGTTCTAGTCCTGGGCCTAGGGGCTTGCTTTCTCATTCTCTCTCTCTCTCTCGTGTGTGTGCACGCACACATATCCTATAGCATATATATTTTTAAAATAATTATTAAAAAACAAGACCTAGAAAACTCAGTTTTATTGTGGAAAATGAAAATTGTTAGGCCAACCAGGTGGTATGGTGGTTAAGGTGTTGGATCCCACAAGGTCAACTGAGCAGTCTGAGTCCTGTACCCAGAGGCTCGAAAACATGTTTGTGTCCAGAATCCCAAGAGGAGATGGAAGAGAAGGTATTGCAGCGTGGCTATGCCCCCAAGGGGTAATTTCTCACTTTCCCTCTCTCCCTGTCTCTCTCCAGTGAGTTCTTACACCCTATAGCAAAACTAAAAAGAAAGAAAAGGAAAATTGCTCACTGCTGAGAAAGGCAGACTAGCGAACAAGTAAACCCTCGCTCTTAACAGACCCAAAGGCGGAAGAGCAAATTAAATGCATTAATATGCATCATAGCCAAAGAAGGAAGAACAAACGGTAGGAAATGATTAGTAAGGCCACCACAGCAATTACAGCCAAAGACAGGAAGCTGCAAGGAGTGGTTTATCTCATTAGCTACTCTGGATGCAAAACGGCAGGGGGACATTTCACTGTTCCTCAAGGGGACCCTCACCCCTTCAGCAGAAAGCATCCTCAGAGACCATCTGAGGCTGTGCTACTGCTGTCTTCATGGCCTTCTTTATACCCTCTCCTTCCGGAAAGCAGAGAAGCAATTCAGCCTGGAAAACTGAGCATTTTTATTTGAACTCCCAGAACACTTGGGTTTGGTGTTCATTTTGAAATTAAGCTAAAGCATTTTACAGAGAAGCCATCCCAGGGCTAAGGTGTCCCCAACAGAGCCTGTGCCGAGACAGGAGAAGCAGAGCCCAGTGGCTGGCGTGGCCTTTTGGTTAGTACTTAATGCTGCTTAACGCTGGCTCCTCACGGAGCCAGAGGATGGGAGGACAGGAGGGCCAAGGTCACCAAGCACCCGGGGTGAGGTCACACAGCAAGACTCATTATCTGCTCTACGCTGGCTTTAAGAGCTCCCAGTCACTCAGCAGAGAATGACATCTGATGCAGAAGGACAAGATCATGTAATGAACACTAAAGAATTTGGGGGGAGGCAGTGCCACAACCTGTTTACCTCTTAGGCCCACGCTTTCTGCTGTCCACAAGGTGGCCGGCACCAGCACCAAGGAGCTCGTTTTGAATTGCCGTGTCTTACGGTCGATCCTGCGGCACAAGACATGCTTCTCAGATTTTCCATTGCAGGCACGTTCTAGTCCCCAAAGCCACAGTGTCCTGATGTCCTGATCAAATGCTGCAAATTAGTCAACCGTAGGCAGCTCCTTCTGAAGTCTTTTTTTTTTAAAGAATTATTTTATTTGACTTTATTTATTTATTTTAATTTGGACAGAGAGGGACAGAGTGTGAAAGAGAGACAGAGAGGGAAAGCGAGAAAGCAAGCCACCAGGTCCAGGACTTGAACCATGGTTGGCCACGTGGGAATCCAGTGCCCTTAACCACCATGCCATCTGCCAGCCCCCAATATTTTTTTTTAAGGATTTTGCCATAAGGCATATGCACTCGCAGAAGGGGAGAGAGACAGAAAGAGACAGTGAGAGGGGAAGTGAGAAATCACGCTCTGGAGGGGAAGGCCATGCAACAATCTCTTCTCCACCAGTCTCCTCCTGGAATTCTGGGCATGCCCACACGTGCACACAGTGTGACTCTCAAGCCGCAAGGTCAGGGACTCCAACTGTGGTTGGCCCTGTGGAAGTTCAGTGCCCCAACTACCATGCCACCTGCTGGCCCCTCTCCTTCTGAAGTTCTAGAGCCATGAGGTTTTAGTGTACAAAAGACCACTGATGTTCATAAAGTTTTCATCTGCTTTCCTCATTTTTTTCCTTTCCACCAGTTGCTGGTAGGATAATTCAGGGTAAAGCCAACTAAAGCAGCTCTGAATACTGCCCTACGTTCCCCTGAGGCCCCGCATTTGTACATCCAACTGCCTCCCAGAGCTCCACTTGAATCTCTCTTTTTTTTTTTTTTTTTGGAGAGGTTTTCGCTATAGGGCACATGCGCTCGCCAGACAGAGAGAGACAGAGAGACAGAAAGTGAGAAATCACCCCCCAGGGGGGATGGCCACACCGCAATCCCTTCTCCTCTGTTCTCCTCTTGGGATCTTGGGCACTCACACACACGCGCCCGGTGTGAGTTTTAAGCCACCGGGTCCGGGATGCGAACCATGGTCGACTACGTGGGAGTTCAGCGACATAGCCATTATGCTAACTGCTGGTTCCCCACTTGAATCTCTAATCAGGCATCACGAATTTCAGATGTCCTAGCAGAACTCGGATTCCTTTCCCCAAAACTGCTCTTCCTGTGAGTATCCAAAGGGGAAAACTTGGAAGCATCCTTAATTCCTCTCATTATCTCACACGCTGCACCTGATCCATGATTCCCTGAAAATTCTGGGCTTGCCCTTTTGCATCTGACCACCTATCAGTATCCCCACAGACCCCTCCTGGTTCTTGCCACCCGTTTGTCCCTTGGAATAATGAAGGGACATTGGTCTAGTCCTCTGTATTGCTAATAACATCGATATCGGAGTGGTAATTACAAAGAATAAGGGTTTATTCAGCATGTAGTTTGGAGGTCCAAAATCCAGGGGCCTGCCTCTGTGAGAAAAAAATCCTGTTGAAACTTGAAATTACATTAAATCTCTCAATCAGTTTGATAAGAACTGACATCTTTATGATACTGAGTTTTCTTTTTATAAATGTGTGTTTATTTATTCAAGTTTTATTTTGTTAATATGCCAGAGGGCTTGTGTGCTCCCAAGGAGAGACAGAGAAAAGGAGAGGGAGAGATAACCCCACATGGGGTGTGATCATACCACAAATCCCTCTCCTCAGTTCTCCATTCTGCCAGGCTTTGGGGTACACATGCACACGTGCCTAGTGTATCTTTTCAAGACACTGTGTTCAGGACTCAAACCATGCTGTCAGCCATGTGAGATTCAGCTTCCTTAACCACCAATCCACGGGGCCAGCCCTATTCAAGTTTTCTCTTTTTTCTTTTTCTCTTTTTTTCTTGGGGGAGGGGGTGGTTTGCTATATAGGGCGCATGCACTCACCAGAAAGATAGAGACAGAAAGACAGAAAGAGAGAAATCACCCCCAGCGGGGATGGCCACCCCGAAATCCCTTCTCCTCCATTCTCCTCTCGGGATTTTGGGCACGCATGCATATGCACCCAGCGTGAGTTTAAGCCACTGGGTCCAGGACTCGAACCACGGTCAACTACATGGGAGTCCAGCAACATAGCCATTACACCAACTGCTGGTCCCTTCAAGTTTTATTTAATGCCTCTTAAGAAGTTTTACAATTTGCTCTATAAAGCTCTTTTACCTATTCTTAGATACCTTATTATTTGTCACTATTTTTATTTTAATCCCATCATTACAAAACTGCATTTCCTATTTGTTGCTGGTGTAGAGAAATGCAATCAATATTGTATTTATCTATAAAACTTGCCAACTACCTAGTGTATTCTAGTAATTCTCTATAGCTTATGTTTTTATCTTCCATGGGAACAGTTATATCAGCCGTGAGGTATTAATGTTTTCCATGAGACTATTTGGTTAATAAGTTCGATGGTTTGTTTTGTATTACTTGAAGATTTCCTTTTCTATAATACCAATGTCTCCTACAGATCCTGAAGAGGACACATTGTTGTCTACAGAACTGATAATTATTCAGAGTGCATTCATTGCTCAAAACAAAACAAAGCAAACAAGCAAACACAAAATCGACTATACTATAAGCTTTGTTTCTCCTCCACGTTATTTCATCATATGGACATAAGGAAAAAGGAAGTCAAATGCATAAGTGACATATGCAAAAGGCAGGGTAGGGTATTCCGAGTTATTAGCAGCATGGCTGTGTGATCCTCAACCACTCTTCTAATCTCTTTTCAGAGGGTGAACAAAACAGAGACAGGGTTGGGGTGGGGGGCTGTTGGCAATGGCTGATCCAGTGGTTAGATGATGTCACCAAAGTACCATTTTTGTTCCTTTTCTACATTTTCCCTCTCTTGGTATCAGCCTCATGCTAAGGCTGACTTCCTAACGGTGGCAAAATGACTACCAAGAGACCTGGGCCACATGTGTCATCCTCCACGGCCAGAGAAAGAACCGTGCCTTGATCACGACATTATGAGCCAGAGGGGCTGAGAATACCCTTTTGGGACATACTTGGGTTCCCTGCTCACCCCTGGGCCAATCACGTGCCAAGGGGAACACAAAGTGCTGATTGGCTTAGCTGAGCACCATCAGTTGCTCTACGGCCTAGAAACACATGGATCCTCAAATAGAAATCAGACGTGGTTGACCAAGGAGTAACACATGCTGAGAAGACACTCACAAATGTCCAATCTCTAAGTCCAGGCCACTGTCACAGAATACCACAGATTGGGTAGCTTAAACATTTATTTCCTAGAATTCTAGAGGAGGAAAGTCCCAGGTCGAAGTACTGGCAAATCCAATGTCTGCTGAGAGCTCTCTTCCTGTTTGGTAGATGGCAACCTTCTCACTGTGTAACTCGCATGGCCAAAAGCAGAAAGAGGCAATAACAAGTCTCTCTCTCTCTCTCTCTCTCATTTATTTATTTATTTATTTATTTATTTATTAAGGTTTTTGCTGTAAGGTATGTGTGCTCAACAGAGAGATACTGAGAGAGACAGAGAGAGGGAAAGTAAGAAATCATCAGCCAGGGGGATGGCTATGTCACATTCTCTTCTCTTCCATTCTCCTCCTGGGATTTTTGGAAAAGCACCAACACACGCCTGGCATAATTTTCAAGATGCCAGGTCTAGGACTCAAACCCCAGTCGGCCATCTGGGAGTCCAGTACCTTAACCACCACACCACCTCAAGTCTGTTTTTATAACAACATTAACCTCATTCATGAGGTCTCCACCCTCATGACCTAATCACTTCCCTGAGGCCCTACCTCCAAATAATATCACATTGGGGGTTAGGATTTCAACATATGAGTGTTAGGGAGACATCAACATTCACAGTACTCCCATTAACTAAAATGTTCTCCACTTAGAGCCTGTCTTACCTAGTGAAAGACATGTTTAACAAGCTCGGTGTCTGGTCTCCTAGCCCACAGTAAGCGAAAGAGCACCTGACTCGGACTGACAAAAATAGACCATGGCACAAAGTAGACCCACAATTTCAGAAAACATGATCAATTAGCCACAAGAGTAGAAAGACCCATTCAATGGCCCCTTGATCACATCACTGAATCATACCGCAATATAACAGGAATGTTATCCTTACCTTGCAGAATAAAATGCTTAGCCATAGCCAGTGGACAATGTTTATGGGGTGTGGGTGATGCTAACAGACTTTGAAGAAAATTGTATCCAAATATTAAATATTACAACAATGATAACAGTTGTCAGCAACAATGTCAAAGAGAAGTTTCAGCTCTCGCTGAGCTCCCATGTAGTCAACCGCGGTTCGAGTCCCGGACCCAGTGAATTGAACTCACTCCAGGCGTGTGTGCGTGCTTGCCCAAGATCCCAAGAGGAGAATGGAAGAGAAGTGGTTGTGGCGTGGCCATCCCTCATGCAGGGTGATTTCTCGCTTTCTGTTTCTCTGTCTCTCTCTGTCTTTCTGGCGAGCACATGCGCCCTATAGCAAAAACCTCTCCCCCCACAAAAAAATCAATAATAAGATAAAAAAATTAGAGTGAAATGAGAAGCCATCCTTTCTAAGGTCTGGGGGATTTCTACCAATTACAGATCTATTATTAAAAGAAAATTATGACAGTGTAGTGAGCAAAATAAGCAGGGTTTTGTTTTGTTTTATAGAAAGCAGTAAGTAGTTCTTCCAACCTCAAACGTTTAAAAAGGAAACTTAGATTTCAGGACACTATATTTTCTGTTACAGTAAGAAGGATGTCGAAGCTAGTTACAAACCCAATACTTGAACATTTTCTGAGCTCGAATGTCGCCCGACAGCACTTTGAGCAAGGAGGCAGCAGCTAGCATGACCCACAGATTTTCACAGGAGAAATCAAAACATAAACTAGTGAAATAACTCGCTAATGGGAGAACTAAGCCTAGGCAACAACAGAGCTTCCCTCAAGGCTCCTCTAAGATCTGTAGCCCTTCCCCTGCAACACAACCCCCAAATTCATTTCTCGTTTACCTACTTCAAAGACAGGGCTCCTGAAGGCAGGATTTTCTAGTTTGAACTCTGCCTGTAAAACATGAGATGGGACAGTGTGAATTTAAAAATTTGGAGGCTGACCCCTTAGGCCGTCCTGAGTTTGTTTCTTCAGAAGCAGAACTGGGTTCTGTGTGGTGCACCCTGAATTGCAGGGCAGGGCCTCTTTGGTGACAGGCACACTGTGATGTTCTGAGACGCTGGAGACCCAGGTGGAGAGCTCCCTCCCATCACAGCTGCCAATAGCCAGGGCTGGCAACTATAAATTAAAGCATTTCAGAATTAAGGGGGGGAATAGTACCCCACAGAAATCAAAAACAGAAGTCCTTGTTTCCTCTCCCAGCTGAATCCCAGGGATTATTGAAATCCCCAACTGGCAGCCATAGGCCAGATCTCTGACCGAGGCAATCCTGCAGGCTCCGTTTCAGGTTTCATCACCTGTTTGCACACCTTTCCGAAAGAATGCTCTTTAGGCAGGGTTTGTGCTGAGCTCCGTGCGCCCTTTCCTCACACATACTGCGGGTATTCACGGAGTTGCATGGCTCTGAGGCCCCACTCTGAGGAGCCACACAAGGTCTTTCAACCGCAGTGATCCCTGATTTCGGTCAACACAGCACAGCTGTGCATGTTGGGAAGAGTCCCTGCCTTCCCCCATCAGCCCTGCATCTCCAACCCCGACCCCGTTCCTCACCCGCCAGCCTTGACACGGGGCTTTCTCAGAGTCTGGAGAGGACAGGTACCTTCTACACCTTACTACCTCCACTCAGTGGCTACTGGAAGGGTCCTTCACTGTGTGACGTCTGCAGAACCCAGACTGGGCATCTGTCCTTCTCTGAATCAGGGCCCTGCAGTCAGCTACGGAATTTCACAGACACATCCTGAGCTCACCCAGTGAAAAACAGTTCCATGTCTCTTATCCTCATGAAATAAAAGAGTAAGATCTCTTTATCTAGAAATTCTTAAAAATAGGCAGGAGTTCTTTCTCATACATAGGAAGTGGGGGGGGGGGATGGCCTCATAGAAGTAGAGGGATAAAGAATGACTGTTAGAGGTTGGGAAGAATGAGGGGTGAGTAAAGGGGTAGTAAGTAATAAAAATAAAAGTGTAGGGGCCAGCAGGTGCTGTGGTGGTTGGGGAGCTGGACTCACATGGCTGACCCTGGTTTGAGTACTGGACCTGGCAGCTTGCTTTCTCACTTTCCTTCTGTCTCTCGCTCTCTCTCTGGTCAAATTGAGAAATAATAAATAAATAAAATTGTATAAATAATTTTATATAAATAAATAAAATAAAAAGTGCAGGTAGATAGGAGGAACAATTTCCAGTATTATGAAATACAGTGGGGGCGGGGACCAGCAGATGGCATAATGGTTATGTCACTGGACTCCCACATAGTCAACTGCAGTTCAAGTCCCAGACCCAGTGGCTTAAAACTCACGCCGGGCGTGTGTGCATGCGTGCCCAACATCCTAAGAGGAGAATGGAGAAGGGATTGCGGTGTGGCATCTCCCTAAGGGTGATTTCTCGCTTTCTGTCTCTCTGTCTCTCTCTGTCTCTCTGGCAAGTGTACATGCCCTATAACAAAATCTCTCTGCCTAGTAAAAGAAAATACAGTAGGGGCTGGCTCTGTAGCCTAGCGGTTAAGGGAGTTGAATCCCACATGGTTAACTGTAGTTCAAGTCCCAGACAAAGTGGTTTGAAAGACATCCCAGGTATATAAGTGTGCATGTCCTAAATCCTAACGGTATTGGAAAGATAAAGGAGAAGGGATTGTGGAATGATCACACCCCACTGGGGGAGGCTTTCTTCCCCCCCACACCAAACATGCATCCTCTCTGGTGATTCAAAAATAGATAAACATAACGCTGCCTCACACAGCCATTGAAGGTGCTAAGAATGAGAGAGAGAAAGGTGAAGGCAGGGGTGATGAACAGGGATGCCCAGGAACCCTCATGAAGAAGGTGGTGTTTAAGCTAAGTTTCAAAGAACCAGAGAGATTTTTACTAGGGCAGGATGAGAAGGTCCCAAGCAAAGGCTTGGAGCTGAAAAGAATGGAGTCACAAACATAGGACACCCTGAGAAGTCAAGGGTTAGAGTGAAACGGTCCTCTGGGGGTAGGCAGAGGATGGCAACTTAGAGAGGCAAGGATGACTGTGAAGAGCCATTGAGCTTTTATAAAGTTAGTTTCTTTCTTTCCTCTGAGGGAGAAAGAGAGAAAGAGACAGAGACAGAGACAGAGACTGCACCCCAAGAGGATCTTCATGCCAAGGTCCACCCGCAGTCAGCCTGGGTCATGGGTGTGGCCCCCATGTGCTCAGAGGGGTCTTGGGTCTCAAATCTGGTACTTTTCCTATGTGGATCCAGTTGTGTTACCACTGTGCCACCACTTGCTCCAACTGAGCGCTTTGAGTAGGACTTAACTGTGAGAACTTATCAGGCAGCATTAATACCTTACAAACTCGGGCCTAATTCCAACTTTTCTGCTTATTAGTAACAAAGGAACCAAGGAACCAAGTCATTATTACAAATGCAACATATCCCTCAGCTTTTTACATGCCAAGTCTCTTGGTCTTTTTCCACTAATGAAGCAAAAAATAGATAATTCCATGGCCTCGTGATCAGTAATTGACTTCGGGATCTTAACCTGAGCAGGGGGAGGTTTCCATGCTGGCCCTCATAGGAATGAAGTGCAAGAAGCAGATCTCTTTCCTTTTTCTATGCACCAGGGAACCAAACCTTGGGGGAAAGACGGGTCATCCCCCTGTCCCAATCGCACCCTTCTGAAATTTAGGAATGTGGAAGGAGCCTGGGGCCTCCCACCCCAGCCCCTCAGCAACAGTTCTCTCCCAGTTTTGACTTTGAAGAGAACTGGGTCATCACGTAACAATCTGGAAGTGCCTGCCAAGAAGGCTCCTTCTCCGGAGTACAGTACTCGCTGATCCTGGAAGGCGAGGCCGGGTGAAATGGAAGGCCTTCAAGATAGCAAACAATGCCGTCAGGGGATAGCGATCAGACCCCAGAAAGGGCGGTCAGCCGCCGGCTAGTGCTGAAATGTCACACTGCCTTGGCACATTCTGAGCCTCTTGTTTCAGTTACGAGATACTTTTTCACTTATTTAAAGATGCCCAGCCAATACCACCCTACAGGCATCTCTTTGCCGGGTAAGAGGATGGATGAATCTGCGTATTTAAAATCCACATTGAAATAGCCTTCCTTACTTCGATCCTAAGTTGATGCCTTTCTTTTTCCAACTAATTATCTGAAAACTACTTTGTCCCCCTAATCATAGTATGTTATTCTGTTACTGCCTTATTTTAATACTATAAAAAATATTATGATATTTGTATATAATATACTGTTTTCATAGTAAGCCATCTATCGGACAGTGTGGCTAAATGTGGAAAGGTATTTTATTGAAGAAAGCTATCAAGTGGGAAGAACCATAACTTTCTCCTAGTTCTTTTAGGTCCTTAGTTTTTCCCTTTGAAAGTGGGACATATAATGTCATCCATTTAATGAATTATGATCTAAAAAAATAGAGATCCAGGTGTGAAAACTGTTCTAGGTCCAGAGCTACAAATGAAGGTTATCTTTTCTCCCTTCTTACTTTCTTCTAAATGCCAGAGGGCTCGAGAACTCACCACTGAGGGGGGAGAGGGAGAGGGGAGAGAGAGAGAGAGAGAGAGAGAGAGAGAGAGAGAGAATCCTCCATGGGGCATGGTGTGGTCACATTACAATCCCCTTCCCTCTATTTCTCCCTTCAATCAGGATTCCGGGTATATCTCAAGCTGCTGGAACTAGGACTCAAACTGCAGTTGGCCATGTGAGATCAGGTTCCCAATGCATAGCACTTAACCACGGCACTACATAGCTCATCATAACAAAGAGAAAGAATTCTTTCAAAATTGTGTTCAACTTGGCTGGTAGGTGGTGTGGTGGTTAAGAGTACTAGATTCCCACCTGGCCAACCACGGTTTGAATCCCGGACCTGTTGGCTTGCTTTCTCACTTTCCCTTTCTTTCTCTCTCTGGTCAAATTGAATAATAATAATAATAATAATAATAATAATAACAAATGGAATTAAATAAATACATTTTTTAAAAATTGTGTACAACCTAAATTTTCTCAGTACACCAAAGGAGCTAATAATAAAAGTTACATTTTAGTGAATGGATTTAAGAAATGAAAACATACTTTCCCCTCTTAGAAATGTTTCAAACATTTAGATTTTCTTAAAAGAACTTCTTCGCAAATGAGAGCTAGAATGGCTTATTTTTTATTCTGTCATCCAACTTATTAAATTAGATGACTCCTCGCTAGCATCCCATATTATGCTCTCGAGTCAGATTTTAATTGCTTAACCTTTTCAATTTATGAATCTAACCAGGCCTGTTCCTCTTTGGAGCTCATAAGCACTTCTTCCCAGGAGAGGAAGGAGAATGGAAAGTCAATGAAAATTAAATGAGTTAATTTTGTTATTTTTAGTAAACTTGGAAACTAGATTGATGAAAAACAAAGCTCAAACCCATGTGAAATTATGGTTGTATAACAATTATCTTTGTTATCCTCAAACAGTTGTGTAGAAAGGGGCATACGTTGAGAATCATTATTCCCTCGCCGTAACACACAGTTCACAAGGGTGTCCCATCTGCTCTGCCTGGGAGAGTCAGGGAATGACACAGCCTGGGCTCTGTGGCCAGCTCTGCCCCTTACTTGCACGGTCTCAACTACCCCAGCCGTCATTCCTGTCAGTTCTAGTTAAAGGTTTCCAGAGAAAACTGAAGGAAGACACAACGAAATACAAAATGATGACGTCCGTGTAATGTGAATCCTATAGCATGGTGGGTTTTTTGTAGCTTCTGTGCTTCTGCCTGAATGTAGGGTCTTGGTCCATCTTGGGAAGAGGTGATGCTTTATATATGTTAGTTTTGCACAAGGAATTAGACTTACTTGATGTGTGGAAAAGCACAGGATCTTTTCCTTAGTATATAATAGTACTATGTATGTGGCACTTAGTAATTCTTTATGGAATACTTTGGAAAATGTTTTGATGCTTTCCAGCAAAATCTTAATGGATTTTTTTCTTTTTTAAAGAATTATTTATTTCCATTTGTTGTTATTATTATTATTTTTAATTTAACTAGAAAGAGATAGAGAGAAAGGGAGAGCGAGAAAACAAGCCACTAGGCCCAGGACTCAAACCCTGGTTGGCCATGTGGGAATCCAATGCCTTTAACCACCATGCCACCTGCCAGCCCCTAAAATCTCAATGGATTTTTTTTGATGTAGTTCTCAATCCTTAATTAGGAAGTGCTGCTTCTATTTTTTGTTAGCCCCATAGCACTCTCTCTTAGTGTCTCCTGAGCTGTCTCTACTCAGATGCATATTTAATAAGGTGAGATGTCTACATTTCTAATGAGATTTCCACATTTCTGATGTTTATTACTATTCCTTAAACTCTCATAAAGGTTGTACTTTTTCCCAACACAAATTTAATAACCTCAAAAATAGTCAGCAATATGAACAAAAATCTCTTAATTGGTTTAGAGAAAGAAAATGTATTTAAAAAGGTACAGCTATACCAGATAACCACAGACCGTGAATGGCAGAGAACAGGCCCAGCTGCTGCACAATACTGAAGCCATATGGGAAAGTCTGAGGTTCCAACTCAGGTAGACGTAAACATGCCAGGTGTGCCCCTTGGCATGCTTGTGATTCTAGATAGCTGGAAGGCTGAGGGGGAGGTGGAGATTGTGGCATGAGACCCTACAGAGCGTGTCTATCTATCTATCTAAAAAGAAATAAATTGTTTTTAAATAAAAGAATCATAGACTTAGAATGAGTAGCCTGCCACTTACTACATGAGTGAGTGTGAGTTAGTTATTGAATCCTTTTGAGTCTCAGTTTCCTCATTTGTAAAATGGAAAGAATATTTTGCAACACTGTTATGAAATTATATGTGTGTGTATGTGAGTGTGTGTGTTTTAAGTATGAAATGCTACAAAGGGAATCAGTTGGTGTAATGACTATGTCGCTGGAATCCCATGTGGTCGACCGTGGTTCGAGTCCCGGACCCAGTGGCTCAAAACTCACGCCAAGCATGAGTGCATGCATACCCAGGATCCTGAGAGGAGAATGGAGGAGAAGGGATTGTGGCGTGGCCATCCCCCCTGGGGCACGATTTCTCGCTTTCTGTCTCTCTGTCTTTCTGTCTCTCTGTCTTTCTGGTGAGCACACGTGCTCTGTGGTGAAAACCTCTCCAAAAAAAAGAAAAGAAAAGAAAAAAAGAAATGCTGCAAAAATATGAGGTGTTATTTTTATTTATATCCCTGGAATGTAAGCAAGAAGGTCTCTAGTCTTTTAAAGAGTGAGGAAGGTCAGGGGTCTGACAATAGAAGATTATGAGCCCAAAAGGAAGGGAGACCAAACACTTAGTAGAGATAAACATACATAGCCCCTTGAATATTCTAACATAGATGTGCATTAGGCACTTAGTGTCCGGGGTCAATGACTTGTATGTGAATATTACATATTATATAATCCGTGCATCTTCAAGGCCTCCAATGTCTTGGAGTCAGTGTTTTATTTTATTTTTTATTTATTTATTTTTTTTTGAGAGGTTTTTGCTATAGGGCATGTGCGCTCGCCAGACAGACAGAGAGAGACATAGAGACAGAAAGCGAGAAATCACCCCCCAGGGGGGATGGTCACGCCGCAATCCCTTCTCCTCCATTCTCCTCTCGGGATCTTGGGCACGCACGCACACGCGCCTGGTGTGAGTTTTAAGCCACTGGGTCTGGGACGCGAACCGCGGTCGACTACGTGGGAGTCCAGCGACATAGCCATTACGCCAACTGCCGGTTCCCAGTGTTTTATTTAATATCAAAATAAAATGACTTAAATAATTGTGACAACAGAATCTAAAACACCTTCCCATATTTCTCAAGAACAGGATGTGCTTTCTCATTCACGCTGTCAGAGTTCTCTAAACCTTTACTTCAGGTCTGTGTTAGCCTCTCAGTGCTTTCCTGGGAATGAGGGGATAAGGCTCTCTTCATTCTGCCTGAGTTGCTAACACCAGTGTAGTGCTATTGAAGGCTTGGGAGCAGCAGAGGGAATGGCCACACTATTTGTAAATACTTCAAACTGAATGTTAGACATCCCTACTCGTTTCAAGTCCAGGGCATTTCCCACATAGAGAAGGCTTTATATCTATACCTCGCCATCCACGGGCTCTTGTTTCCTGTCATGTTGCTAGCTAGTCATCCCACTGCTCCCATTCCACATCCAAGACTCTTCCTCCTGTTTCTTTCCTCAGGGTCTCAATTCCTATTGACATGCCAACAGATGACCCCTGTGTCTGTACCATGCTGAACCATTTAACTTCTTTTTTGTCTATACTTCTCCCATCTCAAGCATCCCAAGGAGAGACCCTTGCCTTTCATAATCAAATTGGGGTGATGGATGGATGAAGCAATTCAATGAATGAGATGCCCAGTGGACAGCATAAAACAAACTTCCCGAGGGGAGCCAGAGTAGGCGCTCGGCTTGTTAAATGAAACAAATAATGCCACTAGTGGGGGTTTTTCAGGTCATCACCACGGAGGTTTCATCTGAGGCCAGTGATGAATGCCTTGGTCCAAGGAGAGCTGTGAACTCTGTCGAAAATTCTGCTTTGAGAAAAATACTTAGATTTAATGGATGATACCAAATTGCCAGATGACTGGAAACTAGGATAAGAACTAAGAGGATACAGCTTTAGAATAGTTATGGGAATAGAATCCAGACAGCAAGAGTTTAGAAAATAAATGGGAGATGAAATGGTGAAGGCAATAAATAAACTTGGCCAGCTACCTTCTCATGTGAATCATTTCCAAAGTTAGTAAGCATTTTAAGAAAAAGCCAAGGGAAAAATTTATCTTATTACTTTATTCCTATAACTGGTTTATTCAGGACTCTCCACTAACTGGAGGCATAAACATGAAATAATTTTATTGCAGCCAATATTTCCTCCCAACTGTCCTCTTTATAATTTCCATTTCCCATTGGGTAGCAGCATATCAGTGATCAGATTGGCCAGGTTTAATAATTTTTCTAACATTTTTGATGATTAGACCAGTCTCATTTTTGTATTTAAGATCTAGTCCTTTTTTTTTTTTTTTTTTTTTTTTTTTTTTTTTTAAGGAAAATAACTAACGATGGCAAGAATGTGGAGAAGTTGGAACTTTCATACATTGCTGGTGAGAATGTAAGATAGTGCAACTGGTATGGAAAACTGTATGGTGTTCCCTGGAAAGTTAAAGAATTACTACATGATTTAGCAATTCCACTTCTGGGCCGATATCCCAAACCATTGAAAGCAGAGACTTGAACAAGTATTTGTATACCAGCGTATTATACAGCAGTATTATCCACAACAGCCAAAAAGAAGAATAACCATTAGCAGAAGAATGAATGAACAAAATGTGGTCTATCTATACAATGGAGTGTTACTCAGCTTTAGAAAGGAATGAAATTCTAATACATGTTATGTCACGGATGAACCTTCAAAACATTAGGTTAAGTGAAAGAAGCCAGACAGTAAAGGACAAATACCACATGGCTCTACTTATATAAAGTACCTAGGATAGGCAGCTTCATAGAGACTGAATGTGGAATGGTGGTTACCAGGGTCTGAGGGGAGGAGAAATAGGGAATTGCTAATGGGTACAGAGTTGTAGTTAGGGATGATGAAAAAGTCCTGGAGATGGATGGTGGTGTTGGTTGAGCAACACTGTGAATGTTTTTGTTTTTGTCTGCTGTAGGGTACATGTGCTCACCAGAGAGAGACATAGAGAAAGAGATCAGGAAAGTGGAAATCACCCCCTGGAGGAATAGCCAGGCCACATTCCCTTCTCCATTCTCCTCTTGGGATTTGGGCAAACACAGGTGCCTGGCATGTTTGTCAGGCCGCTGGGTCCAAGACTTAAACTGTGTTGTCCGCCATGTGGGATCCAGCTGCCTTAACCTCCAGGCCACCAGCTGTCCCTCTCGTGAATGCTTTCAATGCCATTGAGTGGTACATTTAAAAATGGTTGAACTACATTCATATTGTGTATATTTTACCACAATTTAAAATTTTAAATTAAAAAAACTTTTAAAAAAGATTCAGACGCATGGCCCATCAGCTTCCCTACCACCACCCAGCAGCTGTCGGCTCCTCTCCTTCTGAAAACTTTCTGTGCTCCTTGCTATACAACCTCAGACCCAAAAGGTCCTCTTCCATTCGCCTTGAAGGAACTGGAGAACTGGAGTAGGTAGATCTGCCCCAGCCCTCCCCAGGTTCATTGTGCTTAGAATGGACCACTCCCACACGATCTGCAGCCTAAGAATAGGCACAAGTCTTTTAAATCTGCCTCTAACTTCAGTGAGAAGGGGACGGAACCAGACTCCTTGGCTCCCAGAATGCTCACTATGACCTTCCTGCCAGGCGATGTCTCCTGGCCTGAGGCTACCTGTGGAGTCTGTACCTTAGCAGGAGGCCAGCTGGGGGAGTGGGTGAGATGCCCATATCAAAATCTTGCCGTGCATCAATCTACATAAGTGGCTGTCTTATTTGTCTTACTAGTAGTATCATGCTCGCTTGGCTTCAGGGATTAAAAAAAAAAATTCCTTCATGGCAAGCAGAATTCTTTTTTTTTTTTTTTTTTTTTTTTTTTTTAAGGGCTCATATGCTCACCAGAAAGACAGAGAGAAATAGACAGAAAGCAAGAAGTCAGCCCCCAGGGGGGATGACCACGCTGCAATCCCTTCTCCTCCATTTTCCTCTTGGGATCTTGGGCACACACGCACACGCGACCAGCATGAGCTTAAGCCACCAGGTCTGGGACTCAAACCGCAGTTGACTACATGGGAGTCCAGCTACATAGCCATTACACTAACTGCTGGGCCCCATGGCAAGCAGAATTCCAAGACAGCCCCCAAGATTCCCATCCCCTGGGGGGAAGGTCTCATCTTGAATGGGGGTGGAACCTGAAAATATAATGGAACATCACTTCTGTGATTAAATGACATTACCTAGCAAAAATGATACAATGGCGTATCACCTCTGTGATTATGGTGAGTCATTGACTGTGAGTACATTACGTCACTGGGATTATGTTCTGGGATTATGTTCTGTGGTAACGAGGCATCTCCATGATGCAGATGTACAAGGTGCTAGTCAGTTGACTTAGAGATAATCATAAGGAAGATCATCCTGGGTGGACAGCCTCTCACCATGAATTTCTGCACCTTCACAAAGCTCAGGACTCTCAACCCTCTCATTTGGAAATGGAGGGGGGCGTGGGGGTGTAGCTGGTGGCCAGACCAGTTCAGATTAGCTGACGGTCAGTAAGCCCTGAGGAGGTGTGGTTAGCTCCTGGTAACGCTGTGAACTTAGAATGTAAAGGACCATAAGTACAGACCTTTGGCCCTCAGGTTTGGCCCTCTGTCGCAATTGGACCAACAAGAAAAACCTCACTTCACATTTTGTTACTCACAGTGGATAGTAACATTTGGTGTGATCTCCCTTTTCTTCTCCTGTTGTGATTCTCCATAGGAAGAGTTTTGTTTTGTTTGAACCCTATTTACCAATTTAGAAATTGAAATAAAATATTTCAAGAGTCTCGAACATTGTTAACAAGGGCTCTCCACCCATTTCCTCTGATCATGTTGCAACTCAGTGCAACAACTAAGACCTACGAGCGCTGTTACCTCTGGGTGGAGCTGCTGGGAACTGAACTGTTGGATTCAGAATGCTGGGGGCAGATGTAGGCCTTGCTGCACACTAAGTGGTCAGCTATCCTGCCTTTCTTTCTTTTTTTTTTTTTTTTTTTCAGTTTGCTATAGGGCACATGTACTTGCTGGAAGGTGAGGGGGTTGAGGGAGACGGAGACGAAGACAGAGACAGAGAAAGAGAAAAAGTGAGAAATCACCCACCCAGAGGGAATGACCACATCACAATCCCTTCTCTTCCATTGTCTCAGGATTTGGGGCATGCACACACATTTGCCCAATGTGTTTTTCAAGCCACCAGGTCCTACACTTGAACCATGCAGTCAACTGTGTGGGATCCAGTCACCTTACCTCCATGTCACCTGCTGGCCCTTGTGCTGTTTTCTGACTGCTCTATCCTAACTACAACATGGGATGGAGAACTTATTCAGAATTAACGAAATCAATACCCTTAACTGCAGGGTCAAAGGGGAAAGGAAGTTATGTCCTAGGACATAGCAGAACTGTATGGAACACATCTCAGCCCTCAAACTGAGAAATCTAATAGTATGAAATACTTTAAGTATGAAATGCATTAACGAGAATTCAACTTTGCAGAAAAGTAACACAAATTACAAGTATCAATCACTGCACCTGCTGTAGTTATCTTTCCTCTCGAACGTGGCACCTTGTACGTCAGCAATGCAAACAGGACCGGGTTCGCCCAGCCCCTGCTCCTGTCTAGCATTCACCTGAGTGCAGTTTCAGCCTATATTCAAATGTCCTGCCAACAAAGTTCACTCACAAAGTACTCACCTGGGGTGTGGGATTTTTAAAGTCTTTGGTGGGAAGATGGAGAAGGTTAACTGACATCCTGCCTAGGAAACTTTCTGAAGCTCTCCTATAAAAGTCTCTTTCCTGGGGCCAGGTGATGGCACAGTGATAACACAAGTGGGCCCACACAGCAAAGTCCTGAGTTCACATCCTGCGCTCTCCATGAACTTACGTTGAGTGTGCATGCGAGAGATCCAGGCAGCATGAAGACCCTTCCGGGGATTTCTCTCTCTCAGAAGAAAGTTTTTTTTTTTTTTTTTCAAAAAAGATTTCTCCCTCATCCTTATCCCTAGGCTCTGCAGGGCTTCCAAGCCATTTTCAGACTCCTGTCACTTTGCATACTCTAGCTATAAAATGAAAATTAGCCAGACAGAGATGAGCAGAAGCAAAACAATCTGTCCTCAGTCTCATTTTAACCATTGATGATACCCTAAGGCTCATCCCTGGGGGAGGGTGGCTCATCCTACCTGCTGTTTCATTTACAGAATTATTTACATTCTATCTGTGGATTAATAGATGGTTAGCAATGAACAGGTTTCTCATCTGACTCTTGTCTGTATCCCTCTAACCCCTGCTGGACCTGAAGTGCTATGTAGACAAGGAAGTTTTCTCTGCAGTTCATGGCTGTAGCTCCTAGACCCGACCCAGAGTAACCATGGCACAGAACAGAGACCCTTGGGATGAAGAATGAATGGGGCCCACGCATCCTCTTTCCTTCTTTGACCCCAGTCACTTGGCAAGTCCTGAAGTCTGCACAAACGGGACTTATTATTGACCAGGGGTCTTTTGGAGTCTGACTTCTCTTTCAAAACTCTGATCATTAAATGTAAATATAACTTGGGGCCAGCAGTTGACAAAATGGCTATGTCGCTGGACTCCATGTGGTCGACCGCGATTTGAGTCCCAGACCTGGTGGGTGAAACTCATACTGGGCGAGTGTGTGCATGCCCAAGATCCCAAGAGGAGAATGAAGAAGGGATTACAGTGTGGCCACACACACCCCCGGGGGGTGATTTCTCACTTTCTGTCTCTCTGTCTCTGTCTTTCTGGCGAGTGCACACGCCTCCCCCAAAAAAAGTCGCTATAACTTATTATTTTCTTTGATGTCTTTCTCCTTCCAAATATCACCTAGGAATATAAACATGGTAGCATATCATCTATTTGTTGGATGTGGGAAACCATTTTATTATCTTTTCATAGATTTTCTCTAAACTTGTCACCAAAAACACTTTCAGGTTGTGATTTCCTCATCTGCAGAGGTAAAATAGCTATTTCTTTTTTTTTTTTTTTTTTTTTTTTGGAAGAGGTTTTTGCTATAGGGCGCATGCACTCAGACAGACAGAGAGACAGAGAGACAGAAAGCGAGAAATCACCCCCCAGGGGGGATGGCCACGCAATCCCTGCAATCCCTTCTCCTCCATTCTCCTCTCGGGATCTTGGGTACGCACGCACACGTGCCCGGCGTGAGTTTTAAGCCACCGGGTCCAGGACACGAACCGCGGTCGACTACGTGGGAGTCCAGCGACATAGCCATTACGCTAACTGCTGGTCCCAGCTATTTCTTTTTTTAAATTAGGTAACTACTAACAAGACTCCCTTGAAATGTATCAGTCCCTCTTCTTTATGTCCATTCCACCATTAAATATTTACTGAATGTTCAATAGAAGCCATATTCTATTGACATAGACTACCTTTTTGTTTGTTTGGTTTTGCTATAGGGCAAAATATGCATGCATTGTCCATAGGAGAAATCATGATTGACATATAATTTTGTAATTTTTCTTTCTATTTCCAAAGAGACAGAGAAATGGAGTGAAAGAGAGAGGGGGAAAGCACCCCCCAGTGGGCATGGTCACACTGCAATGTTTCTCCATTTGTCCATTCCATCAGAATTCTGGGCATATATGTATATTCGCCTGTTGTATTTTTCAAGCTGCCAGGGCTGGGCTTTGAACCACGGTAAGTCATGTGGAATTTGACTCCCTTAACTGCTAGGCTATGTGGCCAACCCAGGAGGATCTATATATTCTCTCCCTCTTTTTTTTTTTTCTTTTTTCCCCCCTTAATTATAATTAAGGAGGGCTAGCAGGTGGCATGGTGAAGGTGCTGGATTCCCACATGGACGATCATGGGTCGAGTCCTGGACTTAGACCTCCCTCTCTCTCTTTCAGGTTAAATTAAAAGAATAAAAACAATAAATATAATTGGATAAATAATTCTTTAAAATATATATATATTTGAGTATTTTCTTATGTTCATGAAAAATCCTTAATTTTTTAAAGAGGTTTTTGCCATAGGGAGTCTGTGCTTGCTGAAGAGAGACAGAGACAGTGAAAGGAAAGTGAGAAATTACCCCCCCCCCCAAGGGGTGATAGCCAAACTGCTATCCTCTCTCCTCCTGGGATATTGGGTACACACACACATGTACCCAGCATGATTTTCAAGCCACCCAGTCTGGGACTCATACCGCAGCTGGCTATGTGGGATCCAGCAACATAACCAGTATGCTATCTACTGGCCCCAAATCCTCATTTTGAATTGCTGCATAATAGTTTTTGTTTTTTGGGGTTTTTTTTGTTGTTTTTTTTTTTTTTTTTGAGAGGTTTTCGCTATAGGGCACATGCGCTCGCCAGACAGACAGAGAGAGACATAGAGACAGGAAGCGAGAAATCACCCCCCAGGGGGGATGGTTCCATTTCTTTCTTTCTTCATTTGAGGTGACATAACTATTTGCCTAAATTTTCTCCTAGTTTTAAAATTCTTTAGTATAGGGACCAGCAAATGGCATAATGGTTAGGTTGCTAGACTCCCATGTTGTTGACCGTGGTTCAAATCTCAGATCTGGCAGCTTAAAACTCATGCTGGATGAGTGTGCATGCATGCCAAAAATCCCAAGAGGAGCATGGAAAAGAAGAAATTATGGCGTGGCCATCCCTCCTGGCGGGTATCTCTTGCTTTCTGTCTCCCTGTCTCTGTCTCTCTGGTGAGCACATGTGCCCTATGGCAAAAATCTCTAAATAAAAATAAATAAATAAAAATTCTTTAGTGCAGCTGAATTTTCTTTCAGCACATCATAAAAGGTAAAGACTTAACTTGATTATTCTTTTAAATAAGTATTAGTTTTCTCAACCAGATTTCTCAACAATTTGTCTCTATTTCATTTATTTGCAATGACTCATATTAAAATGTATACTACCATTTCCTGGCTTATACTGTGCTATTATGATACTTTTCATTATTATAGCCTTATACTATATTTCAATAATAAATAGATCAATTGTTCACATTTTCCCTCATTTTCTTAGTTTTCTTACTCTTCTCATCTATTATTTGTTTATATAAACTTTAAAATTATTTTATTTTTAAAGAATCATTTATTTAATTTCACTTATTATTTTTTAATTAGTTTATTAACTTAATTTTATTTATTTATTTTAATTTGACCAGAAAGGACAGAGTGAGAAAGAGAGAGAGAGTGAGAGAAAAGGAAAGTGAGAAAGCAAGCTGCCAGGTCTGGGACTCAAACCACAGTCGGCTATGTGGCAGTCCAGTGCCCTTAACCACCACACCACCTGCAGGCTCTATTTTATTATTTTTTAAATTTTTCTATAGGGCATGTGCACCCACCAGAGAGAGAAAGACAGAAAAAGAGAGAGGAAATGAGAAAGCAAGGCGCCACATCTGGGATTTGAACTGTAGTTGACCATATGGGAGTCCAGCACCTTAACCAACATGCCACCTGCTGGCCCCTAAAATGATTTTATTTTAGCCTCAAGGGTGTTAATAGGCTCATTATACGATGAGAAACTGACATACAAAGAGAACAAATACTTGAAGGTAACATACCTCCTAAATGAAAGAGGTGTAAACCAAATCATGTCTTACATCTCCCCTTTCAGCTAAAATGCTATACATTTTTAGTGAAGAAAACTCATGAAATGTACTTGCTAATTGTTCTTTGTCCTTTACTGCCTGCTTTCCCTCGAGTGGTCACCCCAGATATTACAAGTTCTGAAATCAATTTTATACAGCAATTAGTTGATAGAAGGTGGTCAGATATGGAGGTTTATTGCTGAGTGAAGTAAGCCAAGATATGAAAGAAAGATATTGTATGTATCCACTTAATATATACCGACTATCCGCACTCTATGGTAGAATTGAAATATTGGAGGGCATAAAAGCAGTGAAAATAGTTAACGAGGATGAGACAGTGTGGAATGGGGCAGGAGAAGAAAAGAGTATAGAGAAAGATAGCAAGAGAATAAATAGGCATAACATTAATGGGACACAGATATGATGATGTGTATAGTATTCTCAACTGGATTGGTCTGAGAAGTATTTCATGTTGGGTAAAGTCTCTTTACAAGCAAAGTGAGAAATAGTGATTGACAGTTTAAAAAATAATTGGAGGTATCAGCAGGTAGTGTAATGGCTACGTCGCTGGAATCCCATGTAGTCGGCCGCAGTTCGAGTACCGGACCCAGCGGCTTAAACTCACAGTGGGTGCGTGTGCATGTGTGCCCAAGATTTTGAGAGGAGAAAGGAGGAGAAGGGATTGCGGTGTGGTCATCCCCCCTGGGGGGTGATTTCTCACTTTCTGTCTCTCTGTCTCTGTCTTTCTGGGGAGCGTACGAACCCTACAGCAAAAACCTCTCTAAATAAATAAATAAATAAATAAATAAAATTTAAAAAATAATTGGAATAATAATAATGATAATGATGATCAGGAAAAATAATGAAAAGCTATTGGATGATGAAATGGGGATTTTAATGTCTCTGTATTGACTGATATGTATGATATTCCTTCTGGGAAAAGAAATGTAATACACTGTAAAGTTATATGTGATTCAATGTAATATAAACAAGATTATGATGATAATAAATTTAAAATAATAAAAAAATTTATACAGCAATTAATAATTCTCCCTTATAAATTAAAAAAACATATTTAGCTTACTGTGTAATTTTTAAACTTATACAGCGTTCATAAGAATAATTGTGTAATATGTGATAACAATCAGCCTTAGAAGACATTTATTAAAAAGTCAAGTGAAGAGCCAGCAGGTGGCAGGGTGGTGGTGGTTGAGGCACTGGACTCCCACTTGGCTGACTGGAGTTAGAGTCCTGGGTATGGCAGGACTCTCACTTTCTCGTTCTCTCTTTCTCTCTTTCCCTCTCTCTCTCTCTCTCTCTCTCTCTCTCTCTCTCTCTCTCTCTCTCTCCTTCTCTGTTTCATGAGCACACATGCCCTGCAGCAAATTTTAAAAAATAATAATACATAAAATTAAATAAATAAATTTTTTTTAAAGTCAAATTTAAAGTGAAATGTTGTCTATCTCATTAGTTTTAAAAGCACTAACAATACCACATACTAACACCCACCAGATGGTTGTTTCTTTTTTTCTCCCTGGATGTAATCCCTGAATACCTATCTTTCTTTTTTGAAGTTTACTAGTTTATTTCTTCCATAAATTAGAGAGACAGAGAGACAACACCTCCCACATGGTCCTGATGCTACAATCCACACCCAGCTTCAGCAGGCCCCAGACCGCGGGCGCACACGTGCCTGTGCCTCAGCAGGCCCCAGACCGCGGGCGCACACGTGCCTGTGCCTCAGCAGGCCCCAGACCGCGGGCGCACACGTGCCTGTGCCTCAGCAGGACCAGACCGCGGGCGCACACGTGCCTGTGCCTCAGCAGGCCCCAGACCGCGGGCACACACGTGCCTGTGTCCTCAGCAGGCCCCAGACCGCGGGCGCACACGTGCCTGTGCCTCAGCAGGACCAGACCGCGGGCGCACACGTGCCTGTGTCCTCAGGGAGTCTCCAGACTCAACCTAGAGCCTTTCTATGTGGGCCTTGCAGACCGCTGTTGCTTTTTACCACTGCACCAACCGCCCAGCCCCCATAACTGTCTTTAAATGCTTCCTCTACCCCATTTCTTTTTTTCTTACCTTACTTCATGCCACTTTTCACCTTTCAGTCCTCCGTGTGTGCGCAATAGGCCTAAAGGTGCCTGGACAAGGGGTACTTGGGAGCCCAGAAGCCGACCTGTGCTCAGCAGTTAAGCTGAGTCCCGGCTAGTTCTGCAGGAACACCAGGGAGACCACCTGATTGTAATTCCCACAAAGATTTGGTGAGTGCTCGCAGAGGCTGGCCTCATTTCCTTACCGCTTGTTGGTTGACACTATCTTCTCAGTCTCATTTTCTTTCCCGTTCATTTTTTCCACTAATGTTTTTCCTGCCTTTTTCCCTTTCTTCCATCTCAATCCCATCATTCTTCAACTTTTTCCTTCTTATTTCTTCTTCGCCTATAAGATATACACCCATGAAAGAGCTGAACCAAGCAAAAAGAAACACCAAGAATAAAATGAAAAAAATTCTGGGAAATACTTTAAAACTGTCTTTTATTCCCTCTGTGTCAGCCAAGCTAAATCTCACATGGAAGACTGCATGCTCTGAGTCCTGGACCCCATGGTTTGAAAAACACCCTGGGCGTGAGTGGGTCTCAAATCCCAAGAGGAGACTAGAGCAGAAGGGATTGTGGAGACCTCATCTCCTCCTCCCCCCAGCTCCCCACCACAAGTACAGGAGCCCTTAGTAAAATTTTTAAAATATATAGTTTTAGAGCCAGCAGTTGATGTGTTGATTGGGGCTCTAGTGCCCCACATGGCTGACTGCGGTTCAAGTCCTGGACCTGGAGGCTGGCTTTCTCCCTCTCTCCCTCCCTCCCTCCCTCTCTTTCTCTCTTTCTCTCTGGTGAGCACATGTGCCCTATAGCAAAATTAAAAATAATAATAATAATGATGAATGGAGTTGAATAAATAATTCTAAATGTATATATATATATATATAATTTTTTGTTTCCTTCACATGATTCTTTAGAAATAAGGGTTACTTAGATTGTCTCTCATCCACAGGTGTTTAATATTATCTAACTTTTATTAAGTCACTTCATGATAAATACATTCACATTTAACACAATATGGGACAAAAATTTAAGGGAGAGGAAAAAGAACATAACCAGAAAGCTTAGGTCTTTTTTCACCCAAGATTAAGGACTGTCAGAATGGATTCGCTCCTGCACTTGGTTCAGAGAGAGGGGGATAATAATACTTGCCTAATTAACTAGCATGTTGGGTAGATTAAAGTGCTTTGTAAACATTAATTAAAGATGCAGGGAGTTAGGAGAGGCCAATGTGTTATTAGAGGAAAAGTTTTCTTCCCTTTAATCAGGTATCTGTTCCCGGGGAGGGCACTGAAATGATGTAAGGAATCAGGAATTGGGGCTCAGCCCTGAGTGCTGCCAGTGACTCACTACGGGCAGCCAACCATTTCCTTCCTTAGTTTTCTGTACAATGAGAATAAACACGTGTTTGGAATTTAGGTGGTTCTAATATTTGCCATTTGAGTATATAACAAACCCTGCAATTAGTAAAAGCATGTAACTCTTGGTTTCTACTGAGTTGTTCCGCCTTATGGATACACTGATAACGTTAACTTCCATCAACTCACAAAAGCCTTCCACATCTATACTGCTGTTAACCTGGGTAGATATCGCCAGAGTGATGGATTAAAGAAGAAAATAGCAACAAACCATGGGGGTCAAACACTCTTTCTGGGGGACATGTGCACTTGCAAGAGAGAGACACAGAGGGAAAATGAGAAATCACCCCCTAGAGGGGATGGCCAGTCCCTAATCTCTTTTCCTCCAGTCTCCTCTCGGGATTTTGGGCGTGCACACGCACACAGCGGGACTCCTGCTGAGGTTGGCCTTGGGGATCCAGCGTCTTAACCACTACACCACCTGCTGCCCGCCCAGGTCAAATACTCTCGGAAGAGTTCCTTCAGCTCTCTGAACCTCAGATTTCCTCCCCTGTAAAATGGGAATAAGAAACCAGAGAGTTGTTTTCAAGATGAAATGAGGTAATGTATTGATATTAAATGCCTTGTCAAGAGGTTTTGGTATTTAATATATGTCCATGGTTATTATCAGTAAATAAAACAAAAACAACCTCTCAAAGCTGTTGGCAATAAGTAGGTGAGGGGGACATCTTATTCAGAGCTTCCAACACAAAAATCTGTTGCTTTTCTCCTCATGAGTAACTCGCGGATAGGGATTGGGATTTTTCACGCTGACGGTCCCCCAATTCAAACTTCACACCTAGACTCAGCACCCTTCAAAGGCAGCTGCGCGATCAGCTCGGGCGCGCGGGTTCTGTCCCTTTAAGTGGCGCGGGCGCGCGCAGTGTGTGTCCCGGACCCCAGCCCTGACTGGGCGAGCACGCGGCGGGGCGGGGCGGGGCGGGCGGCGCGCACAGGCCAGCGAGCGCGCGCGGGCGACGGGCGGGAGGGCTGCGGCGCGAGGCTCCGGGTGGCGATCCGCGTGGGCACCTACCGTCCCAGCGCAAGGGGCTCCTGCAAGGTGAGTGCGGCCCTCCGGGTTTCGGACAGATTGCGCGCTATCGGAGGACGTCCTGGCAGCGGTGTCCCTGTCTGGGACCCCCGAGAGCGCGGGGGAGCCTGGAGTCAGAAGGAAGACGGGGGAGCGCCTGGCTCCGCGCACCTTGGGTCCCCCACCCTACTGCCCGACGCCTGAAGTTGGGAAAGACCCGGCGTCGCACCTGCTGGGATCTGCGTCGCCGAGCGCGAGTTGCCCCGTGGCCTTTCCCAAGGAGAAGCTCGGCGCCTCCTTCGGGATCCCAGTGGAACCTAGGGCATGCATGTATACATGCCGTGTGAGTTTCAAGGCACGGGGTCTGGGACTCAAAACATGGTCAACTACATGGGAGTCCAGCAACATAACCATTACGCCATCTGCTGCCCCCAATTTGTGTATACACTCACATTAAGGATATCATTATTAAATTTGTTTTGCATCTTTTTTTATTAATTTTTTTTACATTTTATCACGTCTTTATAGTAAACATTTCTTTTTCCAAAACAAGTACCATGCATGTCAGTCAAGATAAGGACATTACTATATATACATTATCATCAGCAAATAGCGTCTCATTTTTTGTCAATTAAGCATATTTTTACCTGTTTTTTCCTTCCCCTTTTCCCACCCTCCCTTCCATACTAAATTTTTTTTTTTTTATATTTTATTGATTCACAAAAGATCTTAAAGTATGAACAAAGCTAGAATCTAGTGACAAGTGCACTGTAATTTTCTTCTGAAACATTTTTTTCTCTCTCTCTCCATTCTCCTTTTACTAAAGAGAGGTACAAACTAACCTATTTGCAAAAAAGAAAAATAAGGTTAATCTCAATTTGGTCTGTTATTTGCACAAAGCCCCATAAGAATTCAATTTCTGATGCAAGGCGACAGACACTATTGTATTATTGAACTTATGTAAATATTCATTCTGCCACAAAATAAGAATGCTCACAAATATTTTTCCAATTGCAAAAGGGTCAGGAAGGAAGAAAAGTTTATGTTTCAATTTTAAAAATTCCTTTTTAAACAAATTGCTGAACCTATCAACAACTCAAAAGAAAACAAAAATCCTTAAATCTGGAAGACGAAACATAGAAGAAAATCAGTACTGTTTTAGAAAAAAGTCATGGAATTCTATTTCACTAGTTCAGTCTCATGTAATCTCTCTTTTGTTGAATTTGCAGTATTATGGTGGTCTGACCTTTCCATTAACAGTCAACATTATTATTGATTTTTCAGAACTTGTCCCTACCATTAAGTTGGCCTTATTCCTGGTAATTTTTTGTTCTATAATTTGTAGGTCTTAGTATTCCTGGTATAGCACTTCCTTCAGAACTTCTCAAAGAGCTGGTCTGGTGTTGGTAAATTTTTTCAGTTTTTGTTTATCTGAGAATGTTTTTATTTTTTCTTCCCATATGAAGGATAATCTTGCTGGGTACAGTGTTTTTGGTTGAAATTGTTTTTCACTTAACACTTTGAATATATTTTTCCCATTCCTTCCTTTCTCATATTGTTTGCGATGAGAGGTCCAATGTTAGCCTGATGGGACATCCTTTGAAAGTAACTTGATGTTTCTCTCATGCCAATTTTAGTATCTTATCTCTGTCTGTGGCTTTGGCCAATCTGGCTATTATATGCCTTACAGAAGACCTTCTTGAGTTGATTAAATGTGGGGTCCTTGGAATTTCTTGGGTCTGGATATTTGAATGCCTCTCTAGGTTTGGAAAGTTTTCTTCCAGGATTTCATAGAATAGGTATCAATGCCGTGATTAGTTTCTTCACCTTCTGGGATACCAATTATCTGGATGTTTTGGCATCTAATGGTATCTAGTATTGCTCGTACAACATTCTCATTTTGGGGGGTTATTTTCCCAGTCTTTTTGGTGAATTTTTCTAGGTCAGAGGTTCTATCTTCTCCATCTGTGATTTGATCTTCTGCATGATCTAATCTGCTTTTAATACTTACAAAGGAGGTTTTGAGTTCCTGTATTACAGCCTTCATCTCTAACAGTTCCGCTTGATTCTTTTTTATGCTGTGTATTTCCTCAGATCGTGGAAGAACTTCCTCAGCTCCTGAAACTCATTGTCTCTTTTCTCCTGCATATTCTGGAGTTCTTTATCTCTCTTCTCTTGCATCTCTGTTAGCTTTGTCACTATCCTAAATTCTTTATCTGACATTTCCACAAGTTCCATTGTACTGTTTGTGGATGGTGAGAGGTTGTTCTTTCCCGTTGGGGGAGAGATATTTTCTTAATTTCCCATATTTCTTGTGCCTCTGCAGTGGTGGTTTTGGGTCATCTGATGGATTATAACTTACTTCCTACCATCTTAGAGTTAATTCTGAGTGTCAGAGGCCTGCAGAAGGAGATGGCCTGCAATATTTCTGCAGTTCCATTTTGCAAGAAACCTGCACGTTTGTCAATGGAACTGGATATTACAAGGCCTCACAGTTTCAAGGGAATAGGTGCACCAGGTCTGAGCTGCAGATGTTTCTCTACTGTGCACCTAGTTCTGCCTAGACACTCAATGTGTGGAAGGTGAGAAGCAAGGTGAGAAAGTCAGGTAAAAGAAAGGAAACAATGGGAAAAAGACCAATAAATAAATAAAAAGGGGGAAAAATTTAAATGATAAAAAAATGAGAACTGTGTGGCATGCTAGCATGCCACACAAAAGGGTCAGGGCTAGGTCCACCTCAGATTCACGCAGATTCTGAAATTAGCAAGAGAAAGGAGATGTCAGAGACAAGAGACAGTACCTACAGAATTTTTAGAAAACATATATAAAAGAGAAAACTTTTGAGAGAAAGGGAGAGGAAGTAAGAGAGATGGAGACAGCAAGAAATCAGAGAATGCCCTACCTGGCTTTTTGCTGGGTACTGGGCAAGAAGAAGAGGTTTGGAGCAGAGGCTTTCTGGTTAAAGGGGCAGGGCTGGGTCTACCTCAGATGCACATGGATTCTGGCTTTTTGCTGTTTTCTGTAGTTTTGCAGCTTAGGGATTTCTTTGTTATTTTTTTTCCTTTTAAAATGTTCTTTATAATATTTTTAGTTGTTGAAATTTTAAAATTTTTATGTACTCTAGTCTAATGGTCATTGTGTCCCTGATTTTTCCATTTCTTTCTTTCTTCATTTGAGGTGACATAACTATTTGCCTAAATTTTCTCCTAGTTTTAAAATTCTTTAGTATAGGGACCAGCAAATGGCATAATGGTTAGGTTGCTAGACTCCCATGTTGTTGACCGTGGTTCAAATCTCAGATCTGGCAGCTTAAAACTCATGCTGGATGAGTGTGCATGCATGCCAAAAATCCCAAGAGGAGCATGGAAAAGAAGAAATTATGGCGTGGCCATCCCTCCTGGCGGGTATCTCTTGCTTTCTGTCTCCCTGTCTCTGTCTCTCTGGTGAGCACATGTGCCCTATGGCAAAAATCTCTAAATAAAAATAAATAAATAAAAATTCTTTAGTGCAGCTGAATTTTCTTTCAGCACATCATAAAAGGTAAAGACTTAACTTGATTATTCTTTTAAATAAGTATTAGTTTTCTCAACCAGATTTCTCAACAATTTGTCTCTATTTCATTTATTTGCAATGACTCATATTAAAATGTATACTACCATTTCCTGGCTTATACTGTGCTATTATGATACTTTTCATTATTATAGCCTTATACTATATTTCAATAATAAATAGATCAATTGTTCACATTTTCCCTCATTTTCTTAGTTTTCTTACTCTTCTCATCTATTATTTGTTTATATAAACTTTAAAATTATTTTATTTTTAAAGAATCATTTATTTAATTTCATTTATTATTTTTTAATTAGTTTATTAACTTAATTTTATTTATTTATTTTAATTTGACCAGAAAGGACAGAGTGAGAAAGAGAGAGAGAGTGAGAGAAAAGGAAAGTGAGAAAGCAAGCTGCCAGGTCTGGGACTCAAACCACAGTCGGCTATGTGGCAGTCCAGTGCCCTTAACCACCACACCACCTGCAGGCTCTATTTTATTATTTTTTAAATTTTTCTATAGGGCATGTGCACCCACCAGAGAGAGAAAGACAGAAAAAGAGAGAGGAAATGAGAAAGCAAGGCGCCACATCTGGGATTTGAACTGTAGTTGACCATATGGGAGTCCAGCACCTTAACCAACATGCCACCTGCTGGCCCCTAAAATGATTTTATTTTAGCCTCAAGGGTGTTAATAGGCTCATTATACGATGAGAAACTGACATACAAAGAGAACAAATACTTGAAGGTAACATACCTCCTAAATGAAAGAGGTGTAAACCAAATCATGTCTTACATCTCCCCTTTCAGCTAAAATGCTATACATTTTTAGTGAAGAAAACTCATGAAATGTACTTGCTAATTGTTCTTTGTCCTTTACTGCCTGCTTTCCCTCGAGTGGTCACCCCAGATATTACAAGTTCTGAAATCAATTTTATACAGCAATTAGTTGATAGAAGGTGGTCAGATATGGAGGTTTATTGCTGAGTGAAGTAAGCCAAGATATGAAAGAAAGATATTGTATGTATCCACTTAATATATACCGACTATCCGCACTCTATGGTAGAATTGAAATATTGGAGGGCATAAAAGCAGTGAAAATAGTTAACGAGGATGAGACAGTGTGGAATGGGGCAGGAGAAGAAAAGAGTATAGAGAAAGATAGCAAGAGAATAAATAGGCATAACATTAATGGGACACAGATATGATGATGTGTATAGTATTCTCAACTGGATTGGTCTGAGAAGTATTTCATGTTGGGTAAAGTCTCTTTACAAGCAAAGTGAGAAATAGTGATTGACAGTTTAAAAAATAATTGGAGGTATCAGCAGGTAGTGTAATGGCTACGTCGCTGGAATCCCATGTAGTCGGCCGCAGTTCGAGTACCGGACCCAGCGGCTTAAACTCACAGTGGGTGCGTGTGCATGTGTGCCCAAGATTTTGAGAGGAGAAAGGAGGAGAAGGGATTGCGGTGTGGTCATCCCCTCTGGGGGGTGATTTCTCACTTTCTGTCTCTCTGTCTCTGTCTTTCTGGGGAGCGTACGAACCCTACAGCAAAAACCTCTCTAAATAAATAAATAAATAAATAAATAAAATTTAAAAAATAATTGGAATAATAATAATGATAATGATGATCAGGAAAAATAATGAAAAGCTATTGGATGATGAAATGGGGATTTTAATGTCTCTGTATTGACTGATATGTATGATATTCCTTCTGGGAAAAGAAATGTAATACACTGTAAAGTTATATGTGATTCAATGTAATATAAACAAGATTATGATGATAATAAATTTAAAATAATAAAAAAATTTATACAGCAATTAATAATTCTCCCTTATAAATTAAAAAAACATATTTAGCTTACTGTGTAATTTTTAAACTTATACAGCGTTCATAAGAATAATTGTGTAATATGTGATAACAATCAGCCTTAGAAGACATTTATTAAAAAGTCAAGTGAAGAGCCAGCAGGTGGCAGGGTGGTGGTGGTTGAGGCACTGGACTCCCACTTGGCTGACTGGAGTTAGAGTCCTGGGTATGGCAGGACTCTCACTTTCTCGTTCTCTCTTTCTCTCTTTCCCTCTTCTCTCTCTCTCTCTCTCTCTCTCTCTCTCTCTCTCCTTCTCTGTTTCATGAGCACACATGCCCTGCAGCAAATTTTAAAAAATAATAATACATAAAATTAAATAAATAAATTTTTTTTAAAGTCAAATTTAAAGTGAAATGTTGTCTATCTCATTAGTTTTAAAAGCACTAACAATACCACATACTAACACCCACCAGATGGTTGTTTCTTTTTTTCCTCCCTGGATGTAATCCCTGAATACCTATCTTTCTTTTTTGAAGTTTACTAGTTTATTTCTTCCATAAATTAGAGAGACAGAGAGACAACACCTCCCACATGGTCCTGATGCTACAATCCACACCCAGCTTCAGCAGGCCCCAGACCGCAGGCGCACACGTGCCTGTGTCCTCAGCAGGCCCCAGACCGCGGGCGGTGCCTGTGCCTCACACATGCACACGTGCCTGTGCCTCAGCAGGACCAGACCGCGGGCGCACACGTGCCTGTGCCTCAGCAGGCCCCAGACCGCGGGCACACACGTGCCTGTGTCCTCAGCAGGCCCCAGACCGCGGGCGCACACATGCCTGTGCCTCAGCAGGACCAGACCGCGGGCACACACGTGCCTGTGTCCTCAGGGAGTCTCCAGACTCAACCTAGAGCCTTTCTATGTGGGCCTTGCAGACCGCTGTTGCTTTTTACCACTGCACCAACCGCCCAGCCCCCATAACTGTCTTTAAATGCTTCCTCTACCCCATTTCTTTTTTTCTTACCTTACTTCATGCCACTTTTCACCTTTCAGTCCTCCGTGTGTGCGCAATAGGCCTAAAGGTGCCTGGACAAGGGGTACTTGGGAGCCCAGAAGCCGACCTGTGCTCAGCAGTTAAGCTGAGTCCCGGCTAGTTCTGCAGGAACACCAGGGAGACCACCTGATTGTAATTCCCACAAAGATTTGGTGAGTGCTCGCAGAGGCTGGCCTCATTTCCTTACTGCTTGTTGGTTGACACTATCTTCTCAGTCTCATTTTCTTTCCCGTTCATTTTTTCCACTAATGTTTTTCCTGCCTTTTTCCCTTTCTTCCATCTCAATCCCATCATTCTTCAACTTTTTCCTTCTTATTTCTTCTTCGCCTATAAGATATACACCCATGAAAGAGCTGAACCAAGCAAAAAGAAACACCAAGAATAAAATGAAAAAAAAATTCTGGGAAATACTTTAAAACTGTCTTTTATTCCCTCTGTGTCAGCCAAGCTAAATCTCACGTGGAAGACTGCATGCTCTGAGTCCTGGACCCCATGGTTTGAAAAACACCCTGGGCGTGAGTGGGTCTCAAATCCCAAGAGGAGACTAGAGCAGAAGGGATTGTGGAGACCTCATCTCCTCCTCCCCCCAGCTCCCCACCACAAGTACAGGAGCCCTTAGTAAAATTTTTAAAATATATAGTTTTAGAGCCAGCAGTTGATGTGTTGATTGGGGCTCTAGTGCCCCACATGGCTGACTGCAGTTCAAGTCCTGGACCTGGAGGCTGGCTTTCTCCCTCCCTCCCTCCCTCTCTTTCTCTCTTTCTCTCTGGTGAGCACATGTGCCCTATAGCAAAATTAAAAATAATAATAATAATGATGAATGGAGTTGAATAAATAATTCTAAATGTATATATATATATATATATATAATTTTTTGTTTCCTTCACATGATTCTTTAGAAATAAGGGTTACTTAGATTGCCTCTCATCCACAGGTGTTTAATATTATCTAACTTTTATTAAGTCACTTCATGATAAATGCATTCACATTTAACACAATATGGGACAAAAATTTAAGGGAGAGAAAAAAGAACATAACCAGAAAGCTTAGGTCTTTTTTCACCCAAGATTAAGGACTGTCAGAATGGATTCGCTCCTGCACTTGGTTCAGAGAGAGGGGGATAATAATACTTGCCTAATTAACTAGCATGTTGGGTAGATTAAAGTGCTTTGTAAACATTAATTAAAGATGCAGGGAGTTAGGAGAGGCCAATGTGTTATTAGAGGAAAAGTTTTCTTCCCTTTAATCAGGTATCTGTTCCCGGGGAGGGCACTGAAATGATGTAAGGAATCAGGAATTGGGGCTCAGCCCTGAGTGCTGCCAGTGACTCACTACGGGCAGCCAACCATTTCCTTCCTTAGTTTTCTGTACAATGAGAATAAACACGTGTTTGGAATTTAGGTGGTTCTAATATTTGCCATTTGAGTATATAACAAACCCTGCAATTAATAAAAGCATGTAACTCTTGGTTTCTACTGAGTTGTTCCGCCTTATGGATACACTGATAACGTTAACTTCCATCAACTCACAAAAGCCTTCCACATCTATACCGCTGTTAACCTGGGTAGATATCGCCACAGTGATGGATTAAAGAAGAAAATAGCAACAAACCATGGGGTCAAACACTCTTTCTAGGGGGCATGTGCACTTGCAAGAGAGAGACACAGAGGGAAAATGAGAAATCACCCCCTAGAGGGGATGGCCAGTCCCTAATCTCTTTTCCTCCAGTCTCCTCTCAGGGATTTTGGGCGCACACGCACACAGCGGGACTCCTGCTGAGGTTGGCCTTGGGGATCCAGCGTCTTAACCACTACACCACCTGCTGCCCCCCCAGGTCAAATACTCTCGGAAGAGTTCCTTTAGCTCTCTGAACCTCAGATTTCCTCCCCTGTAAAATGGGAATAAGAAACCAGAGAGTTGTTTTCAAGATGAAATGAGGTAATGTATTGATATTAAATGCCTTGTCAAGAGGTTTTGGTATTTAATATATGTCCATGGTTATTATCAGTAAATAAAACAAAAACAACCTCTCAAAGCTGTTGGCAATAAGTAGGTGAGGGGGACATCTTATTCAGAGCTTCCAACACAAAAATCTGTTGCTTTTCTCCTCATGAGTAACTCGCGGATAGGGATTGGGATTTTTCACGCTGACGGTCCCCCAATTCAAACTTCACACCTAGACTCAGCACCCTTCAAAGGCAGCTGCGCGATCAGCTCGGGCGCGCGGGTTCTGTCCCTTTAAGTGGCGCGGGCGCGCGCAGTGTGTGTCCCGGACCCCAGCCCTGACTGGGCGAGCACGCGGCGGGGCGGGGCGGGGCGGGCGGCGCGCACAGGCCAGCGAGCGCGCGCGGGCGACGGGCGGGAGGGCTGCGGCGCGAGGCTCCGGGTGGCGATCCGCGTGGGCACCTACCGTCCCAGCGCAAGGGGCTCCTGCAAGGTGAGTGCGGCCCTCCGGGTCTCGGACAGATTGCGCGCGATCGGAGGACGTCCTGGCAGCGGTGTCCCTGTCCGGGACCCCCGAGAGCGCGGGGGAGCCTGGAGTCAGAAGGAAGACGGGGGAGCGGCTGGCTCCGCGCACCTTGGGTCCCCCACCCTACTGCCCGACGCCTGAAGTTGGGAAAGACCCGGCGTCGCACCTGCTGGGATCTGCGTCGCCGAGCGCGAGTTGCCCCGTGGCCTTTCCCAAGGAGAAGCTCGGCGACTCCTTCGGGATCCCAGTAGTCCGGGGCCCTGGGAAGAACCGCGCCGTTTTCCGACTCGGGATCTCGGGGGACCGAGGGGTCGTGGGGAGGGCGAGGGCTCAGTGGTTCGTGGCGCGTTTTCTAGGCTTGGTTGCTGAGCGTCTCCCGCCGTCCCTAACGCCCGGTCCCGAGTCCCCACCGCCCTCCCTCGAGTCTTGCGAGGGATCGGCTTCGGCTTCCCACCCAAGACCTCTGCCCTTGCGCTGGGAGAGGACGGTGTGCGCCCAGCATTGCGGGAGGTGGCCAGGGCCAGGTCCTGCGCTGAGCGAACAGTAGGTTTTCTTCCCCCGACCCCTCCAGGTAATTGAATTACGCGGCAGTGTGAGGATCTGCCCAGTGAACCGCGGCAGGAGGGATTAAAAAGGACAAGAAAATGTGACTAATGTGATGTAATTTAACAAAAGGCAATAAAATAAACTCCAGTATTTCTGCAAGGGTTTAAAAGTTTCCCAGTATTGTTTTACCAAGTCTAAATTTAAGCATCCAGCTTTTTTTTTTTCCCTTAACCACAGGAACTAACCTCAGAAAAGTTTTAACTCTGCCAGAACTTAGTTGGTACAGAGCAAAAAACTTACAGTAAAGTGATTTTTGTGTTTTTTCCCCATCAAGCAGGGTGAAATGTTCAGGTCTGTTGGTGGAGACTGTAGGAGGAATGTTCTTTCTGGCTTCAATTTTAGTGGGAACACTTAAAAAAAAACTGTATTTCTGAAAGGTATAGAAACACCAAACCAGGCATAAATGGAAACATGAGGAAAATGCTCACAACAAAATCCTTTATTAAAAATACTTTTCTACTTTACTTTTTAAAAGCACTATATACCTAATACCCTAGCATGCACTAAAATGTTAGCCCTCAAAGTTCCATGTCTGAATGTTACAGATTGTTTTTCTAGGTGGAGGAGGTATTTTCGCTCCTGAAGCCAATGTGGAAATACAAACAAATGTCCTATTTACTTGGGATTGGGTGGGAAGGATGAAAGTTGTCTAAAGTCTTTCTAGCCAAACTTGACAGCGTACGTATGGAATCTTGCTTATTTTATTATCCAGGCTACTAATAGCCATTTTTGAGTGAGGAGTTATTTATATCTCAAGGCCCACGCACACACCCCCCTCACTCACACACATACACACACAAACACGCCTTGGTAACAGCATCTTGAACAAACTTCTCTTTGAAATTTTGGGTGCTGATAATTTCGAAGGAACACATTTTCTCCATTACTAGAGGTCAGAAATCCAAAATTAGAGTGAAAATTTTTTGGGGGGGAGAGAGGTTTTTGCTATAGGGTGCTTGCGTTCACCAGACAGAGAGAGACAGAGAGACAGAGAGACAGAAAGCGAAAAATCACCCCCCATGGGGGATGGCCACGCTGCAATCCCTTCTCCTCCATTCTCCTCTCAGGATCTTGGGCATGCACACACACGCACCCAGCGCAAGTCCAAGTCACCCGGTCTGGGACTCGAACCACGGTCGACTACATGGGAGTCCAGCGACATAGCCATTACGCTAACTGCTGGTCCCTAGAGTGATAATTAAGAGAGAGCTGGGGCCAGCCAGGTGGCATGGAGGTTTAGGTAACTGGATCCCACAGGGCTGACTGTGTGGTTCAATTCCTGGATCTGGTGGCTGAAAAACACACCAGGCACATGTGTACGTGCCCAAAGTCCCATGAGGAGAGGAGAACGGAGGTGATTGCAGTGTGTCCTTCCTCCCCCGGGGGTGCTTTCTCAGTTTTCCTCTCTCTCTCTCTCCCTCCAGCAAGTGAACATGCCCTATAACAAATTTTAAAAGAGAGAGACCTAAAAAAGTGATGATTTGAAGATAATTTGAGTATGCTTAACTCCATAGTGAATCTGTGTTTGGGGGACAGGGAAGGGGTGCCAGTTTTAGTGCAGGCCTGGTGTGTTCATTAACTCATTCAGAAATAGTTGCAGACCCGTTGACTGCCTGCAGCGTGCTGAGCTCAGACTGGTGACTGAGCATACACACATTTCTCAGTGACAGCCATATGGCCCAAACTGATTAAAACCAGATCAAGGAAGCCTTCATCAGGAGCCGAAGAGACACCTGGCCCTGGTTCCAAAGTTCTCAGACACCTCGGGAGCCTGTAGTTGGCACCCTGTGTGGATACTAAAGATCATCTCAGATAACCGTAAGGCTAGAGTAGAGCCTTGAAACCTGAAGGGAGAGAGGTGACAATCTTGGGTGGAACCGAGCTAAGAACAGGGGATCCTCTGGAAAAGTTCAAGTGCCCCTTATCTGCATTGCTGTGGGATGGCCGCCAATGGCCTAGAGGCCATTCGGTAGGTGCCAGGGGAATCCTAGGAGCATCCCAGAACTCGAGCTCTTTCCTTTGATGGTGAAGGACAGAGTATCGTTTCAGTTCCCATTGCACTTTCAGGCTGGTGGTGCGTTGGCTGCACAGCTGTGTGTGCTCCAGGGAACATGGCCTTGGCACTGCACCCCTGGTGGACTGCAGCGTTCCCTTCTCAACTCTGGCCACCGTGGGAAAGCCTCTGTCCACATTAGCGCTACCATCTGCACCCATGGGGTCAGGAGAGGATCACTGACAACACCCTCTGTCTTGGAGACTCACAGTGACCCTGCACCTCTCAGTGATGCTGTTGGCCCCTGTTGAGAGTGACAGCATCGGCCTTTTTTATTTGTTGGCTTTATAATTTGCTATAGGGTGGGTCTGCTCTCAGGGAAAAGGGGAGACAGTAAGAAAGGGGGTATGACCAAGTATTGGGTTGTTGGGAAAGTCATAGTGCAGTTTGCCATAGAAGAACACGTCATGACTTTCCCAACAACCTAATAGCATTCCCTTCTCTGCTCTCGTCCTGGAATTTTGGACATGTGCACACACGCGCCTGGTATGTTTCTCAAGCCACTGGGTCAGGATTCATACCATGTAGCCAGCATGTGGGATCCAGCCGCCTTAATCACCATGCCACCAGCTGGCCCTGATAGCATTGGTCTTGAAATCTAAGAATATTTTAAGGAAACGGGTGCTGGTTTATAATGTGTGCAGTCAGTATTGGTGAAAAAGGAATGCGTATGGCAGGACCTTAGTGGAGAGGATGTGAAAGCTCTTTATGAACACATGTCTTCAGACTAGCTATTTCCTGAGACTTTAGCATTGCAAAGACTTGACCCTCTTTATTTTTAAAATTATAGTGAAACACACACATAGCACAAAATTTTCCATTTTCCTCTGTTTTTATTTCATGCTGGAAGATGCATGAGCCTGCCAGAGCAGCAGGCATGTTTCTCAAGCGATAGGGTCTGGCACTTGAACCACAGGGTCTGTCATATGGGATCTAGCTGCCCTAAACACCATGCCACAGAGCGGACCCAAATCTTCCATGTTAACGTGCACAGATAGTGGCATTATGTACATTCACACTGTGATGCAGCTATCACCACTGTCTAGCTCCAGATCTTCATTGCCCCAGAAGAAACTTGTACCCACTAAGTAGTGAGTCCCCTAACTCCACTGTTCTAGTCTGCGGCAGTCAATAATCTGCTTTCTGTCTCTGTGGATTTGCCTATTCTGAACATTCAGGGAAATAGAATGTTATAAAATGTTGCCTTTTGTGTTTGGCCTCTTTGTTTTAGCATAATGTTTTCAAGAGTCTTCCTTGTTGTAGCATGTATCAGTTCTTTATTCCTTTTTTTTTTTTTTTTTTTTTTTGGAGAGGTTTTTCGCTATAGGGCGCGTGCGCTCGCCAGACAGACAGAGAGAGACATAGAGACAGAAAGCGAGAAATCACCCCCCAGGGGGGATGGTCACGCCGCAATCCCTTCTCCTCCATTCTCCTCTCGGGATCTTGGGCACGCACGCACACGCGCCCGGCGTGAGTTGTAAGCCACCAGGTCCAAGACGCGAACCGCGGTCGACTACGTGGGAGTCCAGCAACATAGCCATTACGCTAACTGCTGGTTCCCAGTTCTTTATTCCTTTTTATGGTTGAATAATATTCCATTATATAGATATATCACATTTTGTTTATTCATCAGCTGATGGCCAGCAGGTTGTTTACACTTTTTGGCAAGTGTGAATAGCATTGCTATGAACAATTGCATACAAGTTGTTTGAACACCTGTTCTTAATTCTTTTGGGTTTCTACCTCAGAGTAGAATATGTAGGTCATGTAGTAATTGGGTTTAACTTACTGAGAAACTGCCAAACTGTTTTCCACTGCAGCTTCGCCATTTTACATTCCCACTAGCAATGTATGAGGGGTCTCTTTTCTCTACATGCTTGCCGACGCTTGTTATTTTCTGATTTTGTTTTGTTTTTAATTATTATTATTGCTAGCCTAGTGGGTATAAAGTGATACCTTCTTGTGGTTTTGATTTGCATTTCCCTAATGATTAATAATGTTGATTAATAATAAAGATTTTTAATGTTTTTTGGCCACTTGTTTATCTTCTTTAGAAAAATATCTATTAAAGACTTGATTCTCCTTGTTTATTAGCTTTCATGGTGCCAAAATCTTACATGTGAGTAAGTGTCATTTACAGGGCTTGTTTTGTATATTTTCCTTCTCAGACATTTGTTCTGTTGTGGGTATTTTCCTTCTGCTTTCTCTTTTAGGCTTTTTCATTTTCTCCCAGAAGACCAGTCATCTGGCTAGTGCTTAGAAATATTTAATATTCTACCTATTTTAGTTTTTGATCCAAAGGCATGGGGTTGTTCATCAGTAAATTCAACAGTATTTGTGGACTATTTGACCACTTCCAGTGTGCTAGGCTGTGATCTCTGAGCTAGTCACTGGGCGTACAAACTTATTCGTACTCATATACTACTCTTTTTGGTATGCACGGGTTGCATTTTATTTTTAAGAATTAACAAGTTAATAGCGCATAGGGAAAAAGAGTAGCACTACCCTAGAGCTGAGAAGATGTCCTCTTCAGGTTTCATCACCAGATAGCTGTGTGACCTTAGGATTTACCACTTTACCCTTCTGGAACTTGGTTTCCTGGTCTATAAAATTTGGGGAATCGACTGACTGACCTCTCAGACCCTTTTTAGACTTTGAAACTGGAGACTACAAGTGACTGATCCACCACAGCTTTCTTTGACAAAAGTTATTCTCTGAAAGTCTTTAGAATAGTGTATTTTGCATAAATTATAAATAACTTTAGAAATGATTTTGTATGAAAAGTGTGTTTGCAATCTTATCCTAGACTATAAACAGATGAGTTTGGTGAATTGCTGCCTCCCTAAGTGGTACCTTTTGTATTTTCTATAAAGACTCAGCAAGTTTAAAGAGTTTTAGTGACTAAGTTCCTACTATCTAAGGCACAACTGGGATCATAGAGGTGAAGAAGGTGTGGTTCCTGCCCTTAAGAAACTTATAATCTAAAAAAAAAAAAAAAAAAAAGGAAAGAAAGAAACTTATGATCTAGGAGAGGAGATGAGATGAAATAAATGTCAAATATAAATTGATAACAGAGAGGTCCTCAAGTCTCTTGGGGACAGAGGACAGAGATATTCTATCAGAGGTGTCAGAACACCTATAGAAAATGTGACATTCAAGCCGGACCAGTAAGACCCAATGGATGGTGGAAAACTAGGCTAAAATGGTAGAATTGTGGATTTCATTATGCTGAAAGAGTTTAGTCTGTAATTTGGAGGGCATTAACCGTGAAAGGTTTAGGAGAAGGGTTATGTAGAAGATTCTAATTTCTGGCCCGACCATGGAGTGGACATTTGTACACTAAGGGAGTAACTTGAACAGGATGTTCGGAATTGAGGAAGACAGGATAGAAATATGAAGATAAGATAGGGAAGACACCTAAAATATTGAATAGAATTCTTGGTGCAAAAAAAAAAGTTTTTAAAAGTAGTGTAAGAGCTAGAATCAATTCTGTTAGACTTGCCAAATCATTTTAGAGGCCTTCCTTGTATCTCAGTTCACTCACATACTAAAGATAAGCTGCCCTCTGTATACATTAGGTAACCAATGAATTTGGAGATTGTGCTCCTGCAAATGCAGGCAATTTCACTTTAAGAATCAGATATCTTTGGGACCAACAGATGGTGTAATAGTTATGTTGCTGGACTCCCACATAGCCAACCACAGCTCGAGTCCCAAACCCAGTAGCTTGAAATTCACACTGGATGTATGTGTGTGCATGCCCAAAATCCTGAGACGAGAATGGAGGAGAAGGGATTGTGGCATGAACATCCCCCTGGGGGGGGGGGGGGGGTGATTTCTCATTTTCTGTCTCTGTCTCTCTTTGTCTCTCCAGCAACCACAAGTGCCCTATAGCAAAAATCTCTCTCTAAAAAAAAGAGTCATATATCTTTAATATCTGTGTGAGTTGAGCATGCTGGGGATGTTTTTATTTTTTCTGTTGACTCTTTCTTTCTTTAAGAATTTGACCAGAGAGACAGAGAAGGAGAATAAGAAAGCAAGCCACCAGGTCTGTGACTTGAACCACGGTCATCCATGTGGGAGTCCAGTGCCTTAACTGCCATACCACCTGCCTGCTCCTCCTGTTGACTCTTAATTTTATTTTAGAGATAATGAATGTCCGAGGAAAAACATCTTAATATCAACATGTAATAAAACCACCATGCTTAAACCAGAATTTAGTTCCAAGGGACATTTCACTTTTTTACAAGGTTAATTATCAACTCAGTTCTAAAAACTTTAGGTTAGTCATTTAAATTAGCTATGTTTCAGCTATGCAAGTGACAGCTTAGTGAAATTCACCCTACCCATTGTGTGGGGCCCGTTGTTAGACCATTCATTCTTTTTTCAACCAATTTATGGATTTAGTCAGTAAACATGAAGATTCATAGGAAATATGCTATATTCAAATACTGCATCTCTTAGCTAACTCTCATGTCACCAGAATCTTAATTTTGTTTTTGTTTTCCAAGGTAGGTGATCAGAGTTACAAGCCTGACTGTTCAACACCCAATAGACATTCTCATTACGGGAGTAATTACCAAATTCTACTCTCGTGCTACTTAAACGTGATCTGGTTTTTTTTTCCCAGAGAGGTTAATAGACAATCCTTGGACTTCTGAAAATGGTCATATCGTAACTACTAATTAAGAGTCGTCTAGTGTTTTCAACAAACATTTGGTTGCCCCCATTTCTCAAAGTATGGGAAAACCCCCATCCCTTGCCCTTCTATTAAAATTGGGAGCTGCATTTGTGCCCACAGGCTTGGGTTTGAAGTAAATGATTTAAGTTTGTTACTGGGTTCTCAGGAGGTGTAGGAACAGTCTGCGAAGGAAAAGGGACCCTCTTTATACTGGTCATCGGGAAAGTCTTGACATATTTTCTGTGCAAAAGTGTGCGATGACTTTCCTAATGACCGAATAAATATGTTACATCCCCAGGTAAAATCCTTTTATTCTTTTTCCCCAGATCTGGCTGGCCAAGATTTTAGAGGAAGAGGGTCAAAGCTTGATGTAGCAGATTGACCCAGTGAAAGGTCTAAGGTGACTTTGTTCTCTGCCCCTTCCCTGGGATTTAAATCTATTTAATGTAAGATATGGAAATCAGACTGCCCAAGTGCAATCTTAACCAAGTGTTCTAAAAGCCAGTGCCTAAGTGAGCATGCTCTAAATCAGCTTTATTTTCATCATGAGGATGAATGAAGATTCAGTTAAGAATTTTAAGCCTCCCAGGGAGGAGGGGGGGCATCATAAAATAGTAAGGCATAATTGTTTCTTTCAAGGAAGAAGTATTACAGTTTATCTTGCCAGTTTAGCACATAGTAGGTGCTTGGTATTATTTACTGAATAAATAAAGAGGAAGCACGCTAACTTGTTGCGTGAAAGAATAACTTAAACTGAGCTTTTGCTCTTTTTTTTTTTTTTTTTTTTTTTGCTGTAAGGCCTGTGCGCTCGCCAGAAAGACAGAGGGAGACAGAGAGACAGAAAGCGAGAAATCACCCCCCAGGGGAAGTGGCCACGCCACAATCCCTTCTCCTCCGTTCTCCTCTCGGGATCTTGGGCACGCACACACACATACCTGGCATGAGTTTAAGCCACCGGATCCGGGACTCGAACAGCGGTCAACTACATCGGAGTCCAGCGACATAAACATTACATCAACTGCTGGTCCCAGCTTTTTCTCTGTTTTTTTTTTTTTTTTTTTTAATTTGCCCAAGAATTCACAAATGTAATAGGCATAATGAACGCCAAGTTTTACAAACTATGCAAATAGTAAAAATGTACAGTGTCTATCTTTGCAAAGTGTTCATCAGATAGAACTTCTTCCTGACTAGATTTTCCTTCTGTTGATACTTTTCTTTGTGCTTCTATGGATCTGTACTTTTTAAAATTAGAAACTAAACAGACACCTAGTCTAGGTTGTTTCCAGGTGAGATTTCCTTTAGGAAAAGCTGATGTTCATCTCTTCAGTGATAGTAAACTGGTCAGAGGCGACTTCTTCCCTCAGGGCCTGTCAACCCAGCCACAAAGGGGAGGCTACCTGGTGAGCTTGTTTGCTTAAGTGTAGGCGGTTCGATCACTTTCATGTGGTGTGTGACCCTAAGTAAATTACTGGTTACTATTAATAGTTGGAACTATTCACAATAGAGATTGGTTGAAATCCTGTTTTGTTGTTCTATACTATTCAGAAAGATCTCAAAAAAAAAAAAAAAAATCTAAATGAAAGTGTGATCATTCTTCCAGAAAAGTAAAAAAAACAAACAAACAAACAAAAAAACTAGGCTTTACAATTTTTTCATTGTATTTAATAGCTTTGCATGCCAGTTAGAGTTTAAGATCTTAAGACATTTCAAAGTAAGGAAAACACAATTCAGAGGAAAAAAAAGAAAACAAAATCATATGAAAAGGATGCTAAACCACTGATCACATCAACATTAAACTCCAGAACAAAATGAGCCTTCCTGTCAACAACCAGCTTCTATTTGAGGGAGATTTATTTTTTTTCCTTTATGAGAAAGAGAGACAGAGACAGGCGTTTCCGATGGGGTCTTACTGTGTCCTTCCTGATCCTTCTGCCCCCACCTCCCAACTAGCTGTACACACCTGGAGCGCACAGGTTGGCCTGGGAACTGAACCCCGGCCTCTCACGTGGTCTCCAGGTGGTGGTGCTACCAGTGTGCCACCAAGGCTGGCCCAATGAGGGGGATTTTTCTTGGAAATACAGTGCCAGGAAATGATCCTAGTTTGCTTAGTGAATATTTTGGGAAGATTTTTTCCCTTTGAAATTGAGAAACAGCCCAACAAAATAGTTGTTACTGCATACATATTTTACTCCAACCTGTTTATTGGTGTGTGGAAGCCATTTCTGAAGTTTATTATGATCATGGATTATACCTGTAGATATACACACATTCATACTGATGTTTACTACGTGTTAATATTGGGAAGTATTACTTGTTTAACGTGTTTAATGTATTTATTGGGTGCTGGAAAATTTTTTAATATATTATTATTTGTGAAGCTAAGTCAGGCATCTCTTCTGCTGCCTTGTTAAAAGTCGACTGCTCGGAACCAGCAGTTAGCGTAATGGCTATGTCGCTGAACTCCCACGTAGTCGACCACGGTTCGAGTCCTGGACCCGGTGGCTTAAAACTCACGCCGGGCACGTGTGCGTGCGTGCGTGCCCAAAATCCCAAGAGGAGAATGAAGGAGAAGGGATTGCGGCATGGCCATCCCCCCTGGGGGGTGATTTCTCACTTTCTGTCTCTCTGTCTCCCTCTGTCTGTCTGGTGAGCGAACTCCCCGCACCCTATCGCAAAAACTTCTCCAAAAAAAAAAAAAAAAAATTTCTCGCTTTCTGTCTCTCTGTCTCCCTCTGTCTGTCTGGTGAAAATCGCAAAAACTTCTCCAAAAAAAATCAACTGCTCTTGCCAGCCTGGTGGTGTGGTTCAGGTGGATTGATCCTACGTGGCTGACTCCATGTCTCAGTCCCAGACTTGGTAGGTTGGAAAACACAATAGGTGTAGGGACCAGCAATTAGTGTCATGGCTATGTTGCTTTCTGTCTCTCTGTCTCCTCTGTCTGGCGAGCACCCGCGCCCTATAGCGAAAACCTCTCCAAAAAAGAAAAAAACAAAAACAAAAAAAAACCCACAATGGGTGTATGTGCATGTGTGCCCAAATTCCCAGGAGGAGAATGGAAGAGAAGGAACTGCAGAGTGGTCATCCCCCCCAGGGGATGATTTCTCACGTTCCCTTTCTCTATCTCTTCAGCAAGCAGATGCACCCTATAGCAAACTTTAAAAAAAAAGTCACTGCTCTCATGCTCCACATTTGCCTGTAATTGAAATCCATAAATTGACTGAGATTAATATTTCCTAAATTTGAAGGATTTGACCTACAAATATGATAGTGGGACAAAGGGTAGTTACCATAATGGTAATATATTTGAAACTACCCCTAAGTGTTTATGCTTTTCTTTTAGATCAAAGATGTGTTTTTAGGCTGCTTCTATTTTTGTTTTTCATAAGATAGTTTTAGAGTTTTACAATATGAAGTATGATTCATGAGTATCAATTAAGCATATATTTTGTGAAAAGTTATATACAAAATGTTATGGCTATTTTGTTTTCCTTAAAAAGCTTTCCCTAGAATGAGTGTATAATCTAACTGAGGAAGAAAATTATTACATGTAGAAATCCGATATGATCAGTTGTTTTGGAGTGACAAAGGTGGCATTACAGGGTCAGCAAGTGGTGGGAGAGAAACAGAAAGGAGAAGTAGCCAGATAGAGAGGCTGGTGCCATGCAGAATCCCGAAGGAAGGTTTGACAAGGTTAGTAGAGGTTTCGAGTCAGGCTTTGAAGTCCGAGAGGAAAGCAGCCAAGGGTGCTCCGAGCCGAGCAGCACATCGAGGAGGCCTGCGCTGGGTGAAAGGGTTCATGTTATGGAAAGTGAGCTTGAGGAGATAAGGTCAGGCCTGATTCCAGAAACCCTTTAAAGCCTTATGCTCTCACAGAGAGGTTCCTTGGCAGTGTAGATGGCGTGAAAATGAAAACTCTCAACTCAACGGGCCTGTGGAACCAAAAGTAATCTAGGATTTAGATAAGTTATTTAAATACTTGGCAATTTACTGGTGAATATCGTACTGGGTATTTGTTATTTTCAAAAGTTTTTGAGAATAGAAACACTTGGAAGAAAATGAATTATAGCAGTGGTCCCTAACCTTTTTGGCTCCAGAGACTGGTTTTGTAGAAGACAGTTTTTCCATCAATGGGGGTGGAGATAGGGTGGAGGTTGTGGGGTGGTGTATGAGAGCGTGCAGCCTAGTTCCCTTGCATGTGCGGTTTACAGTAGGACTTGCACTCCTCTGAGAATCTAATGACCCCGCTGATCTGATGAGAGGCAAAGCTCAGACAGTAATGTGAACGATGGGGAGTGGCTATAAATACAGATAGAGCTTTGCCCACCTGCACAATGGGACATGGCGGGGGAGAATTGGGGGCCCCTCAACAATTGGACCAAGCACACCTTTGACCCCTCTATTAGGTCTGCTCCGTACCTCTGTGTCTGTGTGCACAACAGTGAGGGATGGGCGGATACCGACGCTGTACGTGTGAATGAAGATAGAACTGCGAGTTGTGCTCAGATCTGTCAGATATGTCGTGATAACTAAACTATATTTGTAGCAGTCGTCTACAAGTTATTTTTAGGGAAAAAGGAAATGGTTAATTTAGCCTAAGAATTTTTTAAGGCTCTACTTAGTAGAATAATAAAAAAGGAGGAATATCACTACTGAGTTCCCTTTTAACTAATTGAGTGTTTTGGGGTTTTTTTGAGAGTTTTTTTGCTATAGGGCATGTGCGCTTGCTGGAGAGACAAAGAGACAGCAAGAAATCACCTCCCAGGGGATGGCCCTACTGCAATCCCTTCTCCTCCATTCTCCTTTCAGGATTTTGGGCATGCATGCACACATGCCTGATCCGGGACCAGGACCTGAACCATGGTCGACTACATAGGAGTCCAGTGATGTAACCATTACACCATCTGCTGATCCCACTAATTGAGTTATTAATAATAAAACTTTAAAAATCTTGTCATTCGGGACCAGCAGTTAGCGTAATGGCTATGTCGCTGGACTCCCACGTAGTCGACTGCAGTTCACATCCTGGACCCGGTGGCTTAAAACTCACGCCGGGCGCATGTGTGTGCGTGCCCAAGATCCCAAGAGGAGAATGGAGGAGAAGGGATTGCGGCATGGCCATCCCGCCTGGGGGGGTGATTTCTCGCTTTCTGTCTATCTCTCTCTGTCTGTCTGGCAAGTGCACGCGCCCTATAGCAAAAACCTCTAAAAAAAAAAAAAAAAGATCTTGTCATTCATAGTTTTATTTTCTAATATATTTCTTATTATAAACTTATTGTTATTATTCAACACATTATGTAGATAAAAAAGGATTTAGCAGAGAACCAGACAGAAAGTATAAATGTAGGACTCCCATGTGTTTGGCACAATCAGAGCAAAGTGCCTGTCACACAGGAGACACTCAAGGCGTGCGCGTATGAACCGCAGCTGGCAAGAGCCACCAGCAGTAAGGCGGACAACGGCCGTTTTGTGTTTCCTGATCTTTATTTTCACCCACTGCTTAACCATATGAAAAAGCCCACTCATGATCATGAGCTGCGGTGATTCAGAAACCAGTCCCATTCTGAAGCCCTTTCATTTTTAATGTTCTCGAAGGTCAAGAAGAACATTTCTTTTTGAAAATGGCTTGGAAGTTAAATCATCCTATTGGAATTTTTCAGGATATAGTTTCGAAGCTATCACTTTCCTAAGATTGTTTTTCTAGATTGTGCAACAAATTTTCACAACTTCCTGAGGAGAGAATGAAATGATCAAAGAATAAGACTTGGGTGAAACATCAATCCTATCATAGTGTATAGTGTGCATGTTGTCAATCCTGCCCTGCTCTGTGTATAGCTGTGCCTGCCAGTCCTGCCCTGGCACAGATGTGCATGTCAATCCTATGCTTAGCAATGTTTAGGTGTGCATGTCAGGCCTGCCCAGATAGCGATCCTGTAACACCATGTGTGCATATGCATACAGATCTACCATATGTCAATCCTGCCCCTAGCATAGCAGGTGTGCCCTGTCGATCCTATGTCGGTCCTGCCCTAGCAGTATACAGGTGTGCCTGTCAGTCCTGCCCTAGCATACAGTCCTGTGTAGCGTATAGGCGTGCCTGTCCTCATGTGCATGTCGGTCCTGTCAATGCCGTAGCGTATAGGCGTGCATGTCGGTCCTGCCCTAGCGTATAGGCGTGCATGTCGGTCCTGCCCTAGCGTATAGGCGTGCATCCGTATAGGTGTGCATGTCAGTCCTGCCCTAGCACATAGGTGTGCATGTCAGTCCTGTCAGGCCTGCCCTACCTACCTGTCAATCCTGCCCTAGCATACAGGTGTGCCTGTCGATCCTACCCCAGTATACAGGTGTGCCTGTCAGTCCTGTAGTCAATCCTACCCTAGCATGTGCATGTTGATCGTGCTCTGGTGTACAGGTGTTTGCTGACCCTGCCTTAGTCTGTAGCATGACATGGCAAGGGCTTCCATGTGGCTTACAGCCTTCCAAGGTGGTATTTGTGTGCCATGATGGCTGGGCCACCTTTATCATTTTTAATAGGGGTCCATAGGTGGCAAACTCTCTTAATTTTTCTTTATATGAAAATGTAATGTGGGCTAGCTTATGGCATGGCGGTTAAGGTGGCTGGATCCTACATGGCCAGCTGCACCATTTAAAACAGGCCAGTGCATATGCATGCATGCCCAAAATCCTGAAAGCAGAGAAAACTGGAGGAGAAGGGACTGCTTGTGACCCATGGGTATGCTTTCTCACTTTCCCTCCCTTCTCTGTCTCTCTAGCAGAGAGAGAGTACATATGCCTTTTGGTAAAATTTTAGTTAAAAAAAGAAAAAGAAAGTTTCTAATATTTTCCCCTTATTTTTTTTCTCCTGCAAACATTTTTAATTTTGAGGTACAGGTTTTCAATTATAACTATTAGAAATTTTACATATATATTTTTTCAACCTCTTAGTTTGAAATAAAACAGGACTCCTAGAAATTTGTGTTCTTCATACTATTTTGCTCTTGTTTTTGAAAAAAAAATTATTGTACCTACAGGTCTAGATTGATGGTATTTTTCTCATCACATTGAATATATTCAGCTTTCATTGCCACAGTTACGAGAAGTCAGTCTAATTATCACTCCTTGAAAATGAACTGTTTTTTCTTTGAGTGTTCTGTAACATCTTATTTAAGTTTTAAAATAGGCACTACACTCATATGATTAAAAAAGAAAAGGGGGCCAGCAGCTGATTGTGGTGGCTAAGGCTTTGGATTCCACTGGATCCCTCAGATGACCAACTCTGAGGTTTGAGTCCTGGACCTGGTTACTTGAAAAACATGTTAGGTGTATGTGTGTGCATACCCAAAATCCAGAGATGAGGCTGGAAGAGAAGGAATTGTGGCGGGGCCATCCCCCCTCACTTCTCTTCATTCTGTCTCTCCCCAGTGGCACAGGCACCCTAATCGCAAACATCTAAAAATAAATAAATAAATAAGATAAAAAGAAAAGGTATTTATAGTTCTTTTTTAAAGAATTGTTTTTATTTTAACTTTATTTGTTATTATTATTTTCCAATTTTATCAGAGACAGAGAGAGAGAAAGGGAAAGTGCCAAAGCAAGCCACCAGGTCTGAGACTTGAACCGTGGTCGGCCATGTGGGAGTCCAGTGCCTTTAACCACCATGCCACCTGCTGGCCCCAAAAGGTGTTTATTATATTTCTAAAACTCTCCGTCTAATTCTTATCCTATCTCTCACACCTGACAGTTGTTCTTGACTTGTATGTCCTTCCAACATTTCTTTATGCGTGTAACAACAGATACAAACATACGTTCTTATTCTATAGTCACTTCTACATAAAGCAAAGTATTTTTAATATGGTCCTAGGTTTCACATTTTTTGCTCAATAATGCACTTGGAAATCTACTCATGAGTACATGGAGAGTTTTTAAAAATTCTTTTTACAGCTAATTAGTATTCATTTGCATAGATGTACCCTAATTTATTGAACTAGTTCCGTAGGATAAGCACTTAGGTTAATTTTCACTCTTTTTTTTTATTACAAACAGTCCTGCAATGAATAACTTTACACATACGTCATTTCGCATGTGTGCATTTATCTGTAGGATAAATTTCCCCAAGTGAAAGTGCTAGGTATGTGGTTATTATATTTTGCATTTTGATAGATATTATACAGTTGCCCTCCAGGGGGTCATACCAATTTATACCCTCACCAGCAGTGGCTGAGAGTCTTAATTGCTGCCTTGTGGCTGCCTTTAATATTTTCTTGTTTTGGATGTTCTGCAATTTCATTGTGAAGATCTAGTTGTACATTTAAAATTTTTCTTCTGTTTGAGGCCTATGGAGTTCCTTACTCTGTGAATTGATGTCTTTCTCAATCAGAGTTCCAGGAGGATCCAGAGGACACACTCAATGAGCAATTGAAGAAAGTTTGATGAATAAGTTGCTTCCCAAAATAGGTCAGGGTTTAGGGAAAGCAGCTGGGGACAGTCCAGTACTTAGAGGACAGCACCTTTCAGTAGATGTGAACACCCTTGGGCTCTACATAGTTGCCAGACCCAGAGAGGAGCTGTGTGCCAGTCACTGACAGGCCGTGTTCTTGGGTAGAAAATAAACCCATTGCAGTAGCCTGTGCCCTTACCAGGGTCTCCCACTGGCTGAATTCAACCAGAAGTCAGAAAGCAAGGGTGCTCATTCCACGTGTGCCTGCTTCCTGAGGCAGGAGAGTGGGAGAGCAAGATGAGAGGGAGAGAATATGAATCAGGGAGGAGGGTGCTGTCAAACTGAAAACATACAGTATCTTTCAAAGATTCTGAAAAACTCCCAGCCATCATCTTTTTTTTTTTTTTTTTTTTTCTTTTTTTGGAGAGGTTTTTGCTATAGGGCATGTGGCAGAAAGACAGAGAGAGACAAAGAGATAGAAAGTGAGAAATCACCCCTCAGGGGGGATGGCCATGCCGCAATCCCTTCTCCATTCTCCTCTCGGGATCTTGGACACTCACACACACACACGCGTCCGGCGCAAGTTAAAGCCACCGGGTTCGGGACTCGAACCGTGGTCGACCACATGGGAGTCCAGCGACATAGCCATTACATTACACTAAGTGCTGGTCCCCTAGCCATCATCTTAAGCATTCCTACTGCCTCGTTATCTCTCCCCTCTTCTACAACACCAGTTAAACATAAACCTTAAACATAAACATTAACCTTTTCGCTGTACCGTATCTCTTAACCAGGCACAGTTTTTTACACCCCTGTGCTACACTCTGGGTGAAAAATAGATTTTTTTTTTAAATTGTCAAAAGGCACACGTGCTTACCAGAGAGAGAAAGCACCCCCCAGTGGGGTGTGGTCTCACCACAATCCTTTTTCCTCTGTTCCTACTTCCCGTCAGGATTCTGGGCATGCACCACTGTGCACCACTGTGCTACAGGGCCAACCCCAATAAATTTCTTCAGATCTGTTGTTCATTTCTTCCCTCTTCAGCTGTATTTAACCTTCCATTTATTCCATCCATTGACTTTTTAAATTGTTATTAAGTTTTTATTTTTAAAAAGTTCTGTGTGATTATTTTTTTAAGCTATCCTGGTTTACTTTTTATGGTAGAGTTTCCTTCTGCTGCTCCCTGGAAGAGGGAGAAGTCAAAGATGTTTTCTATTTTATACAGCACTTAACAAACTTTTCGCAGGTAGGCTAGCCGGACTAGCCAGTGCACCATCCTGTCAGAAATGAAGATTCTTTCATCTGCAGTTTTTACTTTTGTTCTTTCCTTGCTCTTTCCCTTCGCTAATTAGTAGTTCAAACTTCTCCTGTTTTTGTTTTTTAAATTTATGTAACTTCATTTGGTATGATTATTTATTTTGGTTTTATTTTGACCAGAGAAAGTCAGAGAGAAAGAGAAAGGGAAAGTGAGAAAGTAAGCCACCAGGTCTGAGACTTGAACACTGGTCCGCCACGTGGGAGTCCAACACCATAACCACCACGCCACTTGCCGGCCCTGCTTCTCCTATTCTTAAAAATAATAATAATTTTAAAAATGACTCAGATATCTTCCCCCACCCTGTTGTCCTCTAGCTGCTGCTCTTCTTCGTCTTTCCTGTTCCAAACCCAACTTCAAAGTTGCTCACGGTCTGGGCTCACACCCGCCATTCACCTAGCCTCTGACTGCAGTGGGATCCATAGCCCGGCCTTCGTCAGGTCCCCTTAGTTGAGGAAGTCAGTGGGTAGTTTTTAGCCCTTCTTCTGTTTCATCTTTTTGTGACTGCTACTAACCTCTCTTTCATTCTTGAAATGCTCTCTTCCCCTGACAATAAATCAGTCACTAGAATTTCATAGACTTCATTCTCTGCACTCTCTCTCAGTTTTCCTCTTCTTACCTTACGGCCACAGCAGTTTTAAGTCTTCATCAACTCTTTTGTGCGCTGATGAAATAACTTGATAACTGCTTTTATTACCTTTTCCAAGCTTATTTATTGAATAGCTAATATGCGCAGCATTCAAAAGATACAGAGTGCCCTTTAGTAAAAGAACCTCCCTCTTCCATCCTGTTTTTTCCTGCCCTGAGACTTTATCATTCTTCTCATCTGTTCCTCTAGAGAGATTCCCTGCATATAAAAGCACAATATATTTTTTCTTGCTTATTTTCATGTAAAAGTAGCACTATATCATAGTCTTTCTTTCTCTTACTTTTTTCTACACACAAAATGTCTTGGAGATCACCTTGTTTTTCAAACAGCGTATGGCATTCAGAGATCCTGACGGCTTCTGAGTTCTCCCCCCCCTGGCCCTGGCCCTGGCCCCCTTCGAGCTGTTGCCAGAGTTATCTTTCTAAACCGTGAATGTGATCATGTCATGCACTCCACTAGACATTCACCTCCCTTGGTCCCCCAGCACCTGTGGGCAAAGTTCAAAATTCAGAGCCTCTCTTGTCCAGTTTACCACATCCCTTCCTTCGTGCTTCTCAAACTCAGTTTGTACCTTACGCTGTGGCCACGTTGAGTGCCCTGCCCTAGCCTCACCATTTTCAAACAGGCCATACATTTCCATGTCTTCGCTTAACCTTTTTCCTGTGTTTTCAGGGCCCATCAGAGTGTGTGTAACTGGCAGTGTTCTGAAATCTCTCTCAGGGTGTTGTCACCTTTACTAAGCAGAACCCTCCCAGGAAGTGTTGACGCCCCTGTAATGGTACTGAATATAGTCGTACATCTCTCTTCCATGAGAGTTGTTGCAGAATCACGTGTGGAACTCAGTAAGAATACACATGCCCAGGCCTTACTCCCATGATGTATTTAGAAGGTCCGGGTCCGAATCCCAGAGTTCCAGATACGTTGCCTGGATTAAGAACCAGTACATGGAGGGAGTTCCTCTGTGGGAGGAATGGCTCTTATCTGCCTTTCCTTCTCTAGTACCTGAATCTGCTCAGTGTGAAGTAGGAAACAGGAAACGTCAAAGCCTATGCGTAGGCTTGAAAGGGAGATAGGGCTCAGACTGAAGCAGGTATTAACCGATGGGCTGAAACTTTAGTTTGGAAGCAGATTGAGAGTGGGCTCAAGTTGATTGCTTAGGACAGTGGCAATATCGACATGGTGTTTCAAGGTGGAATCCAGCAGAAGAGTACAGCAGAAGCGCGGAGAAGGCAGAAAGGCAAGGAGGACTGTTAGGTGGCCCTGGCATTGATGTGGGCCTGTGTTCCGAGGGTCCTGAATAGGAGGTGGGACTTGACGGAAGTGGTACGGCTGGTGCTGCCGGGGAAGATGTGTAGAGCGTGGCAGCTGGCGGACTGGGCTCGGCAGGAAGAGAGGCAGCAAGGACGTCTTGAAGCTCTGCTTGTGTGGCAAGACTATAAATGCCTGTGCCTGTGGATGAGTCTCTAACAGGCGTAATTTGGTTTTGGGGTTTGGCAAAACCAGAGCCTTCACGTGAACACTGGAAAGACCTAGTCGCTTGGGCTGTTCTGCATACCTGATTGTGGCTGTTTGGTTCTAAAGGGAGTGAGGCGATGGCTTTGTGTACCCGCTGCGTTATTCAGGGTCTTCCTGGAATGTACAGGGGAAGAAGAAAAGGGCTGCCTTTCTCTCTCGGCTCCAGCCCACTCACCTCAGGGGGCTTACCTGCCTCACCTCACCACCACAGCCTGCCGGACCTGCCAAGACCTTCAGCTTGGAGAGCTGCTGTCCTCTGGACTAACCAGACTGGGCAGATGTAGATTAAGACTGACCAGTTGTGACCTCGTCCTTGTTCTCCTTGTTCAACTGATCAACTAGACCTTACCAAAAAAGAGTGTTAACTAGTGAGCCAGGAGAAACGAGCACGGGCAGTATAAAAGGATAAACAGAAAACCAGCACACGTGGCTCACATTTCTGCCCCTGCAGTCTCAAGCTTGTGATTTCCTAAAGAATCTCGCTCTACCTCCCTGGCAGGAGTCAGTTTCGTCATCTGTGGGGCTGTCTTGGTCTGACTGTAGTCTCATTTTTCGTAACATGCATTATTTGCAAACCCAAGAGCAAACCCTTGATTGGATAAGGGGAGTAAACTTTCTCAAGTGGTAACAACCTTCGTAGGCTCATAGCTGTGGTCATGCTGTCAAGCCTCTTTGTTTCTTGTCTCTTATCTCCTTGTGTTCCCTTCCACAGCAGACCACAGAAGGTTACTTCCTGGCCCTCCCCTTCAGAAACTGTTCTCTCTGTAGGAGACCTCCCCTGGAACTCTACGTTTTTTAGATCCCAGGAAACTAGGACTAGGGAACTCCTAATTCCAGATTCCTTGAAAGATAAAGACTGACATCTTGGGCCTGTAAAGAATGTTGAGCCACAGTTTTCAATTTCTCCCCCTCAACCCATGCCTTCTGGAGGATTCTATAGTTAGCTCCCTCACATTCTTGCAAGAGACAGATTTACACAAGTCTAAATATTATAAACAGCTTTTAAAATTACAGTAGCACAAGAAAAAGGAGTGTTCTTGGGACCAGCACTTAGTGTAATGGCTATGTCGCTGGACTCCCACGTAGTCGACCGTGGTTCAAGTCCCGGATCCGGCGGCTTAAACTCACGCCGGGCGCGTGTGTGTGTGTGTGTGTGCCCAAGATCCTGAGAGGAGAATGGAGGAGAAGGGATTGCAGCGTGGTCATCCCCTCTAGGGGGTGATTTCTCGCTTTCTGTCTCTCTGTCTCTCTCTCTCTGTCTGGCGAGCGCACACGCCCTATAGCAAAAACCTCTCCAAAAAAAAAGAAAAGAAAAAGGCGTGTTCTCAAATGGTGCAGTAAACTACTCCCCTTTAACCACACTGGGAGGGCTCAGACCTGCAGCAGAATTCTACATTCTTTCTCCACACACCAGGGGGTTCTGGCTCCTTCACTGCAGGGGGTGAATTCATATTTCAGGTCCCATGTTCTTGCTATTGATGTGTGTGGGGAGGACTCAGTGGCCCACAGCCACCTCTTCCTTTGAAACAGTGATCCGCTTGGTTCAGGAATGAATTAGAGCTGAATCAGTGGATGGGTATTTGCAGAGCAGGAAGAGCCTTCCTGCCTTCTCTGCAGATCTCTCCCACCCTGCCTGGCTTTAGCTCCCCCTGGGTGTCAGGGATATGGATGTAATGCCGGCAGCTGCCTGTGCCTGGCTTTACCACCAGACTCTGTCACCACCAACACAGTAGGTCCACAGTGTATTCATGTACACTAGATTCGTGTTAGGCATTGAACGAATACATTGGAGAGTTTCATGAGGGATATCCAAACTTCTGAGTTGCTTATTAGCTGTTTAGATAATTTATATAAAATCTGTGTATTGTTTTGACTTTCATTTTAGTAAATCAGTTTTAGAACTTTTAACATCATCTTTCTTTTACTATCTGGAATAACGGCAACTTACAAAATGTATATAAAAGGGACTTCTAAAAGCTCATGGAGAAGTGAAATTAAAGTACAAATGTATTTTGGTGCAGAAAAAAAATGAAAGCCATATGAAGTTTTTTCATAATACACATCTTTTTCATGATCTTTTTGAAGATTCCCCGTATATGCTCAACCTTCTGGTTCCTTAACCTTGCTCTTAAATTGCCATTTGATTTGCACTGATTCATCTGGAAAGTGAAGCGAAATGGCATGAGGAATAGTTTCTCACATTGGTTTTTACAGAGGTGTCTACAGGATTTCTCTGAAACAGATTTCACAGTAATTCTTGAATTCTTAAATGACAAGGTCTCCCTTCAGGTGCTAAGACTGATTGGACTTTCTTCACAAATATTTCTGTTAAATATTAATCAGTAGGAGGCTCATGCTTGTTAGTCTTCTTTGGTCTTCTATTAGGTCGTCAGAAAAGTCATGACATGTTTTTCCATAGAATGTGCTTTCCATAGAAAAATACGTCATGACTTTTCTGACAACCCAGTAGAAGGTTCTGTTAAACTAAATTGGCTATGCTTCAGCAGCTGGGTTTTATGTCCTGCTAAAAGGGCCAGAGGACTGTATCAGACTGTCCTTATGGGAGGCACTTTGGATGTCCTTGTTCCTGTAAGTAAGGACATGAACTTCCTCATAGTACTCATTTAGGATACTTCACTTTTTATGTAGAAGTTGCAGTAACATCAGTGCTTTGAGAAAGTCTTCAGCCCTGAAGACTTCAACCATGCTTTCATTGGTAACTCACTAGCTCTTGTCACCTCACTTCAACTTGAAACTGTTGGATCGTTGGAAAAGTCATGATGCATTTTTGCATAGAAAAAATACATCATGACTTTTCAAATGGTGGACTCTGACTTGTCACCCAGCTGCAGGCTCAGTGACTTAAGCAGAGGTGGGAGTTTGGAGAGTCGAAGTAGCAGTTCTCGATCCAGAAGTTTCACTTTGGTGAGTGATAGTTTTCTTGAATGCTTTTTCTCTTTACATTTATTTATTTATTTTCTCCATAAGAGAGAGAGAAATAGGTAGGTTACCCTTGGCAGGGTCTTGCCACACCATGATCTGCCCCCAGTCCTTTCAGCCAGCCAGGATCATGACAAGCACAGGCACACCTGGTGTGTTCAGATCAAATGACCCAATATAATGGAGCTGGACAAGGAAAATAATTTTGTGATGTCTGAGGTAGAAAAGTCTGGGAATGCCTGAGCCTGAACGTGAGAGCATAAGAGTACAGAGCCTCAGTGCCAAAATGTTATTCTATCCAATTCCCAGTATGCAAGTTGTTTTCATTATAGCCATCTTTCCTTGATAATGAATCTGACAGAGACTAGCCCTATCTCCTAGTGGTTTAAGAGAGCCAGATCCCACATAGCTGACTGCAGTTCAAATCGCCACCCCAGGGCCTTGAAAAACATACCTAGCACATGTGTATGTGTGCCCTAAATCCCAACAGGCTGGAGAATTGGAAGAAATGGTTTGTGGTGTGGCCATACCCAATTAGGGGGTGTTTTCTTCTCTCTCTGGTAAGCATGTGTGCCCTCTGGTAAATGGGTAACAAGATAAAAGACAAATGGAAACCAGCACCCCCAAACAAATTGATGGTTTTCTAATTATTTTTATCCTAAGGGTTCACTCTGTGAATATAGACAAATCTAACTCATGCTAAAGCATTAGTTTATGAGGGCTAGCCATCTCACTATCTAGGCTTACTAACCATTGTCTCTTTGTGCTTAATCTCTCTAGATATAACCCACTGCCTCAGAATGGGATCTGGCTCCTTGCCTACTTCCTGTGATCAAGCCAGAGACTGAGGTACGTGGGGATGCCTGTAAACCACCAGAAGTTAGACTCTTCGGAGATGGACTCTGACTTGTCACCCAGCTGCAGGCTCAGTGACTTGAGCAGAGGTGGGAGTTTGGAGAGTCGAAGTAGCAGTTCTCGATCCAGAAGTTTCACCTTGGTGAGTGATAGTTTTCTTGAATGCTTTTTCTCTTTACATTTATTTATTTATTTTCTCCATAAGAGAGAGAGAAATAGGTAGGTTACTCTTGACAGGGTCTTGCCACACCATGATCTGCCCCCAGGCCTTCCAGCCAGCCAGGATCATGACAAGCACAGGCACACCTGGTGTGTTCAGATCAACCTGGAGTCTAAACCCTGGGCCTTCCCTATGGCTCCAGTATTGCTCTGCACCACCCTGTCACCTGCATCACTACAGTTTGGGCTGCTTTAATGCTTTTAAGTGCTTTGGTTGGTTGATTTTGCCCCAGTCCCTCTCCTTTTGTAAAGAATAGCTTGTAAAATCTTTTTGAGTGAACTAGCTTGATGTTTCAGGATATTTCTTTTGAAATGGCACTTTTTTATTAATATATATTTTTTTCTTTGTCTTGGTCTCTTTTGGGGGGCTAGAGGCAACATGCACTTCCTGGAGAGAAAGAGAGAGACTGAGAAAGAAATCAGTCCCCTTTGGGGATGGCTACACTACAATCCCTTTTTCTCCATTTCTTTATTTGGGATTTTGGGCATGCACGCACACACACCCAGCAGGTCCATGCCATCAATCATGAGGGATCTAGCCATCTTAACCACCATGCCACTGACTGGCCTGGCATTTTATTTTATTTTATTTTTACATTATTAGGTTTTTGCCATGGGATGCCAGAGAAAGAGACGGTGAGAAAGAAAGTGAGAAATCATCCCTCAGTGGGGATGGCCATGCCACAATCCATTCTCCATTCTCTTCCTGGGGTTTTGGGCATGCATGCACACACGCCTTTCTTCAAGCTGCCAGGTCCAGGACTCAAACCATGGTCTGCCATGTGGGAGTCTAGCACCTTAACCACCGCACCACCTGCTAGACCCAATTATATTTTGTAAAGAATTTTTCATTTAACTTTACTTATTGATTGATTGATTGATTGATTTGACCAGAGAGGGACAGAGCAAGCGAGAGAGAGGGAAAGTGAGAAAGCAAGCTGCCAGGTGCAGGACTCGAACCGCAGTTGGCCATGTGGGAGTCTAGCAAACACCACACCACCCACCGGCTCTAGACCCAATTATTTTGAATCATCTTAAATTGTGCACAAATACTAAGCTTCCCCATAGCAGTGGCACACATCTTTAGCCTCACCAATAACAAGTTTCTGCTTAGTCCCAGAAAGGACCACACCCGAGGCAGTCACTAACCTAGGAAGGGCACTGCTGCCTTTCTGCTCACTTGACTGAAAAAGAAAGACCTCACTAGGCAAAAACAATTTACTATAAAACAGACTTTTAACACCTTTACAAATATAAATGCTCCTATATATTCTGTATGTATTTCTTTCAGGATCCGGAATCTTGCAGAGCATTAACCAGCTTTGAGAATTTTATAAAAGAGGCTTTAGGTTTAGTTAAGAGGTGAATCCTTTAGGGAATCAGCAGTTAGCATAATGGCTATGTTGCTGGACTCCCACGTAGTCGACCGCGGTTCGCGTCCTGGACCCAGTGGCTTAAAACTCACGCCAGGCGCGTGTGCGTGCGTGCCCAAGATCCCGAGAGGAGAATGGAGGAGAAGGGATTGCGGCGTGACCATCCCCCCTAGGGGGTGATTTCTCGCTTTCTGTCTCTATGTCTCTCTCTGTCTGTCTGGCGAGCGCACGCGCCCTATAGTGAAAACCTCTCCAAAAAAAAAAAAAAGAGGTGATTCCTTTACATTTTTCCCCCTGAGGGTACTATCTTTCAGGAGAGAGAGAGCATTATATTCACGGAGGAGAGAAGTGACCCTCAGACTAGTGATGGTCTGTACTTGTCTTATTCGTCATCTTCAAGTGGCAATGTTTCCCTTCAACACACTGAGCCCTAAAATTAGTCCTAGTTATGTTAAAGATATGGAAGATGCACGTGGTATAGACTATTAAATTCTTAATAGTCGAGATTGAATTTTGCAGATGTCTGCGTATTTTCTTTTCTAAACCATCGTGTAATATGTAATCAATATTATTTGATTACATAATTACAAAAGAAAACTATATAACAAATTAATCTTTGAGTCTCAAAGAGCCTACAGATATTTTTTAAGAATTGTTTTATTTAACTTTATTTATTTTTACATTTTTGACCAGAGAGGGATAGAGTGAGAAAGAGCGAGAAAGAGAAAGTGAGAAAATAAGCTGCCAGGTCCGGGACTAGAACCACGGTCGGACATGTGGGAGTCCAGTGCCCTTAACCATGCCACATGCAGATCCCAAGCCTATAGCTAATTAAGAATGGATTGTCTGAAACTAATATTTTAATTTTTAGAAATAATGTAAGTACATTTTTAAAACTTGTCTTAGAGATTTTTAAAAATTTTTTAGAGGTTTTTGCTATAGGGCACGTGCGCTCGCCAGAAAGAGAGAGACTGAGAGACAGAAAGCGAGAAATCACTCCCCAGGGGGGATGGCCACGCCACAATCCCTTCTCCTCCATTCTCCTCTTGGGATCTTGGGCACGCACGCATACACGCCTGGCGTGAGTTTAAGCCACTGAGTCTGGGACTCGAACCGCGGTCGGCTACATGAGAGTTCAGCGACATAGCCATTACGTTAACTGTTGGTCCCATAGAAGACATCTTAAAAGAATATGTGGTCCCAGCCTGGTGGGGCAGTTGGTAGCATGCCGAACTGCACTGCTGGAAGCCACATGCCAAACAGTTTGAATCCCTGGCCCTGTCAGTTTAGAACATGCTGGCCGTGTGCACAGGTGCCCAAGGTCCTGATGAAATGGAGGACTGGGGGACGGGGATTGCAGACTGATGAATCCCTGTAGAGGGTGCTTGCCTGTCTGTGTTCTCTCACTCTGTCTTTCTCATGTGCACACATACACATTATCTAATGAATTTTTTAAAAAAGAATATGCAGAAAATACAGATTAATATTCCACTAATTAGGGGCCTGACTTCTGCAGCGCTCTTGGCCGAGGTAGGGCGTGGTTGCAGGTGCCAGCTGGTCCGCACCATGGCCACTGCATCAGAGGCTGGCGAGGTGGTAAAGGGGAAGGTGGAATTAGAAGATCAGGTGATGTTGGAGTAGGAGGATTTATCTTAGCGACTTTAGGATGCTGGTTCCACTATAGGTATAATTATGCAAAGCAAAAAATCCAGGAAAGAATTGCCAGAAAAGGAATGAAAAATATGATACTATATGAAAGCACTCTCCTTGATTCTGAAAGAAAACAAAGCAAGGACTTTTAAGTTAAGTGATCTTGAGCACAGAGACCAAAACACAACTCCCTGACATCAGCGTGAACAAAGCTGAGGTCAACCATGTAAAACGTTTAATGTACAGTAAGAAAGCTCTCGATCAAGTAAATAAAGTATGTATAAGTTGTCGTCGTCTTTTCACACTGAAATGAAAATGTGCAAACTCACTCTGGTCTGGTATCTGTGCCAGTACACCATTCTTCTGTGTTACATATGGTAGACCTGTCACACTTAAAATATGACAATTTATTTACAGTGTGATTTAGAATTACAAAATCTAGTGTTTAATGTACTTGAAAGAAGAATTTCTTTGTAATAAATAATGAATTGAAAAAGAAAATTCCACTAATTAGTGGATTATGTTCTTCAAAGCATAGTTAGGAAATAGTCATGCTCTGATGTGGGAGAGCATTTCTTTCTTGTTTAAAAGTTATTTTTATTTTATTTTATTTTTAATTGGCAGAGGGCATAGGCATTCACCAGAGAGAGAGACAGAGAGGGAAAGAGAGAAAGCACACACACAAACACCCCTCCCCCCAGTGGGACATGATCATGCCACAGTCCCTTCTGCATTTCTCTATCCTGTCAGGATTTCAGGCATGCACATGTGCCCAGCAAGTTCAAGCTGCCAGGGCCAGGATTCAGACCCCACAGTCAGCCTTGTGGGATTCAGCCTCCTTAACCACCAGGCCATGGGGTCAGCCCCAGAAGGGAATTTCTAAAGCTCGATGTGGCCAACTTAGGTACCATACTCCAAAATACTGCCTTGTGCACATGGTGGTAGAATAAAACAGAATGTTTGCCAGATGATCTTATGGAGAGATTTTCGCTATAGGGCGCATGCGCTCACCAGACAGACAGAGAGAGACATAGAGACAGAAAGCGAGAAATCACCCCCCAGGGGGGATGGCCACGCCGCAATCCCTTCTCCTCCATTCTCCTCTCGGGATCCTGGGCACGCATGCACACGCGCCCGGCGTGAGTTTTAAGCCACTGGGTCCGGGACACGAACCGTGGTCGACTACGTGGGAGTCCAGCGACATAGCCATTACTCTAACTGCTGGTTCCCCAGATGACCTTATTTCTAAGTAGAGGGTGTAATGAAGTAGAAGTCAGGATGCTTGATTCTTTTTTGCCTTTCACATTCATTTATTGTTGAACTTGAAGCTTAACTCTTAACATCTTTCATACTGTGGCCTCTTTTGATAGAGAGCTGGCGAGATACCTACCTGCTCTTATTCTCCTGGGAGGGACCAGGGTGCCAGCATGTCAAATGTTTTGAACTGGGGGAAGGAAAGTTGCTACCTTTGTATCCAGTCTAATCATATAGGGTCAGTTCTTCACATTAAACACCTAACACCACCTTTTACCAAATCGGCCATAACTCAAACTCATATGCTCTAAAGACAAATAGGACTTGGTTGACCTCTACAAATGTGTTCATTGAGGAATAGAGTTAACCGCCTATTCTGTATTGACCTCTGTCTGTCTGTGTGCGTGTACATGCATATGACAGACATTTGATCAAATGCTGAAACACTATTCTAGAGGGAGGAACACGACAGTGGAGCTTACATTCTAGTGAGTATGAGGCAGAATAGGCTGCTGCAGATGCATGTCCCTCGGCATGCAGACTCTGAGTGGGGGTTAGAGTTCAGGGGGTTATGAGCAGCGTTCTTAGGATCAACATCTGTGGAAGGAAGAGGAAGCAGGATTGTGCAAGGGGAGAAGTTGGGCTGTGGCATAGACCCCATTCCTGGTGGAGCTTCAAAGTCCTTAGTCATCCCACATTGGTTCGAGGGTCAGGGGGTGTTCATTCCCACTCAGTGATCAGCTCTTGGATGCAAGCTACCCTGGAAAGAGGCATGACCTTAACTAGTTTCTTCTATCAGAAACAATCCCCAAAGAATAATGACAGCCATTGGCTCACTTCCAGCTGGACTCCCAACAGATGGGGGAACAGACCTTTCATTCCCAACCAGTGATCCTGGCACCACCTCACACCACCACGAAGACTTAAGGAGAACATGAAGGCTCTTTCAGGGGTCAAAGCAGCCAGAATACCTGTAAGATGTTTTTAACTAGAAGAAACAAGTCTACAAAATGAACTAAGGGAGTTTACAGGCCACAGCCATGTAAAACACAACTCCGCCTAGAACGTACAAGAAAATGGGGTGTTACGGTCTGCCACCTGGTAGATGTGGAGAACACAGGATGTCACACACTGGACTGTATAGCTTCAGAGACAAAAGCTCTTGTTTGAAAGGCAGTCTATTAAGTTTTAGCCCCAAAGTCACAAAGACAAATGGCTTATTCTATCAAAGGCATTTAAGAAAAAAAAATAGAAGATATTAGAAATACCATTGGGTGCAAAGGTAGGAGAGACTAAATATCTTACATTGATAAACATCGGGAGGTCAGGTGGTGCTTCTTAGCTGCCTGTGGTGGAAGAACTATTCTGCATTCTCTCTCTCTTGGTCTATGTGAGTGTTCTGTGAGTTGAATTAAATAAGAATCAGAAGGGCATTCCCCAAAATGTTTATAAATTCTCTTAAATCTGAAACAAGTCCTTGTGTGTTTTCAAAGTTGCTCTCTTCTTTACCAAGCCATCAGCATCCTCAAATCCTCTCAGAACAGTAGTAAACAAAAGGACATATGCAGGTCCACATCCCAGTCTGCCTGCCATTGTCATCCTGGCAGAGCTCATCACATTCAGCTTTATTTTCTTCATTAGTTAAGAAAGGGGGTGGGTGGAGGGACGGGCAGGTGGCGCCGTGGTTAAAAGCATTGGATTCCCACATGGCCGACCATGGTTTGTTTGGGTCCCCGACTTAGCAGCTTGCTTTCATGCTTTCCCTTTCCCTCTCTGTCTCTCTCTGGTCAAATTAGAAAATAATAACAACAAATGGAATTAAATAAGTAATTATTTAAGGAAGGAAGGAAGGGGATGGGTAGAATAATATTCCTCTCTGAGGGGTTATGGGAAGGAGAAATGCCTGGCATCAAGTCAATGCTTAATAGCAGCTTCTCTTTTCCTGGCGTCCTGTTGGCTTCCAGCGTGAACATAATACTTCAGTCTTACTACCATCGTCTTGATGCTTTTGCTTACCTCTCTTTCTCTTACTAATCATCTTCTGGATTTATTATTATCATTACTTTAATCACAAAAGGTAAGATAATCAGAGAGTAATGCTCACTCTTTCAAGTATCTCACAAAGTTCCAGCAGTCTTCTTGTGGGCTTCACTTTGCATTTAAAGCATGCCTGTTATCTATAGGTCTTTCCTATCCGGTAAGATCTTAAAGTAACACTGTGGTGTTTGATTTATATGGGTGTTCTCCACAGTGTCCATCATTGTGTAGAGTATAATAATGGAAGCAGCATTATAAATCCCACCTTAATGAAGCATGTCATTAAATTATAGTCTTGTGATCTGTGTTTGATGACATAATTTTGCTGCATGATTTGCTCTACTGCCTGTTTCCCACCATGCAATGGAAGAATGTTCCATTTCCTTCCACTTAGGCTTCTTACTTATTTTCAAGCATTTTCTTTTCTTTTCTTTTTTAATTGTCAGAGGGTGCATATGCTAGTCCTCTAGAGGGGGAAAATAAGAGGGAAAAACAAAGAAAGCATCCCCAGTGGGGCGTGGTCACACTGCAGTCCTTTTTCTTTCATTTCTCCTTCCTGTCAGGATCCTGGGCGCACATGCACACTGCCTAGCATATTTTCCAAGCCACTAGGGCCAAGATTTGAACCATGGTTGACCATGTGGGATCTAGCTCTTTTAACTATTATATGATGGGTCTGGCCCTTAAAGCATTTTCCTTTATGGAAATCACTGAGCTTAGTTTAGCTCAGTGATTATTGATTAGATCCATGATTAATACTACTATGGTTATTATTTCACAGTAGTTTATTTTCTTTACCTAGAACTAACAAACTGAGAAATTTTGATCTTTAGTTTTAAATGGCAACTGAAGTTTTTGTTGTTGTTGTTGTTCTTTTTTTTTTTTTTTACTTTTTAAAATAAGATTTATTTGTATTTATTTGTTTAATTTGTCGGAGGGTACATGAGCTCGCTGAAGGGCGGGGAGAGAACACCTCCCCCCATGGGGCATAGTCATACTATAATCCCTTCCTTTCCATTTTTCCCTCTTTGGGGGAATTTTTCGGTGCACATATCCACCTGGCTTACTGAGTTAAAATAAAAACACCAGCCTTTCTCCAAATTTAGACTTTCAAAACATAGAGTATGAAGTTTAGAAATGTTATAATGACATGTTTTTTAAGCCATCAGATCTGGGCCTTGAATTGTGTGGTTGGCCATATAGGATCCAGCCATCTTAACCACCATGCCATGGGCTGGCCCCACAACTGACGTTGTTTGTTTGTTTGTTTTTCCTTTTTTTTTTCTTTTTGAAAGAGATTTTTGCTATAGGGTATATATACTCACCAGGGAGATAAAAAAACAGAAAGCAAGAAACCCCTTCTCCCCCCCACCCAGGGTGACAGGGGATGGCCTTGTTGCAATCCCTTCTCCCACTCTCCTCTTGGGAATTTGGGCATGCATGCACCTACACACACCTGGCATGAGTCTCAAGCTTCTGGGTCCAGGACTTGAACCACAGTCATCCACATGGGATTCCAGTTCCTTAGCCACTACACCACCTGCTGGCCCCGCAATTGAAGTTTTTTAAATTATGTAACACTTGATTTTCAGAGACTGCTAGGTCCCTGTCTACAGCATTATAACATTTCTAAACTTCATACTCTATGTTTTGAAAGTCTAAATTTGGAGAAAGACTCTGTTTTTATTGTAACTCATTAGTAAGTCTTCTTAAAATATGGCTTTCTCTTTAGAATGAGAACCAATCATAGTAGTTTCTCTACCTCATGTCCTGCAATCCCCATTATCATAAAACATTTAGTCAGTAAACAGTGTTTTAAGCTTCTAGCTTGTATGATATATAAATGCAACTCTTAGAGGTTTGAGTAAAAGATAACCTACTTCTGATTCATAGAAGTATTTTTTTACACAGGGGTTATTTTATTTTATTTTTTGGGGGAGATGTTTTTGCTATAGGGCTCATGTGCTCGCCAGAAAGAGAGAGAGAGAGACAGAGAGACAGAAAGTGAGAAATCACCCCCAGCGGGGATGGCCACACCGCCATCCCTTCTGCACCATTCTCCTCTTGGGATCTTGGGCATGCATGCACGTGTGCCCGGCGTGAATTTAAGCCACCGTGTCTGGGACTCGAACCATGGTCAACTACATGGGAGTCCAGCGACATAGCCGTTCGCTAACTACTGGTCCTGAGCAGGGGTTATTTTTAAAAGAAGATAAAAGATGAATGCCTGATAGTAAATTAAAGTATTAAAGTTTTTAAACTTTAGTTGAAATGCAGTCTGGGATATGACCAATCCTTGCTCTTTTTGGTTTTTTATTTTTGCCAGAGGGCCTGTGTGCTCACCAAAGAGAGAGACAGAGGGAGACAGCACTGCCCATGGGGAATGGTCACAGCACAATCCCTTCTCATCCATTTCTTCCTCCTTTTCCGGATTTTAGGCACATGTGCCTGGTGTGTTTTACAGGCCACCAGATCCAGGATTCCAACCATGTAGTTGGCAATGTGGGATCCAGCTCCCTTAACAACCAAGCCATGGGCTGGCCCCAGATCTTTGCCATCTAGATACTTTTTTCCTGAGCAAGTGCAAGCGAAAAATGGAAATAGCTACTTAAATAAGATTGTTATGGCTCTCCATATGGCCACTATTATGCTAAGCTATTCTAAGAGTACAATGTATTTATTTCTCAAGAGGCTGATTGTGTCTGAGTTGTTTTTTTTTTTTTTGTTGGTTGTTTTTTTGTTTGTTTTTGGTTTTGTTTTTTTTTCGCCCTTGTATGGAATTCTTCCTCTGAACATTTCTAATGAAGGGTATAACTGGAATCAGCCAAATCCTAGATATTCCTTGAATATGTTTTCTCCTTTGAAATTTAAGAGGAGCAGCTTTAATGCAAATACAAGGCAGCACTACTCTACCGAGTAGGTGGGGTGGTCATAGAATTTACTACCTTGAGAGGTAATTCAGACCCAAAGCATTCAAGAATTTAAAGACATTCCTAAATGATTGCTCTTTGGAGCTTCTAAAAGAAGCTTCAGGTGTCAGGTTTACTTTTTTTTTTTCTTTAGGTTTTGACATACCGCTCATGCACTCACTGGAAAGAGGTAGAGACAGAAAGAGACAGTGAATGGGAAAGTGAGAAATAATACCCTAGCAAATATGCTACAGTCCCTTCTCCATTCTTCTCTCAGGATTTTGGGCATACACACACATGCCCCCGGCTTGAGTTTCAAGCTGCCAGATTGAGAACTCAACCATGGCTGGTCATGTGGGAGTCCATCACCTTAACCACCACGCCATCTGCTGGCCCCTCGTTACCTGTCTTTAACCTTACAAGGCTAGTCTCAGATACTCACGCCATTTCATAAAATACCTGGGTGCCTCTGCCCAGGACTGAATGCTGTCTCATGCCAGCTTTCCTAGGTTCTTATGTCCGAAATATCTTACTGAAGTTTTTTCTGTCCTTCAGTCATTCCGGAGCTTCATCCAGAAAATAGTATGAGTTGGCTGGTTGAAGAATGGGAAGCTCTTTGTAGCAATCTTTCCTAAGGAAGTCAACTCTAATCATATATCTGCATCTTTGAGGGTGGGCTGTGGACATCCCAAGCATACTCCCTATTTCTTTTTCTCTCTCTAACTCCAGCAAAAAATGATGCATATTTATCAGTGAGTTTTTAGAGATTTCATATTCAATGAACTATCCTGAAAGCCCACCTCCCCAAGCTAACCAGTGTTGTGGCCTTGGCGTTACATAACGTATCTGTGATCAGACAGCAGGCATCAGCTCTCCAGCTACCCCTGCCTTCTCTAGAACACTTGATGTCTTGGCCAGATCAATCGGCCATGGAATAAGAAAGGAAAGCGGGCAGTGGTGGATGCTTTCCTCATGGCCAGGTTAGGCTCAAGTCTAAGTATATACTAGAAGCCTGTAACAGGTATGGTCTGGTTCTAGATAATTCTTTGTAATTATTTTTTAAGAATTATTTATTATTTTTTAATTTGACCAGAAAGAGAGACATAGAGAGAGAGGGAAGGAAGGGAAGAAAGCAAACCTTCAGGTTTGGGGCTTGAACCACAGGCAGCCATGTGGGAGTCCAGCACCCTAACTACCATGCCGCCTGCTGGGCCGCTCTAGGTAGTTCTTTTAACATCTGGAGATTTGTAGTCTTAAAAGGCATCCTTTTATTCCACAGTCAATTAACACATCAAAAGCACCATTTATAGAAGGGGATTGTTTTTTTCTGCCATCAGTCTACTTTACCTTCCAAATAAGTAGGGGTAAACTCAAGAAGTGAGTTTTTCTTTTCCAGTTCACTTTCCCCAAGAAACATGCTGTTTTGGTTTATCCTCATTTCCTATCTAGTTAGCTCTTTGGGAACTAAATTAGCACATGCCTCTCTCAGAAGCACCACCAGCCAGATGGGGACCACCACCATGGGCTCCGTCTTTCTCCCTCCTCCGTGTGGGCAACTAGTGCACCTTCTGACATTTTTGTTGTTGTTAATAATAACAGCTTTATTGAGACAGAATTCACATACTAATCAGTTCACCAATCTAAAGAGTGTCATTCAGTGGTTTTTAGTATATTTACAGAGTTGTGCAACCATCACCACAGTTGGTCTTAGAACATTTTCATCACCTTGCAGAAAAATCCTGTGCCCACCACAAGTCACTCTTGTTCTACCGCTACTGACCTCTCTGGCTCTGCAGCTCTGACTCTGGACACTCCACCTCTTCTGTAGGACCGTGTGTGTCTCCCTCTGAGCGCCCCTGTCTGAGGGAGACAGCATCATCATCTCCTGGGGAAGGAGGAGGAGACAGGATTTCTTAGAGTAGGGCTGTGTGCTCCTTGGCTGGCCCCGAAGCACTCTGCTCCCCTGCTCCCCTGCCCTTAGCCCCGGGTTCTTCTCTGTTTCTGCCTTCTTTGTCGGGTACAAGCAGAGTCCAGGTTCATTTGAAGGGCAGCTTCATGTTTGTGGGATTAGGCAACAGACTGAGCCCACAGCCATTCTGGCCCTGCCTCACAGGTCAGGGCTCAAGGCCAGGCTGATCACAAAGAAGGCACTTGGGGATCCATTCCAGCCTCCCAGCCCATACTTAGCCTTTAACCGTGGAGAGAGAGACCTCAGAAAGGTTGAGGCCAAGAATCTGAATTGCCCAGGACCTGGGAATCTGCTCACTGACCAGCCTGTTTAAAATGGATTTTTATCTCATATTGTACAAATACTAAGTGAACAGAAATAGGAAAGACCACTGAGACCAAATGCTATAAGCTACAGAAAAAGATGAAATGTACTAGACTCATGCAGGATCTGTGGATATTTATTAGTATGCAATTAAAAGGGAAATAAGTAAAACAAAACAAAAAGCAAGGACAGTACTTAGCCTTGATCCCTCCAAGAGTAATTGTTTCCTTTGGAAAGTCATTTCCTGCCTCTGAACCCAGTTTTCACATCCTCAGATGAAGGACTGTTTGGTCTGTTGTGTTACATCTTTCAACAACACACAACATAAAATAGGCATGTAGGAGCTTCCCTTCCTAAGTGTATTTTCTAGTGCATTTTAATTTATTTATTTAGTTAGTTAGTTAGTTTAGATTTTTGGCCATAGGATACAGTTCCTCACTGGAGAGAGACAGAGGGAGAAAAAATGAGAAATCATTCCCTCCCAGGGAATGATTTCTGTTCTCTCAGGATTTTGGGCATGCATGTACATGCACCCGGTCTAGGACTTGAACCAGAAATGGATCATGTGGGATCTAGAGCTTTAACCACAACATGACCTGCTGGCCCTCCAGTGAAATCTTTTTTTTTTTTTTTTAAGAATTATTTTTAAATTTTATTATTATTTTAGAGAGAGATTTTTGCTATAAGGCATATGTGCTCACCAGACAGACAGAGAGACAGAAAGCAAGAAATCACTCTCTGGGGGGATGGCCTCACTGCAATCCCTTCTCCTCCATTATCCTCCTGGGGTTTTGGGCACACATGCACATGTGCCCAGTGTGAGGTGTTTTTGTTTTTGCTGTTTTTGTTGTTTTTGGGTTTTTTGGGAGAGGTTTTTGCTATAAGGTGCATGTGCTCATCAGAGAGACAGAAAGCAAGAAATTACTCCCCAGAGGGGATGGTCATGCAGCAATCCTTTCCCCTCCATTCTCCTCTCAGGATCTTGGGCACACACGCACACGCACACAGCGTGGGTTTAAGCCACAGAGTCCAGGACTCAAACTGCGGTCAACTACATGGGAATCCAGTGACATAGCCATTATGCCAACTGCTGGTCCCATGCGCCCACTGTGAGTTTTAAGCTGCCAGGTTCAAGACTCGAACTACGGTCAACTATGTGGGAGTCCAGCAACATAACCATTATGCCATCTGCTGGTATTATTATTATTATTATTATTATTATTATTATTTTAATTTGCTATAGGGCACATGCACTCACCAGAGAGATACAGGGGTGGGGGATGGGGGGGTGGGAGCAAGCTGATAGGTTCAGGACTTGAACCACAGTTGGCCATGTAGGAGTCCAGCACCTTAACCACCATGCTACTCACTGGCCCCTTTCCTGTGAAATCTTACATTAGAACTGCTTGCTTTGAGACTGGGTTAGACACAGGATTTTATAATTCAGTCTTATTTTGTCCCTCAGTTAGTTGGAAATTGACATGTGTCTTAAGCTGAAAATCTGTTAGGGGTCAGTACCCCTTTATTCTCCTATACAAAAAAAGGAGAATGATTACACCTAACCAAAGTAAATCCTCTAAAAAAAAAACTTGTGAAGAACCCTATTGAAGCACTGAATGAGGAGGGGCAAAGCAGAAGGGAAAAGAGAAGAGAGCATTAATATACTTTCCCTAGACTTTTTATTCAACAGACAGTTGTGGGTAAGACTTCTGTCATGGTCATTATCATTATCATGTCATGCTATCAACATCCACAATGTTATAACTATTAACAGAGGGATCTTTGCTGTGCTAAGAACCCAAATGATTTTGGACTTGGAAAGGTTTTTTTGTTGAATCACTGATCTAAACCACTCTGCACAGATAGAATAAATTAGGATGGATCTGGGAGAGCAGCAGGTGTTGAATGGGTGGGGAACAGGATAATCTAGTGAGACGAAGGATACAGAGAGTAGATGAGTCAGGAGAGCCCCCACCAGGTATCCCAGCCCACAGAGCCACTCAGTTTCAACCCAAGCATCCTTAAAAAGAAAAAATTTCACAAAATGGATAGTGCCTCTGGAGTTCTTACTCTGGTTGCCAGAAGGTCAAAACATACCCATATGGTGAGGAGGTAGCTGACATTTGGGTTACAGTAACTACCTACTGGATACAAGACAAACTTTAAGAGCTGTTCAAAGATAAAACAGACATAAATCTTTTTGGTTCAGTGTAAAGTCTAGTAGAGGTGAAAAACATGGGTGCTGAATAACTGTCATGAAGAATAGAATTTTAGGACCAGCCAGTGGCATGGTGGTTAAGACAGCTGGATCCCACATGGCCAACTGACTGGTTCAAGTCCCAGATCTGGTGGTTGGAAAGACACACAGGGCATGTGTGCATGCATGCTCAAAGTCTCAATAGGAAAATGGAAGAGAAGGGATTGCAGCATGGCCATTCCCCCAGGGGGTGCTTTTTCACTTTCTCTCTCCCTGTTTCTCTCTCTCTGGCAAGCATATGATGACCTATAATAACAAAAAAAGTTTAAGAATTATTTTACTTATTATTATTATTATTATTATCATCATCATCATCATCAATTTAACCAGAGAGAGAGAGAGAAAGTGTGAAAGCAAGCCACCAAGTCCGGGACTTGAACTGCAGGTGGCCATGTGAGAGTCCAGCACCTTAACTACCATGCCACCTGCTGCTTTTCCCCCAATTTTTTTTAATTAAAAAAAAAAAATGACTAGCCAATGGCTTGGTGGTTAAGGTGGCTGGATCCCACATGGCCAACTGTGCAGTTCGAGTTGTGTACCTAGTAGCTTGAAAAATACACTGAGCACATTGTGTATGTGTGACCAAAATCCGAAGAGGAGAATGGAAGCCATAGGGATTGTAGAGTGGCCATACCTTCCAGAGAGTGATTTCTTATTTTTCCTCTCTTTCTCTCTGTCTCTTTAGTGAGTGCATACACTCTATAGCAAAACTTTAAAAAAAAAAATTAAAAAAAAAAAAATATATATATATATATGTATGTAGGGACCAGCCTTGTGCCATGGCTGGTAGCATACTGAACTGCAGTGCTCAAGCCACATGGCAACCAGGAGTTTGGATCTCAAGTTGACTCTATTAAGGGTGCCTGTTTATCTCTCTCTCATGCATACAATAAATACACTTTTTAAAAAATAGAATTTTATATAAGGAATTGGTTGTACTTTTAAAATGTCTCTTAGATCTATCTTCTTCTCTGCATTCCCATCACTCCTACTCCAGTTTAGATGATTTTTCCCAGTTATCTCCCATATTCAGTATTTTCCACATCATAGCCAATGTGATCTTTCCAGAATGCACATCTAACTTGTCCCTGTGTTTAACTTTCACCCGTTTCTTTCAGTTTATTGACTAATATTTCTTCTCCGAAGTTTTTCTTGATCAGATCCCCTTTGCCTAAAATGTCAATTGATTCCGATGTTGTGTTTTCATGATACCCCGTGGTCATCGTGTCAAAGAATTTCCACTTACTCAAATTGCAGTTTTCTAATCCAAAGCCCTTATTAGATGGCAAAGTCTAGATCGTAAACACACCATCCTCACCATTGTGCTTGCATTGCCAGTGCTCAGGAGCTATTCAAGTATTTGAGTGTACTAATTGGTGGATGCGATGGGAGTATATTGGGCCATGAAGGATAGTTAAGAGGTCACCGTGCAGAGATGGGCATTGCTGACATAGAAACAGGTATAGAGGGCCAGCAGTTGGCATAGAGGTTAAGGCACTGGATTCCACATGGACGACTGTATGGTTTGAGTCCTGGGCCATGTACATGCCTGCCCAGAATCCTGAGAAGAGTATGGAGGAGAAGAGATTTCAGAGTGGCCAATCTCCCCTGAGAGGTGATTTCTCACTTTGTGTCTCTCTGGTGAGTGCACCTGTCCTATAGCCAAAAAAGAAAAAAGATAAAGAAACAGGTATAGACAATGGCCAATGACTGATTTGAGTATAGAGCAAGAATTGATGAACTGCAGCCTTTAGACCAAATTTGTCCTCGTCTTGGACTTTTTGTAAATAAAGATTTAGCATAACAAAAGCCAGACTCATTCATTTACATATTTTCTATGATTTTTTTCCTACATGGACAGTGTTGAGTAGTTGCCGCCCTAAAACCTGCAAAGCCCAAAATATTTATTCTCTGCATCTTTACTAAGAAAGTTTGCCGCTCCCACTATCAAGTAGAAAGGAGAGAGTAGCGGGAAGTGAAATCCAAAAGGTAGATAGACCCAAATACCAAAGACAAAAAACACAGAAGATCTCGGCCCTGGAAACTACAAAGTATAGTTGAGAGAAATGAAGGAAACATATCAGTACATCTAAAACTTTAGTGCATGAGGATTACCTAGAGGATATGTTTAAACATAGATTGAGGGGCCTGGATGGTGGTGCAGTGGCTGAGCCACATGGAAGGCTTCCACATCTCCATATGGAGTATGTTGGGCATGCACATGCCCACGCGCTGGGGCTGACTAGGGTGGATTGCGGCATCGAAATCTTGAAGGGTTTCTCTCTCTCTCTCACTCGCTCACTTGTTCATGGAAGAAATAAATAAACTTAGAAAAACAAAAACACAGATTGACAGCCCAACTCCTTAAGGTTTCTGGTTCAGTAGATCTAGGGTGGGACCCAATAATTTGTATTCCTTCTTCTTTCCCCGTTTGTCTTCCTTTCTGGGGGTGGGGAGGCGAGGGGTAAGATAGGGTTTTCTGTCGTGATCCTTCTGCTTCAGCTTCCTGAATTGCTGGGATGACAGGCACTTGCCACTGCCCCCAACTTTTAGGATGGGCTGGGGAGTAAATCCTGGCCTCCTATGTGGCCTCAGCCTATTGGGTGTCAGCCAGCACAGGCTGCGGCTGGGCCATATTTCCAAGTTCCCAGATGCTACTGCTGCTGCTGCTGGTCTAGGGACCACGTTCCGAGAACACGTCCAAATAAATGAAGGCATACACCCTATTTGTTGTTTGAAAAAATACTGCAAAACCATCAGTTCTCCTGAATTTGAAGACTGTCCATGCAATTCCAGTTCAAGTCACAGCAGGGGCACATATGTTTATGTGTGTATGGAAATTGACAAAAGATACTAAAATATGCGTGGAGATAAAAAAGGCAAGAGAAGCTAGCACAGACTTAAGGAAGAACAGCAAAACTAGGTCTTTAAACTCACAGATGTTGAGACTTGTTATAAAGTTATAGTAATTCAAACTATTTTATTGGTGTACAGATAGACAAGTAAACAAGTGTACAGAAAACACAATCCAGGAACAGAGCAGCACATTGCACTACATTGAAATGAAGGATTAAAAAATAAATAAATAAAATGAAGGGTTAATCACCAAAAGACCCCCATCATTAAGAGAAAAAGCAAGCTGCTGAGCAAGAAAATATTTGCAATATATCCAACAAAAGATTTATAGTTAGAATAAATAAAAAGCCCCTCTAAATCATGTTTTAAAGATACAGTAATAGAAAAATAGGCTAAAGGTTTACACAGGCACTTTATGAGAGGATCTTCAAATGGCCAGTAAGTATTATGGAAAAAATGCTCAACACCACTAGTCTTCATGAAAATAATAATCTGATACTATCACATACTTATCATGCAGAGATTCAGAGCTACCAACCCTACTAGTAGAATATAAATTAGTTCAGCCACTTTGGAAAACCACTGGGGTGTATCTGTCTACCAAAGCAGACACCTGTCTTGTGACCCAGAAATTGTGTATAGCGTTATATCCGGCAGGTACCTATTGCTTATTCTCCCTAGCAGTGTTCTGTCTGCTTTCCTAACCCTTGCTGTAGCTATCTCTCCTTTTCCTGAATCATCATTCTCTCAGCATTAAGCTGATATGGCCAGGCTAGTTAGAGAAATGTGCATATTCTTGTGTTGATCATCCGAGAAACAAGTGTATATTATACTACCACCTAAAGGGAAGTCTCTAATTGAGCCAGCCTGTGACCTAGTGGTTCTGTGAGCTAATAGATTCACTTGACCTACCGCTCAGTCAACTCCTAGACCTGGTGACTTGGAGCGTGTGTGTGTGTGTGTGTGTGTGTGTGTGTGTGTGTGTGTGCCCCAAATCCTGAAAGGATGTAGAGATGGAGGAGAAGGGATTATGGCCATGAGTCAACTGATATCACTGAGCTTTTCATTGGGGAACTTCGGGTGTCAGCCTTTTTTGGCTCTTGGACCCTCCAGATTCCCCAAAGAAGACTTACGACCCTGTTTAGAAGATATCAGTTTGGCTTCGTTTACTCTCCCAGTGCCAGTACAATTCCTCACCATCAACTCTGCTTCATGGCCCCCACTTCAGAGTTACTCCTTATCTTCTTTAGGAATAAAAAACTGTGGCCCAGCCTAATGGTGCAGTTGGTAGGAAATTGAACTCATCACTAGAAGTCATCTGGCTGACCATGGTTCTGATCCCAGAATCAGCTTGCAAACACGGGGCGCATCATGGTGCAAGAGCCTGATGAAGTAGAGGGCTAGGGAAAAGGATCGTGGCATGAGTAAACTTGTCAAAGGTGTCTCTTTCTTGTGCAAATGCACTCTTGATCATGAATAAAATAAACTTTTAAAAAGAATGAACCTTGGGACCAGCAGTTAGCATAATGGCTATGTCGCTGGACTCCCACGTAGTCGACCGTGGTTCGAGTCCCGGATCTGGTGGCTTAAACTCACACGGGGTGCGTGTGCGTGCGTGCCCAAGATCCCGAGAGGAGAATGGAGGAGAAGGGATTGCGGCGTGGCCATCCCCCTGGGGGGGTGATTTCTCACTTTCTGTTTCTCTGTCTCTGTCTGTCTGGCGAGCGCACGCGCCCTATAGCAAAAACCTCTCAAAAAAAAAAAAAAAAAAATGAATGACCCTCCAGTATTCTGCTGGGTGATCCCACTGCTTCTGTTCCTTTCCCGTCCCCTATGCCACACTGCCAGTACCACTCAGGCCTGCCTGGGCAGCCTGCAGGACACAGCAGCCACTCGCGGGCCCCAGGTTGCCACCTGCAGGTTTGGCCTTTTGGCTCTTAGCTTCCACTTGTCTTCTGCCCTAATGTCCTCGTTGCTGTCATCTCTTTCCCTATTTGTGATTCACGTCTTTAGAAGAAATCCCTTTATTGTGTTAGTGGGGCTTCTGGAGGGAGAGGAGATAAACAATCCACTCTTTTAAGTTCAAGTCACTATCTTTAACCAAAGATTTCCTATTGTTATGGAACAACAAGTGTGCTTGGCAGCAGTAGGCTGGAAACAGCTTTCACAAGGAGGTACTGAAGGAAAACTGGGTATTTTTTTTTTGGCCTTGACTCCATAGGAACCACAAGGGAGCACAGTAACAGGTCTAAGACCCTTCATGTGCTCACCTTTGTGGCAGTCTTCTTTTCCATGCAGGTGAAACAGTCAGAGACACACAGGCCCCAGTCTGTCAGAGGGTAGCCCACATGGCAGGGAGATGATAGAGGGCGGTGACTTCTTCCCTAGATCATGCGCTAATCCCTACTCCATGTGAAACCACTGCTTGCTTTATTTCTTCCATTCCCCATCCCCAACCTTTCTCACAGGATGATGAAAGCCTGAAATATCTCACACATGAGGAAAAGGATGTGATCCTGTTTTTTGAAGAGACTATTGATTCCCTGGAAGACGACATTGAGGAGCCAGTCCTTTGTGACAGTGGCGTCCATTGCCACTCCTCACAGTCTCTGGAAGAGAGTGCATCCAGTCACTCCGAGCCTGAGGATGTCATCGATTTAGTGCAGCCAGATGCTGCAGCTAGGGAAGCTGACTGCTGTCCCGATACGGCTCACGCAGCAGGTGAGGACGGAAGCACGCGTCCCCGGGTCTCGGGCTTGGATTGTTGGCCTCCTACAAGACACAGTGGCACTGTGTTGGGTTTTCCTGTGTGTGCCAGGAAAGAAGCTGCTGCGGTTATCAGATTTTTATAGGAGAGAAGCATCCTCTTTCTTGGTAGTCCAATAAAAGGAAATTCCTAAAAGGCTAGAATAAAGAATGAGACTAAGTAGGCATATACACAAGTCTTATACATAGGTATTATTTTATTTATTAAACGTATATGCAAGAAAGAAAATTGGAAGGGCATCCAGGTAACAATTTAATTCTTGGGGGAAAAAAGACAAGGGTCCTGTATTTTATTGCAAGAGAATACGCCCATTTCTGAAGCATAAGTTTGCAAGCTAAACCGAAAAGTCATCTGGTTTAAGAAAACAGGAAAAAAACAGAAGGAAAATCCAGCTCAGCTTTGCTCTGTACATTTTGCTTGACTCTGAATGACATCAAAGGAGAGGTCTGCTCTTGTCCATGGAGTCCTGGGATGGAGCTGGAGGAAAATGGACAGAGAGAAGCCCTTGCAATTGTTTTCCTGATTAGAAACAAATGTGGGTAAGGTGATAGGATTAGAAAGTTTGAGGAAGAAATAGGAGGGAAATACTATGGTTCTGGGAACTATAAAAACACTGCCATTTGTCATGGGCCTTGAGAAAAGAAAATATATAAATATATATTTTAAGCAAGCATTAATCAGAATGTCACGTATTATGATTATGGGTTCCATGTACATATGGCGCTTGGTCTGAAGCCATCTCTTCAAAGAAGAGACTTGATATGAGTTTCCCATTATTTACTACACTTCTGCTTTAAATTATAGTTCCTAAAAGAAATTTGAACCAGGTGATCCTTTTAAAATGTCAGGTTACATTATGATGCCAAGGAAAACACTTTTGAAAATAAGCCTCCTCCACCCATTGGTTTTCTCATATTTTCACAACAATTTTTTTTTTTTTTTTTTAAGTTTTTGCTATAGGGCACATGTGCTCGCCAGAGACAGAGAGAGCGAGGGAAAGTGAATTACTCCCAAGGAGATAGCCACACCACAATCCATTCTTCTCATTTTCTTCTTGGAATTTTGGGCATGTACACAACAAGCTTGGCATCATTTTCTTTTCTTTTCTTCTCCTTTTGAGAGATTTTTGTTATAGGGCACGTGCGCTCACTGGAGAGACAGAGAGACAGAAAGCGAGAAATCACACCCCCACACCAGGAGGGATGGCCACCGCCACAATCCTTTCTCCTCCATTCTCTTCTTGGGATTTTTAGCATGCCCACACATGTGCCTGGCATGAGTTTCAAGGCGCCAGTTGGAGACTTGAGCCACAGTCAACCATGTGGGAGTCCAGCATCTTAACTACTATGACCCTTAATGGCCCCCTGGCATCATTTTCAAACCACCTGGTGTGGGACTTGAGTTGCAGAGTCTGCTATGTGGGATCCAGCTGCCTTGACCACCATACCCCTTTCTGGCCCCATATTTTCACAATTTTAAGTGCCTACTCCAGTAGACATTATGTGAGACTCTAAAGATACAAAGACATGGCTTACAGTTTTGTAGCAGAGGATGAGTGTGTAACTCTAGGTGCAGAAAAGGTCAGGTGAGGGCCAGCCTACAGTGGGGTGGTTAAGGCAGCTGGATCCCACATGGCTGACTGCACAACTTGGGTTTCAGATCCAGAGGCTTGAAAAACATGCCAGGTATATGTGTGCACATGCCCAAAATCCTGAAAAGAGAGAGAAATAAGGAGAAGGGTTGTGGCATGACCATCTCCCATATAACCCCCCCACCACCACCTCCATCTTTCTCATTAAAGAAAGAAAAGAGGGAACCAGCAGTTAGCGTAATGGCTATGTCGCTGGACTCCCACGTAGTCGACCGCGGTTCGCGTCCCGGACCCGGTGGCTTAAAATTCATGCTGGGCGCGTGTGCGTGCGTGCCCAAGATCCCGAGAGGAGAATGGAGGAGAAGGGATTGCAGCGTGACCATCCCCCCCGGGGGGTGATTTCTCACTTTCTGTCTCTATGTCTCTCTGTCTGGCAAGCGCACGCGCCCTTTAGTGATATCATGTGATCTCAGATTGACATATGTCACTTTTGAGTGAAGGCTCAAAAGCAGGCCTATCAAATTCCACATGTGCTTTCAGGGAACATTTCTATGTGATAGAGAAATGTTGTAGCGTTGTGCACTTTGTCTAAAAAGAACTGGAGTTGTTGGTGTGTAGCCTCAGTTTCCCCTTAGGGTGATGGAGCCTCAAGGCCTGTTCTTACAGGAAGCTCCTGGCTCTTAAGCATTTCTCACACAGGTTTGGTTTTGTTTTGGATTTTTGCCTTAGGGCAACGTGGGCTTACTAGAAAGAGAGGAAAGGTGGCCACCACCCCCGGGGGGATGTCACAATTCCTTCTCCTCCACTCTTCTCATTCTTTTGGGGCACGCATGCACACATGCCCAGCGTGATTTTCAAGCCATCAGGTCTAGCCATATGGAAGTCCAGTGTCTTAACCACCTTGCCATCTGCTGACCTCCTCACAGGCTTTTCACCATTATGGATTAGCCCTTCCTTAGCGTGTGGTCATGAGAACGTACTGCTTCCCCTTCACTATCTGGGGAATAGAGATAGTGGAGTCTTATGGGAGCCCTGAGAGAGTGGGTGTTGTGTCTCTTGATTCAGTGAAAAGGAGTATAATGTATTTACTTTTACCCAAGGTTGTAGATTATGAAGCCTCTCCCTCATTTTGCAGGGGCTGGACCCATCGGAAAGGAAGACATCCCTGTTCTCGAATACAAAAAACAAGATGCTGAGAATTCTCCACCGCCAGATGCCACGGTTCCAGAGGCCCTTCCCCTGCCACCTTCCCCACTGAACACCTCAGCCCCAGCCTACCCCAGGAGAGAGCTGCTCTCTCCACCTCCTCCCACAGAGCACCCCAAACTCCCCCGCTCAGTTCCTACTCCTCTTGTTATCGCACAGAAAATTTCTGAAAAGTTGGCAGGAAATGAAGCCCTTTCGCCCACATCCCCATCAAAGGAGTGCAGGCCCGGAGAATGGAGGACACTGACATCTTTAGCTCCCCGGAATGGAGACCACTTCCCGTGGCACAGGCAGCCGGCACCCAAGGTCCATCGCTTCCCCAGCAACATCAGTGTGACCAACAGCTCGGGGAAGGAATTCAATAAGACCATCTCCAAAGCTGCCGTCAACGTGCAGGAGCGGAAAGCCCAGGTCTTGGCCAACATCAATGGTGTCTCTTTTCTCAGCACAGGAGACATGGAAGATCGGTCACAGAAGAGTGATCTTGTGGAGCATAGGCAAAGCTTCTCTCCAGAGAGGGCAACACGTGACCTAGGCAAGTCAGGCCTGGTCAAGGAAGCTGAAAGCCCTTGGGCAGAAGGGCAGCGTGGTGGGCAGCAGTCCAGAGGTGTGCAGACGGAGCAGGCCCCAGCGATGGCTAATGGCTTCCAGAGCATCCACGAGGTCCTCAGAAGCGAGCCCAGTCCCTTCATCTCTGCTGGAAAGAGCATCACCTTCTGCCCAGACCCTACCATCACCAACAGGCTTGCACGCCAGAACAACAGCAAGAGCTTCTATGAACACCGGCCGCTGGACTGTGGCCAGGATGGGAGGAAGCGGTCAGGCTCTCTCCCCAGAGCTGTGGGCTTCAGACCCCAGGGTGTCACCGTGCAGTTTGCTGGCCGAGGTTCTACGGAGGAGGCTCGGCGGGAGGCCCTGAGGAAGCTCGGGCTGCTAAAGGAAACCTTATGATGGATGCTGTGGCAAGGGCGCTGTGGCAGGCATGGTCACTGGCCATGTCCGGCAGGATGGTGAAAATATCCCTTAACTTTTCCCACCCAAAAAGAAGATGATACGACATCTTAGTGTTAATACAGGTCACCTCATCCCACAAATCCAGGAGCTGTGTGGCCTAAAGTGGACGTACAGAGGCACAGAGCAGTAGCCACAGGCCCTCTGTCAGTGCAGAGGCTTAGGCCTGGCGCTTGAAGCAGGGAAGCCTTCCAAGAAAAAGAAGAATCCAGGCCCATGTCGTGGCGCCTTCCTTTTCCAAGAACTCAGAGACCAAATCATCTTTAAAACTTGTCAGTGTCCATGATTTGTAAATGTCCAGTGTTTGGGGGTTTGGGAGCAGTGGGCTGGGCCTGGTCTGTTGTTCCTGAGTCTCTAATCTAGCCTTTTACCCCAACTACATGACAAGAAAGCCAGTTCAGATCTCTATACTCAGGATTTCCCCTTCTTTTCTAAGAAAATAAAAAAGAAATGCTTGTGCAAGTTTTGTAGTGTCTTAATATTACTTTTTTGCTTTTTTTGTTTGTTTTTAAAGGGTGAACGATGTTAGTTTAGCTCTAGATATGTTTTTGTTTCTGGATATAATTTGGTTTACCCAGGGTTTTTAAGATTGAAACAAAACCTTTAGAGTATGATTTACTATAATTTTGAGTTGTGGGAATGTAATAGAAAGGTTGAGTTTAGAAAAGGTGGTAATTTTGAAAAAGCAAGTCTCAGACAACAGGGGCCACTTAACTTAGGATGTTTTGTATCTAAGCCTGTGTTGTGCATGCATATATGTCCATGTTTTTAGATATAAGTATGTTAACATGTTTTAGATATATGTATGTTTTTAGATACACGTATGTTAACTTACGTAGGTATAGTGTGTGTATCCGCACACATTCATTATGACATAAACATAAACTTCTGAAAACCCTTTTCAGTAAACTAGAGGATGCCAGGCTTCCTGCCGTCTGGATGGCCGAGCCACTCAGCACTGTGAAGGATGACCCTAGCAATTGCTGCCTCCTAATAAGGGAGTTTTAAGGACACATCTCTATATTTTAGTAAACCAAAAGGGCTTTTTTCTCAGTAATGTGTTCTTTTCCCAATTAAAATGATAGTCTTTCCAAATAAGCAAAATCAGTTCCTTTTTTAGTAAAGATTTTTTTAAAGAGTCATCGCCTTGATCTGATTTGAGTCTTTCTTATTTCTAGGTGGCTTATAAACAGAAGGAAACAAAGAATTTTTAAAGGTCCTGATTGATTGTGTATGCTTTACGGGCAAGATACCAGGATTCATTTAAAGGGGGGAAAACAGTGAACAAGGTTACACAGCCTGAAAAGAACTGGTTTTCTCCCGGCAAACTAGGTTACACAGCATGAAAGGAACTGGTTTTCTCCCAGACTATGTCTTACATGCTGAGTTGTGGCCACAAGCATTATTATCAAAATTATTTCAGGCTGGAGTCTTAAACCTCTAAAAATAGATGGGGAAGGGCTGCTCTGAGAAGGCACGCCCTTCGCTGTATGTGTCTCAGCCAGCACCGTAATAGAGGCTGTTTCTTTTCCTGTTGAGTGTTACTTAAATTCAAACTTTTAAATGTGCTGTGAAGGACATTTTTCATAGTATTCAATTTGCTTTTTTTGGTTACATAAAACGAATGATCATAATTTTCCCTTTAGAACTACAGTATGTAGTGTCTCTTGTCCAGCTCCTGTTTTCATGAAATAATCTCATTGATTCATGATGATAATCTTAATTTAAATAGGTGCTTTAATTTTACAACTTTTAAACATAGTTATTTTTAATTTTACTCCTGTTTGTGTTGGGTTGTTTAAAGGATGCATGAGGACTGCTTCCTTTTTTAAAAGTGAGATGCCATACACAGTGTTTAATAATAGAGGGCTTTGATATGGCTAACATTTAAACACCCTTTATATATAAGGGTAATTTCTTTTTATCTTACCCTATGATTTCATTGTGAGTAGGGTGATCCTAATTGTATATTAGTATAATTGCTATTATAATGACATTTTGGAAAAATGAGTTTTATGTATAAGCAACTTTCTTTTTTTGTATTGTATATGATATTCTCAGTTACTTTCTTTTAAATGGTTATATCCTTTACTTCCTATTTATTCATAAGCTTTTGTATTTATAATTATACTGGCTGTCACTCTGGTCATTTTTGTGTGTGTGTGCCCAAAACCCTAGTAATTAAAGCCCTATATTTCATACAACGTATAAATTATAGCTGCTAACGAACTAGCCTATATATGTATCATGTTAACAAAAAATCTAGTTTTCTGAGGAACACTAGTTTCCTGGCCATAACTGTGTGATGTGACATTCTTAAAGGTCACCTGGTCCAAGGTCATTTGAAGGACTATATTTCAAAGCAAAATTGTAATGAAAAGGAAAGCTAAATCCTAAGTGCCCGTTCTTTCTTTCAAGTGATGCTTATAAAGGAGTCTCCATTTTTATGAAACTTTTTAACTTACTACTTGAATCAGAAAAAGAAAAAAAAAATTCTTGCCTTTAGGAAGGCATGTACAAACGGCCACACTATGAATACAGCCTCTTGTGCACACGGTACTCCTTTGCAGTGACTAGGCTCCAGTATTTGCTCCAGTTCTCACCTCCCCATCACCCTGTCTGGTATTTGGTTCCTACTACATGGACTTAGTGTCACACAGTGGGCAGAAATTTGGCTTTTTGCTTCCCCACATGCCCCCAGTTGATACCCTCCTGTATGATTGTTAAGGAGAAGCAGCAGAGGAAAGCAGCAGATTTTGGAATGCTCCCCATTAGGAATTCCAGGGGGATGCCAGTCCGTAGCATCTTGTAAGGGAGCCCCCTGCATCTGACGGACTTGGAGCACCACGGGAGGCACAGCCCAGGGTGCGATTGGGACCTGCCCTTCCTGCACTGCTTCCCTTCTGGGACTACTACTCACACTGCCATCTGACTACAGCAGATTCTTCACGCGAAACCCCTGCTGGGTAGCTTCTCCTGCAGGGGGCCCTTTCATGAGGAGCTTAGTGGAGATGACAACTGAGGTCTGCAGAGCCCTCAGGATTGGCTTTTGCATTAATTGTTTTTTAATCAAAAAAATCTTTTTAAATTTCCATGCTCTGGCTATGAGGATTCTGACCTTTCAGAGAATTTGGTGACGATATTTTTTATACAGGTGGTCTAAGAAGTCAGCTATTTAGCTGTTGTTTTTTCAGAGGAATGAAGAGAGAGAAATAGAATATGGCAATTTACTCCTGTCGAAACCTTGTGACCACTGTACTGTGTTTCTAATGGTGGTTCACAGAATGAAGGCATTCTTCTCCCAGTGCATTTTATCACTGTGACATGGCAAGATTAATAAACTTTTTTTTCCCCTAAACTGCTCCCCTTGGGTTCTTAACCTCCTGTCATTAAATAATGGTGATCTCTGAATGAGCCACAACCTTGTTTTCCTGCAGCTCTCCTTGTCCCCTGCCTATGGTCCCAAGCCAAGCTGCTGGAGGGGGGAGGATGGGCGGAGAACATCCACCTGTGAGAACTGCGTATTTTCATTGAACTGACAACTTACCAAACAGGTTTTGTGTCTTCTCTTTACAACAAGGCTTTTTATTTTTTTTCCTGCTTTAAAGTATGGGGAACAAGTTCTCATATCCTTTTCTAATCTACTAGTCAGACAAGCCCTGCTTTCAAATATCTGAGAAAAGAGAACACAGGGCTGTAAGCTGCCATGTCCTGGGAAAATCAGAACTCTTTGTAATGGAACTTGAAATAAAGACACAGTGGGGAAACCTGTGTACCCCGTTGGCCTCCTACACAGGTTCCACTTCAGCCCCCCCAACTAGAGTCAGTGACCTCTAGGAGCAAAAGCCCTGTGGGGGAAAAGGCTGGCACCAGATGATGGCCTGAGGGCCCTTCCCAGCCCACACGCTATAGCACAGAAATTGTCAACTTCTGTTTGTGACAGCTGAAGTCCTCCTAAAGGTTTCCTTATTGGGGGAAAAAAAAAAAAAACCACTAGAGTAAAATTGTCTTGCACATTCCAAGTTCCTAACACTTCAGAAATGCCAGTCATTCTTGGTTATTGTCCTTCTGGGGACAGGGCCATTGACAATCCCCAGGAGTTGCCAAGGGTTCCCACAGTTTTGCATCTTGTCTTCTGGGCTACGTGAACTTAATTTTGAACAATCAGCTATAAGCAGCGAACTGGGGACTTCCAGTAAAGACCTCAAATGTCTAAATGGCAAACTTGGCCTTCTTCAGCCTGTTGGGGGGAGATCCCTAAAGTGCTCGGGGCCACTCCCTTCCCCCAGGATTGTCACCTAGCCCCTTCTGTTTTGGGGTCTATTAGGAACCAGAATGAGGCTGTTAGGAGGGAGTCTCACCTGCCTTACTAGTTGCTTTAATGTAGATTTTCCTGCACCCTAAGACTCAGCCTTACTGCTGAGGTTTAGGGGGTATCTGGAAGGTGAAACCACTCTCAATTTATGGAGGACCTGTGGGCCCCTTTCTGGGTGCTGGAGCTCCTAGCTATGGGCTAGGAGAAAGGTGGGAACTGGTGGGGAATGAAGAGGAATGGAGAAATGGAGAGAAATTAGATAAATACAATGATTTACTAGGCCAGCCTGTCCCAGGTTCAGGGTAGTGATCTCTGACCCCCCGTCCCTCTGTCAGAAGGCAAGGTAGTCCCTCTGATCTTCCAGCTCTGGCCCCAGGTAGGAATTCACATTTGGAAGCTGAGGTTAATGGAACTTAGTCATTAATGAATAAGTCACACTTCATAAACTTTGACCTCAGAGTATTTGTGTATGAAGCAATGCTGCTGCGAAGGGCAGTAACCTAAATTCTGGAAATACCTTTACAGGGTGGGGCTGAATGAGCAAGGAATCCATGTGCAGGCATCCAAGGCCAGTGACTGAGTGCATGCGTGTGTGTGTGTGTGTGTGTGTGTGTGTGTGTGTGTTCCTGCCCAGTGGCTGGTCTGATTTCAGTACCTGAGCTAATTCTCTGTGTTTGTCACGTTCTTTTTATGTGAGCATTTGAGCACTGGGATGTGGAACAAGAGGTCTGCCTGGGTCCTAAAGATGGCTCAGCTCTCTGGGGCCTTCCTAAAGTTACCAAAGTCCTCAGTTGATATCCCTGACAAGTTACTGTGTCTGCAATGCCAGGAGGTTCTCTTCAGCTCTCAGTTCATTCTCTTATAGTACAATAGTTTCATGGTCGGTGAAATCAGATTTTATCTTTTTTCTTTCTCTTTCCCTCTCTTCCTTCCTCTCTCCTTCCTTCCTTCCTTCTTTTCTCTCTCTCTCTCTCTCATTCTTTTTTAATTTGCCAGAGGGCATGGATGATGGCCAGAGAGAAAAACTTAAAAAGCACTCCTCATGAGGAAGTGCTTGGTCACACAACAATCCCTTCTTCATTTCTCCCTCCTTTTGGGATTTTGGGCATGTACACATATGCCTGGTGTGTCTTTCCAGCGGCCAGGTCCAGGACTCAAACTGCACAGTTGGCCCTCTGGGATCCAGCCACCTTTACCACCACACCCCACAGAGCTTTCCTTACCTCCCATGGCTTATCCCTGATTGGTAGCCACATTCTAGCCAACAGGACTTGGGCTAATCTGCAGTGAGAAGAAAAGACAGCCCACTACAGTGTCATTTCGAAGCCTACTTGGTAGAAAGTGCAGACAGTGAGCAGTGGCACCTTGGGAGGAAGGAAGGAGGGAGAGACAGGAAGGGGAGACAGGTTGTGCTTGGCCTCAGGAGGACAGTCAACCATCAGCCATCACCAGGGTGTGGTGCCTTCACCTGCTGCATGTGACATCTGCTGGGGAGATCCAGTTCAAGGCAGGTCCTTTGGCTTCCTCCACCTCCCTCCTGCCACTTAGGATGGTTCTGGAACCTGGAGTTGCCAGAGCTGGCAGTTCCCATGCCCTGTTGGAGGACTCCCATGTACACCACAGCTCACTGAGCTCACCAGTGCGTGCCTGGGCAGCCCTTCCAGGTGGGGTCAGGTACTGGGAGAGCAGCAGGCTCAGGGGAAGGTCCCTGGTCCTGGCTCTCATTGGATGGCAGGGCAGAGCTGTGCACCCCTAGCCAGGCTCCCAGCAGAGCTGGGTGAGGTAGGGTCCCCACATTTTATGCTTCCAGCCTCAGCTCCATCATGACGCAATTGCCACGCAAACAGGTGCCCCACTCCTACCCTTCCTTGCATGATCACCACTTTGCCAAGACCTGCAAGTGGTATTGCTGCCATTTTGTCTCCACTTGTCTGGGACATACCTGCTCTGGAAGCACTGAGCCTCTCCTTGCCTTGGGAGGATCTGACTTTGTCTAGTAAATGTGCAATTGTTCACGTTATTTTTTGGTCAAGTTTTTCTACAATAGGAATAACTGCTGTCAGTGCCAGCTTAGACCAGTTTAGGCCAGATAAAAATAATCATTCAATCTTTCCTTGTAAACCAAATTTTTTTCCCAGCTCAACTATCCACCTCATATAGTTTTTTTTTTTTTTTTGAGAGGATTTGAGAGGTTTTTGCTATAGGGCGCGTGCGCTCACCAGACAGACAGAGAGAGACATAGAGACAGAAAGCGAGAAGTCACCCCCCCTCCCGGGGGGGATGGTCACGCCGCAATCCCTTCTCCTCCATTCTCCTCTCGGGATCTTGGGCACGCACGCACACGCGCCCAGCGTGAATTTTAAGCCACCGGGTCCGGGACGCGAACCGTGGTCAACTACATGGGAGTCCAGCGACATAGCCATTACACTAACTGCTGGTTCCCTCCACCTCATATAGTCTTGATTCCAAATGATACACTGTTTCTAAAACTCAGATCCTCCCAGTTGGAGGGCACATTTGACTCTCTGTGAACTTGGTTGGGAATTCAGTCAACGCGGAACCCTGCTGTGCTTCATGAAGAGGTAGAAAAAAATGATAGAGCACACTGACCTTGGAAATGAAAAAATACTGCAGAAATTCTGCATGGCCACAGCCATGGCAGGAAGAGAGATTTCAGCTCAATGCGGAGAATTTCAGAGCATTTAGAACCATTGGAAGAGTAAGGGCCGTTCACGAGGGCATGAGCTCTCGCACGCAGGGAGGTTGCACCCAGAGACTGGGCCAGCGCTCTGGGTCCGTAGCGGTCTCGGTGACCAGGGCCAGCCCTCCCAGAACCGAGACCTGTAATGGTTCACACAGCAGGCTCTGTCCTTGCGGGTCTGAGTTTGGATGCCCCTCCTGTGACAGTTGACTGTGAGGTTAACCTCTCTGAACCTCACTTTCTTCATCTCCACAAACCAGTTCAAGGGCATGGACCTCCGAGCCCATCCCCCCACGGGTGCCAGGCTCATCTTTTTTGCAGGTGCGTCTCCCACTGGTCTCCGCGGGGACTCGGCTCAGAAGCCAGTTGCAGATTTAAGCTCCAACCCCCACACACACCCCGCCTCCGCAGGTTCATATTTTCCCGCTCGCTCCCTGCCAGCGGCGGGGCGCAGACCTCAAGTCAGGGGTGCACTCCTACCGACCTAGCGGGAGCGGAGGCGGAGGCACCGATCCCGGTTGCGAGGCCGGGTACCCAGGGCGCTTCCGGGCAAGAAGGCAGACCTGGCAGCCTCTCGGCTGGAGCCCTGGGAGCGGGCGGGACAAGCCTGGCCCCAGTGTCACCCGTCCTGGGTCTAGGGGACCTCCCGGGACGCCTGTCCTCAGCCTTCCGCCCCAGCTGTCTCTTTCTCGGCCTACCTTGCCCCAGCGGAGCTCCGTCCAGAATGGAAAGGCAGACCCTGCCTCTCGAAATGTCTTCCTCCGGTTTCGTTTGAGAACTCCCGCCCTTCCCACGTTGTTTCCTGGCTCCCAGGCTGGACTCATCACACTTCCCCAGAGATTGGTGGCATCTGAGACTGCTCACAGGCCTTCTGAGCCTCGAAGAGAAGGCAGCGTTCACTAGCAAGGCCTGGGCTTCCCAGCGACTCCAACTCCCACGAGTTGTGTGCACTAACTTGCCCAGGTGAGAGGTTTTGAAAGGCTAATCACGGATCACGGATGCGCCAAACCTGTGACAACTGAACCACCAGTGTGGTCCCAGGCAGTGGGTCTCAAAGAGGGTCCCCTGATGGCAGAACAAACATCAAGAGAATTGTTAGACTTGCACATGATCAGCCTGGCCTCAGACCCACAGATCAAAACTTCCCCGGGGGTGGGGGTTGGGGATAGGGGTGGCATAAATCCAGTTTAAGGAGCCGCCTGTGATTCTGAGACACTAGACAGCACACAGAAAACAGAACCCACCTCCCCCCTTGGGACCAGGAGATGGCATAATGGTTACATTGCTGGACTCCTACTTAATCAACTGGGTTTGAATCCCAGACCCCATGGCTTAAAACTAAAGCCAGGCACCAGTGCATGCATGCTCAAGATCCTGAGATGAGAATGGATGAGGAGAGATTGCAGCATGGCTATGCACCCTTTGGGGGTGATTTCTGGCTTTCTGCTCTGTCTCTGTCTCTGTCTCTCCTCAAGTGCACCCTATAGCAAAATGTCTCTAAAAAAAAAGAAAGAAAAAAGAAAAGAAAGAAGAGACCCCTCTTCCAAGAGGGACCTTACAGTACAAAGCAAGTGTTAGATTACTGTCCCTGAAGCAGGGACCCAGTTGTACTCATCTTTAGACCCCCAAGTACCCAATGTAGCACTGAGCACATACTAGGTGCTCGATAAATAGTTCTTAAGGGAACCAGCAGTTTGTGTAATGGCTATGTCGCTGGACTCCCACGTGGTCGACCGCCGTTCGCGATCCGGACCCGGTGGCTTAAAACTCACGCCGGGCATGTGTGTGTGCGTGCCCAAGATCCCAAGAGGAGAATGGAGGAGAAGGGATTGCGACGTGACCATCCCCCCTGGGGGGTGATTTCTCGCTTTCTGTCTCTATGTCTCTGTCTGTCTGTCTGGCGAGCGCATGCGCCCTATAGCGAAAACCTCTCCAAAAAAAAAAAATAGTTCTTAAAATCAACAGGCTGTGAACACTCAAAACTCAAAAGTCTTGCAGTCTTGCAGAGAATATGTGTTATTCTGTCTCTCTCTCTTTTTTTTTTTTTTTTTTTCTCCGAGAGAGAGATTTTTGCTATCAGGGCATGTGAGCTCATCAGAGAGACAGAGACAGACAGAAAGTGAGAAATCACTCCAGGGGGATGGCCATGACGCAATCCCCTCTCCTCCAAATCTCCTGTCAGGATTTTGGGCATGCACACAAACATGCCTAGCATGAGTTTCAAGCCTCTGGTTCCAACAGCAGTCGACCACATGGGAGTCCAACACCTTAACCACTACACCACCTGCTGGCCCCAAGTAGGTGTACTCTTAATATTTAGAAAGAAGATAAAGTTTGGGAAGCAAGCATAGAAAACAGTGGACGTGGGCCTCACTTTCTGGGTCCTGAACATAGTGGCTGTTGAGAAAGTTGGTGACAAGGGGCCACGCCACATTCCCGCACCTCCAGGGCATGACTTCCAGGTCTCCCTTGAGCGGGTCAAAAGGTTCCATGTTAGCTGTGGTCAGCTGTTCATTGGGTCATGCTACTAGCCACTGAGCACCTGTTCTGTGCTGTCAGGGGTGCTGAGGATACAGTGATGAGTGGGACAGATACTCCTGTCCCCCCACAGCTGGCAGTCCAAGGGAGAAGACAGATAGATCGAAAAGTCAAGTGTAAGAAGTTATGGCTGAACTGTGAAGGGGAAATATGCAGACTAGGAGACAGAGTGGGCGGCAGTAGTCAGGGAAGATGGCCAAACTGAGACCTGATGGACAAGCAGGAGCTAACTGAACTGGAAGGTGAGTAGAGCGTGTTCTAGGCAGAGGGCTCTGCCTGTGCAAAGACCTTGAGCAAGTCAGGGGTGAGTGCAGTGAGGAGAAGGAGGGTACACATGAGGGGCTGTCAGTCTCCAGTCACTGGGTACCAGTTGGTGCTGAGGGAGGTAGGACCCTGGGGAAAGGTAAGGTCCTTGCCCACATAGGCCTTGCAGTCTAGCAGTCACTCAACAAACACATTGGCGACACAATAAAAAAAAGCAAAATCTGAAGCAAGACTCTACTCTTGAGGAGCTTATATATTTTTTTAAATTATTATTTATTTAATTTTATTTATTCATTCATTTATTTTAATTTGACCAGAGAGAGAGAGAGAAAGGGAGAAAGGAAGCTGCCAGGTCCGGGACTCGAACCGTGGTCAGCCATGTGGGAGTGTCCAGCACCTTAACCAAATGCCACTGCTGGTCCCAGAGGAGCTTATATTTTAATTTTTAGGTTTTTTTTTTTTTAAGGTTTTTGCCATAGGGCACATGTGCTCCCTAGAGAAAGATAGAGAAAGTGAGAGGGGAAAGTGAGAAACCACCCCCTCTACACACACTGCAATCAATCCCTTCTCCTCCATTCTCCTCCTGGGATTTTGGATGCAAACACACATACCCCCAGTGTAATTTTCAAGCCACCGGGTCCAGGACTCAAACTGCAGTCAACCATGTGGGAGTCTAACTGCTGGCCCCAAAGAGCTTAGATTTTAGTGGTAAAGACAGAAAAGAAACAAAGCCAAGAATGGCACTTCCAAGAGAGGGTTAAACAGAAGTTACGGATGAAATTCTGGACCAGGAGAGAATGGGCAGGACCCAGGAAGCTGAAAGCTATGTCATCACCAGGTAATCAGGAGTCACGACTGTGCCAACTGACCCCTCGACTCACTCCACCACTCAGGGCTGACCACCCTAATGGCTTCAGCATACTGCTTTACTGCATTCAAAGAAAAGAAAATGGCCAAGCTTTCAGGGGAGAAAGGAACAAGACAAAAAGAATACTATATCATATTATATTGTATAGTCATATGCATATTATACTGGGCATATCTTATACATATTGTATTACCCTGCACACTATATTATACATATTATGCTATGCGATATATACTTTACATACTATGTTATGCTATCCGTATTACACTACGCATACTGCCTTAGTCCGTTTTTGCATTGTTAACTGAAATAGTTAAGTCAAGGTGATTTTATAAAGAAGAATGAGGTTTATTTACAAACTCACAATTCTTGAGGCTGGAAAAGTCCAAAGGCCTAGGTCTACAGCATGGCCTCTGGAAGAACAGAGGATGGAGGGCATGTGCAGAGAGAAAGCCAATGAGCAGCTTGCTCTATTACGGCCACCAGCTCTCACGAGAACTAACCTCACAATATCTAGTATCTAAAATGCACTGAGTCACACAAGACATCATTCCTGTATTCATGAGTACTGCCTCCATGACATAATCACCACGAATTGATTACTACTCATGAGGCCTCACCACTTCTCAACATCAAATTCTAAAACATGAACCTGGAGGACAAACTCTGATCCAAAACATAACACATATATCACATATATAATACATATTTTATTGTACTATGCATATGATACCATACAATGTAGATCATACTACTCTATGCACATAATGCTATATATATTATACTACATATGTATTATACATATTATATGGTACTATGTATATTATACCATCCTGTATTTATAATATGCTATAGTATACTATATATTATGTATGTATACTATGCTACACTAATCATGTTATACCATACTTATTCCACAGTAAATAGCCTAATGTCTGACTCATAATCCATACCTTTTGAGTTAATTTTTTCCATAGAAAGGAAGAAAGGCACCCCAACAGGGTCTTTATGTAACAGTCCACCTCCAGTTTCAGCCAACCTGGAGTATAGGCATGTGCATAAGCCCACCCATGACCCCCGAGGTACTCGGGGATCTCTCAGGACACAAACCCTGGACCTTTCCCACATGGACCCAGTTGCATTACTGCTGTGCTTCCTCCTGGCTCCTCATAATCCACCCTGAATACGTGTTTAAGGGGGCTGGTCCCATAGCCTAGTGGCTTGGGGAGTCAGATCCCACATGGCTGAGGTTTGAATCCTAGCCACTATGTCTTGAGAAATACACTAGGCATGTGTGTGTGAGCCGTAAATCCCGATGGGATGGAGAAATAGGGGAGAAGAGAACTACAATGTGACCATGAACCATGGGGCGGGGGGTGCTTTCTTTCTCCTCTCTCTGCCTCTCTCTGATTCTCCCTGGCAAGTGCATGTGTCCTCTAGAATTAAAAAAAAAAAATAAACGTTTATGGGGCTGAGTCAAGGCTTCTTCAGCTAAAAGGAAGCTCTAATTGTTGCACTTTGGCATTTGGGGCCTGAGCCTGATGCCCTGAGAGTGTCACATCAAGCTCATCTCTGTCTGTTCGAATACAAGATCTGGTCCAGATACATTTAGAGGAATGTGGTGAAGGACAGGGCTTGGAGCTGGGGAGTAGCAGAAGGCAAAACTGCAGCCAGCCTCCTAGTCAGGGGACACTGACCCCCAGCATACTGCTGATCCCAATGACAGACAGAGCTTGCTGGGTGCACCTCCCTGGCTGGCTGCTGTGGAGGCATCACCTTGAGTGGGGCCTAACCAAACAGCATCTGAAATGGGACCCACCTCAGGCCCACACGTTCTTCTGATTTTCCAAGAAAGCATTAGGAGGGAAGAAATGCCTGGGGGAGGCAGCACATATAGTCAAAATGAGGGAGAGCTTTGGCCTTGCCTACCACAAGCAGGCTCAGCAACCCGGTGCAGGTACCTCCCATCTCTTGGCTTCAGGTTCCTCACTGGATTAGTCAGGATCGGTCAGCTGTGCTGTGGTAGCAAATATACCCTATGCCCTCAGTGGCTTAACAAAAGAAATGATTGGAACCAGCAGTTAGCGTAATGGCTATGTCGCTGGACTCCCACGTAGTCGACTGCGGTTCGAGTCCCAGACTCAGTGGCTTAAAACTCACGCCAGGCACGTGTGCATGTGTGCCCAAGATCCTGTGAGGAGAACGGAGGAGAAGGGATTGCGGCGTGGCCATCCCCCCCCCCCCCGGGGGGTGATTTCTCACTTTCTGTCTCTCTGTCTCTCTCTGTGTTTCTGGCAAGCGCAAGCGCCCTATAGCGAAAACCTCTTCAAAAAAATAAAAAAGAAATTATTTTACTGCCAGCCCTTTTGTGATTCAGGTCTCCCTCCATCATATAGTTAAGTAGGGAAGGAAGAGCAACTTGGAGGGTCTTGTTGGGTATATCTGAAAGCCAGTCCTTAAAGTGACTGACATCCCTCCTACCCCATATTACTGGACAGGACTCATCACATAGCCACCTCCCACTGTAAGACAGCCAGGAAATGCAGTCTCAGCCCAGGAAGAGGTAGTGCCATGGAAAGCACATGGTGTGACCTTCACCCACTCAATTCTCAAATGCAGTCACTCATTTGTTTAGTTGGGAGGGGCACCTAATATGTGCCAGCCATTGTGTTAAGTGTTGGAGCCACAAAAATTTTTCTGTGTTTGGGTCAACTCATAGCATAGTGGTTAAAGTGGCTAGGTACATGGTCACTGCACTGTTTGAGTCCCAAATCCGGTAGCTTGAAAAACAAACCTGGTACATGTGCATGCATACCCAAAATCCCAAGAGGAGCATGGAGGAAAAGGAATTGAGGTGTTGCCATCCTGTGAGGGCTTTCTCATTCCCCTCCATTCCCTCACCTCTTTCTGGCAAGCACACATGCTCTATTGCAAAATTTAAAAAACATTTTTTTCATGTTCTCAAAAAGTTCCATAAGCAGGACCAGCAGGGGATGTGGAAGTTAAGGCAGATGGATCCTACATGGCTTACTACTCGGTTCCAGTTCTGGACCAGACGGCTTCAAAATCACACCAGGTGCATGTGTGTGCGTGCCCAAAATCCCAAGGGGAGAATAGAGAAGATATTGTGGCATAGCCATTCCTCTGAGAGTGATTTCTCTCTCCCTCCCTCCCTCTCTCTCTCTCTCTCTCCCAATGATGTGCTCTATAGAAAACTAAAAAAAAAAAAAAAAAAAAAAAAAAAAAAAAAGTCCTGAGACCAGCAGATGACGTAATGGTTACATAGCTGGACTTCCACATAGTTGTCCATCGTTTGAGTCCCAGACCCAGCGGTTTAAAACTCATGCTGGGCATGTGTGTGGGTGTGCCTAAGATCCCAAGAAGAGGAGAGATTGTGGTATGGCCATCACCCCCTGAGGGGTGATTTCTCGCTTTCTGTATCTGTCTCTCTTGCAAGTGCACATGCCTTATAGCAAAAATTTCTTTAAAAAAAAAAAAAAAAAAAACTTATAAACAGGTTACTTACTGCAGGAGCAGCAAAAAGATACTACCCAATATGGAGGAAAGGAGGTGGGCAGTGGCATGCTAGTAAATATTTAACAACCAGTTCTCTGTGGAAACACAGATGTGTTACACACATGGGGACTTGAAAAAGTTTGTGGAAAAATGAAATTGAAGTACAACTTTATTTTGGTACGAAAAAGCCCTTTTAAATCCATGCTTAGTTTTCTCATAAGATACATTCTCCATGAACTTTTAGAAGACCTCTTGTGTATGTACATGTGTTCATTATGAATTTTACTTATATAAAGAATGAGTAGCAGACCCAGACTCTGTAGCACAGTCAGTAGTTTACCAGACTGCGGAGCCAGAAGCCACCTGCCAGCCAGTTTCAGGCCTTCTCAAAAACACGCCAAGCACATGCACACATGCCTAGGAGGGCTGGAGGACCGGAGAAAGAAGATTCCAGTCTTGGGACCAGCAGTTAGCGTAGTGGCTATGTCGCTGGACTCCCATGTAGTCGACCACGGTTTGAGTCCGGGACCCGGTGGCTTAAACTCACGCTGGGCATGTGTGCGTGAGTGCCCAAGATCCCAAGAGGAGAATGGAGGAGAAGGGATTGCGGCATGGCCATCCTCCCTGGGGAGTGATTTCTCGCTTTCTGTCTCTCTCTTTCTCTCTCTCTCTCTGTCTGTCTGGTGAGCGCACACGCCCTATAGCAAAAAACCTCTCCAAAAAAAAATAAAAGAAGAAGATTCCAGTCTGACCAAGTCCTGTGGAGGTTGCACGCTCTCTCTTTTTCTCTCATTTTCTTGTTCATGCACACATACTCTATCATGAATAAAATAAATAAATAAATAAAGGTGAAAAGAAGGATGAGTGACACATAATTAACCAGTTATGTTAAAATACACAATACACAAGTTGGTTCCATTGCCTTGTGGTTAAGGCAGTCAGATCTCACATGGCTGACCATGTGGTTCAAGTCCCAGACCTGGCAGCATGAGAAACATGCTGGAGGTGTATGTGTGTGTCCAAAATTCCAAAAGTAGGATGAGATGGAGAAAAAAAGGATCGTGGGGTGACCTTCCCCAGAGGGGTGCTTTTTTTTTCTCTCTCTCTCCCTGTCTGTCTCTCTCTGTCTGTCTCTCTCTGGCAAGTGCACATGCCCTCCAGCAAAAAATATACATACATACATATTTATGTGTATCTATACATATATAATACACTGTAGATTTCACAACTGATTCTCTCAGAATGTGTTCATTGATTTTTGCCAAACCCTTACATTCAATCATGATTTGATAAATGAAATTACAACTATTAATCAACCCTTTTCCCAATAAATGTATTGTCCTTAAATCTGACATGTGATTTCCTGGTAAACCATCTCTCACCTTCATACAAATTATATTAAGCTGAAACTTCTTTTAGCTTCAGCAGTTATATATTTCAGAACTCTATCCATTTGTCAGTAACAAAAGTACCTGTTTCACTGAATGAGTTAACAGTTCCAAAGGCTGGGGAAAAAAAAAAAAAAATTTCCTCTGGGCCAGCAGAAGATGTGGTGGTTAAAGGGCGATGGACTCCCCCATAGCTGACTGCAGTTCAAGTCCTGGGCCTGCCTGCTTGCTTTCTCACTTTCCCTCTCTCTCTCTCTCACTCACTCACTCTGTCCCTCTGGGGCAAATTAAAATAAGCAAATAAATAAATAAAGTTAAATAAAATAATTATTTAAAAAACATTTCCTCAAATTTTAGATGTTATTTACAGTGTAGTGGCTACAGGGACAATGTACATGTAAACGGACGCTGCATTACCACTGTCTTCTTTCCTACATCACTTTCTGCAGTGCAGACAATCTACAGATCCACGAAGCTCTGATTTTTAGCATTTACCAATTTCAGAGGCATAAATGCTCCTACTGTGGCCAGTCTCCTGCTGCCAGCATGATGTCACTGAACTCACAGTTGGGAGGAGGCACATGGTGGTAAGCCATGAATGGGACTCCCACATAAAAAAGATAAATAACACCCAGAGCATAAAAAATAGTAATCTCATTAGAAAGTGATGAATTTACTTATTTTCTTTCTCTTAATATTATTTGCTCATTTATGAGCTCTGGCTGAGCTGAGTGAAAGATGTACTGGAGTTGATTATTCTGGAATGATAAGGAAGCAGGACCAATGAGTGAGTAGCGCCGACAGAGTGAATAGGAAGTGAGTAATGACTGGGGTTTCAACAGGGTGGTGGCCTAGCTCCACACCAAGGTCTTAACAACTTGTTCCACATCCCTTTGATTTTCAAGAGTTTGGGATGGAAATTGGGCTTCCTGTAACAGCTGAAGGGAACCAGTTTCCTAGGGCCTGACTGAGGAGGGAATGGGGGTTGGAAAGGCAGCTGTAAACAGAGGCCACAGGGAGCGGGTGAGGCAGAGGCAGAAGGGGAGGAAACAGAGAGAAGGAAAAGGTGGTGCCCAGTAAGGAGGGTGAGGCTGGAGGCTGGAAGAAGGGAGGGCCCTGGGACAGAGGCTGGTGCCAGGGGGAATTCCTGGACAGGGGCAGCTGAGTTCCGAGATGCCTATAAAGCCCAAGGCTGGAGGGCCGGCTTCTCAAGGGGAGCAGAGGGAACTGGCAGCATCTGTCTTCCCTGCTGCTGAACTTGCAAAGCCGGCATGGAAGAAAGGGGAGAAATGCACCAGAAATGCTAGTGTTTTGGCCTCCAGCTTCCTGACCCAAGGGAATGGCCAGTGGCAAGAGGAGCCACAATTCCCCACCTCCTGGAGGATCTCCTCTAGGCAACCTAGAATTTTATCACTTGGCTCTAGCCCACCTATAAGGCCCTGCTGGGGTCTCTCGGGTGAGAATGTCCTCAGAGACTGGAGTCTGGTTTGTTCCAGCAGCCAGTTCCTTACTTTCCTAACCAGCAACCTCTTGAACACCCCAACCTGGAGCTCTCCCAGCCCCTCATGTCCTATTTTCTCCTCTGTGGGGACAGGGGACAGCTGACCCTTTCCTTGAGGGCAGTGCCGGGGGTGGGGGAGCAGCTCTGGGCCAGGCCTGTAGGCTTTTCCCTTCCTTGTCTGCCGATATCAACATGGGGACATACTGTATGTGACGATCACAACCGGGCCCCTCTCTGGCAAGTCAGCCCAGATGGGCAGTCCCGAAATTCAAATATCCTGAATCCCTTATGAGGCTTTCAAACCTGGGCTAAATACGAGAAGAAGTTAGAGAACAGTGTTTGGCCTTGAAGAATAAAGAGATCAAGCGCTCTGATGGCTGCAGGATAGGGGCCTTTTATGGCAGCATATGACAAAGAGAGATGAATGGAGAGAAAATGAATCTGAGTGCATTCTTAGGGTGCGCTCTCTCTCTCTCTCTGAATATCTATATCTACTTATCTATATATCCAGACATAACCATATAAACTTATTTGACCCTCATATCAGGTAGACACTATTAGAGAAAACTGAGGCAGAGTGGTTAAGGTAATGTCCAGGATCCCGAGCTGGAAAATGTCAGAGCTGAGGTTCACACCCAGGGAGATGCTGAGCCACTGTGGCCCATGCAGGTGGTTTCGTCCTCAGTCCTGTCTCACCACTCTGGGACATGCAGAGCCCACGACTCATGCTGAACAGGGCATTGGATCCAAGGAAGCAGCCCATGCAAGTGAGGGACGGCGAAGTGTAACTTCTTTAGCCTTATAGTAAACGGGCCCCTCCCCCCAGTGACCTCTGGGCCTGCCCGGCATAGTCACTCCCTGATTACCTGTGCCAGGGCTTTCTATGGCTTTTTTCTGTCCCCTGGCACCTTCTATAACTCTCTCCTCTGGGAAAGAGAAACTCTATCACAGGAAGTCAAACGTTAAGGGATTCTGAAGGGAAATCCCAAAATAGCCAGGCCTCCTCATTAGCTCCTTGGAGGCTGGCGCCTGGGAGGCCTGAGAGGCCTGAGGCGCAGACTGCTGAGGCCACTGGCCTCAGTGACTCAGGCCGGAAGGTGCTGCAGCCAGCCCTCGTTCAGAAAGCAGGAATAACCAACAGAAGGACAGAAGTTTCCTTATCAGACCTGGCAGGAACACCAACATTTTCTTTTTGTGTGTGAGATTTTTGTTATAGGGCATGTGCACTCGCTGTGGAGCTAGAAAGAGACGGAGAGAGAGAAAGTGAGAAATCACCCCCAAGAGGGAATGGCCATGTTGCCTGCAATCCTTCTCCTCCATTTTCCTCTCACTACTTTGGGCACACATGCACACACATCCAGCGTGAGTCTCAACCTGCTGGGTCTGGGGACTTGAACTGCAGTCGACATTGTGGGAGTCCAGCACTTTAACCACTACACCACCTGCTGGTCCCCAGGAGCAGTAACATTTAACCCATCCAGATCCTGCCTGTGTCCTGAGACTAAAGTGGAAGCCCAGTATGGAGGAAGGGCCACTGCTTTCTGGGCACTGCAATGGCTTTTCTACTTTAAGAGACACAGACAGGGTCACCAGTGACCTGAGAGTGCACTCACAGTGGGGATCACTGCAGGCTATCTCTGGGGTTGCCAAGTTTCGAAAACTGCCACCACCACTGACTAGAATATTCTATGCCACCAAAAGCTCCCACAGTCTCCTCCTCTTCTCCATCTCTTATCAATATATCCAAAAGCCAGGAGGAGGGCTGGCTGCAAGGTCTTCCTACAAAGGAGGGTCCCTTTGTAGGAAGAGGGACTGAAAGTGGGGGGAAGTTCAGGTGCTGGTGGGCACAATGGCCCCACATGGTGTGAAAGCCTAGGTGGGAATCAGGATGGATACTGGGGTAGGTGGCCTGGTCCAGGGCCTCAGAGTCCAGGCCAGAGGGTGGGGTGAGGGTGGCATCCTCACGGAGGAAGTGGCATGGGATGAGGTTAGTCACAAATAGCAGGAGTGACCAAATAAATGTTTATCAAGGACGACGGAAGCTGGCTTCTCCCATCTAAGAAGGGGTTCCAAACATAGAGAAGAGAAATCTAGAAGAAACTCTTTGCATTGGTCTGGAACTGGAGATTTCTTTCTTTTTTTTTTCTTTCTTTCTTTTTTTAGTTTTGTTTTAGGATGCGTGCATTCACTGGCGGGGGTGGGGATAGAGAGAGATTTGAGGCATGCATGCATGTGTGCCCGGTGTGATTTTTCAAGCTGCCAGGTCCAAGACATGAACCATGCAGTTGGCCATGTGGAATCCAGCCACCTTAACCATCATGTCACTGGCTAACCCTCTCTTTCTTTTTTATTGCCAGAGGGCATGTGTGCTTATAGGGAGTGAGTGGGCACACCCTTCCAAAGAAGCGTGGTCTTGCCACAATCCCCTCTCCATTTTTCTATCCTGTCAGGACTTTGAAAACATGCCAAACATGTTTTTCAAGCTACTAGAGCCAGGATTCAAACTGAGGGTCATATGGGATCTGGCTTCCAATGCACAATGCTTAACCACTGCACTAAGGGGCCAGCATGGAGATTTTTTCTTTAAAATATAATTATTTATTCCTTCCATGAGAGAGACAGCGAAACTGACAGACACTCCCGCCCCCAACAAGTTCTTTATGCCATGATCCACGCCCGGACTCAGCCAGCCAGGATCATAAGCACATGCATGCACCTGATGTATACAGGGAGACCTTAGGACACTAGTCTGGGACCTTCCATTTGGCTTCAGCATCACAGAGTGTTGGTTACCGCGATGCCACTGCGGCTAGCTGGAACTAGAGATATTGAGGTGAGCCCATGGCTTTCAGTCTACATCAACAGATACAGAAATGTACATAGATGTGAATGTATGTTCATACGTGCATGTGAATGCACAAGTATGTCCTTAGCTCCATCCACCAAAGGTCTGAGGGCAGAGAATGCCCGCTATCCAGCACACACACAACACCCAGACACTGACTTCTGAATACTATTCATTCTCCACTAACAAGAACACCAGTGTCTTGGGACCAGCAGGTGGCATGGTGGTTAAGGTGCTGGACACTCCCACATGGTCAACCATGGTTCGAGTCCTGAACCTGGCAGCTTGCTTTCTCACTTTCCCTCTCTCTCTTTCTCTGTGTCTCTCTCTCTGATCAAAATTAAAATAAATGAGTAAATAAAATTAAATAAATAATCCTTTAAAAAATCATGTTAAAAAAAAGAACACCAGTGTCTTGAGAGAAATGGCTCACTTCAGACCTTGGGCAGGGATACTGCCAGGTGAGCCTAGAACGTATTTTTGTACCAGAAAGTAAGGAAATGTTGAAAGAATGATGGAGATATGTCAAAATGACATAGATGTCAGCACAAACAGACTCCCACTGACCAAATCTGGTACATTTGAGCATAAAATAAATAATATGAGGCTAATTAATGGACTGTAACCCATTACAATCCATAGAATAAAATAGGAAACCATGAACCCACACATAGATTATATTCCTTAGTCATATTCATAGTTATATTTATAGTTAATTAACTATAATTAATTATGTAATGAGTAATGAGACATTTACATAGTTTCAAAGTACCTCCCCACAAAATACTTAATTACAAAGAAAAAATAACTTCATGTGAAGAAGCCTGACTGATACCACCTTAATTAAGTGATGGAAGTTACATCAGGGGTAGAGTAGATGGAAATTACATGTCCCCTGACAGCAGGCCATGGGATCACATAATCACTTCCATGTTGTTCCTACCAAAGAGTCAAAACTTATATCCAAGCATGTGGAAACATAAAAAAAAAAAAAAAAACTCACACTGAGGGGCATTCTAGAAACAACTGAGTCTGCAGGCTGGCAGGTGGTGTGATGTTTAAGGTGCTGGACTCCCACATGGCTGACCATGGTTTGAGTCCCGGACCTCGCAGCTTGCTTTCTCACTTTCCCTCTCTCTCTCTGTCTCTCTGGTCAAGTTAAAATAAATAATTTAATTAAATAAACAATTCTTTAAAAATGAAACAAGCAACTGAGTCTGTAACACTAAATAGGGTTAAGATCATACATGTCAATAAAAGATTGGGAAACTCTTCCAGAATGAAGCAGACTAAGAGACGTGGCAACAAAATCCAACACGTTTCTGCACTGGATCCCTGTGCAAAAAGGACATTATGGGGAAGATTGAAGAAACAAGAATGAGCATGAGTGTTAGAGAGTAGTGATAGATCAATATTTACTTCCAAATATTTTAGTTGCCACAGGACATATATGCTTGCCAGAGAGACAAAGAGACATCTTGTGGGATTTGCAGCACGCATACACACATGCCTGGTAGCCACGAGGGCTGGAATTCGAACCATGGTTGGCCATGTGGGATCTGACTCCCTTAACCACTAGGCCACAGGGCTGGCCCTACCTTCAGATTTTGATTTTTGTATTGTGGTTATGTTGAAGAATGTCCTTATTTGCAGATAAAATACATCCAAAATATGTGAAGGTTATAGGGTAGTATGTCAGCAGTTCATCCCCCAGTGGTTTTGAAAATAATTTCTACTGTACTAGCAACTTCCCTGTAAAAGTTTGAGGTTGTTTCTAACTCAATCATTCAGTTTTCCATGGGATTCTAAATCTCAGTGATGGCAGGGGTCTCAAGAGGTCCAGTAATTCAGTCCCTTGCCTTTGGCAAGGAAGAGTTTTTATTATCCCCATTTTACAGAAGAGATAGTTGAGATAGAGAAGTAATGTGACAGGCCTTTGGTCATACATTTAATTAAAGGTCTGCAGGTGGAGACAGTGGGAGTCAGATAAGAAACAGCCCCAGGTTATGCAGGGCGTGCTCCTTCCACTGTGACCCCAAGTTTAGTCTGTGGAGCTCTTTTCTGATTAGGTTATTTCCATACTGAAAGGTCAATGTCATCCTAAGCAGAAAAGAAAAAAAATTGCATATTTTTATGCAAACTTCATGTTCAGAGCTGAACTCAGGCGACTGAGATCTTATCTCTACTTTTAAATCCTCTGGGCAAGAGAAGCCTCCCCACCAGGTTCCTGGCAGCCCAAGGATGAACAGGGAGGTCAGGTTGAGGAGGAATTTGTCAGGAAAATCTTGCTGCTGGAGAGAGGTAGATTTCACTTATTAAGGGACAATGATACAAAGACATGTATCTCAGGAGATGGAGTCAGAGACACGAAGCTGAAAAAACAGAAGGCAAGGACAGCAGTTTGTGGAAAGCTGTAGAAACACGTGTATTGACTAAGGGAGGTCAGCCTGCAGGGCCCCTTGTTCTTGTCCTTGAAGACCATGAGAGATGCTCTCATCTGTGCCAGGAGAAGTCAGGCCCCAAGAGACCAACCTACCTCATGACAGTACGGCCCAGCAAAGTGGGATGTCAGGATGCCAAGCTTATGATGATGGTTAGTTTTGGGTGTCAACCTGACTGGACCAAGGACTACCTAGAAACCTAATCAAGCTTTTTATTTTTCTTTTTAAAAATGTGCAATATGGGGAACCAGCAGTTAGCGTAATGGCTATGTCGCTGGACTCCCACGTAGTCGACCGCGGTTCGCGTCTCGGACCCGGTGGCTTACAACTCACGCCGGGCGCGTGTGCGTGCGTGCCCAAGATCCCGAGAGGCGAATGGAGGAGAGGGGATTGCGGCGTGACCATCCCCCCTGGGGGATGATTTCTCGCTTTCTGTCTCTATGTCTCTCTCTGTCTGTCTGGCGAGCGCACGCGCCCTATAGCGAAAAACCTCTCCAAAAAAAAAAAAAAAAAAAGTGCAATATGGTACAGGCACTCACAGGAGAAACAGACTGCACTAGAAAGAAAAAGAGAGAAAGTGAGAAAGCATCCCTTACCCCAGGGGTTGGTTGTGACTCACTGTGACCGCCAGAGCACAGGAGAGCCAAAGGACCAGGAAGGGACACGGAGTATGCCAACATAAAAGGCTGCGGAAGCCCCATCAGCCACCATGCACTGCTGGCCCTTGGTCATACTGGAAGCATGCCAGGACCCCAGGAGACTCCAGGAGGAAGTAGGACTCCAAAGAATAGTGCCACGGTCACTTCATATTGCACTGATCCAGTTGCTGTCTCTACTTTCAGGAATGTACCCCCAAACTCAATCAGGCAGGCATCCTTAACAAAACATGGGAGAGTTTTACCTAAGTCTCCACATTTCTCACCAGAAATGAAATTCATCATATCCTTCCACATACATTTACTATCATATTTGAAATTTTGAGAGCACTATATAATTGTCTAAGAGCAATTTTATGTTTTATACAATAGAAGCAGATGGTCAAAAGTCTGTCAGGGTGACTGAAATAGCCTTTGAAACAGCCATACATTTGGGACCTTTCTCCTTTTAAATATGAGAGGCGTGTTTGCAGCAGACGAAGTAGAATACACATTCTACCTCAACACAGGGTCCTAGGTCATAATGGGAATCCTGAAAGCATTGATTACGACTTCAAGATTCTTCTGGTCTAGCTCTACCACTTGACCTATCTGATGATTTCCAAGAATTTGTCTTTTTCCTTAATATTTTGAGTCCAGGCTCTCTCCATCTCCCTCTGGCAATTTAAAAATACATATTCTGAGTCCATCTTTAGTTTGTTCTTGGAGCCTGCACTGTCTCCTAGTATTTCTTTAGCATTTTATTTCTGGGATTTCTCAATTTTATACCTGGATCAGGCATATCTGTATGTCTTAAAACTTTGAAGCCTTTCAGTACACAAATGCTCAGAAACGCAGAATATCCTTGAATGCCCTTTGCTCTATTAGGTTCAGAATAGGTAACATGGGCTAACACTGATAGAAATTCCAACCTTAATTTCAAAAATATTAGATAAATGTTTAGAAGAGCATGTAAGTTAGTTTTAGGACCAGATGCTAGCACAGTGGTTAAGTTCTGAGCATTGGGAGCTAGGTCCTACACGGAGGACTGCGGTTCAAAATCTGAGCACTGATGGCTTGAGAAGCACACTGGGTGCATATGTATGTGTGCCCCAAACTCCAACAGGATGGAGAGGTGAAGGAAAAGGGACTGTGGTGTAACCATGCCCCATTAGGGTTTGCTTTCTCTCTACCTCTCTTTCTCTGGTGAGTTTACGCACCCTCTGGCAATTAAAAAAAGAGACAGCATGTAAGTCCTGTAGACCCTGAGTTACTTCCGACCTGTCATCTGTCAGTCAAGATTATAAATGACCTAGGAGGCTGTCAAAATCCCAGGTAACCTGAGATTTGTGATGCCAATTTCAGAAGCCCAAGACTAAGACCACATTGAGCTTATGAAAAAGACAGATGAGGCCAGTAAAACGTGATGCTCTGCAAGGCTGACTTACATAGGAAGGATCCACACTAGTATCCAGACACTTCGAGTACACTGGACACATGCATGCCTATAATCCAGGGCTCAGTGCAGCTGGGCTGGATCACAGTGTGAAGAGCCTTGGAGGTGCTGTCTCCCTGTCTCTGTGTCTGTCTCACTCATGGAAGAAATAAACTTTAAAAAAGATAGGAAGGGGGAAGGTGGAGGATTGGAGTACCATCAGACATTTGCAATATATTCTAATGCACTCTCTTTCCTAAAGTGAAGGTTTAAGATGACAGGAGAAGAGAAAGAAGAGCACCAAATTGTTAAGGACAGCAGAGGAAATGAGAGGAGGGAGGGAAGTTGAAGTTAGCAAACTCAACCTTCACCTTTTGCAACTGACTTAGGGCCAGCCCTGATCCTCTGATATCACGGAGCAAGCATTTGTTATACATCTGCTGGTCCCAGAACATTCCATCCTGAGGCCCTTGCCAGGAGAGGGTTACATTCTTTGGTGGGGGTAAGCCTCAGGGAGATGGAGGCCCCACTGAGACCCAGCTATGAACTCAAGTCACTGTAATTATCAGCCTGGGCAGTTTTCTCCTTTTGTCTCTCATCTGCTGTCTCTAGGCACCTCGCCCTCCTCGTTAAGTCTCAGCTCACAGGCTGCCTGTGTTCCACCCTTGGGCAGAACAGGCGCTGGGATGGGATGGCCAGGCCCAACCAAGATATGACATCTAGGCCAGGCTAGAAATAGCACCATGGCTTCTGCCTTGTAGATGTGAAGCCTCCAACTCCACTTTATCCTTCAGGCCTACACACCAAGGCCCTCTGAAGTCAGAGGGGATGTACCTGCTCTGGTTGCCTTACCAGCTGCTGTCAGCCTTGATCTCAGGTAAAGGACCACACGGGCTCCCACCCAGGCTTGTCTGAGGTGAGAGCAGTCTCTCCAGTTAGTTGCCAAGACCTCATCCAGCTGAGCATGTTTTTTTTTTTTTTTCTTTTTTCGGAGAGGTTTTTGCTATAGGGCGCGTGCGCTCGCCAGACAGACAGAGAGAGACACAGATACAGAAAGTGAGAAATCACCCCCCCGGGGGGAATGGTCACGCCGCAATCCCTTCTCCTCCATTCTCCTCTTGGGATATTGGGCACGCACGCACACGCGCCCGGTGTGAGTTTTAAGCCACCGGGTCCAGGACGCAAACCGCGGTCGACTACATGGGAGTCCAGCGACATAGCCACTACGCTAACTGCTGGTTCCCCAGCTGAGCATGCCTTTGAGTCCATTGAAAACTAGTGGAGTTGGTTCATTTACGCCTCCTGGCCCCCATTTGCTAGGGTGTAAGCCTGGAATCCACTCCTTCAAGCCACGTTTGTCATTTATGGTGAGTGAAGCTCTCACTGTGAGGTAAGACATGCCAAAGTCAAGTCCCCAGGACTGAACTCTGGAAGGCTCTGAAGCCCCCTGACATTCAAATGGCCCCATCCATTGTAGTCTCACTGTTTTCATTCTCAAGGAAGACAGCAGACCAGGCTCTCACGCATGTTCCCGTGATCTGAGCTGGCTGGAGTTGGGGAGTGGATCAGGCTTTGAAGTCCCTGTTAGGGGTGCTTCTCTCTCTCTTTCTCTCTGTCTCTGTCTCTCTCAAACAAAAGAAGTAAATACATACAAAAAGTAAATTTTAAAAATTAAACAAAACTGAAAGATATTAGGTTCTCTATTCTTGCAGTTCCAAGAAAGTGTGATTTCTCTCATCCCCAAAAACTGTTTCCCAGAGAATGGATTCAAGCTTTTTTTGTTTGTTTGTTTGTTTCGAGAGATTTTTGCAATAGGCATGTGTGCTCGCCAGAGAAAGAGAGAGAGAGACAGAAAGCATGAAATCACTCCCTGTGTGTCATGCCACAATCCCTTTCTTCTCGGGATTTTGGCCATCCATGCAGATGTGCCTGGCATAAGTTTTAAGCCACCGGGTCCGGGACTCAAACCATGGTTGACTACATGGGAGTCCAGCAATGTAACCATTACACCATCTACTGGTCCCTGGATTCCAGTTTTGTAAAAGATGCCTTTGGCATATTCTCTCTAGAGAGAAGACGCTCTTTATCTTAGCAGCAGCAGAGCAGGGTTGGAGTGGGTTAGACCACAGCAGGCAGCTGACCAGCAGTGCCCTTCTTGACCTGCCCTGACTTCCAATTTCCCAAAGGGGATGAGGGCTTTATTACACTCAGCCACAAAATGCTGAGCCAAGGTCATAATAAAGCAATGATGAGAAAGACTGACTTACTGATGTGGTTCTCCAAAAACAATGTTCTCTTGTTACAAGTTGGGAGTGAGCATGCTCAGAGGAACAATAGCTACAATGAACAAGGTCTCAGAAGTTATTTTTCTGAAGATGGCATCTGTGGCTCTGAAAGGGATTGCCCAAATTCATTTTTTGATAAAAGCATTTTTTATGAAAACATCATTTATCAGGCTCATCTTCATAGCACAGCAATAACACACTGCTCAAGATAAGCCAGATCCCACATGGTGCCTGTAGTTTGAATCCCCAGACTGGTCAGCCTGAAAGGCCTTGGCATGTGTGCAAGTGCCCAAGAGCTAGTTGGAGGACTAGAGGAAGGAAATTGTGTTGTGATCAGACCCTGTAGAGGGTGCTTCTATCTCTCTCACACACACATGCATGTGTACATGCCCTATCATAAGTAAAGAAAAAAAAGAAAAACATCTTTTTCTAAGAAAAAAAACAAAGGTATTTTTGGCCTGAGTCAGTACAGAACTGTCAGGGTATGTTGTGGGGAGAAAACAAGGCCACGTGAGTGTGGACAGAGGCCGAGAGAAAGCCCCCTGCAGTAGAGATGGGGCTCTTGAGCTGCTCCTATCTCCTGGGCTGGCCCTCTAGGAACCACCTCCGCAAGGTGGACCTTGACCCACAGTTGCCGACTTCCTACAGCTTCCCCTGCCTGGGCCTAACCTTGCCAAAACTGGCCCTGTCTGCAAATACAAACAGAAAGGACACTTATCTGCATTGCCTAACCAAGGTAAACAAGCCCTTCGCATGCCTGGGCCCCTGCCCTCGTGCCCGAAGTCTAGGGGCTGGGGCAGAGACATGCACAGGACATTTTCTGGGTACCTACTTCCTCCTGGAAAGACTTCTGGATTCAAGAGGTTTCACTTCGGTAGTTTTCTAATCACCATCATAGAAACCTGTCTAGAACGAGCTAAGCAGTAATTAAGTCCATTCCCAAAATTGTCACACTCTGAAATATTCTAAGGAAGAAACCCCACAATTCTCCTCCGTCACACATTCCTGTGACTCACATTTTTTTTCCCCAAACAGGAAGTCTTCCTGAGGTCTTGGCCTAATCCTGCAGGTTTCAGGGTGAGCCTGCTCCCTTCTGTTCTTGTCGTTCATGTAAACAGAATTGCTACTGAAAGGCACACCTCGGGCAGGACTCACCACTCAAATTGTTGTCCTTGCCATTCTGGCCAGGCTGCTGGCCAGCTGTATAACCTTGACATTTGCTGAACCTCTCTGAGCCTCACTTTCTTCATCAGTAAAATAAGGGAGCTGTACTAGAGGGTCCCTAAGGCTTGTTACTGACCTGTATCTTTCCCAAGTTCATACTGAAGCCCTAACTCCCAATGTGACTATACAGGAGATATCTTTTGTCTCAATTTGCCCTAAGGCACATGTGTTAACTGCAGGGACAGAGAGAGATAGAGAGAGACAGAGAGAGAGAGACAGAGAGAGGGAAAGAGAGAAAACCTCTCCACAGGGGCTTTAAGGGGGTAATTAAGTTTAAATGATGTCACAGGGGTAGAAGCCTATCCAATAAGACTGGTGCCCTTAAAAGAAGAGTAAGAGACTTCCACTTGAGCAAGCCCAGCAAGAGGGTGGTCATCCTCAAGCCAAAAGAGAGGCATCCCTAGGGTCCAACAGGCCAGCACCTTGATCTGAGACTTCCAGGCTCAAAAACTGGGAGAGAATAACTGTATTGTGCAAGGTCTGGTCTACAGGGCTTTAGCAGGGTCAGAGTAACTGAGATCCCCGGATGGCTCTCCCGCACTGCAGACCCTGGTCGGCAAAGGCGAACCCCTGACCGCTACCACCTTTGAGAGTCACAGAAACAACTTGAGTCCAGATGGGAAACCAACACCCTCAGCCTCTCCAGAGAGAGGGGCTCCTGTTTCTGGAAACATCTCTCATGACCAGTTTCTGCTTTCACAGAATTCTTTCAGTCAAATGTGGTTTGCCATCTCCACCAGCCCACACAATACCCAAACATTATCCTTCGCAAAGACTCCCCGACTCAGTCAGACGGGAGCCTCCAGCACTGCAGACCCTGGTCAACAAAGGCTAACACCTGACCACTACTGCCTTTGAGCTCATGGAACCTGGGCTCAATCCCACCAGGCTCTGGGATCCCTGTGGGGAAAGACTGGGCCAACTTCATCCTCCCCCAGGCTCTACTCCCTAATTATATCTAACAAACAGTGGATGGTGGGTGGGCCGGTGGCAAGTCACTGCCTACAGTCACCCTTTGCTCCAGCCTTTCCTGGGAGTGGTTTCCAGGCTAATCTTCCTAAAGTCAGGCTTGGCTCACTTCATGACCCAAATACCTTCAGCGGTTGTGCCTCACCTGCCAAATACAGCTCAAATGCCCCAGCCTGGGATCAGGCCCCACCTATGGTTCCATCTCTTCCCTCCCACTAGGCTTAGCCAGAGTATGAGGCCCAGACCAAAAGCACTGGCCTCACCTGGGAGCTAGTCATAAGGGCAGGGCCTCAAAGCCGATCCCAGACCCACTCAGTCAAACCCTGTGTTTTAACAAGGTCTCAGGTGAGATGCATACACATGATAGCCTGAGAAGCATTGCTGTAAGGTGTCCGCAAGGCTCCTACAGATTGTGTAAAAAACCTGTACAGTTTTAGGACTACAGCCTGACTGGGCCCCCTAGTGTAACCTCCCACCTGCCCTAACCAGCCCCTACACACACACACACACACACACACACACAGCCAGATGTGCTGTTTCCTTTCTCAGAATGAGCCCACCACTTGGTGGATGCCTCTCTTCGCCAGAGCTCACATTATTCTTGAAGTGTGTTTGAGACTTTCCTCTGCTATAGACTACCCCATGCCATCCCTCTCAAGACAACCAATGGAGAGCCCATGTAGCATAAATGCATTAAATCAATGAACGGATTAATAAAGAAATAAATGACAGCCAGGTTCTGAATACAGAAGAAGGTCCACAGGATCCCCATTGGTAGCAGCTACACCAGGTTCATTATTGTACTGAAGCCTCTAGCCAGTGCAATAGGAAAGAAAAAGAAATAAAAACTCTTGCCACCCAGACAAGGTTCACAGGTTTTGTCCTCTCTTTTTGTGAATAGTGGGGAGCATCTCTGTTTGCCTACCCTTCTCCCAGGCCCCCAACCCAGAGTGATGGGGAATGAGGCAGCCTTCGAAGGCTGTGTGGCTGTCAATACAGGTTGATGGGAAGAGAGCAGACTGCCTGTTGGGGAGGTTTAGCCAAGCCTGCACCCTAGCAGGAGCCAAGGCCACCTCTTCAGTGGTCAGGGCCAGTCCTGGACCGTGACGGCAAACTCATTTCCTGCCCTTGGTTGGCCTGTCCTCCTCCCAGCTGATCTCCTAGGGAAGACTTCCTGGAGTGCCCTCACCTGACCTTGCCTTTCTCAGGATCCTAGCACTCAGTGGGTATAAGGTTTTCTCTCTTTATATTACACTATATAAACAGAATGCTTTCTTCCTAAGACTGGGAATAACGTAACTACATCCACTCTCACCATTGTTTTTAAGTTTATTTTCCATGAGCAAAATAAAGAGAGACAGAGAGAGAGTACCCCCCCACACACACACACATACACACAGGGTCCTGATGTCGTGATTCACCTCCAGCCTTCAGCCAACCCAAGATCATAGCTATGCATGTGCCCAGTGTACTCAGAGAGGTCTCCACCCTTGAACCAAGAAACTTCCCATGTGAGATTGCCATGTGGACAGAGTATTGGGTTTTACCTCTTTGCTACTGTCTGAACCCTTGCTCCCATCATTCATTATTGTACTGAAAACTCTGGCCAGTGCAATAGAAAAGAAAAAAAGAAATAAAATACATCCAGATTAGAAAGCAAGAAGTAACTATATTTGTAGATGATATGATTCCCTTACAAAGAAAATCCAAAAACACCCACAAAGTGTCTATATTAGAACTAAAGAGCCCCAAAATGTTATAGGATACAAAAATCAATGTAAAAATATCAATTGTGGGCCAGATGATGACATGGTGGTTAAGGTGGCTGGATCTCACATGACCAATCACACAGCTCAAGTCCTGGACCTGGTGGTTTGAGAAACAGGTGGGGCATGTGTGCCAAAAATCCCAAAAAGAGAGAAAAATGGAAAAGAGGGGACTGCAGCACGACCATGCCCAATGTGGGGAGGGGGCTTTCTCTCTCTGTCTCTCTCTCTGTCTCTCTCTCTCTCTCTCTCTCTCTCTCTCTGGTGAACACATACAGACTCTTTCAAAATTTACATACATATATATATATATATATATATATATATATATATATATATTTTTTTTTATTTTTTTATATTGCAGGGCCAGCTCTGTGGCCTAGTTATTAAGGAAACCATATTTCTCATGGCTGACTGCTGTTTCAAATGTCAGTTCTGCTGACTTCAGTAATATTTCAGGTACATATGTATGCATGCCCAAAATCCCAACAGGATGGAGAAATGGAGAAGCGATTGTGGCATTACCACACCCCACTGGGGGTGGCCTTCTCTCTCTCTTTGGTGAGTATATACACTCTCTGGCAATTAAAGCAATATCAATTGCATTTCCATTTATTAGCAATGGGCAATTAGAAAATAAAATTTTAAAAAATTCCATTCATATTAGTGTCAAAAGCAATAATGCAATTCCTAAAATCCCAGTTAAGATATTTTATAGACACAGACAAGCTTATCCTAAAATTTATGTGGAAAAGAAAAGGAACTAAATTAGCTAAAACAATCTTAACAAAGAAAAATAAAGTGGGAGGAATTACCGTATCCAATATTAAGGTTTATTATATACTATAGTGGTCAGGACAATATGGTATTAGTAGAAGGACAGACAGAGATCAATGGAACAGAATAAAGAATTCAGAAACATACCTACACAAGTATAGATGGTCCCTAACTTAGGAAGATTTGACTTTTGATTTTTTGACTTGATGGTATGAAAGCATTCTGAGCATATTTAAGTTGGCTAGGCTATGCTACATTTGGTAGGTTAAGTGTATTAGATGCATTTTTTTATGTGCAAAGGGCTTATAGGGACATAACCCCATCAGAAGTTGAGGAGCATCTATATGTTCAACCGGTATCTTTGTTTTTGTTTTTTTTTTTTTTTTTTTTTTTTTTTTTTTTTTTGCTTCATGGAAGACAGACAGATAAACAGATATACCCAACAAGGTCTCAATATGCCACAACACCTCACCAGTCTCCCAGCAGCCCAGATCACTGGCATAAATGGGCATGCCTGGCATTTTCAGGTGAAAATGGGATCTAAATCTAGTCCTTCCACAGGGCTCCAGCAGTGACACCCCACTGCCTGTGCGAATGCTGCTGGGCCTCAACTGATTTTTGACAAAGGTGCAGAAGCAATTTAATGGAGGAAGGAGAGCTCAACCAATAGTGCTACCACAGGTGGATATCCACTGGCAAAAAATAATCCTCAACCGAAATCTTATACTTGACACGAAAACTAACTCAAAATGCATCACAGACTTATATAAATATAAAACTTTTAGGGGAAAAAAAAAAAACCAGAAAATCTTTGGTACCTAGGACTAGGAGAAGAGTAGAATTCTTAGACATGATATCAAAAGCACAATTCTTGGGGGAAAAAAAAAAACTAAGTTGGACTTCATCAAAATTAAAACTTTTTCTGAGTGAAAGACCTATTAAGAGGATGAAAAGATAAGCTACGGACAAGGGAAAATATATTTTGGACCAGCAGATGACATAATGGTTACGTCGCTGGGCTCCCATGTGGTTGACCGTGGTTCAAGTCCTGGACCTGGTGGCCTGAAACTCACGCAGGATGCATGTGAGTGCATGCCTACAGTCCTGAGAGAAGGATGGAGGAGAAGGGATTGTGGTGTGGCCATTCCCCCCAGGGGGCGATTTCTTGCTTTCTGTCTTTCTCTCTCTCAGGTTTGAAAACTGCATATCCAACAAAGGACTTATAACTAGAATATATAAAGATGTCTTAAATTCAGCAGTAAAAACACAAACATAGACACTACTTCTAAGTTAGAAAATGAGCAAAATATATAAGCAGACATTTTACCAAAGAAGAAATATGAATGGCAAATAAGCACATGAAAATATGTTCAACACCATTAGCCATTAGGAAAATTCAAATAAAAACTACAAGAAGGGAGGCCAAATGGTAGTGCAGTGGTAATGCAACTGGACTCACATGGGACGTCCTGGGTTTATGTCCCAGAGCCTCTCTACATGAGCAGGGACAGTCTGTGATCTGGTCTGGCTGAGGCAGAGGGTGAATCATGAAATAAGGGACTCACTGGGAAGTGTCCCCTGCCTCTCTCTCACACAGAAAAATTAATGTTTTAAAACATATTAAGAATAGAACACTGAGACCAACAGATGGTCACGTCACTGGACACCCATGTAGTCAACTTCAGTTTGAGTCCTAGACCCGGTGGCTTAAAACTCATGCTGGGCGTGTGTGCATGTGTGCCCGAAATCCCAAGAGGAGAATGGAGGAGAAGGAATTGCAGTATGGCCATCTCTCCTGGAGGGTGATTTCTCACTTTCTGTCTCTCTTTGTCTCTCAGGCAAGTGCACATGCCCTATAGCAAAAATATTTGTTTAAAAAAAGAAAAGAACACTATACACCTGTTAGAGCACCTAGAATAAAAAATAGTAATCATAAAACATGCTAGCAATGATATGGAGAAACTAGATCTCTTACACACTGCTAATGAGAATGTAAAATGGTAGTTTCTCTGGAAATAGTGATTTATTATTTTTAGAGAGATTTTTGCTATAGAGTACATGTGCTAGCCAGAGCGGCAAAGACAGAGAGATAGAAAGCAAGAAATCACCCCGGGGGGGGGGGGGGGGGTGACCATGCCATAATCCCTTTTCCTCTTGGGATCATGGGCACACATGCACACTTTTAAGACACCAGGTATGGGGGCCGGCAGGTGGCATGGTGGATAAGGCGCTGGACTCCCACATGGCCGACCATGGTTTGAGCTCCGGATCTGGTGGCTTGCTCTCTTACTTTCCCTTTCTCTCTCTCTCTGTCTCTCTCTGGTCAAATTAAAAAAATAATAACAAATAAAGTTAAATAAATAAATAAATAATTCTTAAAAAAAAAAAAAAAAAAAAAAGACACCAGGTATGGGACTCAAACCTCGGTCAACTACATGGGAGTCCAGCAACATAATCAGTACACCATATGCTGGTCCCGGCAACTTATTCTTACACAACTAAACATGTACTTGCCATAAAATCCAGAAATCCTTTGTTTTTCCCAGGGAAATGAAAAATGATCACATAAATACATGTACACATACTGAGGCATATACTTAAAAATGGCTACAATGTTAAATTTTGTTATGAGCATTTACTATGATTTTAAAAAACTATTCAAATATTCATAGCAGCTTTATTCGGAAGAGCCAAGAACTGAAAGCAACCCAGATATCCTTCAGTGGGTGAATGGTTAAACAAACTCTGGCATCCATACACTGGAATTCTACTCAGCAATAAAAAGAAATGAACTACTGGGAACCAGCAGTTAGCGTAATGGCTATGTCGCTGGACTCCCACGTAGTCAACCGCGGTTCGTGTCCTGGACCTGGTGGCTTAAAACTCATGCCGGGCGTGTGTGCATGTGTGCCCAAGATCCCGAGAGGAGAATGGAGGAGAAGGAATTGCGGCGTGACCATACCCCCTGGGGGGTGATTTCTCGCTTTCTGTCTCTATGTCTCTCTCTGTCTGTCTGGTGAGCACACGCGCCCTATAGCAAAAAAACCTCTCCAAAAAAAAAAAAGAATTAAAAAGAAATGAACTACTGACATGTGAAGCTACTTCTGCGGCTATCAGGAACAACATAGATCCATACTTCATTTATGTAGCATTCTCACAATGACAAAAGCATAAAGATGAAAATCAGATTAGCAGTTGCCGATGCACAAAGACAGCAGTGGTGCGACTAACAGGTTAACAGAGGGCTGGCCCATAGCCTAGTGGTTGGGAGAACTCACGTGGCTGACACGGTTTGAGTGCTGGCCCCAGTGGCTTGAAAAACATGCAAGATGCATTTGTATGCATGCCCCAAATCCCAACAGGATGGAGAAATGAAGATGCGATTGTGGCATGACCATGCCCCATTGAAGGGTACTTTCTCCCTATTCCTCTGTCTCTCTCTGGTGAGCACACCCACCGTCTGGCAATACATGAAAAAAAGGTTAGTAGAGATGCCCCTTGACTTAGAATAGATTGATGTCCTGATAAATCCATCTTATGTTGCAAATATTGTAAGTCAAACCTGCATTTAATACACCTAACCTACCAGACATCACAGCTTAGCCTAACCTACCTAAAACATGCTTAATTACATTAGCCTATAGCTAGGCACAATTATCTAACACAAATATTGGGTCGCTGGAAAAGTCATGACACATTTTTGCATAGAAAAACAGAAAAATATGTCCTGACATTTCCGATGACCCAACATAATGTGTTGAATAGCTCATGTAATTTATTAAATATTATACTGAAAGTGGAAAACACAATGGTTGTGTGGTTACTTGAAGTATGGTTTCTACTGAATGTATATTGTTATCATACCATCACAAAGTTGAAAACTTGTAAGTCAGGGACCATCTGTACAGAGTTCAGTATGGACTGGAGTTCCTTTGAGTAGTGAGATGGTTCCCCATCTTGATTGTATGAGGCTACATCAATCTATACATGTAATCACAGTGTGTAGAACCACACACATGCATGATTGCATATGTACAAAAGTCAAAGACACACATGCTCACCAGATAGAAGGAGAGGGAGAGAGAAAAATCACCTCCCAGTGGGTGTTGGCATGTTGTAACCTCTTCTCCATTCCTCTATTCTGTCAGGATTTGGGGCATGCACTTGCATCTGGTGAGTTTTTCAGGCCACTAGACTAGGATCTGATCCACAGTCAGCCATGTAGGGTCCAGCTCCCTCAATCTAAGCTACAGGGTGGCCCCGTATGTACCAATGAGTGGAGGCTCAACTAGAGTAGTGTGCACTGGGTGGGGCTGCTGTTAGCAGGCTTAGGCCAGATGGAAGGACTGATTTGATTCCTGGCCTACCATATAAAGCTGAGTGTGAAACCTGTAGACTCAGCTTGTCAAGAGACTGAGGCAGGAGCATCACAACACAGGAAGACACTGTGTAAAACACCATGCACACAAATGCATATGTAAAAATGAGCAGAAACTGGGTAAGGTCTATAGTATAATTTGTAGTATTGAGTCAACGACTACTTCCTGACTGTGACATTCTGCTATCATTCTGTAAGATATCACATAGGGAGAAACTGGTTGAGGGTTTGTGGGACTCTATTTCGGGTCAGTTGAAAATCTTTTCCAAAAGTGTTTAAAAACTAAAGTGAAATTAGGAATTCTGCATTTATTTTAGCTTTCCTTCCCCCCAGTAATACCTGAGTCTTGCCAACTTTCATGCATTCAAACTCCTTATTAGTTTTCTGATTGGAGACTGCAGGACTGAGAGCCCTGGGAGACCATGCAGGACACACAGGCTGACTATGCAAAGGGAAAGGACACCAAGTCACACAGAGTTGGCACTAGGAACCTAAGCAATCTGCCTTCAGCCCCTGTCCCAACAGGCCCCAAGAAAGGGACCTGGATGACTCTCTCCTGTAGGAGCAAGTTACTGTCATTCACTTGTGCAGAGCCCCAGCCAGCAGTCCCCTAGCAACCTGTCCTCTCCCCACTGCGGGGGAGGCAGTGAAATAAACAGGAAGGAGAAGGGAAGAGATAGAACAAAGGCTGAGGGTGGGCATAGTTTGCCTGGTGCTGAGTGGGGTTTGGGTCTCTATGACAGACAACAGGTTCTGTTTGCTGGCTTGACTCAGGTATATGATGCCTGCACACACTGTCAGCCTGGGCCACTTTGCTTACGTCTTCAAGTCTCTCGTAGGAACAATGCAAAGCACACACCCAGTGAACAAATAAAAGTCAAATTAAAAGGAAAGGAAAATCTAGATCAGGCAGAACAGAGAGAGGCATCAGCTTACAGTCATCCCCTTTCTCACAGGTCTTGTCCTGCAGGGGACTTTCTCTTCACCCATCAATCCTCAGGCCCAAGGGTCCCAAGAGCACAGGCGGTCCCTAGGCTGGAAAAGTCTCACCATTCACCGGCAGCTCTGGAGAGGAGTACCCCCACCATTGCCTCCTTTACTTTTCCCAAGGCTATGAACTCTCTCAGCTCTCTGAAAAGACCTTTGCCTGCCCACCTGCAGACTCCAGTCTCTTGGAATTAGATCCATCTGGCAATGGTCATTTTCACTGACAGGCTGTAAACACATTCAACATGGTACCAGGTCATGCAAACAACACAAGTGGAGGAGGGAGAACCCTCTCAGTCAAAGACATCACTGGGAACTTTCTATCTGTACTCCCTCTACTCCACACCCCCTGAAACATCCTGGCCAGGAACCTTGAGATCCTTCATTCCACCCTTCCTGCATCTAATCTACCTTTGAGGCCTGTCAGCTCTTTGTGGAAAGTACATCTTTTTTTTTTTTTTTTTTTTTTTTTTTTTTTGAGAGGTTTTCACTATAGGGCGCGTGCGCTCGCCAGACAGACAGAGACAGACAGAGACACAGAAAGCAAGAAATCACCCCTCAGAGGGGTATGACCACGCCGCAATCCCTTCTCCTCCATTCTCCTCTCGGGATCTTGGGCATGCACGCACACGCGCCTGGCATGAGTTTAAGCCACCAGGTCCGGGACTCAAACCACGGTCGCCTACATGGGAGTCCAGCGACGTAGTATTAAGCTAACTGCTGGTCCCTGGAAAGCACATCTTGAACCCACCTTTTTCCCTTCTCTCTGCTTTCACCCCATCATCTCTTATCTAGCCCAATGTCATTCCTTCCTGTCTCCTGGATTCCACTTCAGCCCCTAAGTCAGCTCATTACTGGACAGCCAGCAGGATCCTTTGTAAAAATTTTTAAAAACCTTTTCTTTTTTTTTAAAGTTTTATTTATTTTTATTAATAATAGCATGTATGCACACACAGAAAGGGGGGAGAGAGAGAGAGAAAGAGAACACTGCTTTTAAAGTCTGGTCATGCTGTAATTCTTTACCTCCAATTCTCCATCCCTTCAGGATTCTGGGCATGCACAAGCCCAGCATAAAGCCAGTGGGATTTGAATACCAGTTCACTGTATGGGATCTAGCTTCCTTTGTGCAGTACCTGACTGCTGTGCCATGGGGCCAGCTCTGGAGTGATCTTTCAGAATCAGATCAAATCAACCCCATCACACTTGGAAGAAAATTCAACTTCTCACTCAAGCTTCTGAGGACCTGATATGAACCCTGCCTCTCAAATCTTTTTTGCCCATTTTTTTCCTTCCACTTCCCCCTGGTTTTTCCTAGTCCTTAGAGAGGCCATATTTATTCCTTTCTCTGATCCCTGCACCTAGAACTTGCTCCCTCCATCCAAGGGGTCAGATCCCTGCCATTCAGGTCTTGGTTCAAGCCTTCTTGGAAGGGACAACTCCTCCGTAGGCCTGATCCCATGTAGCCAAGTCACTGAGCTGCCATGTGGGCCCAATGTTGGCCCCAGAAGTCCTGCCCTTAGAAAATCCTTTAGTTGTCCTGAGTTGGGCCAAGGATGCCAGGCCCATGGACCCTTGCATTGATCAGTCCACATTAAGCCTCCTCTGGCCAAGCCTCTGTCATGATTTTCTCTGAAAGCTTTATTTCTATGTCTCTGTTTCCTAGAACATAAGCTCCATAAAAGCAGCACCTTCCTTGTTTATTGCTGGTATTTCAGCCAAGCACGTGGTAAATTTTGAAAAGTGTTTTAGATTCAATTTTCACAATCATCCTGGAACATTCAGAATTTTGCTCTTTGTACAAGGAGTCGAGAGGTTAAGTTATGAAATTTACCTAGTAAGTGGCAGAACCAGAATTCAAATTGAACCTTGCCTGGCCTCAGAGCCAGTATTCCTTCCACTACACTGGAATGACGGAAAAGGGGCAGCTAGGTACTTGATCCCATGTTGAAGGATGCGTATTTCGGATGCAACTTTGAACAAGATTATAAATTATTAAGGAATCGAGTTATTTGTCACAATTCTTCATGGTCTTGACTTTTTGTTTGTTTATGCACAGAGGGTGTGTGTGCATGCCAGAGAGGGAGAGAGAGAGAAGTGCCCTCAGTGGGGCCTGGTCACCTTTCCTTATTCCTCCTTCACAGTAGCATCCCGGACACATGCCCACATATTCCTGGTGTTTTTTTCAAGTCATAGAACCAGGATTTAAACTATGGTTGGCCATGTAGGATCCTGTTCCCCTAACCACTAGACTATGGGGCCAGCTCATCTCCTTAATATTCTAGTAAGCTACTAACCCTCTGTTATCAGAGCGGGAAGAGGCATACAGGAAAAAAAAAAAAAATTAATGAGCAAATAAAAGGTTTATGTCTGAATCTTAGTGGCTAGTGATCCCTAGGAGATGGGAACACTGTTTCTATAGTTGGCAAGCAGACAGAACTTGGCCCAGACCAGACATCTGAAGGGCCCCACTCCCTTGATGTTTAGGCCCACTTTTCCACTGGCAATACAGTTGTTAGCAGCTAATGTATGTGACATTGACTCTCTGCACACTTGAGGGTTTATGAGATCTTCAAGGACAGAACCTGGTCCACTATGGATACAACACTGTATCTGACTCTCACAGAAGCTGTGGTGTAATACTATTACTAATAATTAACCTTTCATGTACACTTACAAGGAGTCTTCAAAAAGTTGTGGAAGGGATCAGTAGATGGCATAGTAGTTGTGATACTGGACTCCCACATGGCTGCTCATGGTTTGAGTCCCAGACCTGGCATCTTCAAACTCATGCCGGGCCATATGCGTGCATGCCCAAAATCCCAAGAGAAGAAGGGATTATGGCATGGCCATCACTCCTGGGAGTGATCTCTTACACTCTGTCTCTTTCTGGCAAGTACACATGCCCTATAGCAAAAATCTTTTAAAAACAAACAAAAACAACAAAAAAAGTTGTAGAAAACATGTATTATGAAAAATCTATGCACGGATTTCAAATTTTTGTTTTAGGTTTTTGCCATAGGACATGTGCGAGAGAAAGTGAGAAATGAGGAAGACCATAATGCAATCCCTTCTCCTCCATTCTCCTGGGATTTTGGGTACAAGCACAGAAGCACCCAGCATGATTTACAAGCTAAGCCACCAGCTCCGGGACTTGAACTGTGATTGGTCATGTGCACATCCAGCGCCTTAACCACCATGCCAACCACTGGCTCCTCAAAACAATTTTTTTGCACCAAAGTAAACTCATACTATAATTCCATTTTGTTTACAAATTTTTGAAGTCCCCTTATGTAACTGCTGTGGTGCTCACGAATACTATCCCATTAACTTCTCATACAACTCTAAGCCCCAGGTTTTTTTTTTTTTTTTTTTTTTTTTTGAGAGGTTTTTGCTATAGGGTGCGTGCACTCGCCAGAGAGACAGAGAAAGACATAGAGACAGAAAGCGAGAAATCACCTCCCAGGGAGGATGGCCATGCCGCAATCCCTTCTCCTCCATTCTCCTCTTGGGATCTTGGGCATGCACGCACATGCGCCCGCCATGAGTTTAAGTCACTGGGTCTGGGATGCGAACCGCGGTCGACTACGTGGGAGTCCAGCAACATAGACATTACGCTAACTGCTGGTCCCTCTAAGCTCCATCTTACAGAAGAGGAAAAACTGAGGTTTAGAAGTGAATAACTACCCGTGTTCATAAGTAAGGTAGTAAGTGCTGAAGCCAGTGCTCAATATACAACTGAGTAGATAAGTGGCCGGCCTGGGCCCATATTGCTCCTTCATGTAGTAGGTATTTTTGGCCTCAGGGCTTCCATTGAAAAAATGTTCCAGACCTGAATGCTCCCTAATGGCAAGTATATATGAAGCCTGCTCATTTACCTCAGATTATAAAGTCAACAGGTCATGGGACTGGGACCACATTCTCAGCCTGTCAGTTCAGATTTTTCCTGCCTGTGCTAACCCCAGAAAGCCAGGTTACATGCTGCTGTGCTGAGGCAGTGTGAATGGGGTAAATGAAACCTAGTGGGGTCTCACCTCCATTTTCCAGATGCCTGATCTCACTGGTCAAGCAGGACTAGACAAATGAGAGCTGACCAGCAGGCCTGAGATTGGGCAGCATTTGGGTCAAATGCAGAGGTCCTAATTCCGAGGAAAGCGGACAGGTGGTTCAGCGGCCACACCCATTCCCTGGGAGTCGAGCACATTCCCTATGTATTCCTACAGCGGTGGTGGTGGTGGTGGTGGTGGTGGTGGTGGTGGTGTATGTATTTGTTGAGCAATTCACAAAGAGCCCCTATTCCTAACTTTATGCTCCTATACATGGGCTGTGCTTGATTCTTGCAAAATAGCAGCAAAGGAAACACCTTTTATTTTTTAAAAAGAATTATTATTTAACTTTATTTATTTATTTTAGTTTGACCAGAGAGGGACGGAGTGAGAGCGAGCGCACGAGAGAGGCAAAGTGAGAAACCAAGCTACCGTGTCCAGGACTTGAGCCACAGTCGGCCATGTGGGAGTCCAGTACACTTAACCACCATGCCACTTGCCAGTCCCAAAGAATCACCCTCCTTTTAAACTGATCTCCTCCATAGAGGGGTGGGCAGGCAGACAGAGAGGTACCTTTGACAAAGCTTGAAGAGGAGCCTTTAAAATCAAATAGGGGTGGGAATGGGGGAAGGGGAAGACAGCCAGGTTTCCTTGAAGAGGATTGAACTGAATCCTGAAAGGCAAGTAGAATGAGCCAAGTATTAACAGAAAAGAGGATACTCTGGCACAGAAAACAGCACACACAAAGATATACTATTAACAGCAGCAACCATTAAATGAATCCTTCCCACATGCCAAACATTGTGCTAAGCATTTATAATCACTTAATTTCACATTTCTTTTGAATCATTCACACTTCTTGTCTGTTTCCCCTGCTTAAATGTTAGTTCTGCAAGGACACATCTTACTGTATCTCCATCACGGTATCCCAATGCATAGAACAGAAATATTTGCCAAATAAATCTTTGCCTTGGGGCCAGCAGGTGGTGTAGGCTGGACTACCACATGGCCAGCTGCAGTTCAAGCCCCAGATCCAGTGGCCTGAAATTCATGCCAGGCACATGTGTGTGCATTCCCAAAATCCCGAGAGGAAGGTGAAGGAAAAGGGATTGTGATATGCCTCCCAACCCCAGGGGTGATTTCTCATTTCTCACCTTCCCTCTATCTCTTGTGAGCACACATGTCCTATGGCAAAAACCTTTAAAAAAAAAACTTCATCTTCCCACAGTTTTCAAGTATTCATATAGTAGATGTTTAATCCAGAATTCAACATAATACTGACTATACTGCCCCCAAACAAAGTTTTTCAGTATCATACAGGAAGCGTTAGAACTTATATAAATACATGCACATGTACACACACAACAGAATTTGATATACTCTTCTAGACATAAATTTAAAACAGCTTCCAAGATACAAATGGTTGAGTAAGAATCCAACAATTGAAAAAATTGTTTTTGCTAGAGGACAGAGACAGAGAGGGGAAGAGAGAGAAAAGCACTCCCCAAGTATAGGATGGTCATACCATAATCCCTTCTCCTTCTTCTTTACCTTACTTTAGGATATTGGGTGTGCACACATGACATGTTTTTCAAGCTGTCACATGTGGGCCTTGAACCACAGTCAGCTGTGTGGGATCCAGCCACCTTAGCCACCATGCCACCAGCTGACACAATCCAACAACTTTTAAAGTTAGTCCTCCAAAAAGAAGCGTGCTTATTAAGACGACAGCATATCCTTTGTATTTTCAAAGGCTAAAAACAAAACAATAACAAACCCCTCCGTCTGACATTTAAAGAGTGCTAAAAATACGATTGTACTTACAGTATGCTTTTTCAAATTTATTTTAAATTGATTTAATCTCTTTTTTATTTTCATTCCCAGTAAATCTAAAAAGTTCTAGACTAAGAGATGGTCTAACTTCTGGTGCAAGCCATATAATGGAAATGTTTAGAGAAGATGTATATAGAAAACATTGAGAGTTCTTTAAAAAACAAAACTTGGAAATTAAATGTATAGCTGTAAGGGAAGCCTCACATCTAAAATCTCTGAGAACCTGTTTTGGATGGTTGTAGGAAGCATCCCTCCGTCATGTAGTTCCTGTGTTTTCTTGAACAGCCAGGATCTTACAGTATCCCACGCCCCGAGACCACATCTCACTGGTCCAAGGACAGACACCTAAGCCAAGCTGGGTTAGCAGTTCTGTGGACATTTAGACTTGGTTGAAGAATCCATCGAGTCAGTCTCTGTTCCTGTGCAAGATTTATAAATGTCAAGAGCTGCTGGCAGCCAAGTTTACAGTGAAAGTAATTGACTGAATTGTGTTCCCTTAAAACACCCCCCCCCCCCCAAAACTCATATGGTGAAGTTCTAACCCCCAGTAACTCAGATAAGATGACTATCATAAAAGGTGGAAGAGAGAGGATTTTGGCGCCTCTTCCCAGTACATTCATTACCCCAGCCCATTCAGGATAATGGCAACAGCTGAGGTACTGAACATTGGTTTTAAAAACAAAAAACAAAAAACCCTCTATTGAGATAAAACATAAGAAGTCTACAAACCGTCAGACAGTCCAGGACAAGTCCTCCTGCAGTCTAAGGACCAGAGAATAGCAGGAAATGCAGCTAGAATCACCTGCAAGGAAAAGCTGCAATCTCAAGTAAAACTACCAGTTGTATTTTTCACTTGTTAGGGAAAACAGGTATCAAAATTGCATTCATCAGAACATGTGGGGAAATTATTCCACCCTAGTGGAATAATTCATTGCACCCTAGTGTGAAATTATTTCATTGCACCTTAGTGTGAAATTATTCCCACTGAACAGGTCTGCAGTAATAGCAACTCAAAAGAAACCCTGGCATTGAAGGAGGATATGTTTAACCCACATAAAGTGGAGATGTTTTTTAAAAATAATGCCAATAATGTCCCACATCTGAGGAACATAATTTTGCTTTGCTGGACTTACTACCATAAGCAAAACTGAAGTAGATATCATGAGTCATGCTAAACAGGCTAGTTTTGACATACTGGAGAAATCCTGGTTTCCCCAGAACGGTTTACTGGTTGACATGGAGATCAACTTTGGTGTTGATACAACCTCCAAAGAAACTGTTTTTGTTAATGTGTTAATAGTGATTCCTGGAGATCCTGGCCAGCAGGCCACTGAAGTCAACTGAAAGACAGTCCATCACGACCTCAAAGAAATAATTCCTAAGGGTCTCCAGATGGTAAAGAAAAACTTTGAGTGGATTCCAGAAAGAGTAGCATTGCTTCTGAAATCAGCAAGTCAATGCAGGGTTGTAGTATTGGTGGGCTCAACTTCTGATCTTGGTCCCTGTAAAAAAATTAAATTTTTGGCATTCCCTGTAACCTTTGGGTAACATCTGCTCACAAAGGTCCAAACGAAACTCTGAGGATTAAAGTAAAGTGTGAAAAGGATGGCATTCCTGCTGAATCTGTGGCAATGGCAGGAAGAAGCAATGGACTGAGATCAGTGATGCCTGGTAACACTGCCTGTCTGGTTATTAGCTGTTCTTCCCTCATACCAGACTGGAGAGCTCAGGACTTGTGGCCTTCTCTTCGACTACCCAGTGGTCTCTGGGCTGTTTGACCACACTTTCTGCAGAAGGATCAGCTTAGTTGCTGCTGAGATATTTGGATGAAACCACTACTTCATATGGGGCAAACTGCAAGCAAGCATATTAAATACATGGATTTCCTTGAAGCAAGCTGATAAAATCAGAATATAATTTATATAGAAGAGCATCATCACATTTCTTGGGGAGAAAACTACAAATTTCTAGTTTAGCAGGAGAAAAAAAATCAAACAAGACAAAATGATGGATCTTAAATCAATCATAGAAATAACAAATAAAATTTACTACTGAATAAATAAAAAATTTACTACTCCCTGAATAAATCCCTAGGGGGAAAAAGTGGAATGGAAACCATGGATGCTGCGCACAAAGAGACCATGTGAGGGACATGACAAGCAAAGGAGAGTGGTCACAGGGAAATTATCCCTGCTGACACCTTGCCTTCTACCCCCCAGAACTGCAAGATGATAAACTTCTGTTGTTTAAACCACTTGTGTGGCATTTTGTTACGGTGGCAGGAGTTGAATGAATGAGGAAGAAGAAAGCTGAAGAGGACAAATAATTTGTTTTTGAGAGTTCAGATGCCCCAAGGATAATTCTTGTGCTTGGTTTCATACTTCAGGATTTCTCAGAATAATCATCCCCTTTATATTTAACTCAACTCAAATTAGATTATCTTTCATTTGCAGCTATTGGGTCGTCGGGAATATTACGAAGCATTTTTGCATAGAAAAAATACATCATCACTTTTCTGATGATCCAACACAACTGGGTTCTGGATAGCTGAAAGTTTACCCCTGAAAGTAAAGAACTTTAAAACTACTTTAGAAGAGAATTTAAGATACATTTTATCTCTGCCTTATCCAAACATCTTAAGGGTTTTCCTATGAATGTTTAGAAGATACTGTGTGATATGGTTGGAGCTGTTAGGAAACCTCAGGTCTACCTCTTTATTGCTGGTCTTACCACTCTGAGACTATTTCCTTCCTACAATACATTTCTCCCAATCATAAAAACCCTGAAACTATCAATTACTGATCTTACTATACTAAACGGCATAAAGTCACTGAATCTCTCAGAATGCTTCCTCATCTGTAAAATAAGTATTCCAGTACTAATCTTCTAGTCACTGAATACTGTCTACAGCCTTCCTCTGTCTGGCTATTTGGATCAACTTTGTAATTGCTATATGTAAAATCAATTTATAAGGGCCTGGAAGTTACTTGGCAGGAAGTTACTTTGAGATAGTTCTTAGGCTATTCTGTTTTAGTTCCTAAAAAGGAATGCAAAGATCAAAGAAAAGTCCAACAGATTTGTTAACATCTGCTTGGTCCCAAGAAAGGAAAAAGGAAACCTAAAAGACTGACAGAGGTATGAGATCATAGGATTTTCTAAAATTTTGGAGGCTTCTTCTCTGATATTTTTAAACATAAGCAAGCTTCCTGGTGGCTGACATCAGACCTATCTCATATAGTAATGATCTTTTGGTCACCAGTAACTGTCCTGTTACTGTAATCTAACTAACTGAATGAAGTTGCAATTAATCTGACTTGGTCTATTTTTTTAATGGTTTCCAAAACATATTATACATGCTAGTACCCTTATCCCATCTGGGTGAATAGTAAATGAAAATGGCTAATTTTCACATACACTCCACTTTGTGAATAATATGCGGTATAAAGGGTTAATTTAAAATTATTGCTGGCTCCCTATAAAAATAACTAAAAACCTAGAAATACTATAAAAATGATAAAATTTGTGACCATTCTCCTAATGAGAAGATTAAGTACTAGTACAGAGGTCACCAAATGAAAATGGTGATAAGGGTTGGGTGATAAGCTTTCCTTACCTGAAGGAAAATTCTGAAACTTTTTTTTACTAAAAGCCTATTTCCTTTCAAATTTTAATGACTCTCAGCTGAATTTTGAAGATTTCAGCAATAGTGTTTGGTACATGTAGTTTGTGTCACTCAGCCCTGGCATTAACACTTGGAAAGGAATGGAAAACAGTGGTTTTTGCTGTTCCTTACTAAAGTTGCTTGTTTTACAGGAGGTTGTCACCAACCCAGCTGCACACTCAGGTAAAACAATAAACACTGCCTCAGGCTAAACCATGCTGTGCCAGTATTTGCCATCTTACACAATGTTAAGCCTCTTTTAAAAATGTTTCTTCTACTGGACTACAAAGGCTTAAGTAGTTTTATATATTGACTCAAAAGGTAAGCTAACAGGAACCTAAGAAAGTCAGGCAAATATGGAATCCTTAAAGTGAAAGCAACACTAACACATTGAAATGCTAAAGAAATCATCTCTGAGAATATATATATATATATATATATTTTTTTTTTTTTTTTGGAGATGTTTTTTTGCTATATGGCGCGTGCGCTCACCAGAAAGACAGAGAGAGACAGAGAGACAGAAAGCAAGAAATCACTCCCCCCCCCCCCCCCCCCCCGGCCCCAGGGATGGCCATGACGCAATCCCTTCTCCTCTATTCTCCTCTTGGGATCTTGGGCATGCACGTACACATGCCCGGTGTGAGTTTAAGCTACTGGATCTGGAACTTGAACCGTGGTCGACTACATGGGAGTTCAGCAACATAGCCATTACGCTAACTGCTGGTCCCGTCTCTGAGAATAAAGCACAAAGATGACGCTGAAAGATACTGATTTACCCATTCAGGAGGTTCCCCAAACCCAAACCAAATAAAACAAACCCACACCAAATCTAAATTACAACACTTTATTGCAGCATCGGCAAAGGTCAGATTTCTGAAGCTGGTGAAGATTGGGCAGCATTTCCATGTGAAATGTTACAACTTTACAAGTTTTCTTATTTAAATCTACATGCAGAAACTGAAACATGGTAAAAGAAAATAATGCAAATTAGCTAGAAAAGATGTAATCAAGTTGTAGCATACAGATGTGCTCTTCAACTAAATTTACTATGCCTACTAGAAAGCAAACGAAAGACATCTATCCTAATAAATTAACAAATTGTCAGAAACAGACTAAGAACCCTCATCTCTATTTAGTGGGGAGAAAACAAAACAAAACGAAAACAAAAGCAAAATAAAAGCTCTACTTGTTTCCATACTTTGTTTAGACAGAGGCTGTAAACCCATGAAGGTCAACAAAATATTCTGATCCACTCTTGTTGTCCTTCGTTTATGTTCTGACATGCTGACTGGCGCATCAGTTTTCAATGATACTTACAATGGGCTCAACCAGATCCCTGTTCTTAGGCTGGTGTCAGACTTTTCTAAGACATCTCAATTAATGCTCTCTGTGTACTAATCGTCTTCACATTTTTCTTTTACCCTAGTAGGCATTTCATATTACTGACTCTGATAGATTAAAATGAATTTTTCTCCCTCATCCCTTGTTCCTCTTGAAACAAATTCCTAAACAAAAGCCTTCCTGGTGGATTACTGGTATTTGGATATCTTTCATCATTTTGTTGTCCTGCATGTAAGTTTTTACTAGAAGATTTTACTGCTTGCTCTATACTTTTCTACTGTAGTCCTGGAGCCCCCAAATGTATCTTCTTCCAACATGGGATGTTCGATTCAGAGACACTGTAACTCAATCAAGTTTAAAACTCAGGTTCATTACCCCCATACCATTACCATCATAACTGTCCTTCTCTGGCTCAGTCGTCTCATTGACTCTCCTTGGTGTAACTGCTCAGTAGTCAAGTGAACCATCTCATTTCTTGACTGCCATTCTCAAGAGAAGATTAACCCTCACGTGATTTCCGTTACAAAAGGCCTTTCACGCCTTGTCTGGAAGCGTCGGCTTGTTCCGGTGTTGGCAGAGGCTGGTGTTTCTGCCTCATGGCCCCAGCCTGTCCCAGGTTTAGATTCGCAACTCTCTAGACCGACATGCTGAGATGTGTCCACTGCTCTCATTCAATTGCTGGAGGACTCCACTATCCACAACATCAGATACAGGACCTAATGAAATGACACGTGCTGCTGGATCAACGTCTCCTAAAGGTACAAACAGGTCAATGTTAGAGCACTTGCTGTCACATGGAAAAGTTGGGAAGAAAGTGTCCCCTCAAACACTATCAACCACCATCTAGTGACTTCTCCAAATTTTTGGACTAAAACAAAAGAGGAGAAATTCTGACAGTAACTGGGCGAGGTAGCTCCTATATTTTTTCTATAACTAATTCCTAAGATTCTAAACACTCGTGGTTTTGTATTATGTTTGAACTGTGTACCTACGAAACTCCTATGCTGAAGTCCAACCTCTACTACCTCAGAATAGAACCTTATTTGGAAACAGGGTCATCGTAGATGTAAGTTAAGATGAGGCCATACTGGAGTTGGGTGAACCCCTAACACAATATGACTGGCTCCTTCTAGAAAGAAATTTGGACACAAACACACACAGAGGGCAAATATCATGTGACGATGAAAGCAGAGATCAGGATGATCCATCTACAAGCCCAGGAATGCCAAAGATTGCCAGCAAAACCCAGGAATTAGAAGAGACTGTTTTTCAGAGACAACCCTGGTGACTCTATAATCTAACTTCGATTTCCAGTCTCCAGAACCGTGAGACAACACAATTCTGTTGTTTAAGCCACTGGATCCATGGTACTTTGTGCCAAGAACCACAGAGCTAGTTAGAGTAACAATAAATTTTCAAAGAATAAAATGCAAATATGAAGTAGTATATCCTTAACTTGATAATCCATAACTCTTTCAGAACTGAACTGAATGAGAAAAGAGGCCAAATAACCTGTGAGAGAAAGATACAGGAGTGTCTCCTGAAGTCAAGACAAAGTAGCTGTCCAATATAGAACATTTAAATAAATGCAATAAATATAGAGGAAAAATGTTTGAAATCTTTGCTAAGTAAGATATACTTGTAGCACTAGTTGTAGGACAGGGTGTCACTTGACCAGTTATAGGCGATGATCCTGAGTGATTTAAAAACCTAAGAGTTCATTCATAAAGTATTTACAATATACACTTTGGATAAAATGTTATTCTTGGAGGGATAATATTTTATAAACAAACCATCACTTATTTAATCCTATAATGAGGACACAAAAAATATTTAATAAATAAAAATGCATACTGCCCTTAAGATGTTTTTTTTTTTAACTACTATTTTATTTAACTTTATTTTTTAGTATTATTTTCCAGTTTGATCAGAGAGAAACAGAGAAAGAGAGAGAGGGAAAGCGAGAAAGGAAGCCACCAGGTCTAGGACTTAAACCGCGGTCAGTCATGTGAGAGTCCAGCACCTTTATCACCATGCCACCTGCCAGCCCCTTTAAGATGGGTTTTTACGAAGTCTGATAGAATAACCCTTTACTATTCTAGGTTAAGTGGCCTACACACCAGCAGTTCTGACACCACCTGGGAGTTTGTCAGAAATTATCAGAACCATATCTTAGTAAAAGTCTACATGATTAATGTACATTTTAAAGTTTGAGGAGCAGTGGAATAGTCCATATGAATTTACAGCATCTAAGTCACACTAATACCAATTTTTGCCAAAGATGCCAAGTTTCAATTTTTCCAATACTGGTAGGGTAGAAACAACTTTGTTCTGCACTACAGAAAACTGAGATAGTGATTTTACCTAGAGCACAGTGAACACTATGACCATTTTAACTCCCTGTAAGCAAATGACAGTGACTTGTTAAAGGGCTGACATTTTCATTTCTGTTCCTATTTCAAGGATCCTCTGATTAGAAAAGATAAAAATCATTATAATTAATGTCTGGGAGTCTATCAAAACTCACAGGTAAGAAAAAAACTTAAACTATTGGGTCATTAGAAAAATCATGTTGCATTTTTGTGTAGAAAAACATTAAAAAATACATCATGACTTTTCCAATGACAATACTTTAATAAAGCAGTTTCCAAACAAATATCCTTTTATCTGCTATATAACATTACCAACAGTACAAGCTGATTTTTTTAAAAAGCACTAGCCAAGTTAAGAATCAACCTGATTCTTAGACTTCACTCACAGACTTTTTCCTTTATCATCAGGAATTCACTGCTCCAGCAATGTTCTCCACTTAAGAAACTGTAGGGAACCAGCAGTTAGCGTAATGGCTATGTCGCTGGACTCCCACGTAGTCGACCGCGGTTCGCGTCCCGGACCCGATGGCTTAAAACTCACGCCGGGCATGTGTGCGTGCGTGCCCAAGATCCCGAGAGGAGAATGGAGGAGAATGGAGGAGAAGGGATTGCGGCGTGACCATCCCCCCTGGGGGGTGATTTCTCGCTTTCTGTCTCTATGTCTCTCTCTGTCTGTCTGGCGAGTGCATGCGCCCTATAGCGAAAACCTCTCCAAAAAAAAAAAAAAAAAAGAAACTGTTATCTGGGGAAGCCATTCTTCTTGGGTACATAAATTTCTACTAATATTAAGTCTGACCCCCTAAGGTTAAAAATAGAAGACAATTGGGGCTAGCAGGTGGTGTGGAGCTGGATTCCCACATGCCCGATTGTGGTTTTAGTCCTGGACCTGGTGGCATGATTTCTCACTTTCTCTGTCTCTCTGTGTGTGTGCGCGCATGCGCGTGTGTGCATGGGGTTAAATTTAAATTAATTATAGAAATTAATAATTGTTTTTTTAAAAAGAAGAAAATAAAGAAGAGCCAAACCACCAGAAGATTTTATCCCATCTATTTGTTCTTTCCAATGACTTCATTTCTTCACTTAAAACTTAAGTCTAGGGAACCAGCAGTTAGCGTAATGGCTCTGTCGCTGGACTCCCACGTAGTTGACCGCGGTTCACGTCCTGGACCTGGTGGCTTAAAACTCACGCTGGGCGCATGTGCGTGCGTGCCCAAGATCCCGACAGGAGAATGGAGGAGAAGGGATTGCGGCGTGACTATCCCCCCTGGGGGGTGATTTCTCGCTTTCTGTCTCTATGTCTCTCTCTGTCTGTCTGGCGAGCGCACGTGCCCTATAGCAAAAACCTCTCATAAAAAAAAACCAAACAAACAAAAAACCCCAAAAAACAAAAAAAAACTTAAGTCTAAAAAATGGCAAAGAACATTTGGTACTCAAAAAACTCAAAAACTCTTGTTTACATGTTTGCGTGTTCTTTTATTGATAAAATGTTTATCCATACCTACAAGTAAGGAGCATAGTTATGAAAAGAGTACTCATGATACTTTACAGAGCATCATTTGGAAGAATGTTGAAGGTATAGGATTTTCTGCCCAAGTTACAATTTTTGAAGGAGATTTAAAATGGGTTGAGAGGTTAGCGCAAGTTGAGAATCTCACATTCACATGAAAAGGAAAATGAGGGAAAAGCTTGCGAACAAAACTGGAGGGAGAAAGCTTACTAAATGACTAATATAGATTATAAAATTTCTTTTGCCCATTCAACAAATATTTAGTGAGTGTCTACTAGATGCCAGGCACAAGAGCTATGAAGGAGGTATAATAGAAAGTGAGAGAAGACTTAGTCTCTGTCTTCACAGTCTTCAATCTCAGGGGGATAGAAAAGGGCTAACAGATAAGTAAGATGAGATCTGTGAAGTACATGGCAGTAAATCATCACTGACACATATCAGACTTGAGAATACCTAGGTGAGACTGGATGAGAAGCAGGAGTTATCCAGAGGAAAAAACAAGAGACTGATCCAGGCAGTCATGCCTACCTCAGAGAAGAGCACAGTTAGAGGAAGGAACTAAAAGGTCACCTTGGTTGGGAGTAGGGGAAAGGCAAGAGAAGGAGTCAAAGGTAAGTATACTCATATCAAGCAGGGCCTTGTTAAACAAGTTAAGCAGTTTGGACTTTACCTATAAGTCATGAGGAGCCACTGAAAGGTTTTTTTTTTTTTTTTTTTTTTTTTTTTTTTTTGGAGAGGTTTTCGCTATAGGGCACGTGCACTCGCCAGATAGACAGAAAGCGAGAAATCACCCCCCAGGGGGGATGGCCACGCCGCAATCCCTTCTCCTCCATTCTCTTCTCGGGATCGTGGGCACGCACGCACACGTGCCCGGCATGAGTTTTAAGCCACCGGGTCCGGGACACGAACCGCGGTCGACTACGTGGGAGTCCAGCGACATAGCCATTACGCTAACTGCTGGTTCCTAGCCACTGAAAGGTTTTGAGCAGAAGGGCTTGCACAGTAAGATAAAAGATTTGCATTCTAGAAAGATCACTGGGTACAGCAGAAAGAACAAACTGGAAGGGGTTGAAATGAGAGACTGAGAAGTCAACAGGAGGCTGCAGCAGTAATCAAAATGAAAGGTGATCCAGGGTGCTGGCAGTGGAATGTAGTAAAACAGGCAGTTTGATAGTAACAGAATGTAGAAATTTCCTTAATTATCTAGATTCAGGAATTGAGAGAGGAACCAAAAGTGAAACCTTTTTCTAGTGTTAACAATAGGGTAGGTAGAGCTTCATTCACTGAATCAGAAAACAGGGGAAAAGGGAGGCTGGGAAAGGGACAAATTGAAGTTTCTGTTTTTAAGAGCTAGATAGTCAGAAACTAAAATGCAAGCTTTGGGCTGGAGATATGGTCAGACACTAAGCCATGGGAGGGATGACACCTCCTACAGACAGAACAGAAAGATAGCAGAAGGCGGCCTAGGGCTGAGCCCAGGAATCAGAACATTCAGGAGCAGGGCAAGCACAGAAAATAAAGGAGTTAGAAGTCAGAAATAGTAGTTAGAGGAGTCACAGAACAAAGGGAAAAACCAGAAGCCATCAGTCACAGGCAAGATAAGAGAGTATATTAAGAAAAAAAGAAGGACCCACAGTGTGAAGGCTGCTGAAATAGCACCCAAGAGATGACTGTATGAGGCAACAGGAGGTAGGTGTTGACCCCAGGGAAGGCAGCTTCAGTGAACGGCAGGGGAAAGACATGGGGCAAGTGGGAGATTCTTCTAAGAGAGAGAGGCAGAAAGTTAACAAAGAATTTTGAAAAAAGACTGAGAAACACTGGTAACAAATTAGAAAGCCATAACTCTGTGTTCAGATACAGGTCTATTATAGTGTATACAAGTTTATACACCTATTTCCCCACATTTTCTTTGTACCCTATTGCTTAAGAGAAGCTATGTACGTAACAGACTCACAATGAAGGTTTTTAAAATAAACAGACAAAAAAAATGACTAAGGCAGAATTAGTTTTTAAATAGTTGGTTTTCCACTTAACTATTTCTTCTACCTTTTAATTTTTCATATTACACAGTTGCTATTATATAGATGAATGTACCCTGAGGGAAGAAAACACTAGCGCACACACCTTTTATGTTGTCAGATTCCATATTTATCAATTTGGTAAAGTCCTAAAACCCAAACATTTTAAATTAGAAAAAGATGCTATCCTTGTAATATGTGAGTTGAGAAGGGACTAGGTATTAATAAAAATAATGTACTGTTTGAAGATGTTACACTGCAACAAAAACATGTGAAGTTGATGAAAAACATCAAGATGAAAATATTCTCATAGTTTTCTCCTCTGATGACCAGACAAGAGGGCACAGGTATTATCAAGAACACTGTGATATATGTTTAAAGCTATCCTAAGAAAATACAAAAGCAGACATTTTTCAATGCTTGTTAACCTACTTTCTACATTTTAGTGGCAATAAACAAGTTTCATTAAGTAACTTTAATGAAGTCTGGATAATTTAAAATAATTTAATATTTTAATAATGCACAATTAGATGGGTCTATGTATCATTCTGGACTTAGATTTTAAAAAAATAATTTACAATCAACAGATGTTAAAGAACAAAGAACAGATCTCCAAACTGTCATGATAAACCAATTTTCTAAATTGAATTGTAATTTGATCAGAATTACCTGAGCAAAGAAAAATGTTATCTGGAACACACAAATATGCTCAGTGAGTAAAGACACCAACTTGAATGTCTACATTTTATCCGTCTACTTTCTTCAACAATGGTCTAACTCTACCGCCTCCAGCATGCTTCCTTCTATACCTCCTTCCCTAAGCCCAAAGGAGGTTAACACTGTGACATCTTGGGCTGCTGTAGATCCTCAGAGGAAACACTAATTTCCTGAGTGAGATCAGCCAGAAGCCACCGTCACTTTAGATTATAAATAGACCACAAGACAGAAAATTCTGTTTATGCCATTTTAGATCATGTCCCAGGGAAAAAAAAGAATTTTTTAAAATTCATTTCCAATAGGACATGTGTGCTTACTGAGAGAAACAGAGAGAAAGGAGAGAGAGGGAAAGTGAGAAAACACCCCCCCAGAGGGGATGGCCATGCCACAATCCCTTCTCATTCACTGTCCTCTTAGAATTTTGGGCATGCACACTCATGTGCCCAGGGTTGTTTTACAAGGTAGTGGATCCAGGACTCAAACCATGTAGTCAGCCACACAGGATTTGGCCGCCTTAACCCTCATGCAATCAGCTGGTCCCAGAAACACTTTTAATAATTATCCTTATGAAAACATGAAGGAAGTCTAATTAGCAAAGATCTCTGATGTGAAATTCTTCATGTAGTTACGATTATTTCACACTAAACAATTCAAGTGTAATTTTAAGTGTAATTAGCATGGATTCCATCAGGAAATTTTATAACTGAAACAAAACAGCTCACACAAACTCTACTCATATGCCTGAAAGTCTAGCAAATATTTTAGTTTTTGTAAACACTGAGATTAATTAAACCTGACCTGAGAAATTCCAACATAAAGCCTGTAACTTTTCTCAAACTAAACTGTAAGTAGTCCTTCTGTAAATGCAAAAGAGAAAATAAAAAGAAGTCCACTTACACACAGTGAAAGTCAAGATGTGGCTGAAACCAATACCTTTTTAAAAAACAGCTATAAGGGACCAGCAGTTAGCGTAATGGCTATGTTGCTGGACTCCCATGTAGTCGACTGCGGCTCGAGTCCCAGATCTGGTGGCTTAAACTCACACAGGGCGCGTGTGCGTGCGTGACCAAGATCCTGAGAGGAGAATGGAGAAGGGACTGCGGAGTGGCCATCCCCCCTGGGGGGTGATTTCTTGCTTTCTGTCTCTATGGCAAGCGCACATGCCCCATAGCAAAAGCCTCTCCATAAAAAAAAAGCTATACATATTGTATGAAAAATATTTCATTTTCTTAAATATCTGTAATTCAAAGACTTGTATTTTGCTAATAATTAGGGCTTTGTCTGTAAGTATATTCTAGAGTTTGCTAATTTAGTCACACAGACATCATAAAAAACAAATAGCTAAGGAAGAAGTAAGTAAAGATCGTTTACCTCCCACCAGTCTTAAAGATTAGATCTGCATTAGGTGCTCCCTTCGGATGTTGGTAACGAGGCCGCCGTTCACGATTGGTGTTTGCTGGAGCTGGGCGCTGTGCGAGAGACTGCAACATTTCTGTAATTAGAAGCAAAAAAGAAAATGTTGTTAACTCCTTTGTGTGTGCTCTCCCTACAAAGGAAATAAAAACCCAAGAGAGATCAAGTTATTAGTCGGGTCAGATAAATGACCAAAAAACAAAAAATAGCCATTATACAGACTAAAATAATTATAAAGTACTGGAAGAGTGCATAAAGAAATGAGATTCTTTTAATACCCAGTATTTCCCTTGGTGAGAATCTGGCCACTACGTAAGTACCCTGTAAGCAGTAAAACAGCTTCAGAGGCACTGCAGCATAACAGCTAAGAGCACACTGTTTGCAGTAGGATTATATTGATTAAACTCCCAGCTTTGCCACTTATTAGCTATGGGACTTCAAGTTTAGTTTCCCCGAATATAAAATGCAGATAAGAATTTCTCTCCTGATACTGCTGTGAGGACTAAATGCTTTAAAAGTACATAAACAGTGTCACCCTAAGCACTTAGTAAGAAGTTATTATTATTAAGAACACTGGGCATGGCTCAGCCATAGTGGCACGAGTAGTAGAGCACAACCGGGTAGGGCCACCTGGGAGGCCTGGGTTTGAATACCAGACCAGCCTAAACAGATCACCTACAGTTACATATGCCTGTGATCATAGGTAACTGGGAGGCTGGTGAAGAAGACAGCAACAGAGAGCAGAGATGGTGTCATGTTACACTATTGAACTCCCACACAGTTGACTATGGTTCAAGTCCTGGGCCTAGCAGCTTAAAACTCATACCAGACACATGTGCATGCATGCCCAAAATCCTGAGAGGAGAATGTAAGAGAAGGGAGTGCAGAGTGGCCATCCCCCGTGGGGAGTGATTTCTTGCTTTCTGTCTCTCTGGAGAGCGCATGTGCTCTACAAGAAATATATCTCTCTCTCTCTCTCTCAAAAAAAAAAAAAAAAAAAAATATATATATATATATATACATATATATACATATATATATATATACATATACATATATATATATATATATATATATATATATCTCAATCATAAAAAAAAGGAATGTTGGGCATCAATTGAGAGAAGATTCAAGAAGTAGGATTAGGACCAGCAGTTAGCATAATGGCTGTGTCACTGGACTCCCATGTAGCTGACCGCGGTTTGAGTCCCAGACCCAGTGGCTTACACTCGCGCCAAGCGCATGTGCGTGCGTGCCCAAGATTCCAAGAGGAGAAAGGAGGAGAAGGGATTGTGGCATGGCCATCCCCCCTGGGGGGTGATTTCTCACTTTCTGTCTCTCTGTCTCTTTCTGGCGAGCACATGAGTCCTGTAGCAAAAACCTATCCAAAAAAAAAAAAAAGTAGGATTAAAATGATAGAAACCCATGAATACTTATTTACCCACATCCTCTAGCACAAATAGCAATTTATTTAATGTAACAAAATATAAATATCTAGGGCTCTAAAATCTAGGTAACACAGAAATGGCAAAAAGTTGAATCATGAGGTGTTCGTTCATTGACTCTATGTAAGGTTCCATTTAATCCAAGAATCCTGAGTATATATTATATACTAGACTAAAATCCAAATTTTGAGTTTTTTTTTTTTTTCCCCCGAGAGGTTTTTGCTATAGGGCACGTGCACTCACCAGACAGACAGAGAGAGACAGAAAGCGAGAAATCACCCCCCAGGGGGGATGGCCACGCTGCAATCCCTTCTCCTCCATTCTCCTCTCGGGATCTTGGGCACACACGCACACGTGCCTGGCATGAGTTTAAGCCACCGGGTCTGGGACTTAAACCGCGGTTGACCACGTGGGAGTCCAGCGACATAGCCATTAAGCTAACTGCTGGTCCCAAATTTTGAGTATTTCTTAAATCAGAAGGAACATGAGGTTCTCAAGACCAGGACTTCAAATAAAGTGAGATAAATATCTGCTAAATTAATTTGCTTACAACTCATTGGCAATGTGAAAAAATTAATAATTTAATAATTGTCAACTTGCTTGCAAACTAGCTGAAAGTATGTAATGTAACTGAATTATGAAGTTAATAAAATATTATGGATACACTATTGTTATTTTACAAATAAGTGAGAGAAAAATGAGAAAAGAAAGGGATAAGAAATTTAACTTCTCAGTATAAACAGGTATAAAAATGGCATAAGAAAATGAGAGAATAACAACTTTGATACTCTGTATTTAAAACACTCAAAAGGAATAAAAAACTTCCATTTCTCTTATAAACAATTTTATACCTTGATAATCTTCTTGTTCTTGCCGTTCATTGATATCTAGTGTGAGTTTTTTCATTCGCATCCTTTCTTCTTGTTCTGCCTGTTGCTGGCTCCAATGATTTGCAGCAAGTTGGGAAGACATGGGTACATTAAGGATCTTAAACTGAGAAGGAAAAAAAAAAAAGGAATCACAAACAGTTTAAGAAAACTGAAAGTTAAAAACAGACTTCAAGGGGTTGGCGAGTGTCATGGAGGTTGAGGCACTAGACTCTCACATAGTCAACCATGATTCAAGTCCTGGACCTGGTGGCTGGTTTTCTTACTTTCCCCCTTTCTCTTGATCTTTGGTCAAAATGAAAAATGAAAATAAATAAAGTCAAATAAATAATCCTTTTTAAAAAACAGACTTCAACAAAAACAGTAAATAGAATTAAATGACTTTACAAAAAATGTCTTCTCTTTACTATAAATTAATAGACAACACCATCTAAAAAGTCGAACATTAGCACTATTCTAACAGAGACAAAATTCATCAGGATTTGACAAGAAATAAAAGATCATCAAGTTCTACCTCCATAAAATTAAGTTCCTTTTTACTGTATCCTATTTGCACAAGTCTAGCAATAGGGGACAACTTTTTATTACACTGTAGGGATAATTGTCAGAAGGACTTTTATATATAGCAAACTGTAATCTGCATCCTTTTTATTTCTATTGGTCTCCTGGGCTGGAAGGAACAACTCTTAGTGTATCTTCAGCATTACTGGACCTTCATTTTTCTTTTCTTTTTAAATTTGCTATATGGCATATGTGCATCCGAGAGAAAGAGAGAATGAGAAAGCACCCCCCAGTGAGATGTGGTCCTGTTGTAATCCCTTCTCCATTTCTCCCCACTTCCAGGATTCTGGTTATATATGCACACATGCCTGGCATATTTCTCAAGTCACTAGGTCCAGTACTCAAACTGCACAGTAGGCCATGTAGGATCAAGCGATCTTAGCCACCACACCATCAGCTGGTCTCTGGTCCTTCAGATTTCTGAAGACAGCTGTGATGCTGGGAAAGAGCAAGAGCTAAATGACTTAGAGAGATCTGGTACTCTGTTATGGGAGAGAGTAAGTCCTTATTTAGGAATTCTTTTGTATCTAGCAGAATGTTCCTGGTTTAGACTTGCTCGTGTAAATAAGCCTAGGTTGGATTCATGGTTCCCTGGAAAATGATAATGAGGTATATGTTAGCTTCTAAGCACAAAAGGGAAATGTTTTATATCTTAAATTCTCTCTGCTACGTGACAGCCTGGATACCTCACTTAAGAAACCAAAGGTATTTCTGATGTAAAAAAGAAGGATCTGGGAGCTGTGCTCGGAACCCTAGACTTTTCTCTGCTTGATCTGTGCCTTATGAATGCTGACATCCTTGAAATTACTGGTTAAGTTTAACGCTGCTAAGAACTCTGGATCATTTAGGTTTGATCGACAATTTGAGTTGACAATCTATTGCTCTGCATTATTTCAGATGTCTTCTCTCAGTATTCTGATGATGCACTTTAGCTAGTCAATGTTCCTCTTAACATGTAATATTCAGAGCATTATACACACTAGGCCAGAATCACCAAGATGAAAAATATTGTAAGAAACTATATATAAACCTAGTTAATTATATTTCATATTTATGAAAGCAGATAACTGAATACCTCACATATCAGAATTAAAATATATGAAGAGTCCACTTAGCTAGCAGTCTAGTAAACCTTACCCCTTCTCCTCAATGAATTTAGTTTGAGAGAATTTGCTTAGTGACCCTAGTAGTGACTCCTCACACCTATCACTTTCTTCAAAAAGACTCAAAAACACTTAAAAAAAGAAAAACTTTAGTAAGGATATCTGATATACAATAGCTGCAAATATTTAAAAAGCATAATTTGATAAAACTTTTGCTACATGTACACATTCAAGAAAGTGTCACCACATTTGAAACAAGATGATATCCATCATCTCCAACCTGTCACCCATCCCTTTCTCCTCTATCCCCAGGCAACCGCTGATCAGCTCCTGTCGTTTTTGATTAGTCTGCATTTTGTAAATTTTTATATAAATTGATTCATACAATGCTCCTTCTTATTGAGCTATCGTTGACATAATTTTGAGATGCATTCATGTCGCATGTAACAGCAGTTCATTCCTTTTTATTGCAGAGTAGTATTCCATCATATGAATACCACACATCCATTCACCTGTTCACAATTATTTGGGTTGTTTCCAGTCTGGGGTTATTACAAAAATACAGTTGTACAGTCATGTACAAATCCTTGTGTAGACATGTTTTCATATATCTTAAAGGGAAAAAGCTAGAAACGGGATAACCAGGACTATCTGCTGTATTTTATGTTTTAAGAACTGCAGGGCTGGCCCTGCAGCCTACTGGTTAAGGGAGCTGGATCCCACATGGCGAACCATGGTTCGAGTATCAACCCCAGCATCTCCTTGAAATACAAGTGAGGGTCCGGCAGGTGGCATGGTGGTTAATGGAATCGGACTCCCACATGGCCGACCATAGTTTGAGTCCCAGATCTGGCAACTTCCTTTCTCATTTTCTCTCTCACTCTATCCCTCTCTGGTCAAATATAAATAAATAAATAAAGTTAAATAAGAATAATTCTTAAGAAAAGAAAAGAAATACAAGCTGAGCCTATGTGCACATGTGCCCTAATTCCTGACAGAATGGAGAAATAGAGAAGAGACTAGGGTATGACCCCACCCCATTGGGGGGTGATCTTTCTCTCTGTTTCTGTCTCTCTCTCTCAGGTGAGTGCAAGCACCCGGTAGCAATTAAAACACACAAACAAAGAACAAAAGAAAAAAATCCCTGCTAAACCACTTTTGCAAAGTGTTTGTGCCATTTTACATTACACTACCAACATACAAGAGTTCCAGTTCCTTCACATCTCTGCCAAACTTGGTAGGGTCAGTCTTTTTAATTTTAGCCATTCCATGGGGTTACTGTAAAAGTCATGACACATTTTTGCAAAGAAAAATACATCATGACTCTTCCAACAACCCAGTACCTGCATAATGGTATTTCATTTGGTTTTAATATTTATTTTCCTAATGACTAAAACCATCTGTTTTAAAACTCAATCTACAATTATGCTTAAAAAAAAAAGCTGATGTCATGTTTATTGGACTGTATGGTTTTCAGAAAATTTTTTTTAGAGGTTTATTCATCAGGCGGGCAAGTGGCATGAAGGCCAAGGCACTGAATCCCACATAGCCAGTTGCATGGTTCGAGTCCCAGACCTGGTGGCTTGAAAAATCACACTACAGAGGCTGGCAGAAGGCATGGTAGTTAAGAGCACTAGACTCTCACATGGCTGACCGCGGTTCAAGTCCTGGATCTGGTGGCTTGCTTTCTCACTTTCCTTCTTTCTTTCTCTCTCTCTTACTCTGTCTCTTTCTGGTGAAATTAAAATGAATGAATGAATGAATAAATAAATAAATAAAAATAATTCTTTAAAAGGAAAAAAAAAATAACACTGGATATGTATGTGATCAAAATCCTGAAAGGAGACTGAAGGAGGACTGTGGCATGGCCATACCCCCGAGGGATAATTTCTCTCTCTTTCTCTGGTGAACATTCACTCCCTATAGCAAAACCTAAAAAAAAGTAAGAAAAAAGTTTATTTAATGACTTCTTCCAGAAGCGAGCAAATGAGTAAGAGACAGCACCCCCAATAACGTCTTGATGCTCTGGTCTACCTTCAGCCTCAGGCAGCCCCAGATCATGGGCACACGAACATGTACACCTAGCATACTTAGGGAGGTCTCAGGACATGAACCTAAAACTTTTCCTTGTGGGTCAGTCAGCCTCAAGGAGCATCATTTTTACTGCTGCACTAGCCCGCGGAATGTGTTTTTTGCTTGTTTTCGGAAAAGTAACTGCCCACTAGGAATCTTTTAATAACTGCTCCATTCTGTACAACTTTTCTAAGTTTAAAGATAACTGCTCAATGATACATATACAAATTCTTTCAGTCTTCAGGATATAGCTGGTGCCTGAAGCCTGGGACTCATTTTAAATAGGTTATCCCTTTAGATAGTATATAATTTTATCTAATCTTAAAATCTACTTTTTCAGGTGGAAATCTTTCTTCTTTATGAGAAACTGAATGGCTGTCTTTATCCATCTCTCTCCACAAGCACTGAGATTAGCCTTTTTTGTTCTATATCTCTAAATACAGCCTTTTAAAAAGTACGTACTAATCCACTTGAACTGCATCTTCTTTTAAAAATGCCAATTCTGGGCCATGTATGTATGTATATATGTATTTATTTATTGTTAATTACCAGAGAGCATTGTGTGCCTGCTAAGGAGAGGAAGAGAAATAAAGAAAATGTACCCCCAGCAGGTTGTAGTTACACCACAATTCCCTTCCTCTACGTCTTCCCCACAAAGTTCTGTGGCATACACGCACACATACCTAGTGTGTTATTTTTCTTTTTTGGAGAGGTTTTTGCTATAGGGCGCGTGCACTCGCCAGACAGACAGAGACAGACTGAGAGACAGAAAGCGAGAAATCACCCCCTGGGGGGATGGCCACGCTGCAAGCCCTTCTCCTCCATTCTCCTCTTGGGATCTTGGGCACACACGCACACACGCCCAGCGTTGAGTTTTAAGCCACCGGGTCCAGGACTCGAACTGCGGTCGACTATGTGGGAGTCCAGGGAATAGCCATTACGCTAACTGCTGGTCCCTGTTTTCAAGGTACTGAGGCCTTGATCTCACTCACAGTCAGCCCTGTGAGATCTAGCTCCCAATAAATACCACTGTACTATGAGGTGGTTCTGGGCTGTGTATTTCTAAATTCTAGTGTATGTTATTTGAGATGAACATTTTTTTCTTCTTATGCAATTAGAAATTACATACTTTTCTGCCTCTATCCCCCAAGTTTCCTTTATTTCCATAGTAAATCAGTTCTTTCATAAAATATATATTTCTCAGACAGTGCTGCAAAGAAATGAAGACCACAGGTTTTTGGAGTAAGATAGGTTGGGTTCATATCTAGGCTTTTCTTTCTTTCTTCCTTTTTTAAAAAGGATTATTTTATTTAGCTTTTATTCATTTATTTTAATTTGATTAGAGAGGGCAGGGGGTGGGGGGTGGACTCGAACTGCAGTCAGCCATGTGGGAGTCCACTGCCCTTAACCACCATGTCACCTGGTGGCCCCTGGTCTATTCTTTATTAACATAACCTAACAAATTACTTAAGAACTCTCTTTCCCTCACCTATAAAATGAAAATATCAATACTACCCTTTATAGTTACTCTGAGAATTAAAAGAGACCAAATATGTAAAATACACAGTATAGGGCCTAGCGATAATAGGAGTTACTAAAAAATGCTGCATATTAATAATATATTTAAATCATGTTAAAAATTCAGAATAAACAGCCTCCCTCAATGCTTCCTATACAATCTAAAAATAAAACTGTCAGTAAAATAAAGTCACAAGACAATTTAAAAACCACCATCTTAGCAGAATGAGATTTACAACCAATAATCAGAAAGCAGAACAGATAATTTCTTCTATATATTTCCCTACACTTATTTTGTAATCTGTATCAAGGATGTATTCATAATAATACTTGATTTGGGGCTGGCAAGAGGCATAGTGATTAAGGGCGCTGGACTCCCACATGGCCGACTGTGGTTCAAATCCAGACCTGGCAGCTTTCTCTCTCTCTCTCTCTCTCTCTGTCCCTCTCTGGTCAAATTAAAATAAATGAATAAATAAATAAATGTTAAAAAGTAAAATAATGCTTTAAAAATAATAATACTTGATTTGCCCAATTGTTTATTTCTATTAAGATAAACAACTGAAACAAAGTTAAGAAAATTGCCATCATTCCTATAATAAACCCTTACGTTTAGTTTTCTTTTTTAAATTTAGCAGAGTTTAATTGAATGAAGAAGGATTTGTGAATCAGGCGGCCCTCATAATGGTTTCTGAGGAATTCTCTTCAGTTATTTTTCAAAATTCAGGGATACACGCAAAAAAATAAGCAGTTCAGTTCAAAATGATTTTCTGCCAAACTCCTTATATGTCTCTAACATCTAAAATAAAAAACTTCCTAATAAATTTAGAGTATAGTTAATAGTAAAGTTACTAAACAGTAGTGTTATTATGAAATTCATTTTCAGCACTATTTATGTGGAAAAGCTGTTACACCTGCATTTCCAAACCAGGTGCTATGAACTATTGACAGAGAAAAGCTCCATTAAATAGACATTATAAATACAATTAGGCTAACTTAGAATACCAGGGAGATACATTTCAAATTCTAGAGAGAAAGATTACAACTTTCTCTCTAAAAAACGAAAATAAAAACATCTAGAATGAGGACTTGAAGTAAAGCAATTTTCTAATCTTTTCTAGAACAATCAGGAAAAGCACAGGAACAGTACAGAAGAATATAGCTACTCTAACAAATATCTGTTAGCATAAAACCAACAAAGACAGAGCTACAAAAATGTAATGTTAGATACGATTACATATAAAAGAACAAATGTCAGGGTCAGACAGTGGTGCAGCAGAAAAACATGACAATCTGTGAGGCAATCCCACAAGGGAAGATTCCCAGCTCAAGTCTGAAGACCTCCTTGAGCCACGCCAGGCTGTGTGTGTTTATCCATGATTCAGGGCTGATTGAGGACTAGGAGTGCTCTCTCTCTAATGTTCTCTCATTTACTCACAGAAGACATAAATACATAAACTTTAAAAATGTCAGGCCAGGAGCCAGCAGGTAATGTGGTAGTTAAGGTGCTAGACTCAAACATGGTTGACTATGGTTTGAGTCCTGGACCTGGAGGCTTGAAAATCATGCCAGGCATGTGTGTGTGCATGCCCAAGATCCCAAGAAGAGAAAGGAAGGGATTGTGGTGAGGTCATGCCCCCCTTCCTTGGGAGTGATTGCTCACTTTCTCTCTCACTGTCTGTCTCTGTCTCTTTCCAGTGAGCACACATACCCTATGGCAAAAGACCCTGAAAAAAAAAAACTCAAGGCAATGCCAGTCAGTTGCATAGTGGTTAAGGCAACTGGATCCCACATGGTCAACTGTGTTTCAAGTCCTGGACCCAGTAGCTTGTAAAAACATGCCAGGAGTATGTGCACGTTATCCCAAAATACTGAAAGGATAATAAAGGAAAAAGGACTGCCTTGTGGTCATCCCCTCTGAGGCGAGCCTTTTCTCTCTCTCTTTGGCAAGCGCCCATGTCCTATAACAAAACAAAACAAAAAGTGAGGCTAGCCCTGTGGCCAACTGGTTAAGGAACTTGAATTCCACATGGCCAAGTGTAACTCAAATCCCTTCCTCAATGGCTTGAAAAACACACCAGGTGTGTGTGCATACATGCCCCCAAATCTCAACAGGATGGTGAAATGGAGAAAGGATTGTGGCACGATCATATCCCATTAAGGGGTGCTATTTCTTCCTCTCCATCTCCCTCTGATTAGCACACATGCTCTCTTACAATGAACAAAATAAGGGGCCAGCAGGTGGCGTAGTGGTTGGGGCACTGGTCATTCCCACATGGCCAACCACAGTTCGAGTCCTGGACCTGGTGGCTTGCTTTTTCACTTTCCGCCCCCCTCTGTGTCTCTATCTGGTTAAATTAAAATAAATGAATGAATAAGCATAAGTTAAATAAATAATTACTTAAAAAAACAATTAACAAAATAAAAAAGAACAAATTATCAGGACTGGCAGGTGGTGTGGTAGTTAAGGGCACTGGATTCCCACATGGCCAACCATGGTTGACAATGTGAGACAAAATCTAAGGGATATTTTCCCATTAGGAAAACAGCATCCTCTTTGTTGTTTACTTAAAATATATCTGACTGGAAATGGGATAAGCTATTTTAACAATGGCAAGTATCAAATTATGTTTACCAGAATAATTTCTCTTATATTACATGCTGAGGAAAACCAGTTTATCACTAGAGGCATCACATTAGACTTCCTTGGGAAGTCTGCTCATCCATTCCTCTCTGTAGGGAGGGCTACAACTGTCACGGTAGACTACATTTTCTAAGTTCTTCAGATAAGATAGCCTAGATCCTCACCTGAACATTTGTCAATAAGAAACTGTTTGCATCCAACTTAGATTTCAACTATGACTTCTGTGTCCTTGAATCCCACGTGCTGATCTTAAGTCAGCTTATGATTAGTGGTGAACTGCAATTGTTTCATTGTTCTGGGACTCTTGGTGGCTTGCTTTCTCCCCCCCCCCCCCCCCCTCTGTCCCTCTCTGGTCAAATAAATAAATAAATAAAATAAAGTTAAATAAAGGAATTCTTTAAAAAAGAAAAAAAGAACAGATGTATGGGATTCATTAAGAATTCAATAAATTGTAACTACTCTTGCTGCTATCATAATTATCTTTATAGTAAGTATGAATTCTTGGCAATGTTGAGTATTTTCTCAATTAAATATAGAATGTTAGGCTTCAAGAATAAGTCATTTTGTGTTCCAAGTATTAAACAACATGACTTATTTGAGATGGCAAGGGTAAAGAAAGTGGTGAAAATCTGGGTTTCTTTTTTTCTTTTCTTAATTTGCTAGAAGGAAAGTGAAGTTGCTAGAAAGAGACAGAGAGAGAGAGAGAAAGTGCAGAACAGTCAAGGGGAATAGTCATGCAATAATCCTTTCTCTATTCCTCCCTCCTTTTGGGATTTTTGACTGACACACGTGCTGTATTTTTTTTTGAGAGAGACTTTTATGAATTTTTGTGATTTTTGAGAGATCTTATGTGCTCGCCAGAGAGAGATTAAAGACAGAAAATCACCCCCTAGGAGGAATGGCTATGCTACAATTCCTTTTCCTTCCTGGGATTTTGGGCATGTGCACACACACGTACCCCACCTGAATTTTAAGGCACCAGGGGTAGGAAGGGTGAGTTCTTGCTTTCTGTCTCTCTCTGTCTCTTTGGTGAGTGTACATACCCTATAGTAAAAATTTCTCTTTAAAAAAAAAAAAAAAAAAAAGTTAAAAAAATTTTTAAAATAAAAGATGAAGAAAAACACACTTATGACCTCTGAGTAAGTATAATAAAAAGAAGCCCTAGGGGACCATCAGTTAGCGTAATGGCTACATCGCTGGACTCCCATTTAGTTGAACGTGGTTCAAGTCCCAGACCTGGAGGCTTAAACTCACACCGGGCATGTGTGAGTGCCTGCCCAAGATCCTGAGAGAAGAATGGAAGAGAAGAGATTGTGGCGTGACCATCCCCCCTGGGGGGGGGGGGGTGATTTCTCATTTTCTGTCTCTCTGTCTTTCTCTGTCTTTCTGGTGAGTGCACACGCCCTATAGCAAAAACCTCTCCAAAAAAAAAATAATAAAAAGAAGAAGAAGCTCTTAAGTATCATTTAAAAAGAACATTAAAGGGGTCAGCAGATGGTGTGGTGGTTAGGGTGCTAAGACTCCCACATGGCTGACCATGGTTCAAATCCTGGATCTGGTGGCTCACTTTCTCATTTTCCCTCTCTATCTCTCTGGTGAATTAAATAATAACAACAACAATAAGTAAAATTAAATAATTATAACAGCAACAACAACCAAAAAAAGAGCAGAAAATAGGGGTCCACAGGTAGGGTGGAGTTTAAGGTACTGGACTCCCACATGGCTGACTGTGGTTCAAGTCCCGGATGTGCTGGCTTGAAAATCATACCAGGCATGAGTGCGTACGTGCCCAGTGTTCTGGGAGGAGAATGGAGGTGAAAGAATTGCAGTGTATCCATCCCCCCAGGGGCTGATTTTTCACTTTCCCTCTCCCTGTCTCTCCTGTGTGCATAAGTGCCTGATGACAAAAGTCTTAAAACAAACAAACAAAAAAAGAGATGCTACTTTATAGCAAACTGAATGACATAAATAATGAAGTCACTCAAACTAAATGTCCTGGAACATAGTAAGGGTAATAAAGGTGACTTAGGTTGGAGTTTAGCTGAAATTTTATAATATATATAAACATACACGTATAACAAAGTTACTATGATACATAAGTACCAACTAACTAGTCAAAACAAAACAAATCATGACTCTTCACAAATATTAATTGGAAAAAAGTTTATTGGTAAGTACTAAACTATGATAATTATGTGTTTGTTTAAAATAGTCAAAAAATTATTTAGTATGTTATATATCAGTTATATTATGTTAGAACTTGTTTTAATGAAGAAAATGTTTCATTTCAATTATAGTAATTCATAAATATTTAAAACTAGAAAGAAATTACCAATAGCATTATCCTTTACTTCAAGTGTTCACTTCATTGGTGCAAATTTTTTCCCCCAATAACGGTAACAGAAAGTTATTTCTGAGCACAAATTTGGTGCACAAAGAGATCTTTCACTTAAATTAAGAATGAAAGATTTCTATAAAGCAGCACATTTCACATTTGGGGAGAAACCGTTCCACCAGAAAGGCCAACACCCAAAAGCCAAATAAAGAAATAAAATTCAGAACAAAATATACTTTCTTTCTTCAGACCACAAAATACCAGTGATGTTTCTTCAAATAATGTGCCTAAAATTGAACATTTTCCATATTTCCAAATAAAGTTTATAAGAGTTGAAGATTTACTTAATAGCTAAATGCTCTGAGGTCTTTTCATGTTCACTAGTATGTTTTAGGCTCAATAAAAATAAATTCTTAAAATTAAACTAAACTTTGCATTTAAAGAAATAAGGACCTCAAACTCCTCATTCTGTATGGTTTTATGAGATACAGTTTATAATCTATCCACTTTGAACCAAAAGTATTCCTCTTAAAATATGAACATATAGTCTTTATTTTAGATCATACAATTTAGAATTTTAGATTGTCTAGGTGATTTTGAAAAGTAGGTTTTATTTCAGTACCTACATGCTTTACAGGGGCCAAACGGGATATACAAGCTGACAATAGTAAAAATAAAATTTTCATGTGGACCTCACAAAGGGGAGGAAAACAAAAGAAAACTGATGATCATTTATTGTTGTATAATTTGTTGATCTTCAAAAAAGATATTGCTGGGAACCAGCAGTTAGCGTAATGGCTATGTCGCTGGACTCCCACGTAGTCGACCGTGGTTCGCGTCCCGGACCCGGTGGCTTAAAACTCACGCCGGGCGCGTGTGCGTGCGTGCCCAAGATCCCAAGAGGAGAATGGAGGAGAAGGGATTGCGGCATGACCATCCCCCCAGGGGGTGATTTCTCGCTTTCTGTCTCTGTCTGTCTCTGTCTGTCTGGCAAGCACACCCTATAGCGAAATCCTCTCCAAAAAAAAAAAAAAAAAGATATTGCTAAGCTTGATTTTAGTTCATAAAATTCAGGATCCAGAAAGTGTGCCAATATAACACCATGATGCTGTACAGAAATGGGAACCACACTGTATCCAACTGAAGTGGCCATGAATTGTCTTTCATAATTAAAAGAAGGAAAAAAAAGGGGGACAAGCAATGGCTTTGTACATGTATGCATGCCTTAAAATTTTCAGGGCTTAATTAACCTTTGTAACTTTTTTTTTTTTTTAATGCCAAGAAAAGCTGGTGATGAGGGAAGGAGAGGAGTTGAAAGCTTTTAAAGAAAAGAGAATGAAGGAGATCTAAAATGTATTGACTGAACAGATAAGTAGTTCCTAGAAAAGAAACGCAATACCTCTGGGATTTGAGAATACTGGTAAAAGTGATGAGTTAGTTTGAGTGCTCTGGGGAGAGCAATTTTGGCAAAGATTTCAGTACAACAAGTTTAGGGTGCTAAAATAAAAACAGCTCTCACTTTTTCCCAGAGACTGAGAGTGAAGGGAGGGAGAAGGAAGTGCCAGAATCCAGGTCTAGCCTAAGGATGGGAGAAAACTACAACTTTCCTGAGCCATAATAAAGCCTGATTATAGCTTGGCTTGGAACAAGGCCAGATGAACACACAGTATCTAAGGAAGATACAGTAACGCTTTGAATATAAGTTAGTGTTCGCTTCAGGAACAGGAGCCATAACAGAAAGGCTTTTGCCAGTCCTACTTTCCATGATTTACATTGGTAATAACTTGGATCTCAAGATTTACTTGTGCTACAGCAAAATAATGGTATACTGTACAACTTTGATCCCTGGTATAAACAGAAAATTATCTGACAGAAGCAGAAGGAAAAATTAATTTAGGCAATCATCTCTTTAGGGAGGTTCTGGCAGGCAGGAGACAGATTTTCTCTTTCATTAGAGATTATACTTTATCAGGGGGATCTTTGATCATCCTATCTAACAACCTATCTAAAACACCAGCCTCCTTCTCATCCTCTCTCCCAATTTCTGTCTCTTTCTATCCTTTTATTTTGCTTTACTTTCCTTCACAATATTTTCCCCAACCTAACATTATAAATTTCTTTATTCTCTGTCTTACCATACCAGAATGAAAGTACCCAAGAGAGTAAAGTCTTTGGATGGTTTGCTGTTACGATCTGCACACAGAAATGTCTGGTATATAGCAGGTAAACAATAAGTATTTGTTAAATGACTACGTGAATAACTATGACAGCCAAGAACTGGACTTGTCTAAAATAACTGTGGTAGCTACCATATTTCATAAAATCTAATGTTCCATTTATTTCAAGAAGTATCAGTATTTTACATATTGCTAAAACAGAAAAATCTTGAAATAATCTTTTCAATTATTACAAGATTCCATCAGCTTGAAGAAACAGTCTGACTCCAGAAATACTAAAATGTGTTTAAAAAAAAAAAAAGCCTTAGAGAATTCATGATGTACAATATATCTTCTTCATCTCACATGTCACTATCTGTAAATATAGATAAACTGTCTGTTTACCTCTCCCAGGAAGATGTGAGTTCCTGTTAGCAGGGATCTTACCCTGTTAACCACTGTAGCCGCAGGACATACAATGGTATCTGGGACACAGATGCTCAATGAGTATCTGACAAATGAATGCCTAAAGAAATAGCTTAGTTGAGGAAATGGTTTTGAGGGACCATCTGTACAAGGGAAAGAAGCAGGGTGGTGCATACCAAGAATAAAGGAGAATGATTAAGGGTATAATGACAGTGATATTCAAGAGAAAGTATTATAATTGAGCCATTTTTTGAGATATGTTAGTTGCCATCTTCTTTTCCTTCCCAATTCTGAACTTGCTTATGTAACCTACCTACTCAGAGCAAGGAGTTTGTATATTCTTACAAATATGTATGAATTTAGGGGACCAGCAATTAGCATAATGGCTATGTCACTGGACTCCCACGTAGTCGACTGCAGTTCGCGTCCTGGACCCGGTGGTTTAAAACTCATGCCGAGCACGTGTGCGTGTGTGCCCAAGATCCCGAGAGGAGAATGGAGGAGAAGGGATTGCGGCGTGACCATCCTCTCTGGCGGGTGATTTCTCACTTTCTGTCTCTCTGTCTGGTGAGCACACGCGCCCTATAGCAAAAACCTCTCCAAAAAAAAAACAAAAACAAAAACAAACAAACAAACAAAAAACAAATCTGTATGAATTTAAATTTTAAATGTCCTTTCTATTAAAAACATGCATTATGGGACCAGCAGGTGGCGTGGTGGTTAAAGTGCTGGATTTCACATGACCGACTCCATGATTTGAGTACTGGACCCAGGAGCCTGAAAAACATACTGGGCATAATGCATGTGTGCACAAAATCTCAGGAGGAAAATAAAAAAGAAAGGATTGTGGCATGGCCATCTCCTCTGGGGGTTGGTAATTTCTCACTTCCCCTCTCTCTGTCTCTCTCCAATGAGCACATGTGCTTGATTGCAAAAATCTTAAATTAAAAAAAAAAAGTATTTTGTAGAAGTTAGACATGCCATCTATATATACAAGAATAAAATTATTTCTACCACTTTAAAAAAATTTCTTATTCTTTTTTTTTAATTTCTTATTCTTTTTTTTTTTTTTTTTTTTTAAGAATTATCTATTTATTGGGAACCAGCAGTTAGCGTAATGGCTATGTCGCTGGACTCCCACGTAGTCGACTGCGGTTCGCGTCCTGGACCCGGTGGCTTAAAACTCACGCTGGGCGCGTGTGCATGCGTGCCCAAGATCCCAAGAGGAGAATGGAGGAGAAGGGATTGCGGCGTGACCATCCCCCCTGGGGGGTGATTTCTCGCTTTCTGTCTCTATGTCTCTCTCTGTCTGTCTGGTGAGCGCACGCACCCTATAGCAAAAACCTCTCAAAAAAAAAAAAAGAATTATCTATTTATTCATTCATTTATTTTTAATTTGACCAGAGAGAGTGAAATCAAGAAAGCAAGCCACCAGGTCTGGGCCTTGAACTATGGTGGGCCATGTGGGAGTGTCCAGTGCCTTAACCACCACACCACCTGCTGGTCCCCAAAAATTTCTTATTCTTGGACTATGCATAGTAGCATGTGCTGGCTGATGTTGCCACTTGATAGGCTAAGGCCACGGAGGAGGCCAAGGCTCCATTCACAATTTACCCTAAAAGCTGAGCATGTTGGCAAGTGCCCGTGGTCCCAGCTACTTGGGAAGCTGAGGCAGGAAGATCGTTGCAAAGCATGACTGTCATACAAAAAAGTTTCTCTTTTCTCCTTGTAGGCAAAAGACTATTAAGAACATAGTTGCTCCTTATACTTGATAGCTAACCATCAATTACAAATCCACAGTGGGCAGTTTCTTACCTGCTGTTTATTGCCTTTTCTTGTTAACATGACAAATGGCATCGTGTCTGCAGACTCTGTCTCTCCTTCTCCACCACCAAGGGGAGGCCCTTTCCTCAGCTGGCTTTTGAGATGCAAAGGGATAGCAACATCAAGTTGGTGCACTTTCACAGATTCGCCACTTCGTTGCTTAAAAACAGAAATGAAAAAGTATATAAATATTTCAAGGTACATATGGATATATGTAAATTAAATTCCAAAAATCCAATTCGGTGCTATATTTCTTAAAACATGACAATCATAAGGGCCAGAGTATTCTTTCTGAAAAGTAGATGGAACCAGGAAGTATTTCTCCCACACACCCTAAAATTTTTGCACATGGCTTAGGAGCTATGTGCTTTGGCTCCTTTTTATTGCCCTAGCCTTTCAAGCACATAATGCTGTACTTACTACAGAACCTCCATTCCTCAAAAACACAGATCCTCATCACACATATCCTTCGGAATTATCTCAATGGCCTGTTTCTCTGTCTGACTCCCCACCAGACTAGGCAGATTCACCACTGCATTCCTTTTCTCCAGTTTCCCTAGCAGTGCCTTACACACAGCAGGTGCTCAGAAAATATTCAAGAATGAATGGAATCTGTAACCATTTAGATTAATTTCTTGGCTAGCAGTATCAATTATTTTTAACATACACAAACTTTTCAACCAATTAATTAAATGAACTGGGACCAGCAGATAGTGTAATGGTTACATCACTAGACTCCCACATTGTTGACTGCGGTTCAAGTCCCAGACCCAGCGGCTTAAAACTCACACCAGGAGCATGTGCATGCATGCCCAAGATCCTGAGAAGAAAATGGAGGAGAAGGGATTGTGGTGTGGCTATCCCCTCAGGGGTGATTTCTCACCTTCTGTTTCTCTGTCTGTCTCTCCGGCTAGCACATGCGCCCTACAGCAAAAATCTCTCTTTAAAAAAAAAAAAAGAAAACAAAACTGCCTAAAAATTAAAAATGAATTAGTTAATTAATTAAATGAACCTTTACTGAATACTTACAGTGTGTGAGGCTTCAAGATAGTAATAGTAAAAAGACTTAAGTCTCTACCTTCAAACAGCTCATAAACTTGTTAAGAAAGATACATATAATTAGTCATGATATATCACCTGTGTAGAGAATGGAGTGACTAACTTTGCCTAGATAGGCATGGGTGGGTACTAAGATTTATAAAAGGCTGAACAGAAAGGGGCATGTGAGAATGTTAGACTTCATGTGACTTCTTCCAAGCAGATGGTAAAGGCAGTTTTAGGAATATGAGGGAATTTAGGTAGGGGAAGAACAGGTGCAAAAGCAAGAACATGGCACAGCATGGTGTGGTTAGGGAATTGCAAATAATTGTCTGTATCTAATGAAGCAGCAGGAAAGAGGAAAGAGGTGAATATAATTCCTCAAAGATAGGCAAATAATGCTGAAAGGCCTTGAAGGTTTTCAAACTGGCAAATTTTTAATTCTGAATAATCTTTTGACAAAGGCCTCAAATAGTCAGGATACTTAGAAATCGAGCAAAGTGGTACTGTTCACTGTTGGTTTCTTCTTGGTTTGCTTATTTGGTTTTTAATTTACTTACTCTCTCCATAAGTGAAAGACAGAGAAACTATCCCCAACAGGGTCCTGACATTGCAATCCATCCTCAGCCTTCAGCCTGCTCAGATCATGCACGGGCAAGCACGTGCCTCATGTATTCAGGAAGGTCTCCATATCTGAACCAGAAAACCTTCCGATTGTGGAACTGCCTCCCAGAGCAGCATCCTTTACTGCTGTGCCAGCACCTGGCCCCTGTCAGTACTTGATGATGTTTAAAAATTAGGACCTGAGACGAGCAGATGGAGTAATGGGTTATGTAGCTGGACTCCCACATAGTTGATCGCAGTTCAAGTCCCAGACCTGGCAGCTTAAATTCATGCTAGGGACATGTGCATGCGTGCCCAAAATCCCAAAAGGAGAATGGAGGAGAAGGGATTGTATGGCAATACCCCCACAAGTGATTTCTTACTTTCTGTCTCTCCAGTGAGTGCATGTGCTCTAAAGCAAAAAAAAATCTTAAAAAAAAAAATTATGGCCCAATATAGAATTATTTTTTTCTCCAGTAAAACATGCACATCTCTTGCAAAATGAATTAAAATTTCCCTCTTCTCTGCTCAGATCTTCCCATCCTTCCAGTTTGCTTAAGAATTCTTGATATAAACAACAATTATTAGACCATATGAACAGTTTCTATTCCTTCATTGACTTCATTGGTTTTTCTACCTTAATTCTAAATGCTGAAGTTCCTCAGGGATTAATACTGAATGTGTCTCTTTTTGCTCTCTGGGCTTTACGCTGAGTGATTCATTTATTTTTCACAGCTTTAAATATGCTCCCCTAGCACATTTATGTTTACACTCCACCTATCTCTTCTAATCTCCAGACACTTTCATTTGAACATCTCACATGTGTCTAAAACTTAACATAGCCAAAGTAGAATTCTGGCCCAACTCTTTGTTTCCGGAACCAGAAACTAACCAGTGGCCCAAGTTAGGAAACTGAGTATCAGCCTTGATGCCAACCCTGCTCCCCATTTCCAATCAAGCTCCAAATAGATGCAATTTATTAATGTGTTAAATAGCTTTCAAGTCCAGACCCCTCTTTGTATGCCCTGCCACTATGCTGGATGGGTGACCACCAGTTCGCATGTATATTACCACCAACAGCCAGCTTCCCTACAGTCTGTCTTGCCTTTGGCTTAGGACTATGTCCCTTCCGAGGAGGTCTCATGAAACCCCCCATTCTGGTGCTTCCCATCTTCCCACAAACTATGTTTTCTTTTTTTTTTTTAAAGATAGATTTTTGCTATAGGGCATATATACTCGCTGAAGAGACAGAAAGACAGAAAGTAAGAAATCACCCTGTAGGAGGGATGGCCATGCTGCAATCCCTTCTGTCCCATTCTCCTCCTAGGATTCTGGGCAGCCACATTCACGTGCCCAGTTTAAGTTTTAAGCCACCAGGTCTGGGACTCGAATCACGGTCGACTATGTGGGAGTCCAGCGATGCAACCATTATACCATCTGCTAGTCCCGCGACTACGTTCTCTTAACATTGCCCCCCGCCCTTATTAGAGAGAGAGATTTTTTGCCATAGTGTGCTTGCGTTTGCCAGAGACACGAAGAGACTGAAAGTGAAAAATCACCCCCTAAAGGGGATGGTCACGCAGCAATCCCTTTCCCTCTATTCTTCTCTTCGGATTTTGGGTATGCATGCTCACATGCCCAGCGTGAATTTTAAGCTGCTAGGTCCGGACTTGAACTGTGGTTGATTATGTGGGAAGTCCAGGAACATTACCATTACACCATCTGCTGGTCCCAACATTGGCCCTTATTTAGTTTTCCAAATACAAGTTGCCTCAGGACCTTTGATATTTTGTTAACACATTCTACTAATTTTTCACCAAGAATGACTTTATTTTACCTGTCCTGTTTAAAAATCATGACCTCACAGAGACCTTCCCCATCAATCTATCAAAGCAAAGCCCTTCCCATAATCTCACCAAGGCATTTACTGGTTCTTAGAATTTAGCACAATTTGAAATTATTTATTTGTTTACTTGTTAGATATTTACCTTCTCCAAGAACAGAATATGCCTGTTGTACTTACTACTTAACACAGCTTCTTGCACACTGCTAGGCACAGCAGGTACTCAACACATATTTGCTAAACAAATGAAAGCCTGAGTAAATGGCTACCAACTCATATAAGAGAGAAGAGTTGGCCTAGCAGTAGGTCAGGAGTAACACACAAGACTTACACAAGATAGGTCCTGATTTTGTACCCTAGGACCTCTCTGAGCACACTGATAATGTGATCTGGGCCAGTTAAGACCAGGGGTGGATCATGGTGTGAAGATTGGGAAGCTTGTCTTTGTCTTTCTTTCTCCCCCTCTCTACCTTTTCCCCTTTCCCTCTCTCTGCCTCTCTCTCATGGAAGAATTAACTTTATGGAAAAGGGAAGAGAAAGTGATAGGAAAAGACTTTCTTTAAGAAGGGAACTATTTTCAGGGCCAGCAGGTGGCGTGGTGATTAAGACGCTAGACTCCCACATGGCCAACCACTGTTCGAGTCCTGGACCTGGAGGCTTGCTTTCTCACTTTTCCTTCACTTTGTCTCTTGCTGGTCAAAATAATATATAATAAATAATAATAATAAATAAAATTGAATAAATAATTCTTTTTAAAAAATAAGTAAATTCGGGACCAGCAGTTAGCATAATGGCTATGTCACTGGACTCCCATTCAACTGTGGTTCGAGTCCTGGACCCAGTGGCTTAAACTCACGCTGGGTGCATGTGTGTGCGTGTCCAAGATCCCGAGAGAATGTAGGAGAAGGAATTGTGGCATGGCCATCACCACGGGGGGAGTGATTTCTGCCTTTCTGTCTCTCTGTCTTTCCAGTGAGCACACGCGTCCTATAGCAAAAACCTCCCCCCCCCCAAAAAAAAATAAATAAGTAAACTATTTTCTCTTCAAGGAGTTATAATAATCATGCTTTATTTGACAATTTGGGATCCAAGTGACATAAATAAAAGATTTAGTTTAAAAAAGAAAAGCTCTCTGGATATAAAGAAACAGTATTTTAATATATGAAATTTGGCCTAATATGCCTATAATGCTTATTTATACTTTATCATACCTTTGGCTTAAGTAGCATCTAGAAAGTAAAATACAGTATTTCTTTTCTAAAGGATTGCTCCATCAGCATATAAAGATTCTACAGTATCTTCTACCTTTACAAAACCCCCTCCTTTTAATTCTATCAACCACTTAATTACCTCCTCACTTACCTTCCCTTACTACTAAAATTCCTCAAGAGTTGTCAGTATCCTCTATCTTCACTCCCTCCTTCCCTGTTTTCCACTGAGTCGACTCCAATGAGGTCTGCATTCCACCATTCCAAGAGAACCATTATTCCCTTTGTGGGACTGCCTCCACAGCAACACACTTTACCACCGCACCACCATCTATCCCCTGTCAGTATTTATGCTAAAAAATTAGGGCCCAATACAGGATTAAATTTCTTCCCCGCAAACTAAGCACATCTGCAAAAATATGAATTAAAACTTTCCTTCTCTCTGATCACAACCAAAAGTTTAATAACAGCTAAATGTAGGACTGAAGTAAGCAATCTGTGGGATTTTACCTCTAATTACTCCAATTACTGTGATATCTTAAAAATTGCTAGATATGGGTTTTTTAATAAAATCCATTTTATTAATGTTAAGAATACATTGAACAACATTTTTAAACAGAAAGTAAGCAATATTTCTCTATTTGCATATAAGCTATTTATATAAATCAAACATAAGAATTTACTAAATTCAATTTTTCTAAATGTTTATCTTCTATAAAGTTTAGCTCCTAAACAAACTACAGTAAAGAGGTCTCAGAAATAGAAATATGACTGAAGAAGAAAAAAGCAGAGATTAACACAATGAAATTACTGTTTCGTGTATTACATGTACTACATTTTCTCCTATTCCATTTCAAAGAAATGTGCAAATCAGGATGTAGAGTGCAAGTGCTGGTATCTGCACACTGTACAGGAAAAACTGCAACAGAAGCCCATCTCTAAGATAGTAATGACCCTCATAGTAACCAAAAACATATGTGGTACAACGTTTTATATTGAGAAGATTCTTTGGAATAGAGCAACATTTAGTACCTGAAGATTTTCTAGCATCATTTTATCCAGAGCTTGAATGAAGTCCTCATCTTCAACACATGGTACATGCTTAAGTCCACCTCCTTTAATCATTACCTCCTTATTAAAACAGAAACAAAATCAGACCAGAAAGTTTAACTATAATGTTTTACATGACTGACTTTTTATATTGCTAACTTATTCAAGACAGCTAAAGAAATAATGAGTAAAATATGCAACAGAATTAAATATTATAAGAACATGTTAATAATGAAAAATAGGAAGAAAGACAAATTGAAAATAAATTTCCAAAGAGATATTTTCTTTTTTTTTTTTTTTTTGGAGAGGTTTTTTCTTCTTTTTTGAGAAGTTTTTGCTATAGGGCACATGCACTCGCCAGACAGACAGAGAGAGACACAGAGACAGAAAGCGAGAAATCACCCCCCGGGGGGATGGTCACGCCGCAATCTCTTCTCCTCCATTCTCCTCTCAGGATCTTAGGCACGCACGCACACGCGCCCAGCGTGAGTTTTAAGCCACCAGGTCGGGGATGCGAACCACGGTCGGCTACGTGGGAGTCCAGCGACATAGCCATTACCCTAACTGCTGGTTCCCCGGAGAGGTTTTTGTAATAGGGCGCGTGCGCTCACCAGAAAGATAGAGACAGACAGCGAGAAATCACCCACCAGGAGGGATGGCCATGCCACAATCCCCTCTCTTCCATTCTCTTCTTGGGATCTTGGGCACGCATGCACACGCGCCCGGCATGAATTTAAGCCACCAGGTCCAGGACTTGAACCCCGGTCAACTACATGGGAGTCCAGCAATGTAGCCATTACGCCATCTGCTGGTCCCCCAAAGAAATATTTTCTTTTCTTTTTTTTGGAGAGGTTTTTTTCGCTATAGGGCACGTGCGCTCGCAATCCCTTCTCCTCCATTCTCCTCCAGACAGACAGACCGCGAACCATGGTCTACTACGTGGGAGTCCAGCGACATAGCCATTACGCTAACTGCTGGTTCCCAAGAAATATTTTCAATGGTCAAAAGAAGCATAACTTCAGTGGCTAAAATCCAAATACTATGAAAACGTACAATTTGAAAAAGCAAAAATGTCGGCCGTACGTACAGTATTTTCTTCATCAGTTTCATTTTCCTTATTAGAATCTGTAAGGTAATCTGTATTCTCTTCCTCTTCTTCCTCTCCTTCATCATCATCATCAGAACCCTCCTGAAATTGTTGAACATCAGTAGAAGATTAAAACATTTGGAAAAGAATTACTATACTTGCCTTTAGAAGATTTAAAATTGTCTATCTGTTTATATTTCCAAGTATCATGTAGTTTACTTACAATGGCAAAAAAAGGTCAGCCAGCCACATTCACAACATACCAGTAGCTGAAACCCACCTCACTATCTTATTTTGTAATACAAAGTCTACTGTAGAAACATTTTCTAGAGTTCTGTAAGAAAAAAAGAGTCTCCTGAACCTTCCCTATATTTCCTCTGTAATTAATCTCAAGAGACTTAATTTCTCACAGTACTTCTTAAAACCCATCATACTCTACAATGGAAACCAGTAGGAAGTTCAGATTTAACACCCTCACAAAGCTGTTCTTTCCGTAACTGGTGCTTTCCAGCACTATGTCCCCTTTAATTTGGCCCACAAGTTCCAAGATCCTCTTCTATCAGCTGATACTAGTTTTCAAACAGAAGATAAAGCAGAACACCAACCAGATTTTACAAGGGCACAAAGCACACAATGGAGCTCCATCAGTTTATTCCTCCACCCTTGCAGCACAATTCATTCCCGTGTGGTTACATACAAGTTTTTTAAAACACCCACAATACTAAACCCAGTTGCTCCTCACTGTGCCCTAATGAATGAGAAATAATCCCTAAAACTAATTACTTAAATTATTACAATGTTTTTTTTAGTGTGCGTAGTAATTTCAAAACCCCAGTGGTGTATTATTACCTATTATTGACATTTCAAAGTTTTCAGTTTCCCAAATGGAAACATTTCAAAAAAGGCACAAATACCTTAACTTTTTTCTATATAATTCTATAATTCAAAATTAAATTTGCAATAGAGACACTCTCAAATTTACCCTTGGGAAAAAAATGAATTTCTGGACCAACAGATGGCATAATGGGTTACGTTGCTGGATTCCCATGTAGTCAAACACAGTCGGAGTCCTGGATGGGCAGCTTAAAATTCTCACTGGGGGGCCAACAGGAAAGGTGGTGGTTAAAGGTGCTGGATTCCCACATGGCTGACAGTGGTTCGAGTCTGGGACCTGGTAGCTTGCTTTCTCACTTTCCCTTTCTCTCTCTCTCTGTCTCTGATAAAAATGAAAAATAACGATGACAAATGGAATTAAATAAATAAGTAATTTTTTTAATTAAAAAAAATAAATAAAGGAGGCCTGCAGGTGGCATGGTGGTTAAAGGCACTGAACTCCCACATGGCTGACACAATTCAAGTCTCAGAACTGGCAGCTTGCTTTTTCGCTTTCTCTATCTGTGTCTCACTCTGGTCAAATTAAAAAATAATAATAATGATTTAAAAAAAGGAAATAATTTTTTAAAAAATTACAAAACAAAAACAAAAACCTCACGCCGTGTGTGTGTGTGTGTGTGTGTGTGTGTGCCCAAGATCCTAATTGGAGAATGGAGGCAAAGGGATTGCAGCATGGCTGGGTGGTGATTTCTTGCTTCCTGTCTCTGTCTCTCCAGCAAGCACACACGCCCTATAGCAAAACTCTCTCTTAAACCAAAAAAAAAAAAAAAAAAAACAAATTAAAAAAAATGTTGTACAAGAGGGGGCCACCAGATGGCATAATGGTTATGTTGCTGGACTCTCACATGGTCAACCATGATTCGAGTCCCAGACCTGTTAGCTTAAAACAGACTGAGCACATGGGCTTGCATGCCCAAAATCAAGAGAGGAGGAGGAGGAGAAGGGATTGTAGTGTGGCCTCTTCCCTGAGCAAGTAATTTCTTGTTTTCTGTCTCTCTGACTCTCTGTCTCTCCAGTGAGCATACAAACCCTACAGCAAAAATCTCTCTCTCAAAAAAAAATGTTGAACAAGAATTTCAACTGTCCTACTCCCACTTTATGCTGATATAATAATGAATGTGATTAGGAAGCAGCTGTTTGAATGAACCATAAAATTTAAACTGGCTAGGGAAGGCAGGAGGGACAGCTTAGGAACAGGCAAGAAGCCTGCGTTCAAATTGTGGCTCTGCTATCTACCACTGAGATCTCAGGCAAAAAAAATTTTTGTTTTAAATATGAGAGAGATACCACACACATCAATGCACACAAGTATGTGCACATGCAGGAAGGATAAAAAGAAAGTATGTTTTTTGTCTTTTTCGATTTTGTCAGAGGGCACATGCACTCACCAGAGAGAGAGATCCTGCTGCCTTAACCACCATACCATTGACTGGCCCTAAGAAAAGTATTTTTGACAGATCTTACCATGTAGTGATCCTTCCAGCTCAGTCTCTCAATTAGCTAGGAGCCTAGGCACATACCACCACACTAGGACTGTTTAGGTTGGGCAGGGAACTAAACCCAGGTCTCTCATGTGGTCTCAGTTACTGTGCAGCAGTAGCAGCTAGATTTTGAGCAAAATAAGCTATCTATCCCTTGATTTCTCACTTATTCAAGGTTGGTATGAGAAATGGTAACAGCAATAGAATACTTAGAACAGTGAGCATGAATAATACATGCCCAGTAAATAATTATTACTGCAATAGTAATAATGAATCTTATATTTTCTACTGATAAATTACATGCCTGCTGCAGGAAATCAGAGTTTTAGCAGAACACTTGCCTAATCTTTTTTTTTTTTTTTTTTTTTTTTTTTGAGAGGTTTTTGCTATAGGGCACATGCCAGAAAGACAGAGAGAGACAGAGAGACAGAAAGCGAGAAATCACCCCCCGGGGGGATGGCCATGCCAGAATCCCTTCTCCTCCATTCTCCTCTTGGGATCTTGGGCACACACGCACACGTGCCCGGCGTGAGTTTAAGCCACTGGGTCCGGGACTCGAATCGCAGTCAACTACATGGGAGTTCAGCAACATAGCCATTACGCTAATTGCTGGTCCCTATAAGGCATATATGAAGTTAACTTTTTGAAGACTTTTTGTACTAGCCAATTTTAAGAACCATGTATTAATGTTTACTTTTCCTTTTCACAACCATTAATTTTTAACTAACAGCAAAACTATTTGTTATGTACTCAGATCATTCCAAATGTTCAAAAGTAGTTACAGACCTCGAGGGTTTAAGGAAACACAACCTTCTAATTTTTACTTAGTGTAGAAAAACTTAATTACCTTAACTTACTGAGTCCCCTTTTCTTAATTTCTAGATTGAGCTTTAAAAGATTCAGTTTATGATGCTATCTTCTGCATGCTAAAAGAATTAACATTCCTTAAAACATAAAATCTACATTTTCTTTTATTTTTTGGAGAGGTTTTTGCCATAGGGTGCGTGTGCTCACCAGAAAGAGAGAGACAGACAGAGAGATAGAAAGCAAGAAATCACTCCCCAGAGGGGGTTGGCTGTACCACGATCCCTTCTCCTCCATTCTCCTCTTGGGATCTTGGGCAGGCACGCACATGCATCCAGCGTGAGTTCGAGCCACCAGGTCTGGGACTCAAGCTGCAGTCAACTACATGGAAGTCCAGTGACATAGCCATTACGCTACTGCTGGTCCCAAAATCTACATTTTCTACACATATATCCGCTTACTTAAGTTAAAACTTTAAAACTTAAAATTCAGTTTCTCCCACAACACTTGAATAGATTATAAATTTAAACTTTTTCCACATTTAATTTAAATTATACTCCTAAATTATTACCCTCTCCTAAATCTTTAAGCATCCAAGCAAAACAAAGAGTCATATAGACCAAATCATAAATAGAAATTTATAAATATATGAAAAAGAGTGGGGGAAAAATGCTAAGTTTATGGCTAAAATTTTATTTTAATTACTATTTTATTCCTATCCTCATTTATTCTATTTTTAAAGTTTATATTTTGATATTTATTTAAATCTGTCAGAGGGCATATGTTGTCACAGGTGAGAGACAAAGAGGTGGAGGGGTGAGAAAGCACCCCCATGGGATATGGTCATGCCATAATCCCCACTCCTCCATCTCTCCATCATTTTGGGATTCTGGGCATGCACAAAGTATCTGGTATGTCTCTCGAGTCACTAGGTCTAGGACTCAAACTGCATAGTCAACCATATGAAATCCAGCTTCCTTAACCACCACTCCATCAGCTGGCCCAATTTATTAATATTTTAGAAACAGGGTCTTGCTGTGTTACCCAGGCTTGCCTTGAACTCTCAACCTTCTGCCTCAGTCTTTCTTAGTAGCTGAGATTACAAGGATACATCATCAAGTCTAGCTTCCAATCTACATTCTTTTTTCTTTTTTTTTTTTAACTTAATTTTTTAGGATTTTGCCAAAAGATACATGTACTCACTGAAGAGAAACAGAGAGAGACCAAGAGAAGGAAAGTGAGAAATCACTCCCCACAAGTGATGGCCAACCATAATCCCTTCTCCTAGGATTTGGGGCACATATACATATACCCAGCATGATTTTTAGGCCACCAGGTCTGGGACTTGAACCATAGTCAGCCATGTGAGAGTCCAGCACTCCAAAAATCTTATTTTTTTAACTTTATAATTTAAACATATGTAGTGACAAGAGAATAATAAATCCTTACTTAACCTATTACCTGACTGAACAATTATGACCTTTGAGCAATTTTATTTCTCTGTAACCCTAAACTCATTCCCCAATCTACCTTCAGATAATGAAGCTAATTCCAGACATGCTTTTTTTTTTCTGGGAGAGGTTTTCGCTATAGGGCGCGTGCGCTCGCCAGACAGACAGACAGACAGAAAGCGAGAAATCACCCCCCAGGGGGGATGGACATTCCGCAATCCCTTCTCCTCCATTCTCCTCTCAGGATCTTGGGCACGCACACTCACGCGTCCGGCGTGAGTTTTAAGCCACTGGGTCCAGGACGCGAACCGCGGTCAACTACGTGGGAGTCCAGCGACATAGCCATTACGCTAACTACTGGTTTCCAGACATGCTTTTATTTTGATGGACTTTTAAACTTAAGCAGTTTTGGAAGGAAAAACAAAATATATACAATAATAACTATTAGGTTGAACCACACAAAAATGACACTTTAGTAGGTAAAAAAAAAGGCAGAAGGGCAATTTCATATGGACTAGCCTAAAAGAATTATAAGAATGGAAAGGGTAGAAGGCTGGAAGGCAACATGCTGGTTAGAGGCGCTGGACTCCCACATGGCCAACTGCAGTTCAAGTCCCGGACCAGATGGCCCGTTTTATTAGTCTCAGTCTCTCTCTCTCTTCTCTCTCCCTCTCTCTGTCTGTCCCTCTCTGGTCAAATAAAAATAAGTAAAGAAAGAAAGCTGACTAAAGTAATTCTTTTTTAAAAAAAGAATGGAAAGGGTAGTACATGATGAATTTCAGATTACATACACCATTAGATGAGGGAGAAATAAAGTTCACTAACAGCCAATAATTTTGCGTTGAAGACTATAAAACCCACAGTTAAAAAGTATACTTTCAAGAGTGAGATTAAGATACAGAGGAAATCAAATGTATTTTTTTCTTCAAGTTACTTGGATAAAAATTGGGCTGTCTCCATGGCCTGGTAGTTAAAGTAGCCAGATCTCACATGGCAAACCACATTGTTTGAGTCCCAGTACCAAGAAGCTTGAGGAACACACTAGGCACATACACATGCATGCCCAAAATCCCAAAAGAAGGGACAGATGGAGAGGGGATTCTAGCTGATGATTCCCCATGCAGAGTGCTTTCTCTCTCTCTTACTTGCTCACTCGCTCACCTCTAGTAGCAAAAACAACAAAAAAAGGGGGCCAGCTCTGGGGCCTAGTGGTTAAGTGAGCAGGATCCCATACAGCCTGCTAGTTTGATCCCCAGCACCAGTAGCTTGAAAAACACACCATACACAATGGGGATGGGATTGTGGCACGACCATACTTCACTAGAGGATGCTTTCTTTCTCTCTCTCTCTCTCTCTCTCTCTCTCTCTCTCTCTCTCTCTGCTGAGTGCACACACTCTGGCAGTAACCAAAAAAAAAAAAAAAAAAGGGGGGGGGGGGGAGGACAAAAAGGATGAAAGAAAAAAATGCTGTTAGTATCTTATTACTTTCTTTGAAAATCCTAAATTATCAAGGAAAATGCAGTATGTGTTAACGTTTATTGTAATAAAAATAAAGAGATCTTATGTATTAAAAAATCTTGATTCATATTAATTAAAATACACTTATACAAATGTACCTATTTGCTATAAATAAAAGTCATCACCTCTTCTTCTGGTTCATTTACTTCACTTTCATTTCCAGACTGTTCTTCTGTTTCAGTTCCCCTCTCTTCCTCTTCTTCATCCTCTTCAAGATTTTCTCCTTCTGTCATAGAATCTTTTGAATCTTTGTCATTTACTAGGCCTTGAAATGAGGAGAAAAGGGGAAAATATAAAAATAAGGTCTAGTTTTCTATATTATACCACTTCCAAATATGTGTTAAAATAATTCAACAGTCATTTTCTCAGAATAAAAGTAAAAGAACAGAATTGAAAACTGCTGGGACAAGCAGATGGCATAATGGTTACATTGTTGGACTCCCACAGAATAGAGGGCAATTCAAGTCCAGGACCCAGCAACTTAAAAATAACTTATGTCAGGAATGTGCCCACCCCAAAATCCCAAGAGAAGACTGGAGGAGAAAGGATTGAGGCATGGGCAGTCTCCCTGGGGGGTGATTTCTCGCTTTCTGCCTCTCTGTCTGGTAAGCGCATGTGCCTTATAGCAAAAATTTCTCTTAAAAAAATTTCTTTTTAATTGAAAACATTTTAAAAAACAGGCCTATATTTAAACTAAGGAACACTGACACATTTCTTAACCACTAGCAAAAATGAAAATAAATTATGTGCAGGTCTGTGCCCTTTTCTTAAAGCTTCATGGACTATCCTGTTTCAGGCCTCAGGTGGAAAAAGACAAAAAGGAGCAGCAAAAAGATGCCATCTCATATATAAGATACAGTCTCAGGCCAGCCCTGGGGCCTGGTGGCTAAGGGGGGTGGGATTCTACAAGGATGACTTTGAAGTTTGAGTCTAAACCCAGTGGCTCAAAAAACACATTGAGCCTGTGTGCATGTGTCTCCAAAATTCTGAAAGGAGAGAGAGATGAAGGAAAAGGGATTGTGGAGTGACAATGCCCCATCTGTGGTGATAGGGGTACTTTCTGCCTTATAAAATATATCTTTTTATTATAAACTGTAATTTATTCAGATTTTTTCTTTATTTGTCTCATTTTTTTAAGATAGTTTATTTATATCTTCCATGAGCAAGAATGAGAAGGACTGCACCCCCGAAAAGGTCTCAGAGCCACAGAATACCCTAGTTAGTCCCAGACCATGGGCACACACATGTCTGACTTACATGGAAGAGAAGGTCTCTCGCCATGAATGCAGAACCTCCCATGTGGGTCAGCCTCACAGACCATTGAGTTATACTGCTGTGCCACTCTCTAACCCCTATTTCTATTATTCCTATATTATCTAGAACTTTCAAACCGGAATGAAATAATATTGACTTTTACCATTTTAATCTTGTTCATAAATTTAAAGAAAGTATCTTATCCTGTAATTCTACCTGAGAAAATTAGAGATATACTAGAACACAAGAATACACACAGAATAACACAAAAACGTTATAGTGGTACAGAACTAGAAACAACCTAAGTACCAAACGGAAGGATTAAATAAACATAACACATTCATAACAAGGAATATAGTCAATTTTTAAAAATTAAAAGAATATTTAATGTCAGAAAAAATATTTATAATATATCAAACAGACCTAATCCAGTTATAAAACTGCAAACAGGCATGAAAAATTTTAAAAGAATAGAATATATATCAAAATATTAACATGAGGGACCAGCAGTTAGCGTAATGGCTATGTCATTGTACTCCCATATAGTAGACCATGGTTCGAGTCCTGGACCTGGTGGCTTAAACTCACACCAGGAGCGTGTGCGTGCATGCCCAAGATCCCGAGAAGTGAATGGAGGAGAAGCGATTGTGGCGTGACCATCCCCCCTGGGGAGTGATTTCTCGCTTTCTGTCTCTCTGTCTTTCTGGCTAATGCGCGCACCCTACAGCAAAAACCTCTCAAAAAAATAAAAATAAAAAATAACATGATTCTCCTTCTCTATACCATATCAGTGACTTTTGTTTTCTTGGTATTTTTCAAAATTACTACTAAAAAACATTTATTAGCTTTACTAATATCAATATTGATTTTAAAAATAAAAGAATGTTCTTAGTGTTTTTTCATTAACAACTATGTTAGCTTTGGGTTACGATGAAACTAAAATGAGACGATGAACTTACAAGTGCTTTAAACAAACAAAAAACTACCAAAGGCAAAATACTATATTAGCTTACAGTTCACTAGCAAAAAATTGACCTATTTTGATACAATACAGATTCCTATATATATCTTCCTGATATTTAGACTCCTAAACCAAGGAGAAAACTTGGGAATCCACCAAATATAACTACTATCATTTTTGGAGTTTCATTCATAATCAGTGACATATTTTCCCCCTCTCCATTTTCTAAACAAGGACAGACTCCAGAAGGCTGAAGTCCTTTAACCTTTTCATCTACAAAGGACAGAGTACAACTGTTCTCTTTACCATCACCAAAACGGTGCCATGCTAATATGTACTCACGCTCACTACACACAAAGTACCACTGCAAAGGCTTTTGTTTGGAAAACAAGGCTAAGATTTAACAATTTCAGAGTATACAAAATTAAGTAAAATAAATTACTTGATAAAACACTTTTTGAAATGATCATTTTATTCAGTTAGAAATCTGAAAGGGGAAGAAAGTAACAGGACAAGGTTCAGACAACAAGAATCACACATGCCTCTAACTGATTGAGTGGCAGGAAAAGTTAATACTTACACAATCTATAGTAGCACCTTTAAAAATTATGTTCAAGTAACAGTAATCATATTCTCCAAAAGAGGATTTACCCTTGGAGTAATAATATGCAAGATGTAATATGAAAAAAATTGTTTTAGGAGGTAAAAAAAATTCACAAATGCCTTCACCATGAAAAAATGATTCTTCATGGGAACCAGCAGTTAGCGTAATGGCTATGTTGCTGGACTCCCACGTAGTCGACCGTGGTTTGCATCCCGGACCTGGTGGCTTAGAACTCACACCGGGCGTGTGTGCGTGCGTGCCCAAGATCCCGAGAGGAGAATGGAGGAGAAGGGATTGCAAGGGATTGCAGCGTGACCATCCCCCCGGGGGGTGATTTCTCGCTTTCTGTCTCTATGTCTCACTCTGTCTGGTGAGCGCACGCGCCCAATAGCAAAAACCTCTCCAAAAAAAAAAAAAAAAAAAAAGATTCTTCAGACATGCATTGTAGTAATATTTATACAATTAGTGTCACTGGTGAAAGTAAATATTCCCTAATGACAGACATGAATCTACCCAGTGCTAGTGGAAAATAAAATACTAGCCCAATAGACTGAAAATATGTGTCATTTTGAAATAACTTAAATAAAACATGCAAACAACTACTGATAAGGAAACCATATTGGTATGTCTATATGTTGTTCCAATTGTTTATACTGACAAAGCTAGCAGGTTCCTACAGTCCCTAGCAGGAGCTACTCAAGAATTAACTCTTCTTCCAGAACAACCTCAGAAGGATACTGAGAAAGTATACAGATAAACCTCTAATAACACGTGTTCTCTAGGTCTTAGAGAAATAGAGGCAACTCTGCCAATGAATATGGGTTGAAATTCTGTAGGATAATTTCAAACTTCTAATAGGTACTCCCTTCTACAGTCTCTAGTCTGCTTTCTTAGGAAATAATAATACCTGTTGAAAATATACATTTGTATAAATAAGAGATGCTTTAATCAAAAGTAGATTTTATTATATTAGCAACCAAAACTCACTGACAGAATTGTGTTTTGCTATCACTTACATCTAATCCTCCATCACTATTTTCCTCCAATCTGAGATTACTAAGTGAAATCAAGTTTGCCATATACGTCTTACCTAACACTCATCAGATAACACTTAACATCAAAAACAGAAAGAATATAAATGTAAATTCTGACCAATAACATTATACAGAAACTTCAGAAGCAATCTGCCAAATACCACCTTCATTTTCTATCTGGAAAAAATTGCTTACCTAGTTTTATTAAGAATTCTTGTTCCAAGTCGTGTACCTGCCTGAGGGATTCTTCCAGAGAATTACAGAGTTTGATCTTTGGTCTTAGCAGTTCTAGTGTATCACTGATCATGTAATCTATATCAATAGGAAATGGATGGTCTTTTGTCCAAACGTCCAAACTTTTCTTCCACCAAACATAACGCTGGTAACAAATTAAAAATAAATTTAGCTACAACAAATTAATAACAAAAATATTTAGAAGTAACAAACTGCATTGTGATATTACCTAATTATAATAACTAAGCTAAAGGCTGTACAAGACACCTATCATTTATTACTGGTAAACAGCAATGATCCTATTCCAATTATTTTCCTACATAAAGTTTTTAAGCCACTGGTAAGTATCTTTTTTTCTGTCATTTTTTTAAAGCAAGGAAAAATTATAAACAAAATATAAAAATAAATTTTCAGACACTCCAAAACAAGGCAAAAAACCCACACCCATACTCCAAATGGGGCTTATTATATATTTAATTTTACAAAATCAACCAAATTCAAACTAATGGTTTTTATAAATTCTCATTATTCCTCTATGCTGCCTGTTTTGTGTTTTTTACTTTCTTTCCTTTTTTTTCCTTTTGTTTTTTTTTGCTGTAGGGCACATGTACTCACTAGAGATGGAAAGGGAAAGTGCACCCCACAGGGGCGATGACTACACTGCAATCCCTACTCCTCCATTCTCCTCTCAGGATTTTGGACATGCACGCACACGTGCCTGGCATTATTATCAAACCACCGGGTCTAGGGCTCAAACTGCAGTCAACCATGTGGGAGTCCAGCACCTTAACCACCACACCATTTGCTGGCCCTGCCTATTTAATTTTTTATGAGGTCAATTAAAGTATCTGACAATATGGTTTTCAAATATATTAATACCATTAATCATCAACAAGCATTTATTGAGCATCTTCTATATATATGGCACTGGCATATTCCCTCTCTGCTCCTAGCCCAATTCCCTCATTCTACGTGTACTTGCTCTAATTCCTAAATTTATATAAACTGAGTGTACAACCCAAGAATTTATTAGTATATAAACAAGCATTCTTCTGGGCGCTTTACTCTTCCTCTCCAGTTTGTTCTAGATCTTTACTAAAGAGTGGATGTCACCTGTGAGCCTGTTAGAAATGTAGAATCTGGGGTTGGCAGGTGGCATGGTGGTTAAGGGCACTGGACTCCCACATGGCTAACCATGGTTCAAGTCCTGGATCTGGCGGTTCGCTTTCTCACTTTCTCTCTGTGTCTCGTTCTGGTCAAATTAAAAAATAACAATAATGATAAATAAAATAAAGGAAATAATTCTTAAAAAAAAAAAAAAGAAAAGAAATGTAGAATCTTAGGCCTCCAACCCAGGCCAACCGAACAATCTGCATGTTAACATTATCACTAGGTGAGGCATAAGCACATGAATCTTTAGCAGCCTTGCCCCACATGATCTTCTCCACTTGGCCTTCTAATACTTAACACACACTCTAGGTTCCAGTAGACACACTGGCCCCATTTCCCAGGCCTTGCTTATTTCCGACTCCCATTGACTAGGAGTAGATCTGTCATAGATTTCTGTCTACTACTCAATTTGAATAATACTTTTGTCTCTTTTTGCTCCTGGATATTTCTGAGTGGCTCTTTTCTCTCAGTCTGGCATATTAGAAAGAATCCAAATGTAGATACTTTTCTGAAAGAGATTCTACTTTGGATGGTTCTATATTGCAATTTTGTACAAAACTCTGATTTTAACACAAACAATATTCAATTTATGATAGTCCTTTTATACAACAGGGAATCTGACCCTCAAATCTGCAAATTCCTTTCCTCATTTTTTTGCTTATCAATTCATAAAATAAGGGAGTAACATGTTGTCCTTTACTGCAAAGGTATAATGGCAGGAGAAAGTTAGAGAACTATAGTTTCCCAATGTAATCAGCACTTATAACACTGCATTTTATGGGAACAGGGATTGGGCTCCAACTAATGAAATTACAACTTAACTTTTGTAATACAAACTTTACAAAAATTGTAGAATTTCTGTATTTGTATTTGAATTTAATTTATATGGTACTTGAGAAGAATGTTATAAATGCATAAAAATCACAAATAATTTAATAAATGACTGCATTAAATAACAAAATTCACAAGTTACAAAACCAAATTCATAAACTGTACCAAAATAATTCCCAGAATAAAATAATTATCAATCATAAAAGTTATAGTTAGAATGTATTTCTATGATAAAACTCACCATATATTTTAAAATCTATAAAAGCACCCTTACATGAATACTATAATCTAATTATAAATGCATCTTATATAAGGTACATGAACACTGTATTTCTTCTCTAATACTACCCTAACACATGCAATGCATTATCATGTTAAACTGCATATTTCAGCTTACGTACCTGGAAATATACAAGAAAGCAATCAAGTTTTCGTTTACTGGAACCTCTGTCAAAGTACTGGCCACAGGTATCCAAAATAGTGCATACTAGTCTAATTCTGAAAAGATGCTCAGGAGGGTCCAGTGAACTTGGAGAACCATCAGGGTTAACACCAAACGAAGTAAAGGAATAAAGAGTTCTGAAAATAACAGCTGACTCCACCATTCGGTAATTATAAAGTTCCCCTAAGAACTTTGCACTGCTGATACGCCGCTGATTAAATTTAGGTTGATTAACCTGAAAAACAAACAAATAAAATGCAGAATTTTATTAAAGAGTAGTGATGTATTTGAAAACAGATTAACTTCTGTAATTTGACATTATCAGAGGAACAACAATGGTTTCTTTCCTCATTTTCTAATAAGGTATTCACTTATAGGCAACTTTTTTCTCTCTAGAAAACGACTATCTTTAAAATGTTCTAATATGGACCAGCAGATGGTATAATGGTTACGTCACTGAACTCCCATGTAGTAGATCACAGCTCATGTCCTGGACCTGGCAGCTTAAAACTCACACCAGGTACGTATGCATGTATGCCCAAATCCTGAGAGGAGAATGGACTGCGGCGTGGCCACCCCCCTTGGGGGGTGATTTTTCGCTTTCTCTCTCTCCATCTCTCCAGCAAGCACATATGTCCCAGAACAAAAAATCTCTTTAGAAAAAAAAAAGGTTATAGTACAAAGAACATGTTCTTTATTAAACCCAGTATTAAGATATTACATAAATTGTTTCCAAAACAGTTACTTTTCCCCTTGTGGACAACCCATGCATATTGTTTAATTCACACATTGCAGAGAAAATAGGTTGTAGGGGGCTAGCATAACCCATTGTCCTTGCAATGTGTGAATTAAACAAACAATAAGCCTGGTTTCACAGTAAGAGGAATAATTCTTTTTTTTTTTTTGAGAGGTTTTCGCTATAGGCCGCATGCGCTCGCCAGACAAACAGAGACAGACAGAGAGACAGAAAGCAAGAAATCACCCCCCAGGGGGGATGGCCACGCCGCAATCCCTTCTCCTCCATTCTCCCCTCAGGATCTTGGGCACGCACGCACGCACACGCGCCCGGCGTGAGTTTTAAGCCACCGGGTCGGGGACGCGAACCGCGGTCAACTATGTGGGAGTCCAGCGACATAGCCATTACGCTAACTGCTGGTCCCAAGAGGAATAATTCTCATTAAATTATTATCAGGTCCAGCTGGTGGTGAGGTAGTTAAGGTGGCTAGATCCCATATACAAACAATATGATTCAAATTCTGGACTCAGTAGTTTGAGAAACATGCCAAGTACGTGTGTGTCCAGGCTCAAAGTTCTGAGAGGAGGGAGAAACAGAGGAGAGGGGATTGTGGCATGACAATTTCCCAAGGGGAATTTGCTTGCTCTCTCTCTCTCTCTCTCTTTCTATGTCTCTGGTAAGCACATGTGCCCTCTGGCAAAATTTTTAAAAAATCATCAACTTTGAGGCCGGCAGGTGGCATGGTAGTTAAAGGTACTAGACTCCCACCATGGCCAACCACAGTTCAAGTTCCAGATCTGGCAACTTGCTTTCTCACTATTCCTCTCTCTCTCAATATCCCTCTCTGGCCAAATTAAGTAAGTAAATAAAGTTAAATAAAATAATTCTTTTTAAAAATTAATTTTTATAATTAATAAATTATAGATTCCTATAAGTTAAGTCTCAACAGTGACCCAGAAATAATTAAAATTTAACATAGTGTTCTAAAATAAGTTTAACAAGGATTGAGAAAAAGAGGTAAAAAATACTAGCCTGAAAGATGAGGAAACAGAATATATCAGAGCTCATTAACAAATTACTAATTCCAAAGCAGTAGAGTAAAAGACACCACACAGGAAAAGGATGACTTTTCTATTTTTTTTTTTTAAACAATAGGACTTAAATTTGTTTAAATTCTCCACAAACTCCAATTCAATGATTTTGGGGAAAAAATCCTGTTACCTCCATTCCTAATCGTATATCTTCTAAAACTCCATCCACAACATGGATCCCAACATCCTCTTGGTAGAGTACCAGTCCTGCTAAAAGATTGGCTACACAATGAATACTATTATATTTCACATTCCATATGTTTATCATACAGCAAATAACATAGTCTTTCACTTCTTGGTCCTGCCAGGGCAACTTTCGCATCTGTCTCAAAACCTAAATGAAGAGAATTTTGTTTCAATTATTAAGATAAGGACATAGTAGTCTGACAGAATAATATATTTTATTATAAATATGCAATTGCAGAACTTTTGACATGAAAAATACTTTAGAAATCCTCTATCAGCCTCTTCACTTTACAGATAAGAAAATTTAGATTTCCTAATTATGGCAAAATTTATTCTAATTTTTCTTAAATCTTTCCTTAATGCCCCAAACTTCCTAGGGCTCCCTGGTCTCCAGTCAAGCTAACGGTATATAGCCACACACTCAGGTCACCGAACAGAAGACCCAAGTTACACCAAAAACAATGTTCTCTTTCACACATCATTTAATATAATCTCAAACACATTTTTTAAAACCTAATTATGGCAAAATTTATTCTAATTTTTCTTAAATCTTTCCTTAATGTTTCCAACATGCTGAACATATATGTGTGCATACCCCAAATCCTGAAAGGATAAAAGTAAAGGGACTGTGGTGTAGCCATCTACCTTTGGGGTGGTAGGGGTGAGGAAGGTGTTTTCTCGCTTTCCCTATCTTTCTCTGTCAAGTACATACACCCTACAGCAAAACTTTTAAATAAATAAATAAATAACCATTTCTAACAAATAAGCCCAAAGTTAATTATCTGGTTGTCAGAAAAGTCATGCATATTTTTCTATGATTTTTATGCAAAAATGCTTCATGTCTTTTCCAACAACCCAACAGTTGAAAGATCACTTTAGATGAGGAACACTACATCAAGACAAACATTACACAACTTCTGCTTCCTCGAATGTAAAATAGAAGATAATAAAAGTATTTACACTTTGTAGTTTATTACAAGGATTAGACTAGTTAAAATTTGTGAAATCCAAAGAAACATGGCACGTTACAAATGCCCATAAAAGTTAGCTATTACTATTTTAAAGCCTCTACTAATAACAAGGCAATCAGCAGAGCTCTACCAATAATCAAATTCTGAAGGAAAATGGATACTGGCAGACTGCAAATTTCATCTCTACTTATAGCCACAGTCCATCTTTCACTGAGTTCTTATATCAGCTTTATTGGAAATTGTCTGTGTCTTCTCTACAGCATAAGCATTCCATATTTTTCAAACTTCTAAGCAATTTTAAATTTGGTTTAAACAACTACTGCCTCAAGGTTGGAAGTTGGTTTTAATTTTCAAAGCTGCACTATCATTCCTTACCACTTCCTACTGCAAAAAGAAAATATTTCTACACTGTATTTTGTGTCAGCTTAGAGTTAACCAAGAAATGTTTTGTTCAACATATACTTAAAAGTGAAGTTTCTAAGAAGGTGACCTAATAATTAAGATAAGGGGTCAGTAGTTCTTAATCTTTTCTGGAAATTGACCCCCTATAGAATCTTACAAAAGCTATAAATATTCTCTCTAGAAAATCCAGATAGCCCCAAATATTCAAACTTAGGAAATTTCAGAAGGATCATGCGCCTTTTAAAGCCCACTGAAGTTAATTTATCCTGTACTGATGCAAAATACTTAACAGCAAATTCATTATAGAATACCAGAGTTAGGGCCAACCAGTAGTGGTGGTTAAGGTGGCTAAATTCCACATGATCAAATGCATGGTTCGAGTCCCAGACCTAGTAGCTTGAAAAACACACCAGGTGCATTTGCATGTGTAAACAAAATTCCAAAAGGAGAAATGGAGAGGGAGCTGCAGCATGGCTATCTCTCCCTGGGACGGTGCTATCTCACTCCATCCTCCTCCCCTCCAGTGACTGCATACACCCTCTAACTTTCAAAATAATAATAATAATAATACCAGAGATAAATAGTTTTAAATATATTTATAGCATCAAAATTAAATTTGACATTACCATTTTAATCAGAATAAGAAGTTACAGGGACCAGCAGACGGTGTAATGGTTAAGTCAGTGGACTCCTACATGGTTGACTGTAGTTAGAGTCCTAAACCCGGTGACTTGAAAATCACACCAGGCATGCGTTTGTATGTGTGTGTGTACATGCCCAAGATCCCAAGAGGAGAATGGAGGAGAAGGGACTGTAGCAAGGCCATCTCTCCTGGGGGGTAACTTCTTATTTTCTGTGTCTCTGTCTCTCCAGTGAACACAAGGGCCCTATAGCAAAAATCTCTCTCTTTAAAAAAATAAAAAGTTATCATAAAAAACATTATGTTCTAATTATTATATATCATCAAATGAATCCCTTCTTAGGAAACTTATACAGAATCAAGCATAATTGGACTTGGGATCTATCCCTACTTCTCCCAGATATTATGTAAGCTTAGCCCTACCACAAATATCAAGTTGACTGTTACTAATATATGGCATTAGGATTTACCTTTTCAGTGGTAACCTTAGACAAATCCTTGTATAAAAGTTTCCGGACATATTCCTGGAGAGGAGGACGTTTCTTTTTCACTGTTTTCTCAGCTGGGGGTGGGTTACAATAGTAATATGCATTCTCTACCATGGTGACATATCTTGCATCAAGATGCATTGCTTGTTTCTTTCTCATCATTTGCTCCTAAAATAAAAAGTTTGTATTAATCAAAACATTTTTATTCTAAGATTTATTTATTCCTAAACTAAACTTCTATTCTCAGTGATAAGATTTCAGGATAAAGGATTAGAAACAGGGGGGTGGGGGCAAGGGGATAGAGGGTGGGTTATCCCTAAGTACTTCTAAGCGTGTTTAAATACACTAATCATTATATTACTAATCATTTTTAGAACATATTAGTTCATGATTATTTGGCCTTAGCCTCATTCTAAAAAATACTCAGTGTTTTGCTACAAATGTACCTTGATAATGCTTCTAAACTATTGGGTTTCAGAAAGTCATGACATTTTTTTCTATGCAAAAATGCACCATGACTTTTCCAACAACCGAATATATGAACTCTAAGATAAGCAAGAATCAAATATAATGAATAAAATTAAGGACTAAGAATATAAAGTGGTGACTCAGGCTTTGGTTGTTCCACATACAACAACCAATAATAAATTAATTCTGAGCTTATGACATCCAATGCTGAACCACATAAATCTGACCTGTCTGTGCAGACAAGGAAACTAAAAGCTCCAAGATATTATAACTTATCCAGGGTTGCTCTAAAAATACAGGTCTATTCAATATTACATCATTTATTTCTAGGACTCTCAAGCTCAGCATTACTGATATTTTGGACAATATAATTCTTTATCACAAGGGACTATTCTGTGGACTGTAAAAGTTTTATAGCCAACCTGTCCTCTATACCCACCAAATGCCAGCTGACAACCAACTAAAGATCTTCAAAAAGCAGTTCTTACTCTTAAAACAGTATCATTAAATATTAATATTACCAAATTTATTCAGTTATTCAAGAAGTATTTTACTTGGCACCTACTATGTGGTAGTCACTATGCCAGATGCTAGAAACTCAACTGTGAACAAGGTAGATATCTTCATGAAACTTAATACAGTGGTATAAGAAGAAAGAAAATAAACAAGTTAATAAGTAAATTAACTATTTTTCAGTAATAATTGTGATCAGTGGTATGAAAGACAGTAACAATGTACTAGGATGGCAAATAACGGGAAAACTATTTTAGTTAGGGTTAGTTAGGAAGGCCTTTTTTGAGAGAGAGATTTTTGCTATAGGGTGTGTTTGTTTGTCAGATAGACAACAGATAGAAAGCAAGAAATAACACCCTGGGGTAATGGCCATGCCACAATCCCTTCTCCTTCAGTCTCCTCTTGGGATTTTGGGTATGCACACACAAGCTCCTGGCATGAGTTTTAAGCCACTGGGTCTGGGACTCGAACCACAGTAGATTATGTGGGAGTCCAGGACATAACCATTATGCCATCTGCTGGTCCCAGGAAGGCCTTCCTTAGAAAAACATTTAAGATCTAAAGGATGACAAAAAGCTAAAGAATCACAGAAATGGCATTCATGGCAGAGAGAATGGCAAAAAAAAGATCCTGAGGAGAAAGAGAGTATAACATTGTACAGAAACTAATAAAAGGCCAAATTATAGTTCCAACATGGAGTGGCTTAAGACTAAAGAGGTAGGAAAGAGCTGGGTCATACAGGGCACTGCACAACATGGTAAAAATTTCACATCCTAAAACATACAAAGGGAAAAAAACCACTGACTAGCTTCAGGCCAGTATCATGGAGTGGGGTGGTGAGTGCTGATGGATGTCAATTTTAAAACAGATCACTGTGTATATAAGCTCAGAGAGCAGGAGCTGTATCTTTCTATTATATATCTAGTACCTAAAACAGTGCCTGGGGAGAAATGCAATTAATTCTTTTTTTTGAAGAGATATTTTTGCTATAGGGTGTATGTACTCACCAGAGAGACAGAAAGAAAGACACCCCCAACCCCGGGGAGGATGGCCACCCTGCAAATCCTTCTCCTCCACTCTCCTTTTGGGTACACATGCACATACATGTGCCTGTTGTGAGTTTCAAGCCACTGGGTCTGAGACTCAAATCACACTCGACTACATGGGAGTCCAGTGCCTTAACCACTATGCCACCTGCTGGCTTCCATACAATTGACTTTTAACAATAGATCAATCAATAAATAAACTTTGGAGCCAGCCGGTACACTGCTGGTTAAGGCATCTGGAACCCCACATGACTAAATGTGTGGTTCAAGTGCTAGACCTAATGGCTTGAAAAACAAGCCAGGTACATGTGCATATGTGCACAAAATCCTAACAGGAGTGAGAAATGTAGAAGAAATTGCAGTGTGGCCACTCTCCATAGAGGATGTTTTCTCACTTTCTTTTTCTCTCTGTCTCTCTCTGGTTAGCACATGTGCCCTCAGGCAATTTCTTTTAAAAGAGAGTTCTTTTTGCTATAGTGCACATGTATTCGTCAGAGAGACTGAGACAGAAAGTGAGAAATCACCCCCCGAGGGGATGGCCATGCCAGAGACCCTTCTCCATTCTTCTCTGGGGATTTTGGGTATGCAGCCATGCACACATGCCCTGCATTGATTTTTTTTTTTAATTTAAATTTACTTATTTACATTCATTCACTATAAATCATTACACCATACAAAATGAGATTTCCCATCCAGAATACACTGTAGATTGGCACAATCAAGCACATCAACATACATGTTACCATCAACAAATAATTTTCCATTTCTTATTTCCTGTATATTTTGCTTTTTTTTTTTTTTTTTTTTTTTTGCCATCCTTGATTCCCTATCTCTTACCCTCTGCTGTGTCCCACCCTCCTCCCACACTGTCTCTGGTATCCATGGTTGCTTTCCATGCCTTTTCCCCCCATTTTATTGATTCACTAATGAACTTAATCTAAATATTTCCAATAGCAAGCGAAGCTGATACATACATATCCAGGAACACAAGTCTGACTTTAGGCATAAACCTCAGTGAGTAGAATGAACATACTATAAAGCAGTACCTAGCTGGGGCTATATATCATACTGTAGTCATCAAATATGCATTGTTTTTAATTTCAAGAAAAACAGTTTTAGTGGATGTTTTTCTCCTGAAACTTTTTTTTAATTAACTTACGGTCATTGCCTAAGCATCGTCACAGCATACAAAAATGTGGTTTCCCATCCAGAATAAACTGCATAGTGGCTTAATCATGCATGTTATCATCAATAATTTTCCATTTCTAGTTTCATATATATATATATATATATATATATATATGTTTACCCCTATGTCTGATCCTCTGCCCTTTCCCACCCTCTTCTCACACTATCTCTGGTGTCTACAGTTGTCTTCTATTCCTTTTCTTCCCACATTTTATTGATCACACAATTTCTTAAATAATCTAACTACTTTCAATAGCAAGTTCAGCTGGTAATTTCAAGAAAAGCAGTTTTAAATTGGTAAGGAAATTTGCTTAAAACTTAAAGCCTGGAAACAGGTTAGTATTCTGTTCAAATAGTAGGTACGTGAACCTAACGACAGCTCAAGACAGAACAAAAACTCTTAAAACCGAACAAAAAAGCCTAGAAGAAAAGCAGCAATATTTTAGTCAAAAGTTACAGAATGCTATTTCACCAGTTCAGTCTCATGTACTTAATCTATCTTCTGTTGTAGTTCGATCTTCCCAATTGAATTCTGGGATATAATATTCAACTCCAGACCTGTCCCTACGATTAAGTTGGCCATTTTCTTAGTTTTTGAACTCTTATTTATGTGCGACTACATTTAATTTTCCTGACGTAGCACTCCCTTGAGAACTTGGAGATCTGGTCTGGTGCTGGTAAATTCTTTCAGGTTTTATCTGAGAATGTTCTTGTTGGTTTTTTTTGTTTTGTTTTGTTTTGTTTTGTTTTTTGCTATAGGGCACGTGCGCTCACCAGAAAGACAGAGAGACAGAGAGACAAAAAGAAATCACCAGGGGGATGGCCACACTGCAATCCCTTCTCCTCCATTCTCCTCTCGGGATGTTGGGCACGCACATACACGTGCCTGGCGTGAGTTTAAGCCACTGGGTCTGGGACTTGAACTGCAGTCGACTACATGGGAGTCCAGCGACATAGCCATTACACTAACTGCTGGTCCCAGAATGTTGTATTTTCTTCCCGTATGAAGGATAATCTTGCCGGGTACAGTATTCTTGGTTGAAACTGCTTTTCCCTTAACACTTTGAATATATTTTCCCATTCTTTCCTTGCTCGCATTGTTTCTGATGAGAGGTCTGCTGTTAGCCTGATGGGATATCCTTTGTAGGTAACTTGCCGTTTCTCTCTTGCCAATCTTAGTATCTTGTCTCCGTGGTTTTGGTCAGTCTGGCTATAATGTGTCTTGGAAAAGATCTTCTTGGGTTGATTCTGTTTGGGGTCCTTTGTATTTCTTGGGTCTGGATCTTTGAGTGCCTGTCTAGGTTTGGAAAGTTTTCTTGCAGGATTTCATGGAAAAGACTATCAATGCCCTTATGAGTCTCTTTGCCTTCTACGATGCCAATTATCTGGATGTTTGGAGGTTTGATGGTATCTAGTACTTCTAGTATATTATTCTCAAATTTTGGGGCAATTTTCTCAGTCTTCATGGTGAATTTTTCTGGGCCAGCAATTTTCTCTTCTACGTTTTAGATTCTATTTTCTGTCTGATCAAGTCTGCTTTTAATACTTTCAAGGGAGATTTTGACTTCCTATATTATAGCCTTCATTTCTAACAGTTCCACTTGATTCTTTCGTAAAGTGTGTAATTCCTCTTTCAAATCTTGCAAGAATTTCCTCACCTTCTGTAACTCATCAGCTCCTTTCTCCTTTCTCTTCTGCAGTTCATTGTCTCTCTTCTCTTCCATCTCTGTTAGCTTCGCCATTATGAATGTTCTAAATTCTTTATCAGACATTTCCATGATTTCCATTGAATTGTCTGTGGATGAAGAGGAGTTATTCTTTTCCCTTGGAGGAGAGGTATTTTCTTGCTTTCCCATATTTCTTGTGGCACTGCGGTGATTTCTAGTCATCTGATAGATGGTGTGTTTCTTCCCACACTTAAAGTTCAATCTGAGCGTCCAGGAGCATGCAGAAAAGGAAACAGAGAGAAACAACAGCAACAAAAACAACCAAGAAAGAGAAAAAGAGAAGGAAAAAACTAAAGGAGAAAAAAAATCTTTTTTTTTTTTTTGAGAAATCACTAGTTCTCAGGAGCCATGAAGGTGTCTTCTAAAGTCCTGCTCCCTTGCCTCTCCTGTGCTGGGAGGGGGAGAGGGGATTAGTAACAAGATAAAGGGAAGGGAGGGGCTGAAAGCCAAGAAAATGCTTTACTTTAAAAAATTTTAGAAAGGAAAAATTACAAAATTACAAAAAAAGTTTTGTAATTTTACAGAGATAGAGAGAGACAGAGACAGAGAGAGACAGGAGGCTTGAAAGGCTTTCTACCACTCCAGTTTGTGGGCTGGAGGCTGAATTATGTGGAAAATCTCCATTTCGCTTATTCCCCTGAAATCACTAGTTCTCAGGAGCCATGAAGGTGTCTTCCGAAGTCCTGCTCCCTTGCCTCTCCTCCCGGCATTGAGTTTTAAGCTACCAGGTCTGCACTCAATCTCAGTTAACTCCACGGAAGTCCAGCTATGTAACCATTATGCCATCTGCTGGTCCCTCAGGCAAAATTTAAAACTTTAGAAAAAACATTCAATTCTTCCCAAGGCTTCAACAAATAAGCACAAATTAGCAGTTTCATAAACCTAAAGACCATTCAACATCTTAATTAACTTAAGACATAATTTTCTATCAAGTTAATTTTCAAGTAATTTCATTTTGCAATTTTCTATTTTTATGTTTACATTTTATGTGCTTATATGATACATTAATGATGGCTTAAGATGCATCAAAAACATCACTAAAGATGTCTCTAACATAATAGTATTCAGAGCACCTGCTTACTTGCACCATCTATCATAGATTAAACTTTATTTATAATACTGTGAACTGACTAGAAGCCTAGTGAAAAAAAGGTGCCTACAGCTCATCGAGGATTGTAGTTCTGAGGTATACAAAGTTCTAGTTTAGGCAGAAATGTCTACATTCATATAGAAGGGCAGGTTAAGCAGTAACGGTCAACATTTTTAACCCCTGGAGTAAATCACCTCTAGCCCTTACCAAAAGTACACTGGTCCTCAGGTGAGATTCTGGTGATCTGAAAAGAAATCGTCCACACGTTTCCAGCAAGGTACATGCCATTTCAATGTGGTGATGAGAAAAGTCTGATAGAAGCATCTGTAATAATAAGAATGATTAAACACACACACACACACACACACACACACACACACACACAAAGGCAACACTTAATCCTAGTAGAGGAAGAAAATATTAACTGTCAGGGTAAAAATGGTGAGTCTAGGGACCAGTAGTTAGTGTAATGGCTATGTTGCTGGACTCCCACGTAGTCAACCGCGGTTCGAGTCCTGGACCCAGCGGCTTAAACTCACACCGGGCGTGTGTGCGTGCATGCCCAAGATCCCAAGAGGAGAATGGAGGAGAGGGGACTGCGGCATGGCCATTCCCCCTGGGGGGTGATTTCTCGCTTTTTGTCTCTCTGTCTCTCTCTATCTTTCTGGTGAGCACACGCGCCCTATAGCAAAAACCTCTCCAAAAAAAAAGGAAAAAAAAAAAAAAAAAGGTGAGTCTACTAGAATAAGCTTTAATGCTAGGCATTTTTTCCTGTTCTATCTTAAATTTTATAGAAAAATTGTTGATACAGTTAATGTGTTTCCTTTCACAAAGACATATGGAAATTAATGTCAAAGCCCTTTCTATATTTACTATTAGAAGTTTCTGAACGCATGCTACACACAGTTGTATTTTCTCAATGGCTTTTTGTTTTACTTTGGTCTATAAAACATTTATTAGGTTGTCAGAAAAGTCATGATGCAGTTTTGCATTAAAAAATCTAGAAAAAACATATCGACTTTTCTGACCCAATACTTTATAAAATTCTTACTACCAAAGTATTATTTGCTCATTGTTTTATTAGGTTGCCAGGAAAGTTAAGATGCATTTCTCTGTTTTTTTCTATGCAAAAATGTATCACGACTTTCCCAATGACCCAATATTTACACTACCAGAACATTTTAGTATTTATACTTACACTTTCATGCTTTTTTATATTCTTTTTTAAAAAAAAATTATGAAGAGGATGTGTGCCCTTGTGTGAGAGAGACAGAAAATTGTGGTGGAGAGATGGAGAGCAAATGCCCACTCCCCCTCATTGGGCATGGTCACAGATTAAGGCATTCACTTAAAAACATCTTTTATTGGCTTAACACATCACTTTTATTTTTCTATGGCAGGATTTACAAGATACATAGCACTGTATAATATAAACTAGATTAAAACTTAATTAATTCAGAGGCCAGGAAGTGGTATGGTGGTTAAGGCACTGGACTCCCATATAGCCAAACGTGGTTTGAGTCCTGAACCCAATGAATTGAAAAACACGCTGGGCATATGTGCACATGTGCACAAAATCCCAAGACAAGAATGAAGGAGAAGAGAATGTGGCATGGACATCATCCCTGAGGGGTGATTTCTCCCTTTGCCTCTCTGTCTCTCTGTCCAGCAAGTGCACGCACCTTATGACAACAAAAACTCAATTCTTATTTATTATATCCAAATAATTGCCCATTTCTTGTTTTTATAAAAACGATATGACATACATTTTTATAGCCAAATCTCTGCTCACATTTATAATTATTTCCTTAAAATGAATTCCTAGAAACCGAACTGCTGTGTCAAGAAATGTATATCCTTGGAGGGACCAGCAGTTAGAGTAATGGCTATGTTGCTGGACTCCCGTGTAGTCGACCGCAGTTCAAGTCCTGGACCCGGTGGCTTAAACTCATGCTGGGCACATGTGTGTGCGTGCCCAAGACCCCAAGAGGAGAATGGAGGAGAAGGGATTGCAACGTGGCCATCCCCCTGGGGGGTGATTTCCCACTTTCTCTCTGTCTCTCTCTGTCTTTCTGGGGAGCGCACGCACCCTATAGCAAAAACCTCTCCAAAAAAAGAAAGAAAAAAAAAAGAAATGTATATCCTTCTTATGTATTTTTAACAGCACAAAGAAACAAACAAGTATGTGTAAATGGTTTACAGCATGATCCTTTTCAACACAAGCATTTAGAAAATTTTCATAATCCCTGTAACTATGTTGTCTGGAGAACCACTAAATGTACTTTCTACCAGTCTCCTGGAATGCTCCCCGAAGATTCAGAAAACTTTATTTAATTTTTAAGAGAGAGATTTTTGCTATAGGGCATGTGTGTTCACCAGACAGACAGACAGACACACACACACACACACACACACACACACACACAGAAAGAAAGGGAGAGAGTGAGAGAGAAAGTAAGAAATTCTCATGGGGGGTGGTCATGCTGCAATCCTTTCTCAATTCTCCTCTCAGATTTCGGGCATCACACACATGCTCTTGGCATGACTTTCAAGTCACTGGGTCTGGGACTCGAACCACAGTCAGCCATGTGGTTGAACACGCCTTAACTGCTATGCCACCTGCTGGCCCCAGGAAACTTAATCCCTTGAATATTTATAATGACTAATAGTATTTTAAACACTCTAAGATGTCATGCAATAAAGAAACTAATTTTAACTCAAGGTGTTCTAAATGCATTTGAATACATAAGAATTTTTGTATAATGTTATCTATTAATGTTCTAAGGAAATCAAGCTGATAAAAAAAATTGTTATGGAGAAAAATAGCTTTAGTAAGGGAACGAGCAGTTTCAAATGCTGAGTTACACCATCTATTCTGCACCACCTTTAGGACATAGAATTAGCTGTTACTAAATGTGTTCTACTTTAATTGCACTGAGGACAGAAAACATATTATGAATCATTTCAATCCTCTCAAATTTGCTAAGAAGTTTAGGGTGGCTTGGTAAATAATCCATGTACACTAAAGACTAAACTCTGCTGCTACTGGGTAGTGTCAATTAGCTAAAGTAGACTATTGTGTTGTTCAAATTCTGTATTCACTTAATGAGTTAGTCTGTTCTTTCAGCTCTTCAAAGGTATTTCCAAATCTTTCTCTATAATTATAGATTGTTTATTTCTCTTTTACTTGCCAATTTTTGCTTAATATCTTAAACTATGTTATTGAATACACAGTGGTTCAAAAAGGCACCTTTTCCTGCTAAAATGACCTTTATTTTTCTTTATTTCTAATAATGCTTGGTGCCTTAGTCTACTTTAATAATAGTACAGTGAAACCAGCTTTTATTGATTAGTATTTGTATAATGCATTTTACTTTAAACCTGTCTTGTCTATATTTAAGGGTATCTTATTTTTATTTATTTTTTCATTTGCCAGAGGGTGCATGCATTCACCAGAGGGAGAAAGAGAGACAGAGAGAGAGGAAGAGAAAAAGTATCCTCAAGTGGAATGTGGTCAAGTTGAAATCTCTTCTCTATTTCTCCACCCTTTTGGGACATCAGGACCCAAATATATGTATATAGCATATATATTGTTATGTATATGTAGACATATATAACAATATATACATATATAGATATATATGTATATATAGGTGCATTTTTATCTACACCTTGCTATTTGTTTTCTATTTTGCGTATCTAGTGTTCCTTTTTACTCCTTCCTTATCATCTTCTTTTGGATTAATAAAAAATTTAATTATTTCATCTTATCGCTTATAACTAAAATTTTTCAATTAAAAATTTTTCTATTAAAGACAAATAATTCATGGGACCAGCAGATGGTGCAATGGCTATGTCACTGGACTCCCATGTAGTCAACCACAGTACAAATCCCAGACCTGGTAGCTTAAACTCATGCCGGGCGGGTGTACATGCATGCCCAAAATCCCGAGAAGAGAAGGGAGGAGAAGGAATTGTGGGGTGGCCATCCCTCCAGGGGGGTGATTTCTCGCTTTCTGTCTCTCTGGCGAGCGCATGCATCCTATAACAAAAAGCTCTCCAAAAAAAAAAAGAAAGAAAGGAAGAAAGAAAAATAATTCAGCACTAACCTTTAAGCAATGAAGTGTATCATTTTTTGTAAACATCTTAAATTTAGTTAATTCTCCAATAAAACGAACAGTTTTGTTCTTTGTTTCAATATTGATCTGGTCCTTTTTTCGTACCTAGAAGTTAAGAGAACAAAGACTACTTAACCAACATTTTGAATCCCTCTCATAGGAATTACTCTTTTACTATATGTGATTTCACATTTTAAAGTATTTTAAAGCATTTTAAATAAATTTAGTACAATTTCTTGCTATATTCAAATTATGTTAATTATGTTAAGGAAAAACTGGTAACACCAGTCCCAGGACACATTCTGGAGGAACAGTTCCAGAGTAATTTGGAGAAACAATTCATTTTACCAGGCTTTAAAAGACTTTTAAATAAAGAAATCTACTTAAGTCAATGTCTCTCAAACTTATCTGTCAAAATGAACCCTCTTTTGAAATGTTAACCACTATCTGTTACCATTCTCTCAATTCAGTATTATAAGGAACATACTTTAGGAAATAGTGCTTTAAAAATACAAATGCCAAGAGCTCAAATAAATAAAAATATTATTAGGGCTGAGATGGCATATATCGTTGGGACATCAGGAAAGTCATGAGTGTTTTTCTTTGCAAAAACGCATCATGACTTTGCCAACAACCCAATGTAATTACAAACCATACAGCATCTTTAATTATAAATTCACTACAATCTACAACGAAACATCCACTATAACCTCTATTCCTTTTTATACTAGTCATGGCTGAATATCAAGGTTCAAATCCCTGCAGATGTTAGTGCTCTACTTAGGCACATACCCACATATATAACGAAATCCCATGACAACAGTACAATATGAACAGAAACATCCAGATAGGTGTCATTAAATTTAACCCCAGAATTCCATTTTCATTAGAAAACCAAATGAACAAAAAGCTGTCATTTATTTCAATTTGACCAGAGAAAGACAGAGTGAGAAAGACAGAGAGAGAGAGATGGGGAAAGTAAGAAAGTAAGCCACCAGGTCCAGGAGGCGAATCGCAGCTGGCCATGTGAGAGTCCAGTGCCCTTAACCATCACGCCATCTACCGGCCCCTATTCTTAAATATGATAAAGGTAAAGGAGGTACTGGGACCAGCAGTTAGTGTAATGGCTATGTTGCTGAACTCCCACGTAGTCGACTGCGGTTCGCGTCCCAGACCCAGTGGCTTAAAACTCACGCCGGGCGCGTGTGCGTGTGTGCCCAAGATCCCGAGAGGAGAATGGAGGAGAAGGGAATGTGGCATGGCCATCCCCCCTGGGGGGTGATTTCTCACTTTCTGTCTCTCTGTCTCTCTCTGTCTGTCTGGCGAGCGCACGCGCCCTATAGCAAAAACCTCTAAAAAAAAAAAAAAGTAAAAAAGGTAAAGGAGGTACAAACTAAAATGACAAAATTAAAAAATTTTAAAATAAAGTATTATAATCCAATGATTGTATTACTTCATTTTCAGATCAGAGAACTGGCGTGTTTGGTTAAGGTTGCTGGACTCCCACATGGCCGAACACAATTTGAGTCTTGGACCTGGCAGCTTTCTCATCCTCATACCCCCGGGGGGTGATTTCTCGCCTTCTGTCTCTCTGTCTCCGTCTGTCTTTCTGGCGAGTGCACGCGCCCTATAGCAAAAAATCTCTCAAAAAAAAAAAGATAAATAAAATAATTCTTTAAAAAAATAAATTTGTATGCACGAATTAAAAACTCTCTAGAGATGTCAATACAAACAGTAAAGATTTCTTAGACCTGTTATATACTATTCTACCACAAGAACTCTCTAAGCTAGTTGAGCTGCCCCTCTAGAAAGTCCAAATAAACTCCACCCAGATAGATTCTTTCTCCTATAATTTATTTAACAATAGCATTATTCATTAACTCATTCATCAAGCTTTACTTAAAACATATTATATGGGGCCAACAGGTGGTGTGGTGGTTAAGGGTGCTAGACTTGCACATGGCTGACTGTAGTTCAAGTCCTGGACCTGGTGGCTTGCTTTCTCACTTTCTGTCTCTTTCTGTCCCTCTAGTCAATTTTTTTAAGATAAATAATAAATAAAAGTTAAATAAAATGATTTTTAAAATAAATAAATAAAAATGCTATATCCTAAACGTAAAGTTGGTACTAATCTATAACTAAGTAAATCCATCTGGCTATGAAACTTATTTATTACTTTTATTCTGTGGACCGGTGTTCCAAAGCAGCATGAGTATGACTCCCTTTTTTCAGATTTTTGTCATAGGGCATGTGCAATTCCTGGAGAGAGAGAGACAGAGATAGTGAGAGTAAGAGGGCAAGTGAGAAATCACCCCCAAGAGTATGACCATGCCACAATCCCTTTTCCTCTGTTCTCCTCCTAGAATTTTAGGCACATATACACATGCTCCCAGCATGATGTTCAAGTTGCCAGGTCTGGGACTCGAACCACAGTCAACCATGTGACTTTCCAGCATCTTAACTACTACACAACCTGTTGGCCCAAGTAAGACTCTTGATCTACTGTAATGTGGTGAGAAAAACTGGAACTACTAATTATATGTTTGGTCTTATATACTTCCACTCATTTTTATCTTTTTTTTAGTTCATTTTTATCTTTTTTATACTGTAATATTTGGTACAATTGTAAATATATATAATTTTGAAATATGTATACCTATATTGGAGATGTGGGGCCAACTTATTTTAACCAGTAAAGAGATCTGATCAAAAAAAGTTGAGGGGCCAGCAGTTAGCACACTGGCTATGTCGCTGGACTCCCATGTAGCCAACCGCGGTTTGAGTCCCGGACCCGGTGGCTTAAACTCACGTTGGGCGCGTGTACGTGCGTGCTCAAGATCCCGAGAGGAGAAAGGAGAAGGGATTGTGGCATGGCCATCCCCCCAGGGGGTGATTTCTTGCTTTCTGTCTCTCTGTCTCTCTCTGTCTTTCTGGTGAGCGCATGCACCCTATGGCAAAAACTTCTCAAAAAAAAAAAAAAAAAAAAAGTTGAAATAACTAATTATTTTATTTTGAATTTTATTTATTTATTTATTTAAATTTTTTGCTCTTGGGCATGAGCACTCACCAAAAAGAAAGCGAGCCACCAGGTCTGGGACTCAAACCATGGTAGGCCATGTGGGAGTCCAATCCCTTAACCACCATGCCACCTGCTAGCCCTGAGACAACTAATTTTTTTTTTTTTTTTTAAGAAAAAATGAATATTTTTATTAAATATTACTTTGTGCTTTTAATTTTGTTTTATACTATGAAGATATTAATTTTCCCCCCAAAAAAGTTATTTTATGCACTATTTTGAAACATACGGTATGTGTCTAGGTGTCCAAAGAAATCATTCTAATCTTAGCATAGCTTTAACTTGCCTGATTTTGAAAATAATAGCAGTGGGGCCAGCAAGTAGTGTAGTGATTAAGGTACTGGACTCCCACATGGTCGATCAGTTTCAGTTCCAGATCCCCAAGGCTTGAAATTCACACCAGGTGTGTGTGATTTTGTGTCCAAAATCCCAGGAGAAAAAGAGAAGGGATTGCAGTACAGCCTTCTCCCCTGGGGAGGTCTAGGGGTGATTTCTCACTTCTTGTCTCTCTGGTGAGTGCATGTTCCCTACAGCAAAAATTTCTCTCTAACGTAAGAAAGTAACAGTAGTATTTTTCACTTAACAGTAAAAAAACTGGACCAGATGATATCTGAAGTTTTTCCCAGTTTTAAACATTAAAGATGATATATTACATAGTTAATCTACTTCTTTTCTAGACTTCTTTAAATCAGTGTTTTCCCTAAAAATAGTGGAAAGTTTCCAAAATGTATCATATATTAGACATATTAAAATTCAAATCTACTTCTGACTTGGAACTGAAAATAGTAACATTCCTACAAGTAAATTATAATCCTTTATTTCTCGCCAACCATGTTCCTAGATATATGGAAGTATTAATTAAAATTCAGAAATGTATAACAACTTAAGTTACTGAAACTCTAAAAATATTATCTATTAACTTTGTAAACTGAAGCTCTGTATTAGGAAAAGACATTACAACAGAAAATTAAGTAGATTACCTGTATTTGATAATCCTCTACAATCACAGTATTAAAAACATAACTACTTCCCTCTATATAATTTTAGTACATAATTGTTAATGTTCCTGAATTTCCAAAACTTACATGTAATTACTTTCACATATAACTCCAAGAAAAGGTTTCATTTACTATGGTAAACACTGATTTATTAAATAATAAAGTAAAAGTCCATGCTTTAAAAGTCAGCATTAAATTTCTCACAGAGAAATTAAAAAAATTTTTTCTATCATGGATAGTTATCAGTCTTTGTTAAGTCTTCCAACCAATATTTCATGAAAGAAATTAAGTGGGAGCTGCGTTTACAGATGATGCTCGTGCTCTGGCCATTCTTCGAACCAGTGCTTCCTGCCTTTTTCTCTGAATTTCTTCAGGAGAGTATTTTCTGTTTTTCTCCTCTTCTTCTTTTGAAGACTGTTGTTTCAAAGGCTCAGAAAGCTTCATCAAAGATTGCTCTTGAACAGCTTCCCCAAGTAATGGGTTGACAATTTTATTTTTCTGCAAACTTTGTGTAATCCTGGTATCAAATATGCTTCCTGTTATACAATTTTGATCAAAGTGAGAAAGTATCTGAGAATTTTTCACCTTTGTAAATGTATACTTTGAAAATCTAACTGTTTTGTTATGGTTATTTTGAGTTTCATCTGTTATGGTCCTGCAGGATAGTTGATGAGTACTTAATTTCTTCTTAAAATTAGCCATTTCTGTATTCATATGATCTGAATTTACATTCATATTTGAACTTCCTGCACAAACAGATTTGTAACTGTTCTCTTGTACTGAAATATCAATGTTATTCCATGAGGCATGAAGATTATTGATCTGAGACTTTGAATTCTTAGAGTACATAGTCAAATTTGCTGTAGGACCTAAAAATGTTGGAGAACTTCTACACATTTCTCCTTTCTTCATCTTCATTGATTTATCTATTTTGGAGTTATTTGTCAAGGAAGATGTTGGTACTGAAATGCTGTCCAGATTCAAATGCTTTGATAGTACCACCTGACTTTCTTGTTGAGATGTAGTAGGGAAGTTTTTGGCTCCATGTTTGGAATTATTATTAATCTCTGGTATACTTTCTGAGGTCTTGCTATCCTTTCTAATGTCTCCTTGCTGAGTTAGTCTTTCAATATCGTCACATGCTTGGTATAACAAATCGTCTTCTACATCATCTGCTTCCCAGGTATTCTCTAGTTGATAAGATGTTTTAAGGATTTCATTGGTAAATGATGGATCATTCCAATCATCAAAGAAAGAACTTAATTTTGATGCATTAATGTGGTTGGTGTTACTAATATAGGTTTCATCGCCCAGAGGATCAATATTAACAGGTGCTTTAAAAGACTGATTAAAAGCGGGCTTATTTTTCTGTTCATTAGAGTATCTTGTGTTCACAGCCAACTTCTTTTCAGTAGCATTTACATAAGAAGTAAATTCAGTAAGAATGTTTTCCTTTGCATTTGTCGGATTAGAAGCAATTGAACAATCCTGAATCTTCTCTTGAATAACAATTGTATCAAAAGATTTCTCAAGTTTCTTTTTATTTCCAGTGGATGGTAACTGACTTGACTTATCATTTAGATTTGGTGAAAATCTATATTTTCTAGCATCTATTAAATCTCTGTTATGTATTTTTGAAGGTGGATCTAGTAATACTTTTGAGTTTCTTAACTTGGCATCTAAACTTGTTGACTGACTTTTATCATTCTTGCTACTAAAGGTATAAATTGCCCTTTCGCCAGTAACCTGGGATGTTTTAGGAGATGGAAAGGGTTCAGGCATTTTGAAATTTTGCATAGTAAAAGGTTCATTACCTAGCAAGTTTTCCCAATCATCTTCAAAATCACTGGTAGTAAATGCCTCAGTGTGCTTATCAGAAGCTTCTGGCTCCTTGGTACAGGTAGTGAGACATGGCTTTATCAGTATGGGAGCATCTTGTTGAGGAGACAGTGATCCTGGGGTTTTATTCAACAGTTTTTCAGTGACTAGAGTTTTATTAGTAATGATTTTCTCCTCTTTCAAAGAACTCTTCTTTCCAAAGGTGGTATTACTTGTGCTCACAAAAGCATCTGGAAGATCTTGGCTTAATGGTCCACTACATATCTGAGTTGAACCATCAAAAATGGCATTAAATGCTGCTTCAGCATTTTGGTCAAAGGGCTTCTGACTGCTATTTTGATAATTAACCACAGCCATCTTAGTGTTTCCTTGCACTGTTTTTTTCATTACAGCATTATCTATTTCAGGAACTATGCCATGTGACGAATGAATCTGTACATTATAATTATTTAAAGTCTCTATTTCTGAAATCATCTGGATAAAATCATGATTTTTCTTGTCTTGCTCTTCAATTACATCGAGCTCTTCCATATTTTTGTCAAACTGTTTAGCCAATTTCATAAGTTCTTCCTCTTGATTTTGTGTTTTTAACTTGGTACAGCTGATTTTTGCTCTTAATTTTCCTTTTGCTACATTGGGAGTACATGGAATAGCAGTAGCACCAATCCACATATCCAACATGGAGTCTGTTGTTGGTTTTTCATCCTGAGGAGCAATACGATTAACAATATGTGAAATTTCATCAGTATCTGTGGTATAAATCTGCTTTTTTCTTCCTTTACCTAATTGTTTCGTTAAAGGAGAATTCTGATCCCAAAAGATATCATTCTGTCCATCTGGATCATTAGGAGAACTGAAGGTAGATGACAATAAATCCACTTTCAGCATTCTCTTTGGTGTTTCATCTCTCTCTCAGTCGCCTCCTCCCTGGCTCGACCCCCGAGCTGCATTCCTCAGCCGCCACAGTTTTGCACGGCGTAATCTTCGCGCCAGGGCTGTCCCCATGTTTTCTTCGCCGACTCATTGCCTAGGACTCCCCCCGTCTCCCAGCCGCTTCTTTCACATTTTGCAAGGAGAGGAGCGGAGCAACGGCACTATCAACGGGCCTCCTCGCCAGAGGCCGCCGCCATCTTGGCCCGAGACAACTAATTTTTAAAACATCAGGGAGTGAGGGTGATTCACTTATGTTTAAATAAAAGTTGTGCCCTCCACTTTAAACACACGTACACACACACACACACCAAAAACAAAAAAATCTTCACCAAGGTACATGTGTACTCACCACAAGGAGAAAGAGAGCAGAGGAGAGGGAGATATCATCTCCTCCCCAAATGGGGCATGGTCGCCCTTCTCTTCTATTTCTTCATGCTGCTGGGATTTGGGGCATGCATGTACACATACCTGGCATATTTCTCAAGTCACTAGGGACTGAAACTGTGTGGCTGGCTATATGGAATCTAGCTGTCTTAATTACCATGCCACAGGAAGGCCTCCCCTTCATTATTAAAAAAAAGTGAGCCATATACATGTGCCCTATAGCAAAAACTATCAAAAACAAAAAAGTGAACCCTACTGAAAATTTGGAGAACATAAAAAACTAGAAAGGGCCAGCAGGAGGTGTGGTGGTTAAGATCACTGGACTCCTGCATGGCCTACCACAGTTTAAGTCCTGGCCTTGGTGGCTTGCTTTCTCACTTTCCCTCTCTCTCCCTCCCTGGTCAAATTTAAATAAATAAATAAAATAATTCTTAAAAAACAAACAAACAAAAAACTTGGTGCTGGCAGGTGGTGTGCTAGTTAAGGGCCTCGACTCCCATGTGGTTGACCCTGGTTTGAGTCCTGGACCTGGCGGCTTGCTCACTCACTCTCTCTCTTTCTCTCTCTCTCGCCCCCAGTCTCGCTCTCTTACTCTGTCCCTCTCTGTTCAAATTAAAATAAATAAAGTTAAATAAAATAATTATTTAAAAAAAATAGAAAGAAAAAAATATTCCTCATAGTCTCACTATCCAAAGAGTAACAGTTTTAACTTAACTACATGGAATTCCTTGCTATTCTCTACTCTCTAACAAAGCTATAAATTTACTTCAAGAGTTTATATAGCTTGCTTTATAAATGAAACCCATTCTTGGGGGACCAGCAGATGGCATACTGGTTGGTTATATTACTGGACTCACATGTAGTTGACCACAGTTCGAGTTCCAGACCTGGCAGCTTAAAACTTACAATGGGCACATGTCTATGCATGCCCAAAATCCCAAGAGGAGAATGGAGAAGGGATTGTGGCATGGCCATCCTTCCCTCCTGGGAGGTGATTTCTCACTTTCTGTCTCCTTAGCGAGTACATGTGCCCTATAGCAAAAAGCTCTCTAAAAGAAAATTTAAATAATTGAAAAAAGGAAAAAGAGACATTCTTGGGACCAATAGATGGTGTTATGGTTACATGGGTAGATTCCTATAGTCAACTGCAGTTCAAGTTCTGGACCTGGTGAATTAAAACTCATGCAAGGCATGTGTGTGTGTGCATGCCCAAAATCCTGAGAGGAAAATGGAGGAAGAGAGGAGATTGTGGCGGGGCCATGCCGCTGGGGAGTGATTTCTCACTTCTGTCTCTCTCATGCTCTATACTAAAAATCTCTCAAAGAAAACAAAAGAAATACATTCTCTATGACATAAAATTATTTTGTGTAAACTTCATTTCCATGGGCTCTTTATCATTTCAGCATTTTGAATATACAATCATTTTAGTAACCCACTGACAGCTTTTATTGGGTCATCAAGAAGGTCATGATGCATTGTTGCATAGAAAAACATAGAAAAATATGTCATAACTTTCCCAACAACCTAATAGATGATCAGTTTTTGCCTATTAGAATTCATGATAAGAATAAAGTTTTTTGGCATATAGAACTATTATTATACTTACAAAATAGATTCTTAGAGCTGTCCAATGTATAAATGCCTTTAAAGATCTTCAACTATATTACCAAACTACTACAATTCCAAACTGAAGTGTATCATGAGAATGTTGGTTTCTCATTTCTATTATCTTTACTAATCCGGTTCTCAAACTGGCAAATCCACTGATTTAACTAGAACTGTTTTGTAGAGCAGTAAAATTTAACACAGTTTTGTTAATAACCACCTTTATTTCTCAGTTTAAGTTCTTAAGCAAGGAGCAAATATGATCAGACTGTAGCAATATATTGGATCTAGGTAGAAGATAGAGATAGGGAAGCCTAATTTAAAGACTACTATTGGGGGCCAGCAGGTGTCATAATGGTTAAGGTGCCAGACTTCCATATGGTTGATGTGGTTCAAGTCCCAAACCTGGTGACTTAAAAATCATGCCAGGGACCAGCAGTCGGTGTAATGGCTATGTCGCTGGACTCTCATGTAGTCGACTGAGGTTCAAGTCCCAGGCCTAGAGGCTTAAACTCAAGCCAGGCACGTGTACATCCATGCCCAAGATTCCAAGAGAAGAATGAGGAAAAGGGATTGCAGCATGGCCATCCCCCCTGGAGGGGGGATTTCTCGCTTTCTGTCTCTTTCAGGAGAGCACACGTGCCCTATAGCAAAAACCTCTCGGGGAAAAAAAAAAAATCATGCCAGGCATGTGTGCATGCATGCATGCCCAAAATCCCAGGAGAATGGAGAAGGTACTGCAATGTGGCCATACCACCTAGAAGTGATTTCTCACTTTCCCTCTCTCTAATGAGCACATGTACCCTATGACAAAAACCTTTAAAAAAAAAAGACTACTACTGAAATTCAAATTATGGATAATGAAAGACAGTGAAAGCTGGTATGAAAAGGAGCTACCAAATTTAAGATGTTTTAGAAGGTACCTTCGGGACCAGCAGATGGTATAAGTTAGGTTGCTGGACTCCCACGTGGTTGACCACAGTTCAGGCAATTTAAAACTTATACTAGGCACATATGCATGCATACCCAAAATCCCAAGAGGAGAATAAAGGAGAAGAGATTGTAACTTGGCCACCCGCCTCTCTGGGGGTGGGATTTCTCACTTTCTGGTTCGCTCTGGCGCACGCACATGCCCTCTGGCAAAAATCCCTCAAAAAAAAAAAAAGAAAAGAAAAGAAAAAAAGAACGTAGCATCAAAAGTGTTTGGTGAACATGTACATGAAGACATGAAATAGAAGTGATTCTCTTAATAACTGAGTAAGATACATTGTAAAGTTGCAGGGAGAATATAGAAGATTCAAGGAAATAAAAGATAAAGACATTTTTATGAAGAAAATAATAAGTTTGGTTTTTGGACATTTTTAACTAGAAATACATAAAAACAATTCCTAAGTACAAAGAGAGAGGCTCCAACAAGAGATGTACATCTGGTGTAGCTGGGAAACAGATGTAAACTGAGGGTGAAGGAAGAAACCTATGAAATCCCAACATAATTCGCCTAGAGAAAAAGGCACAGCAGACTGAAAACAGTAATAATCGTAAGAGCCAGGAGAGAATGGCAGTATAGAAGGGACCATTACTATAATGATATGTATGTGCAAGCAATGTGTGAAGAACTGTATATCCATTATCCCATTTAATTCTTAAGAACAATTACATGTAAAAACATACAATTATTATCACCATTAATAGACAAGGAAACTGAGATTTAAAGCACTTGAGAAACTTGGCTAGTTATAATGACAGCATGTGGTGCAATCAATATTAGTTTCTTACATAATAGAGTACAGCAGGGACATCAACTAAGAAGAAATTAGGTAAACACCGGTGTTCTCTGCTAGGGTGCTCCTGTGATGGTTAAATCCAAGGGTGATTGTCAGGAGAAGCAGAGACAAGTATAACTTAAAAATTTTGAATAAGAAGGGAGCCAACCAATGGCCTGTAGTTAAAGAGGCTGGATCCCACATGGTCAACCTTGCGATTCAAGTCCCAGACCAGGTGGCTTGAAAAACATGCTTCGCATGAGTGAGTGCATGCCCAAATCCAGAGAGGAGAACGGGGAAGGGATTACGGAATGGCTATGCCCCTGAAGGGGAGAGTGGTGATTTCTCACTTTCCTTGTCTCTCAATCTGTCTGTTTCTCTCAAGCTAGCTCATATGCCCTACATAAAAAAAATTTTTTTTGAAGAAAAAGAAAATCAAAGAGGATGGAGGTAAATCATGTGCTTAGAAAAGTTTGGATTTTTAAGAAAAAAAAAAATTATGTATTTAATTTTATTTATAATTATTTTTTTAATTTGACCAGAGAGAGAAAAAGGGAAAGAAAGCGAGCCGCCAGGTCCGGGACTAGAACAGTGGTTGGTAATGTGGGAATATAGCACCATAACCACCATGCCACCTGCCGGCCCAAAAAGAGGGTTTTTTGGTTGCTTTTTTAAAAATTTTCACTTGCAGATGTAAGAGTGTTGAGCATATTTATGGCCTATAAGTATGCTGTAAAAAGTCATTATTAGCAGGCCAGCCAGGTGGCTTGGTAGTTAAGGTGGCTGGATCCCACATGGCCAAGTGCATGGTTCAAGTCCCAGACCTGATGGCCAAGAAGATACACCAGGCGGATGTGCATGAGTATCATAGTCTTGAGAGAGGAGGAGAAGATACTGAGACACAGCTCTTTCTCCCCCACCCCAGGGGCAGTGGTGGTGGTGATTTCTCACTTCCTCTTTCTTTCTCTCTCTCTCTGGCAGGCTCGCAAGCTCTACGGCAAAAACCTTGTGGGGAAAAAAAAAGATCATAGGAAAGTCTGCAGATTTGGGGATAAGGAGAGCAGATTCTGGAGGAAGAAGGAAGTGACTAATGACCTCCTTTCTTCTCTACTGACAGCAGCGACTTCCATAGCATCCCCAGGAATTCTGATTTCTTTCCACTGTAAGGAAGCATTGCAGCAATAAACACAAAAATGTGAACTGTCCCAACTCCCAACCAAATTATCAAAGATGTGGGGAGGAGTACACAGAATTTTCTTTTCCAGGGACCAGCAGTTGGCGTAATGGCTATGTTGCTGGACTCCCATGTAGTCAACCACAGTTCGAGTCCCGGACCCAGTGGCTTAAACTCACGCCGGACACATGTGCGTGCGTGCCCAAGAGCCTGAGAGGAGAATGGAGAAGGGATTGCAGAGTGGCCATCCCCCTGGGGGGTGATTTCTCACTTTCTGTCTCTCTTTCTGGCGAGCGCACGTGCCCTATAGCAAAAACCTCTCAAAAAGAATTTTCTTTTCTATGTAAAATTCGTATTTTCCCCCTAGAAGATGATTCTTCAATCTTTAAAGACCTGGCTTTTTACATAGGTTTTGGTGGAGGGAATGGGGCAGTATCCACAGGTCTAAATTGGGGTGGAGGCATTCAGTCCTTCCAAGCTTCACGAGACTGGTTCCTGACTACCTTGCTATGAATGGCACAACTCACACAGTAATGCTTCACATACAGGCTGGGGAGCACACAGGCATGAAGACACTTGCTTCACAGATGTCCCTGATGGCTGCTGCTTCTATGTTTTGAATGACGAACATTTTTTTCCTCTTTAAATATTTATTGTAATTTATGATTTATATATAATCATTATACATCTTTGTAGGTACAGAACGGTCTTTAAAAGCATGTATACGGAAAGTGTATTTTTAAAATACCTATTTAGTAACCACAGTAAGCTACATAGCCTCAACTATGTGCTATTTTACAGTATATTCATTCTATACACAGTCTCATGCCTAAAGTCAACTTTTGTTCACAGATATGTATATATCAACTAAACTTCTATTGAAAGTATTTAGATTGGGACCAGCAGATAGCGTTATGGCTACGCCGCTGGACTCCCATGTAGTCGACCGCGGTTTGAGTCCTGGACCCGGTGGCTTAAACTCAAGCTAGGCACGTGTGTGTGTGCCCATCCCCCGTGGGGGGTGATTTCTCGCTTTCTGTCTCTCTGTCTCTCTCAGTCTTTCTGGCGAGCACACGTGCCCTATAGCAAAAACCTCTCAAAAAAATATGTATTTAGATTAAGATATTATGTAAATCAAAACAATGTAGGAAAGAAAAAAGGAACGGAAAGCAACTGCAGATACCAGGGACAGGGTGGGAGGAGGATAGAAAATGACAGAGGGTGAGAAATAGGGGAAAAATACATATATATATATATATATGAAACAAGAAATGGAACATTATTTGTTGATAATAACATGTATGATTAAGACACTTTACCAGCCAGTGTTTTCTGGCTGGAAAATCGCATTTGGTATGCTGTGGTGATGCCCAGCGAAGTATGTAAAATAAATGTATGTAAAATAAATTAATTAATAAATAAAAAATAATTAATAGAAAATTAAAATGTATACGGTATGTAATAAACAAATTAAGGATATAAATATATTCGCCATCCTGAACATTTAACCTTATGTTGTAAACGTTCAAAACCTATTCCAATGGTTATTCTGCAAGTATGTACTGAACTGTCTACAACATTCTTTACTGCGAGGTAAAATTCTAAAGAACATATTGATTGAAAATCAGGCAACAGGGACCAGCAGATGGTGTAGTGATTATTATGCTGAACTCCACACACTGACTATTGTTCAAGTCCTGGCTCTGGTGGCTTGAAAATCATACCAAGCACATATTCATGTGTGTCCCAAATGCAGAAAGCAAAAGGGATTGCAGCAAGGCCATCTCCCCTTCAGGTGATTTCTCACTTTCCCTCTCACTGTCTGTCTCCAGTGAGCACACATGCCCCTATGGTGAAAACCTCTTAAAATAAAAATTCAGGCAACAATCAATCTCATAAATTCACACAGATAATCAACACAGCCAATGAAAGAAGAATTTATAATTTCCACATAGAGGACTATGGGAGATAGAAGTATATAATCTGGAAAAAAATCTGTGAGTATTAATTATTGGTCCAGTTAGAAATAGGTAAAATTATATATAACAACAGCTCATTAGGAAGAGACAGAAAATTAGTATTTTTCATACTGTGAGTTCTTTTTAAGACTACAGTACTGCACTGTACTTCAAGAAATAAGTCTTAGAAAAAGCAAAGATAGAGGTACCAGAAGTTGGTGTAATGGCTATGTTGCTGGACTCCCATGTAGTCGACTGTGGTTCAAGTCCAGAACCTGGTGGCTTAAAGTCATGCTGGGCGCATATGCGTGGTGCCCAAGATCCTGAGAGGAAAATGGAGGAGAAGGGATTGCAGCATGGCCATCCCCCCCCCCCCCCCCCCGGGGGTGATTTCTCACTTTCTGTCTGTCTCCCTCTGTCTTTCTAGCGAGCACACGCGCCCTGTAGCAAAAACCTCTCCAAAAGAAAAAAAAAAAAAAAAAGAAAGAAAAAGCAAAGATAAAACAAAATTGGAAAGTGATGTTTATAGGTGAAGACATGGTAAAGTCAGTGATTTGGTGATTTATAGGCTTTACATAGTTCCTGATTTTAACCTTTTAAAAAATTTATTCCAAAGAAAAACCCAGCTATAACATTTCTATAAAATTAGGTAATAGTTAAAATGAATAATAGTTATAATAAACATATAAATTGAAATCTGTAGAGAAAACTGTCTGTCAAATAATTGATGGATTTGTATTTAAACCTACTTGCATGTAAAAATGTAGAATCTACATTTAGTCCTGACATTCAGTTAGTATCAACACGTGTAGACTTAGCCCTTTTTTCTAGCCGTTTTGAGTATTCTTATTTCTATTTGTATCTCTTTAGCTTTCCTGGTATAGGAATCCCTTAAGCATTTCCTGAAGAGCTGGTTTCAGTTTGGTGTATTCTTTCAGCATCTGTTTACCTGGGAATTTTATTTCTCCTTCCCATTTAAAGGATAATCTTGGTGGTAATAGTACTCTTAGCTGAAATTGCTTCTCTTTCAGAGTTTTAAATATGGCTTCCCATTCTTTCCTTGCCTACATTCTGATGTTAGCCTAATGGGGTAACCTTTGTAAGTTACTTGATGTTTCTTGCCATTTTTAGAATTTTCTTTCTTTGACTTTTACTAATTTGGCTGTGGTATGTCTTAGAGAGGATCTTCTTATGTTTTATCTATTTAGTGTCCTTCATATCTCCTAGACTTGATGTCCACATGCCTCTCTAAATTTGGAAATCTTTCAGTTAATATATTATGAAAGATGTTTTCTTTGCCTATACCTGTCTCTTTACCTTCTGGAATATCTATTATGCAGCAATTTGGTCATTTAATGGTGTCTAGGATTTCCTGTATATTGTCCTTCTTTTTAATGGTTATTGTTCTATTCTTTTCAGCTGCATGGACTAAATTGGAGGTTTTGTCTTCAAGGTCAAAAATTCTTCTGCATGATTAATCTGCTGCTGATACTTTTCAGGGAGGCTCTGATTTCCTGAAACATATTCTTTATCTCCAGAAGTCTTGTTTGATTCTTTTTTCAGTGTATCTATCTCCTTACAGAGTTCCTCCTTCATATTATGGAAGGATTTTCTCATCTCCTGCAACTGGGTCTTTGTTTCCTCTTGTGTCTTGTTGAGTATTGTTACAATGAATATTCTGAATTCTTTTTCAGACATTTCTGCAATCTCCTGTTTTATCCATTGTTGGTGAGAAATGATCCTTTGATGGGGGGGGGGGGGTATTTCCAGATTTTCTTCTATTTCTTTGGGTTCTGCTTTGACTTTTAGTCAGCAGGTAGAATACTTACTTCCTATTTCTTTGAAGTATGTTTCTAGAGCTGTGTGATCCTGCACTTTATGATATCCGTAAGCTCTGTGCCAATTTTCCTCCTCTGGGAAGTGTGGAATACAAGTAGTTTAGGGTTTAGGTACTCAAGGGGGAGTTTCTCTCCTTCTACTGCTTAGGAAATTATGGAGAAGGAATTCCTCCAGAGTCTCCTATTTTCAGGTTTGGTTCTTATATACCCAAACCTAACTGCTCCCAGATGGATGGAGTTGCACTGAAGGCAAAATGTAAGGAGGTAGACAACTTCATATTGAGCAGGCTACAAAGTCCCTCCTCTGCCACAACAGGCTGGGCAGGGGTCCCTGCTGATGAACTCAAGCCAAGTGGCTTGGACCTGTTGGTCCTGGATGGTGAGGGGTGGAATGGCATCAGTACATGTGGGGCAGCAACTCCTACCTTAATTAATAACCTTGTCCTTGAGCACACATTGGGTGCAGTTCATGCAGTGAACAGGATGCACACAGCCATGGCCCTTTTGGGCATGGCCATTGTTCCTTCTTTTCTTCATCGTCTTGGAAGCGAGGTTGTGAGAGGAATTGGATTTTCTTCCTATTAACTTTCTTACTGTTAGTACTCACTAAGACAATTATGTTTGATCTTGCAAATTATGTATTTAATTTGGAGTCTGACTGAGGGTTGTGTGCATGTAACTAATAATACACTCATACTCTCTGCTAGTCAACAGGTTTTTGTTCGTATGATGGGATTAAATATATTAACAAGAATAACATGACTTCTGATGTGTCTGTCCCTGAACTAGCAGCATTTATCAAAATGTGTTCTTTAAGAAACTGCTCATGTACCTCCACAAGATTCAGAGTATGTTATCCTACAAAAGCTTTGGGAATTCTTACAACAAAACCATTTAACACTGTTGTTTCCAAACTTCTCCAAACACAGAAAACTTCCCTTGCTTAAAGCTACCTATGAAAATCTGTAATGCACACTGGCGAAACTCACCCAGAAAAATCTTAACCACAAATCTCATAACAACAAATGAACACTGCAAGGAGCCATTAAAGATCATTCCACCCCTCATGAGACTTTCTCCTTTCTCTCAATCCTCCAATAATTCATTTGGCAATTAAGTATGAAATTTTATCTACCATATTTAAGTATTAAATTATTTCATTTTTACCTTAATATTTATGCCTTGTCTATTTATGTAAACTACCATTGACCCTTGAACAATTCAAGTTTGAACAATATGGGTTTGAGCTATATGGGTCCACTTGTACACAGATTTTCTTCTAATAAATGTATTGGAAAATAAAGTACAGTACTGTAAAGGTGTTTTCTCTTCCTATGGTTTTGTTTTGTTGTTTTTTGCTTATTTTTGCCTTAGGGCACATGCACTCATCAAAAAGAGAGGGACAGTGAGAGGGAAAGTAAAAAATCACCTCCAGGGACCAGCAGTTAGTGTAATGGCTATGTCGCTGGACTCCCACATAGTCGACTGCGGTTCGAGTCCCGTATCGGTGGCTTAAACTCACGCCAGGCGTGTGTGTGTGCTTGCCCAAGATCCCAAGAGGAGAATGGAAGAGAAGGGATTGTGGTGTGGCCATCCCCCGAGAGGGTGATTTCTTGCTTTCTGTCTCTCTCTCTCTCTCTCTCTCTGTCTGGCGAGCGCACGCACCCTATAGCAAAAAAAAAAAAAAAAAAAAAAAAAAAACTCTCCAAAAAACAAAACCAAAAACAAAACAAAACAAATCACCTCCCGGGACCAGCAGGTGGCGTGGTGGTTAAGGCGCTGGGTGCTCCCACATGGCTGACCACGGTTCAAGTCCTGGACATGGTGGTCTGCTCTCTCACCTTCTCTTTCTCTCTCTTTCTGTGTATCTCTCTAGTCAAATTAAAAATGAATGAATGAATAAATAAAGTTAAATAAATAATTTTAAAAGAAAAAAAAAAGATTTTGGGCATGCACGCAGTTGCAAACAGCTTGATTTTCAAGCCACCAGGTCTGGGACTCAAACTACAGTCAGCTTATGTAGGAGTTCAGCATCTTTAACCACTATACCACCTGCTGACCCCTCCTATGTTCTTCTTAATAACATTTTCATTTCTATAACTTACTTTACTATTAGAAAATAGCACATAGCCTACAATTGAGTATTTATGTTATTGGTAAGTCTTCCAGTCAACAGTAGTCTATTTGTAGTTACATTTTGAGGGAGTCAAAGTTATAAGCAGATTTTCGACTGCATAGGGTTTGGCACCCCTGATAACTATACATTTCAAGGGTCAAGAGTGTATCACAGGGTTCCCAATCTCATAAGATATACCTGTTCTCTCAATGCTCACAGCAATTCTGAATTGTTCATAGTGAATGCAATAATGCATGCACTGAGTACAGCAAATATTTCCTGATTTTATTTGTATTCCAAGCAGCTTACTATAAAGTTAAAATTTTGTAAACACAAGTTTCCCACTGGCTAATGTAAAAACTTGAATTTCAAGTCTTTTCCAAAAGTCTACCAATGCCCACTTTCAGACACCTCTAGTGCAACATTCCCCTCATCAAGACCAAACTTGAAGTTTGATCACTTCTGCAAAATGACTGGGTGGCATGGATTTGGAAGAACCACTAGCACAGTCTGTTCAGACTCCAAGAACTGGAGAGGAAGGAAAGCTATTCGCTAACACCCTGGTATCAACGGTGTTACCAGGGTCCTTTAAGGAATCCACCATAATCCAAGGTAAAGATCTCGAAGGCAAAAAATCCATTAAACCAGGGTTCTGGTAGTATTTGCCAATATCCAAGAATTCATGCAATCTTTTGTGCTTCAAATATTTGGCTCCCAGCACCTAAAGAGACACTTGCAAGGCACCATACACTGATTCATTATGGCCATTCTTTTGGAAACACCAACAGGGGCTCTGGCTGTCTTGACCTTGGAGAATGGTTTTTACTCTACCAAAGCAAAAAGTACAGCACCTACAATGGGGGAACAATGTAGCAGCAATAGCTCCCCTCCCAGCTGAAATATCACTTATCAATTTTAATACTGTTGAGTAAATTAAATTTTGTTCTTAAACTAAAGAATCCTCACTCAACTTATAAAAAGATATATATTACAAAATAAATGCTTAAATACATACATGAAATCTGAAATCCCCCCTCAGCATGGAACAAAGATCCTCTGCTACATCAGACATGCAGGGATGCAATGTAGCAACCAATCTTGCATAAAATGGTAGCAAATCCAACCTGCAAAAGTTACATGTGATATGTGTAAAAAGAAAAACATATCAGAAATAATTCATTTTAAAATTTAAACTTCTCAGATATATTTACATATTAAATTACTATAAAGATCAATAATTACAGACATGCCTATTTATTGCCATCATAAAAGTCTGGAAATTCAATAAGCTTTGCAAAAATTTATTAATAACCTGGCACTTTCCATTCAGTTAACTTACTGCACATCTACATTATACTAAGTATTTAATTTTCATAAAATATGAAATATCAAGTGAACAGTTAAGTCTTGATATGGCTTAAATTGTCAATCACATAATTACTGAGTAACTACATACTTAAAAACCTAAAGGTAACTTATTTTATATGAAACAGAATCCTCTCAAACCATTTCTTTCATTTATTGATGGGTCAGTCATGTAGAAACTTTAATGTTTAAAGTAAAGAGGGTGGCCAATAACCATAAAAGCACCTAAGAAGTCAAAAGAGATTCACAAAATCCACACATTAACTTTTATGTCACTCATTACAGAACCCACTTGTTATAGATTCTCACAGAGGATCTTACTTTAGACAAAAAATGGCAAGTACGTGGCAATCATGCTTCCACCCCTTCTATTATCAAATAACTCTTCCCCCTCAAACATGGACTGCACAGAGCTTCAGAATCCTGCTAACCATAGCACTCATGGCAGCCACTACTAATTGGAATAAACATACAAACTACAACTTTTTTCCACTTCTGTCACAGACATTATTTCATGAAACTTGATTATCCAATGATTCAACCCTCAGAAATCAGACACTGAAGATGAGAAGCCGTGAAGAACTAGTAAAAGCAGCTACACTGGCAGCAGCCAATAAGGAGAGCTGACAGTGAGGAAAGAAACTAAAAACTATAAAAATTAGATACAAGAGCTCAAAAAAACAAGACAGCCTGAAGCCATTTAGAACGAAAATAATAATAATAATAGTACTATATACCTTAATTATCCCTGAATGTATCACTAGACTACAGAATACACAAACATGGTTTGATCATCAAAGTGACTGTATACTATGAAAGGCTCAGAATCAGCATGGACAGATCAACCCTCACATAACAAAAGGAACACTACAAAGGAAGAAAAATGGTAATAAATTAAAAGTGGAGGAAACTGGGACCAGCATGTGGCATGGTGGTTAAAGTGCTAGACACTCCCACATGGCGGACCATGGTTTGAGTCTCAGACCTGGAGGCTTGCATTCTCACTTTTTCTCTCTCTCTCTCTCTCTCTCTCTCTCTCTCTCTCTCTCTCTCTCTCTCCCCAAATTAAAATAAATGAATGAATAAATAAAATTAAATAATTAATTTTTTTTAAAAGTGGAGAAAACTAATTCAATTCATACCTAAAAGTCCCCAAACTGTATACTCTTCTTTATTTATAATTTCTTCTAAAAATGATCACTTGGGGACAGCAGGTGGCATGGTGGTTAAGGTGCTGGATTCCCACATGGCTGACAGATTCAAATCCTAGACCTGGCAGCTTGAAAAATCACACTGGGGTGTTTGCATGCATGCTCATAATCCCAAGAGGAGAATAGAGGAGAAGGAATTATAACGTGGCCATCCCCCCGGGGGGGGGGGGGGTATGATTTCTCACTTTCCCTTTCACTATCTTGCTCAGTCTCTTTCCAGCAAGTACACACACCCTATGGCAAAAACCTTAAAAAAAAAAAAAAAAAAAAAACAAATCACTGGGCTGGCCCTGTAATCTAGTGGTTAAGGGAACCAGATCCCATATGACTAACCACAGTTTGAATCCCAGCCCACGAAGTTAGAAAAACACATCAAGCACACAAGCATGCTTGCCCCAAATCCCAACAGGATGGAGAAATGGAGAAGAAGGAACTGTGGCATAATCACAAGCCACTGAAGGATGTCTTCTCCCTCTCCCTGTCTGTCTCTGTCTGGCTAGCATATGTGCCCTCTAGAAAACATTATTTTATCATGATTTTAGTTCTTTCTTATGTGCTAGGCCTGTCCTATGCTTCTTATATAACTACTGTAATATAAGGTAGACATTATAATCACTATTTCAGAAATAAGAGAACAGATGCTGAGAGAAGTCAAGAATAGAGGAGCTAGATGTGGTACACTAATAAAATGGGATGCTCTGTGAGGCTGACTCGCATGGGCAAATTCCAGATTTGCATTCAAAGAGCTCCCTAACTATGCTAGGCAGGCACATCCTCGTGATCCAAGGCTGGCTGAGGGTGGGGTTGGATCCCTGTATGAAGACCCTATGAACACGCTCTTTGTCTCTTTGACTCACCCATGGAAGAAATAAATAAACTTAAAGAAGACGGTAGCTTTGTAGTAGTACTTAAATAATTTTTAAATGAATTACATCTGCGGGTAGCAGGTGGTGAGGTGTTTAAGGAGCTTGACTCCTCTGTAGCCAACCATAATTCGAGTCCTGGGCCTGGAGGTTTGCTTTCTCACTTTCTCTCTCTCTCTGTCTCTGTCTCTCTCTGGTCAAATTAAAATAATAAATAAAATTAAATAAATTTTTAAAAGATTTTTAAAAAAATAATTACACCTTTCTTTAAATAAACAGTAAAAAGTACAATACATGATCTATGATACATTCAAAAGTGTTTTGGACCAAAACATTTAACCTTGGGACCAGCAGATGGCATAATGATTATGTCACTGGACTCCTACTTAGTTGATGACAGTTTGGGTCCTGGAGCTGGCAGTTTAAAACATGCCAGCATGTGTATGTGCATGCCCAAAATCCCAAGAGGAGGATGGAGGAGAAGAAACTGCAGCATGGCCATTCCCCTGGGGGGCGATTTTTTTGCTTTTTGTCTCTCTGTCTCTCCAGCGAGTGCATGCCCCCTACACAACAAAAATCTCTCTTAAAAAATAAAAAAGGGGGACCAGCAGTTAGTGTAATGGCTATGTCGCTGGACTCCCACGTAGTCGACCACGGTTCGAGTCCCGGACCCGGCAGTTTAAACTCACGCTGGGCGCATGGGCGTGCGTGCCCAAGATCCCGAGAGGAGAATGGAGGAGAAGGGATTGTGGCGTGGCCATCCCCACTAGGGGGTGATTTCTCGCTTTCTATCTCTCTGTCTCTCTCTGTCTGTTTGGTGAGCACACGCACCCTATAGCAAAAACCTCTCCAAAAAAAATAAATAAATAAAATTAAAAAATAAAAATAAAAAATAAAAAAGGTAACCTTAAACTTTAAACATTTAAAATAGCTTCACAGTTTTATCATTTGAAGAACTTCTATCATACAGAAAATGTATATGTGGGGATCAGCAGTTAGCATAATGGCTATGCCGCTGGACTCCCATGTAGTCAATCACGGCTCGAGTCCCGGACCTGGTGGCTCAAACTCACGTTGGGCGCGTGTGCATGCGTGCCCAAGATCCTGAAAGGAGAAAGGAGGAGAAGGGATTGCGGCGTGGCCATCCCCTCTGCGGGGTGATTTCTTGCTTTCTATCTCTCTGTCTGTCTGGTGAGCGCACATGCCCTATAGCAAAACTCTCTCCAAAAAAAGAAAAAAAAAATGTATGTGTGACTTACATCACTCCTTGATGATATTACAAAAATTAAGTATTCTTATATAGTACTCTCATAAGTAGGTCTTAATTTTCCTGATTCTACTTGTGTAAGGAAAAAAAAAAGCCTGAGGCAAAAGAACATTTAATTTTCTTGCATGAAATTGATGTACACTAATATCAAATTTACAAATTCTACAATATCAGATTCTTCATTTGTCTTTCAAACCCATTTTAATAAGATACTCTTTTTCAGTTCATAATCAATTGCCACATTCGAAAGTAGGACTTTAAACCTATGCCATTTTTTTCAAAATGTCTGTTTCAGTAGGTTAAAAGGTTCCCTGTAGCTATAACTGCAGGTCAGAAAAACAAAGATATATAAAAGCTGAGTTCACAAGATAACAAAGAGCAATAAGCTAGGAGTAAGAAGGCCCAGGTAATGGTTCTATCTCTGTAACCTCATAGACTGACCTGACCTCCTCTCTGGTCCTCTCCTTGGCTGCATGCTCTAGGCACACTGGCCCCTCATTAGTCCTCTCATTCCAGAGGTGGTCCTTCCCTTTGGCTGGAATTGCTTTCCCCAATATCAATACTGTTGACTTCCTCACTAAATTGCCATGGCCTCAGAGACCCATTCCAAATACTCCACTAAATTACAAATCTGCCCTCCCCATACCAATCCCCTTACCCTGAACTACTTTTCAAAACAGAATTTACTTGGTTCAGCCATTGGCATGGTGAATGTGGCTAAGGCAGCTGCATTCCAGAAAGCCAACTATGTGCTTCAAGCCCCACACCTAGCAAATGGAGAAACACGCATGTGCAAGCATGCCCAAATCCCAACAGAAGAGAGAAACAGGGAAGGAACTACTGTGTGGCCATCCCCACTGGGAGATGCTTTCTCAGAACCCCAACCACAAGTACACAAATTTTTTACAAACAGAATTTACCACTGTCTACCTTGGCATATAATTTACTTATCAGTTATGTCTATCTTATTTGTTATTCCATCCCGCTATAGTATAAATTCCACAGAGACAGTTAATCAGCACTCAAAATAGTACCTGGAACATAGCAGTTGCTCAATATATACATCTCGTTAGATAAATAAATATCTGATATCTCACTCTGAGCGTACTATTAGTATTCATTTAGTCTAAGATATTCTCCCCCATAAGGAAGTATACTAATTTTATAAAAATAACATTAAATTTTATCAAATATTGTATTTTATTAAACAAAAGCTAGTTTATCAAATATCTTTAAAGCAATTAATGAGATATTCATATAGCTTATTTTCCCTACTGACATACAAACTAATAGATTCCTTGAAGTATCCTTCATTCCAAATATCAATCATCTTTGATCATGCTGGATTTTCATTTTTAGTATACTATTAAATATCACATGCTTGTGTTAGACTTTGAAAGAATACAATTAAGTTATCTAGTCTTAGTCTATTTAGAATGAAAGTAACTGATAACATTTTATATTTTCTTTCATGATCATGGTCTATATCAGTACGTTATTGTCTCGAATCAATTTTGGAAATATGTATTTTTTTTTTCAAATGTCTGTTTCACTAAGATTTTCAAGTAGGTTTTTAAAATATTTCTAGTGTATCAGTTGTTCAGTTCTTAAACATGAACAAATTTTTTTTAATTGCCAGAGGACACATGCACTAGCCAGATGGAAAGCCATAGGAAGACAGAATCCCCAAACGGGACATGATCACACCAAAGTCTTCTTCCTCCATTTCTTCTTAACACTAGGATTTTGGGTGCATACACACCTAGCATGTTTTTCAAGCTGCCAGTATTGAGAAGTTAACTGTGATCAAGTTACTCATGGGATCTAGCTCCCTATGCACATAATCACTGTGCTATGGGGCTGGCCCAGTTCTTAAAAACTGTTTCTTTTGGGACCAGCAGTTGGCGTAATGGCTATGTCGCTGGATTCCCATGTAGTCAACCATGGTTCGAGTCCCAGACCCAGTGGCTTAAACTCACGTCGGGCACATGCGTGTGTGTGTGTGCCCAAGATCCCAAGAAGAGAATGGAGAAGGGATTGTGGCGTGACCATCCCCCCTGGGGGGTGATTTCTCGCTTTCTGTCTCTATGTCTCTCTCTGTCTGTCTGGCGAGCGCACGCGCCCTATAGTGAAAACCTCTCTAAAAAAAAAAAAAAAAAAAAAAAAAAAAAAAAAAAAAAAAATTGGTTTAAGGATTCCCTAGGAGCATTTACCTAAGCCTTTCTTAGGTACCCTGATTCTAGTTTCTTTAGGAGTTAACTGTGTTAAAGTAAGATTAGATACTCTACTTCCTCAGAAATCTCTCCCAATAAAACAGATAGTTATTAATAAATTTCACCATGCCCTATCTAAATCTGCAGCTTTGTAACTGTCTATTCACCATTTCATAAAATAAAATACCTCATGTGGTAAATAAACTAATAAATTATACACTTGATCAAGGCTAGTCCTGTTTAAGAATGCTTTCTGTCTTTTCTGCCTTTGTAAGTATGCAAGTCAATGAGAAAATGGAGTGTGAAATGTCACATTGATCATGTTAAAGTTGTTAAAACACTAAAAATTTTGATCAACATGAAGAGCAAATTCCTATGCTAAAATTTAAACAGTATATTTTGTCTAGTTCAAGCTTTCTGAAAAGTAACTAGAAAATAAACTTAGATCCTTCCTTTATAAATGTCTAAGAGTGATAATTATTTTTACTAATAGTTGGCAGTGAACCACTTAAAAAGAATGTTTTCTTTAAAAAGTAAAAACAAACAAACAAACAAAAAGTTCATATTTTCGGGACCGGCAAGTGGCATGGTGGTTAAAGGCGCTGGACTCCCACATGGCCAACCACGGTTCAAGTCTTGGACCTGGTGGCTTGCTTTCTCACTTCCTCTCTCTCTCTCTGTGTCTCTCTGATCAAACTGGAAAATAATAATGATAATAATAATAAATAAAGTTAAAATAATTCTAAAAAAAGTTCATATTTTCAAGATCCCTTTAACCACACATTTACCCTATTGCACTTAATGATCATCAAGTTAAGCAGTATTAGATTACTAACTACAAGTAATAAGATACAACAAAGTGCAGAAACACTCAGAGACATGCTTTTGTTACTGAATTAGAATAAAGAATTGTCTGAGTGTCTGCGCTCTATGACTGAAACTGATTGACTAAAGGACGTACAAACACAAGATATGCGTGTGAATGCCAGATGTGGTGTGTGTGGAGGAATGGGGCCTAGGGAAGGACATTTGGAGGAGGAATACAGAGGCAGAGCATTGACGGGACGGGGAGGTTTGGTGTTACCTGTTGAAGATATTTTGATCAACTGGACTGGGGAGAAATGTTCACATATTGAAATGTTCACTTTGTAACCTAAATAATGTGATTGAATGTATAAAAAAAAAAAATCAAAAAAATTTTTAAAAAAAGGAATTGTTAAAGATTTTTATCTCCTAATTAATGGCTTTCTAAAATAAGTGACTAGCTTTCTTTTTCTTTAAAATATGGAGAATTTGACTGCTTGAAAACTATTTATTTCCATGCTCAAAAATTTCTGGAAAAAATGAATATGGAAGAATACTATTACATTTCAATTAAAGAATTTTCTTCATAGGAAACACTAAAACAAAATATAATAAACAAAATATTGGCATCAATTACTCTAAAACTGACAACCAAATGTGCTGCTGACTTTTTTCAGAAAGCGGCTGTTTCCAACACAACAGTGCCATCAAGTGGCTTAACATACTATTTTTTTTTTTTTTTTTTTTTTTTTTTTTTTTTTTTTTACTAATTTTTAAAAAATCCTTCAGAGTTATGGGGAAACCCCTCACAAAGACTCCAGCAGATACTCCTAAAAGCTAGATGCCTAAGAATAAAATACAAACCTCTGAGATTTGTATTAATCAAAAAAGACTATAGTTAGTGAATGGCTAAACGTAGTACAGTACGCCGGGCGCTGCGTACCTCTGAGAAATTGCGGCGTGACCATTTGATTTCTCGCTTTCTGTCTCTATGTCTCTCTCTTTGTATATAGCGAAAACCTCTCAAAAAAAAAAAAAAAAAAAAAAAAAAAAAAGACTATGGGGTCGGTTCCGTGCTCCGTCTCTCAGTCTCACTCCAGGATGATGGCCTCAGGAGTGCAAGTTGCTGATGAAGTATGTCGTATTTTTTATGACATAAAAGTTAGGAAATGCTCCACACCAGAAGAAATCAAGAAAAGAAAGAGGCTGTCATTTTTTGTCTCAGTGCAGACAAAAAGTGTATCACTATAGAAGAAGGCAAGGAGGGGACCAGCAGTTAGCGTAATGGCTATGTCGCTGGACTCCCACGTAGTCAACTGCGGTTCGAGTCCCAGACCCGGTGGCTTAAACTCACACCGGGTGCGTGTGCGTGCGTGCCCAAGATCCCGAGAGGAGAATGGAGGAGAAGGGATTGCGGCGTGGCCATCCCCTCTGGGGGGTGATTTCTTGCTTTCTATCTCTCTGTTCTCTGTCTGTCTCTGTCTGTCTGGCGAGCGCACATGCCCTATAGCAAAAACCTCTCCAAAAAAAAAAAATAAGGCAAGGAGATCTTGGCTGGAGATGTTGGTGTAACCATCACCAATCCATTCAAGCATTTTGTGGGAATGCTTCCTGAAAAAGATTGCCACTAGGCTTTGTATGATGCAAGCTTTGAAACTAAGGAATCCAGAAAAGATGAGCTGATTTTTTTTTTTTTTTGTGGGCACCAGAACTAGCACCTCTGAAAAGTAAAATGATCTACGAGAGCTCTAAGGATGCAATCAAAAAGAAATTTCAAGGCATAAAACATGAATGCCAAGCAAATGGGCCAGAAGACCTCAATCAGGCTTGTATCGCTGAGAAGCTAGGTGGATCCTTAATTGTAGCTTTCGAAGGATGCCCCTTGTAGCTTCATCATTCAGTGCCACAAATCAAAAGCTTCCATCTTTAAAGTTACTTTCTTGCTATATAAGTAAAGCAAATATTATTTAGGCCAGGGTTTCACTGAGAGGAATTGTCCTGTCATCTTTTAGACTTAGCTACATATTCTATAACACGTGCAAATGGCCCTAAATAAATCTAAGGTCTAAAGTTTAAAAACAAACAAACAAAAAGACTTTGGACACCCACTTGTCCTCACAAGACTAAATCTATATGGCTTCAAAATCACTAAAACAATACCAGATGCATTTTTATTTAAAATAAGGAAATGACATGCTTAGGTACTTTACTTTCCCTGATTCTAACTAACTTTAGAATTATTTAATTTTATTTAGCATTATTATTTTTAACTTACTATAGGGCATAAAATGCCCACCAAAAAGAGACACAGAGAGACAGAAAGTGAGAAAGCAAGTCACCAGATCTGGGACTGAACTATGGTTGGCCATGTGGGAGTTCAGCACCCCAACCACCACACCACCTGCTGGCCCAATTCTGACTGACTTTAAACTCAAAATCTGACTTAGGCAATGAACCTTCAGGAGTACTAAGAATGTTCTGTATCTTGATTTGAGTGGTAGACACATTATGGATACTAAAAATTTAAATATTTTTACGTGAAATTTCAATTGTATATGTATAATGGCTATATTATAAGTTACCTGTAAAATTGTATGCAAATACCTAATTAAGGGGGCTTCTAGATTTAATTTCTGTGCGTTCCGTCAAAGTTGTAGGGTAGGAAATACAATACAGCCCTGTCAGATATTTTTCACTGCTATTTATTTAATGAAGGAAAAACACAACTGAAAAATCAAACTCTGCTTCAAATTGAACTTTAAAAATGATAAAGATGAGGTAGCATGGTGGTTATGGCAGCTAGATCCCACATAGCCAACTTCACAGTTCAAGTCCTGGACTTGGTGGCTTGAAAAACTCATCGGGCATGTGTGCATACATGTCCAAAATACCAAGAAGAGAGTGGAAAAGGGATTGCAACACAGCCATTCCCTCTGGGGGCAAAGTGATTTATCACTTTCCCTCTCTGTCTCTCTGTCCAAAGCAAGCATACATGCCCTATGGAAAAAATTAAAAAAAAAAAAAAAAAAAAAAAGATGACTTAAATCAAATTTTTAAAATTTTATGGGACCAAACAGTGGCACAGCAGTAAAATACAACAATCTTCAGGCAGACCTATATGGGAAAGTTACAGGTTCTTAACTCCAATTTTGTTATGTCCATGATGCAGGCTGCTTGGGGAGTGTCAAAACCATGTCAGGAGTACTGAATCGTTCTCTCTCTCTCTCCCTCTCTCTCTCTCTCTCTCTCTCTTTCCCAGTCCCTCTCTCTCTCACACACATACACACGCTCTCTCTCATTTACAAAATAAACGTTTAAACATGTCACTAATTATTCCACCAAGAAAATGAAAAGGCAACTCATAGGATGGGAAAAAATATTTGCAAACTATTTATCTGATAAAAGATGTGCATCCAGAACACTTCACAAACTTTTACAACATATTAATAAAGAGACAAATACAGGTTCCAAAAGGGGACAAAGGATTTGAACAGACATTTCTCCAAAAAAGATAATATGAACAGCCAACAAGTACATAAAAAGATATTCAACACCAAAACCACAATAAGCTCACACCCATTAGGATGACTATAATCAAAAATTGAATGGCAGGAAGTGCAGGTGAGGACGTGAGGACACTAGAATCCTAATACAGTGTTGGGGGGTTGTAAAATGGTGCAAAGTGAAAAAAAGATAGTTATTTAAAAATGTTAAAACATAGAGTCATTATATGACTCACCAATTCCACTCCTAGGTATATACCTCAGAGGACCAAAAGCAGATGTCTATGCAAAGGGCTGTATACACGTAGCTGTAGGGGCATTATTCATAATATAGCTAAAACCTAGAAATGCAAATGTTCACCAACTGATAAATAAATACACAAAATGTGGTACCTCCACACAAATAGAACATTATTTGGTCATGAAAGAAAAAGATACATGGTACGATATGGAAGAATTACTCTAAGAAGTCAGATGCAAAGGTCACATACTATAAGATTATGTTTATAATAATCAGAATAGGCAAATCCACAGAGTCAGAAAGCAGATTAGTGGTTGCTGAGTGCTTGAGGGGAAAACAAACAGATGAATGAATGAGACTAGCTGCCAATGAATATAGATGGAGCGTCTTGTAGGGGTACAAAAATGTAAAACAGATTGCAGTGACCTCTACATATATTAATTGGGTCATTGGAAAAGTCAAGACATATTTTTCTATACAAAAATGTGTCACGACTTTTCTGATAACCCAATAGATCACAGAACACTGACTGAACTGCGCATTTTGAGTAAGTATATTGTATGGTATGTAAATTCTATCTCAAAAAAGATTTTTTTCCATGAGAGATTTTTTGCTATAGGGCACGTGCACTCACTGGGGAGACAGGGAGAAGAAAGCAAGAATCACCCCCACCCCACCGCAAAGAGGATGACCACACCACAATCTCTTCTCCTCCATTCTCCTCTCAGAATCTTGTACACGCACACACATGCACCCAGAGTGAGTTTCAAGCTACCAGGTCTGGGACTTGAACCACGGTCAGCCATGTGGAAGTTTGAAACCTCAACCACTAAGAAAATAACTATAAAAAAACCCTAAGAGTTTATCTAATTTTTTTTTTAAGAGAAATTTTTGCTATCGGGCAGGTGCGCTCACCAGAGACATGAAGACAGATGGAGAGAAACAAAGTAAGAAATCATCCCCCAGGGTGAGGGAGGGGATAGTCACACCGCAATGCTTTTGCCTTCATTCTCCTCTTGGGATCTTTGGCACACATGCGCAGACATGAGTTTGAAACCACTGGATTCGGGACTCAAACCGTGGTCAACTACATGGGAGCCCAGTGATGTAACCATTACGCCATCTGCTGGTCCCTCTACATTTTTTTTTTTAATTATTGTCAGAAGGTGTGTGCACCTGCCAGAGACACAGAGAGAATGGAACAAAGAGAAAGAGAAAGCACCTCATAATGGGATGTGGTACCACCACAATCCCTTCTCCATTTCTCCATCCTATCAGGATTTGAGGCATACATACACATGCACCTGGCATGTGTTTTCCAAACTTCTGGAATTGGGATTCAAACAACTGTTGGTTATGTAGAATCTAGCTCATCTTAACGAGGCTACAGTGCTGGCCCAAAAGTTATCTAGTTCAACGTTTCCTAACCTAACCTATACTAGGTAAACAATTTAGACTAGGTAAACAGGCAAGTTCTCTATACTATACACTACATATAATTTTGCCTCATGTAATGTAAAAGGTACAACTCGCAATGAAGATGAAAGTTGGAATTATACACTAAATAATACAACAGTAAGGGAACCAGCAGTTAGCGTAATGGCTATGTCGCTGGACTCCCACATAGTGGACCGCGGTTCGCGTACCAGACCCGGTGGCTTAAAAACTCATGCCGGGCACGTGTGCGTGCGTGCCCAAGATCCCGAGAAGAGAATGGAGGAGAAGGGATTGTGGCGTGACCATCCCCCCTGGGGGGTGATTTCTCACTTTCTGTCTCTCTGTCTCTCTCTGTCTGGCGAGCACAAGGGCCCTATAGCGAAAACATCTCAAAAAAAAAAAAAAAAAAAATATATATATATATATACAACAGTAAGAGTCATAAAACTGAAATAACAGTAGTTACTAGGAGAAATAAAACACCTCAGCAGTAGTAGTCTTTAATCTACATCTCAGACTATGATGTCTGGGTAACTGGACAAGAAGGATTAGAAAGACTGAAGCCTTAACAGAAAGTATCTTCTTTAAATGCTCATAGAATGATTATGAAGACTGACTATATAAAAGTCCAGAAAGGGGTCAAGCAGATGGAGTGGCAGTTACACTGACAGACTCCCACATGGTCAAACACGATTTGAGTCCTCAACCCAGAGACTTGAAACTCACACCGGGAATGTGTTCATGCATGCCCGCATGCCCAAGGTCCCAGGAGGAGAATGGAAGAGAAGGGATTACAGCATGGCCGTCTCCTTGGAGGGTGATTTCTCACTTCCCCTCTCACTAACTGTCTCTCAAGAGAGTACACATGCCCTAAGGCAAAAACCTCTATTAAAAAAAAAAAAAAAAAAAAGCCAGAAAGAAACTTCCAAAAATTCAAGGCTGGCCTGGCAGGTGGCATGGTGGTTGAGGAGCTAGACTCTCACACGCCCGACTGTATTTTAAGTCCTGGACCCAGTGTCCTGCTTTCTCACCTTCCCTTTCTCTCTCTGTGTGTCTCTTTTTCTGATCAAACTAAAATAATAATAATGGATAAAATTAAATAATTATTTTTTAATTCCAGAAAGTAAAAATAGGCATTTCACAAATCACAATGCAATAAAAATATAAATTATTACAAAGTCATTAAAACAAAACAAAAAAAGTCCTAATGCCTAAAAATTTCCAAAACTCTGAGGACTCCGTGGGTCATAAAGAAAATAAACCTAAACCACAGGATTTCCAGAAAACGAGAATTGTGACATGTCAGAACTAAGATAGTAAAACCTTGCTCAAAGGACAACTTATATATGAAATACCAGAAAACAAATTAAATGAAAAAGAGAAATTAATTAAAAGTTTGAGGGACCAACAGAGGGAGTAATGGCTGCGTTGCTGGACTCCCATGTGGTCAACCGCAGGTCGAGTCCCAGACCCGGTGGCTTAAATACACCTTGGGCACGTGTGCATGCATGCCTAGGATCCTGGGAGGAGAATGGACTGTAGTGTGGCCATCCCCCCTGGAGGGTGATTTCTTGATTTCTCGCTTTCTGTCTGTCTCTGTCTTTCTGGTGAGTGCATGCGCCCTATAGCAAAAACCTCTCAAAATTAAAAAAGTTTGATGTAATGACCTTTTCTGTCTCTGTCTCTGAACATTTTGTTCTCTATCAAAAATGCTCTCTATTGCCTTTTCTCACCAGCTATCTTTTCTCAGGACTCAAATTAAATGACTCTTGTTCCATGCAATCTTCTCTGACTCCCCAAGCTAAATCAATCAGTTCCTTTGCTCTATGCTTCAAAGTATATTGTGCTTCTTCTTGAAAAGTGCACTTAAAATCAGTCATCTGTCTTCCTCTCCATATTGTATGGAGAAGGGAAGACATGAGCATAGTAGATCTTGTTCACTACTGGAATGGATCCCTAGCACAGTTAGAACATAAAGCAGACCCTTAATGAATGATTCAACGAATGAATAACTCTTAGAACATAATCTAATCTTTCCTTATAACAGAGTTATCAACAAATTATTATACTTCTATGCTTCAAGTATACGATAGTTGGGTCCATTTCTCATTGCTCTAGAATACTATGCTTTTTAAGTGTTTCTACCTTTTTATACATCTTTTAATACTTTTTGTCTCTCATCTTAAGCCATAAATTATAACTTCCTACTCCTTTCAAGTATGTTTCTAATAGATTTCAACTACTATTAATGTGTACTTTTCTGCCTCCTGAGTTAAATTCAGTCATGAAAGTTATGACTGACATAAGACCAAATAATAGTACAGTAGAGTTCCTTATTCTTAATTTTGCCTTCCGTGGTTTCAGTTACTCACAGTTAACGGTGGTCAGAAAATAGATGAGTATAGTACAAGAAGATACTTTGAGAGACCAGACAGACAGTGGTACAGCAGTAACACAGTGCTCTGCAGTGTAAGACATAGAAAGGTCCAGGATTCACCCCTGGAGGCCTCCCTGTACATGCTAGGTTCTAAACAGGCACATGCCCATAATCCAAGCTGGCTGAGGCTAGGGATAGATCTGCAGCATGAAGACATTGTTAAGGTTGCTGGTTGTCAGGAACCAGCAGTTAGCGTAATGGCTGTGTCACTGGATTCCCACATAGTTGACCGCAGTGCGCGTCCCAGACCCAGTGGCTTAAAACTCACGCCGGGCGCGTGTGCGTGCATGCCCAAGATCCCGAGAGGAGAATGGAGGAGAAGGGACTGCGGTGTGACCATCCCCCCTGGGGGGTGATTTCTCGCTTTCTGTCTCTATGTCTCTGTCTGTCTGGCGAACGCACGCGCCCTATAGCGAAAACCTCTCAAAAAAAAAAAAAAAAAAAAGGTTGCTGGTTGTCTGTGTCTCTTTCTCCCTCTATCTCTTTCTTGTGTAAGAAACAAATAATAAACAACAAAAAATTTAGCAGAGACTATACTCACGGAACTTTTATTATAATATAGTTATAATTGTTCTAATTTATTATTAGTTATTCTTGTTAATCTGTTATTGTGCTAAATTTCTAACTTTATCATAGGTATGTACCTACAGGAAAATACAGCATATATTCATATGGGGTTTGGTACTATCTGCAATTATGGGCATCCTCTGGGGTTTATGGAACTTATCTGCTGCAGATAATGGAGACTACTACATAAATTTTTTTAAGAACTATTTTAACTTTATTTATTATTATTTCCCAATTTGACAAGAGAGAAACAGAAAGAGAGAGGTAAAGTGAGAAAGGAAGCCACCATGTTTCAGACTCCAACCATGGTCGGCCCTGTGGGAGTCCAGTACCTTTAACCACCATGCCACCTGCTGGCTCTACTACATAAAATTTTTAAGAACTTTTTCTTCTTAAGTGAGGAATGGGTATAAAGGATTAGCAGATGCTCTTTTTAAAGTTATGTATATAAAAGACTCAGATTTTATTTATTTATTTTGACTTTAGGAAACATGTGCTTACAGGAGATGAGAGAGAGAGAGAGAAAGCACCCCCTAAGGGTGATGGGCACGCTGCAATCCCTTCCCCTCTATTCTCTGCTTGGAATTTTAGACACATACACATACATGCCTGGTATGTTTTTTGAGCCACTGAGTCCCATGACCATGTGGGATCCACCTGCCTTAACCACCACGCCACCTACGGGCCTATAAATTACTTATTTAAACATCACTCCATGGCTTCTCTTGATAAACAAGTCTTTTAGTTTGCTAACTTTGGTGTACTGTAATAAATGCCACAATAAAATTAAGCCCAGATAATAGTTACTGTATGTTTCTACATTTAAAAAATAAAATAAAACTGTTGTTAAAAGAAAAATACTAAAGTAAACATTCCATTGTATAAGGTAAAGAAAAGAATCAGTTGGAAAATTAGTACAAGATACTGAGGTGAAAAAAAACTGAGTTTTTCATCAGTTGAAGATATACATTTCCACCCATTTTATTTTTTAAAAAAATAATTATTTTATCGGGACCAGCAGTTAGCATAATGGCTATGTCGCTGGACTCCCATGTAGTCGACCGTCGTTTGAGTCCCGGACCCTGTGGCTTAAACTCACGCTGAGCGCGTGTGCGTGCGTGCCCAAGATCCCGAGAAGAGAATGGAGGAGAAGGGATTGCGGCGTGGCCATCCCCCCTGGGGGGTGATTTCTCACTTTCTGTCTCTCTCTGTCTGGCGAGCACACGCGCCCTATAGCAAAAACCTCTCCAAAAAAAGGGGAAAAAAATAAATAATTATTTTATTTAACTTTATTTATTCATTTATTTTTAAATTTGCCCAGAGAGAGACGGAGTGAGGGGGGGGGAGTGAAAGCAAGCCACCAGGTCCAGGACTCAAACTGCGGTCAGCCATGTGGAAGGCCAACACCCTGAGCCACCATGCCACCTGCCGGCCCCCACATCCTCTTATTTTCATATACATAAAATTGGAATGTGTCTTACAAAGCCTTAAAAATAATTGATAATATATTTTTCATTCTTATTTGTATGTAATAAATTGTACACTCATAAACTGATGGTATCTTAGGTTTGATTAATGTGTAGTTTTTTTATTTTTAGGTTTTTGCCATGGGGCGCTTGAGCGCACCAGAGACAGAAAGTGAAAAATCACCGCCACCATGACCACCACCACCCCCAGGCGATGGCCATACTTCAATTTCTTCTCTTCCGTTCACACACTAATAAGCGCATGCACCCATACCCAGCATGATTTTCAAGCCACCAAGTCAGGGACTCAAACTGCAGTTGAACATACGGGAGTACGACACCTTAACTACCACGTCACCTGCTGGCCTCGAAATTATCTTTTACATCATATATTCATCCAGGTTGGATACATGATCTGGTAGTTAAGGCAGCTGGAACCCACACAGGCCAACTGTGTGGTTCAAATCCTAGACCTGGCAGCTTGAGAAACATACCAGTCTTGTGTGAATGTAAGCCCAAAATCCTGGAAGGAGGGATGGAGAAGGAACTGTGGCATGACCATTTGCCATTGGGGGTGGGGGTATCTCTTCCCCTCTAGTGAGGATACATGTCCTTTACTTAAAAAAAAAAAAAAGTCTAGGGACCAGCAGATGGCATAGTGGTTATATCACTGGACTCCCACATAGTCGACTATGGTTTGAGTCCTGGACCCAGCAGCTTAAAATTCACACCGGGTACATATATGTGCGTGCCCAAGATCTTGAGAGAAGAATAGAGGAGAAAGGACTGCAGCGTGGCCATCCCCTGGTGGTGGGGGGGTGGGTGGAGAGGTTGTGATTTCTCACTTTCTCTCTCTGTCTCTCCAGAGACTGCACAAGCCCTACAGCAAAAAAAAACTCTTAAAAAATTTATATGACTTTCTCGATTACATAATTCAGGTTTTTTTTTATTTTATTTATTTTAGTCATGAAAGAGAGCATGTATACATGCAAAAGAGAGACAAAGAGTAAGAGAACCCCTAGCAGGGTCTCAGCACTTTTTGATTCCAATTTCCCCGGCACTCCAGCTTGTCAGATCTTGGGCATGTGCACACTCAAGATGTGTTTTCAGACCCATCCAGGAAAATGAACCCACAGTAAGCTATGTGACAGATTCCAGCACTATTGTTTGGTTTGCTACCAACTCTGACACCAGGTTTGCCTTAATATATTATATATTAATATAATTCCTAATGATCTAGTCACATAACATTTACATATTCCTTCTCCCTTGCCCCAGTAAGAGGAAAAACAAAATACTCTAACGGTGCTGAAAGGAGACAAAAACTAATGTGAAAAAGAAAAGACAAGTAGTGATTTGGTTTCACTGAGAAATTTTACAATTATTAAGAGATCAAGGGCCTCCACCAATGAATGAACCAAATTAAAATATTGTAGAATAAGCCATCAGTGAAATTCCTTCAAATATTTAATTTCTGGGAAAAATATCTATCTTAACCATGTTGTATATAATCATCATATTAGTTACCAAAATTCTTTTTTTTTTTTTTGGAGAGGTTTTTCGCTATAGGGCGCGTGCGCTCGCCAGACAGACAGAGAGAGACATAGAGACAGAAAGTGAGAAATCATCCCCCAGGGGGGATGATCACGCCGCAATCCCTTCTCCTCCATTCTCCTCTCGGGATCTTGGGCACGCACGCACACGCGCCCGGCGTGAGTTGTAAGCCACCGGGTCCGAGACGCGAACCGCGGTCGACTACGTGGGAGTCCAGCGACATAGCCATTACGCTAACTGCTGGTTCCCAGTTACCAAAATTCTTTAATTTTTCATTGTTGAAATGAGTCTCTTTCAGGATACTAAAGTCCATAGTTTAGGATTTGCCTGAAATGTTCAGCTAAACCAAAGGTTTTAGCTTAGTGTAATATCAAGCATTAAAATTCTCTAAAAGCAAGCTAGTCAGTGGTGTGGTGTTTAAGGCAGTTGGATACCACATGGTCCACCATGTGGTTTGAGTCCTGGACCTGGTGGCTTGAAAAACATTCCAGACACGTGTGCATGAGAATTTGAAATTCGGAGTGAATGAAAAAAGGACTGCAACATGGCCATCCTCCCGAGGGAAGCTTTCTCACTTTCTCTCTCTCTCCAGTGAACACGTAACACCCCATAGCAATTTTTTTTTAATTTAGGGGCCAGCAGGTGACGTTGTGGTTAAGGCACTGGATTCCCATATGGGTGACCATGGTTCAAGTCCCAAATATGACACCTTGCTTTCTCATTTTCTCTTTCTCTCATTGTCTCACTGGTCAAATTTTTAAAAAAATAATAATAAATAAAATAATTATTTGAAAAAAAGGAAATTTGTTTATTTATCTATTTATTTGTTGTGATTTTTAAGCCACCAAGTCTGGTCTTAAACTATGGTCAGCCATATGGGAATCCTGCACGCTAACCACCACATCAACTACAGGACCCCCTTAAAAATTTCTCTAGCGGGACCAGCAGTTAGCGTAATGGCTATGTCGCTGGCTATGTCCCATGTAATCGACCACGGTTTGCGTCCCGGACCCAGTGGCTTAAACTCACGCTGGGCACGTGTGCATGCGTGCCCAAGATCCCGAGAGGAGAATGGAGGAGAAGGGATTATGGCATGGCCATCCCCCCTGGGGGGGTGATTTCTCGTTTTCTGTCTCTCTGTCTCTGTCTGTCTGTCTGGCAAGTGCACACACCCTATAGCGAAAACCTCTCAAAAAAAAAAAAAAAAAAAAAATTTCTCTAGAGGCCAGCAAATTTCTCTGGTTAAAGCACTGGACTCCTACATGGCTGAACGAAGTTTGAGTGCTGAACATGGCAGATTCCTATTCTACTTTCTCCCCACCCCCCCTGCCCCTGGTGAGCACATGTCCCATAGTAAAAACTTTTAATAATAATAAATAAAAATTAAATAATTCTTTATTAAAAAATAACTTCTCTAAAAGCATTATGCTACTTAGCATGTGCTTTAAATTTCTAGCAACATAAACACTAATGTGACTTCTAATTCTTCCAATGACTTACTAGGCAAGCTATCTCATCTCTGAATTATACTAATTACCCAAATCAAAGCTTTACATTTAAACACAACTGCAGGAATTAGATACACTGACTTAGTTTGATATTTACAAAAATGAACTGTCCCCAAAAATTTATACATCATTTATTATTTTTCTTCCTCAGAGGCAAAAATGTAAACCAACTACTTTTAGTAATTAAGTTATTATTCTTTTTTTTCTTCTTCTTTTTTTTTTTTTTTGGAGAGGTTTTTGCTATAGGGCGCGTGCGCTCGCCAGACAGACAGAGAGAGACAGAGAGATAGAAAGCAGGAAATCACCCCCCAGAGGGGATGGCCACGCCGCAATCCCTTCTCCTCCATTCTCCTCTCGGGATCTTGGGCACGCACGCACACACACACGCCCGGCGTGAGTTTAAGCCGCCGGGTCCGGGACTCGAACCGCGGTCGACTACGTGGGAGTCCAGCGACATAGCCATTACGCTAACTGCTGGTCCCAAGTTATTATTCTTAAATTTTCCTATTCTTCAACATTTCTCTTAAAAGGTAAATTTCACAAGAAAAGTTTCTATTAGGTCTAACAAACAAAGAATAAAAACCAACAAGAAAGAAATTCTAGAAAATGTGCTAATGATAACAATGACTACTGAGTGAATAAAATAAAAAGCAATATTAAAACTAAATAAGATCTCTGATCTTATAATCACCAATATAGAGTAAAGACACTAACAAATTACTTTTATTTTTTTAAATACCTACCTTTGTCTAGGAACTATGAAGAGTGCTCGTACCAACTTCTTCCTGTTTGCTTTTGTATTCATGTTCATACAAAAATCCATGGCTGCCTTTAGAAGTAAAAGCAAATATTTTTCTTAGAAAATCTCAAGTTAGTGGTTTCCCCATTTCTGTTTCTGTGTCTGTCTGTTTCTCTTTCTCTCTCTCTCTCTCTGATAGAAGAAATAAATGAATAAACATAATCAAAATAGTAGAGCCAGAAGGTTACAGAATGGTTACAGTGCTAGACTTCCACAGGGCTGACTGCGGTTGAGTACTGGATCTGGCAGCTTGAAAATCACTTTGAGTATGTGTGCAAGCGTGCCCAAATCCCAGGAGGAAAATGGAGAAGTAGGGATTGTGGTGTGGCCATCTCCCCTAGGGAATGATTCTTCACTTTCCCTCTGTCTCTTTCTGAAGAGCATACATGCCCTATGGCGAAAATATTGAAAAAGAAAAAAAAAGGGAAAATGTGTAAAAACACTGAGCAAAGAATCTCTGCCAGTGAACTAGAGACTAGAGCAAGTAAGAGAGGCCACAATACACTTGAATAAACACTTTACCTCCATTTCAAAAGTGACTGTGCACATTTTTTAATCAGTTGATTTCAGAATAACAATATACAACACCACAGCTGAATGCCACAAATCTGTCTTTGAATTACTTAATTTTAAAAATTATTTTACTTTTTTTTTTTTTTTTTTTGCTATAGGGTACATGCACTCACCAGAGACACACACAGAGAGGGAAAGTGAGAAATCATCCCTCAAAAGGGTGACCATGTCACAATCGCTTCTCTTCTATTCTCCTCTTGAGATTTTGGGCACTCATGTACACGTGCCTGGCATGATTTCAAACTGTGAGGTCCAGGACTTAAACTGTGGTTGGTCAGGTGGTAATCTAACATCTTAACTACCATACCACCTGCTGGCTCCTATTATATTTTTTAAAGACAGTTTCACTGTGTATGATCCTTCAGCCTCAGCTTCTCAAACAACTACATACACCACACTTAGATTTTAGGTTAAACCAGGAATCAAATCCAAGCCTCCAACATAGTCACAGCCTGTAGAGCACCTCTCAGCAGTACACATCAATATCACTAGGCCAGATTTACTTAAACTTTTAAGAAAAAGATTAACATCTTAAGGCATTAAGTTAAAATTAGGCTTATCTTGGGACCAGCAGGTGGCATGGTGGTTAAGACACTGGATACTCCCACGTGGCCGACCACGGTTCAAGTCCCGGACCTGGTGGCTTGCTTTCTCTCTCTCTCTAACTCTCTCTGTGTCTCTCTCTGGTCAAATTAAAAATAAATAAATGAATAAGCAAAATTAAAATAAATAATTCTTTTCAAAAAAAATTAGGTTTATCTCTCTTTTTTACACACCAAAATAAAATTCCTGAACAAGCTAAAAAAAGAACAAATTCATTCCCTCAGGTCTATGGTTTAAGAAATCTAAATTTAGGAAGATATTCATATAGGCCCTCACCTAAATTATCTACCCTCATATTAAATAAGTAAAGGGAAGGGTAGAAACCCCAAATTTATTTTAGACAATGACTTTATACATATGAAAAGAATTTATAATAAAAATCCCACTTATGGGTCAGCCTATAAATTCCACATGGCCTAGAGGGTTCAAGAACTTGCCAGGCAACTCTGTGGTATGCATGTCCAAAATCCCAAGAGGAAGAGATAGAGAAGAGATTGTATCGTGACCATTCCCCATGGGAGTACTTTCTCACTTTCCCTCTTTCTGTCTCTAATTTGCCAGAAAGCAAATGGCTTAAGGTAGTAGGTTCCCTGTATCGGTACCTGTCTGTCTCCCTAATCTGCATTTGCAGAGGGAATTTGGGCACATGCCCATATGTCTGAAATGCTCTATAAGCTGCCAGGTCAAAGACTTGAAATCGTAGATGGCCTCGTCTAGCACCTTAACCACCACTCCACTTGCTGGCCCCTGGCAGAAAATTTTAAAAGACAGTTTAGTTCTTTTATCTACGTATTCAATCTGTTGTGATGTGTTGCTCTGGATGACAAATACGAGGAAAATCTGGCTTCACACATTCAGTAAAAGAAAAAGATATGGATATTTTAAAATATTTTTCATTTATGTAGATATTACACTAAAATTTGACAAGTAATAGTTTTATGTTTTAGATTTTTGCCACAGGGCACATACCAGAGAGAGACAGGCACAGAGAGTGACAGAGAAAGGGAAAGTGAGAAATCACCCCCCAGGTAGGATGGCCATGCCACGATTCCTTCTCTTCCATTCTCCTCTCAGGATCTTGGGCATGCAGGCACACCAGGTCTAGGACTCTTAACAGCTGAGTCAGCAACGTGGGATCGAGTGCCTTAACCACCACATTACCTCCTGGCCCGACAAATAATAGTTTTTAAGGGTTAGTTGTAATGTGGAATCTGAAACTATTGGGTCATTGGGAGAGTCATGATGCATTTTTCTATGCAAAAATGCATAACTTTCCCAACGACCTAATATTATCAGTAAAATGTTTCATACTCTGTTAAATTAAAATCCGTGAGTACAGCTTGTTTTTTGATTGGATCTTTCATACCCAAGTATAACTTTTATCACTATATACTGGTCACACAGAATAACTGGGGGACCACTGGGGACATGGTAGTTATGGAGGCTGGATTCCACATGATCAATTACATGGTAAGAGTCTCGGACCTGGTGGTTTGAAAAACATGCCTGGGATGTGCGTATTTGTGCCCAAAATCCTGAAGGAAGAGGAAAAGGGCCATTCCCCGGGGGGGTTCCTTACTTTCTCTCTCTCTCTATCTCTTTTTCTGTCTCTAGCAAGGACATGTACTCTATACCACAATACAAACAAAAACTAAAAATATAAGACTTTTTGGGCCAGCCACTAGCATGGTGGTCAAGGCAGCTTGGTCTCACAGTCAACTTCATTACTCGAGTCACAAGCCAGCAATGGCTTGAAAAATGTGCAGTGCATGTGCATGCATGTCCAAAATCCCAAGAGAAGAATAGAGGAAAAGGGATTTTGACATGGTCATCCTCCCTGGGGAGTAACTTCTCATTTTCTCTCCTCCTTTTTCTCCCCAGTGAGCACTTGCACTTATAATAACAAATACAAGGGAAAAAAGGTTCACTGAGCCATACATATGTTCCAAATGTACACAAATTTTTAAATTAAATTATTTAATATCACATCAATCTCATCAGAAAAATATGACCAATAAAGTCTCTTCAGAAAAGAATTAGAAAGTTGTCAGGCTTATGATAGCGGACCTAAGTTTTCCAAAATTCAAGTTTTTATCAAAAGCTTAAATTTGATCATTGGCAATAAATACTTCTGTTTTCTTTGAAGTGGTGGACTCATTTTATTCATTTTTTTTTAACACATTGGCAAAATATCCAAGTTTGAATGTCCATAATTTGTTCATCAGTTCAGCCAGGTAAAAATGAAAATATTTTATAAAAAAGTCAATTACTAGAACCAGCAGGTGGCATGGTAGTTACAGTGCTGGACTTCCACATAGTCGACTGAGGTTTGATTCCCAGAGCTAGTTACTTGCTTTCTCACTTTCCCTCCCTCTCTCTACCTCTCTTTTTCCCCCCCTCTCTCTTTCTGTGATCAAATTTTTAAAAATAATAATAAATTAAATAACTCTTTTACTGGGGCCAGCAGTGGCATAGTAGTTGAGGTACTAAAGACTCCGACAAGGTCGACCATGGTTCAAGTCCCAAACCCAGCAGCTTGAAACTCATGATGGGCATGTGTGCATGGATGTCCAAAATCCTGAAAAAAGAATGGAGAAGGGACTGCAATGTGGCCATCCCCCGGGGGGGTGATTCCTCACTTTTTCTTCTTGTGTCTTTGTGTCTCAGCAAGTGCACATACCCTATAACAAAAATCTCTCAAAAAAACAAACTACCTCAGTTTCTACTTGAACCAATCACATACTCTTCCTTGAGACAGCCTTGGAACAGAAGTGCTTTACATGTCCTTCCCACTTTGCCAGATTAAAAAGATGTACATTCAAGGCTGAAATGTAATAAAATCGCTTGTTTTAACAGATTCACCAAGGAGATTCTTAAATTAAAGGAGCATTGTTTTTTTTTATTGTAAACGCATGTCAGTGGAAAAAACAAGAGCACTAGTATCATTTGGTCCATTTCCTTAACTCATGCTAAAACATCAGCAGCTTTACCCTTTATTGCTTTTGTCAACAAAATGTCAACAACAATAAAAGGAAAAAATATCTTAGTATTATGGAAAGAGTTTTGATCTTAATAGACTCTTTGAAATTGCTTCAGAAACCACTAGGATTCCACAGAATTTTAAGAACCTGTGGTCTGAAACAATATTTTCCAAAGTGTGGGGTTCCTACATGAAGAGGAAATGTATCAAGCCAACAGAATTCTAGAGCCAGTTCCACTCTCAGCCATAGCATCTATGAATTGGCTCCAGTTTTATGTGTTTATATTGGATTCCCATATAAGACTCCCATTTCAAAAAATGGTTTATTCTACAGCTGAAATAGTCTCAAAACCCCTGATGTTACAAATTAGAAGACTTCTCTATAATCTATGTGCTTGAGTAAAATAACATAGAGATAATGATACCTTGTCTATCAAATCTCGGTTGACACAATTGGGCAACTGCTGGAGGAAAGCATCTACTATGAGCTTGAGATGAGATCCAGTGCTGGCTTCTTCATCCTCTTGTTCTAATATAAAATTAGTTTTAAATAGGTTAGAAAAATATACAAATATGTAAGAAAAAAACACATCCAATTATAAGTTATTTGGAAAATACATCATCTAGAGCTATTTTCTTTTGTATTGCCAGAGAGCACATGAACTCACCAGCCAGAGACAAAGCACCCCCCAGTGGAGCATGGTCACACTGCAATCCCTTTCTTCCATTTTTCCATTCCATGAGAACTCTGGGTATGCACACACAGGCATCTCACAGCCAGGGCCAGGTTTTAAACTGCAATCAGCCATGTGGGATCCAGCTCCCTTTATAGAGCGCTTAATCTCTGTGCTACATGGCTGGCCCTAAAACTATCTTCTCATTCATGAAAAAATATTAAACATTTTTAAAAACACTACCCTAGAGAATTTAATTATCTCTAGAAGCATAATATTAAGTCACTACAGCCTTTTAGATATCAGCTATAGTGGACCTTTTTGAATTAGACACAAAAACGTAAATCTGCTATTTTTATCTACCTGGCATCCTTTCCACCATGCTCTTCAATGAATCGTACTCCCATCTCTTGTCTCTGAAGAACTAACGTCTCCCACCCATATGATTCTAATGGGGTGGAAGCACAGCACCACCACCAGTCATCTTGGCTTCACGGGTAAGCATGACATAGGATCAGCCAAGTCCTCATGTGTCATGTATATGCAGACAGGAGAAGAACTCTCTTTCTTTCTAATGTCACTAGGTGATATGATTTAAGTCTGAAACAGCCTCAAGTCATGCCCACCCTTTTCTTCATAACATGGGAAAAGAGAATTTGCAGTAGGAAACAGTAAAACCAACAAAAAGAAAAGCAAAACTGATAGAAGGAATACTTCTAAAATATGAATCTTAACAAAGAAACTTGATAAGGCAGCATCAAGGGATTTATGAATGTAATATTGTTTATTATTAAATACAAAACACAACTCAATATAAAAACAGATAAAGTTAACAGAAAAATTGATATGGTAGTTGTATTTCTATCCCTCAATCATTTAAAAATATCTCTCAAATATATTTATGTTAAGTCTGTGAAGTTATGTCATAGTATTAAAATAACCAAGACAATGTGCAAGTTGTCAGAAAAGCACATATAAAAAATACCTTTTGGGGCTGGTAGGTGGCATGGTGGATAAGGCGCTGGACTTTCACATAGCCAACCAAGTCCCAGACCTGAAGGTTTGCTTTCTCACTTTCCTGCTGCCTCTCTCCCTCTGTCACTCTCTGGTCAAATTAAAAATAATAATAAAATAAAATTAAGTAATTAAAAAAATCTATCTATCTATCTTTCAGGGCCAATCCAAGGCCTGGGGGTCAAGGCAGCTAGATTCTACATGGCCGATCACATAGTTCAAGTACCCGAATCAGTGGCTTGAAAAACATGCCAGCCACAGGTGCATGAGTGCCCCAAATCCTGAAAGGAGGCAGAGATAGTGAAGAAGGGGTCATTGCATGGCAAGGCCCTACTGATGAGGGGAAAGGTTCTTCACTTGCTTCGTTTCTCTCTGATAAGCATATGCGCCCTCTGGAAAAAAATTTTTTTTAATTAAAAATATATATCTTTTAGGGTTGCCCTCAGAACATAAGGGTTTAGAGACCCAGACCCCACATGGCTTGAGTGAAAAACATGTGGGCACACATGTACCCCAAATCCTAACGGGATAGAGAAATGGAGGAAAAGGGAATGCTGTAAGGCCACATGCCATTGAGGGCTTTTTTCTCTTTTTCTCTGGAATGTAGAAACATCCTCTGGTAATAAAATAATGTAAGAAACCAGCAAGTAGCGTAGTGGCTGAAATGCTGGACTCCCATGTGGTTAACCACAGTTCAAGTTCTAGACCCGGTGACTTGAAACTCATGCCGGGCACATGTGCACACGTATGCCCAACCCCCCCAGGGGGTGATTTCTCGCTTTATCTCTCTCTCTCTCCAGCAAGTGCACACAACCCAATAGCAAAAATCTCTATCAAAAAATATAAAAATAAAATAAAATAAAAGCTTTGAAAAAATAAACTTTTTTTTTTTTTTTGGAGAGGTTTTGTCGCTATAGGGCGCGTGCGCTCGCCAGGCAGAGAGAGACAGAGAAACAGAAAGCGAGAAATCACCCCCCGGGGGGGTGGTCACGCCGCAATCCCTTCTCCTCCATTCTCCTCTCAGGATCTTGGGCATGCACGCACACGCGCCTGGCGTGAGTTTTAAGCCACTGGGTCCGGGACACGAACCGTGGTCGACTACGTGGGAGTCCAGCAACATAGCCATTACGCTAACTGATGGTCCCCGAAAAAATAAACCTTTTAAAATATTTAGAATGAAGACTTTTTTTAATTTTTCTTTAATTATTTTATTTATCTTTATCCATTTATTTATTTATTTTTATTTGACCATAGAGGGATAGAATGAGAGAGAAAGTGAAAAAGCAAGCTGCCAGGTCTGGGACTCAAACTGAGATCAGCCATGTCGGAGTCCAGCATCTTTAACCACCACGCCACCTGCCAGCCCCAGAATGAAGACATTTAAAATTGAGATGAGAACTAAAGCTTCTAGTCACATAATATTGGGTATTTGTTTTGTTCTAAATTGATTTCCAAAGTTGTGATGGTCTAATAGAAGAAAAGCCAGGAATTTAAAAACAGAGAGAAGATTCATATTCTTAGGCAAGAGCTTTGGTCATAAAACTAACCGAAAATGCAAACAGGTGTAATAGTCCTTTTACCTTGTTCATCAAGAAGCTTCTTTGTGAGATCTTCAGCTTCTTCTCCACCCTCTAACTCCAAGGCATCATCATTAATTTCTAGATTCTCCAACTCAAGTTCCAAATCATCAGGGCTTGATATCTCCTTATCCTTAGGTTCTTTTGCCTCTGTTTAAAAACAAAGAGTAAGTATATATGAAGTAAAAGTCATACTGAAGTCCTGCTACAAAACATAGCAATGGATTCACAAAATTGTCATCACTTGTTTTAGAACCTATACATATACCTGACAACAAAACTGAGTAATAATTTAATAAATTTAGATTCTCCAAAATATATTATGCTTATTGAAAACAAAGACAAATTCTTTGATTCTGCATGCCATTTGTTCACTAAAGAGATGGATGAATGCAGACTTAAATGGCATGAGGATCTGTGCTGAAGATGAGGGGAAATAAAAGGTCAGAAAGTAAACTCAGATAAAGAAGGATCTCAAACTCCAAGATGAGGCATTGAGACTTTCTCCTTTATGAAGTATGACTTTTGCTGAATCATAACCAAGATACAATATTTAAATATCATTTCATGGGGCCAGCTAGTGGCATGGTAGCTAGGGGTGCTGGACAACCACACGGCCGATTGCAGTTCAAGTCCCAGACCTGGCGGATTGCTTTCCCACTTTCCCTGTCTTTCTCACACTCTGTCCCGCTCTAGTCAAATTAAAATAAATAAATAAATAAATAAAGTTAAATAAAATAATTCTTAGAAAAAAAACAGCACTAAAGAGCTAATATTCCCTCTAGTCCTCCAATTGGGGAAAAACTAAGGTTTTTAAGCAGTTCTCACAGGTATTCATTATCGGATATTGTAAATAAACACCTTAAATTGATTCACATTAACTTAAACTTATTGGTACTGTTAAGAGTATGTCAATAATTGGGGACCAGCGGGTGGCGTGGTAGTTAAGGTGCTGGACACTCCCACATGACTGACCATGGTTCGAGTCCTGGACATAGTGGCTTGCTCTCTCACTTTCTCTATCTCTCTCTCTGCTTGTCTCTGGTCAAATTAAATTAATGAATAAATAAAATTAAGTAAACAATTATTTAAAAAAAGAACTAAAAGAGTATGTCAATTATCATTCTTTAATGCTCAATTTCATTTTAATCTGCCATTCGTTTAATCTACTGACCCAGTATTCATATGATAAAGTTTCTAATTTTTTTATAAGAATTATTCATTTTTTTTTAATGGAGGAATTGAATATTTTATTATGTCTTATTTTGCTGCAAAGCTGTTGCTTCAACTGTATAAAATAGCACCAGCAAATGCAGTATATGGGGAAACTACAATAGTACTGCTCTTTAACACTATACAACTAACAAACACTTTTCTCCACTCCCACTTATTTCCAATGGGGAGGAAATGAAGTATTCTGACCCACATCCAGGGATGGTTATACACAGTGTTCTATAAGGTTTAGGCGAACAGTATTATCACTAATTACATCATTTTTATAACTAGTTTTTAATCACAGATAATTTCATGAATTCCGAATACTTGTGCATAGACTAAGAATCATAGAATATTGTGAAAAAGATACATTTTGTGTTTATTAAAAATATGATCATTAGAAAGTTAAGGGGTTTTTCTTTCCAGTAGTGGTGTTCAGAGTAGTTTCTTTTTCCACTGGTATTGCTAAAAGTTGCAATTTAAGTCTTCTATCAACCACTAATTTAAGACAACTATGCCTGGATTAAGTTGTTTCACACTACTTTATTTAAGGGTTCTACTTTTACTCTTCAATAGACTTTACGTATTTCTCATACGTATCTTCACTCATTAGTTCATCTAGTTCTGAAGGGTTACTCAGTGTCATCTTGATCAGCCAACCATCTTCATAACAAGATTTGTTGACAAGTCCTGGATTTTCTGCAAGAGCTTCATTAATTTCAGTTACTTCTCCTGACAGAGGAGATTAGAGTTCACTAGCAGCTTTTACACTTTCCAAAGCACCAAACTCATCTCGTTTGTTCAGTTTTGTCCCGACTTCAGGCAGACTACAATAAACAACATCTCCCAAAGCTTCCTGTGCAAAATTGCTGATTCCCACTGTTCCAATACAGTTTTCTGTTGTTATCCACTCATGTTTCTCCGTGAATTTACGCACCAACAGCAGAGCCGGTCCCGTGCGCAGCGTCCGGACGGGGCCCACCCGCAGCCGCCAGGGCCGAGGCGGACAGGGCACGGCGGGCCCCGAGGCCGTGCGCAGGCTGCAGGCCACGGCCCGCAGGCTCCACGTTGCTCGCAGCGCCATGTTTGCAGGAACGCCGAGGGTCTCCGAGCTGCGCCAGGCCGCCCGGGGCGGGGGCTCATTTTATTTTATTATCATAATTTTGCAATTTGCTACAGAACAGATGTGGTCACCAAGGAGAGACAGAGAGGGAGCAATGTGGTGAGGGAGAGAGAGAAAGTGAGAAAACAAGCTGCCAGGTCCAAGACTAGAACCGTGGTCAGTCATGTGGTAGTCCAGTACCTTAACACCCTACCTTCTGGCACACTAGTAGCTTTTTAAAAAAATAAGTATTATTTTTTATAACAATTATTTAATTTATTTATGTTAATTTCACAAGAGAGTGACAGAGTAAGAGTGAGAGACAGAGAGGGAGTGAGAAAGCAAACTGCCAGGTCCAGGACTCAAACTGTGGTCAACCATATGGGAGTCCAGTGCCGTTAACCACCACGTCACCTGCTTGCCCCCAAAAAATAAACACTATTTTGAAGCTAGCTTTTCTAGTACTCAGTGTAAATAACTGTCCTCTAGAATTTACCTTTAGGATCATCTTTGTTTGACTCTTTGTTCTGACTTTTTTCATTGTCTTTAAACAAGATGGCTGGAACAAAAGCTTTCAAATCAATGAGGTTCTCATAAAAATTGCGAGCATCTTCATCTTCCCAGATACCACCTTCCAAGTCATATTCTCCAGGTTTACCAGGTGTAAATATATCAATTCCAGGTCCATGCTCTATAAAGAAATAAACCACAGGTAATTAACACCACTTCACTTATAGCATGCTATAGCTGACACTGTTAAGACATATTTTCAATTTTATAGCTATTGAATCCTTAGTGTTTCAATTGACAGGTGCCTCTTCAATCAGTAAGTACATGGGATTCTACTGTTAACACCAAATCACAAACTGTTTTAAGGCAAGTCCTATATCAAACGAACGAAAGAAAACATTAGATAAAAACACTTTTAGGTTTGTTTAAAATAATATGAAATAAGTAACCATTTGATATATTAGGTGTAGCTTCATAAAACCTAAAATTAAAATAATAAATGCACACTCCAGGCCATTCCTAAAACACAGAGCTTAAAGTCCTTCTTCATGAAGCATATCTTTGATAACTTCTAACTCTCTTACAACCAATATCATACTTATATACCATTGTATCTTCGCAAGGAGCTATAAAACCTTAAGAAGCAGCCCTCCTGGGACCAGCAGATGGAATAATGGTTATGTCGCTGGACTCCCATGTAGTTGATCACGGTTTGAGTCCCAGACTCAGCGGCTTAAAACTCACAACAGGATGCATGTGCAGGGATGCCCACAATCCCGAGAGGAAATGTAGGAGAAGGGATTATGGCGTGGCCCTCCTCCAGGGATGATTTCTCACTTTCTGTCTCTCACTCTCCCTGGCGAACACACATACCCTATAGAAAAAAAATCCCGAGGGACCAGCAGTTAGCATAATGGCTATGTAGCTGGACTCCCACGTAGTCGACCGCAGTTCGCATCCTGGACCCGGTGGCTTAAAACTCACGCCAGGCGCATGTGTGTGCGTGCCCAAGATCCCGAGAGGAGAATGGAGGAGAAGGGATTGCGGAGTGACTATGCCCCCTGGGGGGTGATTTCTCGCTTTCTGTCTCTCTGTCTCTCTCTGTCTGGTGAACGCACGTGCCCTATAGCGAAAACCTCTCAAAAAAAAAAAAAAATCCCGAGGTACCAGCAGTTAGCATAATGGCTATATCACTGGACTCCCATGTGGTCGACCATGGTTCGCATCCTGGACCAGGTGGCTTAAAATTCACGCTGGGCGTGTGTGCGTGCGTTCCCAAGATCCTGAGAGGAGAACTGAGGAGGAGGAGGAGAAGGGATTGCGGCATGACCATCCCCCCAGGGGGTGATTTCTCACTTTTTGTTTGTCTGGCAATTACACATGCCCTATAGCAAAAACCTCTTAAAAAAAAAAAAATCCCGAGACCAACACTAGACACTCCCACAGTTCGAGTCCTGGACCTAGTGGCTTGCTTTCTCACTTTCTCTCTCTCTCTTTCTCTGGTCAAATCAAAATAAATGAATGACTAAATAAATAAAATTAATCATTCTTTAAAAAATCCCTTCCTTTCATATGATCTTTAATACAGGGTTGACTGCCAAAACTGGAAAAGTAAAGAGAGAGAAAAAAACTACAGATTTCTCAGTAAAGAGAGGGAAACCACATATTTGATACATACACAGAGTCTACCTTTATATACAACTACAGATTCATATATCCAAAATACTGAAAGTAATTAATTAGTAAAGAAGTCATTGCTACTTCTTGATCATAAAACTACTAATGATCTACTCTCATTTCACTTTTCTCCAAACTAGAATTATAAATAGAATGATCCTATAAATTCAAATTAACCCTCAGAAAAGTTAGCTTAGTTGTGGAATATCATTTCGAAAAAACAAGAACAGCAGAAACAACAAAACACTATCTCCCTAATTCCTTATACTCCTTTAAAAAACCACATATAAGGGCCAGAAGGTGGTATGGTGGTTAAGGGCACTGGATTACCACATGGCCAACCACAGCTGAAGTCTTGGACCTGGTGGCTTGCTTTCTAACTTTTTTCCTCTCTCACTCTGTGCCTCTCTGGTCAAATTAAAATAAAGAAACAAATAAAGTTAAATAATTCTAAACACACACACACACACACACACACACATACATATTTAGGGGCTGGCAGGTGGTGTGGGGATTAAGGCACTGGACTCACATGGCAAACCACGGTTTGAGTCCCAGACCTGGAGGCCTGCTTTCTCACCTTTCCCTTTCTCTGTCCGGTCAAATTAAAAATAATAATAATGAAAATAAATAAAATTAAATAAATAATTATTTAAACACACACACACACACACACACACACATCTAGGGACCAGCAGTTAGAGTAATGGCTATGTCGCTGAACTCCCACGTAGTCAACCGTGGTTCGTGCCCCAGATCTGGTGGCTTAAAACTCACGCCGGGCATGTGTGCTTGCGTGCCCAAGATCCCGAGAGGAGAATGGAGGAGAAGGGATTGCGGCATGGCCATTCCCCCGGGGGGGGGGGGGGGTGATTTCTCACTTTCTGTCTCTCTGTCTCTCTCTGTCTGGAAAGCGCACGCACCCTATAACAAAAAAATCTCTTAAAAAAAAATACACACACATCTAGACACAGCATTTTAGGATACTAAACTCAAACACCAAAAATGAAGACAGACAAATTTATTATTTAGGTTTAAAGAAAGATATAAGCAAAAACAGAAGGCAAACTAAAAGATAATATCAATATTTATACAAAAGAATTAATATCATAATATATAGAAAGTGTGATATAATATAAAATTTATTTGGGGTAGTGGTGGTAAAATGTAATGCTCTGTGTGGCAGTCCCACACAAAGTTCCCGTTTCAAATCTAGAGACCTCTCTGAGATACTACCTATGATCTAGGGTTGGCTTGAAGGCTGGGGGGTGAAGTGTGGCATCAGTACCCTGTTAGAGGGACTTAGCCTTTCTCTCTCTCGCTCTCTCTCTCTTCTTGTTCATGAAAGAAATAAATAAGTAAATTTTAATAAATATATATAGGCCTGGCCCAATAGGTCAGAGGTTAAGAGCCAGATTCCACATAGCTGACTGCAGTTTGAATTCCAAGCCCAGGGGCTTGAAAAACATAAGGGACATATGGACATGCATGCCCAAAATCCTCACCACAAGGAGAAGAAAGGATTGACTCTTGATCATACCCCAGTGGGGGGGGGGGGGGGGGGGTGCTTTTCCTCTTTCTCTGGCAGGCACGCATGCCTTCTGACAATATATTTTTGTTTAATTTTTAATATAAATTTTGATCTTTCTCTATGCTTCCTGGCAGAGCTCTTAAAATCATTAGGATCCTGGGCCAGCAGGTGGCATGGTGGTTAAGGTGCTGGAATACCCACATGGCTGGCCATGGTTTGAGTCCTGGACCTGGCAGCTTGCTTTCTCACTCTCCCTCCCTCTCTGTCTTTCTCTGGCAAAACTCATGTGAAAAATAATGTTAACAATAATAATAATAAATAAATCTTTTTTTAAATATTTTTTTAAATCATTAGAATCCCCAGAATGACTAGGATGTCTTTTGTTATGCATAACAATCCTCTTTCAATTATATCTGAGTTTGTACTAATGAGTTTGTGATAATGATGTAACTTAGGGTAGGGCCCCTAGATTGCCTTAGAATTGGGGGCCAGTCGCCAAAAAGACCAGGTGATTACATGAAGGTGGCATGCCCCAATTCAACAGGGAGAAGCACCTGTTTTTGTGAACTCTTTGGCTGACTATTCATCTGTCTCCCCTCCCCCATCATCCCTACATAGCATGGAAAGAGAGAGGTAGAGACAGAGAGAAGTACCCCCTGGGAGAATGACCACATTGCAATCCTTTCTCCTCCACTCTCCTCCTGGGATTTTGGGCACATATGCACACACATGATGTTATCTCAAGCATAAGCTGCTGGGTCTGGGACTGCAATGACATAGACATCACATGAAATCCAGTCACTTTAACCACCACAGCTCCTGGCTGGCCCCTTCATCTGTATCTTTTTAAATAATCTTTTTTTTTTTGGGGGGGGGGGGGGGAGAGGTTTTTGCTATAGGGCACGTGCGCTTGCCAGAAAGACAGAGAAAGACAGAGAAATAGAAAGCGAGAAATCATCCCCCGGGGGGATGGCCATGCTGCAATCCCTTCTCCATTCTCCTCTTGGGATCTTGAGCACGCACATACACACAAACAGCGTGAGTTTATGCCACCGGGTCTAGGACTCGAACTGTGGTCAACTACATGGGAGCCCAATGACATAGCCATTATGCTAACTCCTGGTCCCTTAAATAATTGTTATGATAAACTAGTAGACTTAGATAAAGTGTTTCCTTAAGTTCTGTAAGCCATTCTACCGAATTATCAAATCTGAGGAGGGATTATGGGAACCCTGAACTGGTCACAACTACAAGAGGTCCAAACCTGAAGAGGGAGGCAGTTTGATGGATTCAGCCTTTAACTTATGATACCCAACAAGTTAACTCCAGTTAGATAGTGTTAGAATTGGGGACCAGCAGATGGCATAATCGTTATGTCACTGGATTCCCATGTAGTCAGTAATACCTTGAGTCCCAGACTCAGAGGCTTAAACCTCACACTGGGTACATGTGCGTACATATCAAGATCCCAAGAGGAAAATGGAGAAGGAATTGCAACATGGTCATCCCACCTGAAGGGTGATTTCTCACTTTCCCTCTCTCTCTGTGTCTCCAAGCAAGCACACACACCTTATAGCAAAAACTTAAAAAAAAAAAAAAAAAAAAAAAAAAGTGCTTTGAATGAGAAAATGGAGAAATAAGTTGTTTTCAGAAAAAAACTTTACTTAAAAATAAGACAAAAATGGATAAAGCCTCTGAACAGGTAAGTAAAAGAGCATATGAAAATATCCTTAACCTCAATATTAATCATAATCAATGCTAATACTTATCACTATGACCCATTAGATTAAAAAAAAAACTTAAAAGACTGATATCATCAAATATTGACAAAACAATACAGAAATAAAGTAACTTTCATTCCTTACCCCAGTACAAACTGATACAGTATTGGGGAAGGTCAGTTTTTCAGTGTCTATCAATATTTAAAATAAGCATAATCCTTGACCCCACAAAATTCCTTAATGGATCATGCAACCTCAGAAATAAAAGATACTGGGAACCAGCAGTTAGCATAATGGCTATGTCGCTGGACTCCCACGTAGTTGACCGCGGTTCGCGTCCCGGACCCGGTGGCTTAAAACTCACGCCGGGCGCGTGTGCGTGCGCTCCCAAGATCCCGAGAGGAGAATGGAGGAGAAGGGATTGCGGAGTGACCATCCCTCCGGGGGGTGATTTCTCACTTTCTGTCTCTATGTCTCCCTCTGTCTGTCTGGCGAGCGCACGTGCCCTATAGCAAAAACCTCTCCAAAAAAAAAAAGAAAAAGAAATAAAAGATACTATAAACTAAGATTTATCAGGATGTCCAAAGAAGCATTATTTATAACAGCAAAACTGGGAAGAATGCAAATATCAATAATTAGAGGGCTGACAAACTGCAAATATATACTATTGGCTGAGTGTTTCTGTCCATCCAAATTCAAATGTGAAATTTACTCCCAAATTTGGTATTATCAAGTGGTGGGACCTTTGGAGAGGTGATTAGATCATGAGAGTTCCACACTCATGCATGGGATTGGTACCTTTATAAGAGTCCCCAGGGAGCTTGTTCTTCCCTTCTGTCATATAAAGAAACCACAAAAAAAGCATCACCTATGAAGCACAGATTTCTCAACAGACATGGAATTTGCTGATGTTTTAATCTTGGTTTTACTAGCCCCTAAAATTATAAACAATAAATATATGCTGTTTATATAGGGCTAGCAGGTGGCACAGTGATTAAGGTGGTGGACTCCCACATGGCCGAAGGCAGTTCAAGTCCCAGACCTGGTGGTTTAAAAGCACGCTGGGCATATAATCCCATAATCCCAGGAGGAGAACAGAGGAGAAGGGACTGCAGCATGGCCATCCCCTCTACTCCGGGAGGTAATTTCTTTTTCCTTCTCACTGTCTCTCTCTAGCAAGCAAGTGTTTCCTAAGGCAAAAACCTAAAAAAAAAAAAGTATGTTTTTTATATTTTGTTATAGCATCCCAAAGAAACCGAAAAACTGTAATATTAATCAGATATTAAGAGGAATAAGATAAATTCTACATGAACTCAGAAAGCTCTCAAAAATAACATTGTTAAAAGAACAGTGATCTAGGGACCAGCAGTTAGTGTAATGGCTATGTTGCTGGACTCCCACGTAGTCAACCACAGTTCCAATCCCGGACCCAGCGGCTTAAACTCACGCTGGGTGTGTGTGTGTGCACGTGACCAAAATCCCGAGAGGAGAATGGAGGAGAAAGGATTACAGTGTGGCCATCCCCCCTGGGGGGGTGATTTCTCGCTTTCTGTCTCTCTGTCTCTCTCTGTCTTTCTGGTGAGCATACGCACACTATAGCAAAAAAACAAAAACAAAAGTCTCCCAAAAAAAAGAAAAAAAAAAGTCATGTAAATATCTAACCTAAATTAACAATAAAGCATATTTCTAAAAGAGATATCTCATTAAATATATTTTTTATTAAAAAATTAAATCCGAGGGCTGGCAGGTAGCATGGTGTTTGAGGTGCTGGACTTCTATATGGCTGACCATGGTTCAAATCCCAGATCTGGAAGCTGGCTTTCTCACTTTGCCTTTCTGTCTCTGGTCAAATTAAAAAATAATTATAAATAAAATTAAATAATTCTTTAAAAGAAATTAAATCTGGGGACCAGCAGATGGCGTAATGGTTACATGGCTGGACTCCCCATATAGCTGACTGCAGTTTGAGTCCCAGACCTGGCACCTTCAAACTCAAGCTGGGCATATGTGCTTGCTTGTCCAAAATTTAGAGAGGAGAATAGAGGAGGAGAGACTGTCGTGCAGCCATCCCCTCTGTGGGGTGATTTCTCACTTTCTGTATATCTCTCTCCCTCTCTCTCTAGGGAATAGCAAAAATTTCTCTTAAAAAAAATTAAATCTAGGCAGATACTTATCAAGCTAACAACAGTTACTTTGGAGAAAGAAGTAGATCTAAGAGGAGACTTTCATTTTATTCTAAAATATGCACAAATATTTTATATACCTAAAAATAATATAATAAAAAATTAAGTTTTGGGGCTAGCAGCTGGGATGGTGGTTAAGGCACTTGATCTCACCTAGCCAACTCCATGGTTCTAGTCTCAGACCCAGTGATTTGAATAACACATCAAGCACATGTGGATACATACCCAAAATCCTGAGAGGAGAATGGAGGAGAAGAGATTGCAGCATAGTCATCATCCCTAGGGAGTAAGTTCTCACCTTCCCTCACTCTCTCTCTCCCTGGCAAGCAGATATGCCCTATGACAAAAATCTAAAATCTAAAATAAAATAAAATAAAATAAAAATAAGTTCTGAGAGGCAAAAATAGTACAAAGTTAAAAAGCAGTGAAAAATTGGGAGACAGTGCTGGCAGGTGGCGTGGTGGTTAAAGGTGCTGGACTGCCACATGGTCAAATGCGGTTCAAGTTCTAGACTTGGTAGCTTGCTCTCTCTCTCTGGTCAAAAATTTAAAATTTATGATAATAAAATAAAAATAATTCCTTAAAAAAATTTAAAAGAAAAGTTGGGAGAAACTATTTGTAATACATATGAAAAACAGTAGTTTCCTTAGAAATTTCATAGGGAAAATAACATAAAACAATCAATAAACTTTAACCTCACCTATAAATTAAAAAACAGGAACTATAATATAGTAAGGTTATTAAGTAAACAGTTATTTTGACACAATGACATGCAAATTTCTTTAGAAAAAAATATGGCATCATATATTGAAACTTAAGGTGTATATATTCTTTTTGGGCCAGCCAGTGGTGTAGTAGTTAAGACAGCTGGAACTGACATGTCCAACCACACACTTCATGTCCTGGTCCCGGTAGCTCAAAAAACACACCAGACATGTGTATGTGCTTGCCCAAAATCCTGGGAGGAGAACGGGGCAGAAAATATAGCACCATGGCCACCCCCCCTTGGGGGGTACTTCCTCACTTTCCTGCCACCAATTCCGTATCTCTCTCTCTGTGCCCTAATGCAAGTTTAAAAAAATATATACGTGCGCACGCGTGTGTGTGTGTGTCTGTGTGTCTGTGTGTGTATACCCTTTTAACTCAGGAATTCTTCTAGGAATTGATTCTGGAAACACTAGCATGTATCAAAGGTTCTGAAACTTTATAACAGCATTTACTACAATAGCTAAACATAAGAAGTAACTTAAACATCAATTAACAATCACAACACAATTTATACAACAAGATATTACCATGTAGCAATTAAAAAGAATTAAATGGGGGGCTGGCAGGTGGCACGCTAAGGTACTGGAATCCCATATGCTCGACTATGGCTAAAGTCCCAGATCTGCTGGCTTGCTTTCCCACTTTTCCTCACTCTCTCTCTCTGATCAAATTAAAAAATAGTAATAATAAATAAAATTAAATAAATATTTTTTTAAAAAAATAAAAGAATTAAATAGGGACGAGCTGGTGGCATGATAGTTAAGTAATGGACCTCCACTGGATCGACCATGTTTTGAGTCCTAGACCTGGCAGCTTGCTTTCTCAATTTCCCTCTCTATCTCTATGATAAGCACACGTACCCTTTAGCAAATTTTTAAATAACTAAAATTAAATTAATAGTAATTCAAAAATTAAATGGTTCTTTATGTATTGATATGAAAATAAATCTAAGACATATAATTAACTGAAAAAAGGAACATAGTATGATTTCATTTCTATGAGGTAAAAAAGGATATTCTGATCATTGGACATTTAGGTTTCTGCAGGTCAAGATGAAGTACCAGTGGCCCAAAACAATAAAATTTCAACCAAACTATAAAAAGCAATGGTTTTCAAAGACTGGACATCAAGCAACACAGGGAAATAACCCCTGAAAGCAAACCAAAAAAAAAAATGAAGCCTAAGTATTTTAGCTCATTTCCTAAAGAAAGTTTCCAGGCCCTGGACAAAAGGAGAAGCCAGAATGATCCTAGCAGTCTTCGTGAGTTGAGAACAACAGAGCTTAGAGTCTGGCAAGACTATAACTGATGTGGCTAGAGCTCCCAAGGCAGAGTCACAGACAGGAGAAAGCAGCAGAGAGAGAGACCTCAAAGTTGAATGCTAACCATGCACACACATATGTCTGGTGTGTTTTTCAAACTACTGGGACCAGGACATGAAGTGTGTGGTTCAGATATGTCAGCTGCCTTTAACTACCACACCACTGGCTGGCCTAAAAGAATATATACATCTTAAGTTTCAATATATGATGCTGTATTTTCTTCTAAAAATATCTGCATGCCACTAACTATATGAAAATAACTGTTTACTTACCAATCTTATATTAGGCTGATTTTTTAAAATTATTTTATTTTAACTTTATTTATTTTATTTGCTTAGTTATTTTAATTTGGCGAGAGAGATAGAGAGAGAGACGGACAGAGAAAGTGAGAAAGCAAACTGCCAGGTCTGGGACTTGAACTGTGGTCACCCATGTGGGAGTCCAGCACCCTTAACCACCACGCCACCTGCCAGCCCCCAATAGTAGGCTGATTTTTAATTTTTTTAAATTTATCAATTTTTAAAAATTGATTTTTAAATTCTGGGTGAGGTTAAAGTTTATTGATTGTTTTATAATGTTGTATATTATTTTCCCTATGAAATTCCTGTTTGAATATTTTACATCTCCTTTTTCTCTGCAAGTATGCCTTTGATTTTCTTTTTAAAATTAATCTGTAAAAATACTTTGCATAATAAGGAAACTTCTTACATGTGAGAAAGGTCAGTGAGACTGGGAAAGTAACTACCAGAAAGGAGTAGTGCTTAAGAATTCACATGACGCTAGAAACAGTCTGCATGCCCATGACACACACTGGGATTTTTTTTTTTTTTTTTTTTTTTTTTTTTTTTTTTTTTTTTTTTTTTTTTTTTTGCTAGAGGATGTGTATGCTAACTAGAAGAGACAGAGAGAAAGAAATTGAGAAAGCACCTCCCACGGGGAATGGTCACGCCAGTCCTTTCTCCATTTCTCCCTCCTTTTGGAATTTTGTACACACATGCACATGCGTCTAGCATGTTTTTCTTTCTTTTTTTTCTTATAGACCATAGATTAGTTTATTTTTAACACCCATCATGCCATAAATTCATAGGGAATAGGTTCCAGTAGCTCAGGCTCCTTTCCATTGGTTCTCACAAAGTGTGCTTCTCTGGGTGGAGCAGGCTGGCACTTCAGTTGAACCCAGGTACCTTTCTCTTTGGCTTCCTTCTTTTTCTGGTCATTTTATTTCACACGTTTTAGGAAGCTATCTCTGCTCTTAGAGTGCTTAATATGCTCAATATGCACATTAATTCTCTTGGCAAAAATCTTGCCCTTAACTTGTTTGGGTAACATTGTAGACTCCTCCAGTTTTGCCATGGTAACATTTGTGGGGCATTCCTTTTTGAACAGTACCCATTCCCTTGATGTCTACAATATCACCATTCTTGTAGATTCCCATATATGTTGCCAGAGGAACCACTTCATGTTTTCTAAAAGGCCTAGAGAATGTATATCAGGTGCCTCTCCTCTTTCCCTTTGTGTTCGTCATTTTGGTTAATTACTAGAAGATGGCAGTTCTGGCCAAAAGGCCCTAACATGTTTTTCGAAACGCTGGATCCAGGTCTAAAACCGTCCTGTTAGCCATGTGAGATCCAGCCACTTTAACTCATGCCACCAGCTGGCCCAGGGAAGATCTTTTAATTCATGGAAAATCAGCTTGAGTCCAAAAAGATACTGCCTTATTAGGAAAAACTAGCCCTAGATTAAAGACTACACTAGCACTTCCAGTAAAATATCTTCTCAAGGATGAAGCTAGTTCCAAGAAACTTAACTGGGCCCCGGAACAAAGCATAAACAAATGATATTTATAATAACAAAAGATATCTAGCATGCATCCAATTAAACATAAGTAGTCATGTCAAGAAGCAGAAAAGTTATCAGACGTGCAAAGATAAACTTGAGACACTTGAAACCAAACCAGAAATAACATACAATAAAATTAAACAAAACATTTTTAAAGTTATTTTATAACTATTTCATATGCTGAACAAGCTAGATAACATGTTACAAAGAAAATATAACCAGTTTATAGAGATGAAAACTATGCCTCAAAGAAATGGGATTAACAGCATATTATACACTGTAAAAAGAAAAGATTAGTGAACTTGAAAATGTAGCAAGACTATCGATATGAAACACGGAAAAAAAAAAAAACACTGAATAAAGAGGACAGAATATCAATGAGCTTTTGGACTTCAGTTTATAGTTTTAATTTAATTCCAACAGAAAAGGAGACAAAGGGAGAAACAGAAAATACACATGGAGAAATAACGGTAAAGATAGTCTAAATTTGATGAAAACTATAAATCTAAAGATTCAAATTTAATGAACCCTAAGGCCAAGAAGCAAAAGAAAGCCACACCAAGCCTCATCATAATTAAGTTGCTTGAAATCAAAGGTAATAAAAAATTTTTAAAGCAACCAGAGAAAAAAATACACATTATATAAATAGGAACAAAGGTAAGAAAGATAGCAGCGTTCTCACTGGAAACAATGAAAGCTAGAAAACAAAGGTGTAACATCTTTAAACAACTAATAGAAAAAGAAAATTTTCACCCTAAAATTCTATTCCTAACAAAAATGTTTCTCAAAAACAACAAAAATATCTTTTAAAAACAATAACAGAACTTTGCCAATGTCTATTATCTCTGAAAAATGCCTAAAAATAACATTTTTTCTAATGAGCTTAAATTTCCAAATGACATATGGGAGAAAAAAAAGTAAATAAAGATCAGTCCCACAGTGCAGCAATTACATGCTGCACAGAGCAAGCCAGATCCCTCCAGGCAATCAGGATTTGAGTCCCTTCCCCAGCAGCTTGAAAACCATACTTTCACATACACAAATTCCCAGGACCCTGAAAAATGATGGAAAACTGGAGGAAAGGGAATTGCAGCATGACCAAGCCCCACTGTGGGGTATCTTCTCTCTTCCCCTTCTCCTCTAACTCCCTCTCTCCTATGTAACCTCTGGCATGGGAACAAAGAAAAAAAATCATCTAAATCAATATCAAAAGATGCTAAATACTATGAAATAATTTGGATTCTAAAATATCACAGTAAGTATACTGTGAAAGTTCTGAAAGGTGTGGTCTGATTCAACAAAAGTAAATTGTATAGTGGGAATTCTCTTTAAAAAATTTTTAAATCTAACTCATATTTTGAGATACAAAAATTAGTTGGAATTATATACTTGATTATATACAAATATATGAAAATGAATGCATCTACAGTATTCAATAAGTATCTTGTATTGAGGATGTAAAGTACAAAACACTGGGGCCAGTAGGTGGCATGATGGTTGAGATGCTGGGCTCCTACCTGGCCAACCGCAGTTTAAGTCCCAGCCTGGTGGCTTGCTTTCTCACTTTCCCTTTCTCTCTCTCTCTCTCTGGTCAAATTAAATAATAATAATAAATAAAATAAGGTAAATAATTCTTTAAAAAATACAAAACACATTTTATTATAAAAAGATACTTCCCAAATAAATATATACTTCACCCTTAAGATGTTTAAGTAAAAAGGATAGCCCAGTATTTTTAGGATTCATGATTTAGTAGCACTTCTACCTAACAAATATAATTTTTTTCAAGTAGTTGGTATGAAGAGGTAAGAGTGATACAATGGTCATCAGAAAAGTCATGACATGTTTTTCTATGCAAAAATTCACCATTGACTTTTCAGACAACCCAATATATTAGGAGCCCTACCAACTGAAAGATAATAGAGAATTTAAAATACTTTTTTTTTTTTTTTTTTGGAGAGGTTTTTCGCTATAGGGCGTGTGCGCTCGCCAGACAGACAGAGAGAGACATAGAGACAGAAAGCGAGAAATCACCCCCCAGAGGGGATGGTCACGCCGCAATCCCTTCTCCTCCATTCTCCTCTCGGGATCTTGGGCAGGCACGCACGCACACGCACCAGGTGTGAGTTCTAAGCCACCAGGTCCGGGACGTGAACCGCGTCGACTACGTGGGAGTCCAGCGACATAGCCATTACGCTAACTGCTGGTTCCCAAGAATTTAAAATACTTTTGAAATAATATAAAAAATAACTCATCTCACAAAATAAACAGCTCACCTCACAAAACTACAAGGTAAGCTTTAGCTCTAAGTAGCACTTTAATATATCATTCAAAACAAACTGATTAAAAATAAGGATAAATACCAAAATATCAGAATTCCAATAGATCAATTCACCTTCTCTTTACCTATCTGACAAAGTTAATCTCTGTTTTTTGTGGGGGAGGTTTGAGAGAGATTTTTGTTAGAGGGCACATGCGCTTGCCGGAGAGGCAGAGAGAGAGAGAGAGAGAGAGAGAAAGCAAGAAATAACCGCCACCCCATAGGGGATGGCCACGTTGCAATTCCTTCTCCTCCACTCTCCTCTTGGGATTTTAGGCATGCACACACATGCACCCAGAGTGAGTTTCAAGTCCCTGGGTCTGGGACTCAAACAGCAGTCGACTATGTGGGAGTCTAGCAACATAACCATTATACCACCTGCTGGTCCCAAAAGTGAATCTTTCTAAAACCCCAAGTACGGTTTAAGACAAGTCACTACTAGATAAAATCTGAAGATACCTATTACACTTGAACCTGAAGTAACTCATCATAATACCATGTAAGTTCATTATTATCCTCTAAGCACAGAGCCTTTTACATCTAGGGATGCATTTCAATGAACTTTTCAAGGTTGTTATTAAGTCTTAATATCTTGTATCATCTCTTTATTTTTAAAAAATTGAAACCATTTTTAAAATGTAAATTTTCAGTAATACACACCTGAGAAGCCTAAAGGTAAATGACACTGCTTATGAAAATCATGATGTTTGTTTTAAAGAGATCTTACCTTCTGGTGTTGGTTTGTCTTGAGGAAGATCTGGCATATTTTCATCCAAAAGGTCTGCTAAGGATTGAGAATTTGCCAGCAGCTTCTGATAAGACATAGCAAATTCCTCATACTGTTTATGTCTATCTTCACTTAGTTCCCCTTTAGAATGTAGAATACGCCTACAAACAAATGATGAAATAATCTGATAATCTTATCAAGAATAGATATGATCATGTACTGTTACATGGGAAATGTTCCATAAAATTTGATTTTATCATACAAATTGAACATGATCTTCTTTGCCAACTTTTTTATTATGTAACATTTTTCAAGATAACTAATATACATGCAATCCTAACTAATATTTTAAAAATTTTTGCCAGAGAACACATGTGCTTGCCAGAAAGTTGGACAGAGAGCAACAAGGAAAAGCACCCTACAACAGGGCATGGCCACACGGCAACCTCTTCCCCTCCACCTCTCCATTCTGTATGGATTTAGGGTACACAGGCACACATGTCCATGACTGGTGTGCTTTTCAAGCTGTTGGATCCAGGATTCAAACTGCATGGTTGGCCATATGACATCTGGCTGCCTTAATTGCCAAGCCATGACGCCAATCCTGATAACTTTCTCTAAGGAATCAAATTTTAACACTGGTTCCTCAAATATGAAGTATTATCTGCAAAAAAGACATTACTATAATGCTACTAATGAAAAATTTAGTAATTTGTCACAGTCATACTCCCCTCAGACATACAGTTAGCCGAAAATTAAAATGCAACTTAGTTTTCAAAATCAACAGGCTATGGGGAAAAAATCAATTATCTTTAAACCTCCACAATAATTTGAATCAGAAATATCATAATGATATGCCACTAAATAACTGAAAATTACTTAGTATTTTGTTACTGACACACTCCCCTCAAACATACAATTAGGGAACCAGCAGTTAGCATAATGGCTATGTTGCTGGACTCCCACATAGTCGACCGTGGTTCGCATTCCGGACCCAGTGGCTTAAAACTCACGCCGGGCACGTGTGCGTGCGTGCGTGCCCAAGATCCTGACAGGAGAATGGAGGAGAAGGGATTGCGGCGTGACCATCCCCCCGGGGGGTGATTTCTCGCTTTCTGTCTCTATGTCTGTCTCTGTCTGTCTGGCGAGCACACGCGCCCTATAGTGAAAACCTTTCAAAAAAAAAAAAAAGAAGTAAAACATACAATTAAGCAAACACATCTAACATAACTACAATCAGTTTCAAAAACAAGTTTTCAACAGGTTCAAAAACAACGAAATCAGTTATCCTTAAACTTCCATACTGATTCAAATCATGATTATCTTTGGAAAAAGCTCACATCTTCCTTATTATTATTTCCAAGTCTGGTCAGAGAGAGACAGAAAGAGAGAGGGAAAGGGAGAAAGGAAGCCACCAGTTCTGAGACTTGAACCATGGTTGGCCACGTGGGAGTCCAGCGCCTTTAACCTCCACGCCACCCGCCAGCCCCCATTTTGGAATTTCTGTAAAAGCCACCATAATTACATAATAAAATAAATTATTCAAATAAATAATGCTCAAAAGTAGACTAAAATGTTCACAATGTATTACTAGGAAAAAGCTTATAAAGATTAGAGTTTATTCTGAATTATGTTAAAAGGGATAATAACAGTTGTAAGAGATTTTAAAACCTTTAATGAGGGACCAGCAGGTAGCATGGGAATTAAAGGCGCTGGATTCCCACATGGCCAACCGTGGTTCAAAACCCAGACATGGAGGCTTGCTTTCACTCTCTCTTTCTCTTTCTGTCTCGCTCTGGCCAGATTAAAAAATAATAACAGTAACAAAATTGAATAAGTAAACCCTTAAAAAAATAAAAATCTCTAATGACAATAAAGATGAAACATTATTCTAGTACTTGAAATCCGAAAATATTTCAGAATAGTATCATTTAAAACTTTCTCTAAAAGTTCTGACATTCTATTCATCTCAATAACAAACGTCCAGTCCAATCAGATATATAATACTCACAAAGGATTTCTCATATATAAAGTTACAAGGTGAGGGATCTGCAGGTAGCATAATAGTTAAGGTGATGGACTCTCACATGGTTGACCATGGTTCGAGTTCTGGATCCAACAGCTTAAAACTTACGCCAGGTGCATGTGCATACATGCCCAAAATCCTGAAACTGAAGAAGAAAGGACTGTGGCAAGGTCAGCACCTCCCCTCCCCAAAGGAGGTGATTTCTCGCTTTCTGTCTGTCTCTCTCTCTGGTGAGCGTACATGCCCTATAGCAAAAGATCTCTCCAAAAAAAAAAAAAAAAAAAAAAGTTGCAAGGTGACGATCCTTTTATCAAAACTGAAAATGAATAGTCCTTTTCCAGTAGCAACCCCACTTTCAAACATCTGCTTGACTGTGCCTTGAGTCAAGTAAGTGTTTTAACTGTTTCCCTGTTAGTAGATTCCAGTTCCTCGCTAATGCTACTAGAGCCAAACTAAAACTTGAAAGCTTCGGAGATAGTCCTTACCCAAATCTCAACTCCATGGTCAAATTCTTTAATAGCACTAATTTTCCTTAACTACTTCATAAGTATGTGCTTACAACTACTGCTCAGTGAGAACAATCCCCAGGGAAAAAAGTTTAAATGTGATAGGTTTGTTTTCTAACCTTATCTTATTCTGAGCACTTGGTAAGCAAGACATGATACCAATGATATTCTAAATTGAGCATTTAGTAAGCAGGACAGGATACCAAAGAAATGGAATTATGAGTTCTATTATATAATGAATTTACACAGTTATACACCTTTTCCCGTGACCATTTATTTAATAACATTACTGCACATATGACCAAAAACCAGCATGAAAGAAAACTATATATATACTGGGTCATCGAAGAAGTCATGAAATATTTTTTCTATGCAAAAATGTATCATGACTTCTCTGACCACCCAGTATTTATATATATACATATATATGTGTATGTGTGTGTAATTATATATGTGTATATATACATATTTTATTCATATATGTGTATATATTTTTATTAATATATAATTTTATTATTTTATTTATATACATATATACACATACATTTTTAAAGTGCAAAAATAACCCTCCATAGGTGCTTTAACATTCAAAAACCCTGTATCATTTAGAAATTCTAGTGAAATCAAATGAAATATTTTTAAAGGTATGTACTAAATATTTCGGGGTTTTGGTAACCTTATGAGGCTCATAGGAAAAGATTTTTGGTTTAATTAAAAAAAAATTTTTGGAGAGGTTTTTGCTATAGGGCACATGCACTTGCCAGAAAGACAGAGAGACAGAGGTTGAGACAGAAAACGAGAAATCACCCCCCACGGGGGATAGCCATGTCGCAATCCCTCCTCCTCCATTCTCCTCTCGGGATCTTGGGCACACAAGCACATGCACCTGACCTGAGTTTAAGCCACCAGGTCTGGGCCTCAAATCGGGGTCAACTACATGGGATTACAGCGACATAGCCATTACACAACTGCTGGTCCCAGTTTAATTAAACTTTTTAGAAAACCTGTGTGAGGCAACTAAATATCACATAGCACACTTGACCAAAGAGGACCTCTTTTGTATATCAGAGTTATGAAAAAGGATCTCACCAAAGTTTCTTACGAGAATGTTGTAGAAATACAGCACTAAAAGTACAAGCAAAATCAAACTGAAGATAAGAATCATCACTATCTTTTTTTTTGGAAAGGTTTTTGCTTTAGGGCATGTGTGCTCGCCAGAAAGACAGAGACAGAGAGACAGAAAGCGAAATCACCCCCCCCCCAGGGGGGATGGCCATGCCACAATCCCTTCTCCTCCATTCTCCTCTCGGGATCTTGGGCACGCACACACACGCACCCAGCAAAGTATCATCACAATCTTTTTAATTACCATCTTTTTAGAAACACACCTAGAAGACACAGTTGAATTCAAACTATTTGTAAATCAATTAAAACTGCCAAAAAAGCAAACTTTTCCTGCAAAGAACCAGATAGTAAGTAGCTGAGATTTCACAGGCCTTATTGCAACTACTCAACCCTGCTATAAATATAGCACAATAGTCACAAAATGTAACAAGTATAACTGTTACCGTAAAATATTGTTTACAAACACTGAAATTTAAACTTCATAATATTCATGTTTCACAAAATATTATTCTATATTTTTTTTCCGGGGTGGAGGGGAGAGGTTTTTGCTCTAGGGTGCATGCACTGGCCAGAAAGACAAAGAGAGAAAGAAAGCGAGAAATCAACCCCCAAGGGGGATAGCCATGCTGCAATCCCTCCTCCTCCATTCTACTCTTGGGATCTTGGGCATTCACGCACATGCACCCGGCATGAGTTTAAGCCACCGGGTCCGGGACTAGAACTGTGGTCGACTACATGGGAGTCCAGCGACATAGCTATTATGCCAACTGCTGGTCCCAATTCTGTATTTTTTCCCCCAACCATTAAAAAGGCAAAAACCCTTCTCAGTTCACAAAACCTACCCATGGGCCTAGCCCGGCCATAGTTTGGCAATCCCTATCGTAGAATTAATCAGATCAGTAAAATGCTTTAGTTTATTCCTTCCAATAACACTGTACAATAAGGAGGTACCAGCATCTTTTCAAAGATATGAAAAGCAATGAAAAAAAATCAAGTCTATGTCTTACTCCTTACAGTGAAAACACAAAAAAAGCTGACCTCCTTTACCAAACATATGAGATTTATCACTGGTGAGAAGCATCCCTGAGGTTAATCAATCCTCAATTTGTTAAGTTTTATATTACTAATATTGTAAATTGACAAAAAATATAAAATAGTTCATTCTTGGGCCAACAGGCTGTTTGGTAGTTAAAGTGCTGAACTTCCACATGGTTGAACGAAATCTGAGTACGAGACCTGGGGTCTGGTTCTCTCTCTCACTCTTTCTCTCTCTGGTGAGCATATGTGCCCTACAGCAAATTAATAATAATAATAGCAGGTGGAATGATGGTAAAGGTGCTGGACACTCACACATGGCCAACAATGGTTATAGTGTGCCAGACCTGGTGGCTTGCTTTCTCACTTTCCCTGTGTCTCTCTCTGGTCAAATCAACATAAAGGAATGAATAAATAAAATTAAATAAGTATTTCTTTTTTAAAAAAAATACATAGAATGCAATAAATTTTTGTAAAAATTTTAAAAACCAGTTCATTGGGGCCAGCAGGTGATATGGTGGTTGAAGTACTGGGATCCCATATGGGAGACCACATTTTAAGTCCCAAACCTGACAACTTGCTTTCTCACTCTCTTTCTCTTTCTCTCTGTATCTCTCTGATGAGTGCATGTGCCCTATAACAAAAGGATAATAATAATAATAATAAAATAATTTTTTAAAAACCAGTTGATTCTTCTATCAAGTATCTCAGAAGAAAACTCATTAATGCTTCAAAATATTCTAGTATATGTGTTTTTCTTTTCCACTTATTTTTATTAGTTTGAGTTTGCTATCATTTCTTTTTGTATACTTAATTTGTCCTTTTGTATTATCTTAAACATGACTCTTTTTTTTTCTTTTGAGAGATTTTTGCTATAGGGCTCATGTAGAGTCAGAGAGGGACAGAGTCAGAAAGCAAGAAATCACCCCTGTGGGGGGGATGGCCACACCACAATCCTTCTCCATTCTCCTCCTTGGATCTCTCTCTCTCTCTCTCTCTCTCTCTCACACACACACACACACACACACACACACATGCATGCATAGCCTAAGTTTTAAGCCGCTGGGTCCGGGACTCAAACTGTGGTCTACTACAAGGGAATTCAAGGACATAAACATTATGCTATATGCTGGCCCCTTAAACGTGAATCTTTAAAACAAGCTATAAAAGTTTAAGTAGTTTAACAAACCTTCAGAATCATAAAAGGATACAAAAAGAAACTCATTTAGGTCTTTCAAAGAGATTTAAGAAGACAGTATGGGTGGGGGCCAGCAGGTGGCATGGTGGTTAAGGGAGCTGGACTCCCACATGGCTGACTACAGTTCTAATCCTGGCCCTGGTGGCTTGCTTTCTCACTTTTTCTCTCTCTCCCCCCCTCTCTGGTCAAATTAAAATAAATAAATACCATTAAATAATTATTAAAAATAAATTTTTAAAAAGAAAGACTGTTCAGGTGGCAGTGGACAGTGGGTAAGGCACTGGACACCATCATGGCTGGCTGCAGTTCAAGTCCCTGACCCAGAGGCTTGAAACACTGAGCATGTGTGCATGTGTGCCCAAAATGCCAAGAGGGGACTGGAGAAGGGACTGCAATGTGGTCATCCCCTCAGGGGGTGATTTATCACTTTTTCTCTCTCCATCTCTGTCTCTCTGGCAAGCACACATGCCCTATAGCAAAAATCTCTCTTAAATCTTAAATCCCCCAGCAGGATAGCCACATCGCAATCCCTTCTCCATTCTCCTCTTGGGATTTTGGGCATGCATAGGAGTATGTGCACACACACATGTCATCCAGACCTCTGGGTCTGGGACTTAAACTGCACAAGCTGACCATGTAGGGATCCAGCTACCTTAACCATCATATCATCACGTGGCCCAGTAAAGCAACAGCTTCACAGTGCTTAAATACTATGCAGATAGTGGTCACATTGCTGGACTCTCACATGGCAGATTGTGGTTCGGGTCCTGGACCCAGTGGCTTAAAACACATCAGGTGTAGGGACCAGCAGTTAGTATAATGGCTATGTCGCTGGACTCCCACGTAGTCGACCGCAGTTCGCGTCCCAGACCCGGTGGCTTAAAACTCACGCCAGGCGCGTGTGCGTGCGTGACCAAGATCCCGAGAGGAGAACGGAGGAGAAGGAATTGCTGCGTGGCCATTCCCCCTGGGGGGTGATTTCTCGCTTCCTGTCTCTGTCTGTCTGGCGAGCGCACGCGCCCTATAGCAAAAACCTCTCCAAAAAAAATAAAAAACACATCAGGTGTGTGTGAGTGCATAATAAGATCCCAGGAAGAGAATGGAGAAGAGACGGCAGCATGGTCATCCACCCTAGAGGGTGATTTCTCATTTTCCCTCTCAGTGTCTGTATCTCTCTGGCAAGTACACATGCCCTAAGGGGAAAACCTCTACCAAAAAAAAAAAAAAAAAGAAGTAATAATAGCTAACATTTATTGAAAATTTAAATGTGCTAGAATACTGTTATTTCTTTCACACATATGAATTCACTACACTTATTTCAGAAATATAGTACTTTTGTTATCCTATTTTATAGATGGGAAAACTGGAACAGAGATAGCAGGTAACTTGCCCAATATTACCTTGGCTGAGTAAAGGACAGGCCTAGGATCTGAACCCACACAATCTAGCTTCATACTCTTAAATACTAGACTATACTGCCTCTCAAACTGAAATTATCCACTTTGTACTTTACATTGAAATCAGACTGTCACTCAAATGCATTTATCAAAAACAGATCGAGATGTTTATATTCTTTTAGATCTCTTTTGGGTTAGATTTTACTTCACTAGTATTGAGTGGCTAATGTCTGTACTAGATACTTTAAAAGCAAGTAAATGTGCTAGATGCTGATAATGACAGGTACTATGTAACTGTGAGAAGGTGTAAAGAAAAGAATTTGTTTCTGTCATTGGCTATCCACGTTACGGTGGACAAGTCCTTTAAACCCTAAATATATTCTATTACCTTCAAAATATACATATTTCTTTAAGAGGTACTATGAGGATCAATTATGATAATATATTTGATATACTACATTAATAAAAAATGACATTTCCATGGAAAAAGAAAAAGTCAAGAACCAGGTCAGTTGGTGGCACAGTGGTGACACAATGCTCTGTATTGCTACAACCACATGATAAGGTCCTAAGTTCATCTCCTGGGTCTTCCTATGTTTACCAGGCATATGTGCATTGCAACCATGATCCAGGCTGACTGGAGGTGGATCACGGTGTGAAGACCAAAATGGGGGTACCTGTATCTCTCCCTTTCTCTGTTGCTCTCTCTCCTGGAAGAAATATATAAACGAACTTTAAAAAAAAAGGCAAGAATCTCAATGTCAGGTAGTATTTTGATATTATATTAATCAAATTAAAAAACAAAAAATCCTGGCAAGAATACAGAACAACTCTTTTAACTTGATCTCACATGGTCACACAAAGTAACAGACCATATAGCCAAAATCACAAATAAATTACCATGAAGCAGACTCAAGGAAAACTACTGGGCTTTACTCTTCATCTCCTTGAACATTCCTTTAAATTTTCATAAAAATTTGCCTTAACATTATCTTAAGTATTCTTTTGGTTTCATTTTAGAATTAATTTAGTTAAGGATGTCTTACTATATTGTGAAAAGACACCAGAATAGTTAAGTATAACAGTACCCATTAAAATAGTTATTAAACTATTAGAATGTCAAAGTCATTAAAATAGAATTAGAGAATACCTTAGTAGAGGTAAGTACTTCAGAGTTCTTATAAAATTGTTAGAGCCTCCTTAATCTCAAAGTATAGCAAAGTGACATCTCTTTTTTTTTTTTTTTTCTAATTTGGTATAGGGTATGTGCATTCACTGGTGAGAGACAGAGACAAACAGAGAGAAGGAAAGTAAGAAAGCATTCCCCCGGCAGGATAGCCACACCGCAATCCCTTCTCCATTCTCCTCTTGGAATTTTGGGCATGCATAGGAGTACGTGCACACACACATGCCATCCAGACCTCTGGGTCTGGGACTTAAACTGCACAAACTGACCATGTAGAGATCCAGCTACCTTAACCATCATATCATCAGGTGGCCCAGTAAAGCAACAGCTTCACAGTGCTTAAATACTATCAACTGAGCAAACAACCTTATCTGTAAGGCAAAATACAACTCACCTGTAAGGAAAGTGAAACTAAAACTACTTTAATATAGGCTAACATGTTTTTAAATTTCGAATCAGTCAATTAACACTTCATGAATTTGCATTAATAAAAGAAACCTCTAAGATTTTATTAACAATGGAGGAAAGGAAAGTCTGTATTCTTTTTACATGTTTTTACTCAAATCTAAATCAAATAACATACTGAGTGTGCAAATCATGAAAGTGCTAACTCACAAGAGAAACTTGCCATCCATTCCATCAGTTAGGGAGAAAAAATGGAATTAGGACACTTCAAGATTATTCAAACAAGTTCTAACTTAATGATTTCACTATACTGAACAAAATAAATTCTATTACTTAACTAAGTTATATTCAATAAAAATTAAATAATTTCTTCAATGAATTTTTATTAAATGTCCCCCAAAATACTATCATGATCTCTATATTTCAGAGTACAAAGCATTTCAAAGTATAAAAGCACTAAACATCAGCAAAACTTACTAAAAAACTTATTAACTCCACATTGGCAAATATTAGGTAATAGTTTTAAATGTGCAAATATAACTCCCCAGATCAATCACTTAACCAACATGTGTAATAAAAAATAACATTCTTTTTTAAGTACAACACTTAGCAAAATTTACCAGAATTTACACAGCCCTAGGATCAGCTGTGGTGCTTGCTTGTATTTGGAAATCGCACAGGGGCTTAGAAACAGCACTTCTAGTGCCTATGACATATGTCCAGATAATACAAAAAAATTAGTTAGAAAATTCAACATACTGTATTCATTCATTAAGTATCTTTAAGAAAAGAGATTTTACTAGTATCTTTTTTTTTTTTTAATTGGTCCATTTATTTCTTCCATAAGCAAGAGAGGAAGAGAGACAGCAACCCCAATAGGTTCTCGATGCTGTACTCCATCTGCAGACCTCGGCCAGCCCTGGACAGTAGGCAAGCATGTGACCTACATACTCAGAGAGGTCTCCATTCTGAACAGGGAACTTTCCCATGTGGGATTGCCTCACAAAGTGCTGATTCTACTGCTGGCTTCTACTAATCTATGTTTGAAATTGGTTGAATAGAAATTTAATTATACACTTTAATGAGTATAGAATATAATTTCACAATCTCTAAGAATAGTGCCATCTCCCAGATTACTAAAACAAGAGCATTTGGGATTTCTGGTCTGAAAATAAGAGTGCATTTTAATTTTTTCCTTTTACAATATTAAATAAAAGTTGAAAGAAATTTAACTATATCTTGGTCTTAACTATCAGCTGGTTTGACACTTAAGTTTTCTAGCCTTATCATACCTAAGAGACCTTACTGGAAAAACTGCTGTCCATGATTTATTCCTATAATGTAGAAAACCTGAAAACACTTACTAAATAAAGATTGCAAGGAAGAGGGGACCAGCAGGTGGCATGGTGCTTAAGGTGCTGGACACTCCCACGTGGTCAACCACAGTTTGAGTACCAGACCTGGTGGCTTGCTTTCTCACTTTCTCTCTCTCTCTGTATCTCTTTCTCTCTCTGGTCAAGTTAAAATAAATGAATGAATAAATAAATAAAATTAAATAATTATTTTTAAAAAATAAGATTGCAAGGAAGAAACATTTGAAAACTGATCATTTTAACAGTACACTGTAATATAGTCTCTGAGAAGGAGACTAACATTAGACCAGGTGGGAATTCTGCAACAATCCATTCCTCATGTCTTTTGAGCTCAATCAAGTATTTGCATCTTCACTGAAGAGGCTGCTCAAGTTGAAGGTAGGAGTAATACATTAATCTGTATATCTGTTATTTTCTATGTGATAAATTAAGATTTTCACATCTCCCAAATATTACACCTAAGTGGACAAAGTGACTTATAAATGATAAATGACTGTTACAACGCTAAGACCAATTTATACTAGGTAAGTAACCATCTCTAAGAACCATAGATTACCAGTTTTGCATCAAAATAGATAACATTTCTAAGGAAAGGCCACAAAGCTGTGCTCTCTTAACACTGCATCCTGTCCAAAAATTATCAATTATTTGAATAACAAAAAAAATCTGCATATCAGATGTGACCAGCATATAAGTAATTAATAATACACATGTAATCAATATTCAGAATTATCATTAGACTACAATATTCTAAAGCACCTAAATAAATGTTAAAAGAGATAAGTGAGAGAGTCAGCAGGTGGCGAGGCGATTAAGGACACTGGACTCCATGTGGCCAATCATGGTTTAAGTCCTGGACCTAGTGGCTTGCTTTCTCTTTCCCTCCCTCCCTTCCCCTCCCTCTTTCTCGCTTGCCCTCGCTCTGTCTCTCTCTGATCATATTAAAATAAATAAATAAAGTTAAATAAAATAATTCTTAAAAAAAGAGAGAGAGAGAACTGGGGCTGGCAGGTGGCATGGTGGTTAAGACACTAGACTCCCACATGGCTGACTGCAGTTCAACTCTTGGACCTGGGAGCTTGCTCTCTCACTCTCCCTCTCTTCCTCCCTCTCTCTCTCTCTCTCTCTCACACACATACACACGTCAAACTGAGTAAGAATAAGAAAATAAAACTAAGTAGTTCAAAAAATTATTAAAAAATAAAATTTAAAAAGAGATTAGCAAGTACTTATCAAGGTTTAAAAAAATAATCATACTACTTCAGGATGAAGGAGAACTGACTTAGAAACTATTCATTTGAAACATTAACCTTTAAGTGTAAATTTTTTTTAGGGGGGGAGAGGTTTTTGCTATAGGGTGCGTGCGCTCGCCAGAAAGCAGAGAGAGACAGAGACAGACAGACAGAAAGCAAGAAATCACCCAAGAAGGATGGCCACGCCACAATCCCTTCTCCCCCACTCTGCTCTCGGGATCTTGGGCATGCATGCACATGCATCCAACGTGAGTTTAAGCCACCGGGTCCAGGACTTGAACTGCAGTCGACTATATGGGAGTCCAGCGACATAGCCATTACACCAACTGCTGGTCCCATCAAACCAGTGTTTTTTTAAAGTTATCTGTGGTAAAGAGTCCATTTTTTTCCTCTACCACCAAAAACACTTTCAAAAACTGTGGCAGTATCTCAACAATGGAAAACTGCTATAAAAATTTCTAAATCTGGGGACCAGCAGTTGGCGTAATGGCTATGTCGCTGGACTCCCACGTAGTCGACCGCGGTTCGCGTCCCGGACCCGGTGGCTTAAAACTCACACCCGGCGCGTGTGCGTGCGTGCCCAAGATCCCGAGAGGAGAATGGAGGAGAAGGGATTGAGGCGTGACCATCCCCCCTGGGGGGTGATTTCTCGCTTTCTGTCTCTATGTCTCTCTCTGCCTGTCTGGCAAGCGCACGCGCCCTATAGCGAAAAACTCTCAAAAAAAAAAAAATAAAATGAATGAATAAATAAAATAAAATAAGTAATTATAAAAAATAAAGTAATAAAATAAAATAAAAAAGGAACCATTTTATGGGGAGTTAAATTTCAGCTTGATATAACAAAAAATACCTAGCAAAAAGATATGGTCAACATGAAAAGGGCTCAGAAAGCACTGAGCTCTTTCAGGGTTATTCAAATAAGAATCATCTTACCTGTTACTAAAAGTGTAAAATGGATTCCTGCACTGAAAATATAACTGGATTAAGTCACTGTGGTATGTCCCTGTTCTCAGATTCTGAATAAAAAAAAAATATACACATACCAATCTTAAAGTAGGTTATTTCTGTTGTTTCACTGGATTATCTCACTATTAAGAAAACTCAAACTTCTCTGTAACACTACTTTCCTTGGTCATAAAGAAATCAATCTGGGCCAGCAGGTGGCATGGTGGTTAAGATGCTGGATTCCACATGGCCAACTCCATAATTCAAATCTGGACCAGTCAGCTTGAAAAATACAGTTTGGGGCCAGCAGGTGGCATGGTGGTTTGGGAGCTAGACTCCCACATGACCGACCACAATTTGAGTACTAGAGCTTGTGGCTTGCTTTCTCACTTTCCCTCTCTCTCTCTGTCTCTGGTGAGTGCACATGCCCTATAACAAAATCAAAATAATAATGGGGGTTCAGCAGATGGCATAATGGTTATGTCACTGGACTCCCACATGGCCAGACACAGTCTGAGTTCCAGACCCATACCTTAAAACTCATGCTAAGCACATGTGTGCACATGCCCAAAATCCCAAGAGAATAAAAGAAGGAATTACAGCACGGCCATCTCCTCCAGGAGGTGATTTCTTATTTTCTCCCTCTCTCTAGATCTCCAGCAAGCACACACACCCTATAGCAAAAATCTCTCTAAAAACAAAATGAAATAAAAATAAATAATAATAAACAAATAAAATTAAATACTTCTGTTAAAAAAAAGAAAGAAAGAAAGAAACCAACCAACCCTAGGAGCCAGCAGGTGGTGTGGTGGTGAAAGCACTGTATTCCCACATGGCTGATCATGGTTCCAGTCCCCAACTTGGCTTGAAAATACTGTCAGGTTAAGTGTGCATGCCCAAAAATTCCAAGAGGAGAATAAAAGGACTAGTATGGTCATAGCCAGGGGTGGGGGGTTAGGTGATTTCTCTCTCTGGCAAGTACATGGGCCCTATAGCAAAATGTAGCACAGACAGGGAAAATAATTATAAAATAACAAAATGTCATATAAATCATAATTTAAAAGTCTTACATATGTCAGAATTGGTAATATAGGATCACCATATTTCTTTGTAATCCTAACCAAGAAATGTGATACATTTCTGAGGTTGCCCCTTCAAAATTTAAAATAGTCCTTGATATTCAAAAGCACAAGAGGGATGGAAACCTTTCTCACTGGATTATAAAATAAAAAAAAGTGCTAACATCACTGCCATCTTTCTCAATTCTCAACTCTGAATGACCTTCAGTCCAGGTTTAGCCAGTCTCAGTACCTAGCTGTACTAGTGACATACACCATCATTATATTCTCATCGAATTAAGTCAATTATTTTCTAGTGATAACTTAAACCAGTCCTACCCCATTACAGACTTACAGGAATAAAAGAATGTGTCCCCAAACTTCAGATGCTCAACCATACAACTGAAATAGTTATAAACTAAGAAGTACAATTACATGTAAACCAGAAATCACAATTAAAATAATAAAATAGTTGTACTCAACCAAAGGCTACTACTGTTACCTGCCTTTTGCATCCCTCAGCTCTCTAAATCCACCCTCCATAAAAGCTGGCCTAATTTCCATAAACTACCATCAACTTCTAGCTTGTTGAGGCCTTCCAGGTACAGACACTACACAGTACTATACAATATTTTATAATAATTCAAGTTATTTTCACCAATTACCACATGCATAGTACATTATTTCTTTAGAGTTTTAAATGGATGACCTCGTAAATGTGCTTTATAAAAGTTGCGTTTAAGAAAACATTTCACAGCTCTTTATGCATTGCTTCTCCAACATTCTGACGTGATATACCACTGATAATGAATGAGTCATTTTCTTAAAAAGAGCAAGCAGCAACAGTGACATTAAGGTAAAATACAAAACAATGAAAACAACCTATTATAGAAAGGGAACATCAAAACACACAAAAATAGTAGCAGGTAAATTAAAGTGACAGAAAAAGAAAATTTACCCTTCAATATTAAGTTTTTAAATCACAAGAAAACACAGCCACAAAGTAAAAATTACAATCTACTTGCCAGATTTCTTTTAAAATCAGAAACAAAATCTATTGTAGACTCACATTTAAACATGAGTACTTAGACTGTTACACTTTGAAATTTTCCTGGAATGTTAAGAAATCACCTGAAAGGAGCCCTTTTATCCATGTTCTTTCAGAGGCATGAAGACTTTAAACATTTTTAAGTATGAGCTCCAAAATAAATTCTCAATTCTGAGAAACATTTGAAAATCACCTGTTTTGTCTCTCAGTATTCTGGAGCTCCCTGTGGTCCCTTTTCAGGTGTTTGGTCAAAGACGTAAAGTACTCTTTTAAAAGATTCTGGAAAGGTTGCTGTTTCTCTGGACTAATTATTTCACTTGGAGGAAAACTCAAATTAAACTTCTCTGCAGCACTCTTTACTTTCCTTGGTACGAGTCCAGCGATATCATCTCCACAATGTCGACAGAAACTAATCACCACAGAAACATGAGTGTGGGATTCCCGATCAGCATTAATAATATTTTTAAGCTGTTCATAGATTAAGGAAAGACCTTCCTTGTCAGTAAAAATCCCAACTATTGTCAATTCTGCAATGAAACGCAAATCAGTTCTTAACTTGGTAATGTTAGGTGTTTTCTCCTCTTTCCTTGCTTCAAAATGTTTTTTCCAGACCTGAAGAAGTGATGAGGCAAAGTCAGCATAGCGCTGGTGAAAGAGCGAGCACAGGTGCACAGCACAGTTCACATCAGAGATTTTTAGCTTTGCTTCCACAATAGAAGCTACAGCTTCAGCAATGTATTTGCTTAAATTTAGGCCATTAAAGTCATGGGATAAGGAGTCCCTCTGCTGTTCTGTAATAGTTTTTAGTTTCTTGACAAAAGCTGTATTTTTCTTCAAACTTGAGTCTAGGCGGCTAAAGAAATTTTCCTCTGGCCGGTTATCTGGAGCATTTTGGTTTTTGCTACGAAGTTCCTTTCTTAATTGATGTCGTTCCCAAGCTTCCTGATGAAGCTGTAGGGATTCTTCTTTCTCTCTGCATAAAAAACAAACAAACAAATGAAATACTCTATATATTTTGAAGCATGACTGACAAATCATAAATATAAAAGCCAATGAAAAAATAATCATCTTGAGTATCAGAATACAAAAACAAAACATGCAAAAGGTCCTTTCTCTACTTTCAAATACATTAATGACTTAAGATAATGAGAACCCAGTATACTGAAAACACTCAATGTGGAAGAGTAACAGAGAATTCTGAATAGCTAAATGATATTACAAGCCATTCTGGGGTGCCAGCAGATGGCATGGTGGTTAACGGTGCTGGACTCTCACATGGCCAACTGTGGTTTAAGTCCCAGACCTGGCGGCTTACTCTCCCACTCTACTTCCCTCTCTTTCTCTCTCTCTCTCACTCTGTCCCCTCTGATCAAATTTTTTAAAAAGTAAATAAATAAATAAAGTTAAATAAAATAATTATTTTTTTTAAAATCATTCTGGGGACCAGCAGGTGGCATGGTGGTTAAGGTGCTAGATTCCCACATGGGCAACCACAGTTCAAGTCTTATACCTGGTGGCTTAAAAATCACACTGAGCACATCTATGCCCAAAATCTCAGGAGGAGAAAGGACTACAGTATGGTCATCAACCAAGAAAAGTGATTTCTCATTTTCCTTTTCTTTATCTCTCTCCAGTGAGTGCACACACCCTATGGCAAAAACCTAAAAAAAAGTCATTCTGACAACTGGTTAAGAAGAGATACATAGGGACCAGCAGTTAGCGTAATGGCTATGTCGCTGGACTCCCACGTAGTTGACCGCGGTTCGCGTCCTGGACCCGGTGGCTTAAAAACTCACGCCGGGCACGTGTGTGTGTGTGCCCAAGATCCCGAGAGGAGAACGGAGAAGGGATTGTGGCGTGGCCATCCCCCCTGGGGGATGATTTCTCGCTTTCTGTCTCTCTCTCTGTCTGTCTGGCGAGCGTATGTGCCCTATAGCAAAAACGTCTAAAAAAAAAAAAGTGATACATAGGGACCAGAAAGTGGCGTGGTGGTTAAGGCGCTGGACATTCCCACATGACAGACCAAGGTTCAAGTCCCAGACCTGGTGGCTTGCTTTCTCACTTCTCTCTCTCTTTCTCCTTCTCTCTTTCTATCCTTCTCTGTGTGTGTGTGTGTGTGTGTGTGTGTGTGTGTGTATGTGTCACTCTCTGGTCAAATTAAAACAAATGAATGAATAAATAAAATTAAATTTAAAAAAGAAGTGATACATAATATGAAAAGTAGAAAAGGTATGAAATGTAAAACAAATCAAAGCATTGGATAAACAGAAAAAATAAAACTATCCACAAAGAATACTTCAGTTCAGTGCCAGCAGATGGAATGGTGCTTAAAGCACTAGACTACAATCCAATCACTGTTTGAGTCCCAGACCTAGTAGCTTACTTTCTCTCTTAGGTCACACTGAAGAATAATAATAAAGTAAATAAATAAATAATTCTTAAAAAGAAATAAAAACTTTAAGTGTGATTTTTTAAATTATTTACTTATTTTATTTTATTTATTCATTTATTTATTTTTTAATTTGACCAGAGAGAGACAGAGGTTGAGAGTAAGAGAGGATGGAAGTAAGAAAGCAAGCCACCAGATTCAGGACTCGAACCCTGGTTGGCCATGTGGGAGTGTCCAGTGCCTTAACCACCACGCCACCTGCTGGTCCCTTAAGTGTGATTTTTTTTTTTTTTTGGAGAGGTTTTTGCTATAGGGTGCGCATGCTCGCCAAACAGACAGAGACAGACAGAAAGACAGAAAGCGAGAAATCACCCCCCAGGGGGGATGGCCATGCCATAATCCCTTCTCCTCCGTTCTCCTCTCGGGATCCTGGGCATGCACGCACACGCGCCCGGCGTGAGTTTTAAGCCACCGGGTCTGGGACACAAACCGCAGTCGACTACATGGGAGTCCAGCAACATAGCCATTACGCTAACTGCTGGTCCCCCTTATGTGTGATTTTTAAAATTCGGAAAGGAACCAAAAGAACTATCAGATAAAAATCCTTTAATAAAAAGCTAATAGTTTATCCTGAAAAGAATAGCTAAAAACAGATACACCTTTTTTTCCCCCCCACAAAAAGGACAGAAGAAGTTTAAATACAAAAACAGTAAAATAACTTGGGTCAGGGTGGGGCCCAGAATATGTAACTTTAAGATATAAATCTCTAAAAAAGATTTTCATCTTTCTGAGATAGTCATCCCAGAGTTATCTTACAATTCTGTTATCTTTCCAATGGACAGGTTGCAAGCACAGTCAAATCTCTTTAAAGTCTCCAAGACACATACAAATAGGATTAGCAGTGACAGTACATTTTAAGAAATGACGTATATGCATTAAAGAACTCCATTTTGGGGGCCAGTGGGCGGTATGGTGGTTAAAGTGGTGGACTCCCACATGGCTGACATGGTTCAAGTCCTGGACCTGGTGGCTTGTTTTCTCACTTTCCCTCTCTCTCTGTCTCTCTCTAGTGAACATAGACGCCCTGTAGATAATTTTTTTCATTGTGATAATAAGAAAAATTAAATAATTCTTTTTTAAAAATCCTCCTTTTCTACCTATATTGAATACCTTTTAAGATATATAATAAAGTCTAGGACCAGCGGTTGGCCTAATGGCTAAGTCACTGGACTCCCACGTAGTCGACCAGTTCGAGTCCCAGACCTGGCGGCTTAAACTCATGCCAGGCACATGTGAGTACATGCCCAAGATCCCAAGAGGAGACTAGAGGAGAAGAGACTGCAGCGTGGCCATCTCCCCTGGGACCTGATTTCTCACTTTCTGTCTGTCTGTCTGTGTTTCTGGTGAGCGCAAGCGCCCTATAGCAAAACCTCTCCAAAAAAAAAAAAAAAAAAAAAAGATATATAATAAAGTCTTTATGGGTAAATAATATGATGCTTTAAAATACTACCGGAGGGCCAGCACGTGGTATAGTAGTTAAGGTGCTGGATCCCATATGGCCGATTCCTTGGTTCAAGTCCCACACCCAGTGGCCTGAAAAAAACATGATGTGCATGTGTGTGGGTAACGAAAACCCTAAAAGAAGAATGGAGAAGGGACTGCAGTGTGGCCATCCTCCCTGGGGGTGATTTCTCATTTTTCTTCTCTCTGTCTCTCTCCAGAGTGCACACACCATATTTAAAAAAAAAAAAAAAAAAAAAAAAAAAAAAAAAAAAAAAACTTAAAAACTACAAAGGGAAAAAGAGATAATTGTTGATTCTAGGTAGGATAATTGGGGGGGAGCTGATTTATTACAATATTCTATTTATGCACGTTTGAAATTTTCCCAATGAAAAGTTGGCTTTTTTCTTTTTTCTTTTTTTTTTTTAACTTTTTCAAGGCAAGGAGAGGCCAAAGTTACTAGGCAATTTAACAACTTATCAATTTACATTAAAAAGAAAAAGAAAAGGAAAATAAATAAATAAGCAAGAAACTCTCAAGAATCATGTCTCTGGGATCAGCAGGGGGCATGGTGGTTGAGGTGTTGGACACTACCACATGGCTAAGCACAGTTTTGAGTCTCAGACCCGGTGACTTGCTTTCTCACTCTCTCTCTGGTCAAATTAAAATAAATGAATGAATAAATAAATAATTCTTAAAAAAAAAAAATCATGGCTCTGAATATACCAAAACTGACCACTATCACTGCCTTCCAGACCTAAAGTGCTGGTCCCTCATTAAAAACAGAGGTCTGAGGAGCCAGCTGATTGCACAGCAGCTACATTGCTGGACTGACACATGGCTAGGAGAACGGAGAAGGGACTACAGCGTGGCTATCCCCCCCCCCGCCCCCGGGGGAGGGGTGATATCTGGCTTTCTTTCTCTCTAGCTGTAGTGAGTGCACGCATCCTATAGCAAAAATCTCTACCAAAAATAAGAGGTCTGAAAGATCTCTGGCAAGAAAGTTAACTGTTCTAGATAGAGATCTATACAAGGTCATGCTTAAAATCAGCTTTATAGGGCCAACTAGTCGAGTGGAGGTTAAGGCACTTGATTCCCACATGGTCAACTACGGTCCAAACCCCAGACCTGGCAGCATGAAAATCATGCTGGACACATGTGCAAGCAAGAGAATAAAGACGGGACTGAGGTGTGGCAATCCCTCCAAGCAAATGATTTTTCACTTTCCCTCTCTGTCTCTCTCTAACAAGTGCGTGCACCCTACAGCGACAAACATAAAGAAAAAAAAGAATAAAACACCTTATTATTTAATTTTTTTTTCCTATTTGCTATAGGGTTTTCACAGTGGTTGGTAGGGTTGTGTGAGGAAAGCAAACTGCTAGGTCTGGGACTCAAACTGCAGTCCACCATGTTGGAGCTCAGAGCCTTAATCACCACGTCACCTTCTGGACCTCTAGCTTTAATTTTTTTAATTTCCAGAGGGCACCCACTGCCATGCAATTGGTGTGATGGTAGGGCGGGCAATATTGCTCCATCCCATTGGGATTTCAGACACATAGACCGTGCCCAACATGTTTTCTAAGCCACCAGGGCCAGGATTCAAATCAAAGTCCATGCTGGATCTAGCACCCTTAAACAAGAGGCTATAGAGCTGGTCTCAAAACATAGCTGTTTAAATTATGTCTTTGAAGATCCTCTTCGTTACATCCTAGTGTTCTTCCTATGGAGACCACCTTGTTTTTCACTAGTTTGTTAATTGAACAGATTTAGATTTAGATAAAAATAAGAGCCAGAGGCACTGTGGTATTGTGTTTAAGGACAAAGGTTCTCAAGTTAGACTAACATAACTTCAAATCCCAGTAGCTTCACTGTTTACTGTGACCTTAGGCAACTTACTTAACCTCCTTAAGCTTCATTTTATTAATCTGTAAAATGAGGATCATAAAACTCCATTAGGACTGTCTTAAAGATACGTGCTGGGAACCAGCAGTTAGCGTAATGGCTATGTCGCTGGACTCCCACGTAGTCGACCGTGGTTCGCGTCTCGGACCCGGTGGCTTACAACTCACGCCGGGCGCGTGTGCGTGCGTGCCCAAGATCCCGAGAGGAGAATGGAGGAGAAGGGATTGCGGCGTAGCCATCCCCACTGGGGGGTGATTTCTTGCTTTCTGTCTCTCTGTCTCTCTCTGTCTGTCTGGCGAGCGCACGTGCCCTATAGCAAAAAACTCTCAAAAAAAAAAGAATCAGAGACTTGGGCCAGCAGGTGGCATGGTGGTTAAGGTACTGGAATCCCCACATGGCCAGCCAAGGTTTGAGTCCCAAACCTGGCGGCTTCCTTTCTCTCTCTCCCTCTCTCTGTTTCTGTCTTTCTCTGGCAAAACTCATGTGAAAAATAATATTAACAATAATAATTAATAAATAATTCTTTAAAAAAAAAAAAAAAAATTAGAGACTTAGGGCCAGCAGGTAGCTCAGTGGTTAAGGGGTCTGAACTCCCACAGGGTCAACCCTGGACCTGGCGGCTCACTTTCTCACCTTTCCTCTCTCTTTTTTTAAACAGCTTCTTCTTTTTTTTTTTTTTTAAACTTCATTTATTTATTTAAATTTAACCAGGGAGGGACAAAGCGAGAGAGAGAGACAGACAGATAGAAAGTGAAAGCAAGTCGCCAGGTCCAGTACTCAAAATGCGGTCAGCCATGTGGGAGTCCATCATCCTTAGCCACTACACCACCTGCTGTCCCCCCCCCTTTTATCTTGCTCTGGTCAAATTAAAAGCAATAATAATAAATAAAGTTAAATAAAATTATTTTTAAAAAAATAACTAAAAGGAACCAGCAGTTAGTGTAATGGCTATGTCGCTGGACTCCCACGTAGTCGACCACGGTTCGCGTCCCGGACCCGGTGGCTTAAAGCTCACGCCGGGCGCATGTGCGTGCGTGCCCGAGATCCTGAGAGGAGAACGGAGGAGAAGGGATTGCGGCGTGGCCATCCCCCCGGGGGGTGATTTCCGGCTTTCTGTTTCTCTGTCTCTCTCTATCTGTCCGGCGAGCGCACGTGCCCTATAGCGAAAAACCTCTCCAAAAAAAATAAATAAATAACTAGAGACTTCCAATTTCTACATATAAGGTATTTCGTACCAAGAAAAAGGTTTTATAACATATAAGCAATCCAGATGAACTCAGACCTCCAAAACAATTAAAGATTGCTACCATTATTTAAAGCACCTTTAACATGTCTCTAGTTAGTTAACAGAAAAGTAAATGTAAGATATTTCCAAATCTCAAAGAGTTATACCCAGGAAGTTTTTTTTTCCAAATAACTATTTTCACCAGATATTCCCACTCTTTCACATCAGTATTTATAATAATTATTCTTACTTCAACTGAGCAGCTTCTTCTTCTTGCTGACGCTTTGCCTGCTCTTCCTGCTTCTTTCTCTCTTCCTCTTCGTGTTTCTTTTTCTCATCTTCCTCTTTCTTCTTTGATTCTTCGTCCGTCTTTACCTTTTCATCTTCTTTTTTCTTGCGTTCCTTATCTTCCTTTTTTCTCTTATCGTCTTCTGGTTTCTTCTTCTTGTCTTCAGGGGCCTTGCTGACCTCCTTCTTGGCAGTGAGCTTGAGATCGTCTTTTGGTTTCTCCTTGCTACTCACTGGCCGCCTTTCACTGCAGTCTTTTTCCTTGTTGTTTAGTAAAGCGTCTTTTTCTTCCATACTTGCTGATTTCTTTCGCTCAGCTGGCATTATGTGACCCAGGACAATCTGTAAAAGTGAAAAAATGTCACTGCTCTAGATAAAGTGATATTTTTAAAACTGACACAACAGTAAACTTTTTAAGAATTTTCTTTAACTTTATTTATTTAGTTTGACCAGAGAAGAACAGAGTGAGAGAGAGAGAGAACATGAGAAAGGAAGGCACCAGGTCTGGGACGCAAACCACAGTAAGCCAAGTGGAAGTCCAGCGCCTTTAACACCATGCCACCTGTCGGCTTCCCTTATTTAACTTTATTTATTATTATTATTATTATTATTATTATTATTATTTTTAATTTGACCAGAGAGAAACACAGAGAGACCAAGATAGGGAGACTGAGAAAGTAAGTCACCAGGTCTGGGACTCAAACTGCAGTCAGTCATGTGGGAGTCCAGTGCCCTTAACTATCACACTACCACCTGCCAGCCTCCCAACATTAACTTTTAAAAAAAATGTATTAACTGCAACTTGGCATCTGTGAGAGAGAAAAAAACTGCATGCAAGAAGACTACAATTCTTGTGACTACAAAATAAGTTATTGGTCATGTTTCATATGCTATCATTATCAGGGTTACCAAAGTCTAAGTTGTCTTTTTATTTCCTACTTTTTATAATGGAAAACTCAAACATAAACAAAAATGGAGGCCACAGTATAATTAACATCCATCAACTCCAAACCTCTATTATCAACTCCAAAGCAACATATAATGTAACTTAAAGTACTTCAGTATGTATCTGACATTTTTAAAAAAATTTACTTAACTTTATTTATTTATTTAATTTATTTTAATTTGACCAGAGAGGGACAGAGAGAGAAAGAGAGATTTGAATTGTGGTTGGCCATGCGGGAGTCCACCACCCTTAACCACCATACCATCTGATGGTCCTATATCTGACATTTTCAATCAATTTTTATTCCAAAATTTTACAACTGCTAAGAGATGCTAGCTCACTACCTCATACAGTATTCAATATTAAGTATTTACGCTGAAGAAGAGGAGCATAAATAAGTTCTTGCTTCTTAAAAAATAAAAAAAAAAGTCAATGAACAAGGGACCAGCCAGATGGCATAATAGTTACATCGACCCCCACATAGTCAACGCAGTTCAAGTCCCAGACCAGGATGCTTAAACTCACACTGGGCACATGTGCCTGCGTGCCTAAATCCCAAGAGGAGGCTTAGGAGAAGGCATTGCAGCATGGCTATCTCCCTAGGGGGTGATTTATCACTTTCTGTTTCTCTCTAGAGAAGAGACTTCTCACATGGCAGACCACAGTTTAAGTCCTGGACCTGGCAGCTTGCTTTCACACACACTCTCTCTCTCTCTCTCTCTCTATCTCTGAACAAGTTAAAAAAATAATAATAGTAAATAAACAAAGCTTTCGAAAAAAAGCCTCATTAGTCAAACATTAACTTATAAATAAAACATAAAGATGAATATAAAATCCATATACTTGGTTTTATATCTGCCAATATGGTAACCACCAGTCAAACCTTTACCAGTACTGACATTTTGGGCAATGTAATTTATTTGTTTTAGAGGAGGAAAACCACTGCAGAAAGTTTAGCAACATCCCTGCCTTCTATGTAGATTTTAGTAACTCTCCAGTCTTGACAACCAAATATGACTCCAGACACTTCCAAATATCCCAGGAAGACAAAATCATCATCAGTTAAAAACTACTGAATATGCCAAATGTGGCTACCTAAATGTAATCAGAATTAAATTTTGAAATTGTTTTTCAGTCACTATCAACTGCTCAATTCCACGTGACTTGTGGCTATGATACAGGGCAGTACAGATATACTGGGTCGTCCAAAAAGTCATAATATATTTTTCTATACAAAAAATACGTCATGACTTTCAGACCACCCAATAGAACATTTCCACCATCAAGTAAAGTTTCATTAATAGCATGGGTCTGGAAAATTCTAGATTTTGCTTTTCTAAAAATATGTTTCTACTCAGGATAAACTAATCTAGTATCATTTCTCTTACAGACAGTACTTTTAACTCCTGAAAGCGACATACAAGAAAATCAGAATTAAATGTTAAAGAATTTCTTAAACTTTTTTTTTTTTTTGGAGAGGTTTCTGCTATTGGGCGCGTGCGCTCGCCTGACAGACAGACAGAGACAGACAGATAGAAAGCGAGAAATCACCCCCCAGGGGGCATGGCCACACCACAATCCCTTCTCCTCCATTCTCCTCTTGGGATCTTGGGCACACACGCACACGCGCCCGGCTTGAGTTTTAAGCCACGGGGTCCGGGACGCGAACTGCGGTCAACTACATGGGAGTCCAGCAACATAGCCATTAGGCTAACTGCTGGTCTCGAATTTCTTAAACTTCTAAGTGTTTCACTAAAAGCTGAAGTTATATCAAGTATTCTTTAATATTTTTGAATGTAAGTTTTAAGTTATAGCACTAAAAACTAGACTAACAAAAAAACATTTGCAGTAACAAATATTTTTTAAAAACGAAGAATTTACTTCAGCATGCTAATAAATGCTATTCTTACAGAAAGGCAACCAAGGCCAACAGAAACACTTAGTGTTGCGAGGTACACGCCATAGTCTGTACTTTCTCTTGGCCACTTCTTCCTTCTCCTTTCTCTCTTTTACTTTCTCTTCTCCTCCACTCCCATGTTCTCCGCTCTTATTTTGACAATGAAATCCAAAGGCTTTTGTTAACCCCACTAGTTAACTCAGAACAAAATAAGGCTGTTAATCCTGTTCAATTACTGTTAAAATATGAGAAAGCGGGGCCACCAGGTGATGTGGAAGTTAAGACACTAATTCCCATATGACTGGCAGCAGTTTGAGTCCCTAACCTGGTGGCTTGCTTTCTCACTTTCCCTCTCTTTCTTTCTCTCTGATCAAGTTAAAAAAATAATAACAAATAAAATTAAATAATTTTTTTTTAAAAAAAGGGTGAGAAATTACTGTAACTACTATGTGCCAAGAGAACATTAGCATTTACCAATTCTTACACATTTTTGGTTAAATATTCACCTTTAATATAAAAATATCATGCTCTGGAACCAGCAGATGGTGTAATGGTTACATCACTGGACTCTCATGCAGTCTAATGCGGTTTGAGTTCCAGACCAATGGCTTAAAACTCACACTGCAAGTGTATGCCCAGAATTCCAAGAGGAGAATGGGAGAAAAGGGATCTCAGTGTGGCCATCCCCACTGGGAGATGATTTCTCACTTCCTGTTTCTCTGTCTCTCCACAAACCATGAGCCCTATAGCAAAAATCTCTCTTAAAAAATATATATATATCATGCTCTAAAAGAAAGTATAAGAGAATATAAACAAGCAAACTGAGACTTAATCAAGTAATTTGAACAAAACTGTCACAGCTGGTGACAAAGTTGGAATCTGAACCCATACTCTTTTTAATGCCAGAAGACATATGTGCTCACTAGTGAGGAAGAGGAGAAAAGATGAAGGCTCTCCCGAGCAAGGCACGGCCATACCACAATCCTCCATTTCTCCATCCTGCTGGGATTTGGGGCACACCAAAACATGTCTGGCATGTTTTTCAACCCTCCAGGGCTGGGATTCAAACCATATCTGGGAACCGGCTCCCTTAACCACTGGCTACTGGTTCAGCCACGAACCCATACTTTTTTTATGATTTGACTGGAGAGAGACAGAGGGAAAGTGAGAAAGCAAGCTGCTAGTTCCAGAGCTCAAACCATCCTGGGCCATGTGGGAGTCCAATGCCTCAACCACCACACCTTCTGTCGGCCCCAAGAACTTGCTTTTTTTTTTTTTTTTAAAAGAATTACTTTAGGGACCAGCAGGTGGCGTGGTGGTTAAGGTACTGGACACTCCCACATGGCCAACCAGGGTTCAAGTCCTGAATCTGGCAGCTTCCTTTCTCACTTCCTCTTTCTCTCACTCTCAACCTCTGTCTCTTTCTGGTCAAATTTAAAAAAAAAAAAAAAAAAGAATGAATAAATAAAATAAAATAATTATTTTTTAAAAAAGAATTACTTTATTTATTTATCTATTTATTTATTTATTTCACTTTGACCAGCGAGGGACAGAGTGAAAACAAGAATGAGAGAGACAGAACGAGAGTGAGAGAGAGAGAGCGAAAAAGTAAGCTGTCAGGTCCGGAACCCAAACCATGGCTGGCCACGTGGACATCTAGTGTCTCCAACCACCATGCCACCCACTGATCCCAAGAACTTATACTCTTAACAAAAATTAAGAAACCTGAAGCGGGGGCCAGCAGGTGGCATGATGGTTAAAAGGTCTGGATTCCCTCATGGACAATCGTAGTTCGAGTCCCCAACCTGGCAGCTTGCTTTCTCACTTCCCTTTTCTCTCTCTCTGATCAAATTAAAAAATAACAACAACAACAAATGGAAATAGATATTAAAAAAAACCTTAAGAGTGGGGGCCAGCAAGTGGCTAAGGGGCTGAACACCACATGGCTGACTACAGTAGAGTCTCAGACCTGGCAGCTTGAAACTCACACAGACACGTGTTCATGAGTGTCCAAAATCCTGAGAGGAGAATGGAGAAGGGATGCAGCATGGCCATCCCCCTTGGGGGATGACTTCTCATTGTCTATCTCTGTCTCTGTCAAAAATCATGACAAATCTAAAAGTTCATACAGAGGCAGTAATACAACTTATGAAATTAAAATGTAAGAACTCTTAAGTCAAATTTTAAGTCTGTATCCCAACAATACAGCCTATTATCTATGGAAATGGACAACTAAACTTTTCTGAATCTATTTATCAATAAAAATGGAGATACTGCTACCTACCTTACAGAGTTCTTAAGCTTCTAGCATATTGGCTAGCAGCATACTAGCAAGCATGAGGAAGGCAGTCAATAAAAACTAGTTATTGGAACCAGCAGTTAGCTTAATGGTTATGTCACTGGACTCCCATGTAGTCGACCACGGTTTGAGTCCCAGACCTGGTGGCTTAAACTCATGCCGGGCGCGTGTGCGTGCGTGCCCAAGATCCCAAGAGGAGAATGGAGGAGAAGGGACTGCGGCATGGCCATGCCCCCTCGGGGGTGATTTCTCGCTTTCTGTCTCTCTGTCTCTGTCTTTCTGGTGAGCGCACGTGCCCTACAGCAAAAAAGAAAAATAAAAATAAAAAATATAAACTGGTTCTTTTCCACAAAGAACACTGAAAAGTTCATGAGAGTTTTTTTAAAACAATTTTTATTTTATTTTATTTATTTATATATATATATATATATACGTATATATATATGTATATACATATATATATCTTTAATTTGACCAGAGAGAGAAAGGGAAAGTGAGAAAGCAAGCCACCAGGTCTGGGACCAGTCAGCCAAGTTGGAGTTCAGTGCCTTTACCTCCACGCCACCTGCCAACCCCACGATTTTTAAAGTCACAAAGACCATTAGATTTAATCTATTCCAATCTTCAAAATCTTCAATCTTCACACTACAATGACAGTAGTAGAGTGACTTGCCCAAGATTACATTAGTTAGCAGCTGGACTAAGCCTCACTGCCCAGTACTCTTTCTCACTATATATCCTGACTGAAATTTTTTTAAAAATCAAATAAAATATACAAGCAACAGGATTCAGATGAGAATGCATTTGTATTATGTCAATTTTTAAAAATTAAGCTGAATAGTATATGCTAAAATCTTGTTAATAAAGTCAAGCTTTAATAAACTGTCAAACATTTCATCTAATATTTTCCCAAAAAAATTCTCTAGTAAAAACTAGAATGTGAAATAGAGTCTATCTCAGGATAAAAATCAGTGAGCTTTTAACTGGAATGATTAGCTCTTACAAATTATTTTTACTGAATACAATCATATTCAAACAGTCCTTAAAACGAAACTATGATTTAAAACGAAACTATGATTTAAAACCACCTTTCTAGCTCCCAAAATAGTGTTCTGGCACTTCAGCTGTATGTTATTTTATTTGGTTTTCTAAATATACCCTAAACTTTCAACAGAAAATAAAACTATTTTACTAGTAAAACAGGTAGCAATGGAGTGTCCCGAGATAAAGGGGACAGAGTAAGTGGATTTCCCTTTTAAAGATATCCCTTTGCTAAGAACCATACGGAATGAAATCACAATTAGACTGCTCTGAAAATAATAGTGAGAGAATGCTGTTTTACCTTTCAGTTCTGTTATTCAAAATGTCGTAAGGGCAGAACAGCACAGTGGCATTATCTCCCAGTCCTTAAGACTTTATTCTTTAAAAAATGCGCTTAGCATGAATAACTTATTTTAATTTTTTTTTAATTTCACCAGTTCAAAAATGGTGTCCTACAGTTTTTATGAACACCTATAAATAGTGATAAATGGAAAGAGTTTGTGAGAGTTTTACTTGGTCTAATACATCACTACATACAAGTCCTACAAGACCAAGAGAGCTGCTGGTCCGGGCCCTCCATGGTGGACCCCCAAAAACCTGTAAACCGGCTGTGCTTTGCCAACCTGGATACCAAATATCCCGTGGTCACCTTCTTAGTTCAACGGTACCACCACGAGTACTTGGAGCCTTAGGTTGAACCAGCCTGATTAACAGGAAGGTAAACCGGACAGCCCGTGCCCACCATCCCCAGATACACACCGACGCCCCCCACATCTCCCACGGATCCCTGCTCTGGCTCCACGTTCCCATACCTAGCACGCTTCCCCGCCACAACTCCCGTCCTACGGCTACCCACGGTCACCTTCGCAGACCAACCTTGCCCCAACCCTAACTTCGCGCCCCACACTCTCGCACCACCGAAGTCCCCGGCGGGTCTCCTACTCCACATCCTCCCACACACGCACTCTCCCACTTCCTCACCCTCGCTTCCCTCGCGGCTCCCGAAGAGCCTTCCCCAAGCTCCCCCCCGCTCTACTCCACGCCCCCAAACACCTTCTCCCCGCCACAGCAGGCTCCCCGCCTCCGACCCTAGGCCCGGCCCAGGCATGTGGGGCAGGCACCTCGTCTACCGCCCCTCATGCCTTCCCTGGCCCTGGGGCTCCTGCGTTGATGCGGAAGCCTCGGGAGAGGGGTCTGAGGAGGACGACGCCGGGTCTGCCGTCCCTCCACTGCTCGCCGCCCCCGGAGAGCTGGGATGCGGAGTCGCCTCTTGGTCCCCCCGGGAGTAAGAGTCCAGGCCGGTGCCCCCCAGCCGCGCTTCCTCCGGATCGTTGGTGCGGAGGAGAAGGAGCCTCCCGGGACTCACCTCGAGCCTGTTGTCAACATTAGCCCCGGGTTTCCCAGCACCAACTCCAGCGCTCGGGCTCTCCCCTCCCCTCCCCCCACCTATCTCGCAGCCGAGGGCCCGCCTTCCCTCAGCTCCCCCTCCTCCCTCCGCCCGCCGGCCCTCCCGCCCGCCACTCACCAGCGCGGCCGGGCTGCGAGTGGGGGCGGGGCGGAGGGAGGTGGAAGGGAAGGAGCTGTCCTCACCATTGCCAGACAGAAAACATTCCAGGTTGCCCATCCCCCGGCGTGCCAATGTTCTCAATTTGGCTCTGTGGTGGAGGATCCTAAGTAAAAAGCTTAGGCAGGTGCCATCTCCTTACGGACTCTTCTAAATTTCCCACTCGACGAGAGGAACGAATTTTCTAGATAGGCATTCTGTAGGGCAGCCTCAACCAGTACCTCAAGCCTGGGCCTCAGCAGAAGGGAGGAGTGTTCTGAGGACCAAAGGCAGGAAGTGGATTGGTCGCCAGGAAAGGGAAAGCGCCTGAATTACAGATGCGCAGGCGCAGGCACATTGAGGAGTGGGAAGATTGGGGAGGGAGCGAGAGGGGGCGGGGCGGAGCTAACAGGAGGCGAGGAAGGGTGGTAGAATAGTAGAATTACGGAGCGCCATTAAGGACACGCTTGGCCACGTGATTCTCATGGGAGTTTCCTGGTGCCAACGTAAAGCAGGGGGTCTAAGAAGGGCAAGTTTGATTGGACTAATTCGTGAGGAGAGGTTGAAGATTTAGGAAATTGAAAACTAGACAAACTAAGGACTATGGCCGGTGAGGAAGGTAAAGTTGGTTAGGAGTGCGTCTAGATTTAGGAGTGCCCTAAAAGGCTGCGAAAGTTCCGTGAGGGAATTTCCAGAAGTAGTTTTAAGCGTCCAGTTAAAAACATCCCATAGTGAAGAAGAATCAGGGCCTTTCCTGTATGGTTTTTAGAAAGTCCCCAGTTCTAGTAAGCATTTTTTTTAATTACGGAGAAATAACCTCCCTGAGTTAGTGAATTCACCCGTTGCAGGGAAGGGGGAACAGCTTCGTTATTTCCTGCCCAGTGAGAACCCATGTCAGCTTTTTGAAATGAGTATCAGTCTCTCCACACTATTTTCTCCTCAGGTGCTGAAATTCAGCATCTGTTCTTAGCCTTTTATATAGGTAATGTTAGGATCTCGAATGTCTGGAGTGGGGCTGTGGCTCGTCTGGATCCAAAGGTGCAAAACTGGTCTTGATTCTTGTTTGACATGCGGTGTCCCCATCCGGTATCCAAGCCAACAAAATGAACTGGTACCAACCTCAAATAATTGAGACTGGTCTAAGTTCTCCTTTATTCAGACTTGGCCCGTTTATCTGTATTTACTGTTTTGTATACCACTTATTATTTTTTTTCTTTTTTTTTGAGAGTTTTTTGGTTGTTTGTTTGTTTGCTATAGGGCGGGGGCGCTCACCAGACAGAGACAGACAGAAAGCGAGAATTCACCCCCTGGGGGGATGACCACGCAGCAATCCCTTCTCCTCCATTCTCCTCTCGGCATCTTGGGCACGCACGCACACGCGCCCGGTGTGAGTTTTAAACTACTGGGTCCGGGACTCGAACCGCGGTCGACTACGTGGGAGTCCAGCGAGATAGCCATTACGCTAACTGCTGGTCCCATACCATTTATTCTTAACACATATGTTACCTTCTCAAAGGCTTGTCTGTCGACACTTCCTGTATTTTTTTTTTTTTTTAGAGTATTACCAGAAGGTCAAGCATATAAGGAATAAAAAAAAGGGCTACCCCATGGCAGTGGGTTAGGTGGTTGGACCCTATATGGTTGACTGCATGTTTGAGCCCCCTTCCACTGACTTAGAAAACACACCAGGCAGGTGTTTGTGCATGCCCAAAATCCTGAGAGGAGAATGGAGCAGAAGGGATTATGGAATGGCCATCTCCTCTGGGAAAGTGATCTCTCACCCTCCTCACTCTGGCTAGTGTTTGTGCCCTGTAATAATAAAACAGCAAAAAGAAGTGAAGAGAGAAAATGAACTTACCTATTTTATACCATTGTTAAACAATAATGAGAGAACTGTCCCAAAACACCTCAACTCTTTTCAGAGTTCCTTTTCTCTCTCTCTTCTCCCCTCCCTCCTAAAAGCATTTAGTAGCAATGTAATGAACACCTCTTGGGGCAAGCCAGCAGGACACATGCTCTTAATCTCCTGAGTTTTTCCAACGAATTTAGCCTTCAGGAAGACTGCTTTGGGAGCTTTACCTTCTCTAGAACTTTGTAGTAGCCCTAGTAGAACAGGGAAAAGGGTTTACAACACACCACAGCAGGTACAAACTTCCAGTTGGGTATGAAAACAAATCTAGGGGCCGGCAGGTGGCATGGTGGTTAAGGGCACCAGACTCCCACATAGCTGACTGCAATTAGAGTCCTGGACCTGGCAGCTTGCTTTCTCACTGTCCCTCTCTCTTACTCTGTTGCTCTTTGGTCAAATAAATAATAAATAAATAAATAAAGTTAAATAAAATAATTCTTAAAGAAATATCTGACAACACAACTTTCTAGAAACCAGGTAGGGCCTATTTCTGATTTGGGCATAAGCAGGGTAAAGAGAGTAAAGTCAAGAGAGTAAAGTCCAACAGATTCTCTTGGAGGACTCTAGCTCACCACCCTTTCTCATTTTGTCTGACTGACTGCCTTTGAAGCTTTACTTCTCTTTTGATAAATAAATGTCTCATTGTAAATCAAGTCAACTTTTATGCCTTTCATAAAAGGAAATCATGTGAGTACAGGAATTAAAAAGCATTTTTATTGCATTTGTTATTATAATTAAATAATCCCACAGGTAGGTATATGATCCCCATTTTATAAAACTTGAGGTATAGGGGCCAGCCCGTGGCCTAGTGGGTAAAGCTGTTGGCTCCCACAGCAGTTTTTTTTTTTGTTTTTTTTTTTTGGAGAGGTTTTTCGCTATAGGGCGCGTGCGCTCGCCAGACAGAGAGAGAGAGAGACATAGAGACAGAAAGCGAGAAATCACCCCCCGGGGGGATGGTCACGCCGCAATCCCTTCTCCTCCATTCTCCTCTCGGGATCTTGGGCACGCACACACACAGGCCCAGTGTGAGTTTTAAGCCACTGGGTCCGGGACGTGAACCGTGGTCGACTACATGGGAGTCCAGCGACATAGCCATTACACTAACTGCTGGTTCCCCCACAGCAGTTTTGATAGCAGGATTGAAGTCCTAGATTGTGCAAGTTTAAAAACATGCCAGGCTGGGACCGGCAGGTGGTGTGGTGGGTAAAGGCGCCAGATTCCAATATGGCTGACAGTGGATTGCATCCCAGACCTGGCAACTTGGTTTCTCACTTTCCCTTTCTCTCTCTCTCTCTGGTCAAATTTTAAAATAATAATAACAAATGGAATTAAATTAAAAATAAATATAAAACATGTCAGTCATGGGGGCCAGCAGGTGGTGTTCCACTTGGCCAACCACAGTTCGAGTCCCAGACCTGGCAGCTTGCTTTCTCACTTTCCCTCTCTCTCTCACTCTGTCCCTCTCTGATCAGAATTTTAAATAAATAAGTAAATAAAGTTAAATAAAATAGTTCTTTTTTTAAAAAATGCCAGACATGTGTATATGTGTGTCCAGAATCCTAAAAGGAGAGAGAAGTGAAGAGATCTCTGTCTCTCCAGCAAGTGTACATACCCTCTGGCAAATTAAAAAAAAAAAAAAAGAGGGTCATAGAAAGATTAAGTAATTTAGTCAAAAATCACAAAACAAGTGAGAATATTACGTGGTATTTTCCTTACGACTAACTCCAAAACCCAAGTTCTTTCTACTATAGTCCATTGCCTTTCTGCAAATTTTTGTATTGACTGAAAATATTGCACATCATTTTTTTTGGTCCAGTTTGCCATATGGGATCAAGCTACCTTAACCACCACGCCACCAGCTGGCCCCATTTATTTTCTTTTCAAAGAAAGAATGTCAAGGTAGCCACCGAAAGCCTGCTAGTGTGGGAAAACAGTTGTAATCTCTTAACTGCAGAAACACATTGTTCTGAAGAGGCCATCATTTTTACATTCTAATAATTCAAGCCTCACTATTTTCTGTGAATACATACAATGCATTACGCATTTAAGTGTTCATTTCATTACTTGAGAAGAATTTTCCTAAATGTTCATTACTTTTTTGCCTGCTCCAAAACTCAGTTGTAGTATATGAAAAAAACCTATTTATATAGATAGACCTACTACTTATATACATTTTTCAAAGAAGTTTCCTTCTGTATCTTAACTTAATAGTTTCTAAACTAAATGTGTTGAGATGTGTCCATTCAATAAGAAATCTTAAGTGTTGGAGCTAGCAGGTGGTGTGGTTGTTAAGGCATTAGACTCACACATGGCCAACTGTGGTTCAAGTCCCACAACTGGAGGCTTGCTTTCTCTCTCTCTCTCTCTCTCTCTCTTTATGGTAAGCATATACCCTATAGCAAATTTTAGAAAGTAATAATGATGGGCCAGCAGGTGGTGTGGTTAACGTGCTAGACTCCCACATAGCTGACCACAATTCAAGTCCCTGACCTGGTGGCTTGCTTTCTCTCTCTCTCTCTCTCTCTCTCTCTTTCTCTCTCTGGTCAAACTAAAAAAAATAATAAATTAATAAAATTAATTAAATATTTGGAAAAAAGTAATAATGATGATAAGTAAAATTAAATAATTCTTTTTTAAAAATCTTAAGTGTTGAGGGTACATTTAAATAAATATGAATGTAATATGAATGTTAAGTATATTAAACATAATAGTACTTGTCACCAAACTATATTGGAATTTCTCCTGGAGTTGTAACATTGAAAATCAGTTTACTGGAACTGGCAGGTGGCATGGTGGTTAGGGGCACTGGATTCCCACATAGCCGACCACGGTTTGAGTCCTGTATCAGGTGGCTTGCTGTTTCTCACTTCTCTCTCTGGTCAAATTAAAACTAATTAATTCTGGGGGACCAGTGGGTGGCATGGCTCTTAAGGCGCTGGACAGTTAAGTCCTGGACCTGGTGGCTTGCTTTCTCATCTTATCTCTCTCTTCCCCCGCCCCATCTCGCTTGTCAAAAGAAAAAGAAAAAAAGAATGAATAAATGTAGTTAAATAATTCTTTTTTTTAAAAGTAGTTAACTTTCCCTCTCTCTCTATGAAAAGAAAATCAGCTTACTAATACTGGATTCTCTTAATTCCACTAAATAAAGTGAAACCATGTGAGGTATTCTTTTTTGTTTTTAACTTTATTTATTTTAATTTTGAGCAGAGAGGGACAGAGAGAGAGAGGGAAAGTGAGAAAGCAAGTTACCAGGTTTGGGGCTTGAGCCACAGTTTGCCATGTGGGAATCCTGCACCCTCAATCACCATGCCACCTACCAGCCCTAAAGTTACTCTTTTTTTATAAAGCTTTTAACAAATAGAGTTAGTCAAAAAAGCATGTTAGATCATCAGAGTGCAAAGTGCTTACTGGAGAATTACTGGTTCTAATTATTCAATGGGTAGTTGAAGTACAGGGAAGACCACTGACCTAGAGATGAACATCTGAGTGTTAATCAACATAGTATTTAAAGAATAAGAATGAGTAAAACCAGGACCAGTAGTTGGCATAATGGCTATGTCGCTGGACTCCCATGTAGTCCACCACGGTTCGAGTCCCGGACCCGGTGGCTTAAACTCACGCCAGGCACGTGTGTGTGCATGCCCAAGATCCTGAGAGGAAAATGGAGGAGAAGGGTTTGTGGCCTGACCATCCCCCCTGCGCAGTGATTTCTCACTTGCTGTCTCTCTGTCTTTCTGGTGAGCACACATGCCCTATAGCAAAAACCTCTCCAAAAAAAAAAGGAATGAGTGAAATCACCAAAGAAAATTTAGCAAAAGAACAAGGTTCAGGACTAAGCCATTACACTAACTGCTGGTCCCATGATGGGGATATGTTCTAAGAAACATGCCATTAGGCAATTTCATTGTGTGAACATCATAGTGTATCGTTACACATCACAGCATACTAACACACCTAGGCAATGTGGTATAGCCTACATGTTTCTTACAGGACCACCATTATATACAGTACTAATATGTGGAATGTTCTTGACTGTTATGCAGTGCATGGCAATAGAGATTAGGTCTCTAAAAAGGAAACTGAGTAAAGAGAAAACCAGGAGAGTGTCCTGTCCCCAAAGCTGAAAAAACAGATGCTTCAAAAAGGGAAAGGCGGGTAGCTGACTTAAATTTCACTGAGAGTGCACAGAGTATGAAGACAGAAGTACTTGTTGGATTGACAATGTACAGATAGTATTCACCTTGAAAAAGGCAGGTTGTAAGGACCAGCAGTTAGCATAATGGCTATGTCGCTGAACTCCCATGTAGTCGACCACAGTTCGAGTCCCGGACGTGGTGGTTTAAACTCACACCAGGCATGTGTGCGTGCATGCCCAAGATCCCGAGAGGAGAATGGAGGAGAAGGGATTTCGGTGTGGCCATCCCCACTGGGGGGTGATTTCTTGCTTTCTGTCTCTCTGTCTCTTTGTCTCTCTCTGGCGAGTGCACGCACCCTATAGCAAAAAACTCTAAAAAAAAAAAAAAGAAAAAGGCAGGTTGTGAAGTAGTAGGGACAGATTGGAATAGTTGAAGATTAAATTGAAGATACGAACAGTGAAGTCAGATACATGAAGAATTTTATTGAGAAAAGCAGTAGAAAAATATAACTATAGGAGAATGTGAGGTCAGGGAGGATTTTGTTTGGCTTATTAGCTTTACTTTTATGTCTTTTTTGTATTTTCTTTATTTAATTTTAATTTTTCTTATTATTTTTTAAATTTGCTATAAGGCACAGCATTCACCAGAGAGAGAGAAAGCAAGCTGCTAGATCTGAAACTCAAACTGTGGTCAAGCCATGTGGTAGTCCAGTCCCTTAACGGTCACACTATCTGCTGCCCCTCAACCCTGTTTTTTGTATTTTTAAATGAGAGTTAAAGAGAATGTGGTCGGAACCAGCAGATGGCATAATGGTTATGTTGCTGGACTCCCACGTAGTTGACTGTGGTTTGAGTCCCAGACCCGGCAGCTTGAAACTCACACTAGGCATGTGTCCATCCGTGCCCAGAATCCCAAGAGGAGAATGAAGGAGAAAGGATTGTGGTATAGTCATCCCCCTGGGGGGTGATTTCTCACTTTCTGTCTCTCTGGCAAGCACACGCTCCCCATAGCAAAATATCTCTGTAAAAATAAAAAAGAGAGTATGTTCAATGGGAATGATCAGGGAAAGAAGAAAATAGTGATGATGTAGGAGAGAGCAAAAAGACAAGGCCAGGGGCCACCAGGTGTCACAGTGGTTAAGGTACTGGACTCCTACGTTGTCAACCGCGATTTGAGTCTTGAATTCAGTGACTTAAACCATGCTGGGTTTGTGTGCATGCCAAAAATCCCGAAAGGAAAATGAAGGGATTGTGACATGGCCATCCCCTTGGGGGGGAGGGGGCGATTCCTTTCTTTTGGTCTTTCCAGTGAGTGCAGGCGCCCTATAGCAAAACTCTCTTTAAAAAAAAAAAAAAAAAAAAAAAAAAGACAAGACTGGCCCCATAATGCACTGTGCATTGGCAGCTAGGTCCCACATGATTAACTGCAGTTTGAATCCTAGCCCAGATGGCTTGAAAAACATGCTGTGGGGCCAGCAGATGATGTAGCAGTTGTGTTAACTGTGCTCTCACATGGCTGACAACTGTTCAAGTCCCAGATCCAGTGGCTTGAAACACACCAGGCATGTGTACGTGTGTGCCCAAGATCCCAGGAGGGGGATGGAAGAGAATAGATTGCAGCATAGCCATTTCTCCGGAGGTGATTTCTCATTTTTCCTCTCTCTCTCTCTCTTCCCCAACCGCCCCCCCCCCCCCCCCCTGAGAGCACACACACCCTAAGGCAAAAACCTCTTAAAAAAAAAAAGGAAAGAAAGAAAAGCATGCTGGGTTAATGTGCATGTGTGCCCCAAATCCTGATGAGTTGGAGAAATAGAGGAAAAAAGGATTGCAGCATAACTATGCCCAACTGGGAGGTGCTTTTTCTCTCTTCCTCTCTCTCTCTGGTGAGTACATGTGCCCTCTGGCAATTAAAACAAAATTTAAAATAAGTTAAAAAAAGGGATAAATCTAGAAGCAAAATCCTTGTGGTGGCAAGAAAGTATAGCATTTGAAGTACAAGTGGGTACCAGCAGATGACATAATGGCTACGTCGCTGGACTCCCATGTAGTCAACTGCGGTTTGAGTCCTGGACCCGGTGGCTTAAACTCATGCCAGGTGTGTGTGCTTGCATGCCCAAGATCCTGAGAGGAGAAGGGATTGTGGCGTGGCCATCCCCCCTGGAGGGTGATTTCTCACTTTCGGTCTTTCTCTGTCTTTCTGGCGAGTGGACACACCCTATAGCAAAAACCTCTCCAAAAAAAGCAAAAAAAAAAGAGAGAGAGAGAGAATTTGAAATACAAGTGGAAAGTGTCTTTGGTAGAAGCAGGGATTTCTACAATTTATTAGGAGAGAGGATAAAGAAGACAGGGATAGACTGGTTTATTAGAGGGAGACTGAAAGACTGCCTTTTTGATCATTTGTATTTTTCAATGAAATCTGAGGCAGATTTCATCAGGTAAGATTTAGGTGAGAGAAGTTTGAAAAGAGGAGAAGGAGACACTATAAAGAGTGGTGAAAGCCATAGAGCTGCTTAGTAGGGATTGCCAGTTAATGCTGAGCAGCTATTTGAGTTTTGTGGTTATAAAATCATCCAGCCTACACTGGCCAATTTTCCCAGAAGAGATGAACAGTTAAACTAATCAAGGTTGGATTTTTTTTTTTTTTTTCTTGTGACAGTATGACTGACAAAGAGTAGAGTAAGAGAGTCGAGGGTATTTTCAAGAGAGTGATTAGAATAGAGGATCCTGGAACCTGGGCTGAGTAAGGAGGGAAGTGAAGGAAAATGAGGAAAAGTGAGTATGGATGGAGTTGATGGACTGACAGGAGTAAAGGTTGCAAAGAAGGCACTGAAAAAGGGGCTGGAAACTTCAGAGAACTAAAAGACAGAAAGGAGAACACCAGAAAGGAGTGTAGGAAGAGAGCTGGTTGGGAAGCAGCAGTGGAAAGCAAGGAACACGCAGCTCTGCAGTTAGACAGCATGAGTTCAAGTTCTAGCTCCAATATTTGCTAGCTATTTGAACTTGGGTTCATTATTTAACCAGTTGAAATCACAGCTTTTTATTCTTAAAAATCATGATTAATAATAGTACTTTTACATGGGGTATTGTGAGGAGTAAATGAAGTAATTGCAATAAAAGCACTTGGCAGCAGCTCTAGCATATGCTCTCTAAGTGTTGGCTATTACAAAATCATTTTGGAAACAAGCACAATCAAAATGGCTTTGCACTTTTGAATAAATAGTACTTCAACAGCCCTTTCTTTGCCTTGGCATAGTGAGAAACCGATGCATCTGAAATGTATTTCAAGTGTTAGGAATCTGTACCAATACAATGAACTTTAACATGATGATTAAGAAAAAAGGAGGTTTTAAAAAAGAAGAAAGAGGGTGAGGGGAGGAAGAGTTTTCTCAGCTATTGCAAATATAATGGCAGATTCATAAACATAATTGTCATTTCTAATTTCTGACTTCCTTTCATTTCACCTAGAATAATCGGTCACAATATTCTTTGGGTAAGTGGTGAGAAAGCTAACCTTCTGCCATCTAAATCTAATTGGTCTTTTTTTTTTAAGACTCATTTATTGGGATGGGCTGGTGGCATGGTGGTTAAGGACACTGGACTCCCACATGGCTGGCTGGGGTCCAAGTCCTGGACCTGGCAGCTTGCTTTCTCACTTACTTTCTCTCTCTCTCTCTCTTTCTCTTTCTCTCTCTCTCGCTGTGTCCCTCCTTGGTCAAAATTTAAATAAATAAATAAAGTTAAATAAATTTTTAAAAAAATAATCATTTATTTAGGGGGTTGCCAGTTGGCATGGTGGTTAAGGCAGCTGAACTCCCACATGGCTGACCATGATTCAAGTTCTGATCTGGCAGCTTGCTTTCTCACTTTTCCTCTCACTCTGTCTCATTCTGGCCAACTTTAAAAGAATTTTAAATAATAACAATAAAATTAAATAATTATTTTTTAAAGAATTATTTTAAAAAATATTTTTGTAAACTTTATTTATTTATTTAAATTTGGCCAGAGAGGGAAAGAGCAAGAGAGAGGAGGAACCAAGTCTGGGACTTGAACCACTGTTGGGCACGTGGAAGTCTAGTGCCTTTAGCCACCACACCACTTGCTGGCCCAAAAATTATTTATTATTTTTAAAGAATTATTTATTTAATTCCATTTATTATTATTATTATTATTATTATTAATTTGACCAGAGAAAGGGAAAGCAAGAAGGCAAGTCACCAGGTCCGAGACTTGAACCATAGTTGCCCATGTAGGAATCCAACACCTTTAACCACCACACCACCTGCTGGCCCCTATTATTATTTTTTTATTTGACCAGAGAGAGAAAAAAGGAAAGTGAGAAAGCAAGCCAGCAGGTCTGGGATTCAAACCATGGTCTGCCATATGGGAGTCTAGCGCCCCAACCACCATACCTGCCAGCTTCTAATTGGTCTCTATTATTGATTTTTCTGACCTATATTTCTAAGTCTCTACTGTGGGACACATTTGGTATAATAGTCAAACTAAAACGTTCCAAATTGAACTTAATACTGGTCCCCTGCCCTGCGTACTTATCATTCATATGTATAAATACACATATACATATATATGAAATATAAATGAGATGGAAAAAAGAAAGTTTTTTTAAGTGAAATAAAAGTGGTTTATTGGGAGCCAGCAGGTGGTATGTTGGTTAAGGGTGCTGGACTCTCATATGGTCAACCGTGGTTCGAGTCCTGGGCCTGGCGGCTTGCTTTCTCACTTTCCCTTTCTCTCTCTCACTTTCTCCCTCTCTGGTCAAATTAAAATAAATGAATAAAATAAAAAATAAAATAATTCTTAAAAAAAAAAAAGTGGTTTGTTTGAGCCAGGTCCCTCCCATTCATTCGCAAGATCTCATTAACATCTATACATTTAAAACTTTTAAATTAATTTTTCCAGCCCCTGCCTTTTTTAAAAAAGTTATTTTATGTGAGATTTTTTGCTATAGGGTGCGTGCACTTTCTGGAGAGACAGAGACAGACAAAAAGTGAGAAATTGGCCCTCAAGGGGATGGCCACACCACAGTCCCTTCTCTACCATTCTCCTTTTGGGATTTTGGGCATACACACACACACACACACACACACACACACACACACACATCTGGCATGAATTTCAGGCCACCAGGTCCAGGATTTGAACTGCAGTAGGCCATGTAGGCCTACATCCAGCAGTATAAACTTTATATCATCTGCTTATCCTCATGCTTTTTTAGTTTTGGTTTTGCTATAGGGCGTGTGGCTTTCCAGAGAGAGACAGAGAGAGGGAAAATGAGAAATTATTCCCGCAGGGGATTGGCCATGCTGCAATCCCTTCTCTACTCTCCTCTCAGGATTTTAGGCACACTTGATTCTCAAGCCACTGGGTCTGGGACTTGAACCACAAAGCTGGCCGTGTGGAACCCAGTGCCTCAACCTCCATGCCACCTGCTGGCACCCTAGCCCCTGCCTCTTTACTAAACTCCAAACAGGGATATCCAACTATCTAATTGACAGATATACTTAATATCACACACATAGCTTAAATGTGCAAAAGTAAACTTTGTTTTCCACGTGTGCTCCCCTTGCACTGTTTGCCACCCCAGTCAGTAGTATCAACATTATCCACTGAGTTGTTCTAGAACCAAAGCAAGGAAGGAAACAGGGAGACCAGCCTAGTAGTTGGAGGACATTTCCAGAGGAGCCACATTCACAATGATTTTGAAAGGTAATAGGGTAACATGATAGTTGTTAGGACTATGCTGTGATATAAAAGATGCAGAATGGAAGCAAGACCATGGAACAAGAGTATTTTTGGGGTTTGTCTTCGAGATTTTTTTTTTCTTTTTTAAAGTGGTACTCATGGGGCCAGCAGATGGCATAGAGGTTATGTCGCTGGACTCTCACATGGTAGACATTGGTTTGAATCCTGGACCCAGAGCCTTGAAAATCATGCCAGGTGCGTGTGTGTGTCTGCCCAAGATCCTGAGGGGAGAGTGGACGAGAAGGGATTTCATTGTGGCCATCCCCCATGGAGGGTGATTTCTCACTTTCCCTTTCACCCACCTTGGGGGATGATTTCTTGCTTTCTGTCTCTCTCTCTCCAGTGAGTGCATGCACCCTATAGCAAAAAAGCACTCTTAAAAAAAAAAAAGAAGGAACCAGCAGTTAGCATAATGGCTATGTCACTGGACTCCCACGTAGTCGACCGTGGTTCACGTCCTGGACCCGGTGGCTTAAAACTCATGCCGGGCACGTGTGCGTGCGTGCCCAAGATCCCAAGAGGAGAACGGAGGAGAAGGGATTGCGGCGTGGCCATCCCCCCTGGAGGGTGATTTCTCGCTTTCTGTCTCTCTGTCTCTCTCTCTCTGCCTGGAGAGCGCAGGCGCCCTATAGTGAAAACCTCTCAAAAAAAAAAAAAAAAAGTAGTACTTTAAAAATATACTCCCTGGGGCAGGAAGGTGGCCCAAAGGTAAGACACAATGTTCTGCAAGGCAGAGCAATGATATTCGGTTGCCTCTTCATGTTCAGAGACCTCCCAGAGTAATGCCGGCATTGCATGTCCATGATACGATACATGTACTCATGATCCAGACTGGCTGAAGCTATGGATGGATCGCAGCATCAAGATCCTGTGAGTGGAGGGGCAGGACTTTGGGCCAGGTGAGCTGTCGGTCAGACCTCACCAGTTCGAATGAAAGCGTCACAAGATGCCCACCATTGGGGCAAGGCGTGAGGAGCTTGGTGTGTGCCTTGCCTAGTTTCACTTGATCCTCATCAGGAACTATGCAGAAAAGAAAAGCTCATATGTAAATTGACTGGAATCACCAAAAGAAATCCAAACAATTATGAGCTGGAATACTTGTGTGACTACAAGGTAGTAAAGCAATCACATATACACTATGGCAAAATTAAAAAAAAAAAGGTAATGTAATAATTCATACAAAAATTAAGAGTGAGAAGCAACTAAAGCTATAGTAGTAGAGATGGACAGGAAGAAGTACATCTCTAAGGAAACTTGATAAGTTGAAGAAAAAAAGAACTCCACACTGACTTCCTCGTTTGCAGTTTGTGTGAATAGGTTGGCAGGATATGAAGTATTACCTTGTAAAATGGAAAGGATGGCCAGATTCTACAAGTACTTGGGGGAACCTTTGCAAAATCTTACGTGCCCAAGATTGCTTCAGCAATTTTCTAAAGACAAGCATAATTATTTATCTCAGGTAAAGAAAGGCAAAGCAGTAACTGTAAAAGAATAACAAAGCTTTGAAACATGCCATTGCTGAGTATATTGTAAAAAAAAGCTAAATGGGATCGACAGGTGGCATGGTGGTTAAAGCACTGGATTCTCCCACATAGCCAACAACGGTTCAAGTACTGGATCTAGTGGCTTGCTTTCTCACTTCCCCGCCCCTCTTGTCAAATTAAAACAAATGAGTAAATTTTAAAAATAAATATTTTTTTAAAAGAAAAGCTAAACAAAGGATAACTCTGCAGAGATGGCAAGACAAATTCAAAATAAAGAGGGATCATGAAGCAATGCTATTTGTTGAAAATACTGTTGACTTAGAGGGCCCACCTTCAGACTTCTACTACATTAATGAATACAAACCAGCTCAGAATCAGCATAGTAAATGAAACTACCTTTGGTTGTTCTTGCACAGATTGCTTCTTTGAGAAATGTTGTCCTGTCAGAGTTGGAGTTCTTTCGGCTTATAGTAAAAATCAACAAATTAAAATTCCACCTGGAACCCCCATCTATGAATGCAGCTCAAGGTGTCAATGTGGACCTGATTGTCCCAATAGGAGTGTACAACAAGGCACACAGTATTCACTCTGCATCCTTTGAACTAGGAATGGCTGTGGCTGGAGTGTAAAAACCCTTGTGAAGATTAAAAGAATGAGTTTTGTCATGGAATATGTTGGAGAGGTAATCACAAGTGAAGAAGCTGAAAGAAGGAGGGCAGTAATAGGACAATAAGGAAATCACATATCTCTTTGATCTGGACTATGAATCTGATGAATTCACAGTGGATGGAGCTCAATATGGAAATGTGTCTTATTTTGTGAATTACGATTGTGACCCAAATCCTCAGGTGTTCAATATTTTCATTGATAACCTTGATACTCATCTTCCCCGGATAGTATTATTTTCCACAAGAATCATAAATGCTGGAGAAGAGCTGACTTTTGAATATCAAATGAAAGGTTCTGGAGATATATCTCCAGATATATCTATTGCCCATAGCCCAGCCAAAAAGAGGGTGAGAACTGTATGCAAATGTGGAGCTGTAACTTGCAGAGGTTACTTCAACTGAATTTTCAGAAAACAGAACTGATGAGAACTATAGTTCTTTTTTTTTCCTAATGTTAACATCTTCAAAGAATAAGTATTTGGGACTTTTTCCATATTATCAAGATTATACCTATGTAAATTTACATTTCAAGACACTTGCCAAATGCATTACAGATATTTCTGATGAGAGGGACATTGGGCCACATAGCCTAATTTGAGATATATTTATTTACTAGTTAGACACCAAACTATTTACCAGTCAGCACATTCACACTTATGAAATCTGTGAATAGAGAAATGCCTATTTCATTATCTGAAAGTGTTAAACCAATAATGCAACAGATGCTAAATTCAAATATTCAACTTACCATATACCTGCATTCAGAAAAAAATTTAATTCAATGGGCAAATATATAAGTTCTATTTTTGTTATTTTTATTACTTTATTCTCATATCTATTTTATACTCACTGAATTCAGAAAAGTAATTAATTTAATGGGCAAATATATAAGTTCTATTTTTGTTACTTTATTGTCATGTCTACTTAATATTGTCATGTCTATTTGTACTTAAGACAAATGGGTGATTCTGAATTTTATAACCTATTTTCTACTTTTTAATTGAAGCATTGACATCTTAATGATAGGGAAATTTAAGGTGTAAAAATAGATGAACTTTTTTAAAGAATTATTTTACTTAACTTTATTAATTTATTTACTTTTTTTTTTTAAATTTGACCAGAGAGGGACAGAATGAGAGAGAGAGAGTGAGAACCACCATGCCACCTGTTGGCCCCAATAGATGAAATTTTTTAAAGAATTATTTGACTTTATTTATCCTCTTGTTTATTTATTTGACCAGAGAGAGAGAGAGAAAGTAAGAAAGCAAGCCACCAGGTCCAGGACTTGAACCACTGTCAGCCATGTGGGAGTCCAGGGCCCTTAACCGCCACACCACCTCCTGGTCCCAATAAATGAACATTTTAATTAAAAAAAAGATCCTGTGAGTGCTGTATCTCTCTTTCTTGTAGAATAAATAAATTTGTGTGTGTGTGCGCGCGTGCACACACACACACACACACACACACACACACACATACACATAAATTCCCTCCTTTGCTAGGCAATGGGAGAGGTTAAGAACTTTGTTAGAACTTAGTTTTGCCTCTAAGCTTTTCATCTCTGACATATCTTTTTGCTTGCCTAACTCCTACTTAATTTTTAAGGTTTCAGTCTGCATAATCTCCCAGACCAAGTTAAGATTCCCTCACTTACCTAGTATCATCCTACATTTGTCTTTCATGGCACTGTTACATCATAATTATTAATTATATGATTTATTTTTATTGCTCTCTACTCCCTAAGACTATGCTCCTAAAGCCAAGGGTCCTTGTGGCTTCTTTCCTGCTGCATCCCAAAGCACTTAGCTTTGGTTATCATGGTACTGGCATACAGTAAGTACACAATAGTCACTGAATATATATAGCTTTCTAATGCCCATCAGATAGAGATAGAATGAAATGAGTATCAACAGAGTAGAAAAATGTTATGGTTCTATTGCATTATCAGCACTACTAGACTTGATTGGGGATGTGAGTCACCGAATTACGGAATGTTAAGAGTTGGAAGGACTCACAGAGCACTCAAGATATATGCAGACAGGTTAAAAACATGAATCACACTCTCAAAGATGTATTTTGGAAGACAAGAGAAGTAGAGAAAAAAATGTTTAAAAGAAGGGCACCACGGGACCAGCAGTTAGCGTAATGGCTATGTCACTGGATTCCCACGTAGTTGACCGCGGTTCGAGTCCTGGACCCAGTGGCTTAAACTCACACCGGGCGCATGTGTGTGCATGCCCAAGATCCTGAGAGGAGAAGAGGAGAAGGGATTGTGGCATGGCCATCCCCCCTGGGGGGTGATTTCTTGCTTCCTGTCTCTATGTCTCTCTCTATCTTTCTGGTGAGCGCACGCGTCCTATAGCAAAAACCTCTCCAAAAAAATATAAATAAATAAATAAATAAAGGCACTGCCTTAGGCCAGCCCTGTGGCCTACTGGTTAAGGGTGCCAGATGCTACATGGCTGATCATGGTTCAAATTCTGGCTCCAGTGGCTTGAAAAACACACCAGGCAGATGCATGAGGGTGTCCCAAATCCTGGCAGGATGGAGAAATGGAGGGAGAGGCATTGTGGCATGACTATGGCCCACCGAGGGTGCTTTCTCCTCCCTCTCTCTCTTCTCCCTCTATCTCTCCTTCTTTCTTTTGTTTTCTCCCCTTCTCTCTCCTCCCCCTTCTCTCCCTCTTCCTCTTCTTCTCTCTCTTTGTTTTTTCTCCCTCTCATCAATGCACATGCCCCCTCTGGCAGTTGGGGGAAAAAAAAAACTGACACTGCCTCTGTGTATAATACAAATTTAGAAAAGAGATGAATTTGGCTGAATTAATTGGTGGTTTCACAAAACACAAGATAGAGAGCTGCATGGAGGTTCTCAGTAATGACAGATGTACTTTCTTTTTATTTTATTTATTTTTATTTATTTTTTGAGAGGTTTTTGCTATAGGGCGCGTGCGCTCGCCAGACAGACAGAGAGAGACAGAGAGACAGAAAGCGAGAAATCACCCCCCTCGGGGGGATGGCCATGCCGCAATCCCTTCTCCTCCATTCTCCTCTCGGGATCTTGGGCACGCATGCACACGCGCCCGGTGTGAGTTTTAAGCCACCGGGTCCGGGATGCGAACCGCGGTCAACTACGTGGGAGTCCAGCGACATAGCCATTACGCTAACTGCTGGTCCATGACAGATGTACTTTCTGAAAAAGTAAGCATGGAGGGTAGGCAGGTGACATGGTGGTTAAAGGTGCTGGACTCCAACATGGCTGACCACGGTTTAAGTCTCAGACTTGGCAGCTTTCTCTCTCTCTCTCTCTCTTTCTCTCTCTCTCTCTCCCGCTCTCTGGTCAAATTAAAATAAGTAAAGAAAGTTAAAAAAAATAATTCTTAAAAAAAAAAGTGAGCATGGGCCGGTAAAACCAGGAATTGGAAGAGGATCAATAAAGCAGTCAGAGCAGGAATAAAAAACATAGACGATTAAGAAGGCAGAGGGGCCGCAGGTAGCATGGTGGTTAAAGGATCTGGATTCCCACATAGCCGACCATGTTTCAAGTTCCAGAACTGGTGGTTTGCTTTCTCACTTTCCCTTTCTCTCTTTCTTTCTCTCTCTGGTCAAGTTAAAAAAAAATAGTAATAATAAATGGAATTAAATAAATAATTATTAAAAAAAAAAAGTAGAAGAAGAAGGCACAGAGTGATGGCAGGCAATATAAGAGTTTCATGAGCAAGTGCATGAAAGACAGGTCAAAAGGATGAGACCTGTGCACCCTCCAGTTACATATTACTAAAAATGGTATGTGGGTGTGGTAGATGGCCTCTGAGATGGCTGCCCACAATCCCTGCCTGCTGCCATTCACACCCTTATGTACTCTTCTTGAAAGTAAGCTAGATTTAGTGACTAACTTCTTTTTTTGGAGAGGTTTTTGCTATAGGGCGTGGCGCTCACCAGACAGACAGAGAGAGATAGAGAGACAGAAAGCGAGAAATCACCCCCCAGGGGGTATGGCCACGCCACAATCCCTTCTCCTCCGTTCTCCTCTCAGGATCTTGGGCACGCATGCACAAGCGCCCGGCCTGAGTTTTAAGCCACCGGGTCCAGGACACAAACCGCAGTCGACTACATGGGAGTCCAGTGACATAGCCATTACACTAATTGCTGGTACCAATTTAGTGACTAACTTCTAATGAATTTGATGTAGCAGATGTCATGGGATGTTAATATCAGTATGCAAACTGTGACTTCATCTTGTATTTTCTCTCTCTCATAGGAAAGTCATCTGCTATGTTGTAAGATGCCCTCTGGAGAGGCCCACATGGGAAAGAACTGAGGGAGGCCTCTGACCAATAGCCAGTGAAGAACTCAGTTTTGGAAACAACCATGTGAGTGAATATGGAAACAAAATCTTCCCCAATTGAGCCTTCACATGATATTGCAGTTTCAACCAACACAATGGCTCCAGTCTCCTGAGAGACCTTGAGCCAGAGGTTCTGAGTTAAGCTGTCTGATTTACTGACCTTCAGAAACTGTGAGATAAGCTATTGGGTGATGAAATGGGGATTTTAATGTTTCTATATTGACTGATATGCATGGTATTCCTTCTGGAAAAAGAAATGTAATATACTGTAAAGTTATATGTGATTCAGGAGCCAGTAGGTGGTGTGGTAGTTAAGGGCGCTGGACTCCCACATGGCTGACCATGGTTCAAGTCCTGGACCTGGTGGCTTGTTTTCTCACTTTCTCTCTCTCTTTCTCACTCTGTCCCTCTCTGGTTAAATAAATAAATAAATAAATAAAGCTAAATAAAATAATTCTTAAAAAAATTTGGTCTTGTAGCAACAATGTCAAAGGTAAGAACTGATAAGATGATTTAAAAAAAAAAGTTATATGTGATTTAATGTCATATAAACAAGATTATGATGATAATAAAGAAAAAAGAAAGGGAACCAGCACTTAGCGTAATGGTTATGTCGCTGGACTCCCATGTAGTTGACCGCAGTTCGCGTCCCGGACCCGGTGGCTTAAAACTCACGCCGGGCGCATGTGCGTGCGTGCCCAAGATCCCAAGAGGAGAATGGAGGAGAAGGGATTGCGGCGTGACCATTCCCTCTGGGGGGTGATTTCTCGCTTTCTGTCTCTATGTCTCTCTGTCTGTCTGGCGAGTGCACGCGCCCTATAGCGAAAACCTCTCAAAAACAAAAACAAAAAAAACCTGTGAGATAATACAATTTTGTTGTTTCAAAGCACTAAATTGTGAGCTAATTTGTTACGTAGCAATACATAACTCATATAATCATTATTATTTTAATATTACATGTACTTAAAACTTTTTTTCCAGATAGTTTTGTTATGGCATATGTATGCCCACTAGAAAGCGGGAGGGAGAGGGAAAATCACCTCCCAAGAGGGATGACCACATCACAATCCCTTCTCCTCCATTCTCCTCTCAGGATTTTGGGCACACATGTACATGCACCTAGCATGTTTTCCAAGCCACCAGGTCCAAGACCTGAACTACACAGCCAGCTATGTGGGATCCAGCCACCTTAACCATCATGCCACTGGCTGGCCCTATATCCATATATTTTTATAAGCATGATATATTTCACAGTGGAGTAGGTAGAATTGTAAAAACAAAAAAGATCCTTCCTATTAGCCAGGCAAAAGAATAAAATAAATGAGGAAGTAATCTTTTTTTTTTTTTTTATGGTGAAAAAATGTGTATTTAGAATTAGCCAGCTGGACTTGCTTTACATGATCCCAATCTTGTTGGCAACATCCAAAGCATCATAATAGGGAGCCAGTCGCACATACGCCTTCCTCTCTCCATCAGGCCTGATTAGAGTGTTGACCTTGGCCACATCAGTATCATAGAGCTTCTTCACAGGCTGTTTGATCTGGTGCTTGTTGACCTTGACATCCACAATGAACACAGTGTGTTGTTGTCCTCTATCTTCTTCATGGCAGACTCTGTTGTCAGGGGGAACTTGATGATGGCATAGTGGTCAAGCTTGTTTCTCCTGGGGGCGTCTTCCAAGGATATTTAGGCTGCCTCCACAGCCTGAGATTCTTGGGCCTCCAGAAGGTGGGTGACTTTCGGATCTTCTTTTTTTTTGTGGCTGTGGACACGTTTCAGCACTGCCTTCTTGACCTTCAAAGCCTTCGCTTTAGCTTCAGCTTTGGGAGGGGCAGGAGCTTCCTTCTTTGCTTTTGGCGCCATCTTGGCAAAAAGCAGGAAGTAATCATTTTTGAAGAAATTTTCATTTATCAGAAAAGAAATTAGAACAAGGACTAGCAATGGAGGAAGAATATTATTTTACAGCCTAAATGATTTATTTGAATAAATTTCACTTTTTTCTTCTCACCCTTCTGAGTCTGAATAGGTACCCTCTAGTAAAAGTGAGCAGGGATATGAAAAGAAAATAAGTTAACTTTAGTCTGTGATAAATTTGGGGTTATATAAAAATTCAATAATCCACATGCCCCATTACTATGATCTTTTGAGAATTTCTCTTAAATAAAAAGTTACAGGGCCAGCAGGTGGCATGGTGGTTAAGGGCACTGGATTCCCACATGGCTAACCATAGTTCAAGACCCAGACACAGTAGCTTGCTTTCTCACTTTCTCTCTCTATCTGGTCCAATTAAAATAATAATAATAAATAAAGTTAAATGAAAAAAAATTTTTTTAAGAAGTTGCTGATGGAAGAAGTTAGACTCCTTCAGAGGTATACATTTTAGCATGTTCAACACTTTAAAAAAAAAAAAAAAAGAAGAAGAACCTAAGCAAAAACCCTTCAAAAATAAATTTGAACTGCATCTTACTTGGTGAACTGACCATTTAAATATTTGAATGCTATTTAAGGGACAAAATAAACTGAGTCCTAGAATATTCCTATTTTTTTTTCTTTTCTTTCTTTCTTTCTTTTTCTTCTTTTTTTTTTTTTTTTTTGTTGAGAGGTTTTTGCTATAGGGTGTGTGTGTTCGCCAGAAAGACCCAGAGAGACAGAGAGACAGAAAGTGAGAAATAATCCCCCAGGGGGATGGCCACACTGCAATCCCTTCTCCTCCATTCTCCTCCTGGGATCTTGGGCATGCACAGCGTGAGTTTAAGCCATCGGATCCGGGATTCAAACTGCGGTCAACTACATAGGAGTCCAGTGACATAGCCACTACACCACCCGCTGGTCCCGAATATTCCTATTTTTATACTCAATCATTGCTAATCACCTCACAACCTAATACACCGACTTGCTCAGCAGGTTCATTCATATTCAAGATTGTTAAATCCCAGGACTCATGCAAATTATACTATGTGTAAAATGTTATAATAATGATAACAATAGCTAATATGCATTGAGTACTTACAATATGCCATGCACTGTTTCACATGTACTTACATCAGCCCTATTTGGTAGGTACTTTTGGGTTGTCAGAAAAGTCATGACACATTTTTGCATAAAAATCATAGGAAAATATGTCATGACTTTTCCAACAACCTAGTATTATAATCTCATTTTTCCTCTAAAAATAAAATAATTCTTTAAAAAAATGATAAACAGATTATATTGTATAGTAGGAAATTATAAGTTTGATGGTAGAAATAAAAAGTAAAGCAGAGTTGGGGCCGGCAGGTGGTGCAGTAGTTAAGGCACTGGACTTCCACATGGCTGACCACAGTTCAAGTCCCAGACCCAGCAGCTTGAAAATCACATCAGGCATGAGTGTGCGTGTGCCTGAAATCCCAGGAGGAGAATGAAGAAGGGTTTGCAGCATGGCCATCATCTGAGGAAGTGATTTCTTACTTTCCTTCTCACCATGTCTCTCTGGCAAGCACACACGCCCTGTGACAAAACCCTTAAAAAAAAAAAAAAAAAAAAGGCAAAGTAGAGGAAGGCGAGCAGAAGTATGAGGAGTGGTGAGGTTAGTTGCCAGTTATTATTATTATTATTATTATTTTGGAGAGGATTTTGCTATAGGGTGCATGTGCTCACCAGAAAGACAGAGAGAGACAGGGAGACAGAAAGCGAGAAATCACCCCCGGGGGGATGGCCACGCCATGATCCCTTTTCCAGTCTCCTCCCAGGATCTTGGGCATGCACGCACACGCACCCGGCGTGAGTTTAAGCCACCAGGTCCCGGACTTGAACCTCAGTCGACTACATGGGAGTCCAGCAGCTGTGTGGTCATCCCCCTTGGGGGTGATGTCTCATTTTCCGTCTCTCTGGAGAGTGTACACACCCTATAGCAAAAATCTCTCTCTCAAAAAAGAATTATTTATTTAATTTTACTTATTATTATTATTAGTTAATTTTTAAAATTGACCAGAGAGAGAAAGTGAGAATGCAAGCTGCCAGGTCTGGGACTGGAACCACTTTCTGCTATGTGGGTATCCAGTGCCTTAACCACCACATGACCTGCCAGCCAGAAAATAATTTCTGTAGAGTTCTTGTGTTCATTTTTCTCAGTTTGTGGAGGTTAACTGCTTTGTTTGCTGTTGCAAGTGTCTGAAACGGATCCACAATCACTGTAGTATTTATCAATGAACCATTAGTGGTGCCTTCCATAGTTTTTCTTCAACTCTCTAGCATATTTGACACGTTTAACAGAAAGGTTGCTAGTCCAGTTCCCCGTGTGTCCCCAAAGATCTCCTTTATCCTTTCTTACAGGCTCTCTACCTCCTTCCTCAATGTTTCTTAAGGGAGAAAAAAATGGGAATTTTTTTTTTTTTTTAGCTCCCTCAAATGACCTTTTCTTTTTGCATTCTTCAGTCTTGGTCCCGGCTACTTTACCCACACTGTCACTCACACACTGTGTCTGTGTGGGTGTTCTGGGGCTTCTAGCCGAGAGCGATGGAGAATCTCTTGGCGGGAAACTGCTGGCTGCACGTACGGACACACGTATTTACCAGTCGGCGGTGACGCTCCGCCAAACACATAGCCCTCGCAGATGCGCAGCGGCTCACGCCGTGGCACTGCCAGGAATCCCGGCGAGTCAGCCCTGTCCGAGCGCGGCCCGGGATTGGCTTCAAGGGCCTGGCCCCTCCGCCAATCAGGTGCGGGGGCGTTGTCTCGGGGCGGGACTCCACCTCTAGTGGCGTGTTCTGGTTTCCCCAGCCCTGGCGCGACCCTCTCTTCCTGGAGGCTGCTGTCCCTAGTCCTCCCGCCGCAGTCTTCGGGCCGCGGGCTCAGGCTGGCCATGGCTTCGGCCACTGTGGTAGCAGCAAGACGAGGCCTTGGCCGCGCCTCCCTGTTCTTCCTCCGGCGCGGCTACCAGACTGAGCGGGGTGTCTACGGCTACCGGCCGAGGAAGCCTGAGAGCCGGGAGCCCCAGGGCGGCCTAGCGCGCCCCGCAGGTCGGGCTTGGGGCCTGGGAGTCGGGACTGAAGTCGCAGGGCTTTCCTGCTCGACTCGCTGTAGGATGCCGTGAGGAGGGAGGTTGTCGGGCTTTCGGGATGTGCGCGGCCTGTGGGGAAGAACTGGAGGTGAGGGAGAGAGAGGGAAGCAGGTGTGGGTGTTGTCAGGGTTGGGGTCGCCCCCTCCTCCGTCCAGCCCCTGTAGTCTCAGCGCTGGTTCCACGCTGGGTGGTTGGCCTCTCTACCCTCCTAGTTCGGACTGCTCTTGGAAGCCCCAGTCTTTTCTCTTCCCTGCGGGTAAACGTTCGTACACGTGCGGGAACTTAGCTTTTTGTGGAGGCGGGGCTGTGGGGAAAGGAAAATTCCAACCTCCCAGTTCCTCCAGTTAGCCCAAGGGTGCATTTCCAGGGCCGTCCCCAAAACGCATGTGGGAGGAAGGCTGTGTGAAGTCCAAGTCTATGCTTCTGAAAAGAGTGCAATTAGTTTGTCTTTGATGACAGTGTGGTACTTACTATGTTTCCATCTAGCTATATTTTTACTTTAATTGCAGAGTTTCAAACTCTTTATTGAATATTTTTACTTTAATTGCAGAGTTTCAAACTCTTTATTGAACGTAGACTATGTTGCCGGTGGTTTTAACGAATCAAGAGACATGAATATCAGTTCTTGGGACTTTTGTTGCGTTCTCATGTGCAAGAAATTTAATTTTACGTATTTGGCTGATTGTCTAAAGTTAGTATATGTCCTCGCTGGTGAAAGATGAATCCAGATTAATTACTAGATGAAAATCATTTGACATCTTTGATCCAATCGTTATATTAACATTGAAGATCACCTTTGTCAGCTAAGTACCTGACCTTTGAATCTTACATCACACTTTGGAACTTCAGTCTTTTGCTGTTCACTTCAAGGCCTTTAGAATAAACCTAATTTCACTCTCTCGCCTTTTTAAAAGACATAGTCTATGTGGAGATCCTCCTGAGTAGCTGGAATCACAGGCACACACCACCACACCCACCCACCCCCCCTTTTTTTTTTTAAAGAAGAGTCTTATAATGCCCAGTCCAGAGCTTGTGATCTTCCTGCCTCAGGCTCCCCATTTGCTGGAATTCCAGGTGCATGTCACTGTGTCTGAGTCAGGAACTGAACCCAGGCTTCCCATGTGGTCCCAACTTGAAGAGCATAGTATTCTAGCAGATTGCCCCACCATGGCTGGGCCTTAGTTCTCTCTCTTGAATGCACTGGGGTTTCTTTAGGGAAGGTATTTTAGCCAATTAGATTGTCAAATCTCTTGAGTTAGGTAAGACTATAACTATTTTACTTTGCAAATTACGCATCTAAGAATTTTATTTATTATTATTATTGCCAGAGAGTGTATGTGCTCACCAGAAAAGAGACAGAGGGAGAAAGTACCCTCACCTAGCCATGGGGCATGATTGTACCACAGTCCCGTCTCTATTTTTCCATCCTGTTGGGATTTTGTGCATGCATGCTCATACAAGCAGCATGTTTTTCAAGCTGCCAGGTCTGGGATTTGAACTATGATTGGACAAATGAGATCTGGCTTCCTTTACTACTAGGCCACTGGGCCAGCTCCTATATTTTCTCCTTTTATTAGAATTGTTTTTATTTAATTATATTTATTATTATTATTATTTTTTTTTTTTTAAATTTGACCAGAGAGAGAAGGAAAGTGAGAAATCGCTTGACCACCAAGTCTGAGACCTAGACTGCCATTGGCCCTGTGGGAGTCCAGCACCTTAACCATCACACCACCTGCTGGCCCCTTTTTCGCTTTGTTTTAAGGTTTGGAATTTTATGAACTGGCTTCTACTCAATAAAATTACATTCAATATACAAAGAAAACTTGTGTGTAACAAGAAAGAGAGAGGAATCTACAGCAGTCACTGGTTGTAATCAGTTATCAAATTCTAGTAGAGGGAAATGAGAAAAGATCCTTGATGTGGCTAGTAGACAGTGAACTGGTTTATTCAACCCTTCAAACTCTATCCCTTCCCCTGGCTTAGACTTTTGGGTTTTTCCTTATCCATTACTCTCTATGGCAGTGTCTGAAGTGGGCACTGGAAAAATAACCCTCTTTGGGGGCTGCATACCTTCCACAGCCTACTTTATTGTTATTTTGATTTCTTTTTATGCAAGAGTGGTATACACACACACACACACACACACACACACACACACGGTGCTTGAGCATGCCACAATCATTTTTACTCCAATTCTTTTTTGTTAAGAATTATTGTATTTTAACTTTATTTATTTGTTTACTTACTTACTACTTAAATTTGACCAGAGAGAGACAGAGCGAGAGCGAGAGAGAGAGAGAGAGAGAGAGAAAGCGAGAAAGCAAGCTGCCAGGTCTGGGACTCAAATCACAATCAACCATGTGAGAGTTCAGTGCCCTTAACCACCATGCTACCTGTCAGCCCCCATTTTTACTCCAATTCTGTATCCTGAAAGGATCCTGGCATGCATGTTACCAGCAGATTTCTCAAGCCTGTGGGACTCCAATTATTGTTGACCATGTGGGATCTGGCTTCTTTTACACAGCATTTAACTGCTTCTCTATGAGACTGGCTCTAACCTACTTTATTTAGATAAGGTTAAAAGCTTAAGAGTTACACTAAGAGGTCATAAGTTACTTACTTACTTACTTACTTACTTATTTACTTATTTGCTTTCTTCCTTCTTTTCTTCCTGGCCAGAGTTGGGATTTATTAGTACAGTATTCTTATAAACTTCATAGATTTGCAGTCTTTTTATTTCTGATCTTTTTTTTTTTTTTTTTTTTTGGAGAGGTTTTTGCTATAGGGGGCATGTGCTTGACAGAAAGAGAGAGATAGAGAGACAGAAAGTGAGAAGTCACCCCCCGGGGGGGTGGTCACACCGCAATCCCTTCTCCTCCATTCTCCTCTCGGGATCTTGGGCACACACGCACATGCACCCAGCGTGAGTTCTAAGCCACCGGGTCCGGGACGCGAACCTCGGTCGACTATATGGGAGTCCAGTAACATAGATAGCCATTACGCTGTTGGTCCTTATTTCTGATCATTTTTGTGAGCAAATTTCCACAAAGATCTCATCTAGGGCTGGCAAGTGACATGGTGGTTAAGGGTGCTGATTCCCATATGGCCGACCGTGATTCGAGTCCCAGATCTGGCAGCTTGCTCTCTCACTTTACCCCCTTTCTCTCTTTCATTCTGTCCCTCTGTGGTCAAATTAAAATAAATAAATAAAGTTAAATAAAGTAATTCTTTTTTTTTTAAAGATCTCATCTAGACAAGCATTTTTAGGCCTGAAATTCTGGTTTTTTATTTTTATGTGCTACCTATTTGACTTGCTGTTGGCTATCTGAAATAAATGGTTTGAGTGGGAAGGCAAACTTTCATCTGAGCTTTAAGGCTAAGCTGGCCTCTATCGTCTAACAGAGAATGTTACTAGAATTACCTGAAGAAAGGTTGAGTGTGCCTGCAGAAGAACCACATCTTCTAGTTGCTTCTTTTCTATATTAATATTTTCCAGACTGGTGCTTTTCTCTGCTCTAGACCCTGAAGCCACACGGAGTGCCTCTTGTTAGCAGAGCTCAATCAATTTTCCTCCAGCTCTGGTTGCTAATTAGCTAGTTCCAGTTTGACTTTTTCTTTGTCCTGTGTTTTCCTGAAGGTGACAAGAAACAATAAACCTACACTATTTAGCTATAGCCACCTTCAACATGAGGTCTGCTGCCTTTCAGAATATCCCTGGTGACAGTTTTACCAAATGTTATGTTTTGTAGTGCAACACTGCCTGTCAGCTTTCTAGTCTGAAATATCTGTATCCTTGGTACCAGTTTCCTATGTGTTTTAGGTTCTGTTATGACAGCAACCCGCCTCTAGTACCAAATTCTATATTAGATAGTGTGAGGTCAGGTACTGTGACAGAGATCTGGAACTGCAATGGCTTAAATAAGATAAATTAAAGTCGGGCCACACAGTGGCATAGTGGTAATATAATAGCAGTGTTCTGGAATGCTGGACCCACATAGGAAAGTTGAGCGTTTGCATCTCAAGGCTTTCCTGTACATGCCAAATGGATGTATGTATGCACATAATTCAGACTGGCTTAGGCTGGGGAGGGATCAAGGTATGAAGACTCCATTGGGGCTGCCTATTGATCTCTATCTCTTTCTCTCATGAAGGAAATATATACACACACACACACACACACACATATATACACACACACACACACATATATACACACACACACACACATATATTTAAATTTACATTATTTATTTATCTATTTATTTGTTGTGATTTTTCAAGCTGCCAGGTCCAGGACTTGAATCGTTTTTGTCCATGTGGGAATCCAACACCTTAACGACCATTCCACCTGCTAGATACAATAAACAAACTTTTCTATTATAAAAATTTAGTTATTTATTTAATTCCATTTGTTGCCATCATTTTTTAAAAGAATTATTTTATTTAACTTTATTTATTTATTTTAATTTGACCAGAAAGGGACAGTGAGAGCAAGAGAGAGAGAGAGGAAAGTGAGAAAACAAGCCACCTGGTCTGGGACTTGAACTGCAGTAGGCCATGTGGGAGTCCAGCGCCATTAACCACCATGCCACCTGCTGGCCCCCCAATAAATAAACTTAAAAAATATAAGAACAAGTCTGAAATTGTATTACCATTTTGCTTTGCAAAGTCGCAAGCTTCATGTTTCTTCTATATTGTTTCCTCACCATCCTATGGACGTTGTGCCTTTTTTCCAGCTTGCCACTATATCCATATCCTGTTGAGCTGGGAGGAAAAGAACATCCTATCTCTTTAAGCGTATGATCCAGAAGTTGCATCATTACTCTACTACATTCTCATAGGCCCGAACTTAGTCACATGGCCATACTAGCTGCATAAAAGGCTGGTAACTGGATCTGTTTTTTTTTTTGGAGAGATTTTTGCTTTAGGGCCTGTGCACTCGCCAGAAAGGCAAAGAGAGACAGAGAGATAGAAAGGGAGAAATCATCCCTCAGGGGGGATGGCCATGCCCAGTCCCTTCTCCTCCATTCTCCTCGAACTGGGGTGGAGTACATGGGGGTCCAGCGACATAGCCATTACGCTAACTGCTAGTCTCCACACTTAACTATTTTTAAAATGATGTATCCCTACAACAAGAAATGAAAAAAGAGTTCTGTACATGCGATTTATTGTGATACTGGGGCCAGCAGGTGGCGTGGTGGTTAAAGGTGCTGGATTCTCACATGGCCAATCATGGTTCGAGTCCTAAACCTGGCAGCTTGCTTTCTCACTTTCCCTTTCTCTCTCTCTCTGGTCAAATTTAAAAAATAATAATAATTGGGACCAGCAGTTAGCATAATGGCTATGTCTCTGGCCTCCCACGTAGTCGACTGTGATTCGAGTCCTGGACCCGGTGGCTTAAACTCACGCTGGGCACGTGTACGTGTGTGCCCAGGATCCCGAGAGGAGAATGGAGGAGGAGGGATTGCAGTGTGGCCATACCCCCTGGGGGGGGGTGATTTCTCGATATCTATCTCTGTCTGTCTGGCGAGTGCACACACCCTATAGCAAAAATAATAATAATAATAATAATAACAAATGGAATTAAATAAATATTTAAAAAATTTATTGTGATATTTAATGCATTTGTATTTTGCTTATACATCAAGTATTAAGAAAGGAAACCCTTTATACATATAGGGCAATATACTTTATTTTAGAAAAAGTAATTTCTTTTTTGCTGCTGCTAATTCTTTTTTAAGAATTATTTAATTTAATTTATTTATTTATTAATTTATTTTAATTTGACCAGAGAGAGACACTCAGAAAGAGAGAGAGAGAAAGTGAGAAAGGAAGCCACCAGGTCCGGGACTCGAACTGTGGTTGGCCATGTGGGAGTCTCCAGAGCCTTAACCACCATACCACCTGCTGGTCCCTGCTGCTGCTAATTCTTTTTTTTTTTCGGAGAGGTTTTTGCTATAGGGAGCGTGTGCTCGCCAGAGAGACAGAGAGAGACAGAGAGACGAAAAGTGAGAAATCACCCCCCAGGGGGGATGGCCACACCGCAATCCCTTCTCCTCCATTCTCCTCTCGGGATCTTGGGTATGCACGCACATGTGCCCGGTGAGTTTAAGCCACCGGGTCCGAGACTCGAACTGCAGTCGACTACATGGGAGTTCAGTGACATAGCCATTACGCTAACTGCTGGTCCCTGATGCTGCTGCTAATTATGATGATAACTAAGACTCTGGGTTTCTCCTTAAATCATATGTGTGTGCTTATGGTCAGTTACATTAATTAGAACAGGAAGCTAATGAAGTCTGGGACAAGGTTTGAATGGCTCTAGTCTTTTTCATGACATTGACCTGCTTTCCTAAAAGGTACCATCTTGGATAAGAAGAATGAGTTAGAGTGATGGATCTTGTACATAAGTCTTGATATTAGCAGAGTAAATCAAAGAACAAACCCTACTGAAAATGGACACCTGGCATCCTCTCACATCAGTGACAGTGAAATTGGAGGAGGTATGGTCAAGGTTATGGAGCCTCCCTTCTCCTTTGCCCTTTATGGACCTTCTTTCTTCACATGTTTACTTTGGCCAAAATCAGGGCCTCCATGGAATGACCACATCATTCACAAAAACTTCCCTTGAGTAAAAGCTTCCAAGACATACCAAGTTTGCTTTTAGTAAACTTTTGGATGGCAATGGTTTCGCTAGTTAAAATTTGACCAGTGATTTCTAGCTAGCTATTAGTAACAGCCTGTACTTTAACCTTTACAAACCTCAATCTCTAAGTAAACTTGAAATTATTTATCAAAAATTCCAATTTAAAATGAAGGTGGCTTTAGGAGTGGTGAGTCATGGGTATAGATTTCATCATGGAGTATTTGAACTGTTTATTATTTTTAAAAAAATGACAGAATTTAGAGCCATTAGGAGATGGGAGCCATAGCATTCCAATGTTTAGTGGTTACTATTGTCACCAAGCTTTGGTAATTGAAGTAAGGTTGCAGTGATGTTGTGGTGAAAAACCAGGAGCCTTTAGCAGTGATAGGAAAACAATTTGGGGAAAATCTGAAGACATTAGAAATTTTTGAAAATACAGATAATTCTGGAAAACAAATGCAGACTAAAAGAGGCTGAAGACATTAGCTCTTGCATTTTTTTAAGGAAGCATCTTGATGACTTTTTGTTCTCTCATTTCTTTTGCTATTGGACTCTCCTTTTCAACTCATATGTATTTATTTTTTTGTTAAATTTGTATATTTTTGGCCTCCCCGTGGCCTGGTGATTAAGGTGATTCGATCCCAAATGGCTGATTGTACAGTTTGAGTCGCAGACCTGGAAGCTTAAAAAACATGCCAGGTGTGTGTGCATGTGTGCCCAAAGTCCCAAAATAAGGAGAAATGCCAAAGAAGGGATTGCAGCATGGCCATTCCCCATGAAGGATGCTTTATCATTTTCCCTCTCTCCATCTCTTCTTTTAGTAGCAAGTGCATGTACGCTCTGGCAATTTAAAATTTTTTTTCTAAATTTTAAAAAATGATTTATATCTTCACCCTGTCAGGATTTTGGGCACATATGCACATGAACCAAGGGTATTTTTCAAGCTACCAGGGACAAGATTTGAATTGTGCAGTTGGCCATATAGGATGCAGCTCTCTTAACCCCCAGGCTACAGGGCTAGCCCCAAATTACTTTGTAAAGCTATCATGTTTGAGATAGAAATAGGAATGGAGAATGATATAAAATGAACTTGGTTGCATGGCTAAGATCTGTCTGAGTTTATGGAACAGGAGAGAGTATGCTGGTGCAAAGTTATTTGACTTTTAATGTGGTTAGATATGAAGTTCCTAAGGTGAAATTGGAAGCAGCCATCTCATTTCAGCAGAGTTCTAAGGGGCTCCAATTACAAAAATCCCTTTCTTGGAAGTCTTTAATGTTTTTATAGATATCCAATTCTTTAAGTATATGTTGCTTGAATAAGAATAAAACTATGGATATGGTTTAGATTATTTTGGCGGGGCGGGAGGTGGGAGAGGGAGGCTGCTTATGACCACATGATGAAAAACAACTGCATTGGGACCAGCAGTTAGTGTAATGGCTATGTCGCTGGACTCCCATGTAGTCGACCGTGGTCCGAGTCCCGGACGCAGTGGCTTAAACTCACACCGGGCGTGTGTGCGTGCGTGCCCAAGATCCTGAGAGGAGAATGGAGGGGAAGGTATTGCGGTGTGTCCATCCCCCCTGGGGGATGATTTCTCGCTTTCTGTCTCTCTGTCTCTCTCCATCTGTCTGCTGAGCGCACACGCCCTATAGCAAAAACCTCTCAAAAAAAAAAAAAAAAATAAAGAAATAAAAAACCTGCATTGATTTTAAGTACTACATTTAGTTCAAATTATCTGTCAGTGAATCATGCTGATTAATAACACTTTTCTTTCTTAAAACACTGTTCAATCCTCCTTACCCACACCCCCATTACTCTGTATTTGCACTGAATAGGCTAATTTATGTAGCTATCCCCATACTACTAATAAAAAAAATGTATTAGCAGGCCAGCCTGTAGCATGGTAGCTAGTGTGGCTGAATTCTATATGGCTGATCCTGCGATTTGAGTCCTGGACTTGGCAGCTTGAAAAACACTCCAGGTACATGTACATGTGTGCCCAAAATCCTAAAAGAAGAAAGAGATGGAGGAGAAGGGGTTGCAGCATGACCATTCCCCATGGAACATGCTTTCCCACTTTCCCTCTCCCTTTCTCTCTGGCTCTCTGCCTCTTTCTGGCATGTGCCCTCTGGCAAATTAAAAACAAATTGTGTTAGCTAAGATTCTTTCTGTCACAAACAACAGAAACCAACTCTGGCAGGCCAGATGGTGGTACAGTGATGACGTTCTGCAGTCTGGACCCACATGGGAGGATCCTGGGTATCCTTGGGGCTTGTATATGTTAAGTGTATACGTGTGCTTGTAGTCAGGGTTGGCTGAGACTCGGGACAGATTGTGGCATGAGGACCCTGTTGGGGTTGCCCCTCCCTCTCTGAAGAAATAAACAAACTTAAAAAAGGAACCAACTCCATTATCTTGAATGAAGAGGGGACTTCATTTGAAAGACAAAGGAGTATTTTTTAGAACTGAAGGATGTGTGGGGCAACCAAGACACAGGAAGGGAGTGAAACAGAGCTACCTCTGTGAATATTGGTAGGAGCTGTGCATGGATCAATAGGCCATGGCTATTAATCTGACTTAGCTCCAGCACCACCATGGCATCTGTTGGGGGGTCCCTAACATTTGGAGATTTGCCAGGAGCACTCATGGCCCTGAGCATATGGTTGTCTTTATACTCATAACTAAGATTCATTACAGTGATAGGTTGAGGACCCGTGGCTGAACCATAATGGAATTGGTACAGGAAGAACCTGGAGGAACCCTTCTGCAGGTTTCCTGTGTGCTCTTTCTCCATGAGGGGTGACAGAGAATACAATTTCCTTAAAGAAACAAAAACACAGCAGCACACATGCAGTGTTTCTGCCTGGGAAAGCCCATTAGAGACTTGGTACCCAAGGTTTTTATCTGAGCTGTTCACGTAAGTGCCCTCAGCATGTACCAAAATTCCAGACTCCCAGAAGGAAAGGAGGTTTTTGGTATAATCCATATTGTCTGCACAAACAGTCTAGACGCACAGAACCACTGTAATCAGTTAGGGAAAGATACAAACATTCCAACTTGGGACCAGCAGGTGGTGTGGTGGTTAAGGCGCTGGACATTCTCGCATGGCTGACCACGGTTCAAGTCCTGGACCTGGTGGCTTGCTTTCTCACTTTCTCTCTCTCTCTCTTCTTCTCTCTGGTCAAATTTAAATAAATAAATGAATAAATAAAAATTAAATAAGCAATTATTTAAAAAAACAATTCCAACTTGAAATCTAAGTTCTCAGATGCCAGCCTTGCAGGCAGGCTTTTCTAAGGGTAGCAGTTTCTGGCTCATTTTTTACCCTCTGAATCCAAGTCTCAAATTTGGGATTGACCAACCCCAGTAACCCAATGGCAACACAGTTCTCTGTGATACTCAGAGCATGGGAAGGTCCAGGGTTTGCATCCTGAGGGCTCCCTGTTTATGCCAGATGGATGCATGTTTGCTTGTGATTATGGCTTGAAAATGCTGTTTGGGGTGCCCCTTTCTCTCTGACTTAGTCTCTGTCTCCCTGTCTCATGGAAAAAAGAATTAAGTGAATTAAAAAAAATTGGGGCCAGCAGGTGGCAATCTTCCTTTTCCCTATCCCATCAGTATTGTGAGCATATACACACCCACCTGGCATGTTTTTCAAGCTCACAGGGCCAGGATCCTAACTGTGTAGGCCATGTGGACTGGCTTTCTGTGCTCAGCATGTAATCTTTGCACAATGGTACTGGCTCCAGCAGAAAAAGTTTTTTTTTTTTTTTTTTTTTTTTTTTTTTTTTTTTTTTTTTTTTTTTTTTTTTTAGCAGAAGCATTTTTTTTTAAAAGAGATTTTTGCTGTAGGGTCTATGTCCTCACCAGAAAGATACAGAAAGACAGAAAGTGAGAGATCACCCCACACATAATCCCTTCTCTATTCTCTTCTCGGGATTTTGGGCAAGTACTCACATATGCCTGGCATGAGTTTTAAGCCACCAAGTCCAGAACTCGAACCACAGTTGGCTACATGGGGGGGTCCAGCTATGTAACTATTTCACCATCTGCGTGAAACTACAACTTGGTCAGTTAATTGTTGTTGTTTTTTTTTTTTTTTTTTCGAGTTTTTGCTAGAGGGTGTGTGCACTTGCTGGAGACAAAGACAGAGAGAGAGGGAGGGAAAGTTAAAAAGCACCCCCTGGGGTGATGGTCATGCCACAATCCTTTGTCCTGCAATTTTCTCTTAAGATTTTGGGCATGTGCATGTGTGCCCAGTGTGTTTTCTAAGCTCCTGGGGCCAAACCATGCAGTCAACCATGTGGGATCTAGCTGTCTTCACCTGTCTAGCCCTGGATTTCAAAAAAATTTTGTGCCTTATTAAACTCATACTTTAATTTCATTTTTCCAAAACTTTTTTGAAGTCTTCTTGTATCTGTTTATATACACAAATATATATATATAAATGTAAATATATACACATGGTAATATGCTACATGTACGTATGATGAAATATATATTATATGCTACACATGTGCACACACACATTCTAACTAAAAGCAGGCTATATATTAATATATTGAGTCATCAGAAAAGTCGACTCATTTTTGCATAGAAAAATGTAGAAAAAAAGTCATGACTTTTCTGATAACCCAATATATTAATATATATAGTTTTTGTCATTATCTTGACCATTCTACATTATTTTGCAATGCCTTTTGGCAGATGGAGATTAATTAACATTGGCATGACCCCCAGAAGATGGGGGGTTTATAAAGAGAATACTAACAGTAGGGAAATGTCTGTGAAAAAGAAATAGAAATCAACTGTCTTTAGAACTGGAAGGATGTGAGTGTGGGCAACTAAGTAGCTTCACCTTCTGCCTGTGTTCTCTGGAGAAAGCCAGTTCCAGTTAAGGTATGTTCAGGAGTGTGGGTAAGAATGCTGGGAGGGTTATTTTGTTTTTAAATAATTTATTTATTTTATTATTTAATTTGCTGTAGGGCACTTGCACTCAGCAGAGAGAGGAGAGAGAGAGAGAGAAGAGAGAGAGAGAAGAGAGAAAGCCACCAGGTCTGGGACTCAAACCATGGTCAACCATGTGGGAATCCAGCACCTTAACCACCACACCACCTGCTGGCCCCAAATGCATTTCTTTTCTTCTTTTTTTTTTTTTTTTCAGTTATTTATTGGGACCAGCAGTTGGCGTAATGGCTATGTCACTGGACTCCCATGTAGTCGACTGTGGTTTGAGTCCTGGACCTGGTGGCTTAACCTCAAGTCGGGCAAGTGTGCGTGGGTGCCCGAGATTCTGAGAGGAGAATGGAGGAGAAGGGATTGTGGCATGGCCATCCCCCCCGGGGGGGGGGGGGGGTGATTTCTTACTTTCTGTCTCTCTGTCTCTCTCTTTTTCTGGCGAGCACATGTGCCCTATAGCAAAAAAACCTCTCCCCCCAAAAAATTTATTTTATTTATTATTATTTTTTAAAAGTTTGCTATAGAACACATGTGCTCACCAGAGAAAGACAGAGCAATAGATAGAGAGAAAGTGAGAAAGCAAGTCACAAGGTCCAGAACTTTAATTGAAATTGGCCATGTGCGAGTCCAGTGCCTTAACCACCATGCCACTTGCTGGCCCAGGAGGCTTGTTACTCATGAAACAGAGTTCCAGAGGTAGCAGTGCAAGGAGCTGGGAGGCAGAAAGGGAAGGGATGAAAACAATTATGTGCAGGTTTGAGGGGAGATGGAGATAATGTCCAGAGCTAGGAGGGGAATCCGCTCTCCTGACTCTGCTTGGGTAGTAGATGTCGCATGTTCTTTGGGGTAAGCAGGATCTTTTTGTTCCAACTCTCATGTCATTGTACTAGAGTACCATTGAAAGCCTGGCTGTTGGTGGCATGGTGGTTGAGGCACTAGACAACCACATGGTTTTCAGTGTTTTGAGTCCTGGTCCCGGCGACTTTCTTACTTTCTCTCTCTCTGAGTGTATGTGTCCTATAGCAAAATAAAATAAAATAAATCAGTAATGATAATTAAAATTAAAATGAAATAAATAATTCTTTTAAAAAAAGTGCACATGCATGTGCACACACATGCAAGAGAAGCGCCCTTAACTGGTATGTGGTCATGTCATGATCCCCTTCCCCAAGCCCTCTAGCTCTTCAGGATCTTGGGTATGTGCATGTGTGTCTTACATGTTTCAGGTTGAATAGACTGGGCATCCCAATTTGCATTGCCTTTGTGGCTTCCAGTTCTGCAGTTCAGTACACTATTGACTGTGTCACAGAGGCTAGGCCAAGATAGGAATCCTTGACACTGTCTCACCATATCACAACTCTGCCCCAGGCAGAATTGGACCCAGGTGGATAGGACCATAGGCCCTACCTTTTTAAGTTGGGCTGGGAACCCGGCCTGGGCCTCCTATGTGGCCTCAGTCACCATATGGTAGCACTGTACCACTTACCCCACTGTGGCTGGCCCCATATCTATTTCTTATGTAATATATAAAATCTAAAAATATCTCAGATAATTAGGGAGAAAAGAGGATTCCAATTATGCATAATCTCAGCATTTTAGCCATTGTTTTCAATTTGGGGGTTCTCTTATAGTATCTACCTATGTGTATAATACTTACTTTTACAAATATACACTTATAGTTCTGTTTCCTTTTTTTCTCCTCTGACTTAGCTATCATGAGATAAATTTAAGGTAAGAAATGTGTTTACCTGAATTCAAATCATCTTTAATCCTGAAAACTCCTGGCAGATGTGGCGGGTAGGAACAGGGAGTTTAAAATGTCTACTGCTGCAACAGTTTCTTTGAAAAGCTTGTTTTTATGATTTGTGGGCATCTCCTAAACTACTTATATTGTTTTATTTCCCCCTAATTTAGTCGATCATGGCCTTGCCAGATTGGTGGCAGTGTATTGTGAGCATGGTCATAAAGCTGCCAAAATCAACCCACTCTTCACTGAACAAGCCGTGCTGGAGAACGTGCCTGAGATTCAAGCTCTCGTGCAGACCCTGCAGGGACCCTTCAACACCACAGGTATGGCTCCGCAGCCCTGTGTGAGTGGAGACCTGTGTACATGAGGTGGGAGTTCTCCCTCTATAATTAAAGAGCCAGCATGGCCACTGAGGAGACAAGGAGAGGCATGTTTAATTGCTGTTAAGGAGGAGCAGTCTTTCTCTTTTTTGGAGAGGGTTTTGCTATCGGATAAGCATGCTCACCAGAAAGACAGAGATAGAAAGATAAAAAGCGAGAAATCACCCACCAGGGGGGATGGCCATGTTGCAATCCCTTCTCCTCCATTCTCCTCTCAGGATCTTAGGCATGCACGCACACATGCTCGGAGTAAGTTTAAGTGAACGGGTCCAGGACTTGAACCATGGTTGACTACATAGGAGTCTAGTGACGTAATCATCACAGTATCTGCTAGTCCCCAAGGAGGAGCAGTGTTGAGATCCCAGAATGGTCTTCTGAAGAAACCTGTTTTTCCTGTACTCAGAAGCATATTGAGGCCCAGCTATGATGGCACACAGGAAGCACTACCACTTGGGAAGCTGGAAGCTACATGGGAAGTCACATGGGAAGCCTGGATTTGGTTCCCCAGCCAAGTCAAACACACCAGGTGCAGTTACACATACCTGTAATCTGGCTGATTGGAAGGCTAGGGCAGGGCCATCTTGACATAGCAAGACCCTGTCAGAAATACCTCTGTCTCTGGGACCAGCAATTAGTGTAGTGGCTATGTTGCTGGACTCCCACATAGTCGACCGCGGTTCGCGTCCCGGACCGGTGGCGTAAAACTCACGCCAGGTGTGTGTGCGTGCGTGCCCAAGATCTCGAGAGGAGAATGGAGGAGAAGGGACTGTGGCATGGCCATCCCCCCTGGGGGGTGATTTCTCGCTTTCTGTCTCTATCTGTCTGGCGAGCTCATGCACCCTATAGCAAAAACCTCTAAAAAAAGAAAAAAGAAATACCTCTGTCTCTCCACCCTCTTCCCTTTTCTACCTGACTCTCTCTCATAAAGGAAAACAGAAACAAACAAACAAATAAACAAAGTGCAATGCACACTTGAGTGCCAGATACTTTATATATATCATGTCACTCATTCTCAAAACCACTCCCAAAAGTAGCTATCTTCATCTTTATTGTACACAGAGAGAAATTCTCTTATGACTTAACTCCTAGGCACTTATGGCAGTGGTCGGATGGCAACCGAGGTCTACTTCCATTCCAAAGTCACACCCTTATCCTATTTATTTCCCCAGCCTGGAATATGGAAAAAAAAAAAAAATTGGCCTGGATCATTAATCATAGTCTGTTGGTTCTGCATCATGTATGCATGTATTTACAATTTTTTTTTTTGGAACTAAAAAAGGATTTTATTTATTGAGGGCAAGAGGATGCAAACAATATAAAAATCAAAAGCTTATCTGGCATTTTATTCACTTTTCTCTCTCTGCTTGTCAAATGGGAGTCGGACTTTCTTTGTACATTTTCTTTTCTTTTTTTTTTTTATTTATTACTTTTATTTATTTATTTTACATTCATTCACTGAACATCATGAAAGCATACAAAATACAGTTTCCCATCCAGAATACACTGTATAGTGGATTAGTCATACATGTTATCATCAACAAATAATTTTCCATTTCTTGTTTCATATATATATTTATATATATCCCATTTCTCACCCTCTGCCATTTCCCACCCTTCTACTACACTATCTTTGATATCTGTAGTTGCTTTCCGTTTCTTTTTTTTTTTCCTCTGACATTTTATTGGTTAACAAAATATCTTAATTGATCTAACTACTTTTTTTTTTCCATCCAGAGTACACTGTATATTGTCTCAATCAAGCACATCAACAAACATGTTATTGTCAGCAAATGAACTTCCATTTCTTGTTTTCTGTATGTTTTGCCCCCCCCCCCCCCATCCTTGATTCCCTATCTCTTACCCTCTGCCATTTCCCATTCTCCTCCCACACCGTCTCTGGTATCTATGTTTGCTTTCTATACTGTTTTCCCCCCACATTTTATTGAATCACCAAAGACCCTAATCAATCCAAATACCCTCATAGCAAACACAGGTGACCTTTGTACATTTTCTAGGGATCCTGATCCGCTCATGAAATCCTTATACGGGGGGAGCTGCAAAGTGGATTCTTTAAGTGACCCTGTAGGAGAACTCTTTTTTTTTTTTTTTTTTCTTGGAGAGGTTTTCGCTATAGGGTGCATGCACTTGCCAGAAAGAGAGAGAGAGACAGAGAGACAGAAAGCAAGAAATCACCCCCCAGGGGGGGATGGCCACGCTGCAATCCCTTCTCCATTCTCCTCTTGGGATCTTGGGCATACACACACACACACACTCAGCGTGTGTTTAAGTCGCCGGGTCCAGGACTCGCACCGCGGTTGACTACATGGGAGTGTAGCAACATAGCCATTACTCTAACTGCTGGTCCCCCTGTAGGAGAATTCCTAAGCAGGATAGGAGTAATTAGTCAGTTCTGCCTACTTCTTTCTCTTCTGCTTCATGTGTACTACAAAATAGTCATTGCATACAATGGTCAGACCTACAATTAGTGAAAAAAAGCTCTGGAAGCCCACTTTGCCATCTTGGCACTGGTCTAGGTCATTATTTTGTCCACAGCCAGAAGATCTTTTTGATTTTCCAAAAATCCTGGGAACTCCTTTTCCATGAGTACTCTTAGGTCCTTCTTTGTCAAATAGCCTTTGTCCCAAGCAAATTTGTGAAATGTAAACATCGTGGATTCCATGGCATGCTCTATTTGAGATGGCAGTTTGGTGATGTCTGTTGAAACCTTGGTGGGAAGGCAGGCATGGACGCTGGGCAAGCCCTGAATTAACATTTTTTAAAATAATTATTTATTTAATTTTATTTATTCATTCATTTATTTTAATTTGACCAGAGAGAGATGTAGAGAGAGAGCAAGTGAGAAAATAAGTCACCCGGTCCAGGATTGGATCCATGGTTGTCCATGTGGGAATGTCCAATGCCTTAACCACCATGCCACCTGCTATTCCCTGTATGTATTTACATTTTGCCAGAGGGTGTGTGCATCCACCAAAAAGAAAGTGAGAGTACCCCTCCATCAGGAATGGTTATGCTGCAATTCCTCCTCCATTTCTCTCTGCTTTTGAAATTTTGCACTTGCATACACACACATGCCTAGCATCCCCAGCAGAGATGCCACACCACAATTCCTTCTCCTCCATTCTTCTCCTGGGATTTTGGGCATGCATGCGTATGCACCCAGTGTGAGTTTTAACCCACTGGGCCTGGGACTCAAACTGGATACAGCTATGTGGGAGTCCAGCCCCTTAATTACCATACCACCATACCACCTTCTGGCCCCTCAGATTCAGCCACCTTTACCACCATTTTTAAAGTTAACCTTGGAAATGTCAAATTCTGGTTATTTGTATCAATTAGTCATTTTCCAGTTTATTTTTTTTTTATTTATTTTTTTTTATTATCTATTTTTTTATTACATTGAATTACATACAACTTTACAGTGTATTACATTGCTTTTTCAAAAGGGAATGCCATGCATGTCAGTCAGTACAGAGACATTAATCTCCCCGCTTCAACATTCAATATCTTTCCTATGTTTCCCCCAATCATTATTATTATTATTCTAATTATTTTTTATGATAAACATGATTTTTTTTTCCAATTATCAGATCATAAAGTTCCCAACAATAGGAAACGTAGACTGCACTCAGGGCTGGACCAAGGGTGGGTCTCGTGCAGCCCCGCAAATGTAGGTGAATCTCCATGGAACACAGTTTCAGGAACGCGGCTCAGGAAAGCAGAGACGGCCATCAGCGGTTGCGGCACGCGGGGCAGATCCCGGCCACGGCCCGCGGGGGCAGAGCCCCGGCCACGGCACGCGGGGCAGACCCCGGCCACGGCACGTGGGGCAGAGCCCCGGCCACGGCACGCGGGGACAGAACCCGGCCACGGCACGCGGGGGCAGAACCCCGGCCACGGCACGCGGGGCCGACCCCGGCCACGGCACGCGGGGCAAAACCCCGGCCACGGCACGCAGGGGCAGACCCCGGCCACGGCACGCGGGGCAGAGTCCCGGCCACGGCACGCGGGGCAGAGTCCCGGCCATGGCACGCGGGGGCAGACCCCGGCCACGGCACGCGAGGCAGAACCCCGGCCACGGCACGCGGGACAGGGCCCCGGCCACGGCACGAGGGGGCAGACCCCGGCCACGGCACGTGGGGGACAGAACCCGGCCACGGCACGCGGGGCAGAACCCCGGCCACGGCACGCGGGGACAGGACCACGGCCACGGCACGCGGGGGCAGGCCTCGGCCACGGCACGCGGGGCAGAGCCCCGGCCACGGCACGCGGGGCAGACCCCGGCCACGGCACGCGGGGCAGGGCCCCGGCCACGGCACGCGGGGCAGGACCCCGGCCACGGCACGCGGGGCAGAGTCCCGGCCACGGCACGCGGGGGCAGACCCCGGCCACGGCACGCGGGGACAGACCCCGGCCACGGCACGCGGGGCAGAGTCCCGGCCACGGCACGCGGGGCAGAGTCCCGGCCACGGCACGCGGGACAGGGCCCCGGCCACGGCACGAGGGGGCAGACCCCGGCCACGGCACGCGGGGACAGAACCCGGCCACGGCACGCGGGACAGACCCCGGCCACGGCACGCGGGGACAGGCCCCGGCCACGGCACGCAGGACAGGGCCCCGGCCACGGCACGCGGGGGCAGACCCCGGCCACGGCACGCGGGGACAGAACCCGGCCACGGCACGCGGGACAGACCCCGGCCACAGCACACGGGGCAGACCCCGGCCACGGCACGTGGGGACAGGACCACGGCCACGGCACGCGGGGCAGAACCCGGCCACGGCACGCGGGGGCAGAACCCGGCCACGGCACGCGGGGGCATACCCCGGCCACGGCACGCGAGGCAGAGCCCGGCCACGGCACGCGGGACAGACCCCGACCAAGGCACGCGGGGCAAACCCCGGCCACGGCACGCGGGGCAGACCCCGGCCATGGCACACAGGACAGAGCCCCGGCCACGGCACGTGGGGCAGAGCCCGTCGGGCCAGACCTCCAGACAGGGCACGTGGAGCGGAGCCCCCGCGCCCTGACCCCGCACCCCAGCACGTGGATTGGAGCCCCCACGCCCGCCTCCCCACCCCCACGCGCCGGCACGCGGAGCGGAGCCCCCGCCTGCCGCCCCTGGACGTTTAATTGTATCTAGTACTTCTTGCATATTATTCTTAAAGTTTTGGGCCATTTTCTCAGTCTTTATGGTGGACCTTTCTAGGCCAGCCATTTTCTCTTCTACATTAGAGATTCCATTTTCTGAATGATCTAGTCTGCTTTTAATACTTTCAAGGGAGATTTTGACTTCTTGTATTATAGCCTTCATCTCTAACAGCTCCATCTGATTCTTTTGTAAAGTGTGAAACTCCTCTTTTAGATCTTGCATGAATTTCCTCACCTCCTAGAACTCTTCAACTCCTTTCTCCTTCGCCTTCAGCAGTTCCTTGTCTCTCTTCTCTTCGATCTCTGTTAGCTTTGCCATTATGAATGATCTGAATTGTTTATCAGACATTTCCATGAATTCCCTTGAACTGAGTGTGGATGAAGAGGAGCTATCCGTTTCAACTGGAGGAGGGGCATTTTCCTGCTTCTCCATATTTCTTGTGGTCCTGCAGCGATTTCTAGTCATCTGGTGGATGGTTGGTTTCTTCCCAAACTTTTGAAGTTTAATATGACGGTTGGGAAGTGTGCAGAAAAGGAAGCAGAGAGAGGGAAACAATACCAACAACAACAAAAAAAAGACAGACAAGAAACAGAGAAAAAAAATAGAAAAGCTTTGGAATAAATCTAAAAAAGAAAAATTAATATTAAAAAAATTTCAATAAAAATCAAAAATTAGAAAACCGCGCGGCGCGCCGCGAGAAATGTCTACATCTCAGGAGCCATTGAGCAGGCTTTCTCTTGAAGAAGGGCTGTTCTGGGAGGAGCAGAGGGGATTATTAACAAAACAAAGGCCTAGGAGGGAGGGGCCAAAGGGCCCTGTAAGAAGCCTCACCTTAAAAAATTCTAAAAAGCAAAAATTAAAAAAAAAAGACAGACAGACAGAGAGAGAGAGAGTGAGAGGTAGAGAGAGACAAAGATTGATTCAGAGACAGGAGATATGAAAGGGGTTTTCCTACCACGTGGGTTTTGTATGCTGGAGGCCCAGTTAGGAGTGGGACATCTTCATTTCTCCCAGCATGTCTACATCTCAGGAGCCATTGAGCAGGCTTTCTCTTGAAGAAGGGCTGTTCACGTGGGTTTTGTATGCTGGAGGCCCAGTTAGGAGTGGGACATCTTCATTTCTCCCAGCATGTCTACATCTCAGGAGCCATTGAGCAGGCTTTCTCTTGAAGAAGGGCTCCATAATTCCGAGGCGAAGGAACGCAGGACATAGCAGCGGGCGGCGGGGCGCAGCTGTATGCGGACTAAAGGCAGCAAGGCGCGTAGGGCTGCCATGGCGCTCTCCCGACGACTTCATCCAGTTATTTACTTAAGTGAAATGAGCTGCTAAAGAAACATAGTGGCTTTTAAAACTCCAACAGTTGGAGGGCCAGCAGGTGGCATGGTGGTTAAGGTGCTGAATTCCCATGTTCAAGTCCTAGTTCGAATCTCAGACCTGGCAGCTTGAAAATCACAACAAATAAGTAGACAGAGAGAAAGACAGAATCAAAACAAATAGATAGATAGACAGACAGACAGATAGATAAATAAATAAATGTTAAAAACAAACAGGGGCCTGTAGGTGGCGTGGTAGTGAAGGGTGCTGGATTCCCACATGGCCAACTGTGGTTTGAGTCCCAGATCTTGCAGCTTGCTTCCTCACTTTCCCTCTCTTCTTGCTCTCTGTCTCACTGCCCCTCTTTGGTAAAATTAAAATAAATAAATAAATAAATAAATAAATAAATAAATAAATAAATAAATGAAGTTAAATAATATAATTCTTTAAAACAAACAAACACTCAACAATCTAAACCTAGGAGAATAGAAACCTTAATAAAACCCCAACAATCATTTTATTATCTCTCATGGTTCTGGGTGTTGTCTGGGATCAGCCTAACAGTCCCCACTTGGAGTGTTCCATGTGTTTGCAGCCAGACAATGGCCAGGCTGTCATCTGACTCACTCACTCACAGGTCTGGAGTCTGGGCTTAGAAGACTTAAATTGCTGAGGGCCTAAACATGGCTTCTCGAGCATTTCTGTCTCTGTGTGGCCTCTACCCACGGTTTCTCCAGCTTGGTGCCTTCAGGGCAACCAGAATTCGTAGGTGGTGGCTCAGGATTCTAAAGATGTGTGTCTCCAAAGAGAGCACCAGAGAGAAATTGTGTGTCACTTTTCATGATGTAACCTTAGGAGTCACATAATGTCATTTCTGGCACACTTGCCTCCCAGTCAGCGCAGGGAGTTTCAGGGTTCTGGAAGAATATTCAGGATGCCAAATACAGTTGAGGCTATTTTTGTAATTTTCAACTTGAGGGGGGAAGAAACATGTGATATGCCAACATGTGAATGTCTGTAAAGGCATTTAGTGATCTGCAGAATGTTACATACGTATTAAGGACAGAAATAGTTGTATGAAAAGTTTTCAAGAAGACAACCAAAGTGTGTATGTGTGTGCGTGCGTATGTGTATTGTTGTCTTAGTTGATGCCCAAAATACTACATCTGTGGTCATCTGACATCTGTGATCATCTCCTGTGATTCTTCTTTTTCTTTTCGCACTGTTTTCTCTCCCAATTCCTCAGTTTGTCTTATGGAACCCCTATTAAATTACAAACTTCTCCCCATTCCAGTCCTCAACCCATTCATAATAATACTCCATCAATGTTCTTGACTTCAACCTGACTTCTTCCTGAAGTTCCCTATTCCCCTATAGCTTTCAAGTAGAGGCTGCCCATTTCCCTTCACTAATGTACTTCAAGCCCTGGAGGAGGAGAAGGTATTTGGAAAGCCTGTATAGCTACTCTCTTTTATCTTCTGGCAGAAATTCCTTTTGCTTCTAACTCATACTAGATGACCTTCTTTTTTTTTTTTTTTTTTTTTTTTTTTTTTTTTTTTAATTTTTTTATTATCTATTTTTTTATTACATTGAATTACATACAACTTTACAGTGTATTACATTGCTTTTTCAAAAGGGAATGCCATGCATGTCAGTCAGTACAGAGACATTAATCTCCCCGCTTCAACATTCAATATCTTTCCTATGTTTCCCCCAATCATTATTATTATTTTTCTAATTATTTTTTATGATAAACATGATTTTTTTTTTTCCAATTATCAGATCATAAAGTTCCCAACAATAGGAAACGTAGACTGCACTCAGGGCTGGACCAAGGGTGGGTCTCGTGCAGCCCCGCAAATGTAGGTGAATCTCCATGGAACACAGTTTCAGGAACGCGGCTCAGGAAAGCAGAGACGGCCATCAGCGATTGCGGCACGCGGGGCAGATCCCGGCCACGGCCCGCGGGGGCAGAGCCCCGGCCACGGCCCGCGGGGCAGACCCCGGCCACGGCACGCGGGGGCAGACCCCGGCCACGGCACGCGGGGCAGAGTCCTGGCCACGGCACGCGGGGCAGACCCCGGCCACGGCACGCGGGGCAGACCCCGGCCACGGCACGCGGGGGCAGACCCCGGCCACGGCACGCGGGGCAGAGTCCGGCCACGGCACGCGGGGCAGACCCCGGCCACGGCACGCGGGGCAGACCCCGGCCACGGCACGCGGGGGCAGACCCCGGCCACGGCACGCGGGGGCAGACCCCGGCCACGGCACGCGGGGCAGACCTCCGGCCACGGCACGCGGGGCAGACCTCCGGCCACGGCACGCGGGGCAGAGTCCCGGCCACGGCACGCGGGGCAGACCCCGGCCACGGCACGCGGGGGCTGACCCCGGCCACGGCACGCGGGGACAGGACCACGGCCACGGCACGCGGGGGCAGACCCCGGCCACGGCACACGGGGGCAGACCCCGGCCACGGCACGCGGGGCAGGGCCCCGGCCACGGCACGCGGGGACAGACCCCGGCCACGGCACGCGGGGCAGAGTCCCGGCCACGGCACGCGGGGCAGACCCCGGCCACGGCACGCGGGGGCTGACCCCAGCCACGGCACGCGGGGACAGGACCATGGCCACGGCACGTGGGGGCAGACCCCGGCCACGGCACGCGGGGCAGACCCCGGCCACGGCACGCGGGGGCTGACCCCGGCCACGGCACGCGGGGACAGGACCACGGCCACGACACGCGGGGGCAGACCCCGGCCACGGCACACGGGGGCAGACCCCGGCCACGGCACGCGGGGCAGGGCCCCGGCCACGGCACGCGGGGACAGACCCCGGCCACGGCACGCGGGGCAGAGTCCCGGCCACGGCACGCGGGGGCAGACCCCGGCCACGGCACGCGGGGGCTGACCCCGGCCACGGCACGCGGGGACAGGACCACGGCCACGACACGCGGGGGCAGACCCCGGCCACGGCACGCGGGGACAGACCCCGGCCACGGCACGCGGGGCAGAGTCCCGGCCACGGCACGCGGGGCAGACCCCGGCCACGGCACGCGGGGCAGACCCCGGCCACGGCACACGGGGCAGACCCCGGCCACGGCACGCGGGGACAGGACCACGGCCACGGCACGCGGGGGCAGACCCCGGCCACGGCACACGGGGGCAGACCCCGGCCACGGCACGCGGGGCAGGGACACGGCCACGGCACGCGGGGGCAGACCCCGGCCACGGCACGCGGGGCAGACCCCGGCCACGGCAGCGGGGACAGGACCATGGCCACGGCACGCGGGGCAGACCCCGGCCACGGCACGCGGGGACAGGACCACGGCCACGGCATGCGGGGCAGAACCTGGCCATGGCACGCGGGGTCAGACCCCGGCCACGGCACGCGGGGCAGACCCCGGCCACGGCACGCGGGGCAGAGTCCCGGCCACGGCACGTGGGGCAGAACCCGGCCACGGCACGCGGGGGCATACCCCGGCCACGGCACGCGGGGCAGAGCCCGGCCACGGCACGCGGGGCAGAGCCCCAGTCGGGCCGGACCTCCGGATAGGGCATGCGGAGCAGAGCCCCGGCCACGGCACACGGGGCAGACCCCGGCCAAGGCTCGCGGGGCAGACCCCGGCCACGGCACGCGGGGCAGAGTCCCGGTCACGGCACGCGGGGCAGACCCCGGCCACGGCACGCGGGACAGGGCCCCAGCCACGACACGCGGGGCAGACCCCAGCCACGGCCCGCGGAGCAGAGCCCCAGCCACGGCACATGGGACAGACCCAGGCCAAGGCACGTGGGGCAGAGCCTGTCGGGCCAGACCTCCAGACAGGGCACGTGGAGCGGAGCCCCCGCACCCTGACCCCGCACCCCAGCACGTGGATTGGAGCCCCCGCGCCCGCCTCCCCACCCCCACGCGCCGGCACGCGGAGCGGAGCCCCCGCCTGCCGCCCCTGGACGTTTAATTGTATCTAGTACTTCTTGCATATTATTCTCAAAGTTTTGGGCCATTTTCTCAGTCTTTATGGTGGACCTTTCTAGGCCAGCCATTTTCTCTTCTACATTAGAGATTCCATTTTCTGAATGATCTAGTCTGCTTTTAATACTTTCAAGGGAGATTTTGACTTCTTGTATTATAGCCTTCATCTCTAACAGCTCCATCTGATTCTTTTGTAAAGTGTGAAACTCCTCTTTTAGATCTTGCATGAATTTCCTCACCTCCTAAAACTCTTCAACTCCTTTCTCCTTCCCCTTCAGCAGTTCCTTGTCTCTCTTCTCTTCGATCTCTGTTAGCTTTGCCATTATGAATGATCTGAATTGTTTATCAGACATTTCCATGAATTCCCTTGAACTGTGTGTGGACGAAGAGGAGCTATCCGTTTCAATTGGAGGAGGGGCATTTTCCTGCTTCTCCATATTTCTTGTGGTCCTGCAGCGATTTCTAGTCATCTGGTGGATGGTTGGTTTCTTCCCAAACTTTTGAAGTTTAATATGAGGGTTGGAAAGTGTGCAGAAAAGGAAGCAGAGAGAGGGAAACAATACCAACAACAACAAAAAAAACCAGACAAGAAACAGAGAAAAAAAAGAGAAAGGCTTTGGAATAAATCTAAAAAAGAAAAATTAATATTAAAAAAATTTCAATAAAAATCAAAAATTAGAAAACCGCGCGGCGCGCCGCGAGAAATGTCTACATCTCAGGAGCCATTGAGCAGGCTTTCTCTTGAAGAAGGGCTGTTCTGGGAGATGCAGAGGGGATTATTAACAAAACAAAGGCCTAGGAGGGAGGGGCCAAAGGGCCCTGTAAGAAGCCTCATCTTAAAAAATTCTAAAAAGCAAAAATTAAAAAAAAAGACAGACAGACAGACAGACAGACAGACAGAGAGAGAGAGTGAGAGGTAGAGAGAGACAAAGATTGATTCAGAGACAGGAGATATGAAAGGGGTTTTCCTACCACGTGGGTTTTGTATGATGGAGGCCCAGTTAGGAGTGGGACATCTTCATTTCTCCCAGCATGTCTAGATCTCAGGCGCCATTGAGCAGGCTATCTCTTGAAGAAGGGCTGTTCTGGGAGATGCAGAGGGGATTATTAACAAAACAAAGGCCTAGGAGGGAGGGGCCAAAGGGCCCTGTAAGAAGCCTCATCTTAAAAAATTCTAAAAAGCAAAATTTAAAAAAAAAGACAGACAGACAGACAGACAGAGAGAGAGAGTGAGAGGTAGAGAGAGACAAAGATTGATTCAGAGACAGGAGATATGAAAGGGGTTTTCCTACCACGTGGGTTTTGTATGATGGAGGCCCAGTTAGGAGTGGGACATCTTCATTTCTCCCAGCATGTCTAGATCTCAGGCGCCATTGAGCAGGCTATCTCTTGAAGAAGGGCTGTTCTGGGAGATGCAGAGGGGATTATTAACAAAACAAAGGCCTAGGAGGGAGGGGCCAAAGGGCCCTGTAAGAAGCCTCATCTTAAAAAATTCTAAAAAGCAAAAATTAAAAAAAAAGACAGACAGACAGACAGACAGACAGAGAGAGAGAGTGAGAGGTAGAGAGAGACAAAGATTGATTCAGAGACAGGAGATATGAAAGGGGTTTTCCTACCACGTGGGTTTTGTATGATGGAGGCCCAGTTAGGAGTGGGACATCTTCATTTCTCCCAGCATGTCTAGATCTCAGGCGCCATTGAGCAGGCTATCTCTTGAAGAAGGGCTGTTCACGTGGGTTTTGTATGATGGAGGCCCAGTTAGGAGTGGGACATCTTCATTTCTCCCAGCATGTCTAGATCTCAGGCGCCATTGAGCAGGCTATCTCTTGAAGAAGGGCTGTTCTCTAGATGACCTTCTTAAAGTTAACTGCTGACTCCATTTCATTCCCCATGGACATATATGGTTTCTGGCTCACAGTCTTCCTCTCCTTGACAATCCCTGGCTTGGGAGATTAGATATCTTCCTTCTTGCAGCACAGCCTCCCAGTCTTGACTTTCTCTAATCCCAGACCATGACCTACCCTCCACTTTAGCTGTTGTAACTCTGACATCTTAATTCTAGTAGCCAGTGTTCTTACCATAAGCACTCATCCTTGTAGCTATTTCACTTTACCACACCCACTACCATAGCTTTGAGTTCAACCTGACCCTTGATTCCTTAGCCTCTCCATTTTTTCTAGTTAATCAACCTCTCTGGCTTTGTCACCCTTGCTTCCCAACATCATCCTTCTCATTTCTACCAATTTCTCTACCACTTCCAACTTTCTGGCATTCTTATTATCTGTAGAACTTGTCCTACAATTCCCAATCAGTACAAGAATGTGATTTTTTCAGGCTTTCTGAACTTAATAGGGCCTAATTGCACAACAGTTCCAGTTGAGTGTTCCAATTCCAGTTCATGGTTTCAGCCTATTCTCTTCTCTTATTTCCACCCAGCAGTTCTTTGGCTCATCTTAACATGAACCCCAACCATCCACAGTTACCCTCAACAAATGGCTTAATTTTCTATCTCACTGAGAAAGTGAACTAGGAATGCCTCTCATTCTCTCACTTACAAATTTGCCTAACTCTAGACCCAAACATAACTCATATGAAGGAAGAAGCATTTCTTCACTCAGCCCTGGCTAATCCCTCAACCAATCTATGAACCTCATTCCTTTCTGCTTGCTCTGGGCGTACCTCTCTTTTATTCATTTATTGTTTTTTATTTATTTATTTATTTTGGAGAGGTTTTTGCTATAGGGCGCATGCGCTTGCCAGAAAGACAGAAAGAAACAAAGAGACAGAAACTGAGAAATTACCCCCCGGGGGGATGGCCACGTCGCAATCCCTTCTTCTCCATTCTCCTCTCAGTATCTTGGGCACGCACGCACATGCACCTGGCATGAGTTTAAACCACTGGGTCTGGGACTCAAACCACGGTCAACTACATGGGAGTCCAGTGTCACAGCCATTACACCAACTGCTGGTCCCCGTATCTCTCTTTTTAATCTTCCATTATTCTTCATGGACTCTTTCCTCTTAGTATATAAAGAAGCTCACAGGTCTTTCATCTTTAAAATACTTCCTCCAGTTTTCTCCCTTTTTATCTATCATGTTGTATCTGTCCTTACTTTTCCAGTCAAGCTTCTTTTTTTTTTATGTTTTACATATTTCTTTTTTAAAAAAATTATCTATTTATTTATTTATTTACAGCCATTCACTGTACATCAATACAGCATGCAAAATGAGATTTTCTATCCAGTATACATTGTATAGTGGCTCAATCAAGGATATTACCACACATGTTATCATCAACAAATAATTTTCTATTTCTTGTTTCTTATATATTTTGCTTTGTTTTTCCTCCCTTGATTCCTTACCCCTTATCCTCTGTCAACTCTCCCCCTTCTTCCACACTGTCTCTGGTATGTACAGTTGTTTTCCATACCTTTTTTTTTCACATTTTATTGATTCACTAAAGATCTTAATTAATTTAAAAACTTTCAATAGCAAGCACAGCTGATATATACATATTTATGAACATATGTCTGACTTTAGGTGTAAACTTTAGTGAGTAAAGTGAACATACTATAAAGTAGCACCTTGCTGGGGCTACATAGCTTACTGCAGTCATTAAATAGGTTTTAGTAGGTATTTTTTTAATATACTTTTTTTTTTTTTTTTGAGAGGTTTTTGCTATAGGGCGTGTGCGCTCGCCAGACAGACAGAGACAGAGAGATAGAAAGCGAGAAATCACCCCCCAGGGGGGATGGCCACGCCACAATCCCTTCTCCTCCATTCTCCTCTTGGGATCTTGGGCACACACGCACACGCGCCCGGCGTGAGTTTAAGCCGCCGGGTCCGGGACTCAAACCGCAGTCGACTACGTGGGAGTCCAGCGACATAGCCATTACGCTAACTGCTGGTCCCAATATACTTTTTAATTTAAAAAAAGTTTTAGTTTTAATAGATCAAAATTAAAAAATGTGGGGGACCAGCAAGTGGCGTTGTGGTTAAGGTGCTGGACACTTCCACATGGCCGACCACGGTTCGAGTCCTGGACCTGGCGGCTTCCTTTCTCCCTTTTCCTCTCTCTCTCTCTCTCTCTTTCTCTGTGTCTCTCTCTGGTCAAATTAAAATAAATGAATGAATAAATAAAATTAAATAAATGATACTTTAAAAAAATTTTAAAATGTTAAGAGAAATTTGCTTAAAACTTAAAAACCAGGAAAAAGGTTTGAATTCAGTTCAAATAGTAGGTAGATGAACCTATCAACAGTTCAAGAGAAGACAGAAATCCTTAAATATGGAAATCAAAGCAGCAAAGAAAATCAGTATTTAGTCTAAAGTCAAAAAATTCAGTTTCACTAGTTCAGACTCACGTAATTAATCTCTCTTCTATTGAATTTGCAGCATTACTATGGTCTGATCTTTCCATTTAAACTCTGAAAGTTAGCATTCAACTCCGGACTTATCCTTACTATTAGGCTGGCCATTCTCTTGGTTGTTTCTTGTATTCTTATTTCTGTGAGTCTGACTTTAGTTTTCCTGGTATAGCACTCCCTTCAGCCCTTCATGGAGAGCTGGTCTGGTGTTGGTAAATTCAGATTTTGTTTATCTGAGAATGTTTTTGTCTTTTTTTCCCCGTATGGAAGATAATCTTGTTGGGTATAGTATTCTTGGTTGAAATTGTTTTTCACTTGACACATTGAATATATTTTCCCATTCTTTCCTTGCTTGCATTGTTTTGGATAAGAGGCCCAACATTAGCCTTATGGGATATCCTTTGAAAGTAACTTGACGATTCTCTCTTGCCAATTTCAGTATCTTGTCTCTGTCTGTGATCTTGGTCAATCTGGCTATGATGTGCCTCAGGGAAGATCTTCTTGTATTGATTCTATGTGGAGTCCTTTGTATTTCTTGGGTCTGGTTATTTGAGTGCCTCTCTAGGTTTAGAAAGTTTTCTTCCAGGATTTCATGGAATAAATTATCAGTACCCTTAGTAGTTTCTTCACCTTCTGGGTTACCGATGATCCAGACGATGGGGTGTTTAGTGGTATCTAGTAGTACTCATATATTATTCTCATTTTTTGGGGTTATTTCCTCAGTCTTTTTGGTAAATTTTTCTAGGTCAGAGATTCTATCTATATCCAAGATTCGATCTTCTGCATGATCTAAGCTGCTTTTGATATTTTCAACAGAAGTTTTGATTTCCTGTATTACAGCCTTCATCTTTAATGATTCCATTTGATTCTTTTTTATGATGTATATCTCCTCTTTCAAATCGTGCAAGAACTTCCTGACCTCGGTGTCTCTTTTCTCCTGCATCCTCTGGAGTTTGTTGTCTCTGTTCTCTTGTATCTCTGTTAGCTTTGTCACTATGAATATTTTAAATTCTTTATCTGACATTTCCATGAATTCCCTTGTATTATTTTGTGGAGGAAGAGAAGTTATTCTTTTCCATTTGAGGAGAAACATTTTCTTTGTTTCTCTTACATCTTGTGCCTCTGCAGTGGTTTCTGATCATCTGATGGATTATACTTTTTTTTCCTATTTTTTTGAGTTAAATCTGAGCAATCAAGAATGCAGAAGAAGGTGACCTGCAGTCTGTAGACAGTACCACTTTTCTCCCTTCACACAACTGATTCAATGAAAATTGAGGATTAATCTGACCCTACAAGTATTCAGATACTTGGCTACTAAGCACCTAGACCTGTCTAGAAAATCAGTGTAGGAAGGCTGAGCAGAAAAGTGAAAAAGATAAAAAGAAAAGGAATATAAAAAAAAAATGAAAAAGAAGAAAAACAAATAAGACAAAAACAATAAGAAACAGAGAAGAAAACATATTTTTTGTCAAAAAAACGAAAACTGCGCAGTGCAAATGGGGCTGCTCGGAACTCAAATATAGATGGCTGCTGATTGGCTTATCCTATGAGGCCAAGGGGAAAGGTAAGAATTAGAAAGACAGAAGAACAGCAAAGAGCTAAGTTTAAAAATTTAAAGAAAAATTAAATAGAGACAGAGAGATAGAGAGAGAGAATAAGTAGGGTGCTTTAACCTGACTCATGGCTAGACTTTGGAGCAGGAGGGTGAAGTCTGGACAGAGGATCTTCGGTAGTTGAAATCCTTTTCCAGTCAAGCTTCTTGAATAGCCTGTGCTAATTGTCCCTACTTCTTCCCTTCCAGTTTCCTTTTTTTTGTTGTTGTTGTTTTTTAGGGATTTTTGCTATGGGATACGTGCTATTGCCAGAAAGATAGAGACAGGCAGAGAGACAGAAAGTGAGAGATCACCCCCCCAAGTGGGATGGCCACACTGCAATCCCTTCTTCTCCAGTCTCCTCTTGGGATCTTGGGTAGGTACACATGTGTCCAGCATGAGTTTTAAGCTGCCAGGTCCAGGACTTGAACCATGGTTGACTATGTGGGAATCCAGTGACATAACCCTTAAGTCATCTATTGGCCCCGGGGGAGTTCCTTTTACTTTAAAATGTTACATTGCTATTTATATTCATCCAGGTCTAAATTCATATTAAGACAAATAATACTTACTTTGAGATACTAATAAGTCAAACGTTTTAGTAGATATTTTCAGATAAACATAGGATGAATATTTATAATAAAGCAAACAAAATGTACATTTCAAATTTTAGTTTGTGTTTACTGTAGAATCAGAACTTGTCATAAGGCAGTGGGGCATTGTCCTTGGGAAGAAAGGTTTTTTCCCCCTCTCTTACTTTTACAACTTCATGATCTTTGACTATATGTTTAGTTTTGCCTTTAGAGAAATCTAAATAAACATTGATAATAGGTTAAACTATTTCAGAAACAATGTGTTCTTAATTGAAGTAACTGTTTTGACAGATTCCATAAATAAATTGTTAGATGGTTGATTATTTTTTAAAATAATCCCTTTGATTATATTTCATAGGATTATTGAACATGGGGAAGGAAGAGGCATCTCTTGAAGAAGTAATAGCCTATCTCAACCAAATCTACTGTGGGCATATTTCTATTGAAACCTTACAGCTTCAGAACCAGGAAGAGAAAGATTGGTTCGCCAGGCGATTTGAGGAACTGAAAAAAGAGACATTTACTACAGAAGAGCGAAAACATCTATCAAAACTCATGCTAGAATCTCAGGTATAGCGGCCAGCAGGTGGTGTGGTGGTTAAGGGCGTTGGACTCCAATGTGGCCAACTGTGGTTCAAGTCCCAGACCTGGTGGCTTGCTTTCTCACTTTCCCTCTCTCTCTCTGTCCCTCTCTATTCAAATTAAAATAAATAAATAAAGTTAAATAAAATAATTCTTTAAAGGAAAAAAAGAATCTCAGATATAAAACTAGCAGCTAATATCAATGGGATGGATCAACTTATTTCCGACAAGGATTGATACTTATTAAGGAGAGAGAATGAAGGCATTAACTGTCATAACTTCTCTCACTTACATCACCTCAGCCTGATAGACAATGAACACACACATTATCACCAGTAGAATAGAAAAATAGATTGCCAAATAGTTGAGTTATTGTTTCTCCTTAAAGTCAAAATGCTTTTTGTGTATTTGTCTACTCTATGAAAGATTTCAAAATCCTTGAGATCTTCTCTTTTTATTACTTGAAGTGATTGAAATACCATGCATGGAGGAGGATCTCAGGACACATTAATGAAACCTAATCTTCATCAGGGCCACAATCAGGGCTCAGGCATATCAAGGTGATAAGTACTTTATTCTCAGTAGTTTGGATAGTTGAATAGTTCGCAGTCTTGAATAAATACTGAGTCGTCTGAAAAGTCATGATGCATGTTTGCATAGAAAAATAGAAAAATACATTATGACTTTTCCAGTGACCAAGTATGAGGGCTTTTGTAGCCCTCTGCAAAAACCAATGTGCTAGGGACCAGCAGTTAGTGTAATGGCTATGTCGCTGGACTCCCAATTAGTCGACCACGGTTCGAGTCTCGGACCCGGTGGCTTAAACTCACGCCGGGCGCATGTACGTGCGTGCCCAAGATCCCGAGAGGAGAATGGAGGAGAAGGGGTTGCGGTGTGGCCATCCCCCCCGGGAGGGTGATTTCTCGCTTTCTATCTCTCTGTCTCTCTCTGTCTGGCAAGCGCACGCACCCTATAGCAAAAACCTCTTCAAAAACAAAACAAAACAAAACAATACAAAACAATGTGCTGGGAGAGACAGCAGAAATCTTTTTTATTTTGGGGACAGCAGGTGACATGATGATTAAGGATGCTGGATTCCCATATGGCTGACCATGTTTTGAGTCCCAGACCTGACAGCTTGCTCTCTCACTTTCCCCCTCTTCCTCTCTCTGACTCTGTCCCTCTCTGGTCAAATTAAAATAAATAAAAAATAAAGTTACATAAAAATCATTCCTTTTTTTTGGAGAGGTTTTTGCTATAGGACATGTGTGCTGGCCAGAAAGACTTAGAGAGACAGAGAAACAGAAAGTGAGAAATCACCCCCCGGGGGGCTGGTCACGCCGTAATACCTTCTCCTCCATTCTTGTCTCAGGACCCTGGCACACATGCACACATGCCCGGTGTGAGTTTAAACCGCCGGATCTGGGACTGGAACCGTGGTCGACTACGTGGGAGTCCAGTGACGTAGCCCTTATGCCAACTGCTGGTCCTCATAAAATCATTCTTTAAAAAGAAAAAAAATTTTTTTTCTTTTAATTTGTCAAAGGGTGCATACACTCACTGGAGAGAGGCAGAGTGTATGAGAGAAAATGAGAAAACACCACCTATGAGGTATAATCACGCTATAATCCCTTGTCTTCCATTTCTCCCTTTGGGATTTTAGACACATGCACTTACTGTGTTTTTCTAGCCACCAGGTCCAGGACATGAACGATGCTGTTGCTCACTTGAAATCCAGTTGTTTTGACCATCACGCTACCAGCACACTCATACAACAGAGATCTAAGGCCTGGCCCTTTAGTCTAGAAGAATGCACATTCTAGGGGGAGGTTCCTCTTGGAATAAGTTATTCTACCATTGTGATAATTCTCTTTGCAGCCCCTACAGAGGTCCAGGGTCTTTGGCAGAACTTTTGTGGCACGTTCTGTGTTACTTATGTCTCTTTTTGGGATGGGTAATGAAGGAGCACTGCTGTGGCTGTCTGAAAATGTGAAGTCTTTTTTCAACACAAACACTTCTCTGCCTTTCACTTGAATAGTTGGCTGTCTTCATTGTAACTACTGTATAATGTAATGTTCCATAGGAGTTTGATCACTTTTTGGCCACTAAGTTTGCCACGGTGAAGCGATACGGAGGCGAAGGGGCTGAAAGCATGATGGGCTTTTTCCATGAGTTGTTGAAAATGTCGGCCTACAGTGGAATAACTGATGTCATTATTGGGATGCCGCATAGAGGGAGGCTTAATTTATTGACAGGCCTTCTACAGTTTCCTCCAGAGGTAAGATTACTATCTATGTTTCTCACCAGCACTGTACAATTGGCTGTAACAGAATAAAACTGGTGGGGAAAATTCCTTTTAGAACGCCAACTAAACATGTGAGCAGTTGGTACAGGAGGTAACCTGGTTGTTTGGTAACTGATAGAACTTAAAATTGACAGATAGAACTGGTATGTAGGTTGATTATCTATGTATTCTATTTTCTTTTTTTTTTTTTGGAGAGGTTTTTGCTATAGGGTGTGTGCGCTCACCAGACAGACAGAGAGAGACAGAGAGACAGAAAGCAAGAAATTACCCCCCGGGGGGAATGGCCATGCCACAACCCCTTCTCCTCCATTCTCCTTTCGGGATCTTGGGCACGCACGCACACATGCCCGGCGTGAGTTTTAAGCCACCGGGTCCGGGGCGTGAACCGCGGTCAGCTACATGGGAATCCAGTGACATAACCATTACACTAACTGCTGGTCCCAATGTGTCATTTTTTCCTCAGTATATTTTTAGATTTCTATTTATTTATTTTATAAAAGGGAGAGAGACGGGCACCCTCGTGAGGGCCTTGCCTTGCTGTGATCCTCTCCTGCCCTCCCAAACAGCCAGAGTCACTGGCACATGAGGCTCTGCCTGTTGGGTTTCAGTCAGCCTGGGATATTAACCTGGGCCCTCCCACGTGGCTGCAGTATCGTGCAGTGGTTTCCTACTGCCTGAACTACCGTGTCTAGGCTTGTATATTCGTACATGAATTCCTTCTTGCCTCAGGGAAGCTAACAGTAACTTTGTTTCCTCACGGATGATGGGAATTCATAAATTTTGTTCTTTGAAGCATATCTTTTTTATTTTATACAAGTTGTTCATATAAACACAGAAATCTATGCAATTTTATACAATTTTACCTTCCAAAAAGTCATGGATCCACTTATTTGCAGAGTTTATAGTTAATAGATCACACTAAAATGAATAATGTATTATTATCTCAAGAGACCACACAAGTAAGTGCTTTTATAAGTAATTATATCTTGGTGTTCCTGTTCAGTCCCCCTCAGCTGATTTGTAAGTCTCTCAAAAGACTTGAGAATCAGGAAGGAAGCTTTTTATGAAAGAGAATGTCTGAGAGATCTGATATTTTACAAGGTATGACCAGTTTTCATGGATACACTTTATTACTATTCCAGGCCAGGAGAGGGAACATAATTGTAAATGTGAAAGGGCCTATTGAAGTTAGGTGGCATGAACAGAGCTCATGGAAGGAGATGTTAGCTTTGAGATCATGAGAAAATGTAGCACAGCTGCAATGATGCACAGATGGTGCTACCAGCTGGGAAGTTGAAAGCTGCCTAAGGGGCCTAGGTTTGGTTCCCAAGCCAACCTGAATATGCCAGGCATAATTGTACGCATCTGTAATCCTGGCTAGTTGGGAGGCTGTGGCAGGAGGATTGTGGCACAGTGAGACCCTATCAAAAATACTTACCCATGTCTGGGACCAGCACTTAGCGTAATGGCTATGTTGCTGGACTCCCACGTAGTCGACCACGGTTCGCGTCCCGGACCCAGTGGCTTAAACTCATGCCAGGTACATGTGCATGCGTGCCCAAGATCCCAAGAGGAGAATGGAGGAGAAGGGATTGCGGCGTGGCCATCCCCCCTGGGGGGTGATTTCTTGCTTTCTGTCTCTCCGTCTCTGTCTGTCTGGCGAGCGCACGCGCCCTATAGCAAAAAAACCTCTCCAAAAAAAGGAAAAAAAAGTTATCCATGTCTTCTTCCCTCTCTTTCCTAAAGGAGTAAAAAAAGAAAGAAAGTGTATATTGTTTCATGTCTAAAGGCCAAGTTTCTTTTTTAATTTAATTACATTTGTTATTATCATTTCTTTAATTTGACCAGAAAGAGATGCAGAGTCGAGAGAAAGGGAAAGTGAGAAAGCAAGCTGACAGGTCTGGGATTCAAACTGCAGTTGGCCATATGGGAATGCAGTGCCTTTAACCACCATGCCACCTGCTGGCCCAAGTCTAAGTTTTAACATTATTACTCATCCACCAGTTTTTTTTTTTTAAGAGACTGATACTCAGCTTTCAAAAGACAACGTTAGAAAAGGTAGACTGTGATAGAATAAAAGGATTGACAACTAGAGGCTTGTGCTTAAATACATGCAGAAATTCCTAGACCAAAAATTGTGTTCCTAAAATCTCCCAGGCAAAAACCCCAAGATGCAGAAATGATTAAAAATTATGTTTTTGAGGGCCAGCAGTTAGCGTAATGGCTATGCCGCTGGACTCCCATGTAGCTGACCGCGGTTTGCACCCCAGACCTGGTGGCTTAAAACCCACGCCCGGGCGCGTGTACATGCATGCCCAAGATCCTGAGAGGAGAATGGAGGAGAAGGGATTGCGGTGTGGCCATGCCCCCTGGGGGGTGATTTCTCGCTTTCTGTCTCTCTGTCTCTCTCTATCTCTCTGGCGAGCACACGCGCCCTATAGCAAAAACCTCTCAAAAAAAAAATTATGTTTTTGAGAAACACCTGTGTATGTACACTATACACATCTATGTTCCTGTTTATCGATAGGTCAATAAGAAGTTGTTAATCACTGTGCAACTGCTAGCCTCTCTAACAGATGTATTTTTTAAAAAAGAAAGAATTATTTATTTATTAATTTTTAATTTGCCACAGGATACGTGTACTCACCAGAGAAAGACAGAGAGAGAGAGAGAGAGAGAGAGAGAAAGTGGAAAAGCAAGCCGCCAGGTCCAGAATTTGAACTGTGGTCAGCATGTGGGAGTCCAGCACCTTAACCACCACACCACCTATGAGCCCCTAACAAATGTATTGTTTTTAAATTTTTCTTTAATTATTTTATTTATCTTTATCCATTTATCTATTTATTTTTATTTGACCATAGAAGGATAGAGTGAGAGAGAAAGTGAGAAAGCAAGCTGCCAGGTCTGGGACTCGAACTGAGGTCAGCCATGTGGGAGTCTAGCACCTTTAACCACCACGCTACCTGCCGGCCCCACAAATGTATTTTTTTTAATGAATTATTTTATTGAACTATATTTTATTTATTTATTTATTTATTTATTTATTTATTTTAATTTGACCAGATAGGGATAGAATGAGAGAGAGAGAGAGAGAGAGAGAGAGGGAAGGTGAGAAAGCAAGCCACCGGGTCTGGGACTCGAACCACAGTTGGCCATGTGGGAGTCCAGTGCTCTTAGCCACCACGCCATCTGCCAGCACCACGAATGTATTTTTAAAAAGTTACTTTAGGTCAAGGCAGATACATGGTGGTTATGGCAGCTAGATCTGACATGGTCAACTGTGTAGTTTGAGTCCCAGACCTCACAGCTTGAAAAGTACATTGAGCACATGTGTGTGCATGCCCAATCTCCTGAGAAGAGGGAGAGATGGAGGAGAAAGGATTGTGGCATGGCCATCCCTTGTTGGGGGTGCTTTCTCACTTTCTCTCTGTGTCTCTTTCACAAGCATACAAGCTCTATGGCAAAACAAAAACAAAAGTTGCTTTGCTTATCACAAGGCAGAGTTAATTTATAATTTGCCTCATGTTAGATACCTCTTCATGTGTTGCACATCATTTAACTTGAAAAATCTCTAAATAGTTCTAAGCAATTCCCAGTTAGAAATTATGCCTATCTTTAAGTAATCAATGCTTATTATAATAGCATTTGCATGAAATGTTTTCAGTTTCATTTACTTTATTCATGATAGAGAACATGTGTGTGTACAAAAGAGCAAAGCAGCCTTGACAAGGTTTCATCATGTTGCAACTGGCCCTACTGGTCGGGGCCCTGGCCATGCACATGCACACACACCCCCTGTGTTTTCAAGTTGACCAGGGATCTGAGCCTGTAGCTGGCCATGTGGCTTCCAGCACTGCAGTTCAGTTTGCTACTGACTACACTACCAGGCTTGGCCAAATTTTTTTTTTTTTTTAAGAATTATTTATTGGGGCCAGCAGGTGACATGGTGGTTATCAGCGCTGGACTCCCACATGGCTGACCACTATTTGAGACCTGGACCTAGTGACTTACTTTTCCACTGTCCCTCTCTCTCTCTCTCTCTGTCTCAACAAACAAACAATTAATTAATTCTTTTTAAAACGAATTATTTATTTAATTGTATTTGTAATTATTATTTTTTTAAAAAAATTGACCAGAAAGAGAGAAAGGGAAAGTGAGAAAGTAAGCCACCGGTCCGAGACTCGAACCATAGTAGGCTATGTGGCAGTCGAGCACCTCAACTACCACACCACCTGCTAGCCCCATAGGTCAAAGTGTTTTAATTGTATAATTTAAACTTCCACCTCTTCTTCTCTAGTCTCTAATGTGGTGAAATACATTTTTTCTTGTATGTTTATTCAAAATAGCTGATGTTTCGTAAAATGCGAGGCCTAAGTGAATTTCCGGACAATTTCTCAGCCACTGGAGATGTCCTGTCTCATCTGACCTCCTCTGTGGACCTGGACTTTGGTGCACACCATCCCCTCCATGTGACAATGCTGCCTAATCCCTCACACCTTGAAGCTGTTAATCCCGTGGCTGTCGGGAAAACTCGTGGCCGGCAGCAGTCTCGACAAGACGGGGATTATTCTCCAGACCATTCTGCTCAGCCTGGGGACAAAGTCATTTGCTTACAGGTACTTGTAATTTTGGAAGGGAAGTAACACCAGAAATCAGAAAAGCAAGGAGAAAAAATGTCTGGGGTAGAATATCTGAAAGGACACTGTAAATATTCTAGATGAAGCTGAGATGATCTTTTGGGAAAGGAAACTTTGGAGGTCATTTATAAAACTAACAGCAGAGGAGCCAGCTAGGTGACATGGTGGTTTAAGTGGCTGGATCTCACGTGACCAACTGTGTAGTTTGAGTCCCAGACCTGATAACTTGCTTTCTTACTTTCCCTCTCTCTGTCTCTATGGTGAATTAAAAAATAATATTAATGATAATAATTCAAATTAAATATTTTTTAAAAATAAATTTTCCTTGGGACCAGTAGTTAGCATAATGGCTATGTGCTGGATTCCCGTATAGTTGACTGTGGTTTGAGTCCCAGACCCGGTGGCTTAAACTCACATGCATGCCCAGGATCCTGAGAGGAGAATGGAGGAGAAGGGATTGCAGCGTGGCCATCCCCCCTGGGGGGGGTGATTTCTTGTTTTCTGTCTCCCTCTGTCTTTCTGACTAGTGCACGCGCCCTGTAGCAAAAACCTCTCTCAAAAAATTTTTTCTCCTCTTATACCACCTTGTTTACCAGGTTTTATGATGATTTTGTGATCTAGCAGACTTCAAATGTTCTGGAAGAATAGCACGTTTTAGACATTCCCTCATAATAATGTTTTAATTTTTCTCAAACTGTTTTTGTTCATGTGTGATATGCTTTGGTCCCACACCTCCTTGTCTTTGCTGTCACTTCACTCTCCTTTATGTTCAGAGTGGTGGCAAGGAGTAGGTAATTTGAGCTACATGCTGTCTCTTTTCAAGAGACAAGATGACTGGGGAGAGGAAGAGTTCAGACCTGCTCTTTATTCTCTATGTCTTGCAGGCTGTTTTTCTGCAAGATTTCCTAGAACTAATTTTCTCTTGGTACCTCTACAGTCCTACAGCAGGACCCTCCTATGTCGTGCTGTCTGCTCTAGAATGTTTGCTTACACAATGAGTGTAGATGATGACATGGGGTGGAAGGAATGGGTCACCTGGTGGTGCTACAAGAGGAAAAGGACTGACTGAATATCTTTGAAGGCTGCCTTTGAGATCAGCCAAACTCTTCTAGAAAAACCTGTAACCCACACATTCTTTTTTTTATAATTATTATTTATTTATTTATTATTTTTTGTGCTCACCAGAAAGAGAGAGAGAGAGAAAGCATGCCACCAGGTCTGCGGCTCAAACCGTGGTCGGCCATGTGGAGTACAGCACCTTAACCACCACGCTACCTGCTAGCCCAACCCACACATTCTTAGAAGGACTTGGGAATAAGAAGAGGGTACTTGTTTTTATTCCCCGTAGATTTTTTTTGGAGAGGTTTTCGCTATAGGGCGCATGTGCTCGCCAGACAGAGAGACAGAGAGACAGAGAGACAGAAAGCGAGAAATCACCCCCCAGGGGTGATGGCCATGCCGCAATCCCTTCTCCTCCATTCTCCTCTTGGAATCTTGGGCACACACGCACACGTGCCCGGTGTGAGTTTAAGCCACCAGGTCCGGGACTTGAACCGCGGTCAGCTACATGGGAGTCCAGCGACATAGCCATTATGCTAACTGCTGGTCCCAGATTTTTTTGTTGTTGTTTTGAGAGTTTTTGCCTTAGGGTGTGTGCTTGCTATGGTAGAGGGGGCATTAAACAGATATGGTGAGAAAGCGAGAAATCACCCCAGGGTGGGGTGGCCTCACCTTAATCCCTTCTCCTTCATTCTCCTTCCGGGATCTTGTGCACACATGCACATGCAACCGGTGTGATTTTTCGAGTCACTGGATCCAGGACTCAAACCGGGTCAGCCACAAGGGGGTTAAGCAACATAACTGCTATGCCATCTGCTGGTCACCCCATTCTTTTTTTTTTTTAGGTTTATTTAATTTTATTCATCATCATCATTATTACTTTTAATTTGACCAGAGAGAAACAGAGAGCGAGAGAGGGAAAGTGAGAAAGCAAGCCTCTAGGTCTGGGACGTGAACTGCATTCAGCTATGTGGGAGTCCAGTGCCTTAACCACCACGCCACCTGCCAGTTCCCCCCCATTAGTATTGTAAAGCAAGTAATTCCAATCTGAAAAACCTAAATTTTTTAATCCTTATGTTCCTTTTCTTTTTTTTTTTTCCCCTTAATTCAGGTTCATGGTGATGCCTCTTTCTGTGGTCAAGGGATTGTTCCTGAAACATTCACACTCTCTAATCTCCCACATTTCAGAATTGGTGGAAGCATTCACTTGATTGTCAATAACCAGCTGGGCTACACCACCCCAGCAGAAAGAGGAAGGTCTTCTTTATACTGTAGTGATATTGGTATGTAACTCAGGGAGGAGCTGACTCTGCTGTGTCAGACAGAATTCTTATAGAACCTTCTAGTTCTCTTGGAACAGTGGGCCTCACTGGTTATCCCATTTTAAATTTTGGATCAGATATGGTTCAGTAATCACTAACAGCATTGCCAAATTAATGTTCCTTTTAATGTCTCAGTGTGATGTTTAGGTCCAAGGAAGTAAGACAAGAATGAGCTGGGAGCATATAATCTCAAAGTGCCGGGACCAGCAGTTAGTGTAATGGCTATGAACTCCCATGAGGTCGACTGTGGTACGAGTCCTGGACCCAGTGGCTTAAACTCACGCCAGGCACATGTGTGTGCGTGCCCAAGATCCCAAGAGGAGAATGGAGGAGAAGGGATTGTGGCATGGCCATACCCCCTAGGGGGTGATTTCTCGCTCTGTCTCTGTCTTTCTGGCGAGCATACGCGCCCTATAGCAAAAACCTCTAAAAAAAAAAAAAAAGTGCTTAAGTAACCTGTTGAATGATATGGTGCAAGTCATAGACGACATGATTAGTTCAACCCTTCAACCCTAGCATAATTATCTTTAGGATAGTTGATCTTGGAGTGCCCAAGATCTTAGTCAAAAAGAATATATTCAATCACTAAACTTAGTGAAAAGTCCAATTAGAAGATATGAAGAATCAAAGTCAACTTCTTTTTTTTTATAAAGAACTATTTAGTTAATTTTATTTATTATTATTATTTTTTTAATTTGTTCTAGGACACATATAGTGACCAGAGAGAGACAGACAGAGAGAGAGAGAGAGAATGACAAAGTAAGCTTCTAGGTCCGGAACTTGAACCGTGGTCGACCATGTAAGAGTCCAGCACCTTAATCACCATGCCATCTGTTGGCCCCAAAGTTAACTTCCTTTAAATTGTAGAAATTAACAGTCTTAGGAGAAGTCTTAGATTTTTATTACCCATTCCCTATTTTGCAGAGCAGAGTTATAAAAACTGTTAGATGGTAGTAACTATTCTGTTTTTATACCCAGAGCTCAAATTTGTTTCCTTTCTGGGTTTTCTTTTCTTTTAAAATTTGCTATAGAGTACTTATACTCACTGAAGAGAGAAAGATAGGAAAAAAAGGGAAATTGAGAGAGCCTCCCCAATCCCCAAGGGAGCTTTTTTCTTCGTTTTCCTCTTGGGATTTTGAGCATGCATGCACAAGTGCCCAGCATGTTTTTTAAGCTGCCAGGTCCTGAACTCAAACTGCACAGTCAACCATGTGGGATCCATCCACTTAAACCCCATGCCACCAGCTGGCCCACTTTCGGGGTTTTCGTGAAATCTTTGTGATTAGTCTGATAGAGATACTGAAGATCCATTCTAGAACTTCTCTTTTGAGAAAATCAATCTTTTTCTAGGATACATCCTTTAATGACCCTTTTTATCTCAGAAAGAAAGATTAATAGTAATAATAAAAATAACGAAATAAATATATATTGGCTTCTGTCAAGCAGCAGCATTTAAAAAAATAATTATTTATTTTATTTTATTTGTTACTATTATTAACATTAATTTGACCAGAGAGAGAGAAAGGGAAAGTGAGAAGGTAAGCCGCCAAGTCTGGGACTCAAACTGTTCTCAGCCATGTGGGAGTCCAGCACCTTAACCACCTGCCAGCCCCAAAATTAACATTTTCTTTCTTTCTTTTTTTTTTTATAATTATTTTACTTAACTTTCTTTCTCTTTTTCTCTTTCTCTTTCTTTTTTTCTCTCTCTCTCTTTATTTATTTAAATTTGACCAGAGAGGGACAGAGCAAGAGAGAGGGAAAGTGAGAGAGCAAGCTACCAGGTCCAGGACTCTAACTGCTGTCAGCCATATGGAAGCCCAGTGCTCTTACCACCACGCCACCTGCTGGCCTCAAAGCATGAACATTTTCTATGCATTAGCTCTTTTTTTTTTTTTTTTTTTTTTCCTTTTTTAAAGGTTTTTGCCATAGGGTGAGTACACTTGCCAGAGAGTAGGAGAGAGATAGTAAGAGGGAAAATGAGAAGTCACCTCCCAGGAGGATGACCATGCCAGAATCCGTTTTCCTCCATCCTCTTCCTGGAATTTTGGGCATGCATGCACATGTACGTGGTGTGAGTTTGAAGCCACTGGGTTCAGGACTCAAACTGCTGTCTGCTCAGTGAGAGTCAACACCCCAACCATCATGCTACCTGCTGTCCCCTGCATTAGCTAACTTAATCTCTGCTACATCATCATGAGCAGTAGGAGCTGTTATTCTAGTTTTACCTATGAAATTCTAACTTTACTAAGATTCATAACTTTACCAGAGTCACACAATAAGTCACAGTGCTGGGACTTGACAGCTGAACCCAAAGCTTGAGTTTTTAACATCCAGGCCAAATTACCTCTGAGAATGTGTACTGTCTTCCCATGTAGGCTATAGAACCTAGCGGAGGACTGAATTAACTGGCCTGCTTCATTGCGTTCTCTACTTCAGGGAAGCTTGTGGGCTGTGCCGTCATTCACGTCAATGGAGACAGGCCAGAAGAAGTGGTCCATGCCACACGACTGGCTTTCGAATACCAGCGCCAATTCCGCAAGGATGTGATCGTTGATTTGTTATGCTATAGGCAATGGGGCCACAATGAGCTAGATGAGCCTTTCTTCACCAACCCAGTCATGTACAAAATCATCAGGTATGGTTATAACTTTTGTTTAAGACCTTCCACACTCTCCCTCATGGGAGAAATAATTTTTTTAAAAGAATTATTTTATGTATCTTTATTTTTATTTATTTATTTTAATTTGACCAGAGAGGGACAGAGTGAAAGAGAAGGAAAGTGAGAAAACAAGCTGCCAGGTCTGGGACTCGAACTGTGGTCGCCGATGTGGGAGTCCAGTGCCCTTAACCACCATGCTACCTGTCAGCCTGCCTCAACAGGGTTTTGTCATTCTGTAATCCTCCTTGCTCAGTTCTCTAGCTCCTCAGGATCTTAGGCACTGGTGCCCCTGCTTTGGCATATGTACCTCTCATATGTCCTGGCATATATATTCAGGCCAACCCAGAGATCCAAAACTGTGGTTGGCCATGTGGCTTCTAACACTGCAGTCTGGTATACTATGGACTATACCAACTTGGCTGGGCTAGTTATTAGTAGACACTGTCCAGGAGGGTGACCAATCCCCCAGTTTGGCTAGGACATGAAAGTTTCAATGCTAAAACTGGGATAGTCCTGGGAAAACTGGGATGATCATGTTATGAATCTAAGGAGATCTCTTTGTATTCCTTAAACTCTACATGTTTTGTCATTAAGTAGAGAATGGGCTACTGAACAGCATACTTAGCAGATGGGAAGGATGAAGTAGAAGGACTCAGGGAAAAGCTGGCCCAGAGCTACTTAGTATGATGTTGGCAGGATCAGGAATAGAACCTCCATGATTCACTTCTACAAACCATAGGTGTGGACCTGCTTGGTACCTTGACAAGAGATAACACCAGGGATTTTACTGATTTATTTATATTATTGTAGAAGTTTTTTAGTTTTTTATTTTATTTATTTTTTTTAGAGATTTTCTTTGCTACAGGGGCTGTGTGCTCACCAGAGAAAGAGAGAGAGAGACAGAAAACGAGAAATCACCCCCCGGGGGGGTGGCAGTGGATGGCCATTGCCATAATCCCTTCTCCTTTTTCCTTTGGGGATCTTGGGCACACATGCACACATGCCTAGCATGAATTTTAAGCCACCAGGTCTGGGACTTGAACCATGGTCAACTATATGGAAGTCCAAGTGACGTAACTGTTACACCATCTGCTGGTCTCAAAATTGAGATAATTGATGTTTATATTTTACATATTTATTTTAAAGAATTACTTTATTTAACTTTATTTATTTATTTTATTTTTAATTTGACCAGAAAGGGACAGAGAAAGAGAGAGGGCAAGTGACAAAGCAAGCTGCCATGTTCAGGATTTGAACCACAGTCAGCCTTGTGGGAGTCCAGTGCTCTTAACTACCATGCCACCTGGGGGGCCCCTATATTTTACATATTAAGTTTTTGAAATCTGGTATTTTTTTAATGTGTTAAATATTTATTTAATAAAATGTTTGATGTAATTATAATTATATAAGTATATTGATATAATTTATTTCTTACTACTTGGACTCTTGTTCTTATATCTTATGAAGGAGTTTCCTCTCCTTCACTCTTACTGCAAAAATATGGAATGCTTCATGAATTTACATGTCATCCTTGTGCAGGGGCCACGATAATATTCTCTGTATCATTCCAATTTTAGTATATGTGCTTCAACAAGCCCTCTGGTGTGTTTATTATCCTGAAATATCATAGTCAGGAAAGCTCCATGTCAAAAGCTCAATATCCACATATGGCTAGTGGCTTCCATACTGGATGGTTTAATTTTAAACAGTCATTAAAATCTCTGGTGTTGAGGAGACTCTCTGTCTCTCTGGCAAATTTTCGGTCTCTCTGGTGAGTACACATGCCCTATAGCAAAAATCTCTCTAAAAAAATATGTATATACATCTCAAGAGCAGAGAGAGTGAGAAGGCTGTATCTGGCTCCTGCTTGCACAGCCACTGTAGTACATTGAGCTCTACAGGGACAGTACTGGGGCAAGTGAGAGCCAGCCAGGCAGTGGGCATCCCTGTGCCTCAGGGAGGAAAGATAACTAAAACTGGGTAAAGGAGACCCTAAGAGGGGCTGGTAAGTGGCATGGTGGTTAAGTGTGCTGGACTGCCACATGGCCGACCATGGTTCCAATCCCAGACCAGGCGGCTTGCTTTCTCTTTCTCACTTTCCCTCTCTCTCTCTCACTCTGTACCTCTCTGGTCAATTACAAATAAATAAATAAATAAGCAAATCAGCAAATAAATTAATTAATTAAATGAAGTAATTGTTTTTTTAAAAAAGGAGATCCTAAGAAGCCAAGAGGCAAAATGTCATCATATGCATTTTTTGTACAAACTTGCCGAGAGTAGCACAAGAAGTGCCCTGATGCTTCTGTCGGGTTCTTAGAGTTTTGTAAGAAGTGCTCAGAGCGGTGGAAGACCATGTGTTCTAAAGAGAAAGGAAAGTTGTTTTTTTGTTTTGTTTTGTTTTGTTTTTTGAGAGGTTTTTGCTATAGGGCACGAGCGCTTGCCAGACAGACAGACAGAGACAGAGAGACAGAAAGCGAGGAATCACCCCCCAGGGGGGATGGCCATGCCGCAGTCCCTTCTCCTCCATTCTCCCCTGAGAATCTTGGGCACGCACGCACACGTGACCGGCATGAGTTTTAAGCCATCAGGTCCGGGACGCGAACCACGGTCAACTACATGGGAGTCCAGCGACATAGCCATTATGCTAACTGCTGGTCCCAAGAGAAAGGAAAGTTTAAAGATCTGGCAAAGGCAGACAGGGCCCATTATGAAAGAGAAATGAAAACTATATCCCTCCTAAAAGAGAAATAAAAAAGAAATTCAAGGATCCTAGTGCACCCAAGAGGGCTCTTTTGGCCTTTTTCTTGTTCTGTTCTGAATATCATCCAAAAATCAAACGAGAACATCCTGGCCTATCCGTTGGTGATGTTGCAAAGAAACTGGGAGAGATGTGAAATGACAGTGCTGAAGATGATAAACAGCCTTAGGAAAAGAAGGCTGCTAAGCTGAAGGAAAACTACAAGAAGGATATGGCTACATATCGAGCTAAAGGACAGCCTGATGCTGTGAAAAAACGGGTTGTCGAGGCTGAAAAGAGCAAGACAAAGGAGGAGGAGGAGAAAGACAGGGAAGACGAAGAAGAAGGAGGAGGAGGAGAAGTTGGTTCTAGCACAGGTTTTTTTTTTTTTTTTTGGAGAGATTTTTGCTATAGGGCTCGTGTTCTTGCCAGAAAGACAGAGAGAGACAAAAAGTGATTCTCCTCCATTCTCCTCTCAGGATCTTGGGCACGCATGCACACACACTCGGTGTGAGTTTAAGCCACTGGATCTGGGACTCGGACCACGGTCAACTACATGGGAGTCCAGTGATGTAGCCATTATATCATCTGCTGGTCTCCAGTGCAGTTTTTTTTTTTTTTCCCTTGTCTGTAAACCATTTAACCCCTCTGTACACAACTCACTCCTTTTGTTTTTAAAGAATTATTTATTTAATTTTATTTACTCACTCACTTTTTTTTTTTCCCAGACGTTTTTTCGCTATAGGGCACGTGCGCTCGCCAGACAGACAGAGAGAGACATAGAGACAGAAAGCGAGAAATCACCCCCCAGGGGGGATGGTCACGCCGCAATCTCTTCTCCTCCATTCTCCTCTCGGGATCTTGGGCATGCACGCACACACGCCCGGTGTGACACGCACTTATTTTTTAATTTGACTAGAGAGAGACAGAGAGAGAGAGAGAAAGTGAGAAAGCAAGCCACCAGGTCCAGGACTCAAACCATGGTCAGCCAGGTGGGAGTGTCCAGCTCCTTAACCACCATGCCACCTGCTGGTCCCCATAACAACTCACTCCTTTTAAGGAAAAAAATTGAAATGTAAGGCCATGTAAGATTTGTTTTTAGACTGTACAGTATCTTTTTTTGTGTAGTTTACACACCACTGAATGTGTCTTTAGATAGCTCTGTCCTAGTAGTATTTTCAATAGCCGCTAACCTTTCCTGGTACAGTATGGAGTTTGAAAGTTGGTATGGAAATTTAAAGCAGGTTCTTGTTGGTGCACAGCATGAATTAGTTATATTTGGGGATGATAGTTTTATCATCTTCAGTTGCCTCTGATGCAGCTTATACAAAATAATTACTGTTCTGTTAACTAAATATCACTCTGTAATTCCAAAAATAAATGTTGCAGCTGTTTTGTTGATATTCTGAATGTCTCTAAGTAAATACAACTTTTTGAATTATTTAATTTTATTTATTATTACTTTTAAATTTGACCAGAAAGAGACAGAAAGAGAAAGAGAAAGTGAGAGAGCAAGCCACTAGGTCCAAAACTCAAACCATGGTTGGCCATGTGGGAGTCCAATGCCTTAACCACCATGCTACCTGCCGGCCCCAATACAATTTTTTTTTATTAAAAAAATACTTTTATATTGGAAACCAGCAGTTAGTGTAATGGCTATGTCGCTGGATTCCCATGTAGTCGACCGCGGTTCACGTCCCGGACCCGGTGGCTTAAAACTCATGCCGGGCGCGTGTGCATGCGTGCCCAAGATCCCGAGAGGAGAATGGAGGAGAAGGGATTGCGGCGTGACCATCCCCCCTGGGGGGTGATTTCTCGCTTTCTGTCTCTATGTCTCTTTCTCTCTGTCTGGCGAGCGCACGCGCCCTATAGTGAAAAACCTCTCCCCAAAAAAATACTTTTATATTGATAAGACATTGATAATACTTGGATATGTTGATTTAAGTAATATATAGTTAAATTAATTCTACTGTTTTGTTTTCTTTTCTAATGTGAACCTATTTGGAAATTTAAATTACACATGTGATTTAGATTAATTCTTTTGAAAAGTGCTGATTCAGGTTAATTTGACAGGGCATAAGTGATTTATGAATTTCCTTTTCTAGAAATTAGAAAGCAAATAGACCCTCCTCCACACTTTATTTCTCATAAATATAAATTTAAGCAGAAGAATAAACTTAGTAACATAGGCCTTTCTGGTCATTGGTAGCAGAATGAGCACTGCTCTACTAAGATCAAGTTTGAGCTCTCCGTTTAGTTATGGACCTCAGTAGAAGCAGAATGACTTGATGTGCCTCATGAACCTACTTTAAAAATCCTCACTGCTGGGGCCAGCAAGTGGCATAGTGGTCAAGGCGCTGGCCTTCCACATGGCTGACTGTGGTTAGAGTCCTGGACCCAGTGGCTTGAAACTCAAGCTGGGTGTGTGTGCATGCATGTCCAAATCCCAGGAGGAGCAAGGAGGAGAAGGGATTGCAATGTGGTCATCTCCCCAGGGGATGGTTTCTTGTTTTTCCTCTCTCATTCTCTGTCTGTCTTTCTCTCCAGCAAGTGCTTGTGCCCTATGGCAAGGTGTGGCCATCCCTCCTGGAGGGTGATTTCTCACTTTCCTTCGCTCTGTCTCTGTCTGGTGAGCACACTCTCCCTACAACAATAACCTAAAAAAAGAAAAATATAAAATTAAAGCAATCTGCAGGCCCAGAAGTGCAGAGACCCTAGTCTCTAACTAGGGGCTAGCAGAGGAAGCTGGATCCAACATGGCCAACTGGGGTTTGAGTCCAGGCTCTTTTGGGTTTGTGTTAAGTGAAGATACACCCAGGATCCTGACACAATGGAAAATCCTAAGGAAAAAGGATATTGCGTGACCAGGTTCCCCCCCACCCCATGCATGTATAGTCCCTTCTGGCATAAAAAGAATCAACTAACCAACCAACCAACCAAAAAAACCCGAAACATATCATCAGCAACTTTGAATTCTATACTTGTTGGAATAAAGCGGGTGGTCAGTGGGCAGGCAATATGGGTCAATGTTGTAAATAACTGTCCAAAATTTATAAATTTATATAAACTTGTATTAATGATTTCTACCTGGCTGTAGTCAAAAGCTTATAAAGATAAATTTGCTTTCTCTTGCTTGCATTGAAGAGGTTGTTACTCATGAGTGCTCTTAATTAATTAATTATAATTGTATATATTTATTTTATTAGCTTACTGAGGTGAAAATCACATATGGAGTTGATTTTTTTCTTTTTAAAGTTTTCGCCATAGGCTGTATGTATTCACTGGAGAGAGACAGAGAGACTAAGAGAGACAGTGAGATGGAAAGTGTGAAGTCACCCTACTAGGGGGGATGGCCACGCCGCGCCCCTTTTCTCCTCCATTCTTCTCCTAGAACTTCAGGCATACATATGCACGTGCCCAGCATGATTTTCAAACCATCAAGACTAGGACTCAAACCACTGCTGACCACGTGGGAAGCCAGTGCTTTAACCATACAACACTTGCTGACCCCCAAATTAACTATTTTTTTTTTGGAGAGGTTTTTGCTATAGGGCGCGTGTGCTTGCCAGACAGACAGAGAGAGACATAGAGACAGAAAGCGAGAAATCACCCCCCAGGGGGGATGGTCATGCCGCAATCCCTTCTCCTCCATTCTCCTCTCGGGATCTTGGGCACATACGCACACGCGCCCGGCGTGAGTTTTAAGCCACCAGGTCCAGGACGTGAACCGCAGTCGACTACGTGGGAGTCCAGCGACATAGCCATTACGCTAACTGTTGGTTCCCACCCAAATTAACTATTTTAAAGTAAACAATTCAGTAGCATTCTTTTTTTTAAAGAATTATTTTTTTTTAACTTTATGTAGTTAATTTATTTATTTTAACTTGACCAGAGAGAGAGAGAAATTGAGAGAGAAAGTGAGAAAGCAAGCCACCAGGTCCAGGACTCGAACGGCAGTCAGTCATGTGGGAGTCTAACTCCCTTACCCACCATGTGCTGGCCCCTCAGTAGCGTTTATTAAATTCACAATCTCGTGCAACCACCACCTCATATCTAGTTCCAAAACGTTTTCTAAGTGCCTTATTATAGCAATGACTCTGTACAAGGACTTTGACAGTGACTTTATCTGTCTCACTTAGATTTTTACAGGTGAGATTGATTTTTTTTTCCTCTTCTTTCTTGAATAGAGCCCGCAAGAGTATCCCAGACACATATGCAGAGCATCTTATAGCCAATGGACTCATGACCCAGGAGGAGGTATCTGAAATAAAAGCCTCCTACTATGCCAAGTTAAATGACCATTTAACTAACATGGCCCAGTACAGCCCCCCTGCCACTAATCTGCAAGCTCACTGGCAGGGCCTGGTTCAGCCAGAAGCGCACATCACCACCTGGAACACAGGCGTGCCCCTTGACCTCCTGCGGTTTGTTGGTGTAAAGTCTGTGGAAGTGCCAAAGGATCTCCAGATGCATAGTCACCTGCTAAAGATGTATGTTCAGGTGGGGAGCACTGAAATTACCTGTTACTGTTTTTTTTTGTGTTTTTTTTTTGTTGTTTTTTCCTTGCTCAGCAAAGGAATTGATGTTGGGTATGGTCTTTTTGTTTGGCTAATTCATTTTTTAAAAAAATAATTATCTGTTTATTTCATTACATTTATTTATTTTTTAGAGAGATTTTTGCTATAGGATGTGTACACTTGCTGGAGAGACAGAGAGATAGAAAGTGAGAAATCACCTCCCAGTGGAGATGGCTACATTGCAATCCCTTCTCCATTCTCCTCTCGGGATTTTGGGTATGCATGTACATGCTCCCAGTGTGTTTAAGGTGCTGGGTTCGGGACTCAAACTGCAGTCGACTAGGCGGGAATCCAGTAATGTAACCATTATTGCCGGGGTCCAGCCTCAGTGGGGGTGGGTTGACTCGTCGGAGGCAGCGCAGGTGAACAGAAACAAAAATTAGACTAAGACCTCAATGCCTCTTAGCATGTTCTCAGCTGGCCACAGCCAGTGCTAGCTCCAGGCTGCCGCACTAGCGGCTGTCAAACACACGTATTTATTGAGGGGTGTCTTACAGGAGTAGGAGGGGTGAGGGGGAAATAAAAGATTTACTCTACGAAACAGGGAATTTAAGGCACAGAAACAATAATCATAAAACATGATGTCTGCCTTGTATGATTAGGTATAGTCAATTACAGTTCTCAGGATGAAGGAGTCTATTTGTCTGGTGCATTTTCTTCTTAAATCTTGATCGCTGGATAGGGCCTTTTCGGGTGAGAGGGTCTTGTAGCTCAGGAGACAACACAGGGTGTTTTATTAGCAGTTTTTCATAGTTAACAGCACACAGGGGAGAAACTGCTTGTAATTAGGTGCTATCCCTTGCTTGCCTCGGACCAGATAAGAACTTTTAGCTAAGGTAGTTACCCTTCCTCCTGGAGCCTTCAGATTTGTTTATCCTGTCACTGTTAGCCAGATCTGTCCTTCCTCCCTCTATTAACCCACAGGTCCCTATATTTATTTGCTGAATTCTTTGTCTGTTAATCAGTGAATTCTTGTGCTAATTTGGCCTAATATAAGTTAACTTTGGCCTGTAGCTTTAACAAGGAGTATTTACATAAAACTAGCCTTAAACTAACTTAGTTTACATATGTTACTAATGTTAATTTGGCTTATACTAACTGAACATATGTTAATTTTAGTTTAAAACAGGCAGGTCAGGGAGTCTGTCTCAGGTTCCCTGACCCTTTACCCTTGCAGGGAACCATAACAGTAAAGCTCACGGCAGAGAAATTGAGTGCAGGCCAGTACAGTGACACAATGGAGGGCTCGTACCAGCTTGTGTTGTCTGCATGGCCCCGTCATCTCCCCCTTTTTTGTTTTATAATTTATAGAAATGAATCTCTGCCTCAAACGATGTAATTGCAGTTCTTATATGTCTAGTGAGGACGGTTTATAAAGTTTTAACAACAGGGAACATAGGTTTCATATGGGATTGGATTAATGGTGGGTCTATTGCAGTTCTGCAGTTGTTCGTTTGATGTAAGTGGGTCTTCATGGAATGCAGTTTCGGGAAAGCAGCTCCAGCAAGCAGAGATAATTATCAGCTGATGCGACGCGGCAGCCATCTTGTGATTACCGAGCATGATGCTGAGAAAAGAAAATCTCAAGTATAGATATTAGTTCTTATGGATTTCAATAAAGAATGGAACTTAGGGACCTGCAGTTAGCGTAATGGCTATGTTGCTGGACTCCCATGTAAGTAGACTGCGGTTCGAGTCCTGGACCTGGTGGCTTAAACTCATGCCGGGCATGTGTGCGTGCGTGCCCAAGATCCCAAGAGGAGAATGGAGGAGAAGGGATTGCGGCGTGGCCATTCCCCCTGGGGGGTGATTTCTCGCTTTCTGTCTCTCTGTCTCTCTCTGTCTTTCTGGCGAGTGCACACGCCCTATAGCAAAAAAAAAAAAAAAAAAAAGAATGGAACTTATATAATTGTATAGGGATCTAAAACTTAATTCAAGGAACCCTAATATATCTTAAAGGGATAAAACTACTCACTAGGTAATTGCAGGGACAGCTTTTTCAACTGCTATAAAGTGACCAACAAGTTAATGAAGAACTTTAAAGTGGGTTGTGGCATACTTAAAACGTTCTATTGTACCTGTGGCACCACTGTTACATATTTTGTTAGAACATTAGCCGAAGTGGGGCAGGAGTGCCCTGGGCCCGTTTTGGCCTAAAAGATTATTCTTAAGCTTATGTTAAATGAATCTTGAAGGGCCTTCCAAAGGTCAAGAAGATTTCTGCCTAGATGTGACTTCAGCACACCCTCTATTGTGACCGTCCGGAGTGAAGCATTGTAATTAACAGTAGGTGGTCAGAGCAAAGGGGAGCGGTTGGGGGACTTTTGGAAATTTTATCATATACTCAGGATGTATAAGAGAGCTATGCAATTCTTTTATAGTAGTATATTAGGGAGTCAGAGGGGGGTTGCTTCCCAGCAAGGCTACCACAGTCTCTGGAGCATACAACAAATGGCCTTGCCAAACATGTTGAGTGGACCCAAGCTTTGTTCCTAGGTCGGGGGGCATACAGCAGCAGCCTTGCCAACTTACTGAACCAACCGGAAGCGGAGCTCAAAGGTCGGGGGGCTCAGACAGATCCTGGAGCCCTGCTGGGTCGGACTCCTCCACATTATGCCATCTGCTGGTCCCATTATTATTTTTTTTAATTTGACCAAAGACAGAGAAAGAGAGAAAGGGAAAGTGAGAAAGCAAGCTGCCAGCCTCTTGGCTAATTCATTTGACAAATATTTATTGTGTGTTATTTAGCTCTAGGAACTGATCCTAGTGTTGTTGTGGTACTGAGAGTCAATTACTTCAGATTTTCTCTACTATTTTTTCTTCCTGGTCTTTGTTTTGTGTGGAGTAGATTGGGGAAGGTTTGTTATAGGTGTGTTTGCCAGAGAGAGAGAGAGAGAGGAAAAGTGAGAAATCACCCCCCCTTGGGGTGATGCTGTAATCCCTTTCCTTCATTCTTCTCTCTGGATTTTGGGCATACATGCACATGTACCCAGTGCAGTTTTTAAGTCACCAGGTCTTGGACTCAATCGTGGTCATTCATGTGGGAATCCAGTGCCTTACCCACCACGCAACCTGCTGGCCCCTCTTTCATGTCTTTGTTTATACACATTTATTATACATTGCTGTTTACGCACTATATGCATACTATAGAAACACAGAAATACGGGAATATCAACTTTGATTATTTGGCAGATAATTCTTTCAGGTGGCTTAAATTTTCAAAAAAACAGTAAAATGCAAATGAACTCACTTACCCTGAAGATAACTGCTTAGGCCTTTGAATGTGCTGAGGTTTTACATATTGTCTTATGTTAACTATACAGTGATAAAGTACACTGGCTTGCCTAGGACTTAGGGATTTTTTGAGACATAGGCTTTTAGCACTAAAACCAGGAGGGCTTGGGACCAGCAAATGGCGTAATGGTTATGGACTCCCATGTGGTACACTGCGGTGCAAGACCCAGACCTGGATGGTTTAAAACTCACATCAGGCACGTGTTTGTGCGTGCCCAAAATCCCGAGAGGAGAATAGAGAAGGGATTGCAGTGTGGCCATCTCCCTGGGGGGTGATTTCTTGCCTTCTGTCTCCCTGTCTCTGTCTTTCCAGCAAGTGCACATGCTCTATAGCAAAAATCTCTCAAAAAAGAAAAACCAGAAGGGCAAAGAATTAAAGGTGTTTATCCTTCTTAAGACGGGATGAAGGGGGGCGGGGCGGTGCCGGGGGCGGTGCCAGGAGAACGGCCTGTACGACCCGGCGAGCAGGAGGAGGCGCTGGAGGCTGAGAGCGGCGAGGTCTGGTCGCATTGAAACTGGGGGGAAAAAACTAGGAATGGCTGTGGAGGAACTTCAGTCCATAATAAAGAGATGTCAAATCCTAGAAGAGCAAGATTTTAAAGAGGAAGACTTTGGCCTATTTCAAGTAGCAGGCCAAAGATGCATAGAAGAAGGACACGTAGACCAGCTGTTAGAAGTTATTCAAAATGAAAATAATAAGGTCATCATTGAGAGTATGGGCTGGAATCTTGTTGGTCCTGTTGTTCGATACCTTTTACAGAATGATGAAGATGATAAACGGAAAGATTATTTGCTGATGCTTGATTTTTTGGTAAAGTTATGTAAACCAAAGGAATTATTGTTGGGTTTGCTTGAACTGATTGAAGAGCCTTCTGGAAAACAGATATCCCAGGTTATACTTCTTCTACTTCAGCCATTACAAACAGTGATTCAGAAACTTCCTAACAACAAGGCATATTCAATTGGGTTAGCACTGTCTACCCTTTGGAGTCAGCTATCTCTACTTCCTGTTCCATACTCAAAGGAGCAGATACAAACAGATGATTATGGCCTTTGTCAGTGTTGCAAAGCCTTAATAGAGTTTACTCAACCATTTGTCAAAGAAGTCATTGATGACAAAGAAAAGTCACTAAAAAAAGACAATGAAAAGTTAAAGGATGAATTACTAAAATTTTGTTTGAAAAGCTTGAAATGCCCTTTGCTGACAGCACAATTTCTTGAACAGTCTGAAGAAGCTGGAAACGATCCTTTAAGGTGTTTTGCATCTGAAATAATAGGTTTTTTATCAGCGGTTGGGTACCCTATCCCTAAAATGATTTTTAATCATGGAAGGAAAAAGAGGATTTGGGATTACCTTGAATTTGAAGAAGAAGAAGACAAACAATTAGCAGACTCTATGGCTTCTCTGGCATATCTAGTGTTCGTACAGGGCATTAGCGTGGATCAACTTCCAATGGTTTTAAGCCCATTGTATCTGTTACAGTTAAATATGGGGCATATAGAAGTCTTTTTGCAAAGAACAGAAGAGTCTATTTTCTCCAAAGGATTGGATCTGCTGGAGAATGGTTTATTAAGACTAGAAGACAACAGTCTACCTTTTCAGTACTTAGAAATCAAGAGTTTTCTTACTGTACCTCAGGGCTTAGTCAAAGTAATGACACTTTGCCCCATTGAGTCATTGAGGAAAAAGGGTTTAGCTATGCTTCAGCTATATATTAACAAGTTGGATTCACAAGGCAAATACACATTATTTAGGTGCTTATTGAATACAAGTAATCACTCAGGTGTAGAGGCCTTTATTATTCAAAACATCAAAAATCAGATTGATGTGTCATTAAAGAGAACACATAAAAACAAATGGTTTACAGGACCACAGCTGATTTCCCTTTTAGATTTAGTACTCTTTCTCCCGGAGGGTGCCGAAACAGATTTACTGCAGAACTCAGATAGGATTATGGCTTCGTTAAATTTATTGAGGTATTTGGTTATCAAAGATAATGAAAATGACAATCAAACTGGATTATGGACAGAACTCAGAAAGATTGAAAATAACTTCTTAAAGCCTCTCCATACAGGACTTAATATGTCAAAAGCACATTATGATGCAGAAATTAAAAACAGCAAAGAAAATAGCCAAGCAATCCAAAAGTCTAAAGATCGTTGTTCTGTAACTGTAGGTGGAGAAGAGATCCCTAATATGCCTCCTGAAATGCAGCTCAAGGTCCTCCATTCAGCTCTTTTCACATTTGATTTGATTGAAAGTGTTCTGGCTCGAGTAGAAGAACTGATTGAAATGAAAACAAAGCCTACCTCTGAAGAAAATACTGGAATAAAATGAAAGTTCTACTTTCTAAATAAAAACTAATAAAATACTGTAAAAAAAAAAAAAAAAAAAAAAGACTGGATGAAGGAACTTTGCCCTCTGAATTATTTTAAAACAAGTTTTTTCTTTTTCTTTTTGGAGAGGTTTTCACTATAGGGCACGTGCGCTCACCAGACAGACAGAGAGAGACATAGAGACAGAAAGCGAGAAATCACCCCCCGGGGGGATGGTCATGCCGCAATCCCTTCTCCTCCATTCTCCTCTCGGGATCTTGGGCATGCACGCACATGCGCCCGGCGTGAGTTTTAAGCCACCGGGTCCGGGACGCGAACTGTGGTAGACTACGTGGGAGTCCAGCAACATAGCCATTACGCTAACTGCTGGTTCTCAAAACAAGTTTTTGACATAGGTATAGGAAGAGACAAATTATGTTCTTACAATACAGCTAAAGAAATAGGATATTATTAGGGCCAGCAGGTGGTGTGGTTAAAGGCGCTAGACTCTCACATGGCCGAATGTGGTTCGAGTCTTGGACCTGGTGGTTTGCTTTATCATTTTTCCTCTCTCTGTCTCTCTCTGGTCAAATTGGAAAATAATAATAATAAATAAAGATAAATAAAATAATTCTTAAAAAAAAGATAAATAAAATATTATAAATTTAGCCTCCCTCTGACTCCTCCCTAATTCCACTTCTCATACTCTTCAGAGATAACCACTAATCTGAAGTGTATGATTGTTTTGCCTGTTTATTTTTTTCAGAGAATTATTCAATTTTATTTATCATCATCATTATTGTTATTGTTATTTTTTTCACCTGCTTCAGGGCACAGGTACTCACCAGAGAGAGACACAGAGAGAAAATGAGAAAGCAAACTTTCAGGTCTGGGACTCAAGCCACAGTTGGCCATGTGGGAGTCAGCACCTCAACCAACATGCTACTTGCTGGCCCCAATGTTTAGCTTGTTTTTTTTTTTTCCTTTTTTTGGAGAGGTTTTTGCTATAGGGCATGTGCGCTCGCCAGAAAGAGAGAGACAAAGAAACAAAAAGTGAGAAATCACCCCCTACGGGGTTGGCCACGCCACAATCCCTTCTCCTCCATTCTCCTCTTGGGCACGCACGCACACGTGCCTGGCGTGAGTTTAAGCCACCAGGTCTGGGACTCGAACCACGGTCAACTACGTGGGAGTCCAGCGACATAACCATTACACTAACTTCTGGTCCCTGTTTTGCTTGTGTTAGAAACTGTATGTAATTGCTAGGACCAGCAGATGGCATAATGGTTACATCACTAGACTCCCATTTAGTCAATGTGTGATTCAGGTACCAGATCCAGCAGCTTAAAACTCATGCCAGGCATGTATGTGCATGCCCAAAGTCCCAAAAGGAGAATGGAGGAGAAGGGACTGTGGCGTGGCCATCCTCCCTGGGAAGTGATTTTATGCTTTCTGTCTCTGTCTCTCCAGTGAGCACACATGCCCTATAGCAAAAACCTCTCTTTAAAAAAACTGCATTTAGGGAACCAGCAGTTAGCGTAATGGCTATGTCGCTAGACTCCCACGTAGTTGACCGCGGTTCGCGTCCCGGACCCGGTGGCTTAAAACTTACTCCGGGCGCGTGTGCGTACATGCCCAAAATCCCGAGAGGAGAACGGAGGAGAAGGGATTGTGGCATGACCATCCCCCCTGGGGGGTGACTTCTCGCTTTCTGTCTCTATGTCTCTCTCTGTCTGGCGAGCGCACGCACCCTATAGTGAAAAACCTCTCAAAAAGAAAAAAAACTGCATGTAATTGCTATCATACTCTATTGTATCTGCACTCTATTTTTATTCAACATTGTGTTCTTGATGCTTATCCTTGTTGCATTACATTTTTTTAAAAAGAATTATTTATTTAATTTTCTTTATCCATTCTTTTTTATTTTATTTTGTTTATTTATTTATTTTTTTGACAAGTTTTTGCTGTAGAGCATGTGTACTCGCCAGGAAGACAGAGAGAGAGAAAGAAAGTGAGAAATCACCCCTCGGGGGGATGGCCACGCCACAGTCCCTTCTCCTCCATTATTTTCTCAGGATCTCCGGCATGCAGGTACACACGCTTGGCATGAGTTTAAGCCACTGGGTCCAGGATTCGAACCGCGGTTGACTACATGGGAGTCCAGCAACATAGCCGTTACGCCAACTGCTGGTCCCGTTGCATTATATATTTCAAACTGAGTGTAAATAAAAGGCTATAGACTCTTACAATTTTTTTCTCCCCTTCAATTTTACAGTCCAGAATGGAGAGAGTGATGGATGGAACAAAGCTAGACTGGGCCACAGCAGAAGCTCTTGCGTTGGGCTCCTTGCTTGCACAAGGTAAGAAATTTCCGTTTAGTTATATAGCTGGTAGAGAATGCTTTAAATGATGTTTGTTACATGTGATCTCTGCAGTATGTTAAATGACAACAACCTCTTGTCGTTATTTTTCTTTTTTCTTCTTTTTTAATCTCCTGGAGGGTGTGTGCACTTGCTGAAGAGACATGGGGCTGGGGGATGATAAAATCCCCCTCCTCTCCCATGTGACAGTCATACTCCAATCCCTTCTCTTCTATTTCTCCCTCCTTTCAGGATTTTGGGCATGCACACACACACATGTCCAGTGAGACCCTCAAGCTACTAGGTTGAGGACTCAAATTGTATGGCTGACCATGTGGGATCCAATGGCCTTAACTACCAGGCCACAGGCTGGCCCTCCTGTCATTTTCATTGCTAGAGAGGTTCTAAAACATGCTAACTTTACCTTTTTAAAGAATTATTTATTTTATTTTACTATTATTATTGTTGTTGTTGTTTTAAATTTTGCTATAGGATATGCATGCTCACCAGAGAGAGAATAGACAGAGAGAGAGAAAGAGAGAGAAAGTGAGAAAGCAAGCAACCATAGTCAGCTGTGTGGGTGTCCAGTGCCTGAATTACCACTCCGCCTGCTGGCTGTATGCTGACTTTTCTTACCTAACAATATTACTGAATTATATAATAGTATAAGTCAAATTGACAATCTTCATTAAAGTATTCACTATAGAGCAGATATGCCTGGGAAACAAAAGGCTGAAACTTTCCCTAAAAGTTGTAGGGCACTTAATGGCTCTCTCTCTCTCTTTTTTTTTTTTTGGAGAGGTTTTTGCTACAGGGTGCGTGCTCTCGCCAGAAAGACAGAGAGAGACAGAGAGACAGAAAGCGAGAAATCAACCCCTAGGGGGGATAGCCACGCTGTAATCCCTTCTCCTCCATTCTCCTCTCAGGATCTTGGGCTTGCACGCACACACGCCCGGTTTGAGTTTAAGTCACTGGGTCCAGGACTCGAACTGCGGTTGACTACATGGGAGTCAAGCGACATAGCCGTTACACTAACTGCTGGTCCCTCTCTCTCTCTCTCTCTTTTTTTTTTTTAGAGAGATTTTTGCTATGGGGTGCCTGTGCTTGCTGGAGAGACAGGACATGAGAAATTGCCCCCCCAGAGGGATGGCCATTCTACAATCCCTTCTACTCCATTCTCCTTTCAGAATCTTGGTCACACATGCACATGTGCCTGGCATGACTTTTTTTTTTTTTAAAGAATTATTTTATTTAACTTATTTATTTATTTGTTTGTTTTTATTTTGACCAGAGAGGGAGAGAGTGAAAGAGACAGAGAGAGAAAGTGAGAAAACAAGCTGTTGGGTCTGGAACTTGAACCATAATCAGCCATGTGGGAGTCCAGTGCCCCAGCCACAATGCCACTTGCCCTCCTCCCCCGCACATGAGTTTTAAACCACTGGGTCCAGGACTTGAACTGTGGTCAACTACATGGGAGTCCAGTGACACAATCATTATGCCTTCTGCTGGTCCCCAACTCTCTCTTTTTTTTTTTTTTTTTTTAAGTTTTATTATTTCTTTCCTTCTTGGGTGTGTATAAGAGAGAAAAAGAAACAGGGATCCACAACAGGGTCCTAGGACCCATGATCCTACCCTGCCCATAGCCCTGCAGCCAGCCAGGGTCCAAGGACAGCCCATGGGCACACTCAGCTCAGGTGGATCTGGGATTTGAACCCTGGAACCTCCCCATGACTCCAACTTCATGTAGCAGAATTTGCATGCACCACCCCTGCCAGGCCTCTCCATTTTCATAAAATCTTACCATGACTATAGACTTTTGGGTACAGGGCAGGTAGATTTTAGTAAGGAGAATTCTATTATTCTAGGAAAAGTCTCAGATGAGCCAATGTATATGAATTCAGGGTCATCAAGCTTTATTTTTCATGGGAATCTGGATTTTTTTTTCTTTCTTGCTTGTTTAAGGTTTTAATGTCCGTCTGAGTGGCCAAGATGTTGGCCGTGGAACTTTTAGTCAAAGGCATGCAATGGTGGTTTGCCAGGAGACCGATGACACCTATATCCCACTGAACCATATGGACCCCAATCAGAAGGGGTTTCTAGAGGTAGGATGTTCTGATGTCTCTTATAAAATCCAAGTGCTGAGTATTACAGGTGTAGGATTCTTAAAGCAACTAGAAACATGTTGGCAGCTTTGGATTAAATACTTTTTTAGATAAAAAGATGCTAAGTGGGTAGACTAAGTAGGACTGTGACAGAGTAGAGAGCAGACTGGAGCTATTTTACTCTGGCTGCTTATCTGTAATGATGTAAATTTCAAAAGGATATGTATTTTTGTCAATTCAGATTGATATTGTAATCTGCATCTTGTCGTAATGCATTCAAGTTAGTCAGAGATGTAGATAATCCAACATTTCTTGCCTGCTTAAAAAAATCACTTCCTCACAGTTATTTATTTTTTTAAGGTTTTTGCCATAGGAAATGTGTGTTTGTTAAAGAGAGAGAGAGAGGGAACCAGCAGTTAGCGTAATGGCTATGTCGCTGGACTCCCACGTAGTCCACCACGGTTCGCGTCTCGGACCCGGTGGCTTACAACTCACGCCGGGCGCGTGTGCGTGCGTGCCCAAGATCCCGAGAGGAGAATGGAGGAGAAGGGATTGCGGTGTGACCATCCCCCCTGGGGGGTGATTTCTCGCTTTCTGTCTCTCTGTCTGTCTGGCGAGCGCACGCGCCCTATAGCGAAAAACCTCTCAAAAAAAAAAAAAAAAAAAAAAAAAGAGGGGGGGGGAGACAGAGACACAGAGAGAGGAAAAGTGAGAAATCACCCCCCAAAAGAAATGTCCATGCTGCAGTCTTTTCTCCTTCATTCTCCTCTCAGGATTTTGGGTACATATGCATACACACCCAATGTGACCCTCAAGCTACCAGGTCTGGGATTTGAACCCGGTGCACCATGTAGAAGTCCAGAACCTTAACCATCACTCCACCTGATGGCCACTCTCTAGGTTGCCTTATTTTATAAGGTTTAGTGGCTTAATAAATGCATTTATATATGTATATGTATATGTATATAACTATATATTATTTCTATGTGCCAGTGTCCTTGCTATTCTCTCCAGTGTCTTTTATTTTTTTAAGAATTATTTAAATTTATTATTATTCTTCAATTTGACCACAGAGAGACAGAGAGAGAAAGAGATAGTGAGAAAGTAAGCCGCCAGGTCCGGGACTCGAACCATGGTTGGCTATATGGGAGGCCAGTGCTTCAACCACCACACCATTTGTCAGCCCTCTCTCCAGTGTCTTGAGGGTGGGGATTGATCCTTTTCTGTTTCTTTGACAGTTGACATGGAGCTTAGCACAGGACATTTAGGAAGTGTCATCTTTTCTATTCTAGCCATTTGTTTGAGAATATAATCTTGAGTTTGCTGATACTCTATCAAAGATTAACTAGGCAAAACAATATTCTAGAAGAATCTTTAAAAGATCTGTGGGAGTGCCGGCAGATGGCGTGGTGGTTAAAGGCACTGGAATCCCACATGGCCAACCAGGGTTCAAGTCCCAGACCTAACAGCTTGCTTTCTCACTTTCTCTATCTCACTCACTCTGTCTCTCTCTAGTCAAATAAAATAAAATAAATTAATTAATTAATTAAAATAATTCTTTAAAAAAAAAAACAGACATATGAGACTCTAGTGCCTCAACCAATATATCACTTGCTGGCTACAAATATTGCTATTTAAAAATCCCCACTTGGGGCTGGCAGGTGGCATTGTGGTTAAGGACTCTGGACTCCCACATGACCGACTGTGGTTCGAGTCCCAGACCTGGAGGCTTGCTTTCTCACTTTTCCTTTCTCTCTCTCTCTCTCACTCTGGTCAAATTAAAATAAATAAGCAAGTAAAGTTAAATAAAATAATTCTTTTCTTTAAAGAATTATTTTATTTAACTTTATTTATTATTATTATCATTGTTATTTTCCAGTTTGATCAGAGAGAGACAGAGAGAGAGAGAGAGGAAGTGAGAAAGTAAGCCACCAGGTCCAAGACTTGAACCATGGTTGGCCATGTGGGAGTCCAGCGCCCTTAACTACCATGTCACTTGCCGGCCCCTAAATAAAATAATTCTAAAAAACTAAAAAGTTAAAAAAAAAAAAAACCACTTAAATTCCTTACATCTGTTAGGTGGATACTGTTGAAGATTTCATTTTTTGGGGCCAGCGAGTGGCGTGGTAGTTGAAGGTGCTGGATTCCCACATGGTTGACTGTGGTTTGAGTCCCAGACCTGACAGTGTGCTTTCTCTGAAGTGCCTTAGCAGTTTTCCTGCCTAGATTTTCTTCTAGACAGGAAATCATGGGGACCAGAATTAGGGCAGTGGCAGTGTAGGTGGAAGATGGGTCTAGATTTGAGAACTATTCAGAGAAGAAAAGTGATAGGACTTTATAGAAGTAGAGAGGAAAGAAGGAAGACCAATCTAGTTTATCTCCTAGCTTCCTGACGTGGAAACTAGTACATGATGATGACTTCCATCCAAAGAGGGAGTAAAGGAAAGGGTTTGGAAAGGAAAGATGATGGATTCAATTTTAAGCTTTAGCTTTGGATTGTCTGTTATACTATAGCGGTTTCTATTAGGCGATTAAGAGCTAATAAAGGATTCTGGACTTGAGATACATATTTGAAAGTAATCAGGGTGTAGGTGTGTTTGCGGCCATAGGAGTGGGAGAATCTCCCAGAGAGCAAATTGAGCAGAGGAGTAAAGGTGGGGTCCTGGGAGAAGCAACATTCAAGGGGCAGGCAGAGGAAAAATACTTCCCAGAAGATTATCCAATAGACATGAGTCGCTGGGCAATTGTACTCAAGGATGGAGGGATCAAATAAGAGGGAGAATGACTTGCCCACTGGATTTAGCAACCAGAAGATTGAGGGCTGACCTCATGTCAAGCTATTTCTCTGAAGTGGTGAGAGCAGAAACTAGATCACACTTAGTTGATGGTACAACAGGAGTTAAGGAGGTGGAGACATGTGAATTCAACTATTACTGTTATTATTATTATTAATTTTATTTATTCATTCATTTTTTAAATTTGACCAGAAAGAGACATAGAGAGAAAGAGGGAAAGTGAGAAAGCAAGCCACCAGGTCCGGGACTCAAACCATGGACGGCCATGTGGGAGTGTCCACCGCCTTAACCACCACTCCACCTGCTGTTCTCCTCAATTATTTATTTATTTATTTATTTATTTTTAAGTTTTTGCCATAGGGTTATGTGCTTGCTGCGGGGGGGGGGGGGGGAGGGCCGGGGGGTTGGGGGAGGAAAAGTCAGAAATCACCTCCCCAGGGGCAATGCCACATCTCCATCCCTCCTTCTCCAGTCTTCTCTTAGTATCTTGAGCATGAATGCACAAGCGCCCAGTGTGATTTTCAAGCCACTTAGTCTGGAACTCAAATCATGGTCAGCCATGTGGGAGTCCAGTGTCTTAACCACTGTGCCACCTGCTGACCCCAAAGTTAATTTTTCCTAGAAGCTCAACTGTGACAGGAAGCAATGACTGGGAAAGGCTGAGTCAGGGAAGTTTTTCTTCCTTCCTTCCTTCCTTTCTCTCTCTCTCTCTCTCTCTCTCTCTCTCTCTCTCTCTCTCTCAGAATTATTTATTTATTTATTTATTTAACTTTAATTTAACTGTAGAGGAACAGAGTAAGAGAGAGGGAAAGTGAGAAAGCAAGCCATCAGGTCCAGGATTTGAACTGTGGTCAGTCTTGTGAGCACCCTTAATCACCATGCTACCTGCCCACCCTTAATCACCATGCTACCTGCCAGCCCCTCTTTTTTTTTTTTTTTCTTTTTCTTAGAGAGGTTTTTCTTATTGGACACATGTGCTCACCAGAAAGACAGAGAGAGATAGAGAGACAGAAAGCAAGAAATCACCCCCCGGGGGGATGGCCACGCTGCAATCCCTTCTCCTCCATTCTCCTCTTGGGATCTTGGGCACACACGCACATGAGCTCGGTGTAAGTTGAAGCCACCGGGTCTCAGACTTGAACTGCAGTTGACTACATGGGAGTCCAGCAACATAGCCATTACGCTAAGTGCTGGTCCCCCAGCCCCTCTTTTTGAAAAATTTTTCCAGAGGGCCCATGCCCTCATCAGAGAGACAAAGAGACAGAGAGAGGGAGAAAGCACCCCCTAGTACAACTTGGTCATGCCACAATCCTCCATTTTTCCATCCTGCTATGATTCGGGCATACAGGAACATGTGCCTGGTGTGTTTCTCAAGAAAGTCTGTTGGAGACTCAAACCGTGCAGTCAGCCATGTGGGTTCCAGCTCCCCCTACCATTAGGACACAGGGCTGGCTTCAGGGAAATGTTTCTTGTTTAATCTTTAAACTTTTTGATTATATTGAGGGAACAAAGCCAGTGAGGAAAGGTTCAGAAAAGAGGGTTAGAGAATGGAGAAAAGCAGAAAGAAGGCCCTGGAAAAAGCAGAAAGGATGGATTCTGAGCATAAATGTGTATGTCAGCCTTGGGTGGGAAGAGAGGAGAGGAAGGGGTAAAGGCAAATAGAGATAGAAGTAAAGTGGCCAGTCCAAACCCATTTTATAACGTACACATAAATCTGAGAACTGTAGCATACTTTTAAAAAATTAATATGTTATATACATTATAATTGAATTCAGAAAGAAATCCAAAAAGATAAATTATGCATAACCCCACCATACTTATAAGTCACTTGTTTTCATTTTTTTATGTGTCATCAAGTTCTTATTCATACATACAAATTTTTGTAGTTATAATTAGAAGTACAATTTTTGCCTGAGGTTATTTTTAAATGAAAGCTTTGTTGAGATATAATTCATAAAATTGAACTTTTCAATGTGTGCAATTCAGCAATTTTTTCGAATATTCACAGAGTTGTGCAACCATCACCCCTGTGTAATTTCAGAATATTTTAATCACCCCAAATAGAAGCTCATGCCCTTTAGCAGTCACTACCCAGACCATCCTCCCTCCAGCCTCCTCCAGCAACCACAACCACAAATCCACTTTTTGTTGTCTTTTATTTGCTTATATTGGGCATTTTATGTGAGTAGATTGATGTAATCTGGCCTCTGTGACTGACTTTTTTTTTTTAAGAATTATTTTATTTAATCTTATTGTTATTTTTTAAAAAATTGCTATAGGGCATGTGTGCTAACCAGAGAGACAGAGAGAGAAAAAAGAAAAATGAGAAAGCAGGCTGCCAGGTCCAGGACTCAAACCACAGTTGGCCATGTGGGAGTCTAGCACATTAACCGCCACACCACCTGCTGGCTGGTGACTGGCTTCTTTTACTTAGCATAATTTTTCAAGGTCCCTTCGTGGTGCAGCATGTCTTAAAAACTTCAATCCTTTTCATTGCCAGATAATAGTGTATAAAGATATAACTTTGGGGACTAGATGGTGGCACACCTTAACCACCATGCCACCTGCTGGCCCCTAAATAAATGATTTATTTTTAATTTAAAAATTTTTTAAAAGAATTATTTTCTTTAACTTTATTAATTATTATTTTCCAGTTTGATCAGAGAGAGAGAGACAGAGAGAAAGAGAGAGAGAAAGAGAGGAAGTGAGAAAACAAGCGTCAGGTCCAGGACTTGAACTGTGGTCAGCCATATGGGAGTCCGGCACCTTAATCACCACACTACCTGCCAACCCTAAGTAAATAATTCTTTTTTTTTTTATTTTAAAAATCTTTTTAAAAGAATGATTTTATTTAAATTTATTTATTATTATTTTCCAGTTTGATCAGAGAGAGAGAGAGACAGAGACAGAGAGAGAGGAAGTGAGAAAACAAGCCTTCAGGTCCAGGACTTGAACTATGGTCAGCCATGTGAGAATCTAGCACCTTTAACCACCATGCCACCTGGCGGCCCATAAATAATTCTTCAAAAAGAAAAAATCCTGGCAGTGGTGTGAACTCTCATTCTTTCTTTGTCTCTCTCTTCTTCATGGAATAAATAAATAATCTAATTGTTAAAAAAAAATTAATGATCTAGGTTTTTGTTTTGTTTTTTAATTGCCGGAAGGTACATGTACTTGCCAGAAAGAAACAGAGAGACAGAGAGAGGGAGGGAGGGAGAAAGCACCCCAGAATGTGGCCTGGTCATGCTCCTTTCCCTTTTCCTCCAGTCTCCTCAGGATTTTAGGCATGCATACACACTTGCCAGGCGTGATCTTCAAACCTCTTGGTCCAGGGTTCAAACCGTGCAGTCAGCCATGTGGAATCCAGTGCCTCAACCTCCATGCCACCTGCTGGCCTGCTTTTTTTTTTTTTTTTTAAAAAAGAATTATTTATTTACTGGGACCAGCAGTTAGTGTAATAGCTATGTCACTAGACTCCCATGTAGTCGACTGCGGTTTGTGTCCTGGACCCGGTGCCTTAAAACTCACACCGGGTGCGTGTGCGTGTGTGCCCAAGATCCCAAGAGGAGAATGGAGGAGAAGGGATTGTGGTGTGGCCATCCCCCCGGGGGGTGATTTCTCGCTTCCTGTCTCTCTGTCTGTCTCTGTCTGTCGAGCACACGTGCCCTATAGCAAAAACCTCTCAAAAAAAAAAAAAAAAAAGATTTATTTACTTATTCAGTTTCATTTATTTTTTTAAGAATTATTTATTTATTTAATTATATTTGCTATTATTATTATCATTTTTAATTTGACCAGACAGAGACAGAGAAAGAAAGAAAGGGCAAGCACAAAAGCAAGCCCCCAGGTCCGGGACTCGAACCACGGTCAGCCATGTGGGAATCCAGGGCCTTTAACTACCATGCCACCTGCTGGCCCCTAGTTCTATTTATTATTATTATTCTTTTTAATTTGACCAGAGAGAGACAGAGAGAGAGAGAGAAAAGGAAAGTGAGAAAGCAAACCTCCAGGTCTGGGCCTCGTACCGTCATCAGCCCCGTGGGAATCCAGCACCTCTATCCACTACTCCACCTGTCAGCCCTGACTTGCTTTTTTTTTTTATCTTACTGTATCATGATAGTTTATTTGACTTATGATGCAAATATGATGTTAGAATAATAGATTCTTACTAAGGTGGGCCTTTGTTTTGTAACTTTCCTAGTTTTATGCCATTTAAAAAAAGCTTCTATGACAATTTTACTCTCAATTCCAAAGATGAGTCATCTGAGAAGAATATTTGCTTATCCTTGAAGAAAATTAATACCCCTATTCCTTTTGCTGTCATCTATTTATTTCTTCCATGAGAGAGATAAAGACAAAGATAGAGTGAACGAGAGTCAGGCACCCCCAGCAGGTCCCCAGCCTCAGCTCTCCGGGATTAGGAGCATGTTCATTAGGAGCTTGCCTGGCGTGTACAGGGAGACCTCGGGATGGGAACACGGGGCCCTTGTACTTGGCTTCAGCATCTCAGAGCGCTGCATTACCACTGCACCACCATGGCTGGCTAATACCATATTCCAACCTCTTTTCTCTATCTCTTTCTTTATGATAGAGTATGCATGTGCATGTGAAAGTGAGAGAGAGAGAGAAGGAGCTAGGAGTACCCTCCACAGGGTCTGATAACTCCCATGATCCCTTCCCCCAATCCTCCAGCCTGTTGGATCTTGGGCAGTTGCACACGTGCCTGGTGTATTTCAGGCTGCCTGGGTTGGGGATTCAAACAGTGGTTGCCATGTGGGACCTGACTTTTCTTTTCTTTTTTTTAAGAATTATTTTGTTTAACTTTATTTATTTATTTATTTTAATTTGATCAGAGAGGGACTGAGTGAGAAAGAGGGTGAGAGAGAGAGGGAGAGAGAGAGAAAGCAAGCTGCTAGTTCTGGGACTCAAACCATGGTCAGCCATGTGGGAATCCAACGCCTTTAACCACCATGCCACCGGCTGGCCCTGAGATCTGACTTTTCTTGAGTTACACATTTCTACTATGCCATGGAGCTGGCTGGCCTTTTGTTCCTCTGTCCTCCCAGCCTTTCCCACGGACATCATTGGTACTGAGCTGTAGATCTCCTTTCTCAAAGGAATGTGTTGGTGTATGAAAACAAAGACTCCCTACACGCCTCTCCTCCCTCTGAGAAGTTTGTATACATGTGGTGCTTTAACTTTGCTAGCTCCTGTCAAATGTTCCTTTTCATGACAAGTCATTCATTCTCTTTTTTGGGGATTAGGTCAGCAATAGCCCCCTGTCAGAAGAGGCTGTTTTGGGATTTGAATATGGGATGAGCATCGAAAGCCCAAAGTTACTGCCCCTCTGGGAGGCTCAGTTTGGCGATTTCTTCAATGGAGCCCAGATCATCTTTGACACGTTCATCTCTGGAGGTTGGTGTTAATGTGTGGATGGGACATGGACACAGGTTCCCAGCCTCATGGTGACAAATGAATGAAAAGGGGCCAGTGCTGTTCATGAGACTGTGTGCCATGACACCTCTGGAGAGGTGGGGTTGCCTGTTATCCACTGGGGGCAGCAGCTATCAGGCAGCTTAAAGAGCTGCTCCAGAGTATCCAAGTTGCTTGTCACTGGAAATCTGTACCAAGGTGTACCTCCTGTCTTCTGGGGGATGAGCCTGGCTGTTGAGAGCCAGGAGTGTACCTGCCAGCTCCTAGGCTGTTTGACATACATGACTGTGACGTAAATGATAAGGCAATAGTGTCATAGTGAGGCTTTGCCGTGAGAGTCAGTGGTGGCCTTGAAAATCCACTCCCCTCAATCCAGGTACATTCAAGGGGCTGGAAGTTGGAGATTTCATAAGCAACATTTGCTTCTTACAAAAATTCAAGGGGCCAGCAGATGGTGTGGTGGTTAAGGGTACTGGACTCCCACATGGCAAACCATGGTTTGAGTCCCGGACTTGGTGGACTTTCCTGCTCTCTCTCTCTCTTTTGCTTTATCTCTCTCTGGTCAAATTAAAATAAGTAAATAAATAAATAAAGTTAAGTAAAATTTCTAATTCTTCAAAAAAAAAATTTTCTAAGTGTATTCATCTTGTCCCAGACACTCAATCCCTGGGGGGTGAGTTTATTTGGTGCAGAAAAACCTCTTTAGAAACTCACACATAATTTTTTCACAGTATGTATTTTTCATGTACTTTTAAAAATATTTAATTTTGTTATTATTATTATTTTAATTTGCTATAGAACACAGGCACTCACCAGATAGTTTCAGAAAGGGACCAAAAGAAAGGGAGGGAGAGAGTGAGAAACTAAATTGTCAGGTCCAGGACTTGAACCACAGTCAGCCATGTGGGAATCCAGCAAGTGCCTCAACCACCTGGGGCCCTCACTACATGAACTTTTTTTTAATTTTTTTTTTTTTTTTTTACTTATTTGTTCATTTATTTTAATTTGATCAGAGAGAAATAGAGAGAGAGAGAGAGAAAGGTGAGAAAGTAAGCCACCAGGTCCTGGACTTGAACCATGGTTGATCATGTGAGAGTGTCCAGCACCTTAACTACATGCCTCCTGCTGACCCCTACAAGAACTTTTAAAAATTCTTTTTACTTTTTAGTTTGCTATAGGATACGTGTAGTCACTGGAGAAAAACAGAGAGAGAGAGAAAGTGAGAAATTACCCCCTGGGGGAGATGGCCACACCACAGTTTCTTCTCCTCTACCCTTGGGATTTGGGGAATGCACACACGTGTACCTGAACATTTTTTCTTATTGTTTATTTAAAATATATTTTTAACTATTACAATCTGTGTATTCTTCCAAAGTTACTTTCTCTGGGTTCAGGATATGAACTACACAGTTGCCTTAACCATGGCCTTTTTTTTTATTTTTAAGAATTATTTATTTTACTTTATTGTTTATTATTATTCTTCAATTTGAACAGAGAGAGACAGAGAGAAAGAGAGGGAGAATGAGAAAACAAGCTGCTAGGTCCAGGACTTAAACCATGATCAGCCATGTGGGAATCCTGGAGCCTTAACACCACGCCACCTGCTGGCCCCAACCGTGAACTTTGTTTATTTTTTTTTTTACCATGAACTGTTTAAAGACCCCCTCATATGCTTGAAATCTTCCCTATAGTTGTACTTTCTGTAACTTTTTTTTTTTAATTGCTAGAAGGCATGTGTACTTGGTAGAGAGAGAGAAAATGCGCACATGCCCTTCAGTGGAATGTGATCATGTCGCAGTCCTTTTCTCTCCATTCTCCCTTCCTGTCAGGATTTTGGACATGGAAGTACATATACTTACTATGTGTTTCAAGCTGCTGGGGCCAGGATTTGAACTGTGGTCAGCCACGTGGGCTCTGACTCCCTGTGTCACTTTTTAGTTGTGAGGAAGAAAAGTACCTGTGGGACCAGCAGATGGCGTAGCAGTTATGTTGCTGGACTCTCCCATGGCCAACCATGGTTTGTGTCTGGACCCAGTGGCTTGAAACTCAGGCCAAGTGTGTGTGCGTGGGTGCCCAAGATCCCAGGAGGAGAAGAGATTGCAGCATTGTTACCCCCCCGCCCCCGGGGGGGGGGGGTGATTTCTCAGTTTCCCTCTCACTGTCTCTGTCTCTCTCCAGTGAATGCATGTGCCCTAAGGCAAAAACCTCTACCAAAAAAAAAAAAAGAAAAAGAAAGAAAAGTGCTTGAGAAGACTGAACTTTGGACATGTCTGGAGATGATAGTATCTGCAGCTGTCTGTTTGGGGACAGTGGCCTAGGTGGGTACCTGGGCTATGAGGAAGGCAGTTTGCCTTTTTTTTTTTTTTTTTTTGTAGTTTTTTTGCCTTAGGGTGCATGCACTCACCAGGGAGAGAGACAGAGACAGAGCCAGTGAGAGGAGAAATCATCCCTGGGGAGGATGACCATACCTACAATCCCTTCTCCATTCTCCTCCCAGGATCTTGGGCACACACACATGCACCCAGCGTTGAGTTTCAAGCCACCCAGCCAGGACCAAACCATGATTGGCCATGTGGGAGTCCAGCGACATAACCGCCATGCTATCTCCTACCAAGAACAGGCCCCACAGTTGCTTGAGCTTCAGTGAAATCAAAGCAGCCCGTGCTAACCAGGAAGCTGGATATTCACCTTTGAGCTTGTATTACACTTGTTAAAACCCAGACACATGTCAACCTAAGTTTCCACCCAGCAAAATGGATCTATTCCCCCTGAATATGCTAGTAAGTTCAGATAATGCAAACAGTTGTGGAGGTCAGTCAGCAAACTGACATTTGCATTACTCTTCAGTCATGTCGGACTGTTCTGCTTCTGTTTGGCAGAGTTCTCACTCTCTCCATTGTACTTTTCCAGGAGAGGCCAAGTGGCTCCTACAAAGTGGCATTGTTATTCTTCTTCCCCATGGCTACGATGGGGCTGGACCAGACCATTCATCTTGTCGAATAGAGCGTTTCCTGCAGGTTTGTTGAATGCTTCTAGATTTCCAAGAAATGTTTTTCTGCTTCCTAAGTGCTTCAAAAGAGAACTACCTCCTAAAGAGAGCTTAATGTGAACCTTAAATTATAAGACTATGGTTTTTTTCAATGATTTTATTTAACTTTATTTATTTATGTATTTATTTTAATTTGACCAGAAAAGGACAGAGTGAGAGAGAGAAAAAAATCGAGAAAGCAAGCTGCCAGGTCCAGGACTGAAACTGCGGTCACCCATATGGGAGTCCAGCACCCTTAACCACCATGCCACCTTCTGGCCCCAAGACTATGGTTTCTGAATGAGACAGATTTAATGTCATGTCAGTTTTCCATGGAAACTTAATGCCTTGGATACAGGTTGGGTATCCCTTATTTAAAATACTTAGGATCAGTGGGTCAGCATGTGGAATAGTAGTTAAGGCAGTAGACTCCCACTTGGCTGACTGAAATTTGAGTCCTGGACCCAGAGGCTTAGAACTCGGGCTGGGCATGTGTGTGTGCGTGCCCCAAATCCCAAGAGGAGAATGGGGAAGGGACTGTGGTAAGACCAATGACCCTGGGGGATACTTTCTCACTTTCTCTCTCTGTCTCTCTGGCAAGTGCATGCGTCCTATAGTAAAAACCTCTCTTTAAAAATAAAAAAAACCCACTTAGGATCAGAAGTGTTTTGGATTTTGGATTATTTTTTTTCAATTTTTGGAATATTTGCATATATATAATGAGCTCTCTTGGGAATGGGAGCCAAGTCTAAATATGAATTTTTTTTGTTTCATGTACACCTTATACACATAGCCTAAAGATAATTTTATTTTTTAAAACTTTTTTTTTTTTGGAGAGGTTTTCGCTATAGGGCGCGTGCACTCGCCAGACAGACAGAGACATAGAGACAGAAAGCGAGAAACCATCCCCCGGGGGGGGATGGTCACGCCGCAATCCCTTCTCCTCCATTCTCCTCTCGGGATCTTGGGCATGCATGCACACGTGCCCGGTGTGAGTTTTAAGCCAACAGGTCCGGGACGCGAACCGCAGTCGACTACGTGGGAGTCCAGCGACATAGCCATTACGCTAACTGCTGGTTCCCATCCTAAAGATAATTTTATATGACATTTTTGTGTTGCAGTGTTTCCACTGTGACTCATCACATGAGGTCAAGTATAGAATTTTCCACTTATGCCATCATCTTGGGGCTCAGAAAGACTTTGGAATGTTTTGGATTTCAGACTGTGCCATGATTTTTATGGCAATTAAAGTGGTTCCATGTGACCAAGATAAGTGTGGACCCTATACAGGGTTGTTCATCACAAGCTCCTGGGGAACTTTGTATGAACAGAGACACAGATACAGGGACCAACCTCAGATTACACTCAGCAGTGGGCCCTAGGAATCTATATTATTACTTTACAACATTTCTTTTCTTTTTTTTAGAGAGAATTTAGTGTGCATATGCTTGCCAGAGAAACAGAGAGACAGAAAGCAAAATATCACCCACCCCCCCCGGGGAGATGGCACACCACAATCTCTTCTCCTTCTTTCTCCTCCCGGTTTCTCGGGCACACATGCACATGTACCCTGTGTGAGTTTAAGCCTCCGGGTCCAAGACTCAAACTGCAGTCAATATTGTGGGAGTCTAGCAATGTAACCATTATGCCATCTGCTGGTCCCAAAACATTTTTTTTTAAGGAATGATAGTATTTTTATAAAATGACTCATGGTCATTAAAGCATTTTAAATTTCCTCCCAAAATTAACTATTGTCATCATTTGGCAAAAATCATTCCAAATGTCCTTGTATGTGCATTCCTTCCTTATAGTTTATTATGAAAACTTTCAAATATATAGAAAAGTTGAAAAAGTTACAATGAACATTCATATCCCTACCCCCTAGATTCCACAATTAATATTTATTATTACTTGTTTTTATCACATATCTATTCATCATCCCTTTTTAATCCACCCATTTTAGTTTTTGATTAATTTCAACATAAATGGAGGGCTGACCCTGTAGCCCAGTAGTTAAGCACTGTGCACTGGGAGCCAGATCCCTCATGGCTGACTGCAGTTTGAGTACTGGCCCTTATAGCTTATAAAGCATTCCAGTTTCATCTAAGTATGCTCCAAATTCTGATGGGAGAGAAAAATAGAGGAAACAGGATTGCATTGTGACTATACCCCATCAGGAGGTACTTTCTCTCACTCTCTCTTTAGCCAGGGCATATGCCCTCTGATGATTTCAAAAAAAATGTAGGGACCAGCAGATGGTATAATGGTTACATTGCGGGACTCCCACAGTCGACTGCAGCTTGAGGCCCAGACCCAGTGGCTTGAAATTCACGCCGGGAGCATGTGCATATGTGCCCAAAATCCTGAGAGGAGAATGGAGGAGAAGGGATTGTGGTGGGGTCATCCCAAGGGGTGATATCTTGCTTTCTGTCTCTCTGTCTCTCCGCAGGTACATGTGTCCTATAGCAAAAATCTCTTTAAAAAAAAAATGTAAGTGGAGGTGTCAGTACATGCTATTCTAAGTACTTCAGCATGCATATCATTATTTGACATATGGGCTAATAAAAATGTATAATTAGATAGATTAATAGATAGAACAATAAAGGCAAGTAGTTACATTGACAGAAAAATAACACAGAGGAAAATGTTTATACAAATGAGTTTACATTGGGGACCAGCAGATGGCATAGTGGTTAAGGTGCTGGACATTCTCACATGGGTGACCATGGTTCGAGTCCCATACCCAGTGGCTTGAAAATCACACTGTATTTGTGTGTGCATGCATGCCCAAAATCCAGGAGGAGAATGGAGGGGTAGTGATTGCAGCATGACCATCCTCCCCAGGAAGTGAATTCTCACTTTTCATCTCTCTGTTTCTGTCTCTCTCTGGTGATTGCATGAGCTCTGTGGTAAATACCTTAAAAAAACGAGATTACAGAGATAAGTGAAAGGTAAATTTAAAAACTACGTGTAAAATACAAAACTTGCAAATAAACATAGCAGATGAGTAGTCAGAAGATACAGTTTGGGAGTCATCAGCATGCGGATGACTTTACAGTCATAAAGTGGACAAAGTCATCAGGATTGAACAGATAGAGCAGAGACATCGCCTAAGCACTGAGCACTGGAACGTTCCGACTTTAGGAGGTTACATAGAAGAGCAAGTGAAACCTAAAAAGGAGCAATGAGGTAGAAGGAAAGTCTTAGAAAGCTAGTGAAGAAGGGACCAGCAGATGGCATGTTACATTGCTGGACTCCCACGTATTTGACCACGGTTCAAGTCCTGGACCCAGCAGCTTTAAACTCACACTGGGCACAAGTGCATGCATGCCCAAAATCCCAAGAGGAGAATGGAGAAGAAGGGATGGCGGCATGGCCATCCCCCCCAGGGGGTGATTTCTTGTTTTCTGTCTCTCTCTGTTTCTCTGGTAAGCACACACACCCTATAGCAAAAATCTCTCTTAAAAAAAAAAAAAAAAAAAAAAAAGGAGGGCTGGCAGGTGGAGTAGCATGGTGGTTAAGGGTCCATATAGCCAACTGAGGTTCGAGTCATGGATCTGGCAGCTAACTTTCTCACTTTCTCTTTCTCTTTCTGTTCCTCTTTGGTGAAATTAAAAATAAATAAATCAAAAGTTAAGTGAAATAATTCTTAAAAAAAAAAAGAAAGAAAGAAAGCTAGTGATGAAAATCTGACCCTGGGGCCTAGGGGTTAAGGGAGCTGGATGCCATGTGGCTTACCATGCAATTTGAAGCCAAGACTCTATAGCTTGAAAAACATGCCAGGTGTGTTTGCATGGGTATGTGCCCCAAATCCTGAAAGAATGGAGAAATGGAAAAGGGATTACAGTAGTCTTCTGTGTGAGGACACAGTGAGAAGGCACCATCCATAAACCAGGAAATGGGTCCTGACCAACATCCAATCCAGTGGTGCCTTGATCTTGGATTTCCAGCCTCCAGGACTATGAGAAATATATTTCTATTCTTTATATTCATAATTACCCTGCTTACGGCATTTTGTTATATCAGCCTGCATGGACTAAGACATCACAGGAATGGGTTGATATGTTAGAGGATAAAATTATTGGAGGACATGAATTAAAGGAATTCAGAAGCCACAGTGTTGAAAGGATCATCTATACATATATTAAAATTACCAAGACCATTTTCATAATATTATCATCATAGGATTGCTGTGAGGCATAAGGAGTCATTATATATAAACCACTTTTATTACTACCATTTCATCTCCTTCACTGTGATTATCTCAATCTCTTTGTTTATACCACTAATTTTATTTTTAGCCCTGCAAAAGAATTAATATATGTGAAGTGCTTAGAAGAGCATTTTTCGTTATGTAAGTGCTTACTTATTTCATCGAATTTAATGTGATTATCTTGAGCTCTTTGTTTGTAACATTTATTTTTAGTCCTGTCTATTCTGTTCTTGACATTTCATGTTTATTTATTAGGTCTGTTATGATAGATTTTGGTTCTTATTTTGCTGTCTTAGCATTGTACTTTTTTATCGTCTGCATTTGTTTTGTTTTCTTTAAAACTGTCTGCCTTAGGCCAATAGGTGGTGTGGTGGTGAATGTGCTGGATCCCATATGGCTGACTCTGGTTCTGTCCTGGACCCGATGGCTTAAAAAAAATGCCAGGTGTATGTGTGTCTAAATCCCGAGGGGAAAATGGAGGAGAGGGGATTGTGGTATGGCCATCCCCTTCAGGGGGTTGATTTCTCACTTTCCCTCTGTGTCTCTCTCTGGTGAGCCCATGTGCTCTAAGGCAAACATCTTGAGAAAAAAAAAAGGGAAGAAAAAACTGTCCTTCCTTTGCACATTATATTTCTTTCCCTTTCTTCACCTCCTTTTACAAAAAGTTATTTGGCTAGATGATACTTATTTGATCGTCAGAAAAGTCATAACACATTTTTGCATAGAAAACCATAGAAAAAAATATGTCATCAGGGCTGGCAGGTGGCATGGTGATTAAGGGCGCTGGACTCCCACATGGTCAACTGCGGTTCAAGTCTAAGACCTGGCAGCTTGCTTTCTCTCTCTCTCTCTCTCTCTCTCTCTCTCTCTCTGTCCCTCTTTGTTCAAATTTAAAAAGTAAATAAATAAATAAATAAATAAAGTTAAATAAAATAATTCTTTAAAAAAAGTGTCATGACTTTTCCGACAACCCAATATATTGTTGCTATGCCTTTTTTTTTTTTTTTTTTTTTTTTTTTTTTTTAAGAGAGACTTTTGCTATAGGCCACGTGCACTTGCTGGAGAGATGGAGAGAGACAGAAAGTGAGAAATCACCCCCGGAGGTATGGCCATGCCACAATCCCTTTTCCTCCATTCTCTTCTTGGGATCTTGGGCAGGCATGCACATAAACCCAGTGTGATTTTTTAAGCCGCTGGGTCTGAACCTTGAACCATGGTCCAGTATGTGGGAGTCCCGTGACATAACCATTCCACCATCTGCTGGTCCCACCATTTAACTTTTTAATTATTTCTGGTTTATATATAATTGATGTATATCTTTGTGGGCTATAGTATGAGGTTTCCTTTTCTTTAGAGAGATTTTTGCTTCAGGGTGCATTGCTCACTAGAGAAACAGAGAGAAATTGTTGAAATCACCCCCCAGGGGGAGATGACTGTGCTGCAGTCCCTTCTCCTCCATTCTCCTCTTGGGATTTTTGGCATGCATGCACACACATCTGCCGTAAGTCTGATGCCACCAAGTCCAGGACTCGAATCACAGTCAACCATGTAGAATAGTACATGAATCACTATGCCACCTGCTGGCCCTAACAGCATGGTTTTTTAAGGTATGTGTACCATGTATAATAATCAAATCAAGTCAAGGATATACCCACATTGATCTTCTTCAGCATTGAATATTACATTACATTGTACACAGTTTTTAATAGTTCTACTAGTTTTTTTTTGGGGGGGTGGGTGGGTAGAGGTTTTTGCTATAGGGCAAGTGTGCTCGCCAGAAAGACAGAGAGAGACAGAGAGACAGAAAGTGAGAAATCACCCCCCAGGGGGATGGCCACACCACAATCCCTTCTCCTCCATTCTCCTCTCAGGATCTTGGGCATGCACGCACATGCGCCCAGCATGAGTTTAAGCCACTGGGTCTGGGACTTGAACTGCAATCGACTACATGGGAGTTCAGCGACATAGCCATTATGCTAACTGCTGATCCCACTAGTTTTTTTTTTTTAATATTTATTAAATTGTTCACATTTTTTACTTTGCTGTGATACATTATCTGGAAGTCTCTTTCCATTATTTATGTGCATGCTTGTATCCATTTTATTTTCTTGTGAACCCCCACCTGCTCATTTTATCTTTCATCTCAGCTTTTTATCCATCAGGATCTTCTGAGATTTCCTTTCCTTTCTTTTTTAAATAGGACAACTCTTCAAAAACCTTCTAGGTGTTCATTGTTGCTTCTCCTAAGATGTTACTCAGGTTCTCTGGTAGGCATGGGTGAATTCCCTTAAACATTCTTCCTAATGGCACCAATTTTTTTTTTTTTTTTTTGAGAGGTTTTTGCCATAGGGTGCGTGCGCTCGCCAGACAGACAGAGAGAGACAGAAAGCGAGAAATCACCCCCCAGGGGGGATGGCCACGCCACAATCCCTTCTCCTCCATTCTCCTCTTGAGATCTTGGGCACGCACGCACACGCGCCCAGAGTGGGTTTTAAGCCACCGGGTCTGGGGCACGAACCGCGGTCGACCACGTGGGAGTCCAGCGACATAGCCAATTTACTTCATTCAGCAACTATTGAGTACAGGCTCCAATTCCGGGAGCCTGAGGATGGCTGTGTGAGGGGAGAACTCTGCTAGATGGAGGGGTCTTCCTACTCAGTTCTGTTCTCTTATGAGACCCAATAACTAACCCTGTACAGTGGCCTGCACCCCAACACCTTCCCTGTCAGGGGTAGATATCACTTTCATAGGTGCCTGCCTGCCTTTGTTGAGTTCTGTGGGGGTCTCTACTCTAGATTTTGCCTCTGGAGACTATTGGTAAGAATTTTAAGAATTTTCAGGACTTTTGCCAACTCTTTTTTCTTTCCACACTGTCTGGAGGGGGGGTTAGGAACCACACCTCAGCTTTCTTTCCTTTTTTTTTTTTAGAGGTTTTTGTCTTTGTGTGTGCTCACTGGAGAGAGACAGACAGAGACAGTGGGAGAGAAAGTGAGAAATCACCTACCCAGGGGGATGACCATGCTGCAATCCCTTCTCCTCCATTCTCCTGAGGTCTTGGGCATGCATGCACATGTGCCCAGCATGTTTCAAGCTACTGGGTCTGGGACTCAAATCGCAGTCAGTCACATGGGAGTCCAGCAATGTAAATGCTACACCATCTGCTGGCCCACACACCTCAGCTTTCTATCCCACCAAGATCTTGGGAGATTTCACTTTCTTGCTCTCAGCTTTTCAAATTTGCTTGTTATCTGCACTTGGTTTTGTTTTTGTCTTAAGACACACACGCACACACTATAATTTCGCTTTTTCCACTAGGAGAGTGAGATTCTGATAGTGTTTATTCTACCTTATTAATCCCATAGTAACTAGAATTTACATTTTTTTGAAAGTCCTATCCAAGTGATTCCAGTCCTCAGCTGTTTTTGGAAATAGCCATGTTTAGGCTATACAGAATTGAATCCCTTGAGAGAGCCCTCAGAACTCTTCTCTAGCTAATACATCCCAAATCGTCAGTTTATCTCTGCTACTTTTCTGTAATGGAGAGAAATAGCCTTTCTCTTCCTAATGGAGGACCTTGTGTTTCTCCTGGGCTAGCATGTTGTCATCATGTTTAAACAGACGCTCTGAGCATTCTCCACTCTGCTTCTTTCCCAGATGTGTGACAGCGTGGAAGAGGGGGTGGATGGAGACACCGTGAACATGTTTGTGGCACACCCGACCACTCCTGCACAGTATTTCCACTTGCTTAGAAGACAAATGGTCCGGAACTTCAGAAAACCCCTCATCATAGCTTCTCCCAAGATGTTACTCAGGCTTCCTGTAAGTATAGGAAAGGCTGACTAATAAGTCTTTTGTCATTTTTTAAAAACTATAATAATAATTATTATTATTTAAAATTTGACCAGAGAGAGAGAGGGAAAATGAGGAAGCAAGCCACCAGGTCTGGGACTTAAACTGCAGTCAGCCCTATAGGAATCTAGTGCCTTAACCACCATACCACCTGCTGGCCCCTTTAATTGTATTTCTAAATTGTAGGAGAAATCACCCCCCAAGTGGAGGATGGCCATGCTGCAATCCCTTCTCCTCCATTCTCCTCTTGGGATCTTGGGCATGCATGCACATGTGCCCAGCATGAGTTTAAGCCACCGGGTCCAGGATTTGAACCGCAGTCGACTACATGGGAGTCCAGCAACATAGCCATTATGCCAACTGCTGGTCCCACTGCGTCTATCTTTTTTTAACCTTTTTAGAATAATTGGAAATATAGGTAGCTTTCTGTTTCCATTGTAATGAAGGACAGGGAGAGAGATATTTTCACACTGGTATCCTAGTCTCAGCAAAAATAACTTTTTAGAAAAGATCATCTTTTAACAATTTTATTTATTATTATTAATTTTAATTTGTCCTAGGGCATGCATACTCAACAGAGAGAGACAGAGAGAGAGAGAGAGAGAGGGAAAGTAAGAAAGCAAGCTGCCAGGTTAGGGTTAGGGACTTGAACTACAGAAAGCAAGCTGCTGGGCCTGGGACTTGAACTACATAGTTGGCCATGTGGGATCCAGCTGCCTTAACTACCATGCCATCAGCTGGCCCTGATGGGGCTCTTTTGATGCAGATGTTTTGAAACAGTAGTGTTAAAGAGGCCAAGTCTATATATAAAATTACTGTAATATATCTCTTTCTCTCTTTTTAATTTAATTTAATTTTCTTTAGAGGTTTTTGCCTTAGGTTACATACGCTTGCCAGAGAGAGAGAGAGAGAGAGAGAGAGAGAGAGAGAGAGACCGTGAGCGGAAAAGTGAGAAATCACCTCCCAGGGGGTTGACTGCACTGCAATCCCTTCTCCTCTGTTCTCCTCCTGGGATCTTGGGAATGCATGTATACGTGTCTGGTGTGTTTCAAGCCACCAGATCCAGGACTCAAACAGGGATCGGCCGTGTGAGAGTTCAGTGACATAACCACTACGCCATCTGCAGGCCACTCTTTTATTTTTAAAGCATTATTTAATTTTATTTATCATTATTACTATCTTTTTTTTTTTTTTTTTTTTTTAATTTACTACAAGGCACACGTGCTCGCCAGAGAGAGAGAGACAGCGACAGAGAACGAAAGTGAGAAAGCAAGCCACCAGGCCCAGGACTTGAACTGTGGTCATTCATGTGGGAGTCCAGTGCCTTGACCACCCCGTGCCACCTGCTGGTCTCACTGTAGTGTATTTCTAAGAAATACATATAGGCTGACCAAACTTTCAGTGTATCTCCAAGGTCATCATTCACTCCTTCAATCATAACTATAAAAGAACATAATAAGGGACCAGCAAATGGCATAATGGTTACGTCACTGGACTTGCATGTAGTTGACCTTGGTTCAGGTCCAGAAACTGGTGACCTAAAACTCACGCCAGGCAGGTGTGTGCCCAGAATCCCGAGAGGAGAATGGAGGAGAAGTGATTGCAGCATGGCTATCCTCCCTGGGGGATGATTTCTTGCTTTCTATCTCTCTGGTGAGCTCATGCGCCCTATGGCAAAAAAATCTCTTAAAAAAAAAAAGAACATAATGATATTAAAAATAATATAGAAATATTACTAAGTATTGGGTGAACTATTAGGTGTTTTATTAACAAATTCTTTTACGGTTTGAAACTGAGAATAAGAAATCTTATCCCAGCTCTAGGATTCAACCTCTCTCCCCAAGTTTTATGTATAACTCTTCCAGTAAGGAAGGCCTTCATATATCTTACTTAAACATGTAAGTCCTTTTACTAATTGAAAATAAGTATGGGGCCGGTGGGTGGCGTGGTGGTTAAGGATGCTGGGCCTCCCACATGGCTGACCACGGTTCGAGGTCCAGACCTTCTTTCTCTCTCTCTCTCACTCACTCTCACTCTGTCCTTCTCTGGTCAAACTAACTAAATAAATAAATAAAGTTAAGTGAAATAATTCTTTTTTAAAAAAAGAAAAGAAGCATGACAATTACTGCATTTTGATTTCTTCCCAAATATTAAATTATTGGTTTAATCAAATATGAGTCAATCCTTTCTTTCCGTGGCCTGCTTGGAGATGATTTACCATATGGACATATGACTCAGGGCTATCTGTTGTTTGTCAGGTGGTACCCAAATGCCTCCCTGCTTCCCGCCAACTCTGAACTCCAGCTCCTTTCCCTTCTTACCCTAGGAAGTAAAGGCTGAAACAGAGCCGTGGCTCAGAATGGAGAAAGGTGGCCTTTCTCACGTTACTTCGTATAAGACCAGCTGGATGTTTAATACTCGTTTTTTAGGTTGCACATAGTATCCTACTATCGATATGGCTGCTCCATTACTGGTCTGATCAGAATGTCATTTGCCTATTTGGGTTGAAAATATAGGGACATTAACTAGATGATAAGAAAAAGAATCCCTAGTCCTGACTTCATAAGCGATCTGCTCTATTGTCTTTGCAACAAGTATTTATTTTAATTGAGATAATTAGTTATATCTCTTTCATCATAGAGATGTAGACATATTGTTTCTAGTTGTGCTGAATGGATAGTGTTTGTTTGCTTTTGCTGAAGTTTATTTATCTTATTTTTCTTGAATGAGTAAGAGACAGGTACCACCAACAGGGTCTCGTCACACTGTGATCCCTGTGACCCAGTACTCCAGCTAGTCAGGATATTGGGTGCATTCGACCACTGCATTTTGGGTTAACTCAGGATCCAACCCTGTGGTGAGCCATGTGACTTCTAGTACTTCAGATCAGTATGCTAATATGTGTGTTAGCGTGCTGGGCATGATCAGACAGGTTTCATCTATAAATTAAAGTAAAAAACAAAAACAAAAACAAAAAAACAAAACTAAAAGCAGGCCCAGCCACAGTAGCCCACACCAATTGATACTGCAACTTGGCAGGCTTGGCAGGCTGAGACCACATGTTCAATTTCCAGCTCACTTGAATAGTGAGTGTGGGGCCAGCCCATGGCTTGGTGGTTAAGGCAGCTGGATCCTATATGACCAACAGCATTTTTTTTTTTTTCCTAAAGAATTACTTTATTTTAACTTTATTGTCATTTTCCTTTTTGATCAGAGAGAGACAGAGAGAGAGAGAGAGATAGGGAAAGTGAGAAAGCAAGCCACCAGTTCCAGGGTATTTACACCTTGACTTACTTGCATCCCCAACCAGATAGGCACACCTTCACCCAGCATGTACAGGGAGACCTCAGCATGCAAACTTGAGACCTTCTCATGTGGTTTCAACATCAAGGAGCTTTGCACCACAGTTGCACCACCATGACTGGCCTGGAATTTTAATTAGTAGGAAAATTAGTTCAGGTCAAAGAACCCAAAATGACCAAAATCTCCTGTCTTGATAAGACTGTGGCTGTGTGTGTGTGTGTGTGTGTGTGTGTGTGTGCGTGTGCCCAAAATCCCAAGGGAAGAATAGAAGAGAAGGGATTACAACTTGGCTGTCCCTCCTGGGAGGGGTGGTGATTTCTCACTTTCTCTCTGTCTCTGTCTCTGTTTCTGTCTCTCTGGTGAGTGCATGTGTGCTATAGCAAAATGCTCTCTAAATAAAATAAAATAAATAAAATTTAAAAATTGTATTGTGGCATTAGACAAAAGGCAATCTATAACTTCATAGAAATAAGTCTACTTTGAAAAGTACAGAACTGATATTTTTCTAGAACGTATGCTGTGTTTATTAGTACATGTGTTTACTTGCAATGTTAGGCTAGAATTCTTGACACTTTTTTTTAACAACATTTTTTTAAAATAATTATTTTTATTTAATTTTAGTTCATTTGACCAGAGAGAGCATGAGAGAGAGAGAGAGAGAGAGAGAGGGAAAGTGAGAAAGCAAGCCATCAGATCTGGGACTCGAACTGTGGTTGACCATGTGGGAGTTCAGCACTTCTAACCACCATGCCACCTGCCAACCTCAATATTGTATATTAGCAAATATCCTTTATAAGTAAAAGCTTCTGCTCTTTTCTACTGTTTGACTAGATATGTGGCTCTTTCTCCCTCTTAGGCAGCTGTGTCAACGCTTCAAGAAATGGCACCAGGAACAACATTCAAACCAGTCATTGGTGATTCAACGGTGGAGCCCAAAAAGTAATTTGATGTATATCTCTCTTTTCATACTGTGTGGTAGAATTTTTAAAGTTTATTTATCTTACATGAGAGGTAGAAACCCCCAACAGGGTATTTACACCTTGACCCACTTGCATCCCAAACCGGACCTGATCCTGGGCACATCTTCACCCAGCATGTACAGGGAGACCTCAGCACGCAAACTTGAGACCTTCTCATGTGGTTTCAACATTAAGGAGCTTTGCACCACAGTTGCACCACCATGACTGGCCTGGAATTTTAATTAGTGGGAAAATTAGTTCAGGTCAAAGAACCCAAAATGATCAAAGTCTCCTCAGTCTTGTTAAAAACTCTTTAAGTCAGTGGGACAGGAGTTGGTATGTGTGGAGGAATGAAGGTTTGCTAGGTCCTACTATGTGATTAAACCCTGCCATGGATGCCCCACTGCTTCACTGGGGAGACGTTTCAGTCTATGTCTCTTCCTTCTTCTGATACAAATCTTACTTTAGGAGATATCTTCCCCATTTCCTTCCCAACAGGGTTAAGACACTTGTTTTCTGCTCTGGAAAACATTTCTATGCCCTACTGAAGCAAAGAGAATCTCTGGGAGCTAAGAAGCATAATTTTGCCATCATCCGAATAGAGGAGCTCTGCCCTTTCCCCTTGGATTCTTTGCAGCAAGAGATGAGCAAATACAAACATGTTAAAGGTAAAGGGTTGGTCTTGTTAGGGGGTCTTTGGATTTCAAATACCTGAAACTTACTTAAACTATTCTAGATGAGGCAATGGAGCCATGTGAGTTAACAGAAAATGAAATCTTATGGAATCTGAGGATATGAAAAAGCAAACCACTAGTGACAGTGTCTCTATGTTTCTCTTGATGTCTTTCAGTTTTTGCTTCTCTCATTTAAAACAACTAATTTCTTGGAATTTGGCCTTATCAGTGAGTGGTTATCTATGAGAAAACCAGTATAATTTTTTTTTTTTTTAGAGGTTTTTGCTATCGGGCACGTGCGCTCGCCAGACAGACAGAGAGAGACAGAGAGACAAAAAGCGAGAAATCACCCCCCAGGGGGGATGGCCACGCCGCAATCCCTTCTCCTCCATTCTCCTCTTGGGATCTTGGGCACGCATACACACGCGCCCGGTGTGAGTTTTAAGCCACCGGGTCTGGGACGCGAACCGCGGTCGACTACGTGGGAGTCCAGTGACGTAGCCATTGCTCTAACTGCTGGTCCCCAAACCAGTATAATTTGTAAAGGACAAACCTTTTCAACAAATGGGACTAGAATATTGGAGATCTGTATGTACCTTGTACAGAAATTAACCATAGACCTAAACATAAAACATGAACTATCAAATTTCTAGGAAAGGAGAAAATGTTTATGACTTTGAGATATACAAAAAGTCCTTCGAGCTTTTCTGTCTGACATCTTAGTGAGGCCATGATGGCTGCTGCTGCTCTCCCAGCTTTGTTATGCCACTCAAGGATGACAAGGAGAGAGATGCTGGAAAGTCAGCCAAGAAGGACGAAATCCTAGTGAATAAACCTGGGGACAAGGCTCAAAGGAAGAAATGCTCCTTGGACCAGCAGTTAGCGTAATGGCTATGTTGCTGGACTCCCACGTAGTCGACCGCGGTTCGCGTCCCGGACTGGGTGGCTTAAAACTCACGCCTGGCGAGTGTGCATGCGTGCCCAAGATCCCGAGAGGAGAATGGAGGAGAAGGGATGGTGGCATGGCCATCCCCCCTGGGGGGTGATTTCTCGCTTTCTGTTTCTATGTCTCTCTCTGTCTGGTGAGCGCACACGCCCTATAGCAAAAACCTCTCAATGCTCCAAAGGCGACAATAGCCTGGTCTTGTTTTTTCTTTTTTTTTTTTTGAGAGGTTTTCGCTATAGGGCTCGTGCGCTCGCCAGACAGAGAGAGACATAGAGACAGAAAGCGAGAAATCACCCCCCAGGGGGGATGGCCATGCCGCAATCTCTTCTCTTCCATTCTCCTCCTGGGATCTTGGGCACGCACGCACACGCACCCGGCGTGAGTTTTAAGCCACCGGGTCCGGGATGCGAACCGCGGTCGACTACGTGGGAGTCCAGCGACATAGCCATTATGCTAACTGCTGGTTCCCACCTGGTCTTGTTTGACAAAGCTACATATGACAAACTCTGTAAGGAAGTTCCCAACTATAAGCTCTAACCCCAGCTGTAGTCTCAGAGAGGCTGAAGATTTGTGGTTCCCTGGGCAGGGCAGCACTTCAGGAGCTCCTTAGTAAAGGACTTACCAAATTAGTTTCAAAGCACAGAACTCAAGTAATTTACACTAGAGACACCAAGCTGAGATGCCCCAGCTGCTGGTAAAGATGAATGAATAGGCACAACCAACTATATATTTAGAAAAAATTAAAACTTTATTAAACAAACAAAAAAAGATCTTTGATATGATACCAAAAGCACATTCAATAAAAGAAAAATTGGACTTTATCAAAATTAAAATCTTTTGCATTATGAAAGGCATTATGAAAAAAATAAAAAGGCCACAAACTGGGGGAAAATATTTGTAAATAGGCAACTGACGCAGGACTATCTAGAATATTGAAAGAGGGCCAGCTCCATTACCTGGTAGTTTGGGTAGTTGGAATCCATATGGCTGATCACACCATTTGAATCTCTGTCCCGGAGACTTGAAAAACACATTGGGTATGTGTGTATGGCCAAAATCCCAACAGGATGGAGAAATGGAGGGAAAGGAATTGTTGAGTGATCGTGCCTCACTGGGGGAGTGCTTTCTCCATCTCTCTCCTTCTCAGTCTTTTTCTCTCTGATGAGTGCACATACCCTCTGGGGAAAAAGTAAACATATTAAATATGCCTTAAAACTTAACAGTAAGGGGCCAGCAGGTGGCATGGTGGTTAAGGGCACTGGACTCCCACATGGCTAACCACGATTCAAGCCCCAGACCTGGTGGCTTGCTTTCTCACTCTTTCTCTGTCCCTCTCTAATCAAATTTAAATAAATAAATAAATAAATAAATAAATAAATGTTAAATAATCTAAAAAAAACAAACAAAAAAAAACCTTCAACAGTAAGAAAAAATAAGGAGACCAGCAGTTGGCATAATGGCTATGTCGCTGGACTCCCATGTAGTTGACTGCTGTTCAAGTCATGGACCTGGTAGCTTAAACTCACACCAGGCACATGTGCATACATGCCCAAGGTCCTGAGAGGAGAATAGAGGACAAAGGATTGTGGCGTGGCCATTCCCCTTGCTTTCTGATTCTCTCTCTCTGTCTTTCTGGTGAGTGCATGTGCCCTATAGCAAAAACATCTCAAATAAATAAATAAATAAAACAGCAAGAAAGTAATCTAATTTTCCAAAATGTGCAGAAACTTTCAGTAGGCACTTCTCCAAAGAACTAGATGGTAAATGAGCACATGAAGAAATGCTCAATATTATTAGCGATAAGGGAAATTAAAATTAAGCCAAAATGAGATATGACTAAATAGCCATTAGAATGGCTAAAATTAGAACAAAATGACAAACTGCTTGGGGCCAGCAGGTGGCTTGGTAGTTAAGGTGCTAGACACTCCCATGTGACCCGGACCTGTTGGCTTGCTTTCTCATTTTCCTTCTCTCTGTGTGTCTGTCTTTATCTGGTCAAGTGAGAATGATTGACTGAATGAATAAAATTAAATAAGTAATTCTTTAAGGAAAAAAAAAAAAAAAGAACAAAACGACAAACTACTGATATCAAGTGGTGATGAGAACGCAGAGAAACTGAAACACTCGCTGCTGGTGGGAATGCAAACTGATATGGCAACTATGGAAAAGAGCTTCTTAGAAAGTTAACATCAACTCACCAGCAATCCCACTTCTAGGTATTTACCCAAGAGAAATTAAAACAGGTTAACAGAAAAATATGTATGCCAATGTTTACAGCAACTTTATTCATGATTTCCCCAAACTGGAAACAACCAAAATGTCCCTCAGATGGTGAATGAATAAATAATTTGTGGTACATCTGTACAAGATCAGACTGCTCAACAGTGAAAAACAGCGAACTATTGCTGTACATGACAAAATGGATGAATCAAAATGTATTTTACTAATTCACGGAAGCCAGACCCCAAAGTTATATACTGTATGATCTCATTTATACAACATTCTGGAAAAGACAAAACTGAAGGAATAGAGGAAAGATTGATGGTTGCCAGTGATTAGGGGTAGACTGCAAAGGGACATGACGAGGAATTTGAGGGGTTGACACAATTATTCAATATCATGATTGTGGTGGTAGATATATGACTATGTATTTGCTAGAAAAAAGACAAGCAACAAGTCTTTGTATCTATGCAACATTGGAAAGGCATATATTAATTGAAATTGGATATACTGGGTTGTCGGAAAAGTCATGATGCATTTTTGCATAGAAAAACATAGACCTATATACCAATGACCCAGTATATATGTATACTTACATGTCATGTGTGCACATGTGTGTATACACAAGGGAACTTCAAAAAGTTGGGGAAAAGTGGAGTTAAGGCTTTTTTTTAGAGAGAGATTTTTGCTATAAAATGTATGTATTCACCAGAGGGAAAGAAAGAAAGTGAGAAATCACCTCCTGGGGAGATGACCATGCCACAACTCCTTCTCCTCCATTCTCCTCTTGGGATCTTGGGCACACACATGCACACACACCTGGTGTGAAGTTTAAGGCACTGGGTCCAGGACTTGAACTGCGGTTGACTACATGGGAGTCCAGCAACATAAACATTACACCAACTGTTGGTCCCAAGGTTTTATTTTATTCTGATGCAAAAAAAAACCTTGAAATCCATTAATAATTTTTCATAATAATTTTTATTTATTTTTTGAGAGGTATTTTTTTTTCCTTTTTTTTGGGGGGGAGCGGTTGCTATAGGGTATGTGCACTCGCCAGAAAGAGAGACAGAGAGACAGAAAGCGACAAATCATCCCCCAAGGGGGATGACCATGCCACAATCCCTTCTCCTCCATTCTTCTCTCAGGATCTTGGGCACGTACGTGCAGGCGCCCGGTGTGAGTTTAAGCCATTGGGTCTGGGATTCGAACCACAGTTGACTACATGGGAGTCCAGCAACATAGCCATTACGCCAACTGGTCCCGAGAGAGATATTTTTTTTCTATATATTTTTTCTCCACTCACTGGAGAGAGAGACAGAAAGCAAGAAATGACCTTCCAGGAGAGATGGCCGTGCCACAATCCCTTCGTCTTCATTCTCCTTCGGGATTTTGGGCATGCATGCACACTCACTGAGCATGAGTTTTAAGCGACTGGGTCTGGGACTTGAACCACAGTTGACTGTGTCCAGTGACATAACCATTATGCCATTTGCTGGTCCCTCTATGATCTTTTTAGTCCTTGTGTGTGTTTGTTTGTGTAAATGGCTTTTTTGGATGTATATGTTTACTTGAGGTGCTGAAACAAATTCTTTCTTTTATAGATTTTATTTGGAGTCAGGAAGAACCTCAGAACATGGGTCCATGGTCTTTTGTTTCTCCAAGGTTTGAAAAACAACTGGCCTGCAAGGTGATCACTCTTTCTCTTATAGTGGTGTGTGTGTATGTGTGTGTGTGTGTGTGTGTGTGTGTGTGTGTGTTTTACTAGTTCTATTCTTTAATCATAAGCTAAAATATGAAGTCTAGTTTCAGGACTTTTTTTTTTTAGAAGAAAATGCTATGTTTTTAGAGCTGTATGTATGTACATACCAACATTAGTATCATTTTTTTTTTTTTGGAGAGGTTTTTGCTACAGGGTGCGCGCGCTTGCCAGAAAGACAGAGACAGAGAGACAGAAAGCAAGAAATCACCCCCCAGGGGTGATGGCCATGCCACAGTCCTTTCTCCTCCATTATCTTCTTGGGATCTTGGGCACGCACACACATGCGCCTGGCTTGAGTTTAAGCCACCAGGTCCAGGACTCAAACCACGGTCGACTTTGTGGGAGTCCAACAACATAGCTATTATGCCAACTGCTGGTTCCAGTATCATGTTTTGTTTTTTTTTTTTAAATGGTTATACTCAGAAAACTAAAAAGCCCTACCTGTCAGCTCCCTTTCTCTCTAGCGTCCTCAGCATGTCTTACCCAAGCCTTGTTGGGGCAGAGTGATGACCAGGAGATATTTTATAATTTGGGACTAGATACACCCTATACATGTTCCAGGATCATCCACAAAGCTGGTATACATCAATGGGAGGCTGGTGTCCTTCTTGATTGTTCTTTAGGAAGGGAAAAACAGTGAGAAGAGCAATTGTACTTCTGTTTCTTTTTGTATCCTGCTTTGATTAGAATTCAGTTTACTCATTTGATACTAGTTTGCTAGGCTCAAATCATTTTTCACAGGTAGATAATTCTAATTAAGGAATCTCTACAGCTAAAACCAACTAATACCTGCTTAGTTACCAAGATAGGACTGGTCTGGCCATGTGGGCTGTAAGGAGCCAGATCCCACATGGTGGACTGCAATTCAAATTCCAGCCCTGAAGGCTTGAAGAACATGCTAGGTGGATGTGCATGTGGGCATGCATGACTGAAATCCTGACAGGATGGAGAAATGGAGGAAAAGGAATTGTGGTGTGACCACTCCCATGGGAGATGCTTTCTCTGTCCCTTTCTCTTTCTCTCTCTAGAGAGCTCACATTCCCTCTGGCAATTTACAAAAAAAGAAAAAGACAAAGACAAATTTAAGAATTTGACTCACATTATCATGCCTAGAATTTAGTTAGTTGTGGTGGCACACATTTCCCTCTAATCTATGCTGTGTAACTTATTGCTTTTCTAAAAAGGTACTTTTTGGTTAAATAAAATATATGTACCTTCTTGGTAGAACTACATAGAGCGCTGATCCAGTCAAAATATCATTTTACTTCTTCTCTGCTCCAATGGCAGCTCTGCCTTGTAAGCCGACCCCCTCTGCCAGTGCCGGCTGTGGGAATTGGCACGGTTCACCTGCAGCAGCATGAAGATATCCTCACCAGGACCTTTGCTTGATGACGTCCTTGAAGAGACACTACTTCCTTTTAAGTAGAGTAACATGAAAAGATAGGCCTGCTTCCTCCACTCTCTCTCCCTGTCTATTAGGTGACACAAAAAGACTTAATTCCTTTGAGATTCTGGGATTGATGTGGACAATTTAATCAGAAATAAGCAGGGGAATTGGTTATAAATACATGAATCAGGCCAGAACATTTATCCTAAACATACAGGAGTGTTATGTTTTGGTGTGATCTGCATGAGCTGGACAACTAGGCCATTAATTCTGGATGATTTCAGACTCCATTTAAATGAATCACATTTGATGAGGAAAAATTCTTTAGCCTAATTTGCAGTTTATACTGTCTCTCAACTTGTTTGGTACATGTCACTTTAATTAAATTTTCCTTCCTTTTTCAAGGTCCTGTGACTACCAATGTTTTTATTTTATGTAATCTCTGGTGCTGTTTTCCCACCACTGTATAAAATGTTTCATAAACACTAGCCAAACTAGATTATTCCTGATTTATATTTTTAAGGTAATTGTTTTATCCATTATCCTTAAATCTAGATCCTATGAAATACAAATCTCTTGGTGTATAATCTTCTAGCACTGTATTTTTAAATTAATGAAATTGATTTGTGGTCTGTTATTGGGGTTTTCAGCCCTTGGTTACTCAGTCCCCGCCTCTAAAAATTCTCTTCAGCATTATGATGTTTATTTGTGATATTTAAAGAGCACTTAAACAGAGGGAACTTCCCAATGTAAGGAGTTTGGGGATTTCTTAGAGGTTACCATCTGACTCCCTCAGTCTGAAATGAAACCTAGTACTGGAAACAACTGTACAGCAAACTATGTAGCTTTACTTGACTTGGTGCTGCGGAGCCTCCACCATCTACCATTCTTGTGTCAAACACTGTTTTTCTCAGAAGTAATGGGGAAGACCTGAGGGACTAGAATGGGCTCACATCCTCTCAACTTTTACCGGTCACTGGTCATATCTTTCAGAATCAGTGATAAGGTTGTTCTAATCATAGTAGCATAATACATTTAGGATAAACACCCTATATATGTGGATTAGGGGGCTGGCAGGTGGCATGGTAGTTAAGGGACTGGATCCCACATAGCTAACTGTAGTTTGAGTCCTGGACCTGGTGGCTTGAAAATCCCACTGGGTACTCATGCGTGCATGCCCAAAATCCAGAGAGGAGAATGGAGAAGGGATTGTAACATGATCATTCCCCCAGGGAGTGATTTCCTCACTTTCTATCTTTCTGTCTGTCTCTGGTGAGTGGACATGTACTATGGCAAAAACCTAAAAAAGAAGAAAGAAGAAAAAAAGAAATGCGTAAGTGTATTGAGTTAATGTTTTTTGTAGTATCCACATCTCTTTTTTTTCCTGTATGCCTCAATGCTTCCTTTCTGTGTGAAGCCTTATAAATCATGTAACTTAATACCACTCATGTAAATCAGTGAAATTACAAAGCTCTATTTAATGAGAACAGTTACCAATATTGTATATTTAACGAGAAAAAAAAATAAAAGCACAATGTCATTTTTTCATTAGCTCTTTTGGTTTCTTTTTTTAAAAAAATGTGGACACAATTGTACAAATTTATAGGACACAGTGTGATGTTTGACACTTGTCTCTGTACTTGGGTAATGATCAAGTTGGTATCTGGTATACCCATCATCTGAAACATGCATGTTTCCTAGTGCTGAGAACATTCAAAGTCCTCTCTCAGTTTCTTGAATTAAAAGCTTTCTTTGATCCCCTCTCCCCAGCTCTCCAGCTCCTCAGGAGCCTGACACTTGTGTGCATGTGCCAGCCAGGTTTTTAAGATTGACCCAAGATCTGAACTGTGGTCACCATATGGTTTCTTGAACTATAAGGGCATGAGCATTATCATTGCATCACAATGGCTGCACCTACTTTAAATCTCTCCAAATTTCTCCCTAACTTCAAACCACACAAGTCTGTTTATGATTTCTTGTTACATCTTTTTTAACTTGAGCCATGAAATATGTCCTCTTAACCTTCTTCCATTCAGTCACTCCTTCAGTGTGTGTCAGCATTGCAGAGGGAAAACCTGTGAAGAATCCCAAATCAAGTATTCATTATTTTATTTTATCCCTCTTTAAAATTTCAGTAATTTGGGGCCAGCAGGTGGCATGGTGGTTAAGGTGCTGGACTCACATGGCTGACCACAGATCGAATCTTAGATCTGGCAGCCTGCTTTCTCACCTTTTCTCTCTCGTGTGCGCATATATCTTACAGAAAATTAATAATAAATAATTTGAAATAACTTGAAAATTTTATAGTAATTTGATATTTATATCTCATATCTATTATTTTTGAGGAGTCTTCAAAAAGTTAATAGAAAATATGTATTATAGGGGCCAGTAGGGTAGTGGTTAAGATGCTGGATCCCCACATAGCTGACCACGGTTCAAATCTTGGACCTGGTGGCTTGCTCTCTTACTTTCTCTCACTGTCTCTTTTTCTCCTTCTCTCATCAAATTAAATAATAATAATAGATAACAAATATTTTTTAAAAAGAAAATGTATAGTATAAAAAAAATCTGTGCATGGATCTCAAAACTTTTTGCACCAAAATAAACTCATACTTTTTTTTTTAGAGGTTTTTGCTATAGGGCACGTGCGCTTGCCAGGGAGAGACAGAGAGACAGAAAGTGAGAAATCACCCCCCAGGGGTGATGGCCAGGCTGCAATCCCTTCTCCTCCATTCTCCTCTCAGGATCTTGGGCACGAATGCACATGCACCCAGTGTGAGTTTAAGCCACCGGGTCTGGGACTTGAACTGCGTCGACTACATGGAAGTCCAGTGACATAGCCATTACGCTAACTGCTGGTCCCCAAAATAAACTCATACTTTAATTCCATTTTTTCACAAACTTTCTGAAGTTACCTCCTATATCTTTCTTTGCTAATTTCATGGTCAATGAAGAACAGAGTTTAGGACTGGCCTGGTAGCCTCTTGGCGGATTCCGCATGGCCAACTGCAGTTTGCCTCTGGGCCCCAGAAGCTTGAAAAACATGCTGGGCAAGTGTGCCTGCATGCCCCAGATCCCAGTGGGATGGAGAAATGGAGGAGAAGGGATCAAGGCAGGACCACACCCTGTTGGAGGGTCATTTCTCCCTCCCTCTTTCTGTCCGTCTCTTTCTGGTAATCACATATCACATATCTGGAAATTTATATATATACTAGAGGTTAAAGTACTCAGTGAGTGAAAATGTTAGCAATCATGGGCAAATTTCAGTTTTGTTTAAAATGACACATCATTCTTACTAAACTAAAACTTCCTTGCCGTATAAGAACCATTTTGCTTAGTTATCCTCTGTTTTCCATATACATGCTATTTGGGTAAAATATTCTGAACTGTGGATTTCTTTAGTGATTACAGTTACCTTTGAAATAGCTTGTTCCAGCAGATGTCAGAGCAGAAGTCAATCTCAAGGATTTCAAATTTAAGTAAGGAAAATAATTTGAGGGCTGTCTATGTACCAATCTCTGAGTTTCACTTTTGCACTCTTCACAGTTCTTATTATCCTTATTTTACTGATGCAGCTCAGAAAGGTCAATCACCCAAAGCCATTCAGTAGTAGAAGAAACACTACCCTGTGCACGAGGATCACATCGCAGCTCAGAAAACAGGTTCAGGGAAACTGCTCAGCTGGAGGAAACGTAAACCCCTGACCTCGGTATTTTGGCGAAGCACCATAGTAGACAGGCGAGAGGAATTCACAAGCTATTTACTATACACGCAAATTTTTACAGCTTCCAAGAGGTTACGATGACGTACAAAATGAAAAGGTCGGTTCGTGCCCGCCGGCTCTTGGCTGCTCAGCCCCAGGCCTCAGGGACCGAACCTCGGGCTCCGCGCTCCTCTGACCATACAGCGATCCCAGTTTCCCGACGGAGGTACCCGGACCGCCTGGGTCGGGCATGGAGGGCAAGAAAACGGCCGTTTATCGACACTGCTCGGGAATCTCATAATAAAAACTCTGAACTGCCACAGTCCCTCGGAAGATCCGAGACCCTGCAGCCCGACCTAAACACACGCACAGGGGCGAGCCAGCCACGCCTCCTGGTGCCGGGCCCATCCGGCCGCAGCACGGGCGGTGACCATGGCAACACGGCAGCCGTCGGCCAACCGCTCTTGCCGGGTCGGGGGCGGAGCTGGGCGGGGCGGGCGCGGGTCACGTGGCGCGGGGCGGAGTCAGCGCGGGGCCGGCCGGAGAGCGTCGGGAGCCGGCGCGGAGGCCCGAGCTGCGGGAGCTGAGGGAAGGCTGCGCCGAGCCCGCTGTCCTCCGCCCGGCCTCCCCAGCCGCCGCCATGGGCAGTGAGTAGCGGCGGCTGGAGCGTGGTTCTGGCTGGGGACAGGGGCACCACTTGGGCTGGTGCGGTGGGGCCTAGGCCCACTCGGGGTCTTCCAGCCTGCGGTCGGGGATGCACTGGGCGCGCCCGGCCGCTGCAGAGGGCGAGGGCCGGGGGCCTCCTCCGAGGCCCCTACAGGCGTGCGAGGCCTTTCCTGGGCCCGCCGCGGAGACCCGGACCGGGAGGCCGGGGTTTGCGCTTCATGGGCGGCGAGGAGCGAGGATGGCGCGGAGAGGCCATTGGTTTTGGGGGCGGGGAGTGAGGGCACCGGGCTAAACCTGGACCATTCCTAATTTTTCAGAAGCTTAAACTCATGTTTTTATTCCTAGGTCACCTTTCCTTGGCATGTTAGTTATGATGGATAAAGCTCCTTCACTCGTTTAACTGGGGAAAAAAAAGTGATTCAGGGCAGGGATTTTTAGGGGAGGAAAGGAGTGATTGGTATGAAATGTTCATTGCAGTTATTCTGTAGCGTTCATTGAAAACTCTGTAAGATTGTATAAGCCTTAAGGACAAGGCCTTTGATTATGGGGATCCTTTGCAGGCTCTTTCTCAAGCACTGAACCCCATACATTTACACGTAGATACTTAGAGCTGTTCACGTGTTTGTTGGTGGAGTGGATAACTGCATATCTTAGCAGCACACTCACTGGCCAACTAGCGGACATTAGGGAAAAATAGAAGTGGAGGAGATGCTTGGCCTATATGTACAGTGTAAGGGGTAAAATTCTGCAGCACAGGGATAGACAAGCATTGCTTGAACTTGGATTCCACAATACAGATGATCATAAAATACCAGGAAAGTCGGAAGACTGGCATGGATTAAAGGGGGAAGGAAAAGGGATAAAGAGGATCTAGGAAGTTTCCCAATACGATCGGTATTTGCAGTAGAAATGATTGTTTTCAGTATTCAGATTTCCTTTTTTTTTTTTAAGAGAGATTTTTTGCTACAGATTGCCTTGCGCTTGCTAGAGAGACAGAAAGCAAGAAATCACCCCTGAGGGGGAATGGCCACGCCACAATCTTCTCTCCTCCATTCTGTTTTCGGGATCTTGGGCATGCATATGCACACATGCCCAGTGAGTCAACGGTGGTCACCTACGTGACAATCCAGTGACTTAACCATTATACCATCTGCCTATCTGCCAGTCCCTTTTTTTTTTTTAAGATGATTTTTGCTATACAGCACGTGCGCTCGTTGGAGAGAGATATAGAAAGCAAGATATTACCCTCCAGGGGAGATGGTCATGCCACAATCCCTTCTCCATTCTCTTCTCAGGATCTTGGGCGTGCACACACACAGGGGACTGCTGGGTTCAGGACTTGAACCACGGTGGGCCATGTGGGGGAGTCAAGCGATGCAACCATTATGCCATCTGCTGGTCCCCAGATTAACTTTCTAAATAGTCCAAAGGCACTTGGGTAACAAATCTCTGCCCAGAACAATTACTGAATTATTCTATCAAACATCAGAGAGTGCCATCTTTTGAGAGGTTTTCTAAGAGGATAGTAAAGTCAACTTTTGGCTGGCCAGAAACCTAATAATTCATGTCAGCTTTAAAACAATTTTAGGATGTTAGTGTAGAGAATCCAGTGTCTATAGGGGAAGACGATCCTGGTTAATAGCTGCCTATAGCCTGTCCTATTCCTGCACATCGCAGTCTTTGGCAAGGGACGGAAGCTTGAGAGGTTGTCATCTTCACCCTTCAGTTTTCTGGCAGGACATGACTTAAGCCATGCCAGAAGACAGTGTCTGTCCTTAAAGAACCTTGGTTTATCTTACTTTTCTATACTGTAAGAGTTCTTTGATATCTTTATGTGGAAGTGTGAGCAAGCAGTGAAGTGAGTCTTAATATAATGAAGTAGAGATTGTATACTTTAAAAAGTTAACTAGCGGGACCAGCAGATGTGTAATAGTTATGTTGCTGGACTACCATGTAGTTGACCATGGTTCGAGTCCCAGACCCTGCAGCTTAAAACTCAGGCTGGGTGCGTGTGTGCCCAAGATGCCTAGAGGAGACTGGAGTTGAAGGGATTGCAAAGAGGCCATTCCCCCTGGGGAGTGATTTCTTGCTTCCTATCTCTCCAACAAGCATAAGTGCCCTATACCAAGCATCTCTCTCTTTTTTTTTTTTTTTTTTTTGGAGAGGTTTTAAGCTATAGAGCTTGTGCGCTCGCCAGAAAGACAGACAGACAGACAGACAGAAAGCGAGAAATCACCCCCCACGGGGGATGGCCACGCCGCAGTCCCTTCTCCTCCATTCTCCTCTCGGGATCTTGGGCACGCACGCACACGTGCCCTGGCGTGAATTTAAGCCACCAGGTCTAGGACTCGAACCGCAGTCGACTACATGGGAGTCCAGCAACATAACCGTTATGCCAACTGCTGGTCCCAGTAAACATCTCTTTTAAAAAAAAGTTAACTAGAAAACGATCCCATGACACTTCTTACTTAGTTGTCTTTTATGCCAACTGCTGGTCCCAGTAAACATCTCTTTTAAAAAAAAGTTAACTAGAAAACGATCCCATGACACTTCTTACTTAGTTGTCTTTCAGTAAAGTCAGTTCTTAGGTGAAGCCCATTGTTATTTTTAGTGGAGAAGGCATCTTCCTTTATTCCTCTTCTTACATTTCAGTTTTCTTCTATAATGCTTTGTCTTTCAGGTACCTAAGCACACAGCATTTGCTCTTTTTGAATGTAGTGATGCTCTAGGAATAATTCTTTTCTTGTGATGCTCTTCAAATAATTCTTTTCTTAAATATGTAGAAGGACTGAATACAAGTGTCAGGAAGCAAAACATGGTAAAAAGTTATTTTGATTATTTGTGTTCTAGTGACTAGTCCTCGAATTATTTGAGTTCTTTTGTCCCTTGAATTGTATTGCATATCTGTTCCCCTATATATTCATTTGAAGTGAAGAGCATTATGATTATTTAAATTTAAGAGGGTGGGGATGGGGAGGATTGCCTTTGAAAGGTAAAGAACATTTGTATTTGATTCTTTTTCTTTTTCTAAACTTTGTAATAGGGATGTTTCTTCTTTTTTTTGGTAACAGTCAAATTTTTAGAAGTTATCAAGCCTTTCTGTGCAGTTCTACCAGAAATTCAGAAACCTGAGAGGAAAGTAAGTATATTTTTGTAATTTAGAGGGTAGCTAAATGAATTGATTTACTTTTCCTAGCCTTTCCTGGTTGTAACTGGAAAAAATATTACCTGTTCCTCCTCCTTGCAAGAGGCACAGGCTGACTAAAACTATAGTATAGACCTCTTTAAATAGTTTCATGCTCTCAAAAATGACTGTTAAGTTTTAACATTTCTAAACCAAGGGTTTCTTTGGCCTGTGTGTTAGTTAAGATACAGCATTCTGCCTGTTGTGATCCCTTATAATTCCTGTAATGTAGAGTGTGCTTTGTGCTTGCTAATTGTGCTTGAGATCTGCTGTTCCAACTGAATGGCCCAGTCTGCTGGGTAGATTTTGATGAGTACAACCATTTTACATGAATGAATCGCAATTGTGCAAGTATTTACCTTCCATTTCTTTTAAAAAAATAATTATTTAATTTTACTAATTATTATATTTATTTTAATTTGGCCAGAGAGAGACAGAGAGAGGGGAAATGAGAAAGCAAGCCGGCAGGTCCGAGACTTGAACCGTGCTTGACCATGTGGGAGCCCAGTGCCTTAACCACACGCCACCTGGCATTCCTCCCACTTCTTAATTCATTCTTTGGGGAAAAAAATGACAGTAATTCATCCAGAAGATACTGTTATCAAATCAAATTGTTTTTCCATCCTTAGTTGCTTTTTGGAGCTAAGGTATGGAAATTCCAGAAATATTGTTAATTCCAAACTGCCCATTTCCCAGACATTCTTTTTCTGTATTTAAAATTTCTCATGAAACTAACAGGAATTAGGGACATAGAAATAGGTAAAACATTTATAGAATTTAATATTTTATTAAGGCGTTCTTTATACTTCTTTTTTATTGCTATGAGATGGTAGAAATATCAATAGCTGTTTTAGGTGCATTTCAGGAATCCCAAGAAACTAGTTTTTCATAGTCTGTGAGTTATTTCTGTACTAATGGTGCTACAAGCAGTCCTAGATTTGCAGGGAACATTGTTAACTCATGTTGATGGAATTAACTAATTCTCTAGAAATAATAACGCATTTTATTTATTTTTTTTTGAGAGGTTTTTGCTATAGGGCACTTGCGCTCACCAGAAAGACAGAGACAGAGAGACAGAAAGTGAGAAATCACTCCCCAGGGGGGATGGTCACGCTGCAGTCCCTTCTCCATTCTCCTCTGGGATCTTTGGCATGCACGCACACGCGCCCGGTGTTAGTTTAAGCCACCAGGTCCGGGACGCGAACCTCGGTCGACTACCTGGGAGTCCAGTGACATAGCCATTACTCTAACTGCTGGTCCCACGCATTTTATTTATTTATTTATTTTTGGAGAGGTTTTTGCTATAGGGCGCGTACGCTCGCCAGACAGACAGAGACAGAGAGACAGAAAGCAAGAAATCACCCCCCCAGGGGGGATGGCCACGCCTCAATCCCTTCTCCTCCATTCTCCTCTTGGGATCTTGGGCACGCACACACGTGCCCAGCGTGAGTTTAAGCCACCGGGTCTGGTACTCGAACCGTGGTCGACTGCGTAGGAGTCCAGCGACATAGTCATTACGCTAACTGCTGGTCCCTCCACGCATTTTATTTCAAAGCATGAATTTAGTGACCATTCCTGAGAAAGACCAGAGTTTTTCTTGGGGTGCTAAGATACAGTGCTTTCTTTTATATAGTATTGAAGATAGAATTGTCAGTCAACATAAGGAGACTTTTACATTGGTCTGGCCCCAGAAAGTGGGACATCTGGAATCTGAGACTTGTAGGTTATAGGTGAGTTTGAAATTCTTAGAGTAGTTGGGTGTTAAAAAACAAAAACAAAACTACAAGTCTGTTTCTGAAAGAAATCAGCAAAAGAATGTCTGTGCTCTAAGAGAGAAGAAGGCTTACTGTGGATAATGAAAACACTATCCTGGGACGTGTAGCATCCCCTGTACAGGGTCTGTTAATGTTCATAGGCCTCTGTTACTATCTGTATTTGTGACTCTCCCAGGCGCCCTGGGAAGAAGTCAGAATTTTGTCCTCACTCATGTGTATTGGATCTGTGTTTTCCTTTGCCTCCTTTTCAATTTCATTTAGCAGGTGGTACAGTATAGATGGCGACTGCCTGAATTTATAACTTTCCTTTTTTTGATAAGTAAAGAAATTTATTTTTGGGACCAGCAGTTAGCGTAATGGCTATGTCACTGGACTCCCATGTAGTCGACCATGGTTCGATTCTTGGACCTGGTGGCTTAAACCCACGCCGGGCGCATGTGCGTGTGTGCCCAAGATCCCGAGAGGAGAAGGGAGGAGAAGGGGTTGCGGCGTGGACACCCCCCTGGGGGTGCTTTCTTGCTTTCTGTTTCTCTGTCTCTCTCTGTCTGTCTGGCGAGCGCACGCGTCCTATAGCAAAAAACCTCTCTCAAAAAAAAAAAAAAGAAATTTATGTTTAAGAAATTCAGTTATTTTAGCTGCTACTATCTAGGGGGAAAGGGACATTTTAAGAGTAGATAATTTAGGGCCGGCAGATGGCGTGGTGGTTAAGGGTGCTGGATTCCCACATGGCCGACTGTGGTTCGAGTCCTGAACCTGGCAGGTTGCTTTCTCACTTTCCCTCCCACCCTCTCTTTCTCTCTCATTCTTTCCTCCTCTGGTCAAATTAAAATAGATAAATAAATAAAGTTAAATAAAATAATTCTTTAAAAAGAGTAGATAATTTAAAATATTTCACTATTTTACACGTTTTGGAGGATGTCATGATGGAGAGAACAAGATTTATGCTTTATCGTGGATTTTTGCTGTAAATTTGTTATTTCTTGGTTTTGATTGATTATTCTTTGTGTTTTATTGTGCAGATCCAGTTTAGAGAGAAGGTACTATGGACTGCTATAACTCTCTTTATTTTCTTAGTATGTTGTCAGGTACGTAGATATATAAAGTTGCATGTACTCTTGTTCTAAGTCTTGATTACATGGAATTTGAGAAACTCATTTTAGTTAAAATATTAAATATACTGAAATATATTAAGCATTGTTATCTTTTTTATTTTTAATGAATTTCATTTATGTATTTATTTTTAGGATTTTTGCCATAGGGTGCATGCACTGCTGAAGAGAGAAAGAGACAGACAGAGAAAATGAGAATTTACCCCCCTAGAGGTGATGGCTATACCACAATCGCTTCTCCTTTAGTCTCCTCTCTGTCTCTCTCTGGTGAGTGTGTGTGCCCTGTAGCAAATTTAAAATAACAATAATAAATAAAATTTTTAAAAAAGAAAATCAACTGGGAACCAGCAGTTAGTGTAATGGCTATGTCGCTGGACTCCCACGTAGTCGACCGTGGTTCGCGTCCCGGACCCGGTGGCTTACAACTCACGCCGGGCGCGTGTGCGTGCGTGCCCAAGATCCCGAGAGGAGAATGGAGGAGAAGGGATTGCGGCGTGACCATCCCCCCCTGGGGGGTGATTTCTCGCTTTCTGTCTCTATGTCTCTCTCTGTCTGTCTGGCGAGCGCACGCGCCCTATAGCGAAAAACCTCTCAAAAAAAAAAAAAAAAAAGAAAATCAACTCACCTTTACTATGTCAGCTGCTCGCCCCAAGATACACTTGTTTTTAATCATACAACTTAAGTAGTTTTTTTATTATTATTTTATTAAGGTTTATTTATTTATTTTTTGGAGAGATTTTTGCCATAGGGCGTGTGCACTCGCCAGAAAGACAGAGAGAGAGAGACAGAAAGCGAGAAATTACCCCCCAGGGGGGATGGCCACGCTGCAATCCCTTCTCCTCCATTCTCCTCTTGGGATCTTGGGCATGCATGCACATGCGCCCGGCGTGAGTTTTAAGCCACCGGGTCCAGGACACGAACTGCGGTCGACTACATGGGAGTCCAGCGACATAGCCATTACGCTAACTGCTGGTCCCACTTAAGTAGTTTTTTAAAAAGCACTGTAAACATTGGGAGCCAGCAGGTGGCGTGGTGGTTATAGGTGCTGGATTCCCACATGACCAACTGCAGTTCAAGTCCCGGACCTGGTGGCTTGTTTTCTCACTTTCTCTCTCTCTCTCACTCTCACTCTGGCTCTCTCTGGTCAAATTAAAATAAATAAATAAATAAATAAAGTTAAATAAAATAATTTTTTTTTAAAAAAAGCACTGTAAACATTAAGTGAACGCATTAAAATTAAATGTAAACTTAATTTATATAATGATTTTTATAGAATATTTTGTGTAATATTTTAGATACCACTGTTTGGAATCATGTCATCAGATTCTGCAGATCCTTTCTACTGGATGAGGGTTATACTTGCTTCCAACAGAGGTATGTGCTACTTCTTGTCTCCATACTGCTAGTGACATCAAGTCATGTGAAAAAGTGGAGTTAACAACTATTTTTCAGTGTCTGCAGAGAAGGGGAGAATATGTGGGGGAGAACTCATTGCCTGGAGAAGAGATTGACATGTAAATAATGACAAGGCCATATGTTTAATGTAGTAACGGACAGTGAACAGAGAATGGAGTGGTTAGACCTTCTAGGACTTGGATTCTCAGCCCTTTTATGGATCATGTTTCCTTTGAGAAGCTGATTAAACTTAAGTTCTTTGTGGTATCTAGGTTTTTCAGTCACGTTTAGAAAGGCTTTTTTTTTTTGTCCTGGATTATAAGCATACTCACCCATATTGCCTTTTAGTACTTTTCTCCAGCACTAATTTTATTGTAAGTAATGAGGTAAGTAATCTAGTAATTTTCTGTGAATGGCCAGTCATTTCACTACTGATTTAAATGCTATATTTCCTTTATCAAATTTTCTTTAAAAGTTGATTGGATCTGGGGCCGACAGGTGGCATTGTGGTTAAGGGCACTGGACTCCTGCATGGCTGACCCTGGTTTGAGTCCCGGACCTGGTGACTTACTTTCTTACTTTCTCTCTCTCTCTTTCTCTCGTGCTCTGTCCCTCTCTAGTCAAATTAAAATAAATAAATAAATAAAGTTAAATAAAATCTTTTTAAAAAAGTAAATTGGATCTGTTTCTGGACTAGATTATTTAGCAGTTATAAATATAGGTAACTTGACTTAAAAAAAAAAAAGTCTTTCCAGGCTAGTTCTGTAGTCTAGTCAGTAAGGGAACCAAATCCCATATGGTTGTCTGTGGTTGAATGCTGGCCCCAGTAGCTTGCAAAACATGCCTGGCACATGCGAATGCATGGCTAACATCTTGACAGGATGGAGAAATAGAGGAGAAGGGATTACAGTGAGTCTATTCCCCATGGGGGTTGCTTTCTCACCCTCTGTCTCTCTAGCAAGCATACATGCTATCTGGCACTTAAAAAAAAATAAATCTGGGACCAGCAGATGGTGTAATGGTTACATCGCTAGATTCCCACGTAGTTGACCCTGGTTCGAGTCCTGGACCCAGCAGCTTAAAACTCACACCAGCATGTGTATGTGTGTGCTCAAGATCCCAGAAGGAGAATGGAGGAGAAGGGATTATGGCATGGCCATCTCTCCTGGGAGGTGATTTCTCACTTTCTCTTTCTCTTTCTGGCAAGCGCACGTGTCCTATAGCAAAAATCTCTCTCTAAAAAAAAATCAGTCTATCTAATGGCTTTAACAATGAAAATATTTTTATCTTTCACTATTGAAGTATCTGAGAAAACATCAAGAATCCCTGAAAGGTAATATTTTCTTGTAGTAAGGGTTCTTTTTCAGCATTTTACTTTTATCATTTTTTAATTTGCTATAGGGTATGTGCACTCACATGAGAGAGAAAGTGAGAAAGCACCTCCCCAGGGGGATGTAATCCCGTCTCCATTCTCTTCTCAGGATTTTGGGCAGGCACACACATGTCTTCAGTGTGATTTTCAAGCCGCTGGTAATAGTCGGCCATGTGCGATCCAGCCATCTTAACTAGTATACCACCTAGCTGGCCCCTTTTTAGCTTTTTTTTTTTTTCTTAAGGAGGTTTTTGCCTTAGAGTGCATGTGAGAGAGAGAGACAGAGACAGTGAGAGGGAAAGTGAGAAATCACCCCCCAGGGGGGATGGCCATATCACAATCCCTTCTCCTCTATTTCCTTCCTGCGATCTTGGGCATGCACACACACACATGCCCAGAGTGATTTTCTTTTTTTTTTCCTTTTTAAATATTTATTTATTTATTCATTCATTTATTTTAATTTGACCAGAAGAGAGACACACACAGAGGGAAAGTGAGAAAGCAAGCCACCAGGTCCGGGACTCGCACTGTGGTCGGCCATGTGAGAGTGTCCAGCACCTTAATCACCATGCCACCTGCTGGCCCCACCCAGAGTGATTTTCAAGTCACTGGGTCCAGGACTCAAATCGCCATCAGCCATGTTGGAGTCCAGCAACATAATCGCTATACCATCAATTGGTCCCCTTTTCAGCATTAATTTTGTTGTTTTTCTTTTAAGAGTTATGTTTTTAAACTTTATTTATTTATTTATTTATTTATTTAAATTTGACTAGAGATGAACAGAGTGAGAGAGAGAGAAAGTGAGAAAAGCCGCCAGGTCCAGGGCTTGAACTGCAGTCAGCCATGTGGGAGTCCACCCTTAACTACCCTTAACCACCATGCCATCTGCTGGCCTCCTTATCAACATTTTTAAAAATCAAGGATTTAAGGGCGTTAAGTGACAGCATCCTATGAGAACATAATCTTTTTTTTTTTTTTTTTTTTGAATTACCAGAGAGTGTATGCGCTTGTCAGAGAGAGAGGGGGAAAGGAAGCACTCCCTACCCCCTGCAATGGTCAACATGTAATCCTTTTCCTACTTTTCTCCATCCCATCATGATTTGGAGCATTCAAGCTGCTGAGGCTGAGATTTGAACTGTGGGTGGCCATGTGGATCTGGCTCCCAATTCACAATGCTTAACTACTGCACTACAAGGCTGGCCAAAAACATAGACTTGACCATGTAGACTTTCTTAGTTCTTCATGTTCCCCAACACAATTGAATATATATGTTTTTCTTATTTTTCACTATAAATGCAGTGTATATTTTCTGTAAAGAAAAACTTAGGATATGGAGGGGAAAAGTCATCTGTAATCGTATTGGGTAAAAAAAACAATGAATTCCATGACAACCAGACTAAAATGAGAGGAAACTTTTTTCCACTTAAATATTAAATCATGTATACTACTTAAAAAATTTTTTTTGAGGGACTAGCAGATGACGTAATGGTTACATTGCTGGACTCCCACATAGTGGACTGCGGTGCAAGGTCAGGGTCCAGCAGCTTGAGACTCACACCAGGCACATGTGTGTGCACGCCCAAAGTCCCCATAGGAGACTGGAGGAGAAGGGATTACAGCATAGCCATCCCCGGGGGGGGAGAGGGGATTTCTTGCTTTTTATCTCTCTGGTGAGCACACCCCCAAAAAATTCCTCTAAAAAAAAAATTTTGTTTTTGCTACTCAGTATGTCATAAACATTGTTTCATGTCACTAAACATTTTTTTTTAAATAATTATTCAACTTTATTTATTCATCCATTCATTTTAATTTGACGAGAGAGAGAAAGTGAGAAAGCACGCCACCAGGTCCGGAACTCAAACAGTGGTCGGCCATGTGAGTGTCCAGTGTCTTAGCCACCACGCCACCTGCTGGTCCCAATTTGCCACTAAACATTCTACGATGTTTTAGATAACTTTCTATGTAATTTTCAATTTTGCATTGAAGGGTTACAAGATGGTCCCCAATGTAATTTTTTATTAATGTATATAATTTTTGAGGTGTTCAAGGTGCTAGACTTTCACATAGCTGACCACAGTTTGAGTCTTGGACCTGGTGGCTTGCTTTCTTACTTTCCCTCTCTCTCTTTCTGTCTCTGTCTCACTCTGATGAGTGTATGTGCTTGGTAGCCAACTAAAAAATAATAATGAAAAATTGAACTAATTATTTAAAAAATGTTTAGTGTAGATCATAAAAATAATGATTTGGACAGATATCCTGGAAGGTTTCTCTTTTATAATAATTTGATTTATTATTATTTTAAAACTTGCTTTAGGGCATGTGTGCTCATGAGAGAGAGAGACACAGAGAAAGCTGCCAGGTCCAGGACTCAAAAATGCGATCGGCCATGTGGGAATCCAGTGCCTTGATTACCGTATTGCCTTCGGGTCCCAGAAGGATTCTTTCTTTTCTTTTTTTTTTCTATGAATTATTTTATTTAGTTCATTGTTCTTCCTTTTCTTTTTTTCCTTTATCTTCTTTCTTTCTTTCAACAGAGAGGGACAGAGCGAGATAGAGAGAGAGGGGGAAGTGAGAAAGCAAGCCACTGGGTCTGAGACTCTTAACGGCTGTTAATCATGTGGGAGTGCCCTTAACCACCATGCTACCTGCTGGCCTCAAAAGGTTTATCTTAAAAAGGAATTCTGTAACATTTTAAGTTTTAGGATTTATAAAAATTTACCTTTTTGTAGTACTTACATACTTTTTACTTAATGCATTGTTACAGGATTGTGTTAAATTAGAACTTTCTTAGCAATTAGTTTTTTTCTTTTAAGAATTACTTATTTAATTTTACTTATTCATTCATTTATTTTAATTTGACGAGAGAGAGAGAGAGTGAGAGAGAGAGAGAGAGGAAGTGGGAAAGCAAGCCACGAGGTCCGGGACTCGAACCATGGTTGGCCTTGTGGGTGTGTCCAGTGCCTTAACCATCATGTCATGTGCTGGTCCTAGCAATTAGTTTTTTAGGAAAGTAAATTTGTTAACATATAAGTATGTTTTTCAGTAGATATAATTTAGGACTAAAATGGTCCTAAGTTAATTTGTACTATGTACAGTAAAGAATGTTTGCTCTTTCCCTTTCCTTTGCAGGAACTTTAATGGAATTGGGTATCTCCCCAATTGTAACGTCTGGTTTGATTATGCAGTTGTTAGCTGGAGCCAAAATCATTGAAGTTGGAGATACACCCAAAGATAGAGCTCTGTTCAATGGAGCCCAGAAATGTGAGCATTAATACAATTACAGAGCCTTTCCCAGATTCAAGATGATTTATGGAAAAGATGTTCTCATAGTCTTCTTTTGTCTTTGATTTTAAGCATGTATTCTTCCCTCCCCAATTTTTGTCAGTGTTTGGTATGATCATTACCATTGGCCAAGCTATCGTATATGTCATGACGGGGATGTACGGGGACCCTGCAGAGATGGGTGCTGGAATCTGCCTCCTTATCATTATTCAGGTAAGAAGTCTTACATTTGCTAGTGCAAATAACACAATTGTGTGATCTCTTTTCTAACAGTTTTTTAGGTTTTTTTTTTTGCAGAGGTTTTTGCTATAGGGCACGTGCACTCGACAGAAAGACAGAGACAGAGAGACAGAAAGTGAGAAATCACACACACACACACCCCCCCCCCCCCGGGGATGGCCATGCCACAATCCCTTCTCCATTCTTCTCTCGGGATCTTGGGCATGCGTGCACACACGCCCGGCATGAGTTTAAGTGACCAGGTCCTAGGACTTGAACCAGTCGACTACATGGGAGTCCAGCGACCCAACCATTACACCATCTGCTGGTCCTTTATCCATTTTTTTTTTTTTTTTTTTTTTTTTGAGAGGTTTTCGCTATAGGGCGTGTGCGCTTGCCAGACAGACAGAGAGAGACAGAGAGACAGAAAGCGAGAAATCACCCCCCAAGAGGGATGGTCACGCTGCAATCCCTTCTCCTCCATTCTCCTCTCGGGATCTTGGGCACGCACGCACACGTGCCCGGCGTGAGTTTTAAGCCACCGGGTCTGGGGCGCGAACCGCAGTTGACTACGTGGGAGTCCAGCGACAGCCATTACGCTAACTGCTGGTTCCCACTATTCATATCTTAATTACATCATTTGATTATATACATTGATCATATACAGGTGTTTGAATTTAATTGTCTAAAATGTATTAAAATTTTTTTTGTTGTGATTTGTTATTGTAATGAAAGTTGGGCCAGCCAGTTGGTATGGTGGTTAAGGCAGGTGGATCCCATATGGCCAACTGTGGGGTTTGAGTCCTGGACCTGGCAGCTTGAAAACTATGCCACCTGGGACCAGCAGATGGCATAATGGTTACATCACTGGACTCCCACATAGTTGACTATGGTTCGAGTCCTGGACCCAGCTACTTAAAACTCATGCTGGGTGCATGTACATGCATGCCCAAAATCCTGAGAGGAGAATGGAGGAGAAGGGATTGTGGCGTGGCCATCCCCCCGGGGGGTGATTTCTTGCTTTCTGTCTGTCTCTGGCGCGCTTACATGCCCTATAACAAAAATCTCTCTTTTTTTTTTTTAAAAAAAAAGAAAATTCTCTCCACATGTATGTTTGTGCCCAAAAGCCCGAGAGAGTGAGAAGGGATTGTGGTGTAGTTATCCCCCCTCAGGGGTGTTTTCTTGCTTTTCTTGCCTCTCACTCTTTCTCTTACCGGTGAGTGCACATGTCCTGTAGCATTTTTTTTAAAGTTGAGAAAACATTTTATTTAAAGAAACATTAGGGGCCAGCAAGTGGCATGGTGGTTAAGGCACTGGACTCCCACATGGCCAGCCATAGTTCAAGTCCTGGATCTAGAGGCTTGCTTGCTTTCTTGCTTTCCCCTCTCTCTTTTTATCTCTCTGGTCAAATTATAAAATAATAATAATAAATAAAATTAAATAATTAAATCAGATGATAAATATGAGGAAGTCTAAAATACCCTTTTTTATAAGTAGAAAATTAAAATTCTTTATAATAAGGTATTATGTCATAGATTTATTCTCAATATTTTCTTAGTGGTACACAAAATAATGGGGTTTTAAATGATGTTTTGGAGTCAGCAAAATACCATTTATACACACACACACACACACACACATATATATATATTCCATAGTATTTTTTTGATAAATTTTTGTTATAGGGCACAGGCACTTGCCAGAGAGACAGACAGAAAGTAAGAAGAAATCATTCCCCGCCACACACTGGCGGGGGTGAAGGCCACACTGCAGTCCCTTTTCCTCTATTCTTCTCTTGGGATTTTGGGCACGTGTACACATGTACCCAGCTGAACCACGGTCCATCACGTGGAAGTCCAGCACCTTAACCACTTCTCCACCTGCTGTCCCCTATATCATGGATTTTTAAAATGGGTGTTCTGGAATGGATTCTTTCTTTAACCAATTATGTATTTATTTAATTCCATTTGTTATTATTTTTTAATTTGAGCAGCAGGAGACAGAGAGAGAAGGGGAAAGTGAGAAAGCAAGCTGCCAGATCTAGGACTCAAACCATGGTCAGCCATGTGGGAATCCAGCACCTTTATTCACCACACCACCTGATGGCCCCTGGAATGCAATTTTTTTTTTTTTTTTGGAGAGGTTTTTGCTATAGGGTGTGTGCGCTCGCCAGACAGACAGAGACAGAGAGACAGAAAGCAGGAAATCACCCCCCAGGGGGGATGGCCACGCCACAATCCCTTCTCCTCCATTCTCCTCTCGGGATCTTGGGCACGCACGCACACGCGCCCGGCGTGAGTTTAAGGTGCCAGGTCCGGGACTCGAACTGTGGTCGACTACGTGGGAGTCCAGCGACATAGCCATTATGCTAACTGCTGGTCCTTGGAATGCAATTTTTAAAGGCCAACATAATTAACACTTTACTAAGTATTTTAAGATGTATAAATTTTAGTGGAAATTTTATTATTATATGATCCTTAAAAATCATTTGGAGAAATTACCCAAGAAGAGATTGCATTTAAGTTGGGTAACATGTTTTTCTGTTGTGAAAGAAGTTTAATAAATGGTCAGTATACAGAGCCCTGGTCATCTTGAGAATGCCTCCTGTTGTCTACTCTGAAATAATAATTTGGAAAAAATTTTAATGGTTTAAAATATCAAGCTTAGAAGAAATATTTTAAAATAACCCAAATATCAGTTTATTGTTTTTTATATGTCGTATATATGCAATAATATGTATATTCAAAAATGTGACCATTTCAGACTGGCATAGTTGGCAAAAAATTCTTATGTAGGAGACAAATCATAAGGTTGATTAGTGAGTGTGAATCAAAACAAGGAACATTAGATTAAGTATTTGACGTCATTAACAATAGGGATGGCTTTTCTGATGAGATGCAGCTATTTTGTCTTTTAACCAGAGTAGAGATTTTTGGGGGTCTTTGGTAGCTTTCTGAGCCCCTGTTTGCTTCCAGTTTTTGTAAGATACATTTCCTTAGGCCCAGCCTGTGGCATGATGTGCTAAGGCAGCTGTATCCCACTTGGCTGACTACATGGGTTGAGTCCTGGACACTGGCTTGGGAAACACACTGGGAGCTTGTGTGTGCATACCCAAAATCCCAAAAGGAGGAAGGGATTGACTTGTCAGCATTCCCCATGGAGGGTGCTTTCTACCTCCACCTCTCTCCCTATCTCTCTACAGTGAGTACACAAGCCCTCTGGCAAATTTAAAAAAAAAAAATACACACACACATACACACACACGTTTTCCTAAAGAATAAGTAATAACTTATTTACAAGTAACTTGTTAGGCAAATTTTTAGCCCTTGGGAATTAGAGGAAGAAGTGCAATGAATGTGGAGAGAAGATACTCTGGAGACTGGTTTGAATGTCTTTCCATGCTTAGGATCTCTTCATGTTGTTTGGCATTGTTGAGGAACTGATAGATTGATTTTTGCCTTATGGTTTTTATGTATGTATGTATGTATGTATGTATGTATTTATGTATGTTTGTTTGTTTTGGAGAGGTTTTTGCTATAGGGCACATGTGCTTGACAGAAACACAGAGAGAGACAGAGAGACAGAAAGCGAGAAATCAGTTCCCCAGGGGGTGGCCATGCTGCTATCCCTTCTCTTCTATTCTCCTCTCAGGATCTTGGGGACACACACACATGCCCCTGGTGTGAGTTTAAGCCACCGGATTGCGACTTGAACCATGGTCAACTACATGGGAGTCCAGCAGCGTAGCCATTACTCCATCTGCTGGTCCCTGGTTTGTTTCTTTATAACATTTGCCTTATCCAACCCATAGTGTAGAATAACCATCATTTCTAAAAGACACTCAGAATTGACATCTAACTTTTAGACCATTATTTGTGAGTAAAATTTCTCTAGTGTTTTATCTAGGACTGACCTATTTAGTATTCCTCATTCAAAATGCTTGAGACCAAAAGTATTTTGGATATCAAATTATTTGAGATTTTGGAATATTTCCATATATAGTACATGATGAAGTACCTTAGGAATGGTACTCAAATCTAATCATGAATTTATTTTTAAATTTTGTTATGAGAGGTTTTTTTTTTTTTTTTTTTTTTTTGAGAGAGTTTTTTTTTTTTTCTTTTTTTTTTTTGGAGAGGTTTTTGCTATAGGGCGCGTGCGCTCGCCAGACAGACAGAGAGAGACAGAGAGATAGAAAGCAGGAAATCACCCCCCAGGGGGGATGGCCACGCCGCAATCCCTTCTCCTCCATTCTCCTCTCGGGATCTTGGGCACGCACGCACACGCGCCCGGCGTGAGTTTAAGCCGCCGGGTCTGGGACTCGAACCGCGGTCGACTACGTGGGAGTCCAGCGACATAGCCATTACGCTAACTGCTGGTCCCAAAAATCGTGCACTCGCCGAGAGAGACAGAGAGAGAGAGTGAGATGGACTCGATGCCGCAATCCTCCAGCCTCCATAGGTTTTTGCCATAGGGCGGGCGCCACCACGCCCTTGAGAGAGTTTTTTGCTATAGGGTGCATGCACTCGCCAGAGAGACAGAAAGACAGAAAGTGAGAAATCACCCTCCAGGGGGATGGACACGCCTCAGTCCCTTCTTATTCTCCTCAGGATTTTGGCCACGTACACACATGTTCCCGGCATTTTTAAGCTGCCAGGTCTGGGACTCTAAAACACTAGTCAACTACGTGGGAACCAAGTGATGTAACCATTGGGGAGAAAAGATACTCTGGAGACTGGTTTGAATGTTTTTCCATGCTTAGGAAAAATTTTAAAAATTAAAAATTTTTTTTGGAGATTTTTGTTCTAGGGCTTGTGCTCACTGGAGAGATAGAGAAACAGAGAGACAGAGATAGAAAGTGAGAAATCACATGTTGGGGTGATGGCTACACTGTAATCCCTTCTTTTCTATTCTCTTGGAATTTTGGGCACACACGCACATGTACCTGGCGTGCGTTTCATGTTGTTGGGTCTGGGACTCAAAACTGTGGTTGGCCATGTGGGAGTCCAGTACCTTAACCACTACGCCACCTACTGGCCCCAGATCTGAAAATTTTTGAATGCCAACTATGATGCCACAAATGGAAAGTTCCTCATCTAACTTCATGTAATGAGTCATAGTCAGAGTGCTATAATACAAAAATATATAAAATCACCTTCAGGCTATGTTTATAAGATGTATGTAAAACATAAATAAAAATTGTGTTGGGCCAGTAGTTTGCATAGTGGTTAAGGTGCTGGACTCTCAAGTGGCCGACCTTGGTTCAAGTTTTAGATCTGGAGGCTTGAAACTCAGCCGGGTGCAAATGCATGCATGCCAGAATTCTTGAGAGAATAGAGGAGAAGGGATTGCAGTGTGGCCATCCTGTGAGGGATTTCTCACTTTTTCTGTCTCTCTGGTAAGTACATGCACCCTATAACAAAAATCTCTCCTAAAAACAATTCTTTTTCAGATCTTGGGGCCAGCAGGGGGCATGGTAGTTGGGGTGCTGGACTCCCCCATGGCTGACAACAGTTCAAGTCCTCGACCTGGCAGCTTTCTTTCTTTCTTTCTGCTTTCTTACTTGCTCTCTGTCTCTGTCCTCTATCCTGGTGAGCCCATGTGCCAGATAGCAAATTAAAATAATAATAATAATAATAATAATAGCAATAAAAAAAGTTAAATAAATAATTCTTTTAAAATTTTTTGGATTTTGGAGTATTTTTTACATTTTGGATTCTTGGATTAGGGCTGCTTAATCTGTATTTAGATTCCTAAGGAATTGCAGTTTAGCAGTTTGGGTTAAAGGATTGACTTCTTCTGTGGTTAGTTATAGATTTAAATTGATGTAAAATTAAGTTACACTATTTGTTTAAGTTTAATTTTATTCATCATCATCATTATTATTCTAATTTGAATGGAGAGAGAGAGAGGGAAAATGAGAAAGCAAGCCACCAGGTCCAGGACTTGAGCCGTGGTCAGTCACGTGGGAGTCCAGCACCTTAACCATCATACTACCTGCCAGCCCCAAGTTACGCTATTTTGATGTTTACTTTTGGTATTCAGAAATCCAGGAATACTCATAGTCTACAAATGAAAGAAATAAAGCAGATACATACTAATCTGACTACATAATTCTAGTGTACAAATATTTTGTTGTTGTTACTTTTTTAAGTGTTGATGTAAAAAGAAATCGATCCTATTTGATTATAGGTTGATGTGATCTATTTGTACCTTTTTTGGTATTGGTAATATTGAAAATAGGTCGAGGGATCAGCAGGTGGTGCGGTTGTTAAGGTGCTGGACTACCATAGGCCAACCATGGTTTGAATCCCAGACCTGGTGGCTTGCTTTTTCATTTTCCCTCCCTCTCTCTCTGGTCAAACTAAAATAATAATAATAAAAATAAAATAAATAATTATTTGATCAAAAGAAAATATGTGGATACACTGAAGAGTTGTGATCAGTGTTTTTACCAGTGCCATGTTTCATGTTGTTGGGGAGGGTATTTTTTACCGTATTCTTGTTTCATTCACAATAATGTTTTCAATTTGACAAATTTTGAAAACTAAATAATGAGTCTTAATTAAAAGTTTTAAAAAACAAATAGAAAATTATCAGTGTGCATGGCATGTAGTAAAGGTGAATATGCTTTATCAAACTAAATGTACGTGCATGTGCAAGGTTGAAATAGAGAAGGTTACTTTTACATCTGCTCCAGAGGTTCACCTGTGTACATGTCACATTAACATGTGATTTGCAGTAATATTCTGTGCTTAGCTCAGTGATCTTCAGGTAACTTCCTGTTTTCTCATACCTTTCTACAGGCATGCATCTTTTGTTGTTGTTGCTGTTGTTTTTGAGAGGGAGATTTTTGATATAGGGCACGTGTGCCGGTGATACAGAGAGACAAAGAGACAGAAAGAGAGAAATTACATGGGTGGCATGCCACACTTCAATCCCTTCTCCTCTGTTCTCTTGGGATTTTGTTCACGTACGCACACATGCACACCTGACCGGCCTGAGTTTTGTTTTGTTTTGTTTTGTTCTGTTTTTGAGAGTGTTTTGCTGTAGGATGCATGTGCTCACCAGAAAGACAGAGAGAGAGACAGAGAGACAAAAAGCGAGAAATCACCCCTCGGGGGGATGGCCACGCCGCATTCCCTTCTCCATTTTCCTCTCAGGATCTTTGGCACACACGCACACACACCTGGCTTGAGTTGTAAGCCACCGGGTCCGAGACGTGAACCACGGTCGACTACGTGGGAGTCCAGCGACATAGCCATTACGCTAACTGCTGGTTCCCGCAAATAGCCTAAGTTTTAAGCTGCTGGGTTCAGGACTCAAGCTGGGGTTGACTCTGGGAGTCCAGCAACATGCCATCTTCTGGTCCCTGGCATGCAGCATTTTTACTGTCTTTTATTGTATTCCCTTAATTATAGAAATCAGTTCTTATTTAGATGTCTCTATAGTACCTTTCTCTCATAAGAGAAACATAAGAGCTTACTTTTCACAGGGTGTACTTGAACCGCCCTGTGGTCTGATGGATGCTGTCCTCAACAGGGATTTGGAGAATCCCAGTTGTTTCAGAATTGCCCGTGTGACTTTGGACAGGTCATTGATCTGAAGCCTGGGATAATGCCTTTTGGTTGGCAGAGAGTTCGTAGACAGCTATTATTTCTCACATGGAGATTGGCTTCTGTATTTATGACTGGGAGTGTTTACTCATTACATATTTGTGGTCAAAATAAAATCTACCAGTAAGTCCTAACTTCACTCTTACTTTGTTAGAATGTCAAACTTGGTATTCAAACAATAAAGGAATAGCAATGATTTATCTTAGAAATTTCAGAATTATACTCTTTTTTCCAGTCCACTTAAAGTTTAACTAAAAGACTGGAAATAGATAGGCTCTGTACAAGCATTGAAATGACAGTTACAGAGAAAACAACAACATTGTGAAAGGTAAGCATACTTAAAATTGTATCATGTTTGCTCTTCTAACAGGTGGTAATTGGGGAGAGTTAGTAAATAGTAAGGGTGGGTAGCTTTGGAGCTGGGAGGAATTGAAGTGATTTCCTTGTTTCTGTCAGAGGAGGGTATCTTAAAAGTGGAAACATGTGGGAACCAGCAGTTAGTGTAATGGCTATGTCGCTGGACTCCCACGTAGTCAACCACGGTTCGCGTCCCGGACCCGGTGGCTTAAAACTCACGCCGGGCGCGTGTGCGTGCATGCCCAAGATCCCGAGAGGAGAATGGAGGAGAAGGGATTGCGGCGTGACCATCCCCCCTGGGGGGTGATTTCTCGCTTTCTGTCTGTATGTCTCTCTCTGTCTGTCTGGCGAGCGCACGTGCCCTATAGCAAAAACCTCTCAAAAAAAAAAAAAAAAAAAAAAAAGTGGAAACATGTATGAGATGGGGAGCATAGAAGCATGTTTTCTTCCCGCCTGAATTAGGTTACTCAAGTGCGGGGAAGAAGTCATATGACTTAGAAGGCCACTTGCAAGGCTATGGATTGTGTTAAATTGATGCATGCTTTCACAGAAATGTCTTCTCCAAGAAGAATATTAAGAAATTTCAGTATCACATAAATTAAAGTTAGTATGCTTTCATTTTATGAGCTTAAATATTATGAGCTTAAGAACCTGGTGAGGGACCAGCAGGTGGCGTGGTGGTTAAGGTGCTGGATACTCCGACATGGCTGACCACAGTTTGAATGCTGGACCTGGTGGCTTGCTTTCTCTCTCTCTCTCTCTCTCGTCAAATTAAAATAAATGAATAAATAAAGAAAATTAAATAATTAAAAAAAGAACCTGGTAAATTCTTAACCATCTGAATGTACATTCAACCTTTGTCACTATATAGAATGCATTTTACATTTTTATAATCTGTGTACATATGAATTTGTGCTCAACTTTTGACTTATTCTATACATGTTATATATAATCTATATAAAATATATAAGAATGTGCATATAATACTTTTATAAAAGTACCTACATATTCCTTATACTGACCCTTTTGTGGCAGTAGAATTGCATCTTATATCACAGTTCATTTGGCCTTTTACTTACTTGAAGGTATTTGGAGTGTTTCAGTTCCTTGCAGTCATGAATTCTACAGCTGTTCTCATTTTTGTTTTAGTGTGCTTTTCAGATAGGCCCTGTTTGAATATTTTAAGGGAGAGTACTTAGTATAAAATACACTTTAAAAGTTGAAATGTCTACTTTATAATCTAACAATATTTACAATCCTCTGATTTTCAGAATTGGCTTCTGATTAAACTAAAGCAGGTCAAAAGATGAAGATAGTCATTTTAGTGATATTGCAACAATTAATCTTAAAAATGCCCATACTTTGAGTGTAGCCAGTGGTGTTCATCTTTCCCCTTCCTTGAGTTTATTCTTGCTTCAGCTTACTTGCATTTCTTTCCCCACAGTTGTTTGTTGCTGGTTTGATTGTGCTGCTGTTAGATGAACTGCTACAGAAGGGTTACGGCTTGGGGTCTGGTATTTCCCTCTTTATTGCCACCAACATCTGTGAAACCATTGTCTGGAAGGCCTTTAGTCCCACTACCATTAACACTGGCAGAGGTACATTGCACAGTGATTGCAACTGCACGAGTTTTGCTGGATGTGTGCTGAAAAACGAGTCCGTGGTGCAGTAGTACATGCCTGTAGCCAATCTGGTTTGCTATCCCGGGGCATTGAATGTGAATCGTTAAACACTTAATAAGTAGAGATTTGTGGAGTGTGAAATACTACTTTAAAAGGAATAATATCTACATTTTAGCTTCTGCTCATTTAAAATTCCAGTGGCTACAAATTTTAAAATGTTATTCATTAGCCTTGCATAAGCCATTACTGCAGAAGTTGTGTATTTGACTAATTTCAGCATTTCTCAGGTGATAGAAGGTAGTGGATTAAGATTTCACAAGTGCAAACACTGTTCCTTGTCTTGTAAGGAGCACTGGTACTTTTGTTGCTCTTTTAATTGGCTTTGTGATAACACCTGAGTTTTGAAGTATTTCATTCTGTCCAGCCCCTTACCCATCTCTACTCTCGCAAGTGCCATCCTCCCTAATTGGCTAACATCTAAACTCTGATGCCAGCACTAAGAAAACAATGCGATGTGCGTTAATGTTTTTGTTACAGTACACTTAAAGGCAAGCTTGATAGAGTTACATCTGCTTTTTGATTCTGACATTTTTGTTCTGCTTTGCTTTAGTTTTTTTTTGTATTTTTCCTAAAAATACTCTTTTCCTTTTCCTAAAGTAAAGGAGAGGCACATCTTTATGATTGAAATATTTGAATACATTCTCCTTTGGCTGTTTTTATGACGAATAGTCTCTTGAGAAAATTTCAGATTTATACTAAGAGATAAATTTGCCTCTATGATCTAAGTATTTTTAGAACCTGCACACATGGTTATTTCAGAAAGCCAAACGTTGGGGAGTTCTTTTGACTCATATTTTCTGCTGCTAATAGTCTCAGGATATTTGTTTTGACCTCAGAGCAACTTTAGGCGATGAGTCTACAGTTAATTTCTGTCTTGTTCTCTCAGGTACTGAGTTTGAAGGTGCTGTCATAGCTCTGTTCCACTTGTTGGCGACCAGGACAGATAAAGTCCGGGCTCTAAGGGAAGCTTTTTATCGACAAAACTTACCCAATCTAATGAACCTCATTGCTACTGTTTTTGTGTTCGCTGTTGTTATATATTTTCAGGTAAGTATAATCTTTTTGTCATAGTAAGGATGGGAATTTTTATTTTGCTTTAAAAAAGTAAAATACCATTTGAAATGTGAGGGTTGAACAAGTCAGTATTGTAAGATCTAGTCAAGCAGATAATTCCATTCTTTCGTCTGTAGTCTTAATGTATAAAATACTGGTGGTTATGAGACAGAAAAGGGTTTTAAAGTTTCTGTATGCAAAAGTAAATTGTTTTAGTGTTATCTTTTCATTCTCCCTACTGTTAATTGTTTTCCCTCTCTGGTCCATATGCTTTTCTGATGTGTACAGTTTGTTTTACTTACTATTAATTTCATTTTTTAGGGATTTCGTGTTGACTTACCCATTAAGTCGGCCCGGTATCGAGGACAGTACAGTAGCTATCCCATCAAGCTCTTCTACACCTCGAACATTCCCATCATTCTTCAGTCTGCCCTAGTTTCAAACCTGTATGTTATTTCCCAGATGCTGTCTGTTCGATTTAGTGGCAACTTCTTAGTAAATTTACTAGGACAGTGGGCTGTGAGTATTTTATTTACATTAAGTACTTAAACTGTATTATAAATTGTTTTTCATGGTTTTACATATATGTATGTATACACACACACACACACACACACACACACAGATTGAGTATTTATTTCACACCGGTACACTCGACCAGGTTCTCATCGAGTTGTAACCACCACCCCCACTCCAGCCTTTTAGCCAGCCAATATTTTCAGATCTACCTGGGATCTGAACCCAGGGCCTTCCCATATAACTTCCATATCACGGTGATTTGCTGCCTGCACCTTTGCAGCTGGACCTCATGGTTATATTTTTAACAGAATAAGACATTGAAGCAGTTAAATTCTGTCACCTGACAAAGAAGTATTTTTCTCAAAGTTATACAATTAAAAAGGATTAGTATTCTTTTTGTTTTCTGTAGAATATGTGATTATAGAATTTGCATTTCACCAAAGAATAGTATTTTTTTTACAAACATTAGTCTTGAAATGATAACATAAGTGTTTATCTTATGGATTTATCTTAATATGCTACCTTCTGCATTTTAAGTTATAATAATGTATATCCCTCTGTTACTACTAAAGGCCATTTAAGAATCAATTTAAAGTTTAACGGAATAAGACAATAACTCTTGAATGGTAATTGAAGGAAATAGGAGTCTCTTAATTAATAATACAGTAGTCTCCTCTTATCATAGTTTCACTTTTCATGGTTTCAGTTACTTGTGGTCAGTCCATCAAAAATAGTTGAGCATAGTAATAGAAGGTGTTTTGGAAGAGAGACCAGATTCATATAATTTTCATTATAGCATATTGGTATAATTGTTTTTTATTATTGTTGTTAATCTTTCTGTGCCTCATTTATAAATCAAACTTTATCAAAGGTGTGTATGTATAGGAAAAAAATCTAGTATTTATAGGGTTCTTTACTATCCAGTTTTAACTACACAGAGCAGGCCTTGGAACATTACCCCTGCAGATAAGGGGGGACCACCATGTGAAGGTACTTCAAAAAGTGTGGAAAAATGGAATTAAAGTCTGAGTTTATTGTAGTGGAAAGAAATTTTGAAATCCTTACATAGTTATCTCATACATTTTACATGAACCTTTTTTTTAAATTTATTTTCATTCATGATCGCATGTATGTGCATATATGCAGGAAAGTACTCCTCAGTGGGCCAGGCCATGTGGCAATCCTTTTCCCTCAGTTCTCTATCCCATCAGAATCTTGGCCAGGTGCACACATGCCCTGTGTAAAGCTGCCAGAGCTGGTATTCGAACCCCCGTTGGCCATATGGGATCCAGTTTTCTTGGTGTGCCTTAATGGCTGCACTACAGGGCTAGCCCAACATGAACTTAAGGGAAATCTGATTACTTGTTTTATTTTGGCCATTATAATTAGAATGGGAAATAGGAATAAGAAGGATGTTGTCTCCTTCCTTCATTAGCTAATAGTTCAATGATAATTTCATAGTAATGATGTATAGTTGGTTACGTGTACATTGTGTGTGGTATAGTTGGTTATGTATAGATTGTGTTGTGATCCTTGACTAAGACTCTTTTTAATGAGAATTATTGGCAAATTTGATTTAGGATTAGTGATTCTATGGGCAAAGGAATAATTTGGAAATTGTAAATTCATAAACCAGGTATTTTAATCATTGCAGTGACAAATTGCTTTCCTAGCCCTTGTACTCCAAAACTTTATTTAATATGAGCAAATAATGTTTCCATTTTCATCACTCTAAAATTTTTTTTGAGGAATTATTTTTAAAATTTTTATTATTATTTTTAGTTTGACCAGAGAGAGACATAGAAAAGGGAATATAAGAAAGCAAGCTACCAGGTCCACGACTTGAACTGTGGTTAGCCACGTGGGAGTCCAACACCTTAACCATTACGCCATCTGCTGGCCCACTGCAAAAATTCCTAAATGTTTATGTGACTAAAAGTCCCATTATTGGGACCAGCAGATGACATAATGGTTACGTCGCTGGACTCCCATGTAGTTATCTGTGGTTCAAGTCTTGGACCTGGAAGCTTAAAACTCATGCCAGGTGCATGTGCATGCATGCCCAAAATCCTGCGAGGAGAATGGAGAAGGGACTGTGGCATGGTCATTCCCCCTTGAGTGTAATTTCTCGCTTTCTGTCTCTCTGGGAAGCACACATCCCCTGTAACAAAAATCTCTATCAAAAAAGAAAAAAAAAAGTCCCATTATAAATATTTATTAAAAGACTCCTTATAGGGCCCAGCAGTTGACATGGTGGTTAAGGTCCTGGACTGCATATGGCCGACTACAGTTTGATTCCAGGACCCAGCAGCTTGAAAATCACACCAGGTGCATGTGTGTACCTTAAATCCCAAGAGAATGATGGAGGAGAAGGGATTGTGGCATGGCCACTCCCCTGGAGGGTGAGTCTCATTTTCTATCTGTCTCTCTGGCAAGTGCATGCAGAAACCTAGGAAGGAAAAAAAGAACTTTTTTTTTTTTTTTTTAAGAATTATTTCATTGTATTTGTTATTATTATTTATTTTTCATGACCAGAGAGAGGCAGAGAGAGAGAAAGGGAAAGTGAGAAAACAAGCTGCCAGATCTGGGACTCGAAACACACTTGGCCATGTGGGAGTTCAGCGCCTTAACCACCATGCCACCTGTCGGCCCCAAGACTCTATGTAATAATATACAAAGTGTGTAGGATTTAGGCAGTGAGCTTTTCTAAAAAAAAAATTATTTATTTATTTATTCATTTATTTTAATTTGACCAGAGAGAGAGGTACACGGAGAGAGAGAAGGGAAGCGAGAAAGCAGGCCACCAGGTCTGGGACTTGAGCCATGGTTGGCCATGTAGGAGTGTCCAGCGCCTCAACCACCACGCTACCTGCTGGTCCCGACAGTGAACTTTTAATCTTTGTTAATATTGATTGCATTCTTTTTTTTTTTTTTTTATGTTAGTATTATCTATAAACCCAAAAGAGATAGCTTTCACGTTTCCATATTGTTTATTTTAAGTTCATTCTTCCTACAATTCAATCTTGCCTTTTAGCATTTTTTTAGACATACATGAAGCTGTGGGTTAAACAAGTAGTCTTTTTTAAGCCAATGAGCCATTCTTAAATTTAAGAAACATTCCGTTTATTTTAGAATAAAGCTATTAAATTCTAAGTTATAGTTGAAACTTTAAAGTTTGAACTTTTGGGAAAATATCTAAAACATTTCAAAATAAGACAGAAATGTATGTTTATGCTTAAGCACAAGGAAAACTACAGGATTTAAAAATAACAATTAAACTTTCGTATGCTGTGATGATGCTTAGGGAAAGAATGTAAATTAAGTTACAAAAAAAAAATGTTTCAGAAAAAAAAAAACCCATTCGATGACTGCAGTTAAGATATATAGTCCCAGCTAGGTGCTACTTTATAGGATGCCTAAAGTAAGACTTGTGTTCATGGAAATGTATGTATCAGCTGTGTTTGCTATGAAAATATTTAGATTAATTAAGATCTTTAGTAATTCAATAAAAAATGGGGGGGGGGGGTAGAAACAGTATAGAAAGTAAACATAGATACCAGAGACAATGTGGGAAGAGAGTGGGAGATGGCAGAGGGTAAGAGGGAATCAAGGATGGGGGGAAAAAAAGCAAAACATACAGGAAACAAGAAATGGAAAATTATTTATTGACAATAACATGTATGTTGATGTGCTTGATTGAGACAATATACAGTGTACTCTGGATGGAAAATCTCATTTTGTATGCTGTAATGATGTACAATGAATGAATGTAAACAAATAAATTAAAAAAACAAACAAACAATATTGAAGTTGCAGAGATCATAGAAGGAATGACCTAAAAAGTGAGCTATTTTCTATAAAAATAATTACCTAGTCTGGGACTAGCAGTTGGCGTAATGGCTATGTCACTGGACTCCCATGTAGCTGACTGTGGTTTGAGTCCCTGACCTGGTGGCTAAACTCACGCTGGGTGCGTGTGCGTGCGTGTCCAAGATCCTGAGAGGAGAATGGAGGAGAAGGGATTGCAGCGTGGCCATCCCCCATGGGGAGGTGATTTCTCACTTTCTGTCTCTCTATCTCTCTCTGTCTCTCTGGTGAGCGCACATGCCCTATAGCAAAACCTCTCCATAAGAAGAAAAAGAAAAAATGACCTAATCCAACCTACCACGTTAGAAAACTCAGTATTAGCACCACCCATCATTGATAATAAATCTTCACACTTCATGAAGCTTTTTGTAGTGAAAACAGCAAACATCTTGGTATAATGAAAATAGTTTTGACCTCGAAGACCTCCCTCTATGTAGGCAACAGGGATATAGCCACAAACAAGCACTCTCCTGCCCTCAAGAAGCAACCTAGCTGAGGCTCTCTGAGGAGGCTGATTGCATTCTTACTCCTTGCAAATAGAAGAATCACACATAATGATTTCAATGCTAGGAACTCATATAGCTCTAAAATTTCAGATTCTACATATATTCAGAGATTGATTATAATCATAGTCCTATCTTTAGCAAGGAAGATTTTTTAGATATATTGTGACTTTTTTTTTCTTGTTCAGATTTTAATGAGTAAAGGTATTAGGCGCAAAAAAAAATCCTTATGTACAATCGATGAGTGTAAATACTTTGAACTTAAAACATTGTGATAATTGAGAAATTTGGAAGGTCATAAAAATGTGTATGCTTGACCCGTTGGGCTGATCCCTTGCCCTTTTCACTCTTGCTTTATAGGATGTCAGTGGAGGAGGACCTGCTCGTTCTTACCCAGTTGGAGGCCTCTGTTATTATCTTTCTCCTCCTGAGTCCATGGGTGCCATATTTGAGGATCCTGTCCATGTAGTTGTTTATATCATCTTCATGTTGGGATCATGTGCATTCTTTTCTAAAACGTGGATAGAGGTGTCTGGTTCCTCAGCCAAAGATGTAAGTATTGGTTTACAAGGAGCACTTTATGGAAAAATGGAATTCATGTATGAGTTTATTTTGGTGCAAACTATTTTGAAAACCATGCTTTTTTAAAATAATATTTTCCATGAAGTTTTTCAAGACCACTCATATTGGAAAATTAAAAATTTTTTAGAAAAAAATTCCTAATTTTTAAGGTGTCAAAGTAGTAATTGATGCTTTTTAAATTTAAACTTCTGTTTAATTCATACATCCTTTTTTTGAATTATTTATTTAAAATTCATCATTATTATTATTTTAAATTTATAGTTGGGCACGTGCACTCACCACTGAGTGCAGACAGAGATAAAGGAAAAGTGAAAAAGTAAGCCGCCGGGTCTGGGATATGAACAGCAGTCAGCCATGTAGGAGTATAGTACCTTAACCACAACACTACTTGCTGGTTCCCGTTTATAGATTCATATAAATGAGGTCATGTCAGCCCTGTGGGCTAAAAACTGGTCCCTGGAATATGAATTGCAGTGGTTTGTGATTCTCCAAATTCAACAAAGTGTTAAAGAAAAGTTTGTAAGATAGATTTTCATGATGTTGCCCAGGCCACCCTCAAGTTAGTGATCCTTCTGCCTCAGCCTCCCTAAATTGTTGGGATTATAAGCTCATGCCACTGAATCCAGCCTTTAGGTTGGGCCAGGAATTGAACCAAGGCCTTCCATGTGGTTAGATCCTGAGCACAGCTTTTTAGCAGTGTGTACCACCACTGGGCCAAAATCTTATTAATATTTATCTTTGGAGAGGTGATAATTGGTTGGAAAAAAATGTTTTGCACTGGTTTTGTCGGTAGTTAACAGATAGTTGTGCAGCTTTGAAGCCTTTATTTTTTCAGGTTTAATGCAAAGGATATGACAGTGCCAGCTTCAAGATTCTTGTATTTGGGGGCCAGCAGGTGGCATGGTGGTTGAGGTGCTGGACTCTCATGTGGCCAACCACAGTTCGAGTCCTGGACCTGGTGGCTTGCTTTCTCACTCCCTGCCACCCCTCTGTCTGTCTGTGGTGAGCGTGCATATTCTATAGCAAATTGAAAAATGATGATGATAACAAATAAAATTAAATAAATAATACTGTTTTAAAAAGATTCTTACATTTGTTAGTGTAGAGAAAGCACTTCATACAGAATCTGGTAGATGGTAAACTGAAATGTTATGAGTTTGATTTTAAAAGTTTCTCTCTTGGCAGGTAGCTAAACAGCTTAAAGAACAGCAAATGGTAATGAGGGGTCACAGAGATACCTCTATGGTTCATGAGCTTAACAGGTAAGGTCATTAGACTTAATCCTTTAGAGGAGTATGTGTATGTTATCTTTCATTTATCAATCGATGTCATCAGTTTATTTGTTCATATTCATATTTAAAGCAGTCTTCTACTTCACACAAAATAATTAAAATTTAACACAAAACTTAATTGTTCTCATTAAAAGGGTCACCTAAATTACACATATGTCATTACTTTTCCAACAGCCTAGTAATTTAGGTGTCACTTTTGATACCTGAGTTTTAAAAGAAAAATTTTAAGAATTATTTTATTGGGGCTGGCAGATGGCATAGTGATTGTGGTGCTCATCTCCCACATGGCTGACTGTGGTTCAGGTCCTGGACCTGGAAGCTTGCTTTTTCACTTTACCTCTCTCTTTTTCTGTGTCTCTCTCTCTGCTAAATTAAAATAAATAAATAAATAACAATGATAAGTAAAATTAAATAAGACAATTCCTTTAAAAATTACTAAAAATTGGGACCAGCAGTTAGCGTAATGGCTATGTCGCTGGACTACCATGTAGTTGACTACGGCTCAAATCCCAGACCCGGTGGCTTAAACTCACGCCGAGCAAGCGTGTGTGCATGCCCAAGATCCCGAGAGGAGAATGGAGGAGAAAGGATTGTAGCATGGCCATCCCCCCTGGGGGGGTGATTTCTCGCTTTCTGTCTCTATGTCTTTCTCTGTCTTTCTGGTGAGCACATGCGCCCTATAGCAAAAACCTCTAAAAAAAAATTACTAAAAATTATTTAACTTTATTTATTTACTTATTCAATTTGACTAGAGAGGGACGACAGGAAGAGTGAGAGAGAGAGAGAGAAAGCGAGAAAGTAAACCGTCAGGTCTGGGACTCGAACCATGGTTGGCCATGTGGGAGTCCAGTGTCCCTAACCACCATGCCACCTGCTAGCCCCTACTTAATTTATTAATATAATTTAATTAAAAATATATTCCCTTCATCATTCAGCCTAGTGTTAAAATGACATAGCTCACTGGTTCTTAGTATTGGCTGTTGTACATAAAGTCACCAGGAACCTGTTAAAATACTGATATACCATCTCCAGGGGTTATGATTTATTTGGTCTGGGCTAGATCCCCAGTGTCTGGTTTCAGAAACAGCTTTGAGATATAATCCACATGCCATGTAATATACTCATTTGAAGTATATAGATCAGTGTCTATTTTTAGTATGCCCAGAGTTTCATAATCACTACAATCTAATTTTAAGAACATTTTCATCATCTAGAAAGAAACTGAACCAACGAGTTATAAACATCCCCACTCTATCCTCCCACTCGTCAACCCAGGCAAACAATTTTTACTTTCTTTCTCTATAGATTTGCTTATTCTAGACATTTCTTATAAGTTTTCTTCTACGGGACCAGCAGTTAGTGTAATGGCTATGTCGCTGGACTCCCAAGTAGTCAACCACGGTTCGCGTCCCGGACCTGGTGGCTTAAAACTCACGCCAGGCGCGTGTGCGTGTGTGCCCAAGATCCCGAGAGGAGAATGGAGGAGAAGGGATTGCAGCGTGACCATCCCCCCTGGGGGGTGATTTCTCGCTTTCTGTCTCTATGTCTCTGTCTGTCTGGTAAGCGCACGCGCCCTATAGCGAGAACCTCTCCAAAATAAATAAATAAATAAATAAATAAATAAATAAATAAATAAAAGTTTTCATCTAAATATAATATTTGATCTTTTCTGAATGGCTTCTTTCACTTTGCATTTTTTCATACTTCATCCATGTTATGTGTTAGTATAATATTTCATTCCTTTTTCTTCATGAATATTCCATTGTATGACTTCACCATGTTTTGTTTATCAGCTGATGGAAATTTCAGTTGTTTCCAGCCTTTGGCTATTATGGATAATGCTGTTACGAAGTTAGTTACAAAAATTTAGTCCAGTTGCTGCAGATCCTCATTAGCACTAATTCTTACTTTTGGATTTCAGCCATCCTAGTGAGTGTGAAGTGACTTTTTATCGACTTTTCTCTGATGACTGATACTGTGGAACAGCGTTTTGTATGCTTATTGGTTATTTGTGTATCTTTGGAAAGATACCTATTCAGATCCTTCACTGATCCTTAACTGGGTTGTCTTTTAAGAGTTTTGTCTTTATTATTTTTTTGACATATCTTGTCATATGTATGACTTACAAATATTTTCTCCTATTCTGTGGGTCTTTTCACTTTTTTAACGGTGTCATTTGATGCACACATTTTAAATTTTTTTCAAAGAATTATTTTAATTATTATTTTAATAAATTTGCTATAGGGCATGTGAACTCACAGAGAGAGAGAGAGGAAGAGAGAGAGAGCGAGCTAAAGAAGTAAGCCACCAGGTCAGGGACTTAAACTGTGGTTGGCCATGTGGGAGTCCAGCATCTTAACTATCATGCCACCTGCTGGCTCCCATTGAATTTTGATAAAAGTTAAATTTTATTTTTTCTCTATTGCTTCTTGCTGCTTTTTGCATTGTGTCTAAGAAAGCATTGCTAAGCTCAAGGTCACCAAGATTTATTCCTGTTTTCACGTAGGAGTTTCAGTGCTTACATTGAGGTCTGTAATCTACTTTGTTTTTTATTGTTTGTTTGTTTGCCGTGAGATAGGGGTTCAAACTTCTTTTGCACGTGGATATCCTGTCACAATTTGTTGAAAAGGCACTATTATTTTTATTCAAATTTTTTATTTATTTAAAACAGACACATAGTATAATAAACTTACAGTTTCAGTAGTTATCATTTTGCCATTCTTGTTTCATCTACCATCTCCTGCAATCCTTTCTTTTTTTTTTGTTCCTGAGATATTTGAAACAAAATCCTATTTTAACAGTTTTCAGGTGATTCTGATGTGCAACCAAGGTGGAATTATTGTTGAGGAAGATGATCAAAATCTTGTTACATCAGGACCAGCAGTTAGCCTAATGGCAATGTCGCTGGACTCCCACTCAGTTGACCGCGGTTCGCGTCCTGGACCCGGTGGCTTAAACTCACACCGGGCGCGTGTGTGTGCGTGCCTAACATCCCGAGAGGAGAATGGAGGAAAAGGGATTGCGGTGTGGCCATTCCCCCTGGGGGGTGATTTCTCGCTTTCTGTCTCTATCTCTGTCTGTCTGGCGAGTGCACGCGCCCTATAGCAAAAATCTCTCCAAAAAAAAAAAAAAAATCTTGTTACATGAATTTATTGATACTTAGAAAACATTTTGAAATTTACTCTTTATTGCACAAGGGGGAGCTAAAGGTTACTCATTAAAAAGTATTAAACATTTTAGTACTTAAATCTTAGTCTCAGATTCTGGTCTTCCTTCTTAAGAATGGTGTGGTCTTATGCCACATAATGACGTTTTTGGTCAATGACAGACTGTGTATACAGTGTGGTTCCATAGGAATACAAATATGTAACGTACAGCCTAGGTGTGTAGTGGGCTGCCCTGTCTAGGTTTGTGCAGATACACACTAGGATGTCCATACAACCATGAAATCACAGAATGACGATTTCTTAGAATAAATTCCTGTTAAATGTGGCATGACGGTATTGTCTTTCTTGGTCATTTTCTGGTTTCTTGAAATCAGGAAATCAAAACTATTGCCACAGTTATCGCTAACATGTGACTAGTTACGTACAGGCCATCAATACTGCAGACTATTCCGTTTGCCTAGTGTACCTATATTCCTTCAGAGAACCATTGCTGGCCAAGCTTTGAGTCTTTTTGCTTCTAATTGTTACACCCTTTATTTTCCTCCACTGCCTGACCAAGGGTTTCTGTCTCCTAGGTACATCCCCACGGCGGCTGCGTTTGGTGGTTTGTGCATTGGTGCCCTGTCAGTGTTAGCTGACTTCTTGGGAGCCATCGGATCTGGCACTGGGATTCTGCTTGCAGTCACTATAATTTATCAGTATTTTGAAATATTTGTTAAGGAACAGGCTGAAGTTGGCGGGATGGGTGCTTTGTTTTTCTAAATGTTCAAATATTTCTTTATGTGTGTGTGAAAGGGAAAATATTTTGACACATTGTTTTTGTTCCTTTTCTTCCCTCACAGTTTCTTGTTTTCAAGTGCTAACTGTCCCATTTCTGAAGTGGGAGCCGAGCTAAGCCTGTGTGCAGCATTAGTACCCGCTGCCTTAAGACTAAAGTTTACATTATTCGTTAAAAATGTACATCTAGTGTTGCCCGTAATGCTGGAAACCAGTGAATCTACTTGCTGTGTTAAATCATTACAGTGAGATGGTGACATGGATTCGTTTTGCACACTATCAAAACACTTAATATCCTCCCCCCAACTTGTTTAAAAATAAATGTAGTTTAAATTGCCACTTTCCAGTATTTTTGAGCTTATTTAATGAGTTCTGGAACATTTATATCTAATGTATATTTTAGATAATTACTTTTTATACTTTTTTAACTCATAGTATCCACACCTCAGACCCCCCCTTCTTTGTCCCTTTTCAAAGCAGCCAGTTAGCCCAGATGGGCAAAAGTCAAACATCAAAGTTCTGTCACCAGAACCACCTGCTTCCAGGTACGCTGCCTGTGCTGCACTTCGCCCTTCTTCTGAGACAGCACGCGTGGAGCTGTCTGACTGTCGGCTCTAACTTCTAATGCCAATTGTCGCCCGAATCCTCTTTCCAGGTTCTGTGCCCTGATTCTTTTTTTTTTTTTGAATCTCTAAAGCAAAGATCTAATTCTCAAGCATTGTCTGTAGTTCAGTGGGGGTGAACAGTGAGTAATTCATTCTAGGAATTCTGTTTATGTTGTTGTACTTATGACAACAACATGAGTGTGAACAGTAGACAATAAACATTTATTTAATAAAATGGTTTCACTTGTGTTGGAAAAATAAAGACATATGATAGTAAATGTTTTCTAAGATTATTTATATAGGTTCATTGTATTTATACAAGGTCCAGACTGAAATGCCAATTAAAAGAAGCCTGTAGTAATTACATTTAATGTTTAATTCTAAATTATTGAGGGGCAGCAGCCAACTTAAGGGTACTCATTTAGTGACTGATGTTTCAAAAAGGACAAGAAACAATGGTTGTCTTAAAACAGAATTCCAGCGTGTATTTGAAACTGCAGTTCTTTGTAAATAATTCATTAAAAAAAAAAAAAATAACGTGCTTGGGGCCAGCAGGTGGCAATAAGGTTGGGCACTGGATTCTCACATGGCCGACCATGGTTCAAATCCTGGGCCTGATGGCTTGTTTTCTCACTCCCCCCCCCCCCCCCATGTGTGTCTGTATCAAATTAAGAAATAATAATTATGATGATAAGTAAAATGAAAGACTTTTCTAAAAAAAAAATACATGCTTAATTTCCCTCTAAAATTTTAAAAGATATCCTTTTTAGAACTACAGTTCTCCACTGTTGTTTACATTCTTTTTAAAAAATAATTTTTTAAGTATAGAAAGTTTTTGTTTATTTACATTATTCAAGGTAGAGATTGCTTGTACATTAAAGAGAAAGGATGCTGCATCTTCGCAGGGTTTCATCATGCTGTGATCTCTCTTCTCCAGCCCTCTAGCTGGTCAGGACCTTGGGCATGCACACATGTGCCCTGTGTTTTCAAGCTGACAGGTATATCTGAAGGCCATATGGCTTCTAGCAATGCAGTTCACTTTGGTACCACCAGGTTGGGCTGGAAGTATGTTTTATTTACTGAAGGGCAAGATAGATAAAATAAAGGCAGGTAGGACAGGAACAGCAGTCAACTGGAGAGCATCTGAGGGCCTTTGGGCATTGAGACCACAGAAATACAGGCCTGGTGTTCTATCTCATTTTATTTTTGAAAAGAAGGTAGATATATGGCTTTTTATAGGCAACATTTAATTCTTGTTTTTGAGAGGTTTTTGCTATAGGGTGCATGTGCTCGACAGAAAGACAGAAAGCGAGAAATCACCTCCCAGTGGGGATGGCCATGCCACAATCCCTTCTCCATTTTCCTCTTGGGATCTTGGGCATGCACGCACATGCACCCGGCGTGAGTTTAAGCCACTGGGTCTGGGATTCGAACCACGGTGACTACATGGGAGTCCATTGAGCAACATAGCCATTACGCCAACTGCTGGTCCCTATTTAATTTTGAAATGTGGCCAAATAAGCTTAATGTTAAATGGTGAAACATCCAAGCTGCCAGTTGTTTTTATTTTTTTAACTTAATTTCCAAAGCATAGCCTTTTGATATTTATAGGTAATAAAATGGCATTTGGGATATGTTCTAGAATTTAGCTGTTACTTGCAAGCTGCACTGCTAGGAAGAAAGGCAGAACAGGGGTTACAGATATCACTCTTTCATCAACATTTTACATCAGGTCATTCCAGAGAGGAGTGGCTTTTGAGAACTGGTTTGTAGAAAGAGTGGTCTGTGCTAGAGTCTCTATGTGTCTTACCTCTTCTGGATTCTGAAGGAGAGAGTAACAAGGAAAATTACAGGATATGGTCCTTGAGAGTGCAAAGAAAACAAACATTTAAGATCTTTGGAGAATTATGATGCCCATGATTAAAAACCAGGGTTTTTCAAAAAGCACCAGAGGCATAGGGAAGACTACTGTTATAGCAAGTAGAGCTATTTTTAAAAACAATTATTTTGATTTAACTTTATTATAATTTAAATTTGACCAGGGAGAGAGAGAGAGAGAGAGAGAAAGTGAAAAAGCAAGCTGCCAGGTCTGGGACTCAAACTGTGGTTGGCATTGTGGGAATCCAGTGCCTTTAACCCCTCACTGGTCCTACAAGTAGACAGATTTTAATTTTTAGAACATTTACAGGGGAGTAGACCTGATCTATCAAGTTCTGTCATTCTTAATTCTTCTCATCCTTGTTTCAGAAGTCTAGTATAAAGATTTTATATTTCTAGTCATAAAAATAGCTTTGAAAAAAGGTAAACCTATAGATTAATGAACTACACTACATTTTTTGCAGTAATACCCTGATTTTATCTAGAGGATCTTATCTATGCGGTTCTGAGAGCCATACCTTAACACCTGGATCCAGACTGGAAACATGGGTTAGGGCTGGCCAATGAAAATCACCCTGAGACTTCTGCTGGGAGCTAAAGTGAAAAAGCAATAATGCTGGAGCTGGCGGAGGCCATAAAAAGTCAACATGAGAGCTAAGCTCACTCAAGAGGTTAAACTTTTGGATGACGGGCTTTAGGCATGGCATGAACTAAATAGTCCTGCGTCTTTTCCTCTCATTTTTGTACTCAATCTCGGGTATCAACTAGCCTTACCAGCCCTACCACAATTCATTAAACTCCAAGGTACTGATGTCACAACCATGTCAATCTTATTACTGTGGATTTGTTTTCAGAAACTTCTAGCATTTTCTGAGGTAGGATAGAAAAATAGATTCTGAAGCACTTGCACATGTCTGAAGGAAGGGCCCTGCATTTTTATTACATGAGACCTGGTTCAGCTTTAGTACTTAGCTGAATATAAGGATACTTACATATAAATGTTTCCTTATTATGAATGTTATTTTCTGTTTTTATATCCTCTACTAATAGCAAATAATTTAATTAGGAGAGGCAAAAAAGCCCCTATATAGATCTTAAACAAATTTTTTTAATTAAAAAAAAAAAAACCCACTAATATAGTAAATAGTTATTTGCATACTTGGATACATAATTTTTATATGGGGGGGGGGGGGTGCTAGTGGTGGAAATAGTTGACCTAATTTGAAACTAAAATCTGTCTTCCTATGGAAATACCCCTATCACCTACACTAGATTAGAAAAGTACAGTTAGCTTAAAAAAATAAAAAATAAAAACATTTGTGTTTAAATTCTTTAACTGATAGTGGCTGGAGTTTAACAAAATTAAATGAACGTTACAGCCTACCTGTAATGACAACTTCATATAACCATCACATGCATTCTGAGCTGTTTTTATTTTATGAAAAAGCTAATTTCAAATCTACATTAAACTAGGTGGAATACAAAGCCTTAGTGAAGAAGGCCTGGTGGTCCTGTTTACAAAACAGATGGACAGTGTCCTTCTTTGGCCTTAAAATTTCAGGAAGGGCACTTCGAATGGCTTCGTGTTTGCGTGTTTCAGTGCCAGGGCGTAGGAATACACTCTGGCATCCACTGTAAGATGTTCTTCAGCTACTAGAGCTATAGGAAGGAAAGAACACAGCTTAGATAACACAGTCGATAAAGGATAGTATCTCGCTAGCAGTCAATCAGTATGCACTATGCAACCACCACCGATACATGCTAGTTCTACGTTAGAGGCTGGTCAAACATTTCTGCCTTCACAGATCATACTCTAGAGGAAGTAAAAAGGATATAAAAGCAGGATTACATTCCCAGCATGAGATAACATCAGGAGTAACAATTTTAAGTGTTTAAACAAAATAAGTTTATAGATCCAATTGGTACACTTTAAGCTTAGGTGGGGTTTTGCTACTTTGAAACTAATGGTGATAATTATACAGCATCTTCAGTACTGCTAGGAGATACACATTTTCCCTTTACAAGTTAAAATGTGTGCATGTTAGGGTTGGAAGTGTAACTACCAAGAAAGATCTTAGAATTTTACTGTCAGGTTTTAGCAAGAATTTCTGTTTGACTCAGAGGAGATCAGACTTTGAATCTCTCTCTTGTTTTCCTAGCCACTTGTTTGGGGAACAAGCTCACAGACATTTTGATCCTTGAAGGCAGGGCTCCTGTCCTACGGCTTCTGAGCATGGCAGGTGCTTGGTAAGTGCTGAATGTTACTTTTTGTAGCAAACTGATCTTGAGCGATCTTCCTTACAGCTTCTCAAATGTTACTTTTTGAGTAACTGGTCTGATTACATTTTAATTCTAGTAAAGCTAGGCAAACTGGTTCTTTTATCCCTTTCTCAGTATCCTCCCCTCTTTCAAGACCAGAAGAGAAGTTGAGTTAGGTGACAGGGAGAAGGAAGAAATTTATTTTAAAAAGATACACTTCTAAAACAAAGACTAATAGCAAACCGCACATAAGATTTAAGCACCTGTGTGCCAAGTGCTTTTACTTTTACTCATATTCAGAGGTAGGAGCTTTTGTTCTTTTTTTAGGAAAAAATCTAAGACTTGTTCAGAGTCAATACTAATCATGGTTGCCTGAGCCTCAATGCAGCCAAGTCTGTCAGACTCTTAAGCTGTATCGCCTATTATTGATCATCATGATTTCTTTGAATAAATGCCTAGAAAATTATCCTTCAAAATGATTTCTAATTCTGGCTTTGAGATCTTGCAGTGGTTTTTGCCTTTGGTTTAGTTTTTGAAAAAGAGAAAGGAGTGGAGCTTCTATGGGAGTCTAAAATAATGGCTTTTGAAAGGTCCACTTTTCAAATAAATAACATAGATATTTCAAAATAAATTGCTTATGAAATGAAACTAAACCACTGGTACTCTTGGGAGAAATAAGAGACTGTTCTCGAAGTTCCAGGTCAAATAATTTGTCAGGGTAATTTTTCAAAAAATAACTTAAGCACTATAGAAAAATTAGGTATGAATTTCTTAATCTACAACTAATGAAATATTCAAATTATGACAAGTGTCTGCTTGTTCATAAATGAGTGAAGGGGGATCTACCCAGCAGCCATAGAGGGGCTCCTTGAAGAACTCATGTCATACCTTCAATACAGAGTCTCCTATTAGGTTGTTGGGAAAGTCATGATGTATTTTTCTCTGCAAAATTGCATCGTGACTTTCCCAATGATTCAATAAAATGACATCTCTTCACATAAACTTATTTATTTGTTATAAAATCCCTATGAGATGGGCTGGCCAAAAATTACTTAATGTAACTACATGATCAGTGATTTACTAAGGGTCACACAGCTAGCTAATTTGGTTCATTATGTCAGCATAGCACATGTAGAATATGGTAGGTATAAGTGTATTCCTCAAATGTTTGTTCAAGGACTATCATTAAACTCTTCTTTAACTTATGTGCTCTGCAGATAATCATCCTACATACTAACATATTTTGGGGAATAGTTAAGAGATATCTTATACCTTTTGCTGCTATAGATTGAAGTTTTAAGATATAATATAGTTTTGACTAGTTAGCAGAAATATAATCTTGACTGTTCTGTAGAAAAAATAAGGACCCTACTAAAAGCTTCCACTGAACATAGAATGTTTTGCTCATATTTTCAAAATCTGTGCCTCCTGGAAAGGAAAATTAGTATTGACCAGTTCTTTTATAGGAATTTCTAAGTATAGGTAAAGAAACAGAATTATACTCAATACCCATTTGCTGGGGATGGAACAAAGAAAAGAGAAAATGGGGTAATGATCTTAAGATGCTTACCATCAAGTCTCTTCAGCAGGTCATTCTTTGGTAAAGAAATTACTTCCACAAATTCTAAACAAACAAAGTGCAAGTGAAAAAAAGCTAAAGAACCAAGAGCCTACCAAAACAACCCAAGATGTACGTAGCCTTTACCACTACCCTAAGCCATACACATGGTCAGCCACTGGGAGTTGAAAACATACCTCCATCCCCTGCAAATAAACAGAAGGAGAGCATTTTAGCAAGATGTGGAGTGGTAAGACAGAAGACTTGTGCAAGATAGCACAAGGGCTGTGAGAATTGAACAGAAACTTGGGTTCCTGCTAACTAAAGTTACACACATGGGAAAACTAATTCCAACAGTACAAAGTCACTATCTTCTAAATCAAATGTTTGGTAGCAAAATTGAAAACAAAGTCTGTAAAAATACATATCCACGGCCCTCATTTAAAGATCTATCCACCTATACATAGTGGTTAAAATATAAGTAACAAAATTTACCATCTTCTGGGTGCGTGTGTGTGTGTGCTCAAGATCCCGAGAGGAGAATGGAGGAGAGGGATTGTGGCATGGCCACCCCCTCTGGGGGGTGATTTCTAGCTTTCTGTCTCTCTGTCTCTCTCTCTATCTAGTGAACGCATGTATCCTATAGCAAAAACCTCTAAAAAAAATTTACCATCTTAACTATTTTTAAGGGTACAATTCAGTGGCATGAAAAAAGTATTGTGTCATCCTCACCATTATTCTGAACTTTTTCATCATCCTACAACAGAAATTTGGTACCCACTAAACAGTAACTCCTCATCTCTAGTAACCTCTATTCTACTTTCTGTGTCTATGAATCAGGTAAAATCACACACTTCCCCTTTTGTGGCTGGCTTCTTTCACTTAGCACATGATTTCAAGGTTCCTTTATGTTGTCACATGTGTCAACATGTTTCATTCTTTTATGTCTGAATAATATCCTATTTATACCACTTTTTGTTTGCTCATCAGTTGATGGACACTTGGGCTGTTTTACTACCCCAAGCTGCTGTGAATGATGCTACTTTATATAAAAGTGCATCTGTTTAAGTCCCTGCTGTCAGTTCTTTTAGGTACATATCGAGGAGTGGAAATGCTGGATCATATAGTTACTCTATATATTTAGCCTTCTGAGGAACTGCCAAACTGTTTTCCAAAGGGTGTCATATGTAAACTTGTGGTTAAAATTAAGCACTTAATATTAGGTGCAATGGGATACTGAAACATAGATATGAACAACTTAAAGAGGGTAAGAAATGAAAGAATATTACTCATACATGATTTACTATGACATATATGTAAATACCCTTTTTAAGGTGTTAGGAGAAGACATGGAATTGACAGAGCATTAAGACTTTGGAATACAATTTTTTAAGGAATAACAGAGCAAGGAATTTCCTAACAGCTTCTTTAAATACAAAATCCAATAAGGAATAGTTAATAACCTGCTGCCCTTAACAATTATTTTCAATTACAAGAAGACCAAAACAAGGGTGGTTTTATTTACTATTTAGACCTGAAATTCCTATTACTAACTGGGAATAAACTTCACATGGAAAAATATGGAAAAGTGTAATTTAACATTTTATACAAAGAGGACATAAAAATCAACAAAGTGGTAAAAACAATGCTAAAATAGACACGATTAGGAAAATATACAGGAGTACGGACAAGGTAGCTTTAAAAACAGATTCTTTCAGCAAAAGACTGATTTTATTTTTCCTTTTTTTTTTTTTTGCTATTGGGTGTGTGTGCACACCAGAGAGACAGAGAGAGACAGACAGAAAGCGAGAAATCACCCCCCAGGGGGGATGGCCATGCCGCAATCCCTTCTCCTCCATTCTCCTCTCAGGATCTTGGGCACATACGCACATGCACCCAGCGTGAGTTTAAGCCACCAGGTCCGGGACTCAAACTGCAGTCGACTCCGGTTATGTCAACTGCTGGTCCCAAGACTGATTCTTTTAACAAATGAAAAATAAAACTAGTAGCAAAGTAAAAGACATTTAATGCAGTCACTCTAAATGTAACCAATACACACTTACCTGGCTTTGGCTTAGGTCTTACATTTTCTGCATCATCTCCATTAATGGTTACTGTCACGATGTGTGTGGTACAGTTTGACAAACCTGGATCCATACATACAGCTGTGGACAGAAGCGATAGGTTGCCTTAAAGGAACCTATAAGAGGCCTTGGTCCCTTTGTCATCTTTCTCTTCTTAAATGTTTTAAGAGGAAGACAGTTAACATGGCACTGACACAGGAAATGACAGTTACCCTATTTACGTGGCCTATGTTGTGGGATTATAGAATGCAGATGTATAAAGTACTCGTATTTTCCCTCGAGTTCCCAAGAGCTGTGCTAGGCTGAGGGGTGAGATGGTACTGCTGAACTGCAAAATCCCTTCACCAAATTAGGAAAAACGATCATCTGCGGAGGACTGTAGCACGTGGATGACTAAATAATAAAGCTTACAATGTGGGAAATTTTTTGTTTTTTTTTTTGAGAGGTTTTTGCTATAGGGTGCATGCGCTCACCAGAAAGACAGATAGAGAGACAGAAAGCGAGAAATCACACCCCCAGGGGGGATGGCCACGCCGCAATCCCTTCTCCTCCGTTCTCCTCTCGGCATGCACGCACACGTGCCTAGTGTGAGTTTAAGCCACCAAGTCCGGGACTCAAACCGCAGCCGACTACATGGGAGCCCAGTAACATAGACATTATGCCATCTGCTGGCCCCAAGTGTGTCAATTTTATTTTTGTTGTTGTTGTTGGAGAGGTCTTTTATTTTGCTATAGGGCGCGTGCGCTTGCCAGTAAGACAGAAAGAGACAGAGAGACAGAAAGTGAGAAATCAGCCCCTGAGAGGATGGCCACGCTGCAATCCCTTCTCCTCCATTCTCCTTTCAGGATCTTGGGCACGCGCACACACACACACACACCGGCATGAGTTTAAGCCACCGGGTCCGGGACTCGAACCGCAGTTGACTACATGGGAGTTCAGCGACATAGCCATTACGCAAATTGCTGGTTCCAGTGTGTGAAATTCTTAAAAGAAAATTTCATAATTCTTCAACTTTGGGTCCTTCTTGATCAACTTTTCTCTCATGGAGAGGAGAAATACACTTAGGGGTAGTGACCGATCTTAATCTGTGATTTCTCTTTAGCAAATCAACCAAAATAAAAGCCATCTGAATTTTGACTATAAAGAACACCCAAATAATCAGTCCCTTTATATTCAGAGGGGTTTTGTATTGCTTGGTTAATTTTCAAGAGTTTGACCCTGAATGCAAACATGGAAAACAATACGAACCTGGAGAACATTCAGCAACATCACCTTTATAGCCTGTTTCTTCCTCAAGTTCCCGAAGAGCAGCTGCTTCTGGGCTTTCATCATCATCTATGAGACCTGGAAGTCCAAATCATCTGTCAGGCGGGATGGGGAAATTTCACTCTCTTTGAACCTCTGTTTCATCTAAAGTAGTTGTTGCTGAGCTGTGTTAGAAGAATCAGAGGACTATGAAAAGTGGCCCTATAGATAAAAAGGTTTGGAACTTTTATAGAAAAACGAAAAAAGGTAGATGAATAAAAACCCTAGGCAGATTGAGGTTCTGATGGGCACCATCTATTCCTCTTATTTAACTCTAGGTTTTTGTTGTCGTTGTTTTAAATTTGCTATAGGGCACATGCTCACTGGAGCCAGACAGAGAAAGAGAGAGTGAGCGAGCAAGAGAGCACTCCCTAGGAGGATGGCCACTCCACAGTCCCTTCTACTCTGAGATCTTGGGCACACACATACACGCGACCCGTGTGATTTTTCAAGACGTAAGGTCTGGGATTCAAACCATGCAGTTGGCTATATGGGATCTAGCTGCCTTAACCACCAAACCACTGGCTGGCCCTGGATTTTTCTCATGACATCTCAACCTGCTTGTATAGCATGGAGAGCATTAGTGAGGATAAGTGACTTAGGTTCCTAAATAGCCCAGGTTGGGAGCTGGCTCTGTGACGATAGCCCAGGAAGCTTGTACGTTTTTGTTACCTTAGATATGAGATAGTGACAGTATTAACCTGTCTTGCCCTCCTCCCTCACAGAAGAACACTGGGGCCCTGTAATAAAACACCAGAAAGGAGCAAACTGAAGGCTGGTGGACTTCAGGACTTCAGGTAACTACTCTGTGCCTGTAAGGAGGAAAGAGGACAAGTGGGAAGATGAGAATAGCAACTCATATTCTTTATCTGAAAAAAAAAAATTAAAAATGTAAAGAAAAGATGAAATATAGACTATTCAATTACTTTTAGTGTTTTTTTTTTCCCCAGTAAAATGGCAAGTAAATGAGAAAATATTGGGTTGTCAGAAAAGTCATGATGCATTTTGCATAGAAAAATATGTCATGACTTTTCCCACAAACCAATAATTGTTAACTATATGTTATCATGGGCTGGGCTTTAAAAATACAAGACCTATGGGCCAACCTCATAGCACAGTGGCTAAGGCCTGTGCATAAGGAGCTGGATCTCACATGGTTGACTGTGGTTCAAATCCCAACCCCAGTGGTTTGAACATGCCAAACATTATGTGTATGTATGCAAAAAATCCTGAGGAAATGGAGGAAAAAGGATTGTGGCATGACCACACCCTGTTGGGGATGGTACTTTCTCTTTCTTTCTTTCTATAATGACAAGTGCTGCACATACCCTCTGGCAATTTAAAAATAAAAGAACAAAACCTACACCACAAATGACAAATATATAAGACTTAACTCTTCATATGAGAACAATCCATTCAAGTACCACAGTAATACAGTACATAAAATTCTGGGACCAGCAGTTGGCGTAATGGCTATGTCACTGGATGCCCATGTAGTCGACTGCAGTTTGAGTCCCGGACCTGGTGGCATGTGCGTGCATGCCCAAGACCCCGAGAAGAGAGTGGAGGAGAAGGGATTGCGGCGTGGCCATCCTGCATGGGGGTTGATTTCTCGCTTTCTGTCTCTTTCTCTCTGCCTTTCTGGTGACTGCATGTGCCCTATAGCAAAAAAACCCTCTCCAAAAGAAAAAAAAAAAAATCTGGAGAGGTTTCATTAATGAGTCCCTGAAAAAACTACTGGGCTGGGGCCAGCAGGTGGCATGGTGGTTAAGGCACTAGATTACTATATGGCCCACTGTAGTTCGAGTCCTGGACCAGGTAGTTTGAAAAATCATGAAACGTACATACGTAAATGTTAAAAAACAAACAAAAAAACTATTGGGTAATTGGGAAAGTCATGACGCAACACACTTTTGCATAGAAAATACATCATGACTTTCTCGACGACCTAATATTTTAATCAAATAAAGACCATTTTCTGGGTCTGTTAACATTCGGCAGATTAAAGTGTTTCTCCCATGTTTTATGGCGTTAAAGTCGGGCCTACTTAGTACTGTTAAGTTTCTTGTTAGGGTGAAGTCACTTGTGACAGAAAATGAAATAAGTTGACAAACTGGGAAGCAGCAATTAGAGTCAGAGTGGCTAGAGAAAGTGTTGCAAGAGAAAGGTGGGATGTCGTGGAAAGGCAGCTGGCTCTAACATTGTGCCTCGCATAACATTCATGGCTTTGGTAAATTTCTAAAGTGTGGCTAGAGGCTTAGAGGGCCTCCTGACAGTTTTGTTTACTTACAGGTACATGGACAGATAAGAAACTGTTTTCAGATCTAAGCACTGCAATTTTTAGGCTCTGCATGAGCTCAAGCCAACAAGTCCCTGAAAAGCAACTAAATGTTTACTCACTCACCTGCAGGGAACTCCAGGCAGTAGCTGCCCATGGGTGGTCGGAACTGTTTCACCAGTACAATACACTCATAATGAAGAGTTCTTTGCAGCACAGGAATGACAGCTACACCTGTCACCAGTAAATGACACCAGGGAAGTCATTAATGAAAGGTCAGTCATGCCAGCAATCTGTACAGAGCAATCTCACAAAAACCCTAGGTTCTAAGACACGTCCCCCCTCTATTTGCCATTAGCAGTATAAGTTAACTTAATCTATAATATTGGCAGTTAACTTTTGAAGCTATTCTCACTTAAAACTTTAATTAAAGGGCCAGCTGGTGGTGGTGTGGTTAAGATGGCTGGATCCCACAAAGGTTGAGCCCTGGATCCAGCGTTTGAGAAACAACAGGTGCATTGTGCATCCAAAATCCAGAAAGAAGGGTGAAATGGAGAAGGGGCTGCAGCATTGCCCTAACTCATAGGGGGTACTTTCCTTCTCTCTCTCTTTCCCTGGTGAGCACATGAGCCCTCTATCAAATTAAAGAACAAATCAGCACGCCTCTATATCATTTGATTTTTCTTGTTTTATAAAAACCTCATTTTAGTTGTCATAATTTCTTTTTAAAAAAACTTTGCTAGAGGATGTGTGTGCTGGCTGGAGAGGGGGGTTGAGAGAGAGGAAAATGAAAAGTGAGAAAGAATTCCCCCCTGGGGGGATGGTCACACTGCAGTACCTTTTCCATTTCTCATTTTGGGAAAGCCTGCATACTTGCCTAGTGTGTTAATTTTAAGCCACCGAGTCTTGAACTGCACAGTCAGCCATGTGGGATCCATCACCTTAAACCACTAGGCTACTGGCTGGCCGAACTGTCATAATTTCTTAAAAATTAAACCAAAACTAAAACTAAACATTTCACACAGGGCCAAGGACATTAAGTTTCAGTCTGCACGAACCTCTACAACCATTTCAGTGCAGAAGCTAGACTGCTGGTGACTGAAGCCAGGCTGCTGGGAAGTAGCAATGATCTATTGGATTTCCTTGCACTAATAAAGTAAGTTCCAGTGCTTGCATTACTTGCCAGTTAAACTGACTTTCACTGTTTTAGGGTAAAAGATCTTTTCTCCCAAGTTAGTTGGCCTTAATCAAAAGAAAAACAAAAACAAAACTGTGGGTTCTGGAGAACACAAACCACTCGGGAAGAACATTTGGCTCCTTCTAGCTGGGGTTTCTCCACTAGAATGGCAGCTGCAGCAGGCTACTGTTTACGTCCAGTAAAAACAAACTAAAACCAGGGAGAAACAAGACCTATTGCCCAACTTTCCCTAGACCCAAGGCAATTTTCTGATTGTTTCTGGGGTCTTGGCAGTCAAAGCACTCATGCCTGGCAGTGGAAGTGAACTGCATGGACATTCTTTCCACAGTTCCATTTCCTCATCAACTTAGATAGAAACTGGCTGGTAAGTATACAGGTGTGCCAAACAAGTTTTCTGAACTAAAGGCTCTCACCCAGATCCTTTCAACAGAATACAAAGGGCTTCTAGAAGTCACAGCATATGTAGATACAGTACATGGTTTGAAATTATACTCATTCATGTTTGGCTATGAACATTAGTACTTCTTTCCCTCAAAAACACCATTCTGAGTTTAGATAACAGGAGCCCTCAGTTACTTATGAAGAATGCTTTAGTTACACAGCATTACAAAAGTAGGAAATTTAAAGAGAGCTCCAGCAATCTTAAGGGACTCTGAGAAATGTGCATTTGATTTGAAGTCAGAAGATCTAAATTTAAAGGTCTTGGTTATAAAAGCCCTCCTACAATCACATGAGCTCTTTTCCTTTGAGAGACAGTTAAGAGATGTTTGCACTCATACCATCAGCAGTTTGTCCTTTCCGTGTTGTACGTTTCACTGTCTCCCAAGTTCTGTCAGGCAGAGAAATAAAAAAAATTATTAGAGCTAAAGAGGAGAACGTTCTTAGACTTTCGGTGTACAACCAGAACTTCCTGATGCAATGCATGCAAATAACGATGTTGGCCAAGATGCCCACAATAATAAAGATCGGTATTTAAAAAGCCAATTGTGCTTTCCTATAGTCTCTGAAAATTACCAAAGAAATCTGTGGCCACCCTACACCCAATTCCTCTGGGTGCACCTCAATAGAAAGCCTGCTGAGCGCTAGGGCTGCCGCTTTCTCAAATACTTTAGTCTGGATCAAGGGTCCACTGAGCAGCACAGTGGGTGATGACAGCTGTTTAAAGACTATTAAGCAGGTGATGCAAATTAAGCCCCTGTGAAAACTCCAAGAACAAAAGCTACTGTGCATTCTGTGAACTACTGAGAGAGCTTTTCAAAATACATGACCTAGGGACCAGCAGTTAATGTAATGGCTATGTCGCTGGACTCCGATGTAGTTGACCACGGTTCGAGTCCTGGACCCAGTGGCTTAAACTCACGGCGGGCGCATGTGCGTGTGTGCCCAAGATCCCTAGAGAAGAATGGAGAAGGGATTGCAGTGTGGCCATCCCCCCAGGGGGTGATTTCTCGATTTCCATCTGTCTGTCTGTCTCTATCTTTCCGGTGAGTGCACGCACCCTATAGCAAAAATCTCTCTCTCAAAAAAAAAAAAAAAAAAAAAAAAAGACCTAAACTATGAAAGTAGGACTTTCCCATTTATTAATCAAGGAATTATTAAATGTAGGCAAGTGCTCTATTTTATAAGTGTGAGATCTTACCTAAGGGGAAAAATGGTTCCTAGGGGAAAAATGGTTCCTAGAGGAAAAAGTGAAGTCAAATGATAGCAAATTCTTGCTCCCTTTTATGGCTTTATTCCTGGTTAGCTATTTGTTTCTCTGGCTGTGTTACCTACTTCAGCTTTTTGGTAACATCTGTGCTATTCTACTTCCTCTCCCAGGAGCTTTGGGCAGGGTTGTATGGAAATTCCAGCTACTGGAACAGTCATGCTGTTTAAAGGGGAAAAGGCACTAGAGGAAAATTCCCCCTTCTCTCTCTTATTCCTAAAATAGAAAAAAGCAGTGGTAAGAGACAAGAATGGAGAAGCAAACACTTTTAGGATCTCTTCTAAATGGGGAAGACATTCAGGTGGCTCTGGGGATTGGCATAATAAAGTAATCAATATCTGTATCCCAATAGTAAGGGTTACAAGATATACTACTTCAAGGAATCTATACATATATATATATAAAACATATACATATACACACACACACACATATATATAGTGTGTGTGTATATACACACACACACACACACACACACACACGTACATATGTATTTATATTTTAAAGCTTGGTTTGGACCTTGCCAGATTCCCATTAAATTTTTTTTAGATATTTAATCTGATTTAAAAAAAAAAAAAGAAAACTTTTGGGTCTAGCAGGTGGCATGGTGGTTAAAGGCGCTGGACTCCTTCGTGGCTGACAGTGGTTCGAATCCTGGACCTGGAGACTTGCTCTCTCAATTTCCCTCTCTCTCTCTCTTGCTCGTCCTCTCGTTCTATCACTCTCTGGACAAAACTAAAATAAATAAATACATAAAGTTAAATAAAATAATTCTTAAAAAAAACCTTTCTGTAAACTGTTGGTCTTGCAGCATTATACCCACATTCTAAAGGGCAAATGTGTTGGAAAGAAGCTATGAAATCAAACAGACTACTATGACAACTCACAGCAGCCCAACATTCCTGTTAGTAGCAAGAAGCCAACCAACAAGCAGTTCCGGTAAGTGAATGAAACAGATTGCAAGAGATCAAACACCTTTTGGCATAGCTCTCTCTGCTGCCTCTTAAGGTTAGTCCTAAAGACTGAAGGTAGTGCTGGGAAGAGCACTGAAGGTCCCATCCCAGATACACTAGGAATAAGGGAAACAAAAAGAGTAGCATCATTATAGTGATTATGATGAATTACATAAGCAGTAATGAGCTATAAATTATGAGCAATAAAATATGAATGCATCAATATGAAATACTATATTGATAGAACGAGAATGCCTTTGAGAGCTCCAGCAATCTTAAGGGACTCTGAGAAATGTACATTTGATTTGAAGTCAGAAAATCTTAGTCTCTACTTGGCTATCAGCTAAACCCAAAGCTACAACCTCTTTTCCCATTTGTAAAACTCAGGAATTAAGAGTATGTTATCTTATAAACTCTTCTGGAAATTTTCTACTTCTAGTTAAGTTACTCCATTCTTCAGTCTTCCTTGTTCCAGCAAAGCATGTTTTGTTTTCTTCCCTTTAGTAGACTAACACGAGGTAGGAAGGGTAACAAACAATGACAGCGTTATCTTGAATGTCAAAAAACGAACATACTCCTAACATATCGTCATACTTGAAAATTAGTTCCATATCCTCTTCCACAGCTGAGAAAGTAGAACAAAAGATGCTCTAGCTGCTATTTTGTACCTTATATACATGCTTTTATCCCAGGTGATAGACAATGTGTTTTATAAGTTTATAAATCATGGCCTATTGGAAAGTATGGAGAATCTTTAAAGTTTGATGTTTTGGTAGGAAATATTAATAGTTTTCATAAATATTATGTAAATAATACTTTTTCCTCTACCTCTTTGGAGGCCAGGAGGAAGGCTTATGTATGAAAGAATGGTGATGAACATGTTATAAATTGGCTACATAAATATGGTAGTTTGTTAGAAACTTTAGTTTCTAAACTAATGAAATAGAGTCTTTGGAAGTGAGAGACAGACATGAGTATTTTGAAAATAGTCCTCAACTGATTCTGATACACATCCCTGCTTGAGAAATGATGGTAGGGAAGACAGCGAGTCAGGTGAAGAGATGAGCTGGTGAGAACCAACACATGCTCTTTACACTAACTATAGTAAGGACTATATTTTATGTTACAGATTTAATTTTATAGCAAAAAGGAAACCGAACTATATCAAGATGTATCTCAGGGGCCAGCAGGTGGCATGGCAGTTAAAGGCGCTGGATTCCCACACTGCTAACCGTGGTTCGAGTCCTGGACCTGGCAGCTTGCTTTCTCTCTCTCTCTCTCTCTCTCTGTCCCTCTGGTTAAACTGAAATAAAGTTAAATAAAATAATTCTTTTTTTAAAAAAAGATATATCTCTAAGGCTTGGGCCTTGCCACATTTCTGTATTGGGTTTGGCCCCTATGTATCTCACATTTATTAGGTTGTTGGAAAAGTTATGATGCATTTTTGCATAGAAAAATATGTTATGACTTTTTGGACAACCCAGTAATTCTTATTTGACTTTTTATTATTATTATTTTTTTAAATCTTGCAGAGGGTGGATGACTTTCCCAGAGAGAAAGAGAGAGAAGGGGAGGGAAAGTGAGGAAATACTCTCCACAAATGGGGAGTGGTCATGTGGCACTCCCTTCTCCATTCCTCCCTCCTTTTGGACAGCACACATATGTGTCAGCCCATTTCTCAAGCCCCCAGGTCTGAGACATCATACTTTTAGCCATGTGGGACCCAACCCCTTAACTACCAAGCCATAGGCTGGCCTCTTACTTGACGTTTGAGTTATTGGGATTAGCAGATGGTGTAATGGTTACATCCCTGGACTCCCACATGGTCGACCACGATTCAAGTCCCAGACCCTATGACTTAAAACTCACACCAGAGGGCACTGGACTCCCACATATGGCTGACTGCGGTTAGAGTTCCAGACATGGTGGCTTGCTTTCTCACTTTCCCTCTCTCTCACTCTGTCCCCCACCCTGGTTAAATTAAAATAAATAAATAAAGTTAAATAAAATAATTATTCAGGGGGTGAACCCCTCATGCCAGGAATGTGTGTGTGTGTGCATGTGCAAGATCCCGAGAGAACAGTGGAGAAGTGGCCATGCCCCCCAACCGCCAGCCCGGGGGTAGAGAGGTGGGGTGGGTGATTTTTCACTTTCTTTCTCTCTCTGTCTCTCTGGTGAGTACATGCCCCTATAGCAAAAATCTCTCTCTTAAAAAAAAGAGTTCTAATCTCCCATTGTGTTGATAATCAGTGTGCCTAGCTTTCTTACATTCAGGTGTTAATTCAACAGTGCTGTGGATGTTTTCCACAGCTCTGCAACACTGAGCATTACTAAGGCTTTTACTAGCTTAGTAGATACAATCAAATGTCTGAATATTGACAAGGCCAGGAATTTTCACCTTGATGACAGAAAAAGCTCCTCACAAACTCTTATTTGATCACTTAGCAAATAGCTAACTCTTATTGGATCACTTAATAAATAGAATCCTTTCTTTCCTTAAGAGCTTTTGGCCTTAGGGCATGTGTACTCACTGGAAAGAGAGAGAGATAGAGACAGAGAGAAAGTGAGAAATCATCCCCAGTGGCCAAGCCACAATCACTTTCCCCCTGACTGCCAATCTTGGGCACACAAATAAATGTGTCTGCATGATTTTCAAGTTACCAGATCCAAGACTTAAATTGTGGTCAGCCATGTGGGAATCCAGTCATATAACCACTACTCCATCTGCTGGCCCTAGAATTCCTTATATTAATGAATTTGTATCGTGTTCTGTAGATACTAAATTTAGTTATATTTTCATATTTTATCATATGTTTTATTCCCTTTTATATTATATTTCACTAAGTAAGTACTTCATCTAGTTTAATCTTTTTTTTCTGATAACTTATAACGCCAAAAGATTACTAAACATGACATTTGGAAAATAGAATGTTAATCACACAACTGCCATTTTTTAGCCCACAATTTTCTTTCGAGGCTTTTTGTACACATCATTTGACAGAGTTTAAAAATCATACATACAGTTTTCTATTTTATTATAAAGTTATCTTTTCCCATATTACTAGGCCATCTTCATAATCTGCTTTTTAGATGGTTGCATAGATTTCTAAAAAGAATTATTTATTTAATTTTATTATCTTTATTATTTTATTTTATTTTATTTATTTATTTTGGAGAGGTTTTTGCTATAGGGCACGTGCGCTCGCCAGACAAACAGAGAGACAGAAAGCGAGAAATCACCCCCCAGAGGGGATGGCCATGCCTCAATCCCTTCTCCTCCATTCTTCTCTCGGGATCTTGGGCACGCATGCCCATGCGCCCGCTGTGAGTTTAAGCCACCGGGTCCGGGACGCGAACCGCGGTCGACTACGTGGGAGTCCAGCAACATAGCCATTACGCTAACTGCTGGTCCCTATCTTTATTATTTTAACCTGCTCTAGGAAATGTGTGCTCACCAGAGAGAGAGAGAGAGACAAAGAGAGACAGAGACAGAGAAAATGAAAAAGCAAGCTGCCAGGTCTAGACCTCAAACCACAGTCAGTCACATGGAAGTCCAGTGCCTTAATCACCACACTACCTGCTGGCCTTGTTCCATAGATTTTTACCAAATGATACACTATAACAATTAGTTCTCGGGGCCGGCAAGTGGCATGGTGGTTAAAGGTGCTGGACTCCCACATGGCCAACCACGGTTCAAGTCTCGGACCTGGTGGCTTGCTTTCTTACTTCCTCTCTCTCTCTCTGTCTCTCTCTGATCAAACTGGAAAATAATAATGATAATAATAATAAATAAAGTTAAATAAAATAATTCTACAAAAAGAATTATTAAATAAAAAACAACAACAGAAAAAACCACAATTAGTTCTCCATTTTTAAGATGCGTAGGTTGCTTTTAAATTTCTTGTCTTTTCAAATTTTGAAGGGACCAGCAAGTGGCATGGTGGTTGAGGTGCTGGACTCCCACATGACCAACTGTTGTCTAAGTCCTGGGCCTGGCAGCTTGGGGATCACACCAGGAACGTGGGTGCATGTGCTCAAAATCCCAGGAGAGGAACAGAAAAGGGACTGTGGTGTGGTCATCCCCTCTGGGGGTTGATATCTCACTTTCCCTCTCACTGTCTGTCTCACTGAAGCAAGTATATGTGCCCTATGGCAAAAAAGAAAAAAAAAAACTGTATTTGATGATTTTTTAATGCATAAATCTGATTCTAAATAATAAATAATCTCCTTAGCACATTCTCAGAAGTGGGATTATTAGATAAAAGGGTACAAGATCTTTATGGCTATTGATACTTACTATAAAACATACTTAACAAAATGCTTTTTCCCCCAATTTACACTTTCATCAGCAAAATGTAAATATGTAAGTTTTACCTCAAAATCAGCAATAGTTTTGTTTTCTCTCTAATCCTTCTAATTCAGAGATTAAAAGTTGGTTTTACTAGAAGGAAGCAACATATACTGTTAAATTATTCTGCTGCTTTATCAGCTTAAATCAGGCTTATCCCAGAAGTTTTAGGTCCACACTAGTCTACTTAGGGTAGAAAGTGTTAAAGTAGATTCCGGATTTTAGTTAGTGTAACAAATTTATAAATCACTTTTATTCAGAGATTATAAATGATCCAGTCTAACAGTGGAAACAGCTAAAGAAGATTCCTTATCAAAAACATTTTACAATGAGAACATCAAAGTTTTATGTCAATAAACAGAGACCCTAAAAACCCATGTTTTACAAGAGAAAAAAAGTTTACCTAGTTTTACCAGTAGGATCCATGTAAGTTGTCTTTTCAAGCTTGACCCATTTTCCTTCAGCAATTAACTAAAAGGAAATTGGATAATACATTGAGAAACTTTCAAGCCAAGTTGGTTTTCATCTAAAAGTTTTTTCTTTCAATTGTGTGTGTGTGTGTGTGTGTGTGTGTGTGTCTGAGAAAAACCAGTCCCTGGGCATTCATACACATGTGCTCAGTGTGATTTTCGAGCTGCTGGATTTGGGACCCAGACCACATAGCTGGTCATGTGGGATTCAGCTGCCCCAAGCACCATGCCACCTGCTGACCCCAAAGTTTTTTCCTAAAGTGTTTTTGTGTCTTTTTGAGGTTTTTGAGGTAGTACCGAGAGGCTAAAAGACAAGATAGTCTTAATAACTCTTTTTTTGGAGAGTTTTTTTTTTTTTTTTTCGCTATAGGGTGCGTGCGCTCGCCAGACAGACAGAGACATAGAGACAGAAAGCGAGAAATCACCCCCCAGGGGGGATGGTCACGCCGCAATCCCTTCTCCTCCATTCTCTTCTCGGGATCTTGGGCACGCACGCACACGTGCCCGGCGTGAGTTTTAAGCCACCAGGTCCGGGATGCGAACCGCGGTCGACTACGTGGGAGTCCAGCGACATAGCCATTACGCTAACTGCTGGTTCCCAGTCTTAATAACTCTTGATGGTAAGAGCAAGGGGGGCAACTGGAAGGGAAGGGATGAGGGGGTCTTTTGGGATGCTCCTAATGCTTTCTCTGATCTGTGAGCCACATAGAAATTCATCAGCAGTATGTTACTGTCAGTAATTACCCAGAACAGCAGACGGTGGTCAGTCCCTCCATTTCCCAGTGTAACACATTAATTTTCCTCCCAGTCTGAGGCAGCACCCAGGACTGTTCTGCACAATCGTTGAGGAGCTTAGGTTGTAAGGACTAACCTACCCGAGGCACTATACTGAACTGAGAAAAGGTGCACTGCATCTGGAAAGCAGGAGCCTTTTTCTTACTAGAGTATGCCTCGCTTCGTGCCAGAAGCAGCCTAATAATTATCAGCAGATCTGTTCACAGTCAGCGTGGAATGATTATATAACAACAACAACAACAAATTCCAGAACGGTGTCAAAATCAGAGTTCTAAGAATTTAAAATTTATCAATTGTATTTTTTCCTACAAGAGCCTTTCTAAAAGCTAGATTGAATAACATACAAGACACATGGTAGTTCTTGAACTCACTGCAATTTAGGCTATAATTTGTTTTCACTTTTCTTACACATATATGTTAGGACCATAAATAAATAGCTAAGGTGTAATAATTAAATATGAAATGTCTAAGTCCTAAAACCCACATATTATGTATTCTATCCAGGAAAACTTTCAAAATAATTACTTATTTAATTTATTATTATTTTTTTAATTTCCAGTAGGGCTTGTGCACTTAACAGAGAGAGAGAAAGAGAGAGCGAAGGCAAGCTACCAGGTATAAGACTTGAACCATGGTCAGCCATGTGGGTGTCCTGTGCCTTAACCACCATACCACCTGTTGGCCCTTGCAGGAAACTTTTAAGAATCAAAAATTGTTCTATCAGGGACCAGCAGGTGGCATGGTGGTTAAGGTGCTGGACACTCCCACATGGCCGACCACGGTTCAAGTCCTGGACCTGGTAGTTTGCTTTCTCACTTTCTCTCTCTCTCTCTCTCTCTCTCTGTCTCTGTCTCTCTCTCTCTCTCTGGTCAAATTAAAATAAATGAATAAATAAATAAAATTAAATAAAATAAATCTTTAAAAAAATTGTTTTATCAAGTGTCTAAATCAGGGGCCAGCAGGTGGCATGGTGATTAAGGATGGTGAACTCCCACATGGTCAACCACAGTTAGAGTCCTGGATGCAGTTCCAGTCTTGGACCTGGTGGCTTGCTTTCTTATTTTCCCTTTTTCTCTCCTCACTCTGTCCCTCTCTGATCAAATTAAAATAAATAAATTTAAATAAAATAATTCTTTAAAAAAAGAGTCTAAATCCAGTTAGACTCAATTTCACTTATATATAAAATTAAGAGGGATATACCATTGCTCCACACAAGAGCAGAAAATATCCAAGCCCAAAAACAGAGTAAGAAAAGTGTTTAAAACTGTCCTTATGAAGGAAAACAATAATTTGAAACAATAAATAGCCTATATATCTCTTTTAAACTCAGATTTTTGTTGGGAGGGAAAAAGAAAATGAAAAGCAATTAATACCTCCTCTGAAATAATAGACTGTTTGGCATTCTGAGAAGACTCCTTTGGTTCTTGGTTCTCCATTTTCAAACTAATTAGTCTTTACAGTCCTCAGATGAGAAGTTGATGCTGTAAGATAATGAGATTTAAGCTAAAATTACTTTCCTGAATTAAACATTTGTCCAAGGTCATCATTAGTGAAAGTACTTTAATGGCAAAAATCTAGTCTACTATTAAGGCTGCTTCTCTCATGTGAATATCTGGGGAACTGCCCAGAGGGAGAAGTAAATGCACAGGCCCTAGCCAGCACCCAGGAAAACAATAATTTGAGCTAAAAGCCATCCCCATTAGATCCAGCCCACATTAACCAGTTCGTACTATGCAGGTAGGAGGCATTTAGGTACACTTTTTTCCTTTTAACTTTTGCTATAAGATATGTGAGCTTGCTGGGGAAAGAGAGAGAGGGAGAGAAAGTGAGAAAGCACCCCCAAGGGAAGGCCACATGCAATTCCTTCTCTTCCATTTTCTCAGGATTTTGAGCACGTATATGCACTGGGCACGTTTTTCAGGCTGTGGGGTTCGAAATTCAAACTGTGCAGTCAGCCATGCAGGATCCAGCCACCTTAATCACCACACCACTGCCTGGTTCCATGAGACACTTTTTTTTTTAAAGGATGGTTTATTTCATTTTATTTATTATTATTTCTTACTTTTAAAAAATGTGACTGGAGAGAGACAGAGAGAAAGGGAAAGCAAGAAAGCAAGATGCCAGGTCTGGGACTTGGACCACATTTGGCCATGTGGGAGTCCAGTGCCTTAACCACTATGCCACCTGCTGGCCCCCTAGATACACTCTTAGATTTTTAAACTCCAAATCTAAATTTCCCTCCAAGAGAAAGCAATGGAAAAACTAGATTCCACTCACCATGCCTACCTGTCAGCTACTGTCCCTTATCAACCTTTTACAGCTCAACCTGTTTTAGCAATTTTTTTTTTTTTTTCTGCCAGAGAGTGCATGTGCTGGCCAGAGAGAGAGAAAGACAGAGAAAGAAGGAGAGGGAGGAAGCACCCCCAGTGAAATGTGGTCATGCGATAATCGAGTCTTCATTTCTCCATCCTATCGGAGCTCTGGGCACACACATACCAGGCATGTCCTTCAGGCTGCCAGGATAGAACTCAAACTGTGCAGTTAGCCATGTGTGATCTGGCTCCCCCAATCATTAGGCCATAGAGCCAGCTCTGTAGCTCAACTCTGTAGCTAAAGATATCTCTGGGGACCAGCAGGTGTCATGGTTGTTAAGGCACTGGACTCTCACATTGTCGACCATGGTTCAAGTCCCAGACCCAGCACCTTGAAAATTACGCTTGGTGTGTGTGTGCTCAAAATCCTGAGAGGAGAATGGATGAGAAGGGAGTGTGGTGTGGCTATCCCCCTGGGGGTGGTGGTGGTGGTGGTGTTTCTTTTACTTTCCCTCTCACTGTCTCTTTGGCAAGTGCTTACTCTGGGAAAAAAAAAAAAAAAAAAAAAAAAAGTCTACATTGGCTCTTTCTACCTCCTATCTCCTATTTTCCACCAGCTTCCCAGCTTTTTCTTTGTGCTGCAGTTTACCCATAGCTTCAGCCAGCCTCCATCAGGGCCACATAAGTATCGACACAAGGATACCACAGGACGCAAACCCAGGACCTTCCAGCGAGCCTTCAGCATTGTGGAGTGTTAAGTAACACTTTAAGTGTATATTTCAGTGGCAATAAGTACACTCATGTTATTATATCCATTTACTTTTTAAAAGTTTAATAATTTCCTCCATAAGCAAGAGACGGAACTCCCAAAAGCATCCTGACACCACGATCCACCCCCAGCCTTCAGCTAACCCCACACCATAAGCAAGCAGTGTGTCCAGTGTATTTAGGGAGGTCTCAGGCTTGAACTGGGAACCTTCCATGTGGGACTGCCTCAGATAGTCACCTTTTACCAATGTACCAACATCCAGTCCCTACTTTTAAGTTTCAACATGTATCAAAATTATAGTTGCACAGAGTCAGCTAGCACTATGAGGTCTGCTTTGCAGAGAGCAGATTCCTGTCCCATTTGTGTGTGCTGCTGCTTCCTCCTTCTTGATTTATTCTTTTTTTCTTTCACCCTGCCTGTCTGCAAATATTTTTTTCCAACCTCATAATTGACAGACAGTCTGGCTACATACAGAATTATGAGTTGAAAACAATTTTCTACAAGAAAGTTGGAGGCACTATTAGTTGTCTTACTTCTGGGGTTGCTATTGAAAAGCCCGAAGCTATCCTTGATCCCTTTTCCAGGTGACCTGTTTTCTATCTCTGGAAGCTGGTAGTCAGTCACGTCTTCATGTAGGTATCATGTACTGAGCACTCAAGTGGGTGAGTCCTTTTGATCTGGAAATTTCATACTGTGCTTCTTCACAGGGAAGTTTTCTTGAGTTACTTCACTAATAACTTCCTCCCCTCATTTTCTCTGTTTTTTTTTTTTTTTTTAAGAACTGTTATTAAGCTGTTGGACCTTCTGAACTGATCTTCTCTCATCTTTTTTGCTCTAATTTTCCATTTCCTTGTTAATCTTACCCACATTTCTCAATGGTTATTTTAATCCTTCAGGACTCTTCAGTTCCGTAGTTCCCTAACCCATCCCACCCCCTAACTTTAGCCTCAGGCACAATACAAATCATCAAGTATTCACTCTTACTCACTGTCTTAGACAAAAAAAGTGCCTTCTTTTTTGTTTCTACTCAAAGTAATCATTTCAATACCTACCAAATCTTCTATTTTTTATCTTCAAAAGTAAGCCTCCCTATACTAAGGCATGATCAAGAATCAAGTACATACATGATTGATCAGCTTAGGTAACCTGGCCAAAACACCTGGTGGAGTTTTGGTGGCAGGTCCGCTCGAGGTGAAATCAGGCCCTAGGAATACTGCAATGGACAGAAGAGGAAGTACTCCTTGCCTCATGGTCTCACTTTCTGGTGAGGAGGAAAGGAGGGGGAGAAAACGTAGGAACAATTTGTCAGTGACTCGAAGCTTTATCTAAGTTTTATAGAAAAAGATTAAGAATGATAAGAAGGCCGACTCATAACACAGTGGTTAAGCTCTGCACATGGGGGGGTGGGCAGATCCCACATGGTCACAATCCCAGTGGCTTGAAAAAATATGCCAGGTGTGTGTGCACACATGTGCCCAAGATCCTCTCAGGATGGAGAAATGATTGCAGTATGACCACGCACCTTTGGGAGATGCTTTCATTTTCTTTTTCCCTGGCAAGTGCACTGCCCTGTTATATTACAAAACAAAAGGAGGAGGAGGAGGAGAAGCCTGGGGAAAATGTGTGTGTGAAGGGGTAGTAATCTACATGGAGTGATTGAGGATGGTCTCTTTAATTTGGTGACATTTGAACAGAGACTTGAAAGTAGTAAAGAAGAAAGCCACATAGATGTTTAAATATTTAGAAACAGCCATTTAGCATATTGAATTTTTAATAGATCCCCACTAAGAGAACAGGCAGTCAATCAGTTATTCCTTTGAAAATATCTCAGATGATAACTTATTAGGTAAACTTTTCCCTGGCATTAGTTGAAACAAAGAATTTACATTATTATAGCAACCAAAGTACTGTGCTGACCCAGATAAAAGTAACCAAAGGTAGAAAGGAAAACTCGGGTCCCTGTCTGTACCTGCATATTCTATATCCAGATAAAAGAACTATACTTAGATTTTTATCTTCTGCATATTCATTCCTTTCTATTAATAACATAAACACCACAGAAGGAAACTTACCTTTCAATTAAGAGAAAACAACTTCTAGGCAATTAAGTAGTCCCATTTAGTACATGAAATAATTTGCCTAGAATGGTAAAAGTTCTTAGATGAAGTCAAGTTTCTAACTCCTTTTTAAAAGCAACACACTAAGCCCAAGTAACTTTCTTGTGTAGATTCAAACTTCTGAAACACAGGCAACTGCAGCCCTCAAACGTATAAGCACCACTGGAAGGTCCTAAAGGAAGAGACAAATGACCTCCAATTTCCTCTACAAAAAGTTTTTCATATATATATGTGTGTGTGTGTGTGTGTGTGTGTGTGTGTGTGTATAAAGTTTATTTACCCCTTTCATGAACGAGAGAGATAGAGGGAGTGAGACAAAGATAGAAGCAGAGGAAGAAAACCCCAGAGTCCTGACGCTGCAGTCTACCAGCCTCAGCCAGGCCCAGATTGCGGCACATGTGTGCCCTGTGTACTCTGGGACCTCTCGACACAGATCCAGAACCCTTCCATGAGGGTCTGCCTCAGTCACAGTATACCAGTGCACCACGGTCTGGCCCAGGGTGTTTAACTGGATTCCCAGAAACAGTCAGTAGAGCATAACACAGAAAAGCACAGTGGTCCTCACCCACCACCGTCTGAACTGACTGATCTCCCGTCTTTTCCACTTCCTTGTTATCTTACCCACATTTCTCAATGGTTATTTTAATCCTTCAGGACTCTTCAGTTCCTTAGTTCCCTAACCCATCCCAGCCCCTAACTTTAGCCTCAAGCACAATACAAATCAAGTGTTCACTCTCTTACTATTAGGGGCAAGGGGGCAACCATTCCCCTTTAGAATGACATAAACTTAAAGACAATTAAGTTTGTTTTGCGTCCCCTTAGGTATGTATCTGTATAGATTCCCTCAGATTTTCAAAGGATCTTTTGAGCCCCCTGAGGTATATATCTGTAGAGGGTCCCTCAGATTTTCAAGGGTTGCTGACTGCCAAAAAGGTGAAAAAGTATTATTCTAAGGGACAGTTCCTCATCCACTGCTCTTCATTTAACCAAGTTCATTAACCTCAATACAAAACTATAAAGATCAATTCTCAGCACATTATAAAGCAGTCATTTCAAACAAATTGTATTAAAAAAATTAAGTTAAAATGTTATCGAGCTGAGGGGGAGGGAATGGTACAGACAAATTACAGGGGAAAAGTGGCAAACAGGCTGAGCCTCCCTAGGGTGAGCCATTCTGTGGAATGCAGTCAGCCCCCAGGGGAAACCGTATTCTGTATCAATCCACTGACTGTGTAAATAAAAAATGGTGACTACAAGTGATTGCAAAAGTATATTCCTCACTAAGAGATTCTCAGAATGTTACAGAAGGACTATAAAAGCATCTCTAAAATAGTACTAAAATGGAAAAGGAGTATTATTTTTAGCACCATTTCAAAAACAGAAGCCAAATGGAGCATTTAGGGGCTAGTCATTACAGGCAACATGCTGCAGATCAAAAGAGAAAGTTTTAATTCCATGCTTCATACTCCTGACGCCACTACTGTGATAGGGCTTTCCCAAACGGATTTATTTCTATTTTAAGATTTAAAAGCACAGTTTAACTTGAGTTTTATTCACTTGAGTGTTTGTAATATAGCCATCTAAATATTGACAATATGTATATGTTATTTAAAAATATACTTGAGTGTCCTACAATTTCACTTAAAATCGTCTGTAATCTTCAAAGTCATGAACTTTTAAAGTTTGCCCGGAGGTACATGCATTGAGAGAGCTAAAGAGAGAGAGTGAGAGACAGAGAGAGAAAGCACCCCCACTTCCATTTCTTCCTCCATTTGGAACTTTGGGCATGCATGCACAAGCACCCAGCATGTTTCTCAAGCCATCAGGTCTGGGACTTGAACTGCATGGCTGTATGGGATCTGGCTGCCTAAAACCATTGGGCTGTGGGCTGGCCCACAGACTGTTTTATTTCACATACTCCATTTTAACTCAGTTCAATTTGAACACCGAAGATCTAAGGGTACAAAAAACTCTTGTGAAGGAATATATCACCACCAGATTCTTAGAACATTCTTGTACAATGATAGGCTGATGTTTCTAATGATTAGGTTATTTTTCTATACAAAAATGTGTCATGACTTTCCTGATGACCTAATAGCTTTGTGAGCACCAGCAATGGAAATGTCTGAGTGTACACCAGTGCACAGTGACCACCATTCCTGCCACAGAACGTCTGAAGCTTAGCAAGCAAACTAGAACAAAAGCCCGCTACAGAGATAACACAACCAGGATATTTAAAAGAGGGACAAATTATATTCACTTCAGAGGCAGTGAGGAAAATAATAAAGATTTTAAAAACATAGTTTATTATTAAGATGATATAGGGGCCAAGAATGCAAGAAAAACTATATCATAACTGAAAGGAACCACAGAAGAAAGGCAGAGACACTAACTGAGACAAAGTTGGGAAATTACAAGAATCTGGCAGACTGTGGTTCCCAATCTTTCTTGGGAACCTCCCACCCACCAGCCAGTTTTAAGAACAACAGAAAGGGGGCCAGCAGTTAGTGTAATGGTTATGTCACTGGACTCCCATGTAGCTGACTGCGGTTCGAGTCCTGGACCCGGTGGCTTGAGCTCATGCCAGGCATGTGTATGTGTGTGCCCAAGATCCTGAGAGAATGGAGGAGAAGGGATTGTGGCATGGCCATACTTCCCTGGAGGGTGATTTCTTGCTTTCTCTCTGTCTGTCTCTTTCTGGTGAGCACATGTGCCATACACCAAAACCTCTAAAAAAAAACAAAAAACAAAAAACAAAAAACACACAACAGAAACATACTCTCTCCCCCTCCCTCTGTCTCTCTCTCTCCCTGTATGTATATATATGTGTGTGGGGATATATATATATATGTATATGTGTATGCCCCATAGGACACATGCACTAGTCAGAAACAGAGGGAGGGAAAGTGAGAAATCTCCTCCTCCAGGGAGGATGGCCATCTGTAACTACTTCTCTCTCCTCTTGGGATTCTGGGCATGCATGCATATGTGCCCAGTATGATTCTCAAGCTGCTGAGTCCAGGGCTCAAACAAGTTGGCAGTGTGGGTGTCCAGTACCTTAACCACCATGCCACCACCTGCTGGCCCCTATCTACATATTTATATATAGATATCCATATATGTAAAAAAGGATGACGCTAACATCTACAGAGACATTTCTAAGGACTTAGAGATTTGGCCAGATCCTTTCCCCTTTCCCTGATCCGTGTAGGCAAACAAAACACGCCACCGTAACTCGCATACCACAAACTCCTGTTGCTATATGAGCTTAGTTTGGGGGTTAAGGAGTAAGTACTACCACCCACTGGAGGGATGGAAGTTTTCACAAACTTGGGTATCCTCCATTCTCCTGCTGGGATTTTGGGCAAATGCGTACACGCACTCAGCATGTTTCAAGCTGCTGGGTCCAGGACTTGAACTGCTGTAGCCCACATGGGAGTCCAGTGTCTTAACCACCACGCCACCTGCTGGCCCCCACAAACCTGGGTATTTCAATAATAGTAGGAACAGCTGGGTAAGAGCAAAAAAATTAAATGGAGAACTCAAAAGCCATATACTTAGGCTCATTACTTAGTTATTATCGTAACTATAACTAAATTGAGGGTGCAAAGTGAAATATAATCATAAGAAATTATATTAGCTATTTCACCCTGATATGAGTTGAGTATTGTAGACACCAGCAATACTCAACCAAGGAAAAGATTCAGGAGCTCAAATCATAAGCAAAGCTTCTGACTGACAAAAGCAGGTTGTGGGGTGGGAGGAGGCAGGTGTAAAGCAGTACTCTGCTAGGTTGACCCACATGGCAGGGTGCGGGGTTTGTGTTGGGAGAGCTCCTTGAGCATGCTGGGCTTCTGTGTGCCCGGGATTTAGGGCTGCTTAAAGCTGAAGGTGAATTGCAGCACTGAGATCTATTTTTCCATTTTGGAGGGAAGGGAGTCAGGGGTTGCCCTTTTATATTTTTCTCATTAAAAAAAAAAAAAAACAAAACTTTAAGAACTTACTTTATGATTGTGTTGTTAAAATCAAGCACCAAATTTAGGCCCATCTAAAATACCATATACACTCTTTCAGAATAATTACAAAGAAAAATCACTTGATTTATAAGGAACAAAGAATCAAATTCATATAATTATATTTAAAACTTTGGTTTTAATAAAGTTTTAATTCTTTTGTACTTTTCATGATAAAACTTTTGGTACTTACATCAAATGGATTCACTTAAGTGATTTTTCTCTATTGACCATTATCTTTGGGTAATAAAGACTTCCTGTACTGAATCTGGTAATGCTAGAAAGCCACTAAGGAGTGTGTATGTGTGTGTGTGTGTGTGTGTGTGTGTGTTCTCTCTTCTGGCAGGGGTGTGAGCTGGATGGATAGAGAGGACACTAACATTGAGATGATGCTACTTGTTGACTAAGAATCATCCACCAGGTGGTTTATAATCATCACATCTAATTCTGGCTGAGCAAGAGTGAACTCACTATGATGGCCCTTGGTTATAGCCATACAATAATGAGACCAGTAAAGAACCTCTTGTAATAGTCCAGGCAAGTGATAACAGCTTGGAGTGGGGTGGTAGCAGTGGAGAGAAAACACTGAAATCCTGGCAGATGAGAGTTTATTACTTCTTCTAGCATGGTTTCTACGGAAGGGGTAATCCAAGCTAATTCCAAGAAGCAGATAATTTTATAGGAGATTGGGACATCAGAAGGAGGAAGGGGCAGTGCAGTGTTCAGATTTAGAGGCAGTGAGTCAAGATAGCCAACTAGAGAAAACCAGTAGATACTTGGAAATACTAACCTAGAAGGATTAGTCATGCATCGATTCAAAGAAGGAAATGTATTTTTTCATTTTTTTTCCCCTTCCAACTGCCAAAGGGCATGAGTGCCACAGGGAAAGAGAAAGAGATCAAACAACCTCCAATAGGGTGTGGTTACATGGCAAGCCTTTTCCCTCCATTCTCCATCCCATTAGGGATGTAGGATGCACATGCACATGTGGCCAGCAGGTCTTTCCAAGCCCCTGTTGGCCATGGGGAATCTGGCTCCCTATGCAGTGCTTAAACCACCGCGCAGCATGGCCGCCCCTCACTACACAGTCTGGAATTACACAGTAAACTTCCTCCACAATCATTTGACTACTGACATTTTTCAGCATGTATGAGAAAGAGCAACTATTGCTCCTGTTGAAAATAAAGGTTTTACTGAAGAAACTTGATGAATAAATACTTCATGGCTAAGATAAACATGGTCTTCAAAAAATAAGGAAAGCTAATTTAGCCATATCTATTCAAAATACTTAGCACCTCCTGTCTGCTTTGTATATATATAGTTGATGCTGGTTAAATATGTAACAAGGGAATACAATAATAATAAGTCACCACACTTCTAAAGCCTGAATAAAAGACATCTGTATTAAATTCCTTCCCTGTCATGTCTGTATTTAAGTTCACAAATTTAGCTGCTGCTTTATAATTCTTTTTTTTTGGGAGAGGTTTTCGCTATAGGGCGCGTGCGCTCACCAGACAGAGAGAGACATAAAGACAGAAAGCAAGAAATCACCCCCCAGGGGGGATGGTCATGCCGCAATCCCTTCTCCTCCATTCTCCTCTCGGGATCTTGGGCACACACGCACACGTGCCCGGCGTGAGTTTTAAGCCACCGGGTCCAGGATGCGAACCGCGGTCGACTACGTGGGAGTCCAGCGACATAGCCATTACGCTAACTGCTGGTTCCCTATAATTCTTGATAACTACAATTCTGTATTAAAGTTTTGGAACTACCTCTTCCTTTATGCTTAATTGTTTCCTAGGTGGTTTAAGTACAACTCCTCTCAGAAGGACTATGTTCCCTGCATCTATTTTCTTCTATACATTTATTAATTCCTGTCTTCTACAGTAAATACATTAGCAATATACACCCCCCATCAGTGCTAACATTTCCTTCAGCTACAACTTTTTTATTTCTAGGTCATATCAAAACAAATACTTGAATGACTTCTCATGTCTGCCATCAGTCTCTTGTCTGCTATCAGATCTGTTAGTTTGGCACCATTCTCCCAGCCCATGTGGACTACTGTCCTCTCTTTCCTTTAAAACAGAAAGGATTCGGGGCTGGTAGGTGGTGTGGTGGTTAAAGGCGCTAGATTCCCACATGGCTGACTGCAGTTCAGGTCCCAGACCTAGTGGCTTGCTTTTGTGCTTTCCCTTTCTTGCTTGCTCTGTCTCTGTCTGTTCAAATAAAATAATAATAATAATGATGATAATAACAAATGGGAATAAATAAATAATTCTTATGCAAACCACTCCCCACCAATATATGCTACAACATCCTAACCTTTTTGCCTCTGCTTTGAAAATGTATCCTTTAAAGCAACACTTTGAACCACTTAGTATCACTTTTGAAAAATAAAACATGAAACAATGTATATTCCTTGGGGGGGGGGGGGGGGGGAAGTGCCTAATTCCAAATACTCAGCAGGATCCTGTTTATTATTCTAAGAAATATCTTCCTAAAAAGGCAGGCAGTTGGTAAGGTTCTTAAACCTCTATCCCTTTAAAGCTTTTTTTATTTTATTTTTTTTAAAGAGGAGAATGAACCTCCAACAGGATCTTGACACCATAATGCATTCCTGACTTTTAGCCAACCCTAGATGCTAGAAGTTCTCAGGGAGCTCTCTGGACTTAAATCAGGAACCTTTCCTCATGAGAATGTTTCCAAGACCCCAGCGTTTTCCCACTGCGTGCACCAGGATCCAGCCCCAACTTTTTCTAGTTTAAAACTGCTTAGGTGGACCACTAAGAGTGTATAGTTTTAAGGAGGTACCTAAAACGTGCTTGCAATGCCTCAAACAAACCCAAAGCTTCTGTTAAGCACTAGGTTTTATAGGCAATTCTCAGCAGCTAGTGATATCTCATTCTATTAAACAAACAAAATTGTACTTTACAGGGTGATAGAAGAGAAAGGGAGTAGGAAAAAAAAAATACTGCAAGTTCAGGGCCAGCAGGTGGCCAGCCTATTAAAGTGCTGGATTCCCACATGGGACCCTGCAGCTTGAAAATCACGCCAGGCATGTTTGTGTGCTTGCCCAACATCCTGCCAGGAGAGAGAAGGGATTGCAGAGTGGTCATCCTCCCATCCCCCCGGGGAAATTTCTCGCTTTTCCTTTCTGTCTCTCCAGAGCGCTGGCGTCCTATGGCAAAAACCAAAAACAAACAAAAAAGAATATTACAAGTTCCACTAGCATTTTTCTAGCCTTATGATTTCCGTCATTGCAGGGATAATGATAAAAAAAAATCTGGCTGGTAACTTTTACGGGGCCAGACTAAATGAACTTGATACTCAAAGGAGACAACTCTCCTCTTTCCTCTGCTTTTTGAAATTTATTTCTCTCTTATTTCCACAGTCGAACCCCCAGGATCGTATGGGAGGGATTCCTTTTCGCTATCTCAAAACCCTCATAGAAGCATTTTCCTCCTTTGCAGATGCCTCATCTATTACACTGAAACTGTGAACATTTAACTCTCGTGTTCCCTGCCTTTTTAATTCTCTTTTTTAAACCAAAGTAAGCTTAATTTCACCCCAATCCCTGGTTTTCCTCTTGCGACCCCGCAGTGGTTGCCTCCTCGCGTGCCAGTACGCGAGCCTAGCTGCAGCAGGGAAACACGCGCGGCTGCCCTCACTTCTGCACCATCATATGTGTTCCTTTCCTCCCTCTCCTTCTCCTCCCCCAAATGACCTCTCATGGTGACTGGCCCGCGCCCAGTTACCTACTCCAAGGTGTTAGGTGAAGAAAGGAGTGGGGACGATAAAAGAATGGACGAGCTCAAGGCAGAAGTCTCAGCAGATGCCGGTGCCACGGCTCAAAACACCGGCGCCTCTCGCGGTGCTAAAGGGTATGCGCGCGTCCTCCTCCCGGCACCCGTACAACTCCAACCGCTGACCTAACTTTAGGGGATTATCTTCCGGGTCAGTGACCATCTGAGGCCAAAGCACATCCGCAAACTTCTTTAGATCCTTTCTCAGCACTTCCGCAATTATTCTTTCGGAACTCAAACTCTTTTTGTGTGCTCACGGTTTATTTACTCTAAAAATACACCCCACGATTCTCCTTTCTTTTCTCCTACTTCCACCGTGCTGTAGGGACCGGAAGAGTCCTTGAACCAAAATAGTTCGGCAGACACTTCCGGGACCGGAGCCCAGGGTTCCGGGACAGTGCTGGCTGGAGGAGGAAAGGCAGCCGTGGCGGCCGCTGCAGGATGAAGAAGGAGCATGTTCTGCACTGTCAGTTTTCCTCTTGGTACCCCCTCTTCCGAAGCCTTACCATCAAGAGGTAAGATGGGAAGGGTTAAAAGTGGGCGAGCGATAAAAGGGAACTGCGACAATTCCGCGAATCCTGAAGAACACAGGCCTTATAGCCACCGGCTGAGAACGACGGTGCCGAGATGTCTGCCTGCCAGTGGTATTTGAGGTGTGGAGATTAATGAAGAAGATCAGCGTTTGCCCTGCGTCCCACTGCGAGTCAGCGAGTGTGCTGGGGCAGATAGGCGGGAAGGTCGTGGTTCACTGAGGTTCGGAGGTGGGTGAGTAGTGGATTAACCTAGTTTAGGCTCGGGAGGTCACTATTACTACTTTTAGAATTGCAAGAAGCAAACTGTGATCAGAGAACTGGGTAGTCAGGCCTTTGCCAGTGACTGGCCTGCCCAGTGATTTAATTACTTTATGTCACTGCAAAAATGAGAACAATGATACAGACTCTACGTCCAAGTCTGCTGTGAAGCTCTATGTACTTCAGTGTGTATGGGAAGCATTAGTGTAGTTATATATTGTTAGAGAGGAGGCAATCGGGAAAAGCGATGGAACAGTATTTGTATTGTAATTCTCTGGCCTACAACAAGCAATTCATCCCCGTTTTGCAGGGCAGACGGAATTAATTGTTGCATTCTTCATCTCATCATTCAAGGTAATGTAGGCGAGGTAGCTGGGAGAGTATCCCCAACTGTAGTCATGGTGTCTGGAACATGATGCAGGGGGAGTCAGGCTTTCACTTCTGGCAGTGATAACTCAAAAGAACTGTGCTTGCTCCCGCTTTAGGCCTCGATTATCACTTATTTAGGACTTTAGCCATCACTTTGTTTTCTTTCTTTTTTTTAGAATTATTTAATTTTATTTGTTATTATTACTACTTTTTAAATTTGGTATAGGGCACATCCACTTACCTGAGAGAGACAAAGACAGAGAAAGTGAGAAAGCAAGCCACCAGGTCCAGGACTTGAGCTGTGGTTGGCTGTGGAAGTCCAGCACCTTAACCACCATGCCTCCTGCTGGCCCCCATCTCTTTCTTTACTTTCTGTTCTTTTGATGCAAAGATTGCGAGTTGGGAGAGGGAAATCTTGTTTCGAAAATTGGGATTGGAAGAGCTTACCTAGATTATCCAAAAAAATAGTTCTTTTTCATCTCATTTTAGACAAGATGGCATAATGGGGTTTAGAGTAGCACAGAGGATAGATAACCTTTGCATTTGAAGATACCAATAGTTGACACCAAAACCAAAGAAGAATCCCCAGTAGTAGCAGCAACAGCCATTACATGCTATCACAAGTTATTTATTGGTATTCCCACCCTTCATTAACTTGCATAATTGAATGTAGATTTGGTGTCTGGTGATGTTAAGGTTATTTCTTTTGTGTTGGCATGACAGAGGTGTATTTGTGAACTTGTCAGGCGTTTTCACAGTGAAGCTGACATCTGGTTTCTGTGCGGCTACCTCGTGTAGCCTCTGGCATAGATTTCTTTGCCTTAAATGACATAAGCAGACAATGGTTAAGAACTGGTTTCAAGTAAAAACCATCTGCCTGGTTTTGAATTCTAGTTCCACCAGCATCTTGAGCAAATTCCTTAATCTCCCCAAGCCTCATCTGAAATTTTTTTTTTTTAAGAATTATTTTATTTAACTTTATTTATTTATTTTAATTTGACCAGAGAGGAACAGAGAGAGAGAGAGAGAGAGACGGAAAGTGAGAAAGCAAGCCGCCAAGTCCGGGACTTGAACCACAGTTGGCCATGTGGGAGTCTGGCACTCTTAACCACCACGCCACCTGCCAGCCCCGCTCATCTGAAATATTGAGGAAATAATAGGATTATCGTGGGACTTAACTGAGATAAAATATTTAAAACGCTTGTCACTCTTTCTGGCACCATAGTACACTCTGTCTTTTTCCAGCAACCACACATACTGATGGCAAAGATATTAAAAAAAAAAAAGAAAGGAAGGAAGAAAGAAAAATTTTAAGTTCTGAAATAGTATTGGAATGTTCTTAAGAACCTTAGATTTACTAAATTTAAATTTAATTAAATGTAAGTGAAATTTTTGAGCTGTGTAAGAGTTAAATACCTGGGAAGATTCTTTTGTAATAGGACAATCAACATATTTTAAAAAGTAAATCAAATAGATTTCTTATGGAGTTAACTTATTTATTTATTTTTAATATGCCAGAGAGCACATGTGCTCGACAGAGAGAGGGAAAGAGAGGAATAAAGCACCCTCCAGTGGGGCATGGTTACATTACAATCCCTTCTTCTCCATTTTTCCATCCTTGCAGGATTTGGGGAATGCATACACATGTGCCTGGCATGTTTTTCAAGCTGTTGGGGCTGGAATTTGAACCACATAATCTGCCATGTGGGATCTGGCTCCCTTAACCACTAGGTCACAGAGCCAGCCTGGAGTTTAAATTTTTAAAGAGACCTATAAGTTGCAAAGAGTCATTTGAAATTGGTTAACATTTAATAGATTTACAGATAGAATGAGATTTCATAGTTGAACTTAAAAGCTTGAGAGAGAGCTAGGCTTTTGAATGTGAAATCAAATATTATTTTTTACAACCAAACCTATCCCATGAATAAGTCTTTTCTGTCCACAGAACCATTTGTAATGTTCCATAAAAACTTGTTCAATAAATAAATGAGGCATATTTCAAGTCGCAGAGGTTCTATTGACTGTCTAAAAGCAGATTGTAATCTTCTTAACTTTAAAAAAAGTATACAACTCAAAATCAAAATAATAACATAACTTCTAAATTATTTGTGGTAAGAATTTTTGATGACGTATTATTACAGGGTAAACAAACAAACAAACAAAAACAACAAATGATCCTGTAAGTTTTTAAGCATCTTTGCCATCTTTAATTATAACTATCGGAAACACAGGCTGAAGCATGCCCAGTTAAGCAGCTTTATATCTCTGGTGGTCAGCTGAACATAATGCTACCAAAAGACATCCAAATACATCCAGAATTCCTAGCCTTACCCGCTCATTGCCAGCCAAATCATGGTTTCCAGGTCTCAAGTCCACTCTGCTCATATCTCAGAGGGTGGCCAAATGCTGTTAATCTTCTGACTTGTTCTGCCGTGTTTCCCGGGTTTCAGCAGGTATCAGCTGCTCCCTGATTTCTCACAGACACAGAACCATTGTGCTCACTCAGAGTTATTCTGAGCTTGTTGCTTTCCTATTGTGATTTCCATCTGATTCTTTGTATTGGACAGTTCTGTTTGTTTCTCTACCGCAAAAACAGTTGTGGTAACTCTGCAAACCAGAATATTTATTCATATTACTCCACTTCCTTGTCTGCTATTACCAAATATGCATCATTAATATTTTCCATTTCATATTAAAATAAAAGAGATTAATAAGGTTATGGTTGATCTTTTAAAATGGTGACATTTTTGGTATGTGTATTTTTTTTTCAGTGTCGTCCTTCCACTTCCTCAGAATGTGAAAGATTATTTACTCGATGATGGAACCCTGGTCGTTTCAGGAAGGTAAGATACATCAGGAAAAGATTTCTTTGAATTTTATCTTAAAAGAAATCATAATGACTAAGTCTTAACACTTACTGAATAAAATGAGTAAGTGAGCTTTGGTGCCACTCACTTTGTTTCCTTGTCAAAGCTCAGTTAATGTTTTCAAAATTGAGAACTTCCTTCTCTAATAATTACTGGTTACGAAATTGAGTAGCTCCTTTTGTCTGTCTCCAGAAAATAGTAGTGAGGATAATTTTCCCTTCTGAAAGTAGCAGGGTTTGGGAAGGGTACATTACAACCCTTTGAGATCCTGTGGTTTAAGGTAAAAAAAAAAAATCGTTGTCTGGGGCCAGCGATGGCTGTACAGCAGAAGCAGAATACTCCACACTGCCGAAGCCATACGGGCAGGCCCTGGGTTTGTGTCTGGAAGCCTCCCTCTGCATGCTGGGGTCATGTGTGCATGCCTGTGACTCAGGCCCATTGAGGCCTCTGGGGTTCTCCAGACCCTTTGGGGGAACCTGTTTCTCTCTTCGTCTCTGTCTCTCTTTCTGTCTTCCTCTCTCATGGAAGAAATATGTCAATAAACTTAAAAAAATTTGTGCATTGTAAGTAGGAATACTAATCTAGAAGGATTTATCATTTAATTTTTCAACATTTTGTTCCCCACAACCGACCCACCATTTACCCAGTACTCCTTCTGGAAATTGTTCAGATAGTTTTCCTGTTTGTATTGTATTTCTGTCTTTTTAGTAAAAATTTGAGAAAGCTTAAGAATCATAGAATTTAGTGAAATTCCTGTTTACTCACTCAGGTCTCTACTCAGAAGTCATATCGTCTAGGGTTCATCTTTCACCATGCCTCCTCCTCCTCCGTTTTTTAAGAGAGATTTTTGCTATAGTGCACATGTGCTCACCAGAAAGACAGAAAGTGAGAAATCACACCCTCTTCCCCGAAGGGAGATGGCCATGCTGCAATCCCTTCTCCTCCATTCTGCTCTCGGAATGTTGGGCATACATGCACATGGACCCAGCATGAGTTTCAAGCCACCAGGTCTGGGACTTGAACCACTGTTGGCCATGTGGGAGTGATGTAACCATTATACCATCTGCTGGTCCCCACCATACCTTCTGAAATAGCCAAATGGTATTTATGTTGTGTATCACTCTTTGTCTCCTAACGTCCCTTATTTTTCTGTGTAACATTTATTTCCATTCGACATAACCCCTTTAATTGTTCTACTAGAAAGCAGACTTCATGAGACCACAGACTTGACCAATTTTGTTCACCTCAACTCTTGAAACAGCACCAGAAACATAAGAGGTGCTTGATAAACATTTATTAGATATATAATTACAGTCATGTGTGTATTCAGTAACACTAACTTGACTCCATATTTTTGTCTGAATAGATTTTTAGTGTAGCTTTCTGGATTATATATCTTTTTGATATCCACATCCCCTTAAAAATCTTTTTTTTGTTTTTTTTTGATCCCCTTAAAAATCTGAAAATTACTAAAAGAGAGCCTCACTAACTTGGAATAATTGGAGGATAAGGAAACAGTAAAAAAGTACAAGTCTTGACTTCAGGATATTTATAGATACAATGTTATTATTCTCCAACATAGTATATGTAATAACCTTATATTATTGGTATTATAAATAAAGTAACTTCTGATATTAGAATATACTGAAAAGTTTCAGTATTGTGAACATAATAAGAACTTCTGTGGTGTGTTTCATTGGTCAGAAGTCTGCATAAGCCTTTGACTTAGGCAGGCACTCTGTTGAATGCTGTTAAACTGCTATAAATCACACAGGCTGTACTGTGTTATACAGCAATGTGTAAATCAGGTGGAAACTTGGCCCTTTCGCAGCTGACAGTTCAGTTTCATATTTTGGGGCAGTCAGATGGTATAGTTCTAGTTCTTTAGATCACCTAGAGTCAAATCATATCTTTGCTGTTTTCTGGCTTCCTGTGCCTCAGTTTCCTTTTTGTAAATGGGGCAAACCTCAAAGCATTGTTAAAAGGATAAAAAGTGATAATGTATAAAGTGTTCTGCCTGTTGCCCAGTGTACTGGATGCTCTTTTAAAAAAAATTTTTTTTTGTGGGGGCGAGCGTTGCCATAGGGTGCATGCACGATGTACTCAGTGGAGAGGGACAAAGGGAGGGAAAGTAAGATATCAGTCTATAAGGGGGATGACCACACCACAGTCCATCTCCTCCATTCTCTCCTTGGGATTTTGGGCATGCGTGCACATATGCTTGGCCTGAGTTTCAAGGCATCAGGTCTGGGACTTGAACTGTGGTCAGCCATGTGGGAGTACATCACCTTAAAGGCCACACCACCTGCTGGCCCCTCTGTGCTCTTAAGAAATACTAGCTGTTCTTATCATCATGAATCTTAGTTGGGAAAAACACATAAGTAAATATATGGGTAAAGACTGAGGTAGGTGCTGTGAAGGAAGTGGTATGTATGGTCACTGACATTAAATTGCTGAGAGGGTAAGGGTCACAAGGAGGGTCAGGGCGTGCCTTGAAGAAGTAGTTTTTGAGCCTCTGAGATAAAAGGTTGGGGGAAGGTAGTCAGGTGTAGGATGGTGGGAAGAGTCTCCCTGGTTGAGGAATAGTGTTAACAAAGGCTCTGACACATGACAGATCTTGGCTTTTTTTATTTGTTTCTTTTATTTATTTTTTTCATGAGTGAGGGAGACAGAAAGAAGGATAGAGAAAGAAAGAGACAGCACCTCTAAGAGGGTCTTGACACTGATAACCTAAGAGAGACAGAGATGACCGAGAGAGGGAAAGAAAGAAAGCACCCCCTGTGGGGGATAGTCTCTCTGTAATCTCTTTTCCATCTTTCCCTTGCTTCAGGACTTCGGGCATGCACGTGCATTCAGCATGTTTTCTACACCTTAACCACCACACTACCATCTGGCCTTCTTTTTTATTGTTGGTAGGCCAGTAGTAAACTACTATAAACTGTTTGTAGGTATTTGAGATAAATTAGTTAGGCATCTTTCCTTAGCATGACTGTAGGACTATGACTTGCTTTGTTTGGTAAGATAAATTCTGAAATGGTGAGGAGGGAAAGTAATATGAATGCTTTAAAATTCTAACAGCCCAGCCTTGGTTTTATATGATTAATTTTTAGATTGCAGCATCTTGACTACGACCTGTCATGAGGTCAAGTGTATTATTATTTAAAAAGTTTCAGATTTTGGAGCATTTTGGATTTGTGATTAGGGATGCTCAACCTACACTTGATATTTTTGGGGGAGGGAGAATTTGACTTAATAGGGGATTCTAGATAGAAAATTGTCCTCTGATTTTTTTAAAATTATTTATTTATTTGTTATTAATTTTTTAATTTTACCAGAGAGAGACAGAGAGAGAGAAAGGGAAAATGGGAAAGCAAGCCACCAGGTCCTGGTCTTGAACTGCGATTGGCTATGCAGTTCGAGACCAGGACCTCGAACTGCAGCGCCCTAATCATGCCACCTGCTCGCCCCCATAGTTCACTCTTCTAATATGCAATGAAATCTCATGACGTTCTGACTTAATGTTTCCTCATTTAATTGTTTTCTTCATGAATTTTCTTAGAATTTCCTTTTATGTTTCATATTTCATGATAATCATCTGATCACTTATCTAGCACATCACTCAAAACTAGTGACTGAAAACAGTAAGACCATTTCATTTCAGCGATTGCTCAGCTGAGTGTTGGAAAGTACTTTTCCTTGAATCTCTCATGTTACTGCACTTCTTCAGAGGCACTGTCAGCTTTCATCCTTGGTGACCTTTTTGAGGATGTTTATATAGCCAACAGACAGTGGTGATTCCTTCCAGAAGAGTGAGCAGGCTTGTTTACTGTCCGGTACAAATAATAATGTTTCCACTTGGATCAAAGATTGAGCAATTTGGCTTGCAGCCCATTATACAAGATGGGCCTTCCTAACTTCAGTGTCCCTCAATTGTAATCAGGCCGCCTGTGTCACCCCTTCATGGAACTTGGGGACTGATGGAGAGAAAGAGCTCATGCTTCATGCTCTGCAATAGAGCCCTTTGTTCCTGACCCAGGAGTCTCAGGTCTTCTGCCAACATCCATGAATCTGGCAGGCAAGCCTGTTAGCTTGCAAGTAGGGTAGAATTTCAGGTTCCCCCTGATTCTTGACATCAGGCAGGTTTTTTGTTGGTCTTCCTAAGTTTATGTTTATGTGGCTATAGTCAACTGAGCCGGTTACTCTTCAGATGGCCTCACTCACATGTCTGGTGGTAGACTGTCAGCTGGGCCTCTCTTTCAGCATGGCCCCTCACCCTTAGAAAGGCTTAACTGAGCTTCTTCACAGAGCAGTGGCCGCATTCCCAAATGGCAAGAGTGGAAGCCATAAGTACTTTTGGTACCTAGGTTCAGAACCATGTGATGTCACTCGTGCTACATTGTTTGGGTCAGCATTAGTCTCAAAGCCAGTCTAAATGAAAAGGACAGGAAAATAAATGTTATTTCTTTATGCAAAGAGTGTCACCGTCACCCTGTGAAAGGATATGTCTAAAGAGATAGGAAGAAGGTCAGCGGGTAGCATGGTAGTTAAGCTGCTGGATGTGGCCAACTACTCCTGGACCTGGTGGCTTGAAAAATCACATCAGACGCATATGTATGCGTGCCCAAAATCACTAGAGGAGAATGGAGGGGAAGGGATTGCAGCGTGGCCATTTCCCTTGGGGGGTGCTTTTCACTTTCCCTTTTATGTCTTTCTCTCTCTCTTTGGCAAGCCCGTGCACCCTATGGCAAAACCAGAATATAAAATGAAATTTAAAATAGAGAGGAAGAATTAATGTGGCCATTTTAATTTTAGCACATGTAAGGGTTTTGTTTTTTTTTTTTTTTTTTTTTTTTCCACTTAATATGCTGTGTTCTTGGTGGGCCATTGAGTTCTAGAGATAGTGTTTCCTTTAAGAGCAGAGTATAGGTTTGTTTACTGTCCAATAGAAATAAAGGTAATGTTGGGGGCCAGCAGGTGATATAGTGATTAAAGCGCTGGACTACCACATGACTGACCGCAGTTTGAGTCCTGGGCCCAGTGGCTTGAAAATCACACTGGGTGCATGTGCATGCATGCCCAAAATCCCAGGAGGAGAATGGAGAAGAAGGGAGTGTGCCATGGCCATCTCTTCTTGGGGTGTGATTTCTCACTTTCTCTCTCACTGTCTCTGACTCTCTGGTGAGTGCTCACACACTATGGCAAAACTTAAAAAAAAAAAAATTGATTTATAAAAAGAAAAAAAAAAGGTCCTCTTTTCTGGCTGGAACCATGGAGAGCGTTCAAGAGAAGAAAAAGAAGGTTCCTACTGTGGCAGAAACCAGGAAAAAGGCTCCTGCTGCAGCAGAAGCAACCAAGAAAAAGGTTTCTGCTGTGCAAGAGAAACCCTTAAGGAAAAGCAAAGAAATTTTGCGGAGCTGAATATGAAGCACCTGAGAAAGACGTTTGCTCAAAAGATGCTTTGAAAGGCAAGGAGGAAGCTTATCTATGAAAAAGCTAAGCACTATCATAAGGAATATGGACAGATGTACAGAACTGAGATTCACATGGCCAGGATGGCAAGAAAAGCTGGCAACTTCTGTGTACCTGCAGAACCTAAATTGGCGTTTGTTATCAGGATCAGAAGTATCAATGGAGTGAGCCCAAAGGTTCGAAAGGTGTGCGGCTTCTTCATCTTCACCAGATCTTCAATGGCACCTTTGTTAAGCTCAGCAAGGCCTCAATTAACATGTTGAGAATTGTGGAACCATATATTGCATGGGGGTACCCGAACCTGAAGTCAGTAAATGAGCTGATTTACAAGCGTGGTTATGGCAATCTGAAATTACTACATGGCGGACCAGCAGTTAGCATAATGGCTATGTCACTGGACTCCCACGTAGTCGACCGCGGTTCGAGTCCCGGACCCGGTGGCTTAAACTCACGCCGGGCGCGTGTGCGTGCGTGCCCCAGATCCCAAGAGGAGAATGGAGGAGAAGGGATTGCAGCGTGGCCATCCCCCCTGGGGGGTGATTTTCTGCTTTCTGTCTCTGTCTCTGTCTCTGTCTGTCTGGCGAGCGCACGCGCCCTAAAGCAAAAACCTCTCCAAAAAAAAAAAAATTACTACATGGCACTGAAATTTTTTTTCTGCATAACTTTTTTTTAGGGACGATCCACCAACACACTCTCAGCCAGATAGTGATGATGAAGCAGAAGAAATCCAGGTTTGTGCAAAATAAAATAATCCATTCTGTACAGTATTCTAATTGGAATGATCTTTGAAATAGTTTTGATATTTAGATATCATACATTTGATAAAGTCAGAAATTATACCACAATACCACTTTAATACACATTTTTATTTATACTTCATGTTCAGGAAAAGATAGCTCCTGTTTGTGTTTCATTTTTAGGTGGAGCACCACTTTTTGGAAGCGCCAAACTGTATTTAAATTTAATATTTGGTTTCTGTTCTTTTTTCCATGCAGTGGTCTGATGATGAGAATACAGCCACACTCACGGTAAGAGCAAAGTAGTACCAGTATGGGGACAGTCTCACACTGTTACATAGGAGTTAGCTTTAAGGTTTAAACACATCTCTCTCTAAATTCCCATGTATTCACCATTTCACCAGATATCACCAGGTATCACCAGGTATCTTATTCTCTGTATTATTTTGAAAAATAATGTGAATCATTGCTTAATAGATGAATATGCTTTGCCCTCTTTTTCATTTTGGTTACAAGTAAATATTTTAAGTTCTTATTTGATGCCTTGACCTACTTCTAATAAGCTCTAAAAGAAGGAATCAGGGGCCGGCAGGTGGTGTGGTGGTTAAGAACATTGGAATCCCATGTTCAAAGTCCTGGGCCTGGCAACTTGCTTTCTCACTTTCCCTCCCTCTCTCATTCTCTTCTCTCTCTTACTCTGTCCTTCTCTGGTCTAAATAAGTAAATAAAGTTAAATGAAATAATTCTAAAAAAAAGAGAAGGAATCAAGCCTAACAATTAAACTCTGAGGTTCTCAGATCTGTGACTCCTAAGATCAAATGAAAGTCTGTGCAAGTTGAACAACTCACATTCAGATATCCAAAATCCATAAATCCAGAATCTGAAACTTGTTTGAGCACCAACATGACTCCACAAGTGGAAAATTCCTCACTCTATGTGAGAGGATACAGTCAAAACACTGCAGTATAAAAATATGCTCCCAACTATGTCTATAAAGTGTATATGAAACATAAATGAATTTCAGGTTTAGACTTAGGTCCTATCCCCAAGATACTTCATTGTGTATATGCAAATATTCCAAATCTGAAAAAGATTGAAATCTGAAACACTTTTGGTTCCAAGCATTTTGGTTAAGGGATACTCAACCTGTATTTATTTATTTAAGTGTTCTTTTTTAAAGAATTATTTATTTTATTTTATTTTATTTTTTCCACATGGGTTTTGCCAGAGAAAGACAGAGAGAGAGAGAGGGAGCGAGCAAACAAGGAAGCCGCCAAGTCCAGGACTCGAACCACAGTCGGCCATGTGGGAATTCCAGTGTCTTAACCACCATGCCACCTGCTGGCCCCTATTTAAGTGTATTTAAAAGGCACAAAAATAGTTTTTCTTGAATGAGTAAAATATGTGAATTTGACTACTATTTTATATAAAAATATAGAGGTCAGTTAACAATAATATAATATGCTCATTCCGGATAAGTGCTATTATGAAATTTAATCTAAAAAAAATTTTTTTTTTTTAAAGAGAGATTTTTAAATTATGGGACCAGCAGTTAGCGTAATGGTTATGTTGCTGGACTACCATGCAGTTGTCTGCGGTTCGCGTCCCGGACCCGGTGGCTTAAAACTCACGCCGGGCACCTATGTGTGTGTGCCCAAGATCCCAAGAGGAGAACAGAGAAGGGATTGTGGCATGGCCATCCTCCCTGGGGGGGTGATTTCTCGCTTTCTGTCACCTCCCAAGGGGGATGGCCACACTGCAATCCCTTCTATTCCATTTTCTTTTTGGGATTTTGAGCATACACGAATACATGCCTGGTGTGAGTTTTAAGCTGCCAGGTCTGGGACTCGAACTGCCATTGATTACATGGGAGTCTAGTGATGTAACCATTATAACATCTACTAGTCCCCAACTTAAAATATTTAAATATAAAAAAAGTATATCTTAACATTTATTATTTATTTATTTGTTGTGATTTTCAAGCACCAGGCCCAGGACTTGAACCATGGTAGGCCATGTGGGAATCCAGCACCTTAACCATCATGCCGTCAGCTGGCTTCAATAAAAATATTTTTATAATAATAAAGCAAAAAATGTATTTCTAAGAATATGAGCGAAATATTTGGGAAGGGTGTGTGTGTGTGTGTGTGCTCTTTTTTTTTTACTTTTTTTAATGAATTATTTTAATTTTATTTATTATTATTTTTAAAAATTGCTATCTAACACATGTGCTCACCAGAGAGAGACAGAGAGAGAAAGAGAGAGAGGTGAAGTGAGAAAGCAAGCTGCCAGATCTGGGACCTGAACTGCTGACGTTAAGTCAAACATCTTAACCACCAAGCCATCTGTTAGCTCCATGGGGAGAGTATATTCTAATACCACTCTAAATAAGAAGATACTTTTATTTTAATTAAAGTAATGGTTTTCCAGGTATTACAAAAAAGGGGGAGATTCCTAAAACTGACATATTTCCTTAGGTATAAAAAGTTAAGGGATACCAGATGGTGGTGCAGTAACAAAATGTGATGCTCTGTGAGACGTCACCACATGGGAAGGTAACAGGTTCAAGTCTAGCATTCTCCCTGAGTATTCCAGGCACATGCTTGCCCATGATCCTGGGCTGGGTGAAGTCCAGAGGTGGACCACAGTGTCAGGACCCTATTAAGGGTGGTGTGTGTATTTGTCTCTCTCTCTCTCTCTCATGGAAGAAATTAATTAATAAAACAAAAAGAAAATGTTCAGCATTCCAAAAGATATCGAAATAGAAAGTTTGTATGTTTTATTTTCTCTGGATATCATGCAAGTTACTTTCCTTTTATGAAAATTATGTTCAGTGTAAATGTTATTTCTATACTATTAACAGGGCATACAGAGTTCTGTATGATAAAGATGAATGTGATTTGAGTCCTGCCTGTAGGGAGTTCGTAAACCTGTTCAGAAAGATGACACAACATAGGGGTAAGATGGCAGTGTTGTTAGAACAGAGAGGGCATCCAGAAATGCTTGAAGGACTAAGTAGTATTTGGCTTTTTTTCTTTTTTGGAGAGGTTTTTGCTATAGGGCACGTGTGCTCACCAGAAAGACAGAGAGAGACAGAGCGACAGAAAGCGATAAATCACCCCCCAGGGGAGATGGCTACGCCACAATCCCTTCTCCTCCATTCTCCTCTTGGGATCTTGGGCACGCATGCACACGCACATGGCGTGAGTTTAAGCCACCAGGTCCGGGACTTGAACCATGGTCGACTACATGGGAGTCCAGCGACATAGCCATTATTCTAACTGCTGGTCCCAGTAGTATTTTGCCTTAACCTTTTAAGAGTGGGTAAGGATTGGGACCAGCAGATGGCATAATGGTTACGTCACTAGACTCCCACCTATTTGACCCTGGTTTGCGTCCTGGACCCGGCGACCTAAAACTCATGCCAGGCATATGTGTGTGTGCATGCCCAAGATCCCAAGAGGAGAATGGAGGAGCAGGGATTGTGGCGTGGCCATTCCCTCTAGGGGGTGATTTCTTGCTTTCTGTCTGTCTCTGTCTGGCGAGTGCATGGGGTCTATAGCAAAAATCTCTCTAAAAATAAAAAAGTGGCTATTATCAGTATTGACTTATGTGTATAAATATATATAGATGAATAGGTACAGCAATTAATAATATAAAGGTGCATAAGTGTCTTGGTCTCTTCCTGCTACTAAACAAAATACCTTAGGCTGGGTAGTTTATAAATAATAGAAATTTGGGAACCAGCAGTTAGCGTAATGGCTATGTTGCTGGACTCCCATGTAGTCGACCGCGGTTCACGTCCCGGACCCGGTGGCTTAAACTCACGCCGGGCGTGTGTGCGTGTGTGCCCAAGATCCCGAGAGGAGAACGGAGGAGAAGGGATTGTGGCGTGACCATCCCCCCCTGGGGGGTCATTTCTCGCTTTCTGTCTCTCTATTTCTGTCTGTCTGGTGAACATACGCGCCGCCCTATAGCGAAAAACCTCTAAAAAAAAAAAAGAAATTTATGGTGGGAACTTATTCTCCTCTTCCAAGATGGTGACTTGCTGCTACGTCCTCATGTGGCAGGAGGGTTGGAAGAGATGGAGAGCCCAGCATCTTCCTGAAGCCTTTTTTATGAGGGCAGTAACTCTATTAACCCAGGTGGAACTCTCATATGTTAATCACTTTCCCGAAGGCCCCATCTCTTAATATTACTACAATGAGGATTAAATTTCAACAAGAACTTTGGAGAGATACAGACATTTAAACCACAGTGGTATGCGTGTGGGTATATATTTATCAACCTTTTCACTAAGAAGGGTTAGAATTATTAACATATAACATCATGGTAGCAGTGAGCACATCCATGTGAGACTCCAGCACCCTTAACCACCATGCTACCTGCCAGCCCCCAGATAGCAGATTAAAAGTGTGGAATTTTTTTTTTTTTTTTTTTTTTTTGAGAGGTTTTTCACTATAGGGCACGTGCGCTCGCCAGACAGACAGAGAAAGACATAGAGACAGAAAGCGAGAAATCACCCCCCAGGGGGGATGGTCACGCCACAATCCCTTCTCCTCTATCCTCCTCTCGGGATCTTGGGCACGCACGCACACGCGCCCGGCGTGAGTTGTAAGCCACCGGGTCCGAGACGCGAACCGGTCGACTACGTGGGAGTCCAGCGACATAGCCATTACGCTAACTGCTGGTTCCCAAAGTGTGGAATTTTTTAAAGTTTATTTCTTGAGAGGGGTGGGGAGATCCTTAATAAATCCTCAATACTTCATTATTCTCTTCCCTAGCCTTCCAGGTTGTCATTATGTTGGGCTTGTGCCTGATATGTTTCAGGTCAACCTAGGAACTGAACGCATGGTTGGCCATATGGTTTCTAGCACTGCAGTTCTCAGTGCACTATCCACCTGCACCATTGCTTCTGGGCCTAAAAATGTGGATTTTATCCCTCTTATAATGGGAATTTTTCTTCATACAACTGAGATATTACACAGATTTAAAATTGGCTAGTTGGCCAAGCTTCAAAGAGTCCTCTTAGTTAATTGTGTTTATAGATAATTTTCAGAAAATCGTAAAATCACATTAACACATACAAAAGATTTTTTTTTTTAATTCATGAGGGGACCAGATAGATGTTTTGAGTGGCTCAAAAGACTCATTTATGTATGAGAAATACTGAAACAAGAATGTAAATGGACAAAACTAGTTTTGCCTCTCTCTATGGTGGGAGAGAAGACAGACCTCTTCCAAACAGAATAGAAGTTGCATGATCATAAGAATTAGTTTGTTGGGAACCGGCAGTTAGCGTAATGGCTATGTCGCTGGACTCCCACGTAGTCGACCGCGGTTCGCGTCTCGGACCCGGTGGCTTACAACTCACGCCGGGTGCGTGTGCGTGCGTGCCCAAGATCCCAAGAGGAGAATGGAGGAGAAGGGATTGCGGCGTGACCATCCCCCCTGGGGGGTGATTTCTCGCTTTCTGTCTCTATGTCTTTCTCTGTCTGTCTGGCGAGCGCACGCGCCCTATAGCGAAAAACCTCTCCAAAAAAAAAAAAAAAAAAGAAAGAATTAGTTTGTATTGTTTACTTAGTTTACCAAGTTGTAAAATAGCTCACAGATCTAGCTAGAATCAGATAACCTGGAGGGATATTCTATGTGTTGACTGAAGACTATGCATGAACTTTATGTAATTTACAAATTTTGTTTGAGATCCTTACAGCAGGGTTTTCCTAAAGTTGAATAATTTGGGGGATTTGAGGGAACTGATCACATTTTTAAAAATGCAATACCAGGTCAGTTGATGGTGTGGTGGTTAAGGCACTGGATCCCACAGGACCAGCTATAGGGTTCAAGTCCCGGACCTGATGGCTTGGAAAACATGCTGGGTGAATGTGCATGTGTGCCTGCAATCTCAAGAGAAGAATGAAGGAGAAAGGATTGTGGAATGACCATCCCCCTGAGAGTGTTGGGTGGGGGGTGGGGGTGGGGGTGATTTCTCACTTTTCCTCTTTTTCTCTCTGCTTCTTTCTGGTTAGCATATGACCTTATAACAAACCAAACTAACAATAACAACAACAAAAAAGTAAGTACAAAACAATCCTTAGATGTCAAGTTTTATAGGATAGGAAAATTAAATTGTTTTATCTTTGAAGGTTAAACCCCTTCACATTGTAAAATTTGTGTAACCATGTTGCAGTTTATAGGATATTGCTAATGCAGATCATAGATGTTTATGGATAAAGTGCTAGGGGAGCCAAATCAGTAGTTGTAGGTGTAGGTGATTAAGGAAATTATTGGCCTAACATGAATTATAAGTCCTTTTGATGGAGAGAGGCAAATGGAAAATAAAGGACTATTAGGGCTTTTATTCATTTTACTAGTCTCTAAGTTACTCTAGTTAAATTTTAAGTATCTAAGATGAAGAAGTAGTCTAACGAAGATAGACACAGTGGTAGTTTATCAGATAATTAAAAGATACTACTGTGGGGCCAACAGGTGGTGTAGAGGCTAAGGTGTTGGACTCCCACATGGCCAACTGTGGTTCAAGGCCCTGACCTGGTGGCTTGAAAATCATGCTGGGGCATGTGTGCATGCATGCCAAAATCCCAGGAGGAGACAGGATTGTGGCATGGTCTTCTCCCTTGGGGAGTGATTTCTCACTTTTGCTCTCATTTTGTCTCTCTCTCTCTCTCTCTCTCTCACATGCATATGCACCCTAGAGCAAAACCCGTAAACAAACAAAAAACACTGTTTTTAACTAGTCTAGAGGTCAGACTTATCTGTGGCAGAAAGATAGCCTAAGTGAATCTTACGCTCACTCTTCTTTACTCACTAGCCTTTTTTTTTTTTGAGAGGTTTTTGCTATAGGGCGCGTGCGCTTGCCAGACAGACAGAGAGAGACAGAAAGCGAGAAATCACCCCCTGGGGGGATGGCCACGCCGCAATCCCTTCTCCTCCATTCTCCTCCTGGGATCTTGGGCACGGACGCGCACACGCCCGGCTTGAGTTTTAAACCACTGGGTCCAGGACTTGAACCGTGGTCGACTACGTGGGAGTCCAGCGATATAGCCATTACACTAACTGCTGGTCCCAACTCACTAGCCTTTTTGCCTAAAACTTTCTACTTTGGGGGATATGTTGCTTCAAAAATAGAAAGTTTTATTATAAGTTAAATTAATATTAATTTCTTTCTAACATTCCCCAGGTGCCTAGTCACATCTATATCTTTTTTAGTTTTTGTGATTTTGATTATTTTGGAAACTTCCATTTGAGCAGTTGATTAATTTTATTTTCCTTTCTGCTAAATGTTATTTGATCACTGATTTATTTTAACTCAGCCGAGAAATTTTAATAGTAATTATATTTTAAATTATGTTTTTAGCACTTTAACCTTGAGATTTTGATCTTGCTTTCCATACTTTCTGTGATGGTATTAACTTGTCCAAATGATTTCTTCTTTCTCTCTGTAGGCACCAGAATTTCCTGAGTTTACCACTAAAGTCCAGGAAGCTATCAACTCCCTGGGGGGCAGTGTCTTTCCTAAGCTTAACTGGAGTGCCCCAAGGGTAGGATACATACATAATTTATAGGTCTTAATGTTTAAATGTTCTTTGTTTTACTGTTTATTTCATATCCCCACAGAAGGACTAATTATATTCCTAATTCCAGAGAAAATGCTGTGAAATTCATCATTATTTCCCTCTGTTGTTTTATTTTCTTGATTTTGGTATGTACTTTCCTGGGTCTATATATTCTGACAGAAGACAATCCTTTCATATTGTGGATTGTGCTAGAATTCTGAGAAATTCATTCTTTGCTCTTTAGAAATGTAAGCTGTTAAGGCTAACAGAGAAGTTATTTTCTTTTGAAAAGCTATAGAAATGCACAAGATGTAGAAATAGAGCAGTTTGAGAAATAAACTGATTTTATTAAAAATTGTGTTTTATTATTTTAACACCCTATTGACAAAATTTTTGTAAAAGTTGGAGCCTGTGGAAAAATTCTCTATTTTTTTCTAAGCCAATAGGAAAACAATTTTATGTCAGCAAATACCATTTAAGGAATCAAAGACCAGTTTGCATTTTCTTTTTTTTTTTTTAAAGAATTATTTATTTAATTTATATTTTATTACTATTATTTTTTTAACTTGCTATAGGGTCGTGCACTCACCAGAAGGAGACAGAAAGAGAGAGCAAGCAAGCCACCAGGTCTGGGACTTGAACCTCACTTGATCATGTGGGAGTCCAGTGCCTTCACATCATCTGCTGGGCCTCCCAGTTTACATTTTTGAAACTCGGGAGCCAACGAGTGGCGTGGTTGTTAAGGGCACTGGATTCCCACATGGCCGACTGTGGTTCAAGTCCTGGACCTGGCAGCTTGCGCTTGCGCGCGCTCGCTCTCTCTCTCTCTCTCTCTCTCTTTCTTTCTCTATCCCTCTCTGGTCAAATTGAAATAAACAAATGAATAAATAAATAAAAATCCAAAATTAAAAAAAAATACTTTAAAACAAAACAAAACTCATCTCATATGTCTTTTTTTTTTCCCTAAGAGATTTTTTGCTATAGGGTGTGTGTGCTTGCCAGAGAGACAGAGATAGAGAGATAGTAACCAAGAAATCATCCCTTGGGGGGATGGCCACACTGCAGTCACTTCTCCATTCTCCTCTTGGGATATTGGGCACGCATGCACATGTACCTGGCGTGAGTTTCAAACTGCCAGGTCCAGAACTTGAACCACTCTTGACTACATGGGAGTCCAGCAACATAACCATTATGCCATCTGCTGGTCCTACCTTTCTTTTTATATACTAAAATGAATGATACCTGTACTTAATTTAATTTATATATTTATTTTTAAAACTAACTTTCTATGTACATAGTTTAAGACTTCAAATTGATTAAAAAGTTTGTTATAAAAACCAACAGATTTTTATTTCCCCATTTCCTTTTTTTTTTTTTTAATAGAGGATTTTGTCTTAGAGTGTGTGCATTTACCAGACAGGGAGAAAGAGACAGTGAGAGGGAAAGTAAGAAATCATCCCCTGGGGGCAATAACCATGTGGCAACCGCTTGTCCATTCTCTCCTGGGATCTTGGGCACGCATGCACACACATCCAGTGTGACTTTCAAGCTATTGGGTCTAGGACTTGAAGCGTGGTCAACCATGTGGGAGTCCAGAAACGTAACTGCTGCACTGTCTGCTGGCCTCTTATTTCACCATTTCCTTTTCAAACTACTTTCAAATATTTAAGTGCATTCTTTCTTTTTTTTTTGAATTTCTTTAACTTGCCTCTTTTTTTGTTTCTATTCTTTAATTTTAGGTATTGATTCAGCTCTTATCTCTTATCCCCTCCACTTTCTATTTCATTATCCTCGTTATATATAGTCATGTCAAATTTGATTAGATCAGTATTCATGTGTCCAGTAAGTGATGATGCAAACTATGTACACATGTGGTTATGTACTTTACTGTGAGCACTTGTATTTTCTTACTTAGTTTTCCCTGGAGTTAATTATTGCCTCTTTTTTTTTTTTTGGAGAGGTTTTCGCTGTAGGGTGCGTGCGCTCGCCAGACAGACAGAGCCATAGAGACAGAAAGCGAGAAATCACCCCCCAGGGGGGATGGTCACGCTGCAATCCCTTCTCCTTCATTCTCCTCTCGGGATCTTGGGCACTCATGCAAACACGCCCAGCGTGAGTTTTAAGCCACCGGGTCCCGGACTCGAACCACGGTCGACTACGTGGGAGTCCAGCGACATAGCCATTATGCTAACTGCTGGTTTTCTATTGCCTCATTTTTTTAAGCTACATGATTTTCTGTATATATATTGTTTCAGTGAAATTAAATGTGTGTGTTCAGTATCCTGTTTTTAACCAGAAGTTCCTCATTATAAAATTATAAGGAAGTTACTGATCTTATTTTTAGTTCCTCATAATCAACTTTTCATCTACTGAGTTGTTGGAAGTTATGACATATTTTTCTCTGTGTTTCTATGCAAAAATGTACTGTGACTTTTCCGATGACCCTTTATATATGAGCAGAATAGTTAATCATTTCTTGCTACTGAACTGGGTTGAGGCTTTCCACTTAAGATGGGCAGATCATTTGTCGTTGTAAGTTATTCATGTGTTCATTTATTTGTTATTGAGTGCCTACTGTATTCCAGTGTTTTCTTCCATGAAGCATCGATAATTGGATGGTTTTTTGCAATCACTACACTAGTTTTCTCAAAATTGTATTATTGTCTTGTGTCTGTGCCAACTATAGGTGTGTATGTTAAATGACTTAATTATTCTATCATTTTGAGGCATGTTCTGATAAGCATTGTGCCTACCATGCCTGCCATTCTTCTCTTTTTTGTTCATTTGTATGAGCCAGTCACCACTTACAGTTGTGATTATTCAAAATACTTTACCTTCTCTCTCAGATTTGGTAGGCAAGAGTCCTAACTTCTCCAGTCATCAAAGTTCAGGTATCAGGCTGTGACTCTCCAGAAACAGGGAGAGGAGAAGTGATCTTTTTTCATGGAGAGTAGTTGGTCAAGCTGTTTTTTGTCCATCATAGTTGTCTAGCTGAAATGTCCGCATTTCTAATACCTTATTTGCCCCATAATCTACCATCAGTAAGAAATACCAGGAAGTGCTAGGGCCCAGGCTGAAGCATGAGGACTCTACATCTCAGTATTTATAACTGAGTGTCTGACATGCAATGGTAGTTCCCTTTGTTGTTGAGAGTGTAATTTGACATTTGATAATGTTGCTAAAATTTACTTTATTTTTTACTTTTTTCTTAATTGAAGTAGTATGCATTACTGATTTTATTTATAGGCCTGAGCCTTATTTCTAGTAACTAACATGTAATATACACTAAATAACATGTGCTCTGTTATTCAGGATGCCTACTGGATAGCAATGAATAGTTCTCTGAAATGTAAAACCCTCAGCGATATCTTTCTGCTCTTCAAGAGTTCTGATTTCATTACTCGTGACTTCACTCAACCGTAAGTATCTCTTGCTCTTTCATCTCAGTAGTTTCAGTACTTGTGCACATTTTTCTATAGATGAAATTTTGTTAGTTCTTGCATTCTTATGTTTCTTTCATATTGTCATGAAAAGCAGTTAGACTAGGAACCAGCAGATGGCATAAGGATTCCATTGCTGGACTCCCATGTAGTTGACTGCGGTTTGAGTCCTGGATCCGGTGGCTTTATACTCATCAGATGCATGTACATGCATTCCCCAGAGGGGAATGGAGGGGAAGGGATCCTGGCATGGCTATTACCCCTGGGGGATGATTTCCTGCTTTCTGTCTCTGTCTCTGTCTTTTTGATGAGCACATGTGCCCGAAAGCAAAAATATCTCTAAATAAATAAATAAGGCAGTTAAACTACAAGGTTCTTCTACTATCCCATCTTAAACCAGTTTTATGTTAGTTAAACTAATCTTTAAAGTTTCCTTTACTAATAAAAACATATTATAAAATTTGGAAGCTAAGCAGAATGGGAATGCGAGTATTGTATAGCATGCCATTCTTCCCTATCCACCTAGTTTAGTTTGCCCTGCTAGCTCACACATTTCACCTTCTGTTCCTTTTTTTTTTTTTTATATAAATTTATCTTATTTATTTACTTTGTGAGCATGAGAAATAGAGACAAAGACAGTAAGTACTGCCAACAATATTGATTCACTCCCAGGCTTAGCCAACCCTGGATCGTGGGCATGTGTGTGACTCAGGAGGGACCTCTGTACTTGAACTGGCAACCTTCCCATGTTGAATTACCTTACAGAGTGTCATGTTTTACTATTTTGCCACCATTTGGCCCCTTAGTTCCATTTTCTGAAGAGGAGCCTTGCATGAATAAATACGTTCACTACATTACAATTGTCCATCAGCTGACTAGTATCTGAGTTCTGTAGAATGGTTTTTGTGTTATTTTAATTAAAAAAAAAATGAAGTTCAGTAACAAAAAATGAGTGTGATTGTACTGTAAGTTTATTATAAAAAAGTTTATTTTGGGGCCGGCAAGTGGTTTGGTAGTTAAGATGCCAAATCCCCACATGACTGACCATGGTTCGAGTCCCAGACCTGGCGGCTTGCCTTCTCACTCTCCCTCTCTGATGAAATTGAATAAAAATAAATAAATAAAATAATTCTTTAAAAGAAAGTTTATTTTACATAAGTGGTATTTCTGGTTTCACAAGGAAAGAAAGTATGTGTGTGTATATATGTATATATGTATGTGTGTGTGTGTGTGTGTGTGTGTGTGTGTGTATAAATATATAGTTTTGGCATTTAGTTGTCTCAGGTATTACTAGGTGCTGGTAGCCCTTATTTTAATAATAATGCAATAATATTTTCATTCTAGGACATACTCTCTGATTAGAAGAAAGGTGTGCCTTTTCTTTCCCATTATAAAGCTTTTTAACATCTAATGCTTTGAGTAATGATGCCTTGAAATATATTATTGGATTGGCAGAAAATTTGTGACACATTTTTACATAGAAAAATATGTCATGACTTTTCCAACAATCCAGTACATTAAAACTTCTCTGTTCCTGCTCATTCATCTCATATGTATTTTTATGTACTTTAGTAATAGCTGTAGTGAGAATGTGAGGACATCTTTGCCTTAACAAAATAATTATCTATTTTTAATAATTATTTATTTAATGTATTATTATTGTTTTTAAATAATTTGACCAGAGAAAGATAGAGAGAAAGTGAGAAAGCAAGCTGCCAGCTCCAGGACTTGAACCGTAGTCAACCATGTGGGAGTCCAGCGCCTTAACAACCACATGACCTGCTGGCCCCAACAAAATAATTTATGGGCCAGCAGGAGGTGGGGTGGTTAGGGGTGCTGGATTCCCACATGGTCAATCACAGTTCAAGACCCAGACCTGGTGGCTTGCTTTCTCTCTACCTCTCTCTCCCTACCCCACCCCTCGTCAAATTAAAATCAATCAATCAATCAATCAATAAAATAATTCTTTAAAAATAACCAAAATAATTATTAATCACTTAATTCTGAAGCTGATGGTTTTTGAACATCGGCTTTGCAATTTAGCAATTTGCAGCTTCCCATTAGCCCACCCCTTCTTTTTGTCTTAATTTAGCTGATGTTCCAGTGGACAATAGAAATATCAATCGTTTTATATTTTCTTTTTGACTTTTGCATGGGAGGAAGTTAAATCAGCAAGTTAATTTGAGGCCTTGGAATCAGAATGTTTACTCACAGAATGCCAGTCTTTTCCTAGTACAAAAAATTAAGAGTTGGTGGGAGCAACTACTGAGCCCTGGACTTCAGCCTTTTAGCTGAGTACCACTAATGTGTCACCCTTTTCTAGGAATATTTCTTGGTAGTCAGTTGCATAGCAGTTAAGCCAGCTGCAGAACAGTAAATGTTGTCATCACATAAAAATTCTTTATTGATGTAATTCATTAAAAATGAACTATTATCACAAAATCCTTTTCAGAAGTTCTTAAAATATTACATTGGGGAGACCAGCAAATGCTGTAATGGTTACATTGCTGGACTCCTACGTAGTCGACCACCGTTCAAGTCCCGGAACTGGCAGCTTAAAACTCATTGAGGTGCATGTGCATGCATGCTCAAAATCTCAGAAGAGTGGAGGAGAAGAGATTGTGGTGTGGCCATCCCTCCTGGGGGTTGATTTCTTACTTTCTGTCTCTCTATCTCTATCTCTCTCTCTCTCTCTCTCCCTCCGGCAAGCGAATGCACCCTATGTCAAAAATCTCTCTTAAAAAAAATTACACCAGGGGCTTTCAGGTGGTATGGTGGTTAAGGTGCTAAACTTTCTCTCTCATGGCCAACCACTTTTTGAGTCCTGGACCTGGCAGCTTGTTTTCTTACTTCCCTTTTCCTTGTCCTTCTGTGATGAATACGCATGCCCTATATAACAAATTTTAAAAATAGTAACAAATAGGGACCAGCAGTTGGCGTAATGGCTATGTCGCTGGACTCCCATGTAGCTGACTGCAGTTTGGGTCCCAGACCCGGTGGCTTAAACTCACGCTGGGTGTGCGTGCATGCCCAAGATCCTGAGAGGAGAATGGAGGACAGGGGATTGCAGCGTGGCCATCCCCCCTGGGGGGTGATTTCTCGCTTTCTGTCTCTCTGTCTTCCTGGAGAGCGCATGCGCCCTATAGCAAAAACCTCTTCAAAAAAAAAAAAAGAAAGAAAGAAAGAAATGAAATAAATAATTCTTTAAAAAGATTACATTAAGAGTGTAGTTCTTAAGCTGGACAGGACCATATCAATGACTTAATCCAGCCTTTCCTTCTGTAAGTTTGAAAACGAGGCCTAAATCTGCCCAATAATTCGTTTAGGGTTTCATAGGTAGGTAGTAGAACCAAAATGAGAATATAATTTCAATTAGTGTCATTCTAGAAGTTCTTTATACTTTTACCTTAAAAAGTTATAGACTGTTTTATTTTCACAATGATTCTAATTAAAATATTATATTAGAGGGGCCGGCAGGTGGTGTGGTGGTTGAGGTGCTGGACTTCCACATGGCTGAAGGCAGTTCAAGTCTTGGGCCTGCTGGCTTGCTTTCTCACTCTCCCTTTCTGTCTCTCTCTAGTCAAATTTACAACAAATAATAATAATAAATAAAATAAATCTTTAAAAATATTATATTAGAATAAAATGTCATTGAACATTGCAATAATAATTATATAGAACATGTATAAAATTATAGGCTATTATAAAGATGAGATTGTGCCAGTCATGCTATTTGATGCTCACTTTGACTAAAGAAATAAAGATATTATGGTCAGGATTGTAAAGTAACTGAAAGCCAACTGAAAATAGTTTATACACATGGAGTTTTTGAAATATATTATTTCACAAGGAGTTTGGAGATGGAGTATTTTCAGGTTAATACAGCAGCTCACCAAGGTCAGTAGGAACCCAGAATCTTTCAGTTTGTCCCCTCTGCTGTCCTTTGCTCATTGGCTTGTTCTTCAGGTGTTTTACCTAAAGGTCACAAAATTGCTGCTGCATCTTTAAGTATCAATCACAGGAAGATACCATATGTGAACCGAGAACAGCAGAGGTGGGTGCATTTCCTTTTGTTCTTGGCTCTGTGGACAAATAAAGTAGCCCTGAAAGCTTCCCAGATTTCCTCTGAGGCCTCATTGGTCATACAACTGCCCAGCCCGATCAGCAGTTGGCAAAGGGAAAAGAATCCTCATGATTACTGTTGGCCAGAGGTTCTCAAACAGTAGCATACATGAGAGTCATCTGGGGACTTTGATAAAATGCAGAGTGCTAGGCCCCACCTCCACCTTCTGATTCTGTAGCTTGTAGTGGGGCACAACCTTTCTAACCTGTTTTCAAGTGATGCTGTTACTGCTGGTTCAGGCCCACACCTGAAGACTGCTGAGATTAGCCAACACATACATCCCCGGGGCCAGGGTGCGTTCCGAAAGTCTAAGTGCTTCCAGTGTCTGAACAATTGAAATTCTGTTGGCAAGATGGAAGAAGGGGAAGAGCCAGAGGGAAGACAACCAGTGGTGTCTGCCACAGCTACAAGCTACTATAGAATGTTAAGTACGGGTTTATTTGTCCTGTTCCTCAAATAGTAACAGTATGCAAGAAACTTTAAAAAGTAGAGGTTGAAATATGACATATATAGCATAATCTATCTACATTACAGACTAAATTAATTTGCCCAGATATAAACGTTCTACATGATTAAACTTGTTGAGTCACAAGGCCACTTTCATTAATTATTGTATGGATTAAGTGTCAGTTTGGTAGACCAAGGCAAGAAAAAAATTGTCCTCAGTTGGCATTTTTAAGAAAGGGCTGAGTAAATGAAAAAATAAATCCATTAATTGTTTCTCCAAGGGTCTCATGACTAAGGAAAAATAGATTTGAGTAGCAATCAGGGAACTGCAACTTTAGTTGCAGTAATTTAAACTCAGATATGTTCATAATAATGTTTAGGCTTTTTTCTTAAGAGTTTTACAAAACTAGTTTTGTTTTTGAGAGATTTTTACTATAGGGTGTGTGCACTCACCGGAGAGAGAGAGAGAGAGAGAGAGAGAGAGAGAGAGAAAGTAATCACCCCCAGGAGGGATGGCCAAGCTGCAATCCTTTCTCCTCCATTCTCCTCTTGGGATTTTGAGCATGCAAGCTCATGTGCCTGGCGTGAATTTTTTCTTAAGTCACCTGGTCTGGGCCTTGAATTGCGGTCAACTATGTGGGAGTCCAGTGACAGCAGATTACGCCATCTGCTGGTTCCACAAAACTAGTTATTAATCTAAACATTGAGCAGCAAAGTAAAATTTTGTGCACAAGTGCGCCTAGCATAATGCTGTACCTTACAATTTTTAAAGCCAGTTTATTTAAATGACAGCTTTTTTCTTTTTTAGGTTTATTTTATTATTTTTTTTGGTCAGAGTGCACGTGTGCTCACCAGAGACAGGGAGACAGAGAGAAAGGGAAAGTGAAAAAGCACTACTCCCATTTAGAATGTCCACGCTGTAGTCCCTTCTCCATGTGTCCATCCTTTCAGGCTTTTGGGTTTGCACACACATGCTCCCAGAGTGTTGCGCAGGTCACCACGTCTGGGACTCAAACCACATAGTCAGCCATGTGGGATCTAGACTCCTTAACCATCACACCATGGGTGTTTTTATTTTGGATAGTGCATTTTATCTTTATTGGGGAAAATTCTGCAACAATGCTTGTAACACCCCAGTCATCCTTAATTTAGTATCAGTTACTTTTTGTCTTTCCTTTTCTACCACTAGTCAAGACCTAAATAAATAGAATCTGTGTACCTCAACTCATTTTGCGCCGAACTTTGATGCTTAATTTTTCTGTGGCTCTAAATTTTTCTTTTCCTGGGGCTGGCAGGTGGAGTAGTGGTTAAAGGTGCTGGATTCCCACATAGCTGACCATGGTTCTAGTCCCAGACCTGGTAACTTGCTTTCTTGCTTTCCCTTTCTTTCTCTCTCTCTCTCTGGTCAAATTAAAAAAACTAATAATAACAAATGGAAATAAATAAATAAATCTTTAAAAAATTTTTTTTCTTTTCCTTTTCTGCCCATGATTTAAAATTTTGATATCTAGTACTTATTTACTGTGAAATACAAGGTTGTAACCTTCCATCTTCTTTTAAAGAATTATTTATTTAACTTTATTGTTATTATTAATGCTTTTAAAATTTACTATAGGGCATGTACACTCACCAGAAAGAGACTCAGAGAGAGGGGAAGTAAGAAAGCAAGCTACCAGGTCTAGGATTTGAACTGCTTTCGGCCATGTGGGAGTCCAGCACCTTAACCACCATTGCCACCTGCTAGCTCACCTTCCATCTTCTAAGAAGAGCTGTTTAAGGAGGATTGTGCCCTACCAATACCTATGACAGTGTACTACTTTCGAGTGTTAATGATTTTACTTTCAGCTACTTACTAAAACGTTAATGATGAAATTTTCTCATTACCTTTAAAATGATGGAATTTTAATCCCAAGTCAGTAGATTTAAGGTAATATTTCAGTTGTCTATGGTAAATTCACAAAGATTATTCTCAAGATATACTAATATTGTGATCCTTCTTCTTTGTCCCTGCCATAATGACCAGACCAAATTAGAGAGCAAGCGCACCTGATTTATGTAGGTAATGTTGTAAGTCATACCACCAGTACTAGAATATCATCCGTAGCCCCCAAAATAGGACTCATCTTCAACTTCAGTGTTTCCCAGGAGAGTAGGTTTTTGTTTCCATTTCCATCCAGCTGTTTTTGTGCAATGTATTTATTTCTTTTTTCTAGATTGTTTACTGTAGGGCACATGTACTTACTGAATAGAGACAGAGAAAAGGAAACTCTCCTTTCGGGATTTTGGGGATGCATGCACAAGCTCCTGGTGTGTTTTTCAAGTTGATGGGTCTGAGATTCAACCCACAGAATTAGCCTTGTGGGAGCCAGCACTTTTAACCACTGTGCCACCTGCTGACCCAGCACACATACAAAATATATATATTTTCTTTTTTTAAAAAGAGGTTTTGCCATATAGCACTTGCTGGAGAAATAAAGACAGAGACAATGAGAAGGAAAGTGAAATCACCCCGGGGTGGGGGTGGGGGGTGGCGGCCATGCTTCAGTCCCTTCTCCTTTCTCTTCCTGGGTTCTTGGACATTCATGCACATGCACCTGCCGTGATTTTCAAGCCACCAGGTCCAGAACTCAAACTGCTTGACCATGTGGGAGTCCAGTGGCATAACCCCAATGCCATCTGCTAGCTCCTGCAATATATTTTTAATCATAACACAACCCATCACAGTATATACACGAGTTCTTTCTCGTCTTTTCTTCTCTTTCTTATGATATAGCATAGGATACATGTTACTGTATCTTCCATATCTCTCCTCTCCTGATTATTCATACTTCCTTAGTCCCACAGACAAGACAGACACCCTTATCACTGAACATGTTCTATTTTCAACACGTGTCAAATGTTGAAACGTTGATAGAAACTTGTGGTGATCATAGTTAGGAAGTCTAAAGAGGAAAGCATGTCAATCTCAAGGCATATTTAAGGTTTCATAAATAACTCTTTTTATATTGGGTCACTGGAAAGTCATGATGCAACTTGCATCAAAAAATACATTGACTTTTTTTTTTTTTTTTTTTTTTTGAGAGGTTTTTGCTATAGGGCACATGCACTTGCCAGAAAAACAGAGAAACAGAAAGAGACAGAGAGACAGAAAGCGAGAAATCACCCCCCAGGGGGGATGGCTATGCTGCAATCCCTTCTCCTCCATTCTCCTCTCAAGATCTTGGGCATACATGCACGTGTGCCCGGCGTGAGTTTAAGCCACCAGGTCTGGGACTTGAACCGTGGTGGACCACATGGGAGTCCAGCAACATAGCCATTACGCCAACTGCTGGTCCCCATTATGACTTTCTGACAACCTAATAGACTACTTGGGATGGTAGGAAACTCAATATTTCTTCAGTTGGAATGATTTGGAAAGAACCTTGGGTAGAAATGAAAAAAAAAAAAAGACAGCACTTCTACTTTTGATAGATTTTTTTCCTTCCTTTTCCTTTTCTTCACTTTTTTTTTTTTTTTTTTTTAAGGTTTTGTATAGGGCACGTGCGCTCGCCAGAGATAGAGTGAGAAGGCAAGTGAGAAAGCACTCCCTTCCATGGGGGATGGCCATGCCACAGTCCCTTTTCCTTTCTCCTCCTGGGATTGTGGGCACGCACACACATGTGCCCAGTATATTTTCTAAGCTACTGGGTTCAGAACTCAAACTATGCAGTTGGCCATGTGGGACCCAGCCACTTTAACCATCATACCACTTGAATGGCCCTCATTTCTTTCCTTTAAAAAAAAACTTGAACCTAGAATATTGCTGTCCAAAATTTCTGTTAACTGACTGATTTCAAAGTGTATTAAAAATACGCTAGCAGGGGACTAGCAGTTAGCATAATGGCTATGTCGCTGAACTCCCATGTAGCTGACCGCGGTTCGAGTCCCAGATCCGGTGGCTTAAACTCACACTGGGTGCATGTGCGTGCGTGCCTAAGATCCTGAGAGGAGAATGGAGGAGAAGGGATTGCGGCATGTCCATCCTCCCCAAGGAGTGATTTCTTGCTTTCTGTCTTTCTCTCTCTATCTATCTTTCTGGCAAGCGCACATGCCCTATAGCAAAAACCTCTCCAAAACAAAACAAAACAAACAAAAAAAACATGCTAGCATTGGGTCAGTAGGTGCTGCGGTGGTTAAGATGCTAGTCTCCCACATGGTTGACCACAGTTTGAGTCTTAGACCTAGTGGCTTAAAAATTACACCAGTCAGTATGCTTGAGTGCCCAAAATCCTGAGAGAAGAATAGAAGAGAAGGTATTTCAGTGAGGGGTGACTCACCTTCCTTCTCTCTGTCTCTCTTTCTCTCCCATGAGCACATGTGCCCTTTGGAAAAACAAAAACAAAATGCTAGTATAATTCATAGTAACTCATTAAAGTAGACCTTTGGGATTTTTTCCTTTTTATTTCCCCCTTCAAAATAAAATCCTTGCTGTTATTATATATGAGACTTCTTATAGTTTGTCATTTACATTGTAGGTTATGTAACATTCATTAATTAATAGCGTTTATATTTAGAGTTTTTTTTTTCTTTTGGGGGGGAGAGGTTTTTGCCATAGGGCACGTGCGCTCGCCAGGCAGACAGAGAGAGACAGAAAGCAAGAAATCACTCCCCAGGAGGGATGGCCACGCTGTAATCCCTTCTCCATTCTCCTCTCAGGATCTTGGGCACGCATGCACACATGCCCAACGTGAGTTTCAAGCCACCAGGTCCGGGATGCGAACCACGGTCGACTACGTGGGAGTCCAATGACATAGCCACTACGCTAACTGTTGGTCCCAATATATTTAGAGTTTTTATAGCTGTAATCTTTTGGTCTAGATTATAAATTAGTGAGTTTGGTTTGATACTGGTTTATGTTTGTACCTTGTTGAAAATTCCAATTAGAGCTCCTCTCCACTTTCTGTTGCTGGTCTCAGGGCAAGATCTAGCATAATGAAGGCCTCTGTGGTGTTTCTGGGGCTGCTGCTTCTGCTTGTTTCTGTGACCTGGATGTGTTCTGGGCAAGAGCCAGTGTTGGTGGAATGCAACCGTTTTAATTTCTGTGCTGTAGTTAAAAGATCACTGTTTTATACAGATGAATTGGTAGGCTCTGATGAGTTATCTAGGGACTGGCTGTCAGGCAGTTCATATGCGACTAGATGAAATGGAGTCTGACTATCCCGTTACTCTGTGGCACTGAAACTCAGCTTTTCTACGATGGATTCGTCATTCATTCCTGGCTCACCTATACACCAAGGAATCAATCAATTTTGCTTGCAGCATATAGTTCCTATCTCCTATGCCTCATCTGGGGAAACCCCTGGCAATACTGAAATGAACGAGACAGTCACCCTACCACCTCCTGTTCAGCACTGGTTCTTTTTTAAGTGGACAGAAACATTTTATTTTATGAGAGCCCAATTGTATCATATGCTTCACAAAGGTTGAATAAGAAGAAGCTCAAGGTGCTATGTGAACCTGAGGATCAGGCACAAAGCTGTCGGTGTCCAGATGTTCTTTAAAGTCAGCATATCAGGTGCTTGTGCATGCACACCCAAAATCCCAAGAGGAGAATGGGAGGGGAAGGGGTTGTAACATGGCCATTCCCCCTGCGGGGGTGGGGGGGGTAGGGGTGCTTTCTTGCTTTCCATCTCTCTGGTGAGCACACACACCAATTGTATTAACTGAAATCATGACTATTGAAGCAAGACTGGGACAAAAAATAATTTGAAGATATCTTAATTTTGAGTTTGTTTTAGGACATTCAAGGTCAAATGCTGGGATACTTTAGGTGGCTGTGTGCTCCCAGCTCACTCTAGCACTGGTTCTCGACACAGTACGAATACTGTGTGAGATGTGGCTATGCTCACTTTCAGAGATAACTGGTCAGTGCCTTTTTATGGACCACACAATCTCTCTCTTCAAAGGCATTTGATCCATCCTTTCTTCTTTGAATTTTAGAAGATCGAGCCTTTGGAATTCAGTAGCAACATTAAGTAACCCAGTTTAATGACGTGATGTGGTATTTTATTTTTATGTATTTGTGTGTTTTTAATTCATTGTAATCCTGTTTATGATGCCTTTGAGAAGAGGCCATCAGTGTTTTTTTAACTTTCAATGTGGCTACAACCTTGTGAATAAAATTTGACTTTTTTTTTTAAGAGGCTTTTGCTATAGGTAGGGCGTGTGCGCTCGCCAGAATGACAGAGACAGACAGAGAGACAGAAAGCAAGAAACCCCCCCCCCAGGGGGGATGGCCACGCCGCAGTCCCTTCTCCTCCATTCTCCTCTCAGGATCTTGGGCACGCATGCACACGTGCCCGGCGTGAGTTTTAAGCCACCGGGTCTGGGATGCGAACCGCGGTTGACTACGTGGGAGTCCAGCGACATAATCATTACGCTAACTGCTGGTCCCAAAAATTTGACATATTTTTAAAAAATTAAAAAATAATTCCAATGAAAGAAATCTTCCAAATTAGTATAAAATACTTTGTAATCCAGGAAGAGATTTTAAAAGTGAGTTTGTTATTTTCTTTAACAAATCTACCTTCTCAAGAATGTAAATGGAATCTAAATATCACATTCTTGGCATTATTTTGACTGAGCTCCTGAAAATGTTATTGTTGGCCTAATACTCAGTCTTAGCCACATAGCTCAGCCCTTTTCCTCTGCTTTCAAGGAGGATTCTTGGCCATCTGGTTAATCATCTTAATAAGAAACGCCTTGTACAATAATCTCCTGTACTACATATGTTCTATGTTCTGAAATTAGTCACGTTTTTAAAATAGCATAAATGGTTAAGCAATTGACATTTTAAAATAATGTTAAGAAGGAGGGTAGAATGCTAGTATCTGTTAAAACATGTACCTTTATTGGGGGACCAATAGATTGTGTAATGGTTACATTGCTGGACTCCCATGTAGTCGACTAGTTCGAGTCCCTGACCCAGCTACTTAAAACTCATGTTGGACACGTGTGCATGTGTGTCCAAAATCCTGAGAGGAGACTGGAGAAGAAAGAATTGCAGTGTGGCCATCTCCCCTGCGGGATGATTCCTCACTTTCTGTCTCTCTTGTCTCTCCGTTGAGCACATGCTTCCTATACCAGAAATCTCTTTTAAAAAAAGCATACCTTTTCTTTTTTTATAAGAAGACATCTTTATTTTTATTAAGTATTTATTTAATTGTTTTGCTATAGGTCGTGTGTGCTTGCTGGAAAGAGAAGGAAAGTGAGAAATCACCCCCCTCGTTTCCCGGGGTAGGGAGGTGATAGCCACACCATTTTTCAAGGTGCTAGGTCTGGAACTAGAACTATACATTTGCCCATGTGGGATCCAGCTGCCTTAACTTCCACACCACCTGCTGGACCCAAAATGTATACACATTTTAAGGTAGCAATATGAAGATTAAGCAACAGTTGAAATCAATACTTGTAGGAATATAAGAGTGTTAAAAAAAATAGACAATAAAGACCCCTGAACTACTCCTTTTGATTTTCCTTTAGCGTATTTAAATAGAACCTTAATCTCTTCTTTCTTTATAGAATACTATGTTAATGAAAAACTATCTTTATTATCAGATGAATGGAAAATACAGCATCCACATTGTTAAAATCACAGTTTAAAAATTAAAATGATAATAGTTCTATTATTACTCCATTTACTATTAAGATGATTCTATATTATATTGTTTATTCTAATTCCTTTGTCATTTCTCTCCTTCTGTCTGTCTGTTTGTTTGCTATAGGGTATGTGCACTTGCAGGGGAGAGAGAGAGAAAGAGAGAGAGAGAAAAAGAGAAAGAGAAAGAAATTCCAACCCAGGGGATGGCCACACCACAATTCCTTCTCCTCCATTCTCCTCTCGGGATTTTGAGTATGCACTCACATGTGCCCAGTGTATTTTAAGCCACTGGGTCTGGGTTTCAAGTCATGTGGTTGTCCATATGGGATTCAGCAACCTTAATCTCCACACCATCTGCTAGCCCCTCTCTTATATGTTTCAGACACATTTTCATTGACAAAAGCTAAGCAGTTTCATTTTATCATGATAATGAATTGTTGTTTGACTGGAAGCTAAAATATTAAGTTTGAAAGTAAACTTCAATTGGCAGCAATACTTTGTATACTTTGTACCTTACGTATTTTTTAATTTCCCAAAACCGAGTCAAATGAAAGTATGTATTTGATATAAATATAAGGTTGGAAATTCTGCAGATAAGCAGAAGAAAAAATGAACAGTTGAGAAATTAGTATCATTATGTTGTTTCCCATGTACATATAGACTCTTTTTTTTTTGGAGAGTTTTTTTTTTTTTTTTTTTCACTATAGGGCGCATGCGCTCGCCAGACAGACAGAGAGAGACTGAGAGACAGAAAGCGAGAAATCACCCCCCAGGGGGGATGGTCATGCCACAATCCCTTCTCCATTCTCTGCTCAGGATTTTGGGCATGCACGCACATGCGCCTGGCGTGTTTTAAGCCGTCGGGTCCGGGACGCGAACCGCGGTCGACTACGTGGGAGTCCAGCGACATAGCCATTACGCTAACTGCTGGTTCCCTACATATAGATTCTTTTTTTTTATTTAACTTTATTTATTATCGTATTTATTTAATTTTTTAAAAATTTGACCAGAGCTAGGCAGAGAGAGAGAGAGAGAGAGGGAAAGTGAGAAAGCAAACTTCCAGGTCCAGGACTCAAACCTTGGTTAGCCATGTGGGAATTTAGCACCTTTAACCACCATGCCACCTGCCAGCCTCATATAGATGCATTTTTAAAAGATTATACTAAATAGGGTTTTGTGATTTTTTTAAAAAATAATTATTTTATGGGGACCAGCAGGTGGCGTGGAGGTTAAGGTGCTGGACACTCCCACATGGCCGACCTTGGTTTGAGTCCCGGACCTGGTGGCTTGCTTTCTCACTTTCCCTCTCTCTCTCTCTCTCTCTCTCTCTCTCTGTTCAAATTAAAATAAATGAATAAATAATTTTTAAAAAATAATTATTTTATTTTAACTTTATTCATTTATTCTAATTTAACCAGAGAGGGGCAGATTCAGAGAGGGAAAGTGAGAAAGCAAGCTGCTAGGTCTGGGACTTGAACTGTGGGAGTCTAGCGCCCTTAACCACCATGCCACAAGTCTGCCCTGGTTTTGTGACCTTTTAATTAGTTAAAATTTGACTATATTACGAACATTTTTCTCTTTTATAAAAATTCTTTTATCACACAATTTGTGTGTGTGTGTGTGTGTGTGTGTGCATGTGTGTGTGTGTGTGTGTGTGTGTGTGTATGTTTGTTACTTTCTGCTGTAAGTGTGCTCTCATCAGATAGAGACAGAAGGAAAGTGAGAAAACACCTTTCAGAGGGAATGGCCATGCCTCAGTCCCATCTTTTTCATTCTCCTCTCAGGATTTTGGGCATGCTTGCACATGTGTCCCGTATGATTTTCAAGCTGTCAGGTTTGGGACTCAAACCATGCAGCCAGCCATGTTGGACCAGTGCTTTAACCTCCACACCACGTGCTGGCTCACTCCACAGTTTTTAATCGCTCTTAATACTGTCTGGATTTTTTTTTTTTTTTTTTAAGAGAGGATTTTTGCTTTAGGGCACATGTGCTTGCCAGAGAGACAGAGACAGAGAGACAGAATGTGAGATATCATCCCCCCAGGAAGGTGGCCACATTGCAGCTCTTCTCCTTCATTCTCCTCTTGGGATTTTGGGCATGTATGTACACGTACCTGGTGTGAGTTTCAAGCTACCGAGTCCAGAATCTTGATCAACCACATGGGAGTCCAGTGACGTAACCATTATGCTATCTGCTGGTCCCTACTGTCTGGATTTTTCACTTAGAGTTCTGAAAGGAGTTGAGGAAAGATGGTTTAAGGGTAAAATGAATTTTTATAATAGAATTTTAAAAGTAATTAGCATTTTTTGCTAATTAAAATGTTTATTAGGTTCTTTAACTGAGGGGAAAAGACTAGAGGATCTTTTGAAATGAAGAAAATTTTACTATGTAGCATTATTATATATTTTAAAAGTTTTTGCCATAGGGCATGTACTCTTGCCAAAGAGACAGTGAGAGAGAAAGTGTGAAATCGTATCCCCCAGAGGGTATGGCCATGCAGTCCCTTCTTCTTCACTCTCCTAAGATTTGGGGTGTGCACTCCTTGTTTCCACTTGCTTACTAGATCTCCGTGTGGTGCTCCACAGATTTCCCCAGTTCTGCACACCAGTTCTACACACTCTATACCACTGCTTTTCTTTTTTTTTTAGAGAGATTTTTGCTATAGGGTGGGTGAGCTCACCAGAGAGAGAGTCAGAGACAGAGAGAGAGAGAGAAAGTGAGAAATCACCCACCTGAGGGGATGGCCATGCTGCAATACCTTCTCCTCCTTTCTCTTGGGATTTTGAATACCCATGCACATATGCCCAGCATGAGTTTCAAGATGCTGGGCCTGGGACTTGAACCATGCTCAACCATGTGAGAGTCCAGTGATTCAACCACTATACCACCTGCTGGCCCTCTGCAGCTTTTCTTGATGAATGACATCACCATCAGCACCCAACTAGTCTTCCAAGCCTGACACCCTAGCCGACCCTAGCATTTTTTGCCCTCCTCCCTCCATTTCAGTCAGTCACCAATGTGATTTTCAAGCCACCAGGTCTGGTAGTCAGTCATGAGGGAGCCTAGTGCCGGGCCGTAACTGCTTCACCGCCTGTTGGTTCTGTATATTTACTTATTTTTAATTTTTTTTTTTTTACATAGACTTCACCTATGTAGTTACATAGACTTTGCCTCCTAAATATTTCTGTATAGTGCTTCTCTCTCTCCAATCCAGTTGGCTTAATTAGACATCTTAGTTATCCATCACCAAGACCATTTCAACAGGCCCTCTGTCTCTCTGCCTCCCAAGTTGCCATTTCACCCAACCTACCCAATACCATTGTGCCATAGTGACTTATTTATTTAAAAAAAAAAAAGTTTATTTTTTCAGAGAGAAAGAGAAAGGGAGACAGGCAGGCACCCCAGGATGTTTGCACAATCTACCTCCAGTCCTAGCCAGCCTGGATCATGGTCATGTGTGTACTCTGTGCTCAGGGAGGTCACAGGATGCAAACCCAGGAGATGAGCCCAGAACCTGTGCTGTGTGGGTCTGCCTGTGTTACCGTTGCACCACCACCTCTCTCTGCACTGGTATTAAATCCTAAATGTAATGATCTCTCTCATTTCTTTAGAAATTTTTTTAGACAAACAAGACCATAATCAGGATATTCTTCCTTGTCCAGAATTTCAGCCCAACTCCTTCTTGAGGTAGTTTACCCCTCGCATTCTACACTCGGTACTGATCTCTTACGGTTCCATGAATACAGCCTGACACTTCTCCCTTCCCTCCCTGCCTTTAGCAAATGTTTCCCTGTGCCTTAAATGCAGATATCTTCCTGACCACCAACTCTCCTCCCTTTCATACATAGCACACAGCTTTGTCTGTCATTTTTATTCATTTTCATTTTCCCCAGTGCTGTGAGATTTTTTTGTCCACTTGTTAGCTTTCTCCTTCAGACTAATCTCCTAAAGGACAAAAGAGTCTTAGTCATTTTAACATTCTCAGTACGTAGTCTGTCTTTGGTGTAAGTCAGCATTTAATAAATGATATGAAATATCCGGGAAACTGAGGACTTTTGGGAGGAAGCAATATACTTAATGGAGGACCAAAGAGTTCTGTCAATTATGTTTGTTTTCAGTGGCGTGTGGGAGAAGGAGTAGATTAACTCTTGAGGCGTTCGATGGCAGAATGAATGTTAGCGAAGTAGCCTGTGAACTCAGCCGTGAGATGAACTCAGAAATGAGGATGTGTAAAGTGACAGTGGCATTTTACCTTTGTCAAGAATCTGGAATTAGATCATTTGAGTTACAATCTTGGCTTAGTCACTAAATGTAGGTTTCTCTAGGTCTTAGTTTCGTTGCCTTTTTACATAAGTATAGCCATTACACTAAGTAATTACAATGGCTCATGACGTTTTGAAGATTAAATGAGCTAATATCTTAGGGTGTAGATGTATGGCATCAAAGAGTATTTACTAATGTCTATCGTATTTGAATTAGTCTTTTGTTTCTGGACGCATTTAGTAAAACTTTATCGTCATGTTAAATTAACTATCACATTAATATAATATGTGTGCATAAATTGACAGCAGTTTAAAAAAGAGAGAGATTCAGTTGCCTTTTTTTTCCCTTGAAAGATTTATTCATTGTGCTGATGATTCCCCAGATCCTTGCATGGAATATGAGGTAAGAAACTTTTATATTGATGTCATTAATAATCCTAGATGAAGATGTATTTATTTTTAAGTGAAATTAATGAAATTTTTAAAATTAATTTCTCTAGGAGCCTAGAGAGACAGTTTTTAAATTTATGAAGTATATCACACATAATTAAAAAATTATATATAGACTACATATATCCAGAATATACATATTCTATTTATTTATTTTTCTTATTTTTTATAAACATTTAATTACTGTACATCTTCTTTTTCTTTTTTTGAGAGACTTTTACTATAGGGCATGTGCACTTGCCAGAGAGACAGAGAGACAGAAAGCAAGAAATCACCACACAGGGTGGATGGCTGTGCCACAGTCCCTTCTCCATTCTCCTCTTGGGATTTTGGGCATGCATGCACATGTGCCAGGCATGAGTTTTAAGCTGCCAGATCTAGGACTCAAACCATGATTGACTATACGGGAGTCCAGTGATGTAACCATTACATCATCTTCTGGTCCCCTAATTACTGTCCATTTTTATAGCAAACAAAATGAATTTTCCCAGCATGAATACACTATATATTGGTCCAGTCAAAGATATTATCATATAAATTATTATCCACAGATAATTTTCCATTTTTGTGTCCATTAAATGTTTACCTTTTTTTCCCCTTAATTCCTTCCCTTTTGCCTCCCAAGAATATACATATTCTTTAATAAAACCTACACCTTCATATTCATCACCCAGTTTAACCTGGTTGAGTTTTGTTTTTCTTTAATTTGCTATAGTGTGCATGTGCTCAATGGAGAGAGACACATAAAGAGAAAGAGAGAGAAAGTGAGAAAGCACCCTCCTAGGAGGGATGACCATACCACAGTCTCTTCCATCCTCCTCTCAGGAATTGGGGCACAAAAGCACACATTACTAGTATGTTTTTCAAACCACCAAGTCCAGGACTTGAACCATGTAGTTGGTCATGTGGGATTCAGTTACCTTAACCATTATACCACCAGCTAGCCCCAACCTGGTTAAGTTTTTGTTTTTTCTTTCTAAGTTCATGATCGAGTATATATATGTGAAAGAGATAGAAGCACCCTTGACACAGCATGGTTATTCTGTTTTCATCTCCCCCAACCCTCATCCCAGTTCTCGAGACTGCCAGGATCCTGGCACACATGCACATACCCAGTGTGTTTTCAGGCCAGGGATTTGAACTATAGTAAGTATGTGGCTTACAGCTCTGCAGTCCTCTGTGCACCTGTGCCACAGAGGCTGGGCCTATACCAAGAAAAATAGTCATCACTATTTTGCCATTTATTAAAAAAAATACTGTTCACTCATAAGTAATTTACAGAAGAGTGAAAAGACAACTTTATTAGGAATTTTGATAAGTTTAATCATAGTTAACCCCAATTTTTATTCCATATTTTCCTAGTTTTCAAAGTATACATGAGGCCAGCAGGTGGCATGGTGGTTGAGACGCTGAACTCCCACGTGTCTGACTACTATTTGTGTCTCAGATCTGTCAGCTTGCTTTCTCACATTTTTCTCTTTCTCTCTCTCTGGTGAGCACACATGCCCTAGCAAATGAAATAATAATAATAGTAAAATTTTTTTAAAAAGAAAGTACACATATACACTCTGAAATGGATAGTGTTCTTGGGTTCAACTAGCTGTTCATCAACTGTCATGAATGAATCTGGACATGCTGTTCTTTTTTTTAATTTAATTTAATTTAATTTAATTTTTAAAGAATTGCTTAATTTAACTTTATTTATTTATTTATTTTATTTTAATTTGACCAGAGAGGGTCAGAGTGAGAAGAGAGAGAGGGAAAGTGAGAAAGCAAGCCACCAGGTCTGGGACTCTAACCGTGGTCAGCCATGTGGGAGTCCAGCACCCTTAACCACCACGCCACCTGCCGGCCCCATGAACATGCCGTTCTTTTAAGTGTTGATTCCAGGTGTCAGCTACATATACCTAATAGGCTCTTATTTACCATCGTTCCTGGTTCTTGCACTTGCCTTGTCAAAGTGCAATACTTTGAAAACATTGACAGCCCCTAATTTGTGGAGGAGAGGATGGCCATCTTTGCTCCATAATTGCACATTTTCATTTCTGGATTTACAATACCAATTAAAATTAGTTCAGTGATTTTTTTTTTAATTTCTTCAGTGTGTGTGTTTTTAGTCAATTTTGTGTACATGCATGCTTTCAAAATTTGTGTACTGACTCACTATATTAATTTTTTGTATGAGTGTACATATTAGGATATTTTAGTATATATATAACAGATGATTTATATTTACCATTTTCTATGTCACCAGTTGCCAGATCTTAGAACAATTATAATCAAGATCTGTACATGCCATTTGAGAGCTTTTTTTCCTGTTTAATAGTATAGTGTGAACATTTTTCTAGGTTACTAAACAGTCTTTTATAACTATATGTATATACTAAATTCATATTTATTGTTTCACTGAACAAACATCTATTTGTTACGTACTTGGTTTTTTGTTTTTTCGTTTTTTTTTTGAGAGGTTTTTGCTATAGGGCGCATGCGCTCGCCAGACAGAGAGAGACAGAGAGACAGAAAGTGAGAAATCACCCCCCAGGGGGGATGGTCATGCTGCAATCCCTTCTCCTCCATTCTCCTCTCGGGATCCTGGGCACGCACGCACACGCACCCAGTGTGAGTTTTAAGCCACTGGGTCCGGGACGCGAACCGCGGTCGACTACGTGGGAGTCCAGCGACATAGCCATTATTCTAACTGCTGGTTCCCCTGTTACGTACTTGTTAAGTCATATTACTTTTTGCCAGGAACACAAAAATGAAAACAAGCGTATCTTTTTTTTTTTTTTTTCCTTTTTTTGGAGAGGTTTTTGCTGTAGGGTGCATGCGCTCACCAGACAGACAGAGAGAGACAGAGACAGAAAGTGAGAAATCACCTCCTAGGGGGGATGACCATGCCTCAATCCCTTCTCCTCCATTCTCCTCTCGGGATCTTGGGCACGCATGCACACGTGCCTGGCGTGAGTTTAAGCCACCGGGTCGAGGACTTGAACCGCGGTCAACTACGTGGGAGTCCAGCGACATAGCCATTATGCTAACTGCTGGTCCCAACAAGTGTATCTTTAGTTCTCACCCGAGGCATATCTTTGTTGAGATATCACCATCTAGGACCAGCAGTTGGCATAATGGCTATGTCGCTGAACTCCCATGTGGTCGACCGCGGTTCAAGTCCCGGACACGGTGGCTTAAACTCATGCCAGGTGTGTGTGCGTGCGGGCCTAAGATCCTGAGAGGAGAATGGAGGAGAAGGGATTGTGGCATGGCCATCCCCTCTTGGGGGTGATTTCTCGCTTTCTGTCTCTCTGTCTCTGTCTGTCTGTCTGGCGAGCGCACACACCCTGTAGCAAAAACCTCTCCAAAAAAAAGAGAGAGAGAAAAAAAAAAAGAGATGTCACCATCTATCCCCAAGATTTATTTCATCAGCAATTTGCTTTTTTGCTTGTTTTGGGAATACTCCATTCTCATGATAGTGCATAGGATGTAAAACCCAGTTTTAAAAACCTAGGAAAGTGATAGTGTTCAAACAATTAAAATGAAAATAGTTACAAGCAGAATCTTATGTGTTGTGTGCTCCTGGCTATATGACTTTTTTTTTTTTTTTGAGAGTTTTTTTTTTTTTGCTATAGGTTGTGTGCGCTCACTGGAGAGACAGAGAGAGAGACAGAAAGCGAGAAATAACCTCCTAGGGGGATGGCCATACCACAATCCCTTCTTCTCCATTCTCCTCTGGGGATTTTGGGCATGCACACACACAGGCTTGGCATGAGTATTAAGCCGCTGGATATAGGACTCAAACATGGTCAACTACATGGGAGACCAATGTCGTAAACATTGTACCATCTGCTGGTCTTGGCTGTGTGACTTTTGTTTTTAAGAATTATTTATTTATTTAATTCCATGTATTGTTGTTGTTTTTTTAAAAAATTTGACCGGAGAGAGACAGAAAGAGAGGGAAATCATGAAAGCAAGCAGCCAGGTCCGGGACTTGAACTCTGGTCAGCCATGTGGGAACCCAGCACCTTTAACCATCATGCCATCTTCTGGCCCTATGGCTGTGTGATTTTTAAAAAATATTTACACAATATGTACTTGTGTATTTATAGAATACTTTTGGAAAGCTATCTAGGAAACTGATTGTACTTACTGCCTCTGAGGAGGACAACAGAGGGACTGGGTGGGAGAGACTCCCTATTTTTTTTTAATCAGCTATAATGTATGTATTACATATTACCTGTACAAAACACTCTTTTGATAAGGTTATGCCAATTTTCCCAAAAAATTACTATTAGTATGCTGCAGTTGCTTACTTATTTGTTGATTAAGGAAAATTCTGCAGCCATGGGGACCAGCAGTTAGTGTAATGGCTATGTCGCTGGACTCCCATGTAGTTGACTGTGGTTCGAGTCCCGGACCCTGTGGCTTAAACTCACGCCAGGTGTGTGTACATGCTGCCTAAGATCCCTAGAGGAGAATGGAGGAGAAGGGATTGCGGCATGGCCATCCTCCCTGGGGGGTGATTTCTCGCTTTCTGTTTCTCTCTGTCTTTCCGGTGAGCGCATGCGCCCTATAACAAAAACCTCTCGAAGAAGAAAAGAAAATTCTGCAGCTGTTAAAGTGTGTGTGTATATGCACACCAGTGTCAACTTTTTAAAAAATTTTTACATAAATTTTATTTTAATTTGACCAGAGAGAGAGAGAGAGAGAGAGAGAGAAGGAAAGTGAGAAAGTAAGCCACCAGGTATGGGACTTGAACCATAGTTAGCCATGTGGGAGTGTCCAGCACCTTAACCACCACACCACTTGCTGGTCCCCAGTTTTTTTTTTTTTTTTTTTTTTTTTTTTTAAGAGAGATTTTTGCTATAGGGTATGTACATTCACCAGAGATATAGAGAGAGACATAAAGTGAAAGATCACCCCGCTAGGGATTTTGAGCACCTGCGTACATGCACTGGCATGAGTTTTAAGCCACCGGGTCCCTGGTCAACTATGTGGAAGTCCATCAACATAACCATTATGCCATCTGTTGGTCTTAGCAGCATCAGCTTTTAACAGATGAGAACTGTGCAGTATTTTAGTTTGGGGTTCTTTACTTAATCATTTGGTCCTTTAATCTCACTATAATAAAAGATTAAATCAATGCATCTTAATTTTTGAAAGCATATTTATAACTTTTTCTTTAAAGAATAGAAATTCATTACCCAAAAATTTAAAAACACAAGAAAATAAGAGGAACCTACTACCCAGCTTTATCTTTAGTGTTTACATTTTGCTTTTTAACTTCCCTTTTTTTTGTGTGTATGTGTGTATATACACATTTTCTTTATAAAATATTTTACATTCCATTTTAAAACTTACTTTACCTTAGAGCATAGTGTAAGCGTTTTCCCAAGTCATTAAATACTTTTTATAACATGATTTTTGGTTCCTACCTATGTATTTTCTTTCTTTTTTTAATCTTACACAATTTCTGATGTACATTTCTTAAGCACCTTCTGTGTATTACATATTTGTGTGGGGAACATAAACATGAATAAAGCCCAGTTCCTTTCCTGTAGAGAACTTAAAATATAGTATGGAAGAGAGACCCATATCAGATTGCCCCGGTAATATGAAAACATGCTTGGTAGAAGGTTATGTACAAGAAATAAAGGGAAGCACAGTGGAAGGACACTGAGCCCCTGGGGTACTTCAGAGAATGATGCTTAGAGTAATCCAGCTTATGCCTCAGATCTAGAAGGACAAAGAGGTAGTCAGCATGCAGGAGGGCGAGAGTGCTAGACATTAAATTGCACTTAATGTTGCAGAAGAACAGGACGCAGTTGTCTTCAAAGAACAGTTTCTTTTTCTTTTTTTTAATAATTATTTATTTAATTTTATTCATTCATTCTCTTATTTTTTTTTAATTTGACCAGAAACACACACAGAATGAGAGAGAGAGAGAGAGAAAGAAGGCCACCAGGTCCTGGACTCGAACCATACTCAGCCGTGTGGGAGTGTCCAGCGCCTTAACCACCATGCCACCTGCTGGCCCCAAAGAACAGTTTCTTCTTTTAAAGTTTATTTATTTATCTACTCCAGAGCAAAAGAGCATCTCAAACAGTGTCTTAATGCTACAGTCCATCCCAGTTTCACCCAGCCCTGGCTCATGGGCTCACATATGCCTGGCATTCTCAGGGAGGGCCCCAGAAAAGAACTCCAAACCTTCTCATGTGGGTCAGCCTTATTGAGTGCTACATGTTACCCTCCTACCACCATCTGGCTCCCAAAGAACATTTAAAAAATAAATGTGTGCATTTGTCAACTGTACTATTTCTAAAATTATAGCAAGTCAGTAGTATATGAGAGTTTGTGTATGTTGAATAATTATTAATTGCAATAATAAGACCTCTTTATGACCTAGGCCACTTATAGAATTGTTTTACTCTAACAAAATAGAGAGAAAATCATAGGAGCATTATATGATCGCTTATGGTAGACTTAGTATTAGTTTTATAAAAGTAAGGATTACAGAATGATTTTTAAGATAGATCACTTTAAAACTATTTTGATGTTTTTAAAGGGGTAGAAAACATGTATTACAGGGACCAGCAGATGGCGTAATGGTTACACCACTGGACTCCCACGTAATCCACTCCGTTTGAGTCCTGGACCCAGTGGGTTAAACTCATGTTGGATGTGTGTGTGTGTGCCCAAGATCCTGAGGGGAGAATGGAGGAGAAGGGATTTTGACATGGCCATCCCCCTGGGGGGTGATTTCTTGCTTTCAGTCTCTCTATCTCTCTCCACCAAGCACATACACCCTGTATCAAAACCTCTTTTAAAATAAAGAAATTAAAAAAAAAAAAAAAAAAAAAAAAAAACCCAGCATGTATTACAGGGCAATTTAGGACACAATGATGATAAAATTTGACTTAGTCATCTTTGGTGTTGTGTATTATGTGAGAACTCTTAAAACGACAGCTGTTAAATATGCATTTTGTCATATAAAGAATTTTAGTACAGTTTCTCATTCTCTGTATCTCATGTCAAGAATATTTTATAGTCTTTTTTAAGGCCATTTGATAACGGAAATCATTAATATTTAGTCTTGGTATAAAATTGCCTACTTATTACATAATTGTGTTAATAATTTCCTTTGTCCACAGCTTGTTCTTCGAAAATGGTGTGAATTAATTCCTGGGGCTGAGTTTCGATGTTTTGTCAAGGAAAACAAGCTTATTGGTGAGTTTGGGGTTTGTTTGTTTGTATTTAACCCCTAAAAGTAATCTTTAAAGGAAGATAAACTTTTTATGGAAGTAAATCAGTAGTAATTAGGACAGGTATTTTAATCACTTTTAATCTCAGATGTCACCTCTCATCAATTGGTGCTACCTCTCTGGGATGCTGTGTTGATAAGGATCCTGAGCCCATACCACTCTCCACAGAAAACAGTATTATCAAGCAATCTTGCCTGTCTGGATTCCAGAGATAAAAGTGATGGTTGTTATCATTCCTGCTTTAGCATCTATATAGTATTAACTGCTTTCTCTTTGAGCTTTCCTAAGTATTGTTAATCATAGATTGCTTATTTTAAGTATCATGAAAAGTCAAGATTTTTGAACCTATATTCCTATTATTGGAGCACCATTTATTATTCTAGCAAGAAATATTAGTGTTACTCAAAATGTCGTCTCCTTTTTTTTTTTTTTTTTCTTCTCAGGCTACTGTTTCATTTGCTGGGATTTATATAGAACAAAGATAATTTCTTTTTTCTGTCTATGCAGTTTTCCATGAAGTAAAATTTATTTTCAACCAAGAAAAGTGTAATTTGAATAGAATCCAATCAATACAATTTATTCATTGAAAATGATGTTGACATTTATTAACATAATAACTGTGAGATGCCTAGGATGTTGGAATTTATCATATTGTTAATGCTAAAAAAAAAAAAAAAAAAATCCCTGCAATATAAGTACACCAAAGAGGCCATCCTGGCATGTAATTAAGAAATTGGAAGCTTTTATTTCAGAGCAGAGACCTTTTCCTTAGGACTAGAACAAATTGAAGGAATTCTTATAGTAGTCTCTCTATGTATTTAGAATACTATCAACAAATCAATTTGAATAAAGGAGTGTTTTTCTATGGCATGAACTATCCAGGCTTGTGAAGGTAAGTACCTTGTGTGAACAAGAAGACACTGCTTCTAAGAAGTGCAGTATGAATATGGCAGACATATGGAGAGGAATATTTTATGTGTTTTTGAAAAGCATATTGGATAATAAACAATATAAAATATTTTTCTTGCCAGGTATTTCTCAAAGGGACTACACACAATATTATGACCATATATGTAAACAAAAGGAAGAAATTTGCAGATGCATACAAGACTTTTTCAAGAAACACATACAGTATAAATTCCTAGATGAAGACTGTGAGTGTTTTTTTATTTACCCAGTGAAATGAAATTAAATACATAATGTTACTCAACCTTATTTGATTGTGGAATACATCTTAAAAACTGGATTCAGAATATTATATTTTTAAGCATTTTACTGTAGTGCTCTTTGGCATTGTTGATGATTTGCATGTTAATTTTAATTTAATTAGAATCAATTTCTAATAGTGCAACAGTTCTCCCTCCTGTCATTTTAGACTTTTGATTGTATATTTCAAAGAGTCTGTCTACACAGAACAAAGTCCTTCTACTTTTTTAGCTTCTTTGTTTAAATGATCAAACAAAGACAGCTCCAGCTACAAAGTAGACATTGGTGGTTTGTTTTTAGGAACAGAAAGTGTATTGTGGGAGAGTTTTTGTGCATCTTAAGATGATATCTGCTATGATTTATATTTTTTTCTACCTGCCAAGACTGAGATATGTGGCAGATTTGATTTAAAATGAAGATGAATTAAGCATAGTTAGATTTTATGTTTTCTTTTTAGAAATTTTAGTCATTTCATTTGCCAAATAAGTAATTGATACTTTTTTCACAAGTATATTCCTCATTTACAAATTTTTTAATTTACATATAACCGATTTATAGTGGTGAAGGGGTAAGATGATATAGGTGTTTGGTTTGAATTTTTAAATATGAGAGATTATGGTTGTAGATAGAAGGAAAGCAAAGTTACATGAATAAAACACTTCGGGGTGCCTTTTTATGTTGGAAGTTGTGAGATTAAGAAGCATTAAGTCCTTAAGATCAACTCTATTCTGTTTGATTAGCTAGTAATAAGATGTACTTTAATTTTTAAAATGAGACTTAGGTCATGAAAATACTAGTTCATTAATTGAGTTTTTTCTCCTTTACAGTTGTATTCGATATCTATAGAGACAGTAGGGTAAGTAAAAACTATAACTGATATGCTTTGAAAGGGGGGCTGGTTTTACAAGTAAGAGGAGGGCACTTACGAAGGGGCCACTGCTCAAAAAATATTTTTTCAAACCAGCTAAGTTGTTTGAAATTCACAGTGGTCAAGAGTCTTCCCTTAAAATACACTTAATGTAATTAATATTTAAGATATGGCTATGTCTCTGGACTCCCATGTAGTCGACCGCGATTCGCGTCCTGGACCCGGTGACTTAAAACTCATGCCGGGCGCGTGTGTGTGCGTGCCCAAGATCCCGAGAGGAGAATGGAGGAGAAGGGATTGCGGCGTGACCATCCCCTCTGGGGGGTGATTTCTTGCTTTCTGTCTCTATGTCTCTCTCTGTCTGTCTGGCGAGCGCACGCACCCTATAGCGAAAAACCTCTCAAAAAAAAAAAAAAGATATAATATCTTAAATAATTATATGCCATAAGTTTAGGGCTTATTAATTTAACAGATAGGTAAATGGCCACCCTACGTCCTGCTTTAATACTGTTGTCAGAGGTCTGAATCCACTTAAGATAGTTCAGTTTGCACTCATTGTGGCCAAGAATGTGTCATTTGGTATTTGGATACTTAGTTTCAGTTAGCAGAAATTTTTTTTTAATACTTTTATTTATTTATTTATTTATTTTAATTTGACCAGAGAGAAGCAGAGAGAGAGAGAGAGAGAAAGTGAGAAAGCAAGCCACCAGTTCCGGGACTTGAACCGTGGTTGGCCATGTGGGAGTGTCCAGCACCTTAACCACTATGCCACTTGCTGGTCCCAGTTAGCAGAAATATTTTTAGCATGATTTGAGTCACTTTGATCTTTAGACTAAAGATGAGGTTAGAGTACTTTTACATTTATTCTTCTGTTCTTAACTGATGAAAACTTAGGTAGTGAAAAAGTAAACAAAGAATTCCTACAACAGAGATTTCATTGTTCAAGACATTTGTAATCTTTTTAAAGTTGTTTAGGTCACTAAATGTTGTCTTATGATTACTACTCGTTGGCTTAACTGTTAAGAAGACTGCATATGTAATTCCTCTTGGGATTTTGGGCATGCATGCATATGCACCCTGTGTGAGCTTCAAGTCTCCAGGTCCAGGACTTGAACTGCAGTTGGCCATGTGGGAGTCCAGTAATGTAACCATTACACCATCTGCTGGCCCCTCCATTAAGTCTTAATATGGATATTTAATAAACTCTAAAGTTAATTTTATTTCCTATTGCCTTAATGATGCAAAGAACTTAAAATACTTTAATTCCCAACACCCACTTTTGTCTTATATGTGATTTCTTGTTTTTTATTTTCAACTTGTTATTAATACTCCCAAATTAGTTATTGTTGCTGTTCACTTTCATTGTTCATCAGTGCTTCTTGAATCTTGCTGCTTTCTGGATCCAGTTTCTTTGTAATAGTGTATCCTTCAGTGGCAAATTCTCTTGACCATTTGCTGTAAAGGTTGTCATTTAGCCTTTGGGTATGAATGAGAAACATAGCTGGGGATAGAATCTTAAGCTGTGACAAGTTCTGTTGCATCAACACTTTGAAGACACTATTCCATTAATGTTTGCCTTTTTTTTCTTCCCATACTAAGTCTGAAAATTCATTTCCTTTGTCAATTGTGGATAATTCTGAACTATTGTATTTTCAAATCTGCCTCTTTTCTCACTTCTGTTTTCTTGGAATTCTGGTTAGAGATATGTCAGAGCTTCTCACTTTGTCCTCACACCTCTTCTTTTTTTCTACCTTTCTCTGCCCTATGTTGTATAATCTTCTCAAATATATCTTCTATTAGGTCATTGGAAAAGTCATGACATATTTTTCTGTTTTTCTATGCAATAATGTGTCATGACTTCCCCAACAACTCAATAGTTTACCAGTTCTCTTTCATCTCTGTCTGATCTAATGTGTTTTTTTAAAGAATTATTTATTCAATTTTATTTATTCATCCATTTATTTTAATTTGACCAGAGAGAGACAGAGAGAGAGAGAGAAGGAAAGTGAGAAAAAGTAAGTCACCAGGTCTGGAACTTGAACTGTTGTTGGCCTTATGGGAGTATCCAGTGTGTTAACCACCATGCCACCTGCTGGTCCCCTGATCTAATGGTTTTAACCTATCCATCAAGTGTTAAATTTTATCAGCTGTAATTTTTCATTTCTATAGATTCTATTTAGCTCATTTTCAAATCTTCCTGTTTTTGTTTATTTGTTTTTTTAATCTGGTCTTAGGGTTTGATTTTTTTATATTTGAAAACTACCGATTTGGGAGAGAGACATACTTTTTAGATATAATTTACATAGATTTAAACTTACCTTTTTTAGTTTTGACCTCTGAGTTTTGGCAGACATGTTCATTCATGTGTGATATGTTGAACTGTTTCATCGCTCCCAACAATGCTCGTGACCCTCTCTGTACCTTTGCCCTTGCCAAATACTCCTCTGAAAAATCTTTTGAGTTATTTTTAAAATTTTAATTGATAATACATTCACATTGTTTAAAAATCAAGTCAATGTGGAAAATATATGTAGAAATTTATAGTCTAATTTCTGTGGCTCTGTATTCCTACAGGTATACTTTATTATGTCTTATGTATCTTTCCAATCTTTCTTGATGCAAAACAAGCCATATACCTATTTTTTTCCATCTTTCCTATACAAGATTTAACATATAATATACAATCTTTACCTTTTACTTTTCACATTTTCAAAAAACAGTATCTTTTGGAGAGCTTTCCAATTTCTTACAAAGGCATAGTGTTTTGCTTTGTGAATTTGCTCTATAGTTTGTTTAGTCACTTCCCTATCAGTAATACCTGTTTTTAGTCTTTTGCAAATTACTATGATGAACAATCCTATGTGCATTTCATTTCATACATGCAGGTATATCTATGGGATAAATTCTTGGAACAGGGATTGCTGGTTCGAAGGCTAATGCATCTTAGTTTTGATACATATTGCATGTACCTTCCACAGAAGTAATACCAGGCAGAATCCCACAAGGAATGTATGTTAGTACCTGCTTGCTTTTTCGAAGCTTGCCTACAGACTATGTGGTCACTTTGTAGAGTTTTTTTGAGTTTTAGTAGAGAAAGGATGTTTTAGTATTTCAATGTCTATTTTTCCCTTTTTTAAATTTTTAATTGATTTATTTTATAGTCATTCACTGTACTTGATCACAGCATTCAAAATGAGATTTCCCATCCAGAATACACTGTATATTGGCTTAATCAAGGATATTACCATCCATGTTATTGTCAACAAATAATTTTCCATTTCTTGTTTTTATTTATTTTGCTCTATTTTCCCCACTCTTGACTCCCTATTTCTCGAAACCTTTTGCCATGTACCACTCTCCTCCCACACTATCTCTGGTATCTATAATTACTTTCCATGGCTTCCCCCCCACACACACACATTTTATTGATTCACAAAATTCAGTGTCTATTTTTCTTATAAGTGAGGGTGAAATTCAACTCTTCATATATTTAGGGGTCATTTATGTGAATTGTTAATTCATGTCCTTTTTCTTTTTTCTATTGTCTTGTTTGTTTTTTTAAAATATAGAGTTCTTTATATATTACAGAAATTAGGCCATTGTTTCTTATTATTCCAGTTTATTATTAGTCTTTTGCCGTGAAGAAGATAAATACATTACTCATTTCTCCTATGACTTTTGAATTTGAGTCATAATTTAAAAAATAACTATCCATACTTTTTAGTCTATCCATGTCTTTTATGATTTCTTGTCTTTCATGTAAATCTTTGATCTATGTGGCATTTGTGCATTTGGTATGTAATAAAGATCTTCCCTTACCTTTATCTAGATTTTTGCCTCATTGTCTTCATACCATTATCTTTATTTTACATTGTCCAGATTGGTGATGATTTTCCCAAGTTCTTGGATCTTTAATCCCTATTGTATTTACAAATTCTTGTTCATGTTGGTGTTTTTCTTTTGTTTTTATAAATCAATATTTGTTCTAATTTGAGTTTATATTTGGTGAGCTTGTTTTTTTATTTCTGAGAATCCTAAATATCCTAAACTTTAGGCTTTTCATTTATCTGTATCCTTTTCTTCAAAATTCAGTCAGAGGAAGACAGCTTTGTTTTCTCCTATTCTAGTCACTAGAGTGTTGTTCTTATATTCCCTTTGCTGTCGTATAGCCAGCCCTCTGAGGCACATGTCTTGGTCCTAACTCTCTTTCTCCTGGCCAGTCACCTAGTCCATATTAAAACCCCTGCACTTAGGTTCTTAGGAAAAAACCCTGGGCAGGGAGGTCTCACAGCCTTGGTTTATACACTTATCTGTGTTTTCAGGTTCTTCTTTTATGGCTCCTGGATATTCCTCTCTTTTTCTTATGATCTCATTTATATATTTGAAGGGATTATTTTAAGCTGAATTTCATCTTGTTTGGAATAAGAGGCCTTTAAAATGACTGTAAACCACTATATTTCACTATATACTTTACACTGTAGCCAAAATACCCTGTTCCCAGAATGGGCCATCATTGCATGACCGTTGTGTGTATCTTGTTGTTTTCCTCTGAAATGCTCTGCTTTTCTTTCTAATATTCCTCTTCCCAGATCATCATCATTATTTTCCTTTAAATTCCTAGTTACTCGGGGAAGCTTTTCTTGGCCTCACCAGGCAGGTTTAGTCAGATTCTCCTGTCTCCACTGTAGTCTCTTAAGACTTTGTTCTTGCCTGAATTGTTGATTAAGGCAGAATTCCCTCTGTGTTGCAATTGTTGGAGTGATTTTGGTTCTTCTATGGTGTGTGTGTGTGTGTGTGTGTGTGTGTGTGTGTGTTTGTGTGTGTCCTGGTCCAGGCTGAGCTCTTCAGAAGACTAGTTTGTGTTGTGAATCTTTATACCTTGGTGCCTAACACTGTCTGGTACACACAGCTATACTTGGGCGGGTGGATGGTCAGTTGTTCAGTATAAGAAACATTAGTCTGACTGTACTTTTCTTATGGATTGCCTAAAATAGATTAACTTCTCAGGATGCCTTGTGCTTGAGATGTCACATGAAAAACATATCATAGCTATAAAATCCCAATTCTCATTGTCTTATGCCTGATTGCAGCCAGTTTTATTTTATTTTTCTAATACAAGATTGTGGTTTCTGAAGTATGGAATAAACTCTGCCAGCTACCAGTAGTGATTTGCTTTTAAGATTTTTTCTTTTTTTGCAGTGTGGCATTTTTAGTTTATAGTGTTTAATATTTCTATACTGATGGGTCTAATATATATTTTTAATAATGAGATGGCTTTTCTGTTTATAAAAGTCAAGTGGAAAGGTTTAGAGGTTAGCAAATATACATTTTATTGAAATAACACAGTATATCAAAGACATCTTAGTACAAGCTCATAAAATAAAGCTGACATCATACCAAGAAGCTGATTGATGGCTAATCTTATTTCATATAGTCTAAGAATGTAGAAATACATGCTAAACTGATGTGAGGAAACAACTCAAGCAACCCAAGATTTATAGCATTTCTCATGGGGATTTTAAAAAATAAGGAAGTTACCAAATGGTGTACGGCAAGAACTTATTGAGATGGTTCTTTGCCACTTTCTAGAGGTTTCTGATGTGTGAAGCAAATCCTAACAAGATGTTTCATCTTTCTTAAAATCTTGCTTTCACCCAGAGGAGAAACAGCATTTCAGGAACCTTGTTCCTTAGGCCTCCACAGTTTTACACATACACATCTGATTAAGACGTAATAACTATACATTTATAGAAAAATCTTAATTATTTTATTTTAGGTTTTTGCCATCAGGTATATGCACTCACCAGAGAGAGGGAAAGTGAGAAATCACCCTCACCCCCACCCCCCCCCGGGAGAATCTCCATGCCACAATCCCTTTTCCATTCTTCTTTCTGGGATTTTGGGCATGCATGCACATGCACCTGGCAAGATATTTAAGCTGCTGGGTCCAGCACTCGAACAGCTGATGTGGGATCTAGCACCTTAACTACTATGCCACCTGCTGGTGCCTTAATTAATTAGTAACAATAAAATAGTTCATATTTGTGTTTTTCAGTGAGAAAAATCAAGAGGAGCAAAGGCAAACATTTCAAGAAAGCCTTTACCATTATATCTTTGTGATCAGTTGCGCTGGCTCTCATGTCTTGGCAGGATTGTACACACTGCCCAGCTCTGTTAGGTCAGTGCTGTGCTTGTTTCCACTCAGACACACCTGACACTGATGAAGTGCAGTCTGACCAGGTCAGAAGCATTTTTTTCTTGAGGCTACAGTCAACCAGATCACCCATGTACATTCTCAGAATAGGAGGGAATATTGGGTTATTGGAAAAGTCATGATGTATTTTTTTCTATGTCTGCCTATGCAAAAAATGTGTCATTTCTTTTCTGATGACCCAATAGATTTATATATATAAATAAATATGTTTTTTTCTTCTATGAGAGAGAGTGAGAGACATCCCCAACAGAGTCTTCACATTGCAACCCACCCATAGGCTCAGCCAGCCTAGATTCTGGGCACACTTGCATGCCTGGCACACTCCCTGTGGGTCCAGTTACTACTACACCATCACCTGGCCCTGAAATTGCTTTCAAAGGCTGATACATTTTTTCATCTCCTCTTCCTATGCTATCAAGTTTTAGCTTATAGATACAGCAAAACATTACATTAATATTTAAAGAAATCTTAGCATTTTCATACTTCCTTTATTTTTTTTGGAGTGATTTCTCACTTCCCCTTGCTCTGTCTTTCTTTGTCTCTCTCTAGCAAGGGCATGCAACATAAAAAAAATTAAAAATAAAATAATAATAATTTAAAAAACCACACTGTTTGGACCAGCCTGTGGCCTGGTGGTTAAGGAGGCTGGATCCCACATGGCCAGCCATGTGGTTCGAGTACAGACCTGGTGGCTTGAGAAACACACTGGGTATGTGTGTGTGCATGCTCAAAATGTTGAAAGGAAAGAAAGAGGAAGAAGAAGGAATTGTGGTGTGACAGTTCCCCATGTGAGGATGCTTTCTTCTCTCTCTCTTTCTCTGTCTCCAGTGAGCATATGTACCTTCTGACAAACTTAAAGAAAAACATCAAACAGAAAACTCGCCCTCTGCAGCAGCCTTTCAGGAGTGAGGAGTGATGCTCTCTGAGAGCTGCCAGCCCCTTCCTGCCCCTGATTAGCTTCCTCTTTAAAGTAGCATTGAAGACACCTTGGAAAGCATTTCAGTCATAGTAGGGTGGGAAAATTTTGTGATATTTTCCCTTTTCCTGTTTTTATTTTTGGCTTAAAATCCAATGTGACTTGAGGTAGGAGTTGGAGGATATATCTTTTTTTTTTTTTTTTTTTTTTTTTTTTGAGAGAGGTTTTTGCTATAGGGCGTGTGCGCTCGCCAGAAAGACAGAGAGAGACAGAGAGATAGAAAGTGAGAAATCACCCCCCCAGGGGGGATGGCCATGACGTAGTCCCTTCTCCTCCATTCTCCTCTCGGGATATTGGGCATGCACACACACATGCCCGGCATGAGTTTTAAGCTACCGGGTCTGGGACGCAAACCGTGGTCGACTACATGGGAGTCCAGCGACATAGCCATTACGCTAACTGCTGGTCCCAGAGGATATATCTTTATCAGGGCTTTTTCTTGCCGGGTTTCTTCTCTGCATTCCCAGTTAACTTTCCCTTTAGACCTGTGTGTACTTTATTTAGGCAGATTGCTTAGATTGCAAGGAACTGTCTTTCGAAATAAGTTATACGAGTTTTAAGTTTGTCTTTTGGGGAAAATAATTTGAAGAATATCTTTTTAAAAAATGTATTAATGATAGAGTGCATGTATGCACACATGTGTATGCAAGACAGAGGGAAAACACCTTCCACAGAGCTTGGTCTGTTGCATTCCCCCTCCTCTAGGCCTCCATCCCATCAGGATCCTGGGCACATCCACTTGTACCTGACATTTCAAATCTTCTGGGCCAGGGACTTGACCTGCAGTTGGCATGTAGCTTCCAGCTCTGCAGTCTGACTCAGCACTGACTGTGCCGTAGAGGCTTGGCCATGAAGATTTTTTTTTTTTAGTAAAAGAGAGTGTAGACCTGTGTTTGTTCTTATTTTATACTTACTTTTTTCTCTCTGTCCTGTAGGGGAAGGTGTGGCTAATTGACTTTAATCCATTTGGTGAAGTCACAGATTCATTACTGTTTACTTGGGAAGAACTAATATCAGGAAGAAACTTAAAAGGTGATTTTAGTGAAGGAGATGCTCAGGAACAGGTAAGACATGTTAAAAAAAAGTTATAATGAAAATTTTTACTCTACTGTGTAGTTGTTTGCTTGACATGGAAGGAGGTAGCGACCTGGGCCCTTAGGAAGTACATAGTCTGACTCAGATTTACTAATACTGGTAGGACAGCCCTAATCCAAAAATCTAAATCTGAAATGCTTAAAAATCCAAAACCTTTTTGGTGCCAACATGATGCACACAAAGTGGAAAGTTCCACACCTGACCTAATGTGATGTGTCATGGTCTAAACAAAATGCTGTATAAATTACCTTTAGGGAATGTATAAAAGGTGTATTTGAAAATTCAATGAATTTTGTGTTTAGACTCCAATCCTGTCACCAAGATAACATATATATATACACACACACACACACACACACACACACACACATATATATATATATATATACACACACACACACACACACACACACACACAAATATTCCAAAATCAGAATAGATCCAAAATTCAAAGCACCAATGTTTCTGAGAATTTTGGGTAAGGAATACTCAACCTGCAGTTACAATGAAAAATTTTTAACACAGATATTAGTTTAAATATGAGGGACACAATTATTGGATAGAAACAATTCACATGATATTAACTCTGTGATCCAAATACTTTATTTATCATTATTACTAAATGTTAGCAGTGAGGGAGATGACAAAAGGGAAACAGGAACTGACTCCTGCTTCTTTCTCCGGTATCACCTCCTGCCTATCTTCCCAGTGCTCAGGCCCAAGAGACCTGTCAGGCCCAAGAGACCTGGCCTTCCTGCTGTTCTACAAACCTGCAAAGCCACATCTTGGCTTAAGGTTTTTGCATTAGTTGTTTCCATGGCCTTCAAAGCCTGCTCTATTCCTGGAGTCTCACAAAGCTGCCGTCATCACTTTTTTTCAGTTCTTGGCTGTAGTTTCACCTCCTTAGTCAGGTCTTAACCTGGCTACTCCCTAAAGTGGTCTACATTGTTATCCTTTTATCTTAGCGCTCTGTTTTTTATTTTCATAACACTTTTCCTATCTGAAATGATCTTGTCAATTTACTTCTTTACTTGCTCGTTGTCTATCTCCAGTCTTTTTTATCAGTTTATCTCCCATGCATAGAAGATGATGAACACAAAATAGACATCCATAACTCTTTGTCAGGTGATGATCTGTTGTAAGATGGAGCCTGCTTCCTGATCCATGCAAATTCCCAGCCTGTTCCCCCTGTTAAACACCATCCATCCTCACCTAGATATCTGCTACAGAGAAGGCCCAAATCAAGGCCTTTCTCTCTGAAATTCCTTGTTTTTTTTTCCTTTTTAGTTTGCTACAGGTTGTGCGTGCTCACCAGAGAGAGACAAGGAAATGGAGTGAAAAATAACTCCCCAGGGAGCGATGGCCACTGTTCCTTCTCCTTCATTTTCTTCAGATTTTGGACACACATGGACACACACCTGGTGTATTTTTCAAGCTGCCAGGTCCAAGACCTGAACTACACAGTTGGCTATGTGGGATCCAGTTGCTTTAATCTCCATGTCACTGGCTGGCCTGTGTCTCTGAATTTCTTTTTGGCACAAAGGAACATGTAAATATATGTAAAACTTTAAGCAAGGACATTAAAAAATGTAAAGACTTGATAAATGGCACTTGAATTTGCAGTTTTACATAGACATGACAGAGAGACATAGTGTAATAAATGACCTAAGAGAAGTACAAAAGTGTTAAGAAATTCAAAGCACTTATTTGTCTCACTGTTAACTATTCTCTAAGACAGAACTTCCCAACTGCACATGTATAGCAGATAGTAATATTTATAGAGCATTCTTGTCTAAACGAGATTGCTAGAGGCCAGAGATAATTGGGCCTGGGTCCTGGACCATTTAGGAGCTGAAGTGTTCCATAACTTGTGACCAGCCAGTGGTGTGGTGGTTAAGATAGCTGGTTTCCACATGACTGACTGCACAGTTCAAGTCCTGGACCTGGTAGCCTAAGAAACATGCTGGGTACCTGGCATGTATGCCCAAAATCCAGAGAGGAGAATGGAGAAGGGGTTGCAGTGTGGCCATCCCCCGTGGGGAGTGCTTCTCACTTTCATGCATGTGCTCTCTTTCTCTTTATTTCTCTCTGGATATGCATGCACCCTATAGCAAATTGGGGAACAATAAAAAAAGGGAGAGATCCATAACCTATTTGCAGCTTGCACAGCTACATACTGCTAGCATCTAGGAATTGACCTAGCACTCCACGAGAGAAGTTGTTTTCAGATGCCTTATATTTATTTCCTGATGTATATATAGAATTAAATAAAAATCTTGGGTGCTTTCTTTTACTTTAGGATCTTATTTCATCCTTATCTATGCAGAAGAGAATATGTAGTTGAAATTGTTAGCCGGGTTCTTTTTCAGTTGAGAGAATAGACCTGAAAAAACAACTACTCATAGGCTTTCTTTTTTCTTTGTAAAGGATTCTCCAGCTTTCCGCTGCACAAACAGTGAAGCTACAGTTCAACCCAGCCCCTATCTGAGTTACCGACTGCCCAAGGATTTTGTGGACCTCTCTACTGGGGAAGACGCTCACAAACTAATAGATTTTCTTAAACTGGTAAAGTATACGTGTATTTCATATGCTGGTCATCTTTTCACTGTTTTTTTAGATTTGCTTTTTAATATTTCATTTTAGTGTTATGCCACCTAGATTTTTTTAATGATTATGAATTCAAGGAACAAAATTTCTGAGTTAGATAAATTTTGTAATGCTATATGAGATGTGAGCTGAAGGAATACTTTATTGATTAGAATGATAAAAACTTTTTACAGGCTTTGCTTGTATAGGCTTTTTGCAAAATTTTTATAATCCTCCTAACTGAAAAAGTGAGTATATTGGTATAGAGTTACAAGGAGCTCAAATATCTACTGTGGTTACTTAAGGAGGAGTGTGAATATTTGTATTTCTGTTAGTGTGTCCATGTAGAATATCTATATGGATGGAAGAAAGAGAAAAGAATATTCAATTTTTTTTTCTTTCTTTTTGGTAAGAGAGATTTTTGCTACAGGGTGTGTGTACTCACAGAGAGAGACAGAGAGAAAGAGAAACAGAAAGCGAGAAATCACCTCCCGGGGGGGGGGGACGGCCACACCCTTCTCCTCTATTCACCTCTCAGGAGTTTGGGCATGCACCCATGTGCGACTGGCATGTCTTTTAAGCCACCAGGTCCATCACTCAAAACACGGTCGACTATGTAGGAGTCCAGCAATGTAACCATGATGCCATCTGCTGGTCCTGAGAATATTCAAATCTTTTTTTTTTTTGAGAGAGAGGTTTGGTTGTTTTTTTTTTTGGTTTTTTTTTTTTTTTGCTATAGGGCGCGTGCGCTCGCCAGAGAGACAGAGAGAGACAGAGAGACAGAAAGCAAGAAATCACCCCCCCAGGGGGGATGGCCATGCCACAATCCCTTCTCCATTCTCCTCTCAGGATCCTGGGCACGCACGCACATGTGCCCAGTGCGAGTCCAAGCCACTGGGTCTAGGACGTGAACCGCGGTCGACTACATGGGAGTCCAGCGACATAGCCATTACACCAACTGCTGGTCCTCTGAGAATATTCAAATCTTGAGGATAATTTGCTAGGAGCCCAAGTGGCAAAGTTATTAAATTAGTTAAGGCATGGCTTTCCATGATAAGTTTCAGCCACATTTTTTGCCAAAGCCTGTAGAAAAATATACTTGCTGACAGCAATGGAATTGTGGATGAGCAAATATCCCAATTAGAATGTGTTATTTTAACATACTCTTGGTTTCCTTTGACAGAAAAGAAATCAGCAAGAGGATGACTGAGTAGCCTGCTAGAGTTCAAGACTGAGTTAAAGAGGGAGCCATTGTTACTTTAGGAGGCTGCACATAGGCCACAATTTCCTATTAACCCTAACGAGTGGGGGCGGGGGCAGGCAGTGTGGAAACCAATAGCTTTTTATATCAATGTATGCTCACCTGGAACAATATGGAGGGACTTTGCTACTTGTAAAAATAACATAATAAATAGATCTTGAACATAGGGAACCATACTGTTCTGATAATAAAATGCTTTCTATGAAATACCTTGCTCCCCCGGCTCAGTCTATTTGGATTTATCTGTATTTCTTGTGCCAGTATTTTAATGCCTATCAGAGAAATGGGCAAATTGTTATACAGAAATGGATTCTTATTCATTACCTTTTCATTTAAAAAAACAGAACCTTAGGCCCAGCTGCAGTGGCAGAGCTGGTGGGGTGCTATTGAGTGAGGCTGGGACCACATGGGAGACCCATGTTCAAATTCCAGATCTGCTTGAATGGGCCAGACATGGTGGTACACATGTGCCCTATGACAGAAACCTAAGAAGGAGGGAAGGGAGGGAGGGAGGGAGGGAGGGAAGAAGGAAGGAAGAAAAAGAAAAGAAAAGGAAAGGAAGAAAGAAAGGAAGAAACAAAGAAAAAATATTTTCCCTACTTTGATGATTTTTATGTCATTTTCCTTTCTGGTTAGCCTCAGTCTGTGTATAACTACAATAAATAGAAATTTACTAAACTATTGAATAACCACAATACTGGTATATTATAGTATATTCAAACCATCTTAATACATACTAGTAAAACAATCAAAGATTTAATTATAATTTGAACTTTTTAAGAAATACTGGAATTTTTAGAAAAATAGATTTACTTTTTTTGTTTCTTTAGTTTGCTAAAGGAAGCATGCACTTACTGGAGAGAGACAGAGAGGTGGAGAGAGACAGAGAGGTAGAAAGAAAGAAAATGAGAAAACTCCCCCCACCCCGCCAGCCCTCTCCCCCGTAGGAGATAACCACACCACAATCCTTTCTCCTCCATTCTCCTTTTGGGATTTTGGACATGTTGCACACATGCTCAGTGTGTTTTTTAAGCCGCCTGGTGGGAACTCAAATTGTACAGTTGGCCATTGTGGAATCCAGCTGTCTTAACCATAACTCTGCCTGGCTGGCCCTACTTTTTTTTTTAGTAATTATTCTTCAGTGCCTAAATGAAGATGATGATATCAATGATACTGAATTTACTATGTGCTAAGAAGTCTGCATTTTTCCTATCTCATAAAGGCAGTAAAACAACAACACATGAGCGGTGCATATAGGAAGATACAGAGAAAAGTGGAGCAAAATGTCCTCTTTCTGTGCATTTAAGGCAGATTATATATAATGATAAAAGGCATACTTTGTTTTTCAGGAATCCCAAACATTGTAGCTTTTTAAATACTTATTTGATTTTATTTATTATTGATATTATTATTATTATTTAATTTGATGAGAGACAGATAGAGAGAGGGAAAGTGAGAAAGCAAGGACCAGGTTCAGGACTTGAGGTTTTTCACTATAGGGTGCGTGCGCTCTCCAGGAAGACAGAGACAGAGAGACAGAAAGTGAGAAATCACCCCCCAGGGGGGATAGCCACTCCACAATCCCTCCTCTATTTTCCTCTTGGGATCTTGGGCACGCACGCACACGTGCCCGACGGGAGTTTTAAGCCACTGGGTCCGGGACGCAAACCGCGGTCAACTACATGGGAGTCCAGTGACATAGCCATTACACTGATCCCATCCAGGTCGAGGACTTTAACTGCGATTGGCTATGTGGGAGTCCAGTGCCTTAAAACCACCAGGCCATCTGCCAACGCACTCTGTAGCTTTTTGTATGGCCTCACAGTTACAATCACTTGATATTATTGGGTTGTTGATAAAGTCATGACACATTTTTGCATAGAAAAATACATCATGGCTTTCCTGATACCTAGTAGTATGTTAAATACAGCAAAGACCAAGTTGTGATTTATTTATTCAGTTCTTGATTTTTGTACCCAGTATATATCAAATGCCATTTCTGAAGCCAGTTATATGAGGTACAGGTGCTTCAAAACGTTTTTTTTTGTTTGTTTGTTTTTAAATTGCATATGGGTAGCTATCACCCATGACAGAGAGAGAGAGTATCATGGTTGATTCAAGGTTAACTCTGAAAGCTTACTTTGTCAAATCAGCTTTTTACAAGTTTAGAAGAAATGTAAATGTATTTGATACAAATTAAAAACATTCAGACTAGGGGCTCGTGGGTGGTATGGTGGTTGGGAGTGCTGGACTCCTATGTAGTTCAAGTCCTGGACCTGGTGGCTTGCTTTCTCACTTTCCTCCACTGTCTCTCTCTGGTCAAATGAAAATAAATAAATAAATAGGGTTAAATAGTATAGTTCTTTTAAAAAAAATTAAAAATGCAGACTATATAGAATAAAAAGACCCAAGAAAAATTTGGCAGATGATTCATAAACAGCATGTAATTCTTGGCATATAAGGGGAATATAATTTTTCATGTACTTTTTGAAGCTCCCCCAACCCATAAAACTCATAAATTTTTGCACTGATTCTCCTGAAGAAATTATAGAGTTCAATTCTCACTTCACCTTTTTGTTGTTGTTTGGAGAGATTTTTGCCATGGGGTGCATGCGCTTGCTGAATAGACAGAGACAGAAAGTGAGAAATCACCCACTGGGGGGATGGCCATGCTGCAAGCCCTTCTCCATTCTCCTCTCGGGATCTCTGGCAAATGCGCCTGGCGTGAGTTTTAAGCTGCTAGGTCTGTTACTTGAACCGTGCCTGGCGTGAGTTTTAAGGTACTGAGTTTGTTACTCAAACCATGGTCAACTATGTGGGAGTCCAGCAACGTAACCATTAACATCATCTGCTGGTCCTCTCCTGAATTCTAATATCATTTACACAGAATAAAGATTAATTTGGAATTATTGTTTTATTTTATTGGCATTATCTGTTCTTCTTTTGAATTATCTTAGGTTTAGGCTTGAATTTTGAAAATGAAGATACATATGATGTCCTGAATTCCTGCCTTCTGAAGAGAAACCATTGCAGCTGTTGATTTTAAAGGGATGGTATTATGGTTCAGATGATAACTTTTGATTTGTGCCCCAAAGTCATGTTTTGAAATTTGATGTTGGGAGGTGGTGAAGCCTAGTGAGTGGTGATTGGTTCCTGGTGATTGCTTCATGGAAGCAACACTGTCATAAATCGATTAATGATGTCTTATGAGACCTAGTGAGTTCTAGCCCTCTCCAGATGGGATTCTCACAAGAACTGGTTGCTATAAAAGAGAGACCTATGGACAGCTTCTCTCTGCACATGTTCGCTATCCTCTTTGCAGCTCTTCCATGTGCTATAGGCCTATGCCTTTGGACTTTCCAGCCACCAGAATTGAGCGTTTTTCATATAAACCCTTATTTTCTTTGTAAGTCACCCATCTCAAGTAATTCTGTTAACAACACAAAATTAACTAAAATAGTTGAGATAAACATACTTAGTTATCATATTGGGCCAGCATGTTGCATGGTGGTTAAGGCACTAGATTCCACATGGTCAACAATGGTTCAAGTCCTTGACCTAGGACTGGAAAACCACACCAGGTGCATGTGTGCCTATGCCCAAAGTCCTGAGGGGATAATGGAGAAGGAATTGTGGTGTGGCCATTCCCTTGGGAGTGATTTCTCACTTTCCCTCTCATATGCATTGCAGGTGTATTAAGAGGCTTGAGGGGACCAGCAGGTGGTGTGGTGGTTAAGGCCCTGGACACTTCCACATGGCCAACCACACTTTGAGTCCTGTACCTGGTGGCTTGCTTTCTCCCTTTCTCTCTCTAGTCAAAATAAAATGAATGAATAAAAAAATTATCTAAAAAAAAAGAAGAGGCATGGGACAGATGATGGTGCAGTGGTGGCACAGCTGGACCCACATGGGAGGGGCTTCCCTGAGCATATGGGGATACCCACCCATGCCTGGGTCTCAGGCTGACTGGGACTGGGGTGGATTGTGGCATGGGACCTGTCTCTATCTCTTATAAAGAAATAAAAATAAAAGATTCTTTTTAATAAAATTAAGGAAGATACTTGAGAAACAGGAATATAAAACATTGAAACAAAAAAGCAGTTGAAATAGCTGAAAGCTCCAGGTTATGGGCTACCTGAATAGAGAATGCATTCGAGTGTATCTCTTCTTTACAAAGAATGCCAAAGTAAAACTACACCGTCTGCACACACAGACTGACAGCTGCCCCTAATCTAGTGGTAAAGGGTACTGGATATCATATGGTCCACCTCACGTTTGAATTCCAGTCCCAGCAGTTTGAAAAACACGAGGGCGCATGCGCGTTTTGTGCCCCAAATTCTGACAGGATGAGGCAACAGAAGAGAAGAGGTTGAGGGTGCTCCTCTGTGGGGTGCTTCCTTTCTCGCCCTTTCTTTCTGGCACCATCTCTGACAAATGACGGAAGGGAGGGAGGGAGGGAGGGAGGGAGGGAGGAAGGAAGGAAGGAAGGAAGGAAGGAAGGAAGGAAGGAAGGAAGGAAGGAAGGAAGGAAGGAAGGAAGGAAGGAATAGGGACTGAAAAGACGCAAGTGGTGGACCAGGAGGCTGCGCGACTCGCCCCTGCAGCGACCACCGACCGCCTGGCCACGGGCAGAGGCTCCGGCTGCTCCTGACTGCGCCTGCGCCACCGCCCCACGAGGCCCCGCTCGACGAAGACGACCGCGACAGCGGCGGCGGCGGCGGCAGCCAAGGTAGAGGGGAGAAGGTGGGCGCGGGCGCACCTCCCTGTGAGGAGGCAGTAGTTAGGCTGACACAGGCTGAGAGGGGCCAGGCCCCTGAAGAGGAGCACGGCCACGGTTCTGAGGGGAGGCCCGGGGTCCAGGTGGAGCAACTCCGAGACCACCGTGGCGGCCAGAAGTGGGGCCCAGGGGCGGAGATTGGGCTCTCATCCTGGAGACCGGCAGCCGCTGGGGAATTTAAACAAAGTAGCGCATCATTGGCTTTATGTTTCTGAAGTGTTACTGTGGTTTGTGTGTGAAAGTAAGAGACGGGCCAGATGACGGTGCTTTGTGATAACAGCGGCTCTCACTCCACTGGTGGCCAGGAAGGTGACTGAGGGAGAAAGACTGGACAGTTCCACTGTCCTCATTGTTTTCTCTTTAATTTTTTTTTTTTTTTTTTTGGAGAGGTTTTCGCTATAGGGTGCGTGCACTCGCCAGAAAGAGACAGAGAGACAGAGAGACAGAAAGCGAGAAATCACCCCCCAGGGGGATGGCCACGCCGCAATCCCTTCTCCTCCATTCCCCTCTTGGGATCTTGGGCACGCATGCACACGCACCCGGCGGGAGTTTAAGCCACCGGGTCCGGGACTCGAACTGCGGTCGACTGCATGGGAGTCCAGCGACATAGTCATTACGCCAACTGCTGGTCCCAGAAGACATAAACTTTGAAAAGGGAACACAAGGGCTTAAACTCCCGCCGGACCTAGGTTAGTGTTTGATTGAATAACTTGGGACAGTAATACACCAAGTGGACATATCAAAAGCCATTACAGAGTGGATGAGAAGGTTATATTGTGCGTACTAGTTCTGGTGATGGAATGTAATAGATCTATTTTCAAGAGTATACAGTGTGGCTAATATAATAATCCAGGTTGGTTTTTAAAGGAGCAAACAGATCATTTACTAGGATGAATGCTGTGCTTGATAGAAAGGCTTTCAGGAAGACTCTTGTTTGTGACACTGCCACCACTCCAAAACCTTTTTTGAATTTTTGTGAAAGTTCCATCAGATCCATTTATAAGCCACAGAAGAGCAATTGTCTGCCTACTTAATTCAATACTTTATTTTTTGACCAAGAGTGATATTGTACAGTTGCATACCACCTTTTTTTTTTTGAAATTTTTAAAAAACTTTTATTATATACTTCTTTATATTACATTGAATTACATGTAACTTTACAGTGTATTACGTTGCTTTTTCAAAAGGGAATGCCATGCATGTCAGTCAGTACAGAGACATTAATCTCCCTGCTTCAACATTCAATATCTTTTCTATGTTTTTCCCAATCATTATTATTATTATTCTAATTATTTTTTAAAACAGTCCATCGCTATTTCTCGTTTTGCTCGTACAAATACTTTGCCCATCATGAAATACTTCTCAGATGAATCCAGTTGAGAATATTATACATGTCAACATCAATAGTTAATAAGCCATATCTGTTTCTCACTAACGTCTTGCCTCTCTATTGTTCACTTGCTATCTTTCTCTATCCTCTTCTCTTTACTTCCTCCATTCCACTCTGTCCTATTTTCATTAAGTACCCTCACTGCTTTTATGTCCTCCAATTTTTTGCTTTCTATCATAGAGTGCTGATAGTCGGTATATATTGAGTGGATACATAGCCTGGCTTGTGTCTATTAAGTGTGTTGTTTGTTCCCTGAATCCCTCCCTTCCGCCCTCAATTACTCATTCCCATTACCTCTCCCATACTGTCTCTAGTATCTGCAGTTGCCATCCCTGCTATTATACCTTCCAGTTCTTTCAGTTTTTTTTTTTTTTTTTACATTTAATCATTGCACCTCTTTACAGTGTACAAAATGGTTTTTCCCAGCATGAATACAGTGCACATTAGTAAAGACAATGATTATACCATATACATTATCATCAACAGACAACTTTTCATTTTTGTGTCTATTAAGTGTGTTGGTTGTTCCCTGAATCCCTCCCTTCCGCCCTCAATTACTCATTCCCATTACCTCTCCCATACTGTCTCTAGTATCTGCAGTTGCCATCCCTGCTATTGTACCTTCCAGTTCTTTCAGTTTCTTTTTTTTTTTTTTTTTCAATTATCAGCTCATATAGTTTTTAACAATAGGGAGCATAGATTCTATTCAGGGTTGGATTAAGGGTGGGTCTCGTGCAGTTCCACAATTGTAGGTGAGTCTCCATGGAATACAGTTTCAGGAAAGTGGTTCTGGAAAGCAGAGGTGATTATCAGTTGATGCGGCGCAGCATCCATCTTGTGATTACCGGGAATGGTGTTGTGGGGATCTGCAGCGTGAGTCATCCTCGGGTATCTGGCTTCCTTAAGAATGGTAGAGTAGTTCTTGTTTTTCCCTGAGGTAATGCAGGGCTGGTAACCATCATCTTCTCACTGTCCATAGGCAGGGAAAATCCTCCTATACAATATATTTCTCAATTGGTTTAAGACAGCTAAAGTTTCTTTCTGTTGCTTGTAGTTGCAAGTTCTTAATCCTAGTTTTCAGCTTCAGTTTGCCACCTGTGGCCGGCGGCCACGCCCAGCACAGACCCGGGGGCCACACGCAGGTCCAGGGGCCACGTGCAGGCCCGGGGGCCACACGCAGGCCCGGCGGCCACGTTCAGGCGCAGGCCCAGCGGCCACGCACAGGCCCGGTGGCCACACGCTGGCGCAGGCCCAGTGACCACGCGCAGGCCCGGCGGCCACGCGCAGGCCCGACGGCCACGTGCAGGCCCGTCGCGCCGGGGCACGCAGGGCGCAGAGCCCCGGCCCGCCGTGCAGGGAGACGCAGGGTGCAGAGCCCCTGCCCGCCGCGCCAGCCCGGCCTGCAGCGCAGGGGCACGTGGGGCGCAGAGCCCCGGCCCGCCGCGCCGGCCCGGCCCCCATACCACGTTTCTTATTCATCTGACTTGATTCAGATTTTTTCCAAAAGTCAAACATCAACTTCAAAAACCCTTTTGATGTACCACTGGGACATTAATCATGAAGCACAGGCCCAGTCATAGTCTAGTGCTTAGAGTCTTTCAGAGACTTCCCATTTCTTATAAGTTGAAGTAAAGACCTCTCAGATGGGCATTCTACTCATTTGCAGTATCGCCCCAATCTATCTTGATGGCCTAATTTCATTCCCGTCAACACATATGATTCTTCAGCTAGCGTGTATTGCTTGAGCTCATCAACTGTGTCCTTCTCTTTCTCCCCTGTACCTTTAGCTGTGCATGCACTTCTCCCCGACTCATCTCCCTGACCAATCCTCTCATTGTTAAAAGCCATCTCTCAAAACCTGGCTCAAGGTACCAGCAGTTAGTGTAATGGCTATGTTGCTGGACTCCCATGTAGTTGACTGCAGTTCGAGTCCCAGACGTGGTGGCTTAAACTCACACCAGGCGCGTGTGTGTGCGTGCCCAAGATCCCAAGAGGAGAATGGAGGAGAAGGGATTGCAGCGTGGCCATCCCCTCTGGGAGGTGATTGCTCGCTTTCTGTCTCTCTGTCTCTCTATGTCTGTCTGGCGAGTGCACACGTCCTATAGCCAAAAAAAAAAGAACAAAACCTGGCTCAAGTGGCATGGGCCTCATGAAACTATCTGAGTTTCTTCTAGGTTGGAATTGTTATGGCACATCGGTACCACTAATCATTTTGTACTTAGAACACTGTCCAGTGCTGTGGGACTATGTCACAATTCTACTAACTGTAAACATAGAAAGGATAAGAATGGAACCTTGCTTTGTTTTCTCACAGTTCTTGATGTGGTCATTGAAGGTGTTCTGACTTAGAGGCAATTCAAACTGTACTCCCAAAATGTCTTTCTCAATGGGAGTGTCACTGAAACCACTGCATCTTTCCCAAGGTTGACAGATTGAATAATGTAACACTCAATTATATATGCTAATCTGTCTTTTTAATTTACATAATCAGATTACTACTCCAAAAGGTTATTGAAGAGCTCTTGGGACGGAATGGTAGTATAACAATAATGCAAATTGTCTCTGCAAGACTGACCACGTGGGAACGTTCAGGGCTTGCATCTGGAAACCTTCCTAAACGTACCAAGTGCACTTGCCCATAATCAGGCAGACTAAAGCTGGGGATAGATCAAAGCATCAAGACCCTGCTGGGGGTGCTTGCTTTCTATTTATTTAATGGAGGAAATAAATAAACTTCAAAAAAAAAAAAAAAAAAAAAAAAAAAAAGAACTGTACTCTCTTTTTAACTGAACCTAATTATCAAAAAACTATTACTGGGCTGGCTTCATGGCACAGTGTTAATGTGCTGCTCAAGACAAGCCAGATCCCAGATGGCAAATGCAGTTTGAATTCCTGGGCCAGACAGCCCGAAACATGTTGGCCATGTGCACGTGTGTCCAAGATCCGACAGACTGGAGGACTAAAGGAAGGAGATTGTGGCATGACCTGAATCTGTGAAGGGTGCTTCTCTCTTTTTTTCCTTCTCACTTTTATGTGCATACACATGAATAAAGAAAAAATTGCTGATATTTCACACATTCATGGTAGAACATGTACTATTAAACTGTTAATAAATTCTGACTAATTACATCTGCTTACTTGTTCTAATAAAACGTTATGGAACTTCAGGATCTTCTATGGCCACTTGCCTCTCGTCCTTTTAGGCACTTAGATCTCACCTTCTCCCCCAGTGCCCTGTCTCGAGCAATAAACAAATGCTACCTTCATATGAGACATGCACAAACTACTGCACCTTCTGTCTAGTCTCAAGTTTAAAAATCATAAATGCGTGGAATGCCTTCCATATATTTAAAAATCAGTTGGAATAAGAACCTTTTAGAAAGTAGTTCTACTTCTGTTTGGCTCATTTTACATTTAAGTAGAAAGCACATACTTCCTTGTTCTTGTTAGCATAGCCTAACGGTGACTCATGTGGATTCCAGAGCCAAATGCCTGGGTTTGGACTGGCTTTGTCATCTGTTAATTTTACAGTTCTGGGCAAGGTGTGTAATCTCCCTGGCCCTATGTTTCTGGATCTACAAGGTAGATATGGCAATAGTACTTACCTCACAGGATTGTTGAAATTCAATGAAGGACAGTGCCTGGCATCATAATAAATACTCAATAAATACATGCTCTTACTTATCCACTCTGTCATTCTCATTGTGTGGTTTCAATGAGCTGCCTACCTCGCTAATATAATGATCCAGTAATATTTTCTGCTCTCTACCCTCCTCTGTGTTTAGGGAAATTCCTCTGTGTTTATGTGGGAAATTCCTCTATGTTTATCTTACCATCCTACCTACATACCTATGCTATTGCCTTCCATAACATTGATGGAACCAACCAACGCTCACCCAACTTCCTGAGATGCTCCCTCCTACCTGCGACACAATGTGTGCATTTCCAGAGCCACTCCTTTTGTCCTGAGAACAAGTGGAGGGAAGCAGGTGGTAAATATGTTGAAAATAATAAGGCCAATAGGTAGTGTAGTTGAGATGCTGGACTCCCACATAGCCAAGCACAGTTTGAGTCCTGGACCTGGTGGCTTAAAAATCACACTGGATGTGTGTGCATGCATGCCCAAAATCCTGAGAGGAGACTGGAGGAGAGGGATTGCAGTGTGGCTATCTCCCCTGGGGGGGGGGGTGATTTCTCACTTTCCCTCCTTCTGTCTCTCTCCTCTGAGTATGTGCCCTATGCCAAAAACCTGGGAAAAAAATGTCTTGGAAATAGAATTATGAATGCTTAAAATAAAATTATACTAAAGCAATAGATTTGGATCTAAAAAATATATATTTATATGTGTCCATTCAGGAGACAAAAGAAATGACAAACCAGTTAATAAAGAAATTATACAATTAGGGTCAGCAGGAGGCATGTGGTTAAGGCACTGGACTCCCATGTGACTGACTGTGGTTTGAGTCCCAGACCTGGTGACTTGCTTTCTCACTTTCCCTCTCTTTCTCTCTCTCTCTCTCTCTCTCTCTCTCTCTCTCTCTCTCTCTCTGTTGAGCACACATGCCCTGTAGCAATTTAAAATAGTAGTAGTAGTAGTAGTAGTAGTAGTAGTAATAAAAATTCTAGGATAAGAAATACCAGATGCTTTATGTGCAGTATCTAATTTTCAACTTTATAGTTGTAGACATTAAGCAGTAATTTTCCTCATTTTACAGGAGATACATCTACAGCTCAGATAATTTGCTTTAATAACAACCAGCAAGTTAGAGAGTTAGGATTCAAACCCAAGCGTGTCTAAGTCCAGAGGCTACATTTTTCATTCTGTGTCATGTTACTTCAGAACCATGGAGAATAACTGAAAGTGTCTAGGTTTGTGCAGACTGTGTTAACTAATAAATCTGTGGGCATTTTAATTTTTTCCCTACAGTCAAAATATATACAGCCTTCTAGAAAAATTCTAGTGGAGAATATAATTTCCCCCATTTTCATGAACTAATAACCAAGTACAAGGACAAATTTGAAAGTATACCAAATAATAGGACTTGTAATCTCCATACTGCTTCTGTAGCTGACCTCTTTCATTGTTTTATTTCAAGTGCTACTGATTTTCTCACCATACAAATCACTCTCCACCTACTTTCCCTTTAAATTAGTCAAGTTGATTCACCATGGTTTGAATTCTTCCCTCTCCCTGAAATTCATGTGTTAAAATTTTGCAAGGCTTTGTGAAGGTATTAAGAGGGTGGGAATTTAATCTAACTATGGGATTAAGAGAGGGCACTTTTGAGAGGTAATTAGGATTGAATTAGTCTATCAGAGTGTGGCCCCCATCTGAAAACTGGTAGGTTTATAAGGACAGGGAGTGAGACCAAAGCAGAGACATAACACAGACACATGCACTCCTGACCTCTGCCATGTGATGTATCAAGAAGCCCCTTGCCAGATGCCAGCATCAGGCTCTTGATTTCTCAGCTTTCCAAACAGTGTTCTAAATAAACTTGTATTTTCTCTAATTATCCAGACTCAGGCATTTCCATGTTAGTAACAGAACAGAGTAGGACTCACAATTATATTCCTAAAGACCAAACATCCCTCCCTATGACCAAGAAGACAACCTGAGTGATGCATTCTTTTCTAGGCTTCTGTGAACACCATCTGCTTTGTCTGTCCAGTGATTTAGTGACAATGTACAAAGTTCCATGTGTGTAATTTTGTGGTGTAATTAAGCTTTGGCTTAATGTGATCTCTTCTACCAAAGCAGTAATGTAGCTGCATGCCTGGGCATTGTGCTCTTGTGTTCTTCTGACTGAATAGATCACTCAACCTTCATTCCATTTTGAGGACAATAGTTGTAAACCTAAAAAACAAAACAAAAACAATTGAAAACCTACAAGCCTATGTGAAGATATTGGATCAATATATTTGGCTATTATTTTTTCACTCTGAGATGTGATCATAATGCCCCTTTGTGGCTGTTGATAATGAGCATGAAGAGCAGTGGAATAATTTGGAATTTTCACTCATTTTTGAGTCTTAGGTTGCTATATTTATATTCTCTGATTTTCCCTTTTTCTGATTCTTTGATGCCCCTAAGTTTAAAATTTTGAAGAGTCCTGAATGAGTAAGAGGCAATAATCCCTAACCTAGAGGTTTACAATCCAGTGGTAAAATAGGTTCATACATATAAAGAATGTCCAAGAAAGATGCAGCTACATATATGTGTTGACAGCCAAATATCAGCAAATAAAGATGTACTGTGAAGTGAATTTTATAAATTAAAAGTTGGTTTGTCCCAGCCATGGTGGTGCACACTATTAAAGATATTGCTTGATGGGTCCAGCAGGTGGTGTGGTGGTTAGGCACTGGACTCCCACATGACTGACTACAGTTCGAATCCTGGACCTGGTAGCTTGCTTTCTCACTTTCCTTTCTCCCTCTCTCTGTCTCTCTGGTCGAATTGAAAAATAATAATAATAATAAATCGTAAAAAAAAAAAAAGATATTTCTTGGCATACTGAAGCCACATGGGAGGCCCAGATTCAATTCCTGTCCTGTCTGAAAGTTGAGGAGAGTTATAGATCCATGTAATCCCAACTACAGGGGTGAATGATTGAAGCAGGAGAACTGGAAGCTTGAGGGGGCCTGGGAAACATAGTGAGACCCTGTCTGAAAGAGCCTGGTGCAATTGCATGTACCTGTGGTTCCAGCCACTTGGGAAGCTCAGGCAAGAAGATCATGACACAGTAGGACCCTATCTTTAAAAGAAAAGAAGTTGTTTTAATGCAATTTATTGAAGTCTGAGTAAAGGATTCTATAGTTTTTTTTTTTAAATCTTTCTATCGTGTCCCATTATGAAAATATTCATCAAATGATTGGTCCTGGGAATGGTTTGTTGTGTATCTGTTTTAATGCCATACAGCTCCATACACACTAGTGTGACATTCAGGAAGTGAATGAAGTCAGAGGGCTTGTTGAAGGATTTATACTTTCTATGTCAGACTTCTCAAATTTGAACAGAAATTATTGGTGGTAATTGGGAGATTCAGGGCACAAAAGGATCAATTGTGGGTGATTAAACTCTGAAATACAGTACATTCTCTAAGTAAGACCTGCTCACCCAATTCTGGAAAGGCTGTGAACCCTGCCTTCACATACCACCTTTATTGTAATTCACAGGGTGCCTAACTCTAGAAGTTCAACCAACAATTTCTTGGAGCAAGTTGAGGCTCATCTTCCTTTGATGGGATGATTTCTTAAGGAGTAAGCCAGCCCTTTATCTTCAAGTTCTTTCCAGCCACATCATTGCAAAATATTGGACTCATAAGCTTAGTTCATTATTTATCTCTCTCCCTACCTCAAGCCCACGTAAGAAAGATGAAGGAGGGCAGAGAAGGAGAACAAAAAAAGGACAAATGCACATGTGCGTGCACACACACACACGTCCAAATGTTGCATTAAAATTGATTTACTCAGGGATGGCCCAGTAGTGCAGTGGTTAAGTGCAGCGTAGCACTGCCTCAGGAGCTTGATACCCACATGGTTGTCCGTGGCTCCAGTCTCAGCTTTCATTATGAGACTGACAGTGGCACCAGCTGTACTAAGAGGGCATATTCGGCTTTGATGGCTTGAAAAATAGCCTGGATTCATGTGCATGCCTCAGATCCTGATAGGATGAAGAAATGGAAGAGAAAGAATTGTGGAATGATAACACCACGTTGGGAGATGATTTTTCTTCCTCCTTTCTCCTCTTTGGTAAGCACATGTACCCTCTGGCAATTTAAAAAATTGATTTTCACCAGCATGCCAAGCAACACCTGAATTTCGGGGGGAGGGGGGGAGTATGTCAGGAACACAAAGGAAGAATCTGCAAAAGATGCAATGCCACAGCTGGAGGGATGACTGGGAATGACTGTTTCTGGAGCAATGTCTCAGGGCAGCCATAAAATAGCATAAATGGAAGCAGGGCCAGGCCAAAGCCCAGAGTGTTTTTCTCCAAACTGTCATCCCAGACTTACAATATTCACTAGATAAATTTTAGGCCTTCTTTTTTTCTCATTTCTTACTTTTTTCATTCTCTCACCTTTCCTCCCTTTCCTCCTAAGATGTCATTATGTTCAGCTACAGTTTATAAGCAGGGTCCATTGTTTAGATTTAAGGAACAGGGCAGGGTTACACTCAGCACTAGACATTTATTCTTATCTGAGAAGACCTGACAGCATATTCTTTAATGTCTACAAATTGCTTTGAAGATGAAAAGTGTTGCATAAACGTCAAGTAACATGATTGCTTTTAGGAGAGTTTGTTTTCAGTCTGGTGAAAGGCATGTATCTCAGCCTAATGAAAGCCCACATTTCCAAAGCCAGGATTTATCTCTGTCTGACATACAAGAGAAGCAGAGCCTCTTGTGCATATATTAGTAATTCTGAGAGCATTGTAGTTTCTAGTTTTTTGTTTGTTTGTTTGTTTGTTTTTAGAGGTAAGCCAAAGACACTATGTAGAAGGGATGAAGAAGAACTAGTGTGGGGCATCTGAGACAGAAAAGGGGAAGAATACTCTCATAATCTCACTTTTTTTTTTCCTTCTTAAGTTTGTATATTTCATTTCATTTCTTTTCTTTTCTTTCTTTCTTTCTTTCTTTCTTTTCTTTTCTTTTTTTTGGAGAGGTTTTTGCTATAGGGCGCATGCGCTCGCCAGATGGAGAGAGACAGAGACACAGAAAGCGAGAAATCACCCCCTAGGGGGGATGGCCACACCGCAATCTCTTCTCCATTCTCCTCTTGGGATCTTGGGCATGCACGCATACATGCCCTGCGTGAGTTTTAAGTCACTGGGTCCGGGACGCGAACCGCGGTCGACTACATGGGAGTCCAGTGACATAGCCATTACACATTAACTGCTGGTCCCATTAAGTTTGTATATTTCTCTCATGAGAGTGAAAGACAAAAAGAGAGAGAGAGAGAACCTTTAACAGGGTCCTGCACCACAATCCCCTCTAGCCTTTCCTTGCTAACCAGGATCATGGGCACCTGTGCACAACACATGCAGGAAAATTGGGCAACTGGACCTGTGATTTTCTACATGGATCCAGCAGCACATTACTTCTAAGCTGTTCTACTCAAATATTACTGAAAATAATCTGACATTGCAAGGGAATTCAGGGTAGGAGAAATAGAGTTGGAAGAAACATGGACATTTTAAACAAAGTATTGTTCAATGCAGAAAGATCACAGGTATCTCTTTCAGTAAATTAACAAGTATGAGGTGTGAAGGAACAAAGTATCAGAAGGCTGTTTTCCCATGCCACTGGTTGTCATGTCATGGAGCTCTTGTCTTTAAAATCAGAATGAGAATCCCGGGCCTAGCAGATGGCATGGTGGTTAAGAAGCTGGACTCCCACATGGATGACTTGGTTTAAGCCCTGGACCTGAAGGCTTGCTTCCTCATCTCCCCCACCCCATGAGCACACATGCCCTATAGCAAATTTAAAATAATAATAATAAATAATTATTTTAAAAAGAAAAAAATGAGAATCCCTGGAATGAGTCTTAGAAAAGGAGAGACAAGATATGGTATTCTCACTTCTGTATTTTGGATGGAAAATTGAACTCTGGTAAAAGTTGGATCAGGGGAAGAAATGCGGCCAATCAGTTAAGAAGTATTAGCTGCAAGCAACAGAAACAAACTGGTTAACAAGAATAAAAGGAATGTTTTGGAAAGAGAGGAGGAACCATAGAGAATTAATTCAAAACTGAGAAAAACAGGTCACAGAGAGGACAGGAACCCAAACACTTCAGAAACTTACTAGATAGTGTCTTCGGGACTTACTACAGGAGTACTCACTACTGGCTTCTGGACTGATGTTACTATGCTCAAGATTCAAAATCCTAAAAGAGGGTGGGATTGCCCAGATTTAGCCAATGGGCAATTAGCTGCTGGTTTGAATGATGTGGACAGTAGTTGTCTAGAAATTCGAAGAAGGAGGATGGAAGGCAGAGTTGTGCTGGAAAGTTGGGGGAAGAACAAGGCTAATGTTCAAATGCTGGTTTGAAACCTGAGCCGGGGTGGTGCAGAACACTTTGCTGGACAGTCCCAGTAAGAGCACATACCCTGGGAAAGGGTAAGTGTCCCAAAGGAAAAAGGCAAAGTGCTGGTGACAGAAGCAACAGCTGTCCATACATTTGTGTGGGCTACAGAGAAAAGAGAATGCTGGCTGCAGATATTCTCCAGTCAATCATCAGTCCTTGTTAGGTAACCCAGATCTATCACTCAGAGGGCTTAGCTGTACTCAAGGTCTCAATTCTTACTTATTACTTTGGTGTTAATTCCTATTTTCTGGCATGTTCAGTTCCATATCTGGATGTCTACTTAGGTGTTCTCCTTTAACTCTGTCCCACAATTGTATTGAGCAAGTTGTTCCAAACAAGTCATCATGCTAAGTAAGTGTGAATAAATGTGATGTTAGCCTTGATTTAAGAAGGTTGACATCTCACAGACAGAAGCAAATGATCTAGTGAAATTCTTGCTCTTACTAATACTAAAAAGTTGAGGCCGGCAGGTGATGTGGTGGTTAGGTGCTGGACTCCCACATGGCTGACTGTGGTTTGAGTACCAAATCTGGTGGCTTGAAAATCATGCCAAGTGTGTGTGTGCATGTGTGCCCAAAATCTTGAAAGGAGAGTGGAGGAGAAGGGATTGCAGTGTGGCCATTCTCCCTGGGTGGTGATTTCTCACTTTCCCTCTCATAGTTTTTCTCTCTTGCTCCAGCAAGCGCACACACCCTATGGTAAAAAATCTTTAAAAATAAAGAAAAAACGACTAATACTAAAAATATATTTCACTCAGTGTGTGTGTGTGTGTGTGTGTGTGTGTGTGTGTGTGTGTGTGTGTTTAGACAGGATCTCTCTGTGTTGCAGTCCTGTTGCCTCCACTTCCCAAGTAGCTGCAAGCACAGGCTCATACCACTATGTGTGGCTTCTATGCTGGGCTGGAATTGAACCCAGGTCTCCCACGTGACCCCAGCCTTCCAAGCCGCAGCATCTAGCATACACTACCAGGGCTGAGCCACTCATTTATTTTTGTTCCTAGCATGTTCCCCCAACCACCAGTCTCAAAACCATGGAATTGTTTACAACTCAAATTTTCCCTTAATCTCCCAAATTTATTTTCTTTCTTTCTTTCTCTCTCTCTTTCTTCCTTCCTTCCTTCCTCTCTCTCTCTCCCTCCCTCCCTCCCTCCCTCCCTCCCCCTTCCTTTCTTTCTTTCTTTCTTTCTTTCTTTCTTTCTTTCTTTCTTTCTTTCTTTCTTTCTTTCTTTCTTGAGAGGTTTTTGCTTTAGGGCACGTGCACTTGCCAGACAGAGAGAGACAGAGATAGAAAGTGAGAAATGGGACCAGCAGGTGGCGTAGTGGCTAAGGTGCTGGACACTCCCACATGGCCGACCACGGTTCGAGTCCTGGGCCTGGTGGCTTGCTTTCTTGGTGTCCCTCTCTCTTTCTATCTCTCTCTGTGTCTTTCTCTGCTCAAATTAAGAATAAATGAATGAATAAATAAAATTAAATAAAAAAGTAATTATTAAAAAAAAAGCGAGAAATCACCCCCCAGGGGGGATGGCCATGCAGCAATCCCCTCTCCTCCATTCTCCTCTCGGGAACTTGGGCACGCACGCACACGCGCCCAGCGTGAGTTCTAAGCCACCGGGTCCGGGACGCGAACCGTGGTTGACTACATGGGAGTCCAGCGACATAGCCATTACGCTAACTGCTGGTCCCCTCCCATATTTATTTCAATTATTGACTTATCCATTTAGGAATCCCTGCTAATCCTTCCTTCTTAGTGTTTTCTCACCCATTTCTGTATTTCTGTTAAAGCCTCAGAACGTCACATTAGATTTTCTGTACTAACCAACTATTTTTAAAACTCTCATCGGAAAGGACCCGCCAGCCCAATTAAGCTGAAATCTCTGGGGCCTCCTAAGTTTTAGAAACACCATTTAAATATGAGGCCTCAGGCAAATGTCTGTAAGCTGTTCTTATTTCTGAGGCCTTCCTGGACCACCATTGCTACTTTGCTTTCTAAAATCCCTTTCTTTGGATTTCTAGAGAACTACAGTTCTCCTTGTCCAAACTAGCATCTAATTCCTACTTAATTGTATTATCTCCTAGTTGTCTCTGCTGCTTAGTTTAGAGTACAAGCTTGGTGAAGGCAAGAACAAAAGGCTTAGATTAGTAAACTCTTCCAGGTAATGAAATGCAAAATAGATGGAGACCCACCAGTAATGCTCCAAGTGACTATGGGAGTGGGAAAGTAGAAACTGAAGTGTTCTGGGCTGAACTTTGTCCCCTCTAAATTCATTAGGTTGAAGATTAGAACTGGCATTAGAAGCCAGTACCTCGGAATGTGACTGTGTTTGGAACTGGGGCCTTAAGAGGTGATAATGTTAAAATGAGGGTTCTAATCTAATACAGCTGGTGTCCTTATAAGAAGAGAAAATTTGGACTCACAGAGAGAGATACCAGAGATGTGCATGCACATAGGAAAGCTTTACGAAGACATAGCAAGAGGGTGACTATCTGTTAGCTAAAGAGTGGGGTCTCAGAAACCAACTCTGTCAAAACCTTGACCTTAGACTTCTAGTCTCCAGAATGGTGAGAAAATAAATTTTGTTGCTTAGGCCACTCAGTTCAAGGTATTTTGTTATGGCAACCCTAGCAAACTGGCATGTTAAGTAAAGGTGTGGGCAAATTAAAATAATTTCGGAGGAAAAATCAAAATTATACTTATGAGTTCTGAGTTGTCAGATCTTACTTATTAACAGAATCAGAAGCCACTATAGGTTGCTCTTCCAGGCAATAGCCTGAAACATTACTAAATGCTGGGATGTCATCACAGAGGATATTAGAAACACACAGACATACACCCATTGCACAAAGCAGAGGAATAGCTATGGCTGGAAGACCGTGCAGTTCACAACAAAGTATACATGAAGAAATTTTAAAGAACAGGGCTGGATTTGCCTCCATAAAGTTAGACTTGCCTAGGGTCTTCCCAAGCCTCAGCAGGTTCAAGTAATGGGTACATATGACTATGTATTCACATGGCCATTTGGAAAAGAAAAATTAGCCCACCCAGAATGTTAAGATCAATTTTACTTTTATAATTATCCTAGTTGGACTTCTTTAGAGAAACAGAACCTACAGAATGTGGATAGATGATAGAGAAAAAGAGAGAGAGAGAGAGAGAGAGAGAGAGAGAGAGCCAGCCAGTAGTATGATGGTTAAGGTAGCTGGATTCTATGTGGCTGACTACATGGTTCAAGTTCTGGATCTGGTGGCTTAAGAAACATACTTGATGCATGTATGTGTGTGCCTACCCAAAATCCTAAAAGGGGAAATGGAGGAGAAGGGATTGCAGCATGACATTGCCTCACTGGGTGCTTTATCTTGTTCTTTCTCTCTCTGTCTCTCCCTCTGGCAAATAATAAACAAAAAAAGATATATAGATAGACTAACTGATTGAGTTAAGGAATTAGCTCACATGATTGTGGTTGCTTGATAAGTTCGGAATCTGCAAAGTGGGCCATCAGGCTGGAGGTTCAGGAAGAACTGTAGTTCAAGCCTAAGGGCCATCTACTGACAGAATCCTTTTTGCTTGAGCTCAGTCTTTGGTCTATTCAGAACTTCAACTGGCTGGGTGAGGTCCACCCACACCTTAGAGGGTAATCTGCTTTACTCCAAGTACCCCAATTTAAATGTTAATCTTATAAAAAACAAAACAAAACAAAACAAAACAAAACAAAAAACCCAAAAAAAAACACCTTCACAGGAACATTCAGAATAACAGAATAACATTTGACCAAATACCTAGACACCATGGCTCAGCTAATTCAACATAAAATATTAACTATCATAGGCCCAGCTGTAGTGCATGTATTGCTAAGATGCTGTGCTTTTTGGGCTGAGGCCACTTAGGAGACCTGGGTTTGATTTCTGGTCCAGTCTAAATTCTAGGTACAGTGATGTGTGCCTGTAACCCCAGTGACTTGCTGGGCTGAGACAGGAGGATTATGAGGGACATAGCGAGAGCCTGTCTTAAAGAGCCAAGTATGGTGGCACATGCATATAGCCCCAGTGGGAGGCTGAGAACAGAGGAGTAGAACATGGCAAGACCCTGTTTTTAAAAACAATTAACCATCACAATAGTTGGTTATTTTGGGACCAGCAGTTAGCATAATGGCTATGTCGCTGAACTCCCATGTAGTCAACCGCAGTTTGAGTCCCGGACCCGGTGGCTTAAAACTCACGCCAGGCGCATGTGCGTACGTGCCCAGGATCCCGAGAGGAGAATGGAGGAGAAGGGATTGTGACATGGCCATCCCCCCGGGGGGTGATTTCTCACTTTCTATCTCTCTATCTCTCTCTGTCTTTCTGGCGAGCGAACGCGCTCTATAGCCAAAAAAACCTCTCCAAAAAAAAAAAAGGTTGGTTATTTTTAAAGTTTGTTATAGGGTGTGTGCACTTGCCAGAGAGAGAGAGAGAGAGAGAGAGAGAGAGAGAGAGAGAGAGAGAGAGAGAAATCACCCCCCACAGTGGATGGCCACACTGCAATCCTGTCTCTTTCATTCTCCTCTCAGGATTTTGGGCAGGTATACACATTCACCTGGTATGATTTTCAAGTCACCAGGTCTGGGACTTGAACTGCACAGTCGGCCACATGGGCTCTAGCACCTTAACCTCTACACTTGTTGACCCTATTTATTTTTTTAGACAGAAAATCTTTGCAGAGTTTACCTGCCTAATTTCTTTAAAGAACGTTTTCTTACTTACATGGTACATCCTCCATTGTACATCTCTATAATACATGAAATAGTTTTTCAAAGTATGTATACAGTATGTGACAAATCAAATCAAGGGTATAATCATCTACATAATTTTAAAAGTGAGCTTTACATTGGGACCAGCAGTTAGCGTAATGGCTATGTCACTGGACTCCCACGTAGTCGACTGCGGTTCGCGTCCTGGACCTGGTGGCTTAAAACTCACGCCGGGCGCGTGTGCGTGCGTGCCCAAGATCCCGGGAGGAGTACGGAGAAGAAGGGATTGCAGCGTGGCCATCCCCCCTGGGGGGTGATTTCTCGCTTTCTGTTTCTCTGTCTCTCTCTGTCTGTCTGGCGAGCGCACGCGCCCTATAAGCAAAAGTCTCTCACAAAAATAAAAAAAGTGAACTTTACATTCATTTGTCTATTAAGTGTTCCTTCCCTGAGCTCCTCCCACTCACCCTCTGCTATCTACTCTCCTCCCATACTGTGTCTGGTGTTTACACTTGTCCTTCCTACTATTAAATGTTTGGATCTTTCCATTTCTGCCACAGAGTGCAGACATTTGGTTATATTTTTCTTTTTCTTTTTCTTTCTTTATTTTTTTGAAGAGAGGTTTTTGCTACAGGATACATGTGCTCACTGGAAAGACAGAGAGGTAGAGAGAGACAGAAGCAAGAAATCACTCCACAGGGGGAATGACCACACTGCAATCCCTTCTCCTCCATTCTCATCTCAGGATCTTGGGCACGCACACACACGAACCCGGCATGAGTTTAAGTCACTGGGTCCAGGACTTGAACTGCGGTTGACTACATGGGAGTCCAGCAATGTAACCATTATGCCATTTGCTGGTCCCCTATATTTTTCTTTTTATTTTGAGTTCTGGTGATATTTTATTTAGAAAAAGATAAATATCACTGATTCAGAGGTTTCAAATTTTCTTTTCTTAAATGCTCCACTAATATCTAATTAGACATGACAGTCCTCAATTATAGAAGTATTTACACACTGAATACAGAATATTCATTCATTGAACTTGCATTCCTACTGTCCATCCTCTTGCATTTTTCTATGTCTTTTGTAAATCTTTTTCTTTCTTGCTTTCAAACTGACTTTTGGCTCTGGTTTTATCCACTGTATTTCTGCTGGTTTCTCCTCCGCTGGTATAGCAAAAACATCATCAGTGGGATCATGTGGAGGAATAGTCTTTGTCTCTTTCTTTCTCGGCTTCTGCACGTCTTTCTTTTTTTGAGAGGGCAGAGGTTTTCTGCTATAGGGCTTGTGCACTTGTCAGAAAGACAGAGAGACAGAAAGCGAGAAATCATCCCCAGGGGGGATGGCCACGCTGCAATCCCTTCTCCTCCATTCTCCTCTTGGGATCTTGGGCACACACACACCCACGCCCAGCATGAGTTTAATCAACCAGGTCCAGGACTCGAACCACAATTGACTACGTGGGAGTCCAGCGACATAGCCATTATTCTAACTGCTGATCCCATCTGCACGTTTTCCACTTGCTGCTTCTCTCTGTACTTTGCAACAGTGATGGATCTTACAATATGCTGATGCATGTTTGGCGACTGGTAGTGAGGATTTTCATATAAAGTTGGTCCTCCAAAACTTGCCTGGAAAATCTTTAAGACAAAACGAGGTCCTATTTCTACAAGAGGTCCTATTTCTATGATTTGAAAGTTCCCAAACCATATCCTATTATTCAAAATGGTGAAAGTAAACACATGGTCCACAAATGACACCGTGGTGTACTGAAGATCTGAATTAGGAGTTCTTTTAATCAAGCATAATGTGGTAATTCATCAAAAGCAGGATCAAAAGACAAAAGGGGCTGAGAACCTTTCAGTTTCTGGTCAGCTTTAGTTCAGCAATGGTATGAATATTTTGAACAAGGAATTTAGCAGATGGCCCATGAGGGGAATTTGAAAGCCACATGTAGAGATCCTGTTTTTTTTCTTAGCTTCAAAATAGATGCATTTATTGCAGTTTTTCATTTCACAGACCTCATTAATCACAAATAATTTATCTTTATGATCCATTTTAGTATCTGCTTTAGAATGAGGCATCAGCATCCTCAAGTCCTGCATTAAATGTCTTGTTCTAAAATTTATTCCTCTGGAAGAAAAGATGAAAATTCATTCCTTATTTTTCCCCTTGCCTTTGCAAACAGGGCCCGGGGTACGGTCTCTCTCTTCTTCCTTCACCTTCTCTGCCACGACGTGCTGCCTCGCCGGCGTCCCAACATCTTTTTTGTTTCTTTTTGGCTTCTTCGCCTGCATTGCTACGCCCCCATCCCGTTTCCCCTTGGTGGCCACCATCTTCCCTCACCTTCTGTGCTCCTGGTCTTCCCTATATTTTTCATTTTTAAGAGGCATTTCACATTATAAATGCTTCAGGCTCTCTAAAACCTAGATCTGCCTCCAAGTAAGGGTCATAAAATTATCAGGGGGATAAAGTTGCTTTATCATAAACAGATTTTTAAAAATTAGTTAAATATGGGCCCAGCAAGTGGTGTAGTGATTGAGGTGCTTGAGTCCTGGACCCGGAGGCTTTAAAATCATGTCAGGTGTGTGTGTGCCCATGCATGCATGCATGCCCAACATCCCAGGAGGAGAATAAAGGAAAGAACTGCCACGTGGCCATACCCCCGGGGAGTGATTTCTCACTTTCCCACTTACTGTCTCTCTCTGGCAAGGGCATGTGCGCTGAGGCAAAAACCTTAGAAAAAATTAGTTCAATATAAGTTGGAACGTAGTATAAGTTTTCCCAGAAGTTATAACTTCTTTAGTGTGTATTCTGGCAAACACACACTAAAGTGACCCCTCAATAAGCTGTTGTATAGCCTCCTTTTAGTGTAGGTGGAAAGTGTGACTGGATTCTAAACAATAGATTACGGTCACAATAAATTTACAGCTGTAATTGAGGACCCACACCAACTGACTTTGAGATAATAGAAAAAGAGACAGCCTGGGTGGGCTGGATCTTTCTTTTTTCCTTCTCTCTCTATTCTGATTTTGAAGAAGCAAGGTGGCATGAATTCCACAGCCCCAACAACCTCTTAGAAGCTGATTCTTCTTCAACTGAGTCTCCAGATGAGAATGTAGTCCATGGTCATCGTGATTTTAGCTTCATGAGACCCTGAACAGAGAAATCACATAAGTTGTGTATTCTGACCTTCAGAATGGTGAGATCATAAATAAATGCTTTTTAAGCCATCATTTTGTGGCTACGTTTTACCTGTCAATAGAACGCTAATACATATTTACCAGATTCTGGAATCATAATTAGAACCCACTATTTAAAAAAATTAGTTCATGAACACCTAAAAGTTAGCATTATTTCATATACCAAAGAACCTTATGGAACCCAGCATCCAAAATACTAGTAAAGTTAAAAATACTAATAGATTTTTGAAATATGTTAGTGACTGTAAGAATGACCCTTTAAAAAAAAAGCAGGTTTTTGGGAACCAGCAGTTAGCGTAATGGCTATGTCGCTGGACTCCCATGTAGTCGACCGCGGTTCGCGTCCTGGACCCGGTGGCTTAAAACTCACGCCGGGCGCGTGTGCATGCGTGCCCAAGATCCCGAGAGGAGAATGGAGGAGAAGGGATTGCGGTGTGACCATCCCCCCTGGGGGGTGATTTCTCGCTTTCTGTCTCTATGTCTCTCTCTGTCTGTCTGGCGAGCATATGCGCCCTATAGCGAAAACCACTCCAAAAAAAAAAAAAGCAGGTTTCCAGTTAGAATTCTACCTGCTTTCAGAAATGATTTGAGTTGACTTATGTGGCATGTTTGATGACAATTAAAGGCATAAGGGAAAAAAATATACCACAGAGGATGAGGAATAAACTATATGCAAAATCTTAGCTAATTTTTATGATGAATTTAATGTCAAATTTCTTAGAAGCCGAGATATTTTAAAAAGGGTATTCTCAACCCTAGGAGCACATTAGAATTCCCTGGAGAACTTTATAAAAACCATCAACACCTGAGTCCCACTCCCCAGGGTTCTGACTTAATTGGTAAAAGGTAAGACGTGAGCATAAATATTGGGTTGTCGGAAAAGTCATGACATACTTTTTCAATGCAAAAATGTGTCATGACTTTTCTGACAACCCAATAGTTGTTAAAATGTGCCCTAGGTGGGGGCAGCAGGTTGCTTAGTGGTTAGGGTGCTGGACTCCCCCATGGCTGACCGCAGTTCAAGCTCTAGACCTGGTGGCTTGCTTTCTTGCTTTCCTTCTCTCTTCTCTCTCTCTGTCTCTGTGTATCACTCTGGTCAAATTGAAAAAATATAATAATAAGTAAAATAAATATTTCAAAACATCTTTAAAAAAGGCTCCCTAGATAATTCTCTTATGTAGTTGAGGTTGAGAACCACTCAACTGCACTTTTTATTAACAAACCAAGACACATATACTAATTTATCATGAGAGATTCATTATTGATATTTGTATAATGGAAAATGTCCTTATACTTTAGAAGTTGTGTAGAAAATGCAGATACCCTTTATAGGGTCATTTCTTATATTCACTTTTGGCAAGAAACCAATGATATATGATCAAAATATAATTTTTGAAGGGAGGTCTATCAGATGTTTAAGTACAGTCAGTAGTCTCTCTTTATCTGCAGACTTACTTTCCATGGCTTCAGTTACCTTCGGTCAACTGCATCTGAAAATAGTAAATGGAAAAGTTCCAGAAATAAAAAATTGTTAATTAAAAAAGAGAAAATTCCAGAAATAAACAACATGTCGATTTTATACTGTACATTGTTCTGAACAGCGTGTTGACAGAGTACAATCCTTCTCTGTCCCACTCCGAATATGGATCATTCTTTTGCCCAGTGAATCCATCCATGCTGTGTATGTTATCCATCTATTAGTTACTTAGTTATCAGATTGAGAAGATAGCACATATAAAATTTGGTACTGTCTGTCTTTTCAAGCATCCACTGGGGTCTTGAAATGTGTGCCCTACAGATAAAGGGGACTATTGTAAGTAAGTTTTTGATGAAATAACTTGATGATGAATTGGAATTTAAGTGACCTAGAAATGTAAATGGACAAATCTGTCTTCTTAAACCTACTTCAAAGTTCATAATAAGGAGTACTAACAAAAATTTCACATTAACCTCTCCAGTGAGAACCTATGATAAAAATATTCTGTTTAGATGAATGAAGATGATTAAGCTTATTTATCTGATTTGCACATACTCATTTATAAAAATCTACACGTCAAGTTATGTTTTTCAAATTGAGATTTGACTTAAGATAACACTCTCAACCACTTTGATCTTCAAAATGTTTCAATATAGGGACCAGGATATGGCGCTATGGTTACATGGCTGGACTCCTATGTAGTCAACTGTGGTTCGAGTCCTGGACCCCACAGCTTAACGCTCATGCTGGGTGCATGCCCCAAATCCTGAGAAGAATGGAGGAAAAGGGATTGCGGCATGGCTATCCTCTCTGAGGGGTGATTTCTCATTTTCTGTCTCTCTGTCTCTCTCCATCTGTCTGGCAAACGCACATGCCCTATAACAAAAATTAATGTTTCAATATAGATTCTACAAAAACTCAAGCAACATAGGCTTTATTTATTTATTTATTTTTGTTTGTTTGTTTGTTTGTTTTGGGGGGAGAGGTTTTTGCTATAGGGCACGTGTGCTTGCCAGAAAGACAGAGAGACAGAAAGAGAGAAATTACCCCCCTAGGGGGTATGACCACACTGCAGTCCCTTCTCCTCCATTCTCCTCTCAGTATCTTGGGCATGCATGCACACGCACACGTATTCGGTGTGAGTTTAAGCCACCAGGTGTGGTACTCGAACCGCAGTCGACTACATGGGAGTGCACCAATGTAGCCATTACACTATCTGCTGGTCCCAACATAGGCTTGATTTTGAAATTGGCTTAGTCTTTAGATGATTGCTGGGTATAAAATCAAGAGCTGATGATACATCAGCTAACAATATGGAAAATGATTTAGCAATTTCTAAGCATTTATAATAGTGATTAATATACATGATGTTAATACTAACTGTGTGCTCAGCCCTGTTCTAATCTCTTTCTCTGTAATAGCTAATTTAATGTTCATGGCAGCATGTAAAGTAACTATATTACCATCCCATTGTATAGATAAGAGGTTAAATGACTGATTCGGTGTACTCTAATAGTAAGTGACAGTTACAGGATTTGAATCCAGGCACTATCTTGTCATAGTCTGTGCACAATCCTCTAAGTCACACACAGGAAGCACCATGACAGGCACTATAGGTAATACAAGAATAACTATAAAACATTCCCTAACCTTGAAGAAGACTCCATTCCAGTGGAGAAATAGATGTGGACCTGCTACTAGGCCCAAGACAAAGCAGAAGGCTTATGTAGGCTGCATATCAATGTCGCCAACCTTAATGTCACTGGTCCAGATATACTACCCATTTCTGTGGGTCTTCTTCCTTTCTCAAGGTCCAGGTTTTGCTCTGATATCCTTTCCCTTCCACCTAAAGAACTTCCATTAGCATTTTGTATAGAGCAAGAGGTGCATGGTGAGTTCTCTTAGTTTTTCTGTATCTGGGAATGTCTTTATTTTTCCTTCATTACTGAAAGATGTCTTTACAAGATTACATTTCTGGGTTGAGAGTTCTTTTCTTTAAACACTTATTTTAAAAGTTTATCATTTCTTCTATAAACAGACAGAAAAAAAAAACAAAAAAACAAAAACAAAAACAAAAAAAACAGAGACAGCATTTCAACAGGATCTTGATGCTGGGACCCACTCCCAACCTCAGCCAGCCCTGGATTATGAGCACACACATGCCTGTGTACTCAGAGTTCTCTAGAATGAACCTGGAACCTTCCCATGTGGGTCAGACTTGTATACCATCACGTTTTACTACCGCATTACCATTTGACTTTTTTCAGCACTTTTTTTTTTAAAAGAATTATTTTATTTTATAAATCATTATTATTATTAATTTTTAATTTGACCAGAGAGAGACAGAGAAAGGGAAAATGAGAAAACAAACCTTCAGGTTCAGGACTGGAACTATGATTGGTCATGTGGGAGTTTAGCGTTTCAATCACCATGCCAACTGCTGGCGCCATCTTTTAGCACTTCATAAGTTCTGGGCCAGCTCTGTAGCCTGGTGCTTAAGGCAGCCAGATCTCACATGGCCAACCATGTGGTTTGAGTCCTAGGTCCTATGACTTGAAAAAGATGCTGGGCTCATGTATATGTGCCCCAGATCCCAAAAGGAAGGGAAGGTGAAGGAGAAAGGATTATAGCCTAACCATTCCCCATGGAGGTGTTTAACCCCTCCCCATCACCACTGTCTTTAGTTCACAAACCCTCTAGAGAAAAACAAAGTGCTGTTTCATTGTCTTCTGGCCACATGGTCCTGAGGCAAACTCTGCAGTAATTCTAATCCTTGTTCTCTGGTAGGTAACCTATTCTTTTTCTCTAGCTGCTTTTGAGATATATATTTTTCTGTTTCTTGGCTCTCAATGGTTTAATTTTCATGTGCCTGTGCAAGGTTTTCTTTGAATTTATTCTGTTTGGGGCTTGATGAGATTTTTAAAAATAATTATTTATTTATTATCATTGTTTTTCAATTTTGACCAGAGATAGACAGAGAGAAAGAGAAGAGACAGATAAAGAGCAAGTTGCTAGGTCCAGGACTTGAACCACGGTCGACCATGTGGAAGTCCAGCGCCCCTAACCACCATGCCACCTGCTGTCCCTTTGATGAGCTTTTTGAATCTGTAACTTTTGTGTCTTTAAATTAGGGAGTTTTAGGTCATTACTTTGTCAAATTTATTTTCTGTGCTAGTCTTTCCTTGTCCTCTAAGACTTCAGTGACATGAATGTTAAACCTTCAAATATTATTCTGTTGCTCATGTGATTCTATTAATTTTTAAAAGAATTATTTCATTTAACTTTATTTATTTATTTACTTTTTTTTTTTTTTTTTTTTTTTAATTTGACCAGAGAGGAACAGAGAGCGAGAGAAAGTGAGGAAGCCAGCCGTCAGGTCTGGGACTCAAACTGTGGTCTGCCATGTGGGAGTCCAGGGTCCCTAACCACCACACCACCTGCTGGCCCAAATTCTATTAATTTTTAAAAAGGACTTTTTATTCTTCAGGTTGGATATTTACGTTATTTATTTTTAAAAGTTTATGATTTCTTATTTATGTTTAATTGCTGTACATCTCTGTGGAGTACAGTATGGTTTTTCAAAGCATGCAGTCAGTGTGTGGTAATTAAATCAAAGATATTACCACATTCATCATCTTCAACAGAGAACATTACATTATGTGTGCACCTTCAATTTTCATTCTACTAGTTTATTTCTTTTTTGAAATACGTTTGTATGATTTGCCTTTCTTATGTCTGTTAAATGTTTATTTTTTTCTGAGTTCCCCAATAGCACAGTCTCTGGTATCTACAGTTGCCCTCACCTCTTCTGCATCTTTGAATCTTTCCGTGTTTGCCATTGCATGCAGATATTCCGTGTTTATCTTCAAAGTCACCGATTCTTTCCTTTTTCATCTCCATTCTTAATATTTCTGGAATCTTTTTTTTTTTTCAGAGATTTTTGCTATAGGACATATGTACTCACTGAAGAGACAGAGAGATAGAAGTGAGAAATAGCCCCCCTCCCCCCAGGGGATATGACCATGCTGCAATCCCTTCTCCTCCATTCTCCTCTTGGGATTTTGGGCACGCACACACACGTGCCTGGCATGAGTTTCAAGTTGCCGGGTCTGAGACTCAAATTGCAGTCAGCCATGTGGGAGTCCCAACTTTCCTGAATTTAATTTTTTTTGTATCTATGGACACTTATGTGAAAAACATCAATAGACAGACAATTGTATTACCTATGTTCTCTCTCTTTGTATCCTTTTTTAAAAATTATTTATTTAACTTTATTTATTCATTCATTCTTTTTTTTTTTTTTTTTTTTTTTTTTTAATTTGATCAGTGAGACACAGACAGAGAGAGAGAGAGAAGGTGAGAAAGCAAGCCACCAGGTCCAGGATTTGAACTGTAATCAGCCATGGGGGAGCATCTAGCATCTTAACCACCACGCCACCCGCTGGTCCCTCTCTTTGTATCCTTATGTGCAACTTGAGAATGTGTGTTTCTGTAGGGTGGAGTTGGAGGGCCAGGTGGAGGGAAGGAAGAAGCCCAGTGGCCTTGGCCTCAACAGACCAGAAAAAGTCCGGCTCCTCCACCCCTCTTTCCCACCATCCCAGGGGCTTCCTTGTACTCAGACTAGCAGGAAACATGTGTTATACAGTAGGCCATGGGCAGCAGACAAAGAGCAGTTGTTGCTTCATGGAAAATTCCGCTCCTAAAAACATCTGTGGGCCAGCCTATGGAATATGTTAAGGTGGCTGGATCCCATGTGACTGACTACCTTCTGAGTCATGAACTTGGCTTGAAACATAGGCTGGGCACTTATGCATGCATGCCTAAAATCCCAAGAGGAGAATGGAGGAAAAGGGATTGCTACTGTGACCATCCCCACTGGGGGGATGATTTCTCACCTTTCTCCAACTCTGGTGATTGCATATTCCTCTAGTAAAATTAAAATAAAACAAAAACCAAAGCCTTTACATACTCTGTTTTCCTTTTTTTTTTTTTTTGAAAGAATTATTTAATTTTATTTATTTATTTATTTATTTATTTATTTATTTATTTTGATTTGACCAGAGTTGGGGGTGAGGAGAGAAAGTGAGAAAGCAAGCCACCAGGTCAGGGAATTGAACTGTGGTCAGCTATGTGGGAGTCCAGTGCCATTAACTACCACACCACCAGCTGGCCCCCTGTTTCCCTTTATCTTCCATCAGTGTTTGTTATTTAAGGTGGCCCAGGAGTGTGTTTTGGGGGGATGAAGGTAGAGGAGGAGGGAGCAGAGTCCTTGTATTTTATTTCTTACAAGGTGCCACCCATTCCAGTTCCAGTTCTCCACCTGAACCTAAATTTGTGATCTCATCATTGACCTGGCTTGTAATTAAAGGACGGGCATTTGGCAGGCGGACAGGGATAGTCAGAAGTAGTCTCCTCAGAGTATCAGTCTTTCCTCAGGGTTTGAGATGCTCTCACACCATAAGCTCTGTGCCTATCCTCCCTCCCTCTCAACTCCTCACATCCTCCCTTTCATGGCATGGCTGTCTCCTTTCTCCCCCAGGGTGACTTTGTAAATGCTACTGTCAACTCCTCTTTAGGGCCATGCAACTATTTCCATTGCTTCTCCCAAGTCTATTTTCCCTTCTCCAACTTGCCTCCCACCGCCTAATTATGCCCTAGGCATTTCTCCTCCCATCTGTGCCTGTATCTGTATCTTCCTGGGCCTCTCTTCTTTCTTCCTTCCAGGTTGGTGGATCATAATCATGTCCCCAGAGTATTTTAAGAACAGAACAAGTAGAAAATGGATAACCCAAACCCACATACTGTCACTACCATACCCCCACAACCCTTGGTCCCTTATGGTAGTTTTCCTTTCCTTCTAATGTTTCATGTTAGCTGATAAGACCAATACAAATGAAAGTTTCCAGTTTTAGGCCCCCCCTTTTTACAAAGTTTATTTATTTCTTCCATGACTGATAGAGACAGAGAGAGATAGCACCCCTAACAGAGCCCCAACATTATGATCCACCCACAGCCTTCAGCCAGCACTGGATCATGGGCAAGCAGGTGCCAGGCGTGATTAGGGAGGTCTCAGATATGACTGGGAACCGTCGCCTATGGAATGGCCTCACAGAGCATTGTGTTTTCCCGTTGTGTCGTGGTCTAGTCCCTTAGTTTTAGACTCTTAGTCTCTCCTTTCCACGAAATGTTAATAAGTTGCAAAATGAGGGGAGGAAAGGTATAATTCCCAGACTCATCCATTCAGTTGGTCTCCTGCAATACTTTTTTTTCCTTTGTTCCATTTTAAGATTCTCACCAAGAGAATTTCTGTTCTTTGGCTGCCTGTGATCATCTTTGAAGTCCTCCCTTCCTCAAACACTGATGGCTAACCTCCAGATATGTTGCTTTTGATTTCATATTTCCCCAAACATATCCTGCTTTCATCCCTCTCCTAACTAATGGCATTGCCTGTGGCTTTCTGTGTTATACTCTTTGAGCTCTTCTCAGCAGTGGCTTCCAGGGAGCATGTGTCAGATACCCTTTGACACCCCGAATAACTTTCATACATCTCCCCAGTATTTCTCCGAGAGTTCATTGTGTTATCTCTTGCCATCACTGCCTATTTCTTTGAGGAGGATGACTTCCCACCACAATAATCCTTACAGACCAAGGGATGGATTCAGTCAACCAATTGGCCATTTTGAAGAAAAATTTAGCCTCAAATGAGAATGTATGTAATTGTGCCTGGCACATCCTAGTGGGTATTTGATAAATGTTTATCTAATTTTAATCTGAACAAAAGAACTCCGAGTTTGGACAAAAGAGAATTCTGATATAATTTTTTTAAAAAATACAGTCAATTGGATATTTATTCAATGCCCATTATGTTCTATGGCTATTGGGTCCTTCTAGTGGCCACTAGGCCCTTCTGATGTCATTGTAATATATCAACAGCCAACCAAGTAAGACCATTCAGTGGACACCATCAGTGAATTTGACACTGTGGTGTCACCATCCAGTGAGAGAATATACGATGTTTTGTGGGGCTGTAGAATTTTACAGGTTGGAGATGTTAGGGGTCTGTTTGCTGTAAGACTGGGCTGTGCCACAGAAAGAATCCCCAGTGGTCTGGAGCTTCCCTAGACCTCATGACTATCCAGGCACAGACTTCCAACTTTGATTTCACAGTGATACAAAATATAAAACTTAATAGCACTCCTAACCAGTGTGGTTTAGTATCTACACTGAGCACAGAACCTAGGAAACCTTAGTTTCTGTCCTGGTACTACAGGTACATAGTAGGCTATGCAATATATATATATATATATATATATATATATATATATATATATATACATATATATACATATATATATATATATATATATATATATATACACACACACACACACACACACACACACATATATATATAAATAAATTAATTAATTTTAACTTGAATAGAGAGGGATAGAGTGAGAGAGGGAAAGAAGGAAAGTGAGAAAGCAAGTCACCAGGTCCAGGACTCAAACCATGGTCAGCCATGTGGGAGTTCAGTGCGCCTAACCACCAGCCACCTGCCGACCCCATATGCAGTATTTTTCATAAGTAAATGAAATATCTGCATCCTTTGCATGTAAAATTCGTGGAGACAACACTGGCTAATTCTTTCTCACAAAAAATAAAAATTAAATAGAAAAGCCCAGAGTCCATGTAGTTAGACCTTAAGTTGTCTGAAGCTAATGTATTTATAACCATATCTAGAAAAATTCTCTAAGTCTTTAAGCCATTCAGACATGAAATCATACAACATAGTCTAAAGCCATTCAGACATGAAATCATATAACATAGTCTAAGGCCTGAAACTCTGGGTGAATGTTTTTTCTCAAATAAGTAAAGGAAATTGTCATTAATTTTTTTTCCTGAAAAATTATCAAATTTCTTTCTCAAACTTCCTCCTTAATTTATGATTGCTAACTTTGGAACAAGGAAATGAATATTTGCAATGAATATTCAAATTGATTAACTCTCAAGATCCAGTGGAAAATGTGTTATGGCCTCTGTTGTTTTTTTTCTTCAATTAAGAAGCAGAAGCTCAAGAGTTTTCTTAAACTAGTTGAAAATAGTCTCAGGGCAAGATAGTAGCATAGTGGTAAAACATAACACCCTTCACAGCACTCCCACGTGGGAAGGTTCCTTGTTTGTGTCAACAGACCATCCTGCGTACTCTGGGCACATGTACGACCATAATCTGGGAATGAAACATGGTGTCAAGACCTTGGAGGTGCTGTCTCTCTCATACTCTTTCTCACTCACTCACTCATGAAATAAATAAATAAATGTTTAAAAAGGAAAAAGTAATGTCTCTGAATACTGTACTTTACAAAATTTATAAGGTAAAAAAAATTGTCCAGTGGCTTCCAAGTTGCTAAAGGAATTAATTCACCACAAGATGGCACTATGTGAGTGGTTGTTACTAGAAAGGCTTCTGTGACTAATGTTTACCTACCTTACTTCAGGCCTATAGACTTATGAGCAGGGGCATATGGCACTGCTGATAATGCTATTTATATGGAGACAAAAGTCTGGATTGCCACTGAGTGACTAAGGGTTTCTCCTGTGCTCTTTATGTGCGTTCTATGAACTTTTAGCCAAGCTTCTCCAGTAACATGCTTCCAAAACACCACCATGCCAGCAGCTGGTTACCTCTTTTGAGAAAGTGGCTTCATTAAGTTGATCTCTGAAAATATGTTTTAAGGGTTCTTCTCAACTCCTGATGAAAAATGGGGGAATGTTATGTTCTGGGTCCTCTTTCTGCTATGTTTGATGTTGCTGATGATTTGTTTAAGCACCAAACACTTGGTTTCCTGAATTTATCTGGAAAGATCAGCAGCAGAATAAGAGAATTCTGTGGTGTTTATGAAGCTTGTTTCTGAGAATGGAAAGATGAATCTGAATGCCAAGGCTGAGGGACAGCCATGTACTTCACACATGAAAGCAAATCCAGCATTTTCTCTATTGGATGTTCAAATCCTGGATTATTAGATGATGTAGAAATTAAAAGGCTCAACATTTACATGGTTTTTAACATTTGGAATGATGGCCACTGGAAAGGGCATAGCCTTGTTTATGCATCTAGAGAAAATGGAGCTGGGCATGTGTCCCTGAAGTTAAATAGAACTGCAACTAGCACTATCCTGTTGCCATGTAGCCAGGTAAATATTTGCAAAGCACCTACTGATCCTCTGGATTTGGGGCAAGTGTTTAGTGAATATGAAACAATATCTGTGGCGAAGTGAGCCTACACAGTTCTTCTTGTGGTAGAGTTCACCAAATATAACACAATCTGCGAATGGAAGGGAGGCTTATCAGTGCTTCATCTTCCTCTCTGGGCTGTCATTAGGCCATTCTGAATTGGTTTTCAGGAGCCCTAGGAGGAAGAGGTAGGTACCCAGGTTCATCTTCTGAATATAAGTTCCTGCAGTTGCAGTTCTTCCTGAAGGCTCATGATCAGAATGCAGTGAAGGGTAGACCAGCTAGCTCTATAATGGTTAGGGGAGCCAATCTGTAAGAAAACCTAACAGACTATGGAAAAGCAAAGAGATAGAAAATCATATTTTTCAGACCTCTTCTTAGGTAGACTATTCTTAGGGGTAGACAGAAATATTTGGATAAGTAGCTTAAGATGGAGGTAAAATACCCCAGGACTGCACCACCTTACTTCTAAAGATTAGAGCAACAGCTGTAAGCTGCCCAATACCTCCAGTTGAACAACTTGTTTGCTTAGTGGGACACACAGTGTGGGTCCTGAGCTCAAGGGTCAGGGACAAAAGAGACTGTTATCAGACACTTTCTCCTTCTGTGTCTCTCTCCCCAACCCAGGCTCCCATCTGCATAATCATCCAACAAATCTGTAAAGACCACAGACTTGAAGGTGCACCTCATTATGAGCCTGTTAGAGCACCATGTGTCTACCCTGCCCAGGTAAGGGAGAGTCTCTGGGAGGACTCCTCAAAGAGAAGCATAACAAGAGTAGACTCCTATGGGAACCAGCAGTTAGCGTAATGGCTATGTCGCTGGACTCCCACATAGTCGACCGTGGTTCACGTCCTGGACCCAGTGGCTTAAAACTCACGCTGGGCGCGTGTGCGTGCATGCCCAAGATCCTGAGAGGAGAATGGAGGAGAAGGAATTGCGGCATGACCATCCCCTCTTGGAGGTGATTTCTCGCTTTCTGTCTCTATGTCTCTCTCGGTCTGTCTGGTGAGCACACGCGCCCTATAGCGAAAATCTCTCAAAAAAAAAAAAAAAAAAAAAAAAGAGTAGACTCCTATGAAAGGGTGTTATCATGAAGCCACTGGGTGACACTGCTGCTCTTCACGCCTACTTTGTTGTCTCTCTCCCCTCAGACACCTCAGGGCAATATGGGTTGTCATATATCCAAGTTCTTAAATATCCAAGATATGTCCACTTTTAAATATTTCATCCCTGTTGTTCAAGAAAGTATATTCTGGGACCAGCAGTTAGCGTAACGGCTATGTCGCTGGACTCCCATGTAGTTGACCACGGTTCGTGTCCCGTGCCCGGTGGCTTAAAACTCACGCCAGGCGTGTGTGCGTGCATGCCCAAGATCTTGAGAGGAGAATGGAGGAGAAGGGATTGCAGCATGGTCATCCTCTCTGGGGGGTGATTTCTCGCTTTCTGTCTCTCTGTCTCTCTCTGTCTTTCTGGCGAGCGCACGCGCCCTATAGCAAAAACATCTCAAAAAAAAAAAAAAGAAAGTATATTCTTATGACCTGACTTTTGACTACAAAATCAGTCCCAACAGGCCTGAGAACTTTGAATTCAGCAGTTTTCTCTTTCTTGCAGTAGGAAATCCCCCATAAGATGATCAGAGATGACCATTTCGAAAACTATCAAATCAGGGGCTAGAACTTGCAGTGCTGACTCCAGTGGAATGACATTGTTGAAGCTTAAGTGAATCAGTAACTTGGAAGAAGAGCTGGATCAAAACAGACTCATCAGACACTTATTTTCAGGGAACTTTGAATTATTAAAGGATGGCCTTCTCAAAGTTGAATGGGGGCTAGCTTTGCGGCACAGTGGTAACACACTGCTCAAGCAAAGCTATATCCATGAGGAAGATTGCAGATTCAGGTTTTTTGGTCAACCTGTACATGGCAGGCACATGTGCCCATGATCTGGCTGTCTAGCAAGGCTAGGGAGTGGAGGGATCATGGCACAAGACCCTATTGGGTGTGCTTGTCTCTCTCTTTCTTTCGCAAAAGAAATAAATAGAACTTAAAAAAAAAAAAAAGACAAAACTTGGGCCAGCCAGTGGCATGGTAATATTGCCCAACTGTGCAATTTGAGTCCTATACTCAGTGACTTAAAAAAAAAAAAAAAAAAAAAAAAAAAAACGCTGGGTATGTATATTCATGCCCGCCCAAAATCACAAGAGGAGAATGGAGAAGAAGAGATTGCAGGGTGGTTATCTTCCCTGGGGGCTGATTTCTTACTTTCTTCCTCTTTCTCTTTGTCTTTCTCTTTCTAGTGAGTCCATGCACCTTATAGCAAAATTAAAAACAAAAACAAAAAAATGTGACTAGATGCATTGAAACAAAAATTCAGCCTTCCAGCTCTAGACTTTTGCTACTTGATAAAGGCTTTCCACATTCCAGCCTGTTGGCCTTGTCTTCTGGGTCATTTTGGCATTCCCTTTTTCTTTTCTCCTATTTTAGTCCCTTTCTTAAATTCTTCTTTTGTTTTGCCAAAATAGTTTCTCAAGTATCTTTTTCATGGTGGGTACATGGGTAGTAAAACTTCTGATTTCTTGTGTGTATATCTAACAGTGTCTTTTTGCCCCTTCACATTTGATTGGAAATTTGAGTGCGTAGAGAACTCTAAATTCCAACTCATTTCTCATAAAAGTTTTGAACACATTGGTTGCTTCATTTTCTTTTAGCATAATTATTTTAAGTTTGAAAACTTTAAATGTATTTTCTTTCTATCTATTCTTTCGGTCATGAAGCTTTTCCACCCTCTTTATTTCTGTTTCTTAAGCAAAGCATTTCCTCATAGCCAGGGTGGAATAATCACTTTTTGTCAGAACTCCCTCTGAGAGTGCGTCTGCCTCCAGAAGATCAAACACTTGCACTCAAGGTGAAAAGCCATTAATCTTTAGTACTTGGGGCTGAAAGTTAGACCTTTGTGGAATTTGTGATTCATCATCTAAGAGTCTAAAAGATTAATTTGCTCCTGTTGGGCTCCTAGTTGCAGGGGCTAAATATCAGCAAGATAACTGAAACTTAGCACCTTGATACCACTGTAACTAACCTGGAAACTACATATTTCTGACTGGGGCCCAGAAAACTGCATACTTGCTTGGTAAATTGTCAACTTCCTGGTCTAAAAGAATACCTGCAACGTCCACTGAGTCACATAGTAGAAGCCAGTTAGGATGCTTTGGTATTAGTACAAGAGACCGGACTAATTTATTTTCTTAGCATAAAATGATGGCTGGTTGTAGTAGTCTCAGCATAACTAATGATTCATAACTAATTTGGAATCAACTCACGAGAGAACATGCCAACAGTCAGAGCTGACTAAAAGTGGGATGTTCTGTCTTGGTAATCTGCAAATTCCTTGTCATAAGAGTTATTCTGGGCCTACTGCAGTGGTGCAGCAATAACACAATGATCCACAATACTGAGGCCATGTGGGAAGATCCCAGGTTTGTGTCCTGAGGTCTCCATGGCATACTGAATGAACACATGCCTGTGATCTGGGCTGGTTGAAGCTACAGGTGGATCATGATGTGAAGACCCAGTGGGGTGGACCTATCTCTTTCTCAGAAGAAACTAGTAAATAAACTCAAAGAGTTATTCTTGGTAGAGATATTGTAAATCATATCCAAAAGCCTATTGGATGGTTGGACTACATGAACTTTAAGTTCTTTTCTACACATGAGAATTTGTTCGACACGATGCCTGGCACATAGTAGATGGTCGATATATGCTAAGTGAAATGTTTGTAGACATCATAATGCCACAGCAACAAAGATAGCTTATTATAATTGTTTTTGCTTGTTATAATTAAAGCTTACACTAAGGAAGCTTTAGTCTACTATTATCTACATATATTGAAAAAGTAATAGAATATTCTCTTACGTAAACATTAGCTGAACTTGAATTGGGTACTCAGTTTTGGTCTAACCACTTTATGACTTGAAGTATTGGGTCGTCAGAAAAGTCATGACACGTTTTTGCATAGAAAAGCAAAAAAATACATTATGAGTTCTCTGCTGACACAATAATTATCTGCACCATCACAAATTTGGAATGGCATAGACATAACCGACACTCAAAGGGCATGACACAGTTAAACAGCACAATCCTATTCAATTGTCTAGATTAGACCAGAAAGAGGGCTTTTGAATAATAGGAAAGAGGATTTTAGGCAACATTTGGCCTGGAGAAAGACAGCTTGTCTTGTCTGTGAAGGTTGAAGAAGGCATCCTGGAGCATGGTCCATCTTCTATGGCTCTTTTGTCTACCTGCTTGGGAAAGTAGGACCAGAACCTGTAAGGATAAAAGCAATAAAGGCACATTCATGGTGTCCATTACTACACTTGGAAAGTTTAGGAAGATGGGGACTTTTAGATAGGATTCAGAGGTGGCTCATAATGAGCATAAGAAGTTAATACCAAGAATTGTCCTTCCTGGGCCAGCTGATGGCAGATGTCAGAGATACAGTCAAGGACAACAAAAATGAAAAGAATCTGGCAGCCCAGACAGACCATTCTAGTCTCTCTGGATTTCTGAATCAAAAATTGGAACTTGTGGGAACCAGCAGTTAGCGTAATGGCTATGTCGCTGGACTCCCACATAGTCGACTGCGGTTCGCGTCCCGGACCCGGTGGCTTAAAACTCACGCCGGGCGCGTGTGCATGCGTGCCCAAGATCCTGAGAGGAGAATGGAGGAGAAGGGATTGCGGCGTGACCATCCCCCCTGGGGGGTGATTTCTCGCTTTCTGTCTGTCTCTCTCTCTCTGTCTGGCGAACGCACGCGCCCTATAACAAAAAAAAAAAAAAAAAACTCTCAAAAAAAAAATTGGAACTTGTGATCTGATAGAGAATAGAAGTCTTCTGTGATAAAAGTTTTCTGCTTTGTAAACTTGTTTTTATCTATGAAAATATTGCAAGTTGGACTGGCCCTGTGTAGGAGTTAAGAGAACTGGACTCCACATGACTGACCATGTGTTCAAATCCTAGCCCTAGCTTGGAAAATGTGCTGGCCATGTGTGCATGTGTGCACAAAATCTCAACAGGGTGGAGAAATAGAGGAGAAGGGATTGCAGTGTAACCATGTCCCACAGTGTGTGTTGGGGCACATTCTCTCTCTCTCTCTGTCTCTGTTTTTCTGTCTCTCTCTGGCGAATGCCTGGCAGGCACATGCATCTTCTGGCAAAGAAATCCCCCTCCCCCCATAAAAAAAGAGAGAAAGAGAAAATATTACAAGCTTATAAGAAGTTACAAAAGAAAAAAATTGTAATCTTATCTAACACAGCTTTATTGTACTCATCTGATACCTGCAGGACTTTCTGCTATTATATATAGTTTATAAGAGATAGGTAGATAATAAATAAATTTACTGCAATTTTAGTGACAATATCTTTTTCTTTTTTCAGAGGTTTTTGCTATAGGACACATTCATTTGCCAGAAAGACATAGAGAAACAGAGACACAGAAAGCGAGAAATCACCCCCCAGCGGGGGATGGTCATGCCTCAATCCCTTTTCCTCCATTCTCCTCATGGGATCTTGGGCATGCACTCACACATGCCAGGCATGAGTTTAAGCCACCGGGTCTGGGACTCGAACCGCAGTCGACTACATGGAAGTCCAGCGACATAGCCATTACACTAACTGCTGGTACAGAAAAATATCATTTTTGTAATTGGACTTTTTCCTATTTAATATATCACAGGCATTTTTCTCCAAACTCTTGTTTTATATTTTTAGCTTCTCGTGGATAAGTGGTATTTTGTCAAGTGGCAGAAATAATAGTATCTAATATGTACTGTTTATTATTCGCCAAACTGAGTATCTTTGAGCTTTCATGTTAATCCTCACAACACATTTAGGATGGCAGGTGATAGTACCATCTTTTTTTTTTTTTTTTTTTTTTTCAGACAGAGAATTTCAGAGGGTTATTGGTAAGACAGCCTCTGAGTGGCAGAACTGGGCTTCAAACCAGGTACAGTTCCAGGTTCTGAGCTCTTAACCAAGCTGCTTAGTTATTCTCTTCCTATTTAGACTTTAAACCTGATGCCTTTTTTTCTTTTGTTATTAGAACTACCTCAAGGAACATGGTTATTCATAGGCCACCTGCAATGTAATGTTGTTGACTCTGTAGACAACAGAGCTGGATTGTGAACTTTTTTTTTTTTTTTTTTTTTTTTAGGTTTTTGTCAGAGGGTGCATGTGCTTGCCAGAGAGAGACAGAGAGAGGGAAAGTGAGACTCATTCTCTGGGGATTCAGAATCCATTCTCCCCTATTTTCCTCTTGGGATTTTGGGCAGCATGAACACACGCCCGGTGTGATTTTCAAGCTGCCAGGTCCAGGACTACAGTTGGTCATGTGAGAGTCCAGCGTCTTAGCCACAATGCCACTTGCTGGCCCCAGAGTGTTAACATTAAAAAAAAAAAATGTGCCAGAGGGCAGGTACACTCACGAGAGAGAGAGAGAGAGAGAGAGATAAAGTACCTCCTATGAGAGATAGTCATGTCACAATTGTTGCTCCTCCATTTCTCACTCTTTTGGGGATTTGGGGCACTCACTCCCACTCAGTGCTATCCAACATAACAGCTACTAGTTAGATGTGGTTATTGTATAGTTGAAATGTGACTATTACTGCTGAAGAAATGGATTTTTAATTTTAGTTTATTTTAATTCAATTCAAATAACCACATGTAACTGGCAGTTATCATACTGAACACAGTTCTAGATACTTTGCCATTGATTTCTAATTTAATTCCATTGTGGTTATAGAACATACTCCATATGATTTCAATCCTTATACACTTATTAAGATTTGCTTTATTGCTCAAATATTATCTATCTTAGTGAAGATTCCATGTTTCAATTGGAAAATTGTGTCTTCTGTAGTTGTTGTATTCTAGAAATTCTAGTTAAGTCAATTGGATTAAGGGTATTATTCAAATCTTTTTCACTGGTATCTGCTTATTCTATAAATTACCAAACATGGGTATTAATATTTCCAGGGAATTATCATGGATTGCATAAACATTGGCTTAACATCTTCCAAATTTAGTTTTTAAAAAACAGTAACGGGAACCAGCAGTTAGCGCAATGGCTATGTGGCTGGACTCCCACGTAGTCGACCGCGATTCACGTCCCGGACTTGGTGGCTTAAAACTCACGCCGGGCACGTGTGCGTGCATGCCCAAGATCCCGAGAGGAGAATGGAGAAGGGATTGCAGCGTGGCCATCCCCCCTAGGGGGTGATTTCTCGCTTTCTGTCTCTATGTCTCTGTCTGGTGAGCGCACGTGCCCTATAGCGAAAACCTCTCCAAAAAAATATAAAAAAATAAAAAACAGTAACGAGGGGCCAGCAGGTAGAGTGGTGGTTACAGTGCTGTCTCATGTGGCCGACTCCCATTCAATTCGTGGACCTGATGTCTTGCTTTCCCACTTTCTCTCTCTCTCTCTCTGGTGAGTGGACATGCACAATAACAAATTTAAAAACAATAATAATAAATATAAATAAATAAATATCTTTTTAAAACCCAGTAATGAGTAGACCTAAAAATTTCAGCAAACTGCAAACAGTCGAAATACAAGAAAAACCAAATCCTGGCACATTATAGTCTTATACTGGCAGCTTCTAGGATATTTACTGTATTTTTTCTTTTCTTTTTTTAAAATTAATTAATTTATTTACATTTAATTACAGTATATGATATTTCTTTTTCCAGCACAAATACTATGCATGTCAGCCAAAGACATTACTCTATAACTTATCAGTAAATAGCTTCTCATTTTTTTGTCAATTAAGCATACTTTCACTTGTTTTTTCCTTCCCCTTTCCATTCTCTCCTATGCTAAACATTTTTCCACATTTTATTGATTCACAAAATACTTTAGACTAAAAATATGGATAAATTTTACCCCTATTTCTCACCCCTGCCATTTCCCACTCTCCTCCCATGCTATCTCAGGTGTCTACAGTTGTTTTCTGTTCCTTTTTTCTCCCCACATTTTACTGATTGACAAAATTTCTTAAATTATCTACTTTCAATAGCAAGTTTAGCTGGTATATACATGTCTGACTTCAGGTGTGAAACTCTGAGTAGAATGAATATACTATAAGAAGTACCTAATTGATGCTATATAGCTTACTACAGTCATTAAAGAGGTATTTTTAGATATATTTTTAATTTCAAGAAAAGCAGTTTTAGCTTTAATAAATCAAAGAAATGCTAAGGAACTTTGCTTAAAACTTAAAGCCAGGGAACAGGTTAGAATTCTGTTCAGATAGGTACATGAACCTGTTGGCAGCTCAAGACAGGACAAAAATCCTTAAAACTAGAAAACAAAGCCTAAAAGGAAATCAACAATGTTTTAGTCAAAAGTCATAAAATGCTATTTCAGTTCACTCTCATGCACCTAATCTATCTTCTGTTGTGGTTTGATCTTTCTGATTAAATTCTGGAATATTCAACTCCAGACTTGTCCCTATGATTAAGTTGGCCATTTTCTTAGGTTTTTTTTTTTTTTTTTTTGGAGAGGTTTTTGCTATAGGGCGTGTGCGCTCGCCAGACAGACAGAGAGAGACAGAGAGACAGAAAGCAAGAAATCACCCCCCCGGGGGGATGGCCACGCCTCAATCCCTTCTCCTCCATTCTCCTCTAGGGATCTTGGGCACGCACGCACAAGCGCCCGGTGTGAGTTTTAAGCCACCAGGTCCAGGACACGAACCGCAGTCGACTACGTGAGAGTCCAGCGACATAGCCATTACGCTAACTGCTGGTCCCCTGACCCCTTGGCCTCTTGACAAGTCATCTGTCTCAGTTCCTGTGGTGGCCTAGGGGTGGTCATACAGCCTGCAGGTGGGACTGAGTGAGTAGTGTGGGAATAGTCTGATGGTTTGACTGACCTGGCTTGGAGCACATAGCTTGTATTATGTTGGGACTACACCAGAGCCTGTGGTCTCACTTCCCAACAGAGAAAAAAATGAAAGTATTTCTTTAACTAGAGGGCAATGGGACATTTCTTTCTCTCAAACCAAATTCTATGAAGCAATTGCAAATATATGTGGATTTTAAAAAAGGCAGGAAAACTGATTAATAGTTGGGGTAAGAAAGAGTCTTTGTTTTAGATGATTTTAAACCACAGTAAGTGTGATAAAACAGGGAACGTAGGCTTGTCCAAGAGATGGAGAACATGCTTTCATATGTTTATTGGTTTCCTAGGGATTACCATCCTTAAAGTCTTGTGGAGGGAACCAGCAGTTAGCGTAATGGCTATGTCCCTGGACTCCCATGTAGTCGACCGCGGTTCGTGTCCTGGACCCAGTGGCTTAAAACTCACGCCGGGCGCATGTGCGTGTGTGCCCAAGATCCCGAGAGGAGAATGGAGGAGAAGGGATTGCGGTGTGACCATCCCCCCGGGAGGTGATTTCTCGCTTTCTGTCTCTCTGTCTCTCTCTGTCTGTCTGGCGAGCGCACGCGCCCTATAGTGCAAACCTCTCAAAAAAAAAAAAAAAAAAAAAAAAGTCTCGTGGAGAAGTTTGCTCCTGGTAGAACATTGCTTTCATCACATAACTTTGTTGCTCAAGATTTAACTCTGCCGCCAAGTGAAGGCTGCCTTTTGCTACAGCCTCAGGCTTGGGTTCTTGCCTAGGCTTTAACTCCTTCCTGAGTTTTGTCACCTCTCTAAATTCCCCTCTGAATACCTACCAGTGCTACCCTAAGCCTCTTCCCAGGCAATCTCTTTACCTCTCCCAGAACACACCATCTTCTGGCTCACCAGTGTGCCTCTGCTCTCCCTCAGGCGCTTTTCCCTTCTCTAGGAAGAATCACCCATCTTTCATGACCCAGAACATTCCCTGAAAATGCCAGTTCACCCTAGACTCAATTTTCCTAATCCTCCAGCATTTGTAGGCCCTACCACCAATTCTGTGTCTAAATATATGCCATCTCACATTTCGTATTAATTGGCTCTCTAGCTGGTTAGTTCCATAAGATAAAGAAGCTTGCAATCTGCTTTTTTGGAACTCTCCATAAGAGCATGTACAAGGCTGGTCTCAGGGAAAATGAAGATAACATTTGGTTTGGTGGAGTAGAGAGCGGGTATGTTCAATTTTTTAAAAATTTATTTATTTCTTCTGTGAGATAAACAGAGAGACAGGTACCCCAAAAAGGTCTCACATTCCCATCTACCCTAGTCTCAGTCAGCCCAGATCATGGGAATGCATGTGTGCCCTTGATGTGCTCAGGAAGGTCCTGGGACTCAAACTCAGGATCTTTCTTATGTGGGTCCAGTTGGATTATCACTGTACCACAACCTGGCCCTGGTATCTTAAGTGTTGATGAATTGAATCAAGGAGTTTTTAGTTGTGTTCCAAGGAACCCTAGTTGAGTTTGATGTTAATTACTCTGTCTACTTTACAGGATGACTCTTGGCATCTTAGACTAAGGGTATCCCATCCAATGGCAAGAGCTTCTTCATGTGACCAGTGCTGTTCTAAATTAAAGACAACTGTCTGAAGCTCAAGCAGTACTGGAGAAGGAAAGCAGGAGGGCATATTAGTTATTTTGTTCTTTAAATTTTAGTACTTTGTCTATTTGGGAGAGCACGTAGAGAAACAGGATGAACAGGCTAACTCAAACATGATAAAGAAGGAGAAAGAAACATCCACAGAGTGAATGGAGCCAGAATGTGACCTTAAAAAGGGACCCTGGGACCAGCAGATGATGTAATGACTGTGAAGTCCCAGACCCAGGGGCTTAAACTCACACTGGGCCACCCATTATTGTTCTGTATGTCTTGCTGATAGGCTGTGGGGAATATTTCAGTTTTATGAGAAGTGGCGCTTGGCATTTCTCCTAAACACACGATGGCTGTAAAATTTTAAAAGGTTCTTTAGAGAACATTGCATCTCTTAAACATCAGTGAAGTTGGAATGAGTAGATCTCATGAACATCGAGGACACACAGATAGATTGATGAGACACAAATAGAAACCAGGCCCAACCCAATATTAAAAATGTGCATACCCCAGCAATTGTCAGTCTTTCCTTAGCAATTTACACATCTTTAAATTTCCTTGTTTGACACAGACAAAAAATAACGACTTTTGCCGTAAATGAAGGCTAATTCTGCCTCACTTCCTTTTTCATTGACGAAGTTCTTAAAAACAACATTATTAGGACCAGCAGATAACATAATGCTTACATTGCTGGACTCCCACACAGTCTACTGTGGTTTGAGTCCTGGACCTGGTGGCTTAAAACTCACACATGCCCAAGGTCTCAAGAGGAGAATGGAGGAGAAAGGATTGCAGTGTGGTCATTCCCCTTGGGGGGTAATTTCTCGCTTTTGTCTCTCTGTCCCTCTCCATCTCTCCAGTGAGCACATATGCCTATAGCAAAAAAACAACAAAAACAAAAACAAAACAAAAAATACAACCAAAAAACCCAACTCTCTAAAAAAAGAAATTATAAAAACCCAACATTACTTTTACTATGCATATATTATAAACTCACAAGTATTAGAAAAAATGGAGAAAAAGAAATCATTCACTTGAATTCACATAATCCAGGCATCACTACTTTTACCATTTTGCCAAATACATTTCAGGCTTTTTTCTCATGAATGTATACATAGAAATATGTAAGCTTATAAGAGTGGCATCACAATAAATATATTATTATAAACTTTTTTTAAAAAATTGCTGCAGGACATATGTGCTCATGAGACAGAGAGAGAGAGAGAGAGAGAGAGAGAGAGAGAGAGAGGAAGAAAGTGAGAAAGCAAGCTACCAGGTCCGGGACTTGAACCACGGTCAGCCATGTGGAAGTCTAGCACCTTTAACCATCACACCACCTGCCAGCCCCTGATGAACTTTTTGAATCTAAAAGTTTTGTGTCTTTAACTAAATTAGGAAGATTTGGTCATGATTTTGTCAAATATATTTTCTGTGCCCATCTCTCCTTGTTCTCTAAGACTCTAGTGACATGAATGTTAAACCTTCAAATATTATTCTATTGCTCATGTGATTCTATTAATTTTTTTAAAAAATTCTTTTATTTAACTTTATTAATTTTTTATTTATAATAAACTTTTTTTTTTGAGAAATTTTTGCTATAGGGTGCATGTGCTCACTGGAGAGACAGAGACAGATAGAAAGCAAGAAATAACCCCCTATGGGGGATAGCCCTCCGCAATCCCTTCTCCTCTATCTTCCTTTTGGGACTTGGGCATGCACACACATGAGCCCAGCATGAGTTTCAGATCTTCCTGGTTTGGGTCTCTAACCACAGTCGGCCATGTGGGAGCCCAATGATGTAACCATTGCACCATTTGCCAGTCCCATTTTAAACGTTTTTCACTGATCACTATATTTGGATCATATTTTTATATTACTAATTCTTTGCATGATCATTTTTAATTCCTTTGTGTGGAGGTACCATAATATATATATGTTAAAACCAGAAAGCTTGTGTGCTTACCAAAGAGAGACAGAGAGAAGGAGGAAGAAGCATCTACCTCCAATGGGGTGTGGTCATGCTGCAGTCCCTTCTCTTCCATGTCTCCATCCTGTTGAGATTTGGGGCATGCATTCACACATGCCCTGTGTGTTTTTCAAACTTCTAGCTCTGCATTCAGCCATGTGAGTTCCAGTTCCCTTAGTTACTAAGCCCTGGGACCAGCCCAGAACCATAATATTTTAGCCATTTTCCATTGACAGATATTTAGGATATAAAGATTTTTAAAATAAATAATACACATCCTTACATACATTTTTGGATCCTTACATGATTATATCCTTAGAATAAATCCTTAGAAGACTCACTAAATCACAACTTTTGTTTCGTTTTGTTTGCTTTTGTTAGAGGGCATGTATACTCACCAGAGAGAGACAGAAAGAGAGAGGGAGAGGAGAAGGCACCTTCTATGGGTCATGCTACAATCCTTCCTCCTCCATCTCTCCCTCCTTCTGTGATTTTTTGCATGCACACACATGTGCCCAGCATATTTCTCAAGCTGCTGGGTCCAGGACTTGAACCACACAGTTAACCATGTGGGGTTTGGTTGCCTTAATTATATTGTCATGAAACCAAACTATATGCATTTATTTTAAGACTTTTTCTATGAATTGCCTAAATGCTCTCCCTTAAGTGTCCACTTTTCAGATTCTCGCCAACAATAGGCAACTAGTCTTGTCTTTAATCTGATACATTCTACCGGTCTTGGTACACGCTAGTGTTTTTACAGTGAACAACTGGATTAGTGTATGGAGTAACCCAGAACTGTTTTGCATCCCCAAAAGAGAATGCTATGAGAGCTCCTTACCCTTGAGATGTTGTATAAAATGCTGAGAGTTGTAGTGTGAATTAATGTTTGATTTTTGCTTTTGTGTTCTAAAGACAAGCTTCTTGATAGGATAGGGCAAGGACATAATGAAGCAGTCAGCTACATTTTATTCAGTTCAGCCACCCTACATGTAGTTATTTGATGTAGTTCATTCTTCTCACTTTTGTCAGGCTCCAAACTCTTGTGTTTATTACCCCTTTCCTCCTACCCAAACCCGCATCTGTTCAGGAACAGATCATTTATTCCCAACTTAGAAAACATTGAAGTCAGTGAACTCATTTTTCTAGGTGTTTGCATTTAAAATTTATCCCTATGAGTACCAAAAGTGCATTGTTCTTTTTAAAAGGTTTATTAATTTTACTAATGATAGAGAGAGCATGTGTGCATGCATGAGAGAGAGAGAGAAAGAGAGACAGAGACAGAGATAGAGAGAGAGAAGCATCTTTGACAGGGTATCATCACACTGCACCCACTTTCTCTGACCCTCCAGTTCCTCAGAATTTTGGGCATGTGCACATATGCTATGTGTGTTTTCAAGCTGACCTGGGGATCTGTACTTGAAGTCAGCTATGTGGCTTCTGGCATTGCAGTCTAGTTCATTACCAACTGTAATTACAAGGCTAGGGGAAAAAAAGAAAAAAAGATATATAAGATATATATATACACACACACACACACACACACACACATACATATACATACACACACACACACACACACACACACACACACACACACACATATTGAGAGAGATCTTAATGGAAAAAAATACCAGCTGAAGACTTGTTTTTTCCTTTTAAACAACCCTTACAAATCCACCACATTGAGCCTGTTTACACAGAATTAGACTGCACCTGACTACCTGGACAATCTCAACTTTCCACATAGACCATTACCCAAGTTAGCTCTGGGAAAAGAACAGGAGAAAAAGTGTCTATGCTGGAAGGACATATGATTCTTCTTGTCAAGGGTTTTAGGAAGGTGACTGCATTCTGTGTTTTGGATTTGTTCCTTAGTATGTTCCAGTGGTATGAGTGGTAAACCAACTTTCTGTGGGGAAAAATAAGCCCTGATTTTATAGTATTTGCTAATTTTCATTTGTAAACACTCATCCATAGCAGATTTCAGGTACTGATGGATTAACAAGCAACTAACTTGTTCTTGACTATTTAATAATCGACTCTTTCACTGAGAGTGTTAGCAGTTGCTTTTATAATAGACTCTTTTTTAAGTATTCAGAGACTATCTGTCTCACTTACTTATTATAATGAACAGACACCATTGGAGGAATTGCATCTCAATGTTAGGAGTCCTGTGAAATAATGTGATCATGGCAGTTGATGGCTAACACATGTCTTTGAAATGTAAGCCAGTGTTTTATGTCTTCTATAGTTCATGTGCATGACCTTGGTTTACAACCAGATGCTCATTTAGGTATATAATTTTTAGAGAAAAAATTGAATCCTGCCACTTTGGGAATGGTGGCATTTCTTTGAGAAAGAGTGGATGTCAGATCCCTTAATTTTCACAACAGTTTGTCAATTCTGGTAGCTGGCTTCAGGTACCTGAAGAATAGGAATTTCTTTCTATCTAGCAATGCTGACAGTATAAAAGAAAATGCTTACGGGGACATGTATACTCTTTTTTTTTTCTACATCTTGGTGTCTCAAAGTTTAGTGGGCATAGGCTCACCAAGGGAGTTTCAAAAATGTAGATTTGTAGCCCCTTCCTCCTACTATTTTGATTCAGAAGGTCTGTATTGGCTCAAGAATGTCTATTTTATCAGCAGTTCAGCTGACTCAGATGTAGGTGCTGGGTGGGGTGGGTAACACATTGGAGAGATACTGGTCTAGCTCTTTCTCTAAGTCCCACCCTTGCATGAAGCTGGTCATGAGAAACGAATGTGTCCAGACCTGTAAAATCACCCCTGCTCTGCTGTAGAGCAATATTCTACCCTATTGGCATTATGGAAGCTAGCCATAAAAAATAAATGTAGTCTTTTCACTGACTCTTATTTCAATTTAATAATAAATTCCTTTTAAAATTTAATTTCAGAGTGGAAAAACTTCTTTACTATCTTGAAAGGGAACCATTTTTTTTCTTAGCTTCTAAGATGCTCAAAATGATCTATATGTATTAAATAACAATCTTGTCACACCCCGGTTCCTGATATAATTATGATTACCATTTTCTTCATAGTTTCTGATGTCTCAGATTTTAATTTAAGGTGCTTTAAATCCTTTTTGAAAGTATACAATGTGTAACAAAGCCAAAAAAAAAAAAAAAGACAAAACATAGAGAGATCCATTATTTATCATTATATTAAGAATAAACAATTTATCTTTTGATGCATCAAGTAAAGGACTTTATAACCCAGTTTACCATAACATTTCCTTCCCCTTCTTGCTTCCTTTTTTAGCTTAGGTCAGATTTGCCTTTGAAAACGCCATTGAAAATGCCATCAACAATGCTATGGACTGAAAGTGCCTCCACTTCTCCAAATTCCTACGCTGAAGCCCTAACTCCCAGTGTGATAGAATTTGGAGAGGAGAATTTGGGGAGGTGTTTAGAGTTAGGTTAGGTCATGGGGGTGTGGGCCTCATGATGAATTAGTAGCCTTATAAAGAAAGGAAGAGAGAGAGAGAGCAAGCTCTCTCTTGCCATGCCCAGCCATGTGAGGAAAGGCCATGTGAGATCGTAGCTAGGTGACTGTCTGAAAGCCAGAGAGTGAGCCCTCACTAGGAACAAATGAGCCAATAGTTTCATCTTGGACTTCCACCTTCCAGAACTGTGAGAAATAAATTTTGGTTGATTAAGCTACTCAGTAAATGATATTTTATTATGAGAGCCTGAGCAGAATAAGAGCATTTATGGGAACCTACCTGTCACCCAGTAATCTGTCTTAGTTGTTCTTTCTCTGAAAAGAACGGGGCCAATTTATGAAACTGGACAGAAGTCTTTCACATTCCTTACTCATAGAGGACTAGTCTCCTGGTAAATTATCACACTTTCATGTCTGCTGTAATTTTTTCTGACAAATACAGCTTTGTGGATATGTCACTATCCTAGGAAAAAGTGTGATTCTACTTTTTACCAGAGTAAGAGAGCATCAAAACCACCCCAGCCCATTAGCTCCATCACTGTGGTAGTGAGCTCCTCTAGGTAGGAACCCTAGCAAGATGATGTCCTGAAGCCTGTCCTCCTGGAGGCTCACCCTGAGAGGTGATCTGTTGAAACACTGTTCATTGCATTGGCAGAGCCAAGGCTCTAAGCTATCACATGCTGAGGAGCTCTTTCTAGCTTTGAGTCAGTTTCTCCAAGAGTTTTCACCATGAGACCTGTGCCTTTATTTTCACATTTTGAAACAGACATGTTAGATATCAACCATCTAAAGGCTGTCATCAAACTCTGACTCCATGAGCACCCACATGCACCCTCCCCTCTCTGAGGTGGCTCCAGTTTTGCAGGGCAGTGCCAACTTGGGCTGTCCCCACCCTGTCCTGATAGAAAGCTTCACCATGAAAAGAAATGCTTGTTTTTCCAAAAATTGAATAGAGAAAAGTTTATAACTGTAAAGCATTTTATAACAAGTTCAGCAATGAATAGATATATATATGTGTGTGTATATATATATATATATATATATATATATATATACACACACATATATATATATATATGTGTGTGTGTGTGTGTGTGGGTGTGTGTGTGTGTGTAAAGGCCAGAGTGGTCTACTGATAGAAGATGCTATGAAGTACAAAATAGTTGTAAGAAAATAATAGTGATTTCAAAGTCTGTGGAAGAGGTGGAGGGGAAATGAGTTGCTTACTGGGTGTATTATTTTAATTTTGCGGAATGAAAAATTTTTGAAGTTTGGTTTCACAACAATGTGAATACACTTAATGCTACTGCACTGTACGTTTAAAATGCTTAAGATGGTGAGACCAGCAGTTGATGTAATGGCTGTCACTGGACTCTCATGTAGTCGACCGTGGTTTGAGTCCTAGACCTGGTGGCTTAAGCTCACGCCAGGCGTGTGTGCGTGTGTGCCCAAGATCTTGAGAGGAGAATGAAGGAGAAGGGATTGTGGTGTGGCCATCCCCCTGGGGAGTGATTTTTCTCTTTCTGTCTATCTGTCTTTTTCTGTCTTTCTGGCAAGTGCACACGCCCTATAGCAAAAAACTCAAAAAAAAAAAAAAGATTAAGATGGTAAATTTTATGTTATATATCGTTAACAGCATAATTTTAAAAAGTATGTGAAGGGTTAAGGAGAGAAGATAGGATGAGGTGAACAAACATCTGGAAAGCAAATGCTTAAAAGTAAGTAGGGATAAGGGGCTATTAGGTGCAATAGTGGTTAAGGTACTGGACTCCCACATGTCCGACCATGGTTCAAGTACTGGACCCAGTGGCTTGAAACTCTCGCCAAGCGAGTGTGCGTGGGTGCCCAAAGTCCCCAGAAGAGAATGGAGGAGAAGGGATTTTGGCATGGCCATGCTCCCTAGGGGTGAATTCTCTCTATCTCTCTGGTGAGCATGTGTACCCTATAGCAAAAAGCTCTCTAAAAAAAAAAAAAATCAAAAATCTCATTTGCATTCTCTCTTTTTCTGCCCCTTTCTTTCCAGGCAACTAGACAAAAGTATGATGGCCATATAACATGAGGTCACAGATTATTTTGGCCACTTCTTTTTCAGAAGACTGAGATCTCCCTGCTCTTAATCACTACAGTCTTTAAAGCATCTCATATAGCTTAGACTCTTGATTCCTCCAATGCTAAGTCACTGCTTCAGGCCCAAGGTTAATGGATGAGGGGAGAATTAATTCATTGATTAATATGTTGGGTCAGAGCCCAGCCTTTGTTTTTGCTGAACTGCACTTTGGACTCAGAAGTTCTGCCAAAAAACTTGTGACAGTGCCATTTGATGTGAGATTGGAACCATTAACTGGAAACAGAAGAGGCTTTTTTTATAATGTTTCTCAACTCCATTAGTGGGCATGAGCATGGATCCTTCCCTTTGTACAGAACTGCAAGCTCTGTGTGTCTAATAAGACTTTGGCCATAGGTAATAAAAATTAATTATGATGGCTAACATTTTACATTGTTTGATATTTTATAAGCAAGCCAACTACCTGAATTATCTCATGTGGTCCTAACAAAAACCATCCAAGATCAGTCCTAGTATCCCCTTGTGAAGTTCAGAAAGGATAAGTACTTGCCTAGGAACCCATAATAATTTCTCTTAATTTATAAAAACCATGATGGAGCTAGGATTTGAACTCTGTGCTTTCAGCTACCCAGGATAGAGGGTGGTTTGGTGCTTATAAAGACTTATTTGGGGTAACCAAGAAGAATTTTGCTTATGGAAGGGATCTATGTATGAAATGCTACTTTAATTCTGATTTCCTGTTTGATTGCACTGATCCATTATATACCAATCAGGTTGTGAACTTAGTTGCTAGCTTAAGAACTACGAAGGTAAGTTTTGTAATTCTGATAAGCGTTTAGTCTTTTTCTCAGAGTAAGGGCCTAGCACAGAGAGAGTGGTCCTCTGTGGTACCAGCCTGCAAAGTTACACAACACATGATACTGATCTTATGGAGAAGGTCTCTTGAAGCCCATGGTAGAAGACCAGGAATGTGGATAATGAGAATGGGTTCTGACCTATGAATCTTAGCTACACAATGTCTATGGCAAGAAGCAGCTGAGTTCCCCGGCCATTCTTGTGATGGAGCTGGGCTGTGTGAACAAGGACCTCCAAAAGGTAGTTCTTCTTTCGGTCTGCTTGGCAAGAAGCAGGTTGCAGGGATAAGGAAGAGTATTACTGCCAATCTCCAAAGATCTTTGATCTCCTCTACCTCTGGAGTATTCCCTTTTTCTTCATTCCTAATCTAATAGGAAAGAGAAGGGTATATTTCTTCCCCAAATTCTGCTTTATGAAAGAGGCTTTAGACTAAGTGACATGTGTAATGACTTCGTACCTGTTCCCCACTTGTGACAGATGTGTAACATAGCCTTAGCACGACATAACACAGGACCTTCCAGTCTGCCAACACCTTCACTCCTACTCTCAGCTCTCACCACATCCCCTGATACAGCTTTTTTTTTTTTTTAAGAGAGATTTTTGCTGTAGGGCATGTTTGCTCATCAGAGAGACAGAGAAAGACAGAGAGAAATAAAGTGAGAAATCATCCCTGGGGGGATGGCCGTTCCACAATTCCTTCTCCTCCATTCTCCTTCTGGGATTTTGGGCATGCCCACATGCATGCCTGGCGTGATTTTCAAGCCACCAGGTCTGGGGCTCAAACTGGAGTTGACTAGGTGATGTAACCATTACACTATCTTTTGGTCTCCCCCCCCCAATGCACTTTATAAATTATTACAGAGGATGACTGGAGGTTCCCCCCAATACCATGCCGTTTCTCATCTTTGTTCTTTTCTCTTGACTTTCTCCTGCCTGGAGTGTTGTAATCCCCTCCACCTCCTGCTGGCTATAGAGTTCCCTCTTATCTTCTGAAACCATTCAGAAAGGTAATCACTTACTCCTTTGCACTCACATAGAAGTTGGCGTATACTGTGTGATAGGATTATAAAAATTTCCCTTGATTATTTTTGCGTGAGTTTCTCCATCTCTAATTGGGACTCTATCTGTCAACCTCCCAGCATACTTCCCACACATAGTAGGTGCTCAATATTAGCTGCAAGGAATTAATAATCTGCATCTTAGACTTTCCAATGAAAGCTCTAATGGAGAAAGCATAACAGGCCTCATAAGAGATACGCTATAACTTATTTCCAAAGTTATCCTCATCAGGACATCTTTTAACTACCCATGAAAACTGGTAAGTACTCAGCTTACTTTTAGAGGAGAACTCCTCAAAATATAATATGTTCTAGAATAGTCCTGTGCTAACAGATTCAATAACTCAGAGGACTATAGCTGAGGGTACCAGGAAGCAGAAAGTGCAGAAATGCACCAGAGTAGCCCAGCGTCTCCACTGACATCTCCTTCAGGACATTTGTGCACTCCCCCCAAAACAATACTAACTTTCTCTTTGAAAGACCTCAGTCTGTAAACTCTGTCTTTTTTTTGGGGGGGGGGGAGGAGAGGTTTTTGCCATAGGGCGCATGCACTCGCCAGACAGACAGAGAGAGACAGAGAGACAGAAAGCGAGAAATCACCCCCCAGGGGGGATGGCCACGCTGCAATCCCCCCTCCTCCATTCTCCTCTCGGGATCTTGGGCACGCACGCACACGCGCCCGGCGTGAGTTTAAGCCACCGGGTCCAGGACTCGAACTGCGGTCGACTACGTGGGAGTCCAGCGACATAGCCATTATGCTAACTGCTGGTCCCTGCTGCTAAATTTTTAACACTTATTGTGTCTACCCATTATAGGTGCTCAACAAATGGGAGTAGATAAATGGATGAATGACTAGAACTGAACTAAACAGCCAATGGATTCATCTGGCAAACTGCTTTAAGGACCAAATAAGCCTCCCATTTATTTTTATTTTTTTTTAATTGCTGTATATTTTTAAAAGTTTTTGCCATAGGATGCATGTACTCACTGGAGAGAGATGGTGAAAAGGAAAGTGAGAAATCATCCCCCAGGAGGTATGTCCATGTAGCATCCCATTCTCCATTCTCCTCCTGGGATTTTGGGCACCCATGCACATATGCCCGGTGTGATTTTCAGGCCACCAGGTCCGGGACTTGAACCGTGATCATCCATGTGGGACTCCAGTGCCTTGACCACCATGCCACCTGCTGGCCTAACCTGTTTGTTTTATTATTAAGACTAACCTAAAAAAAGATTTGTGGGCCAGCAGGTGTTGTGGTGGTTAAGACACTGGGTCCCACATGGCTAACTCTGAGGTTGAAGTCCTGGACCTGATGGCTTGAAAATCGTGATAGGTGTGTGTGTGTGTGTGTGTGTGTGTGTGTGTGTGTGTGCCAAAATCCTAAGAGGAGGATGGAGGAGAAGGGTTATGGTGTAGCCATTCCCTGGGGGTAGGTGGCGGGGGGGGGGGGGGGGGAGGGGGTGTGCTGATTTCTCACTTTTCCTTGGTCTCTGTTTTTCTTTCTTCCTCTGGCTAGTGCACATGCCCTGTGGTAAAAATTTATTTTATTTATTTATTTTTTCTTTAGAGGTTTTGCCTTAGGGCACGTTTACTTCCAGAAAGAGAGAGAGTCAGAGACAGTGAGAGGGGAAAGTGAGAAATCACCCCCTGGGGTGGGGGGATGGCCACACCATAATCCCTTTTTCCTCTATTCTCCTCCTGGGATCTTGGGCATGCACACACATGCACCCAGCATGATTTTCACGCCTCTGGGTCCGAACTCGAATTACAGCTAGCTATGTGGGAGTCCAGTGATGGAACCACTATGCCATCTGCTGGCCCCAAAAACTAAAATAGAAAGAAATAAAGATTTGATTAAGGTTATATTACTCTAAAAAATAATTTTACTATAGGGTGCATACACTCACTAGAGACAGAGACAGAGCGTTAGCATGACATACTCAGGACCTACATATGGTAATATTCATCAAGAAAATTTTCCAGTTTGTGAGGGGGATTTCAATCTGTCACCACCTTCACTCCTACTCTGAGCTCTTGCAACACCCACTGATGCACATTATACATGGTTATAGGGGGTGGCTGGAGGCTCCCCCCAGTGCTATGCTGTTCCTCATATTTATTCTTTTCTTCTTGACTTTCCGTTGCCTAGAATGTTGTAAATCTTTCTACCCCTTGTTTGGGGGATGGTCACACCACAACAGTCCATTCTCCTCTTAGGATTTTGGGCATGCATGCACATGCACTAGGCATGTTTATCAAGCCTCTAGGTCTGGGACTCAAACCAAGCAGTTGGCCATGTGGGATCCAGCTACCTTAACCCTCACAGCACCTATTAGCCTCCAAAATTATAGTTTTTGAGAAGTGTATCTAAGAGTGACAATTTCCTGTTTTTTGAAAAAAAAGAAAACTTCATTCCAGAGGTAGAAATTTCATCGTCCTACATATGGTAATCTTCATCAAGAAAATTTTCCAGTTAGTGAGGGGGATTTCTGTCTCAGTGCCAGGATGCTCCCCTGACAAATGTTCTTATAATCTGAAGTAGGAAAAAGTTTTCTGACTTGACTTTAATTTGATTCTCAAGGATTTAAAGATGTTTGATGTTTTCTTTGCAACCATGGCAATGAACAAAACTGGAAACTGAAAAAGCAAATGAAACCATGAGAAAAATAATAATTATTCATTAAGAGTAAAATATATCCAGCTGTCAAAATTCGAACCCCCTCAGAGTGTGTAGTTTTGTGATGTCAACCCCCAAAACAAAGCTTCAGACTTCAGGGAAACTTTGATTGGAGAAGATACTCTTTCTCTAACCAGAACTTGATCTCAGATGAGTCATTCTATCCAGCCAAGCAGATTCTACCTCTATCTCAGTGTGAAGATGTTTCAGTGAATCACACTGTTTGCAGCCAGTATACTATCTAACATCCTAAGAGCTGAGCCCTTGGTAGATATTCAATAAATATTTGCTCAGGTAAACCAGATGTCCTGTGTAAAACCAAAAAGCTAGAATTTCAATTTTGTTGATTCTTTGGTCTCCCATCAACTACTGATGCTTTTAGTCCTCAAAAAAATCTGCTTTTATTCTGCCTTTATCTTCTTTCTCTTTTTGGCAAACTAGAAAAAAGTTTACTTAACATAAACCTCCTAGGGGAAGGAACATGGGCTGCTCTTTCTACTTTGACAAGTTATGGGGCTTTACCTCTATGCACAGATGGTCTTGCCTACCTCTCTACCCCAACTACACTCAACTTTTCTTGAACTTTCCAGTCTTTCTTATTTAAAAATTATGGTGAGCCCCCAGTCACCTGTCCTCTCTCTCTCTTCCAGTGGTGCAGCATTTACCAAGTTTTTTCTTTAGCCCTTAATATAGAAATAACTGATGACCATTCTCCTAAAAATCTCCTATGCAATGAAAACTTCTTTATTGTGAGTTTATATTCATAAAGAAATGCAGAAACCAATTTTTACAAACACTAGAAATGTCAATGCTAATCTGCCTCCGTACAACATGCAGGTGAGCCACTTGTTCTCTGTGCATATCTTCCACTGCTTTTGGTACTGGAAATCATCCAGGAACTAATGAGATAGAGTAACAGTGTGCAGAGGATGTTTTAGTAACAAAGAGGACAAACCAGGCCCCTTCCTAGGAGATGTTGCCTAAATGTTGTAGGGAATTGGGATTTCTTGTGATGTCAGAGTGAGAGAATAATGACCTTTGGGGCACCCATGTTCAGCCTTTTTCTCTTGTGATAAATGAAGACTGTTGGTGTTGTTCTTAATCGGGAAGTTACTGACAACATCCTGCTTATAAAGGTAACTCATTTTCTGGGCATAAACCCAAAGGGAGGCAATTGAAGGGATGTTATGGTAGAAAAAAGGAATGAGACCCATGGTGTTAAATTAATTATTTTGCCTTTCTGAGCTCCAGTTGGCTCATGAACAAACTATGGGTAATAGTGATCACAAGATAACTCCCTGAAAACTTTCTGGGAGAAGGGCTAAGCGATAATGTATGTGCAAAGCTCCTAGTGACAGCCTGGAACATTGTAAATGCTCAATAAATGGTTGCCTTGGGAGGCTGGTACTTCCAAGGTCAATCCCTTCACTGCAGGGTCTTTATCTAAATTCTGATCTCCATGGAGGTCTAAATACCCTGCAGCAGTCATGGAGGAGTGACCTCATAGCCTTCATGAAGAAGACAGTGGTAGCTAATGTTTATTGAGCACCTACTATGTGTCAGGTGCTATCTAAACTTTTATTATTTTTAAAGTTTATTTATTCATTTCTTTCATGAGAGAGAAAGACAGACAGAGAGAGGAGTGACAGGCACCCCCAACCAGATCCTCAGGCTATAATCGATCCTCAGCCCCAGTCACTCAGGATCACAGGCACCATGTGCTTAGCATGCCCAGGGAGCCCCAGAACATGAACTCAGACCTTCCTATGTAGATCTAGTTACATTACTGCTGTGCCATTGCCTGGCTCCTGTTAAAACACCTTATATGCATAAACCCCATCATTACGAAAGTGCCATGTGAGAGAAGCATTATTATTTCCAAGGTACAGAGGAAAAAATGGAGGCAGTGGTGTGTGTGTGTGTGTGTGTGTGTGTGTGAAGGGGCATTATTTTGCTGCCCACTGCTGCTCGAAAAGCAGGCCATAGAGCCCAGGAGTTGGACTCAGGGCTTCCCTTTTAGTTATATCTTTAACAGTGGAGCCTTTGTGGACCTGATCAGAAATAACAATTCTTTGTGACACCTTTTTGAGGAGAATGTGTTTTGAGTTCCTAAAGCCAGCACCTCCAGAAGCTTTTGAAGCTATATATTCCTTTGTCCTGTCAGGGGCTGCTGGTATTTGGGTTTGGGGCAGGGGCTCCAGAATATCTATTGGGGCCAAGTGGTGTTACATGGTAGTCGTCCTCACTGCAGGGCTGCAGCTCGAATGCTCATTTTCCACACATCTAGGGGATTATTCTTCTAAGTCAGTGGGTCTGGCAGGCTTCCAGCAATTGCTTTATGCTTTTGGACAATCCACCTGGACTGGCCTAGTTTCCAGTGGCTTCCTTCACATAACTCTCCAGAGACAGCCGTGCTGTTTTAAGTGCCAGCTCCCACGTGGGAGGTCTAAGCTACAGCTAGGATCTGAGGGTTCTCAAATATTTTAACCATTACTTGTCACTTACATGAAAGCATTTTCCTGCTTTTGTCACGTGGAAGCAGCAGAGAGATGGACTCGCAGTTTCATCTTTTCTGTCTCTTTATTAACAAAAGAAGGGAGTCTGGTGCCTCCTTAAGGAATTCGTTGTTGCTGATGATTGTAACAGCTATTATTTCATGAGACTACTCTGTGCCTTAAGCAGCACACTGAAGTTTTTACATGCGTTCTCACCAATTGCACAGACAAGGAATCCGAGGTTCAGAGGATTTATATCATAGGTGGAGTTGGGATTGAACCTGGTTCTGTCTAGTGCTGAAGCCTGTTTTCCTAACCTCCAGGTCTTCTGCTCCCAGCTGCCTGTGGGCTTCAACAAGTATAAAAGGTGGCTCATGGAGCTAATCCAAAAAGTCAACTTTTCAAAATTTCTATTTGTGGAACAGCAGATGGTGTGGTGGTTGAGGTGCTGGACTCCCACATGGTCAACCACAGTGAGTGCCAGACCTGGCTGCTTGCTTGCTTGCTTTCTCTCTCTCTCTCTCTCTCTCTCTCTCTCTGGTGAGCACACATGCCCTGTAGCAAATTAAAAAAAAAACTGATGATGATAAATAAAATTAAATAAATCATTACTTTTAAAATTCCTATTTGGTTCTGGAATCCTTTATTTATGGGATTTATTTTTATTTAAACTAATACATTAATTTGCATTTTGTGAGTTTATAGTAGTTCAGATTTCTAAGGCTGAAAGGAGGGATAAAAGCACAGCTTGGGAGCCTGGGAATCAAGGAAGAAATCAGACTGAGGTTAAAAATTAGACTCATACCCTGTTTCAGTTCCCAGATCAACCTATAATAGATAGACTGGGTGTGATTACATGCACCTGTCGTCCTGCCTAACTGGGAGGCTGGCAGGAGGATTGCCAAATAGTGACATGGTGAGACTCTGCCAAAAATTACCTCTCCTTCCCTCTCTCATGCTCTCTTTCATTACAATACCTACCTACATACATACATACATGAATACATAAATACATACAGTAAACAAAATGATGGCATAGACGTGGTCACCAAGGAATTGGCTATGTGTCTAAGTTTTATTCAAACTTTACGAAACAATGAATTTCAGTTCATAATACAGTTTCATTAAGTTCAGGCATTTTTCTTTTGGAGAGATTTTTGCTATAGGGTACTTGTGCTCACCTGAGAAAGAGAAAGTGAGAAATCATACCCCAGAGAGAATGACCAGGCTGCAATCCCTTTTCTCCCATTCTCCTGTTGGGATTTTTGGGCACGCACACACACATGCCTGGCATGAGTTTCAAGCCGTTGGGTCCAGGACTCCTACTGCGGTCATCTATGTGGGAGCCTAGCGCCTTAGCCGCCACACCACCTGCTTGCTCAAGTTCATACACTTCTAATTTGGAATTTATAGTGACTGAGTAGCAGCTGAGTCGAAGCTTTCCTTTATTTACTTAGCAAAAATGATTTCTTTAAAGAACATAAAAATGAGTAAGAGAAACAAGCACTTGAGGACTATTTAAGGTGAGCTGGTGTGAGTGAATTTTCAGAAACTTAAACACATTTCTTTCCACACAAAAATAAATATTAAGTACATATCTTATTCCCACTTTATTAACTTGGCCCCACAGAAGCCACTATTTGGCAGCCTTCTCTTAGTTGAGGTTGTCATCCTCCTTTTTAAAATTCTGAAATTAGGATTTTCTCAAATTGTCATATCTTCCTTCCGATTTGATGAAGTCTCTGAAAATATTCGTTACTGTATTCACAAGACTTGAGCAGTGGCCAGCCACTGGTGTGCTGTGGTTTGGTACCCTTGTTTATTGTTTATACAGAGTAGTGAGGCTATCACCATGAAGGAGGGAAACCCAACTAATCTCAATAAAAGGGGTTAACTTTCCCCATCTTGCTCAAGACTCCCTTTTCCCTCATGGCCATTTCTGGAAAAGTCAAGCTCTCTCCAAATTCATACAAGGTTAGTGCTGGATGAGAGCTTAGATGTAGTCACCACTCTCATTTTCAGATGTTCCTCAGGAACATCTATTAATATTTCTTTGAAAACACAACTCAAAGAAAATACAAAATAATCGGCTGCCTCACTGGCCGATCTTCTCAGTCCAGTGCTTGTTTTCAATAGGGGCATCTACACACTCCCTTTCATCTACAGGTCTCTTTCTCTTTTCAGCCTATTCTTATTTACTCACCTTCAGAAGAAAAAGGTGAGGCTGCTGCTCTAGCCCCAAGGAGATTAAATAAATGCGATCAACTTGCTCATCACACGTAGTTGTTTTTTTTTAAACATTCTTTTTGGTTGTTCTAGATAGATAGATAATATTCAAGCCATGTGGTAATCTCCAAATTGCTAACATCATGAATTTAACTGAGAAATAAATATGAATATATATTTGTGTATATATTAATATTAATGTGTATTTGTATATATTAATATTTATCAGTTAAACTCAGGATCTTAGCAGTTTGGACATTACTACATGGCTTGAATGTTAAATATATATATATATATATATATATATATATATATATATATACACACACACACACACACACATACACACACATACATACACACACAAACACACACATATATACAAATATATATTAATATATTTAAATTTGGTATAGGGTGCATGTGCTTGCTAGAGAGAGAGACAGTGAGTGAGAGGGAAAGTGAGAAAGCATCCCCTGGGAAGGATGGCTATGCTGCAGTCCCTTCTCCTTAATTCTCCTGTCAGGATTTTGTGCATACATGCATCCACCTGGCATGTTTTTTAAATGGGTAGGTCTGGGACCCAACCATGTAGTTGGCCATATGGGAATCCAGTAGCCCCTACCATTATACCACTAGCTGGCCCAAATTGAACTGATGTTAACTTATTTCTCATATATTTCTTCCACATGCATTCATAAATTCATTTACTCAACAAACATGTACTTAATTGATTGCCATATGCCATTTTGATGGTAGAACAATGAGGCATATATCTTGTTCTGCAAGAGCTTACAGCCAAGTATGTGAGGCAGATTGATCTGCCTTTACGAGGATGGGCACTTTATTTTCTAGTGATGGCAATTGGTTGTACTGGCTTAGCTCGCCTAGATTTATCTGTGAACCAGGGCATCACTTTCCAAGGAGCTGAGTTTGAAACACACAGAGGACTCTCAGAGAATCACCATGTGATCATTTAGGCTGGTTGTACTACATCTGTGATGTAGCTTGTGATGATGGCAAAGGCTGCAAGTCAAGTTGATTTGCAAAATTTTATATTTAGATGAAGAAGCTGTCTTCCTCAAATCCTTGATGGTCAATCCCAAACTGAATAGGTAGCAGGTATTTACCTTTGTAAACCCGTTTCACAAGAACATGAGTCCCATAAGAAGAATTTCAATGTAGAGTTGATGATTCATGTGTCACTTCTAAACAATAGAATAAGTGAATTTGTTTCTATTCCTATGGATTTTGTGCTCATTCTGAAAGTTTTCTGTTTAGGAAAGTGAAGTTCAGGTGATCATGACTTTGACCTACAGATTCAGGTTTCCTTGAGGTTAGAACACCTATTCTCAATTAAAAAAAAAATAAATGAAGCAAGCTTGTGTTCATATTTCACTACTGCTTTATTTTGATTTTTGTTTCAATTCAGTAAGTGTTCCATTTTTAAAACCAGGCCATGCTTTCTATTTTGTGTGTGTGTTTTGTGTGTGTTTCTACCAAAGAAGCACAGAATTGCAAGATCCTTTTTAGATTTAGTCCAGACTTCTATTTCTTAGGCCATTTTCCTTTTTTTTTTTTTTTTTTTTGAGAGAGATTTTTGCTATAGAGTGCATGCACTCACTGGAGAGACAGAGAGACAGAAAGCAAGACTCATCCTCCAGGGCAGAAGGCCACACCACAATCCTTTCTCCTCCATTCTCCTCTTGAGATTTTTGGCACATACACACACACCTGTCGTGAGTATTAAGCCACTGGATCTGAGACTCAAACCTCAGTTGACTGTGTGGGAGTCCAGTGATGTAACCATTATGCCATCTGCTGGTCCTAAGGCCATTTGTCATTTTCTTTTTTAGAGAGAGATTTTTGCTATAGGGCACGTGCACTCACCGGAAAGATAGAGGGAGACAGAAAGTGAGAAATCACCCCTGAGGGGCAATCCCTTCTCCTCCATTGTCCTCTCAGGCTCTTGGGCATGCAGACACACATGCCTGGCTTGAGTTTTAAGCTGCTGAGTCCAGAACTCAAAGAGTAGTTGATGTGGGAGTCCAGCAACATAACCATTGTGCCATCTGCTGGTCCCAATTTGTCTTTTACATAGGTAGGAGAAAAGGAACGAGTGAACTGGATGGTCTTTATTTTCATCTGGAATTATTTATAAAACAATAGAAGATCTGTGAAACAATTAAAAGTTCTATATGTTTATTTTTAAGATTATAGTACTTAAAGCAGTATGCTAAAAGAAGAAAAAAACAGTGTGCTATTGGCATAAGTAATAAAACACAGATGACCAGAACAGAAAAGATAGCCATGAAGCAGATCTTAGAACACATGAGTTTATGAAAAGGAACTTTACAAACCATTGCTAAAGGGAAGAATTATTTAATGAAGGATGATGGGAAAATGGAGTATCTCAGAGAAGTCTCAAAGTATGTTTATCTTCATCATCAGAGAGAAAGGCATGTCAGAGTGAATTCAACATGGATTAAGAGTAAAATGTCAAAATGAAGCCATAAAAAAACACAAGAAAATATAAGTGATCTCAAAGTAGATGTTGCAATTTAAAAAAAAAAATCAGTGGAAGAAATTAAAAGGGGGCATACTAGTAGTTTGAATTACATAAAATGTGAAACAGTTTTATTATTTTTTTAAAACAGGTTTTTGCTGTAGGGTGTGTCTGCTTGTTGGAGAGAGAGACAAAGATAGTGAGAGGGGGGACCAGCAGTTAGCGTGATGGCTATGTCGCTGGACTCCCATCTAGTTGATCACTGTTCAAGTCCCGGACCCAGTGGCTTAAAACTCACGCCCAGCGTGTGTGCGTGCATGCCTGTCATCCCAGGAGGAGAATGGAGGAGAAGGGATTGCGGCATGGCCATCCCCCCAGGGGGTGATTTCTCGCTTTCTGTCTCTCTGTCTCTCTCTGTCTGTCTGGCGAACATACATGGACTATAGCATAAACCTCTCCAAAAAAAAAAAAAAAAAGATAGTGAGAGGGAAAGTGAGAAATCACCCCATGGGGAGATGGCCATGCCACAATCCCTTCTCCTTCATTCTTCCTGATCTTGGTCATGCATGCATGCATACATGCCTGGCATGATATTTAAGCTACCAGGTCTGGGACTCAAACCAGAGTTGGCCCTGTGGGAGTCCAGTGACATAACCACTATGCCATCTGCTGGCCCCCAGTGAAACACTTTTTGATCAAAACATAATAAGCACAATTAAAACACACATTATAATAAATGCCAATCAAAAAAGTAAAATGTAAAATCATAAATGCTTTGCACCAAGAGAAAAATAACCAAATATACATATATAACTCATAGAAATATACATTAATTAAAAATGAAATTCACAAGTAACAAAAATGATTATTTAAATTCAGTTCTATTTTTCACTTATGAAACTATCAAATTAAAAAAAGAATACTTATAGCTTGTTTTCCTCCCTAGGAAAACAAGCCCTTTCATGTACTCCTGACAAATGTGTAAATTGATAAAAATCTTTTTTTGAAAACCATTTGTCAATCTATATTAAATTCTAAAAATATGTATACCCTTTGCTCTGGTAATTTCATATCATGAAGTAATCAGAGCAATGCAGACTAATAATTTATATATTGTAATGTTCATTGCAGAATTATTCATAATAATGAAAAATCGAAGGCAACTTCAGTGTTCAACAGAGAGCCATCATTAATAATATTGTGAAACATTAAGAAAATGGAATAATGTGCCGCTAATGAACATCTTATGCTCAAAGAATATTCAACAACATCAGGAAAGTCTTTTGATATGGTGTAGAGTGAAAATAGATACACTAGCCATTTTAAGATATACCAAAATGGTAACTGGTTATCTCTGGTTGATTGGGTTACAGGAGAGTTTTTAGGCTTTTCTCTATTCAAGGTTTGATCTTTATTTTCATGTAGAATTATTTATAAAACAATAGAAAACCTGTAAAACAGGGAAAAGGTCTACACGTATGTCGTGAGATAATAAGCCTATATTGCATAATGCAGAGCACAAGAATCAAATGAGAAAAGCAGGGACCAGCAGTTAGTGTAATGGCTATGTCGCTGGACTCCCACGTAGTCGACTGCGGTTCACGTCCCGGACCCGGTGTGCGTGCGTGCCCAAGATCCCGAGAGGAGAATGGAGGAGAAGGGATTGTGGTGTGGCCATCCCCCCTGGGGGGTGATTTCTCGTTTTTTGTCTCTCTGTCTCTCTCTCTGTTTGGTGAGCACATGCGCACTATAGCGAAAAACCTCTCCAAAAAAAAAGAAAAAAGAAAAGGAAAAAAAAAAAGAAAAAAGCAATGTTTATTTTCAGTAAACTGAAGAGCACTGTCCACATGCATTTTAATTATGCTTATTGTTTTCTCTCACTGAATTAGATGGCCCAGAACCTTTTATCTAGAATTCAAGTTCCTTCAAAACCAACCGACCTACTCCCTTGTTATTTCTCCTATTCCCCCTGCCCCCCGCCTTCTGTTCCTCATGCAGTCCTTCTTCTGGTTGCCCAGAACACTTGACCCAGGTCTCCTTCCTCTTTACATGTGCTGTTCCCCCCATTTGGAATTTCCTCAGCCCTTCTCTCGGCCCAGACACGTCTCTGGAACATCTCCCTAGTCAGGTCTTTGAATTCCTATAAGCCTTTGATATAGTTCTCTGTCAAATAATTTTCTTTGTAGGTGTCTTTCTGTAACTGGATTGCAAGTACCCACAGGGCAGCCACTTTGTGGTATTCAGTGTGTAATACTTGGTATACACAAGTAATGTTAGTACACAGCAGGTGCTCAATAAATGCTGTAGATTATTTTATTCCTAATCTAATAGAGGTAATACAGTCCTCCACACCTTTGGAGAACTTTTGTGTGTGTGTGTTATAGGGTGCAAACACTTGCCCCCCCCACACACACATACAGAGAGAGAGAGAGAGAGAGAGAGAGAGAGAGAGAGAGAGAGGAGAGAGTGAGAAGTCGCCCAATGGGGAATGGCCATGACACAGTCACTTCTCTTCTATTTTTTTCTTGGGATTTTGGGCATGCACGTTTACATGCTGCTGTGATTTTTGTGACTTGAGCTGTGCAGTTGGCCATGCAGGATTTAGCTGTTTAACCTCCAAGCCACCTTCTGGCTGCCCACTCCCCCCACCACCACCTCCAAACCACCTTCTGGCTGCCCCCCAACCTTGCATGTCTCCCTTTTATTCCCTTCTAAAACAAAACCACTTAGACCTGTTGGAGAGTCAAATGAGCATCCTAGGCTGAATAGAAATAGCCTGTAGATTTAGCGGACATACATCATCCTTCTTTCCTTCTGTTGCTTTTCATATGTTTCCATGCTGGTAAGGAATTGCTTGATATATGAACTCTGGGCAGATGCTTGCACTCTTTGACCCTTTTAACTTAGAAAAGGAGAAGGAGTTGTAGAACATAATGACTTCTTTTACTGCCTCTTAAATAAATGAAATCATTCATTGTTTTAGTTACTAGAGTTTAAGGGAGTGTTACAGGATCGGGACCCAGCTGTGTTTACACTGGAAATCAAGGCTAGGGACTAGGAATGGTGGTAGGAGCTGGTGGCACCAGGTCCCCACTTAGATGCCTAAACTGCCAGGCAGGTAGCAAATGCAGGAATTGGGCTGGGTGTGACCAATACTGGGTTTACCATGGAAGTGCATCACTTTTAAGCTTCCTGGGTCCTGACTTGTTCAGGCCCTGGAAGAGGCGCTAGCAATTTTGTATTTAAAATTTCGTTTATTTTTCTTAGAGAAATCACTCCAAGTTGTATAAGCTCCAGGCCCATAAAACCAGGCTCTGCCCCTAGTAGAAGGCTGATGCCTGATGTCCCCTGCCCAAACAGGTAGGATGTCTCAGCAACAAGTGATGACAGCAAATCAGAAACATTGCTAGAACTCCCAATTTTTCCAGAGAAGCAGAAATCTAGATTTTTGTATGAAATTGCCTGTATTTTCAGTGTTGGCAACTAAAAATAAGCAAAAAAGCTTCTTTGGCTAAACAAGTAGCATTTACATTTACAGGCTAGATTGAAACGTGGACTCAGTCTGTGATTTCTGATTATGTAAGTCTGGAGGAATTAGAGAATTGCTAAATGCTAGGGATGGCTCCATGGCATCCTCTGCCTGCCTAAGAACTGGTTTGAATCAGTCTACACCAGTGAACTTTTATCTTTTTCATGGGTGCAGCCAATAACCAGACATTCTCTAAATGTCTGCCACTGGTCACAACGACAGAGCTTTGATGGAGAGTGGTGTAAGATCTTCCCCACGATTAGCAAAGCCGATGAAGCACATGTTCTGTGGACAGTGAGGTAGCAGTAGCAGCAGGGTCATGTGATCATTTGAAGACAATGTGAGGTGGCTGTTATTCTTCCTGGGCACTAATTAGGCTTGTAGGTGGGTTAGTGACTGTTTTGTACTCCTCCGTAGGCAGCAGCCAGTGAATTCAAGGGAGATTTATATAACCACTTAAACAACAATTTGCTGCTCTATAATCCTAAATATTCCTGAGGTTTTTCAGCCCAACATTTCATAACTCCAGGCTTTCCACATGTGAACACTCTTTAGAAATGACAAAAAGCCCCCCAAGTTAAAGTAATTACTTCTGGGTGCCAGTCAGGGACAGAACATGTGTGCTCTTCTAAAGCTCCTGGAGTGACAGGGGACCCCAGATGGAATCAGGAGTGGCTTCAAGGTAGAAGGTGGCTATAGGGGCTCCAGGTGAGAAAGATCAGGCCTGAGGAGATGAGGGATTGCAAGTGAAAGCCAGCTGATGTCCTTTTGCTGTCAGCTCAGGACTGGCCCTAAAGCTGCTTTGAGTGGTTGCACTTTGATTGCAAATGAGCTTGTTGTGGGAGCTGCTTTGCCACAGAGTGATTTAGGGCCTGCTGCTTGGCTTTTAAATTCCAGTATCTTTTGCGGTGATGAAATGTGTTGAGCATTGGGCCAGAGCCTAGGGGACCTGTTGTGTGAACTCCACTTATTTTCTTCCTCCTTCTTTTTTAAAATTTCTGGTTTTTATTTTTTTAAGAATTACTTATTTATTTAATTCCATTTGTTATTATTATTATTATTATTTTATTTGACCAGAGAGAGACAGAAAGAGAAAGGGAAAGTGAGAAAGCAAACTGCCAGATCCGGGACTTGAACCATGGTTATGTAGGAATCCAGCGCCCTTTAACCACCATGCCACCTGTCAGCCCAAACATTTCTGGTTTTATTTATTTATCATTTTTTAGATTTTTGCCATAGGGTGTGTGTTTGCTGGGGAGAGACAGAAAAAGAAAGAGAGAGGGAAAGTGAGAAATCACTTCCTGAGGGGATAGCTATGCCATAATCCCTTCTTTGTTCTCCTTTTGGGATTTTGGGCACACAGGCCTATGTGCCCAGAGTGTTTTTTCAAGCCACTGCGTTTGGAACTCAAACCCTGCAGTCAGCCATGTGGGATCCAGCGCCTTAACCACCAACTGGCCCTTACTTCTGCTTCTAACAGGGGCATAAACAGGAGTGGGGAGAAGCAAGTCCAAAGTGTAGGGAAAAAATGTGGATCCTTCGAGGGCACCATCCCCCTGTGCATGGACTTCCTCTGGGAAAGGACTGTTGGAATCACCTCGGAGTTTTATTTTAAACTACGTGGCTCACCCCTACTCAGAAATTCTGACAGAATATTTTGATCCCCACTCAATCCTCCATTCTCCCATGGTTTGCCCTGTTCTAACCTTTTTATCCTAGAGCTGAGGCCCTGGGCCCCAGGGGAGTGAGTGACTTGCCACAGTGCACAGGCAGGGATGACAGAACTGAACCACTTACTCTAGTGCTGCATAGCCTCACATGTAGCCTAGGGCTGTTTAACCATGTCTTACCCACTTCCTGAGCAGAGTAGTGGGGTATCCCTGATGGCAGGATCTCCGTAGTTAGTTGGAGACAGGTGTAAGGCAGGCTGTTTTGATGCAGAATAGGGTGATAGTCAAAGCCATCTTTTCTGTGTCCTGTAGTACTGCTGGTGCTTGGTACCAAGTACAGAGCTGCACTTTCTGAAGAAACTCAATAAACAGCAATTTCATATAAGTCAGTTTTCACCCTAAATTAAAAAATAAATAGTTCTTGAAACTTCAATAGATAATATGTAATGAGAAAAGATTAAAGGAACAAGAGAAAGAGTTTTTCTTTTCCTCAGGGAGTTATACTGTCAGTCTGTCTGTCTGAAACCTTCCTGGTGGCCAGTATTCCTTGGTGTGCTTAGTAGAATTGCCTTGTTTTGCCTTCTAATTAGTTTACTCACAGTTTAATGTGTGAATTCCTATTGTAATCCAGATCTTTGTTCATATGCTACCTATATACAATGAATAAAATACAGTCCTTGGTGTTGGGGAACATCATAAAAAATGCTGTAAAAACTAAATGTTCCAGGCTGGCAAGAGGTGTGGTGCTTAAGGTGCTGGATCCCACATGGCCAACTCCACCATTCGAGTCCTAGACCTAGAGGCTTGAAAAGTACACCCATGTGTGTGCATGTATGCCTAAAATCTGGAGAGGAGAATGGAGGAGAAGGGAATTGCAGTATGGCCATCCCCTCGAGGGGTGATTTCCTACTTTTGCTCTCTCTCTGTCTCTCTTTGGCAGGTACATGTACCTATAATAAAAATCATCCCCACCAAGTCTTGGATTTAATTTCATCTTAGCATAGATGGGATCATTTGATCATATAGGGTCCTAGTCATGAGAGAAAAGTGTAATCTTTCATTGTCCTAACTCATCTCCATCTTGTTCTTGCTGACTTTCTTTTTTCTTCTTTAATGTGACTTCAGAAATCCACTCTTTGGCACAGCCCCATAGCACAGTGGTTAAGCACTACATTGGGAACTGGATTCTACATAACTGATCATGGTTTGAACCTTGGACCTGTCAGGTACATATGCATGTGTGCCCCAACTCCTGATGGAATGGAGAAATGGAAGAAAAGGATTGTGGCATGACCATGTCCCACTGGGGAGTGCTTTCTCTCTCTCTTTTTCTCTCTGATATGTAAACACATTCTCTAACAAAAACAAACAAAAAAACAATAATTTCATCTTTAATTTCTTTCTTCTGATTACTACTAACTAGCAGTGCCATGCAGAAATATTCTAGAAACACAGAGAGACTGTGCTTAGGTCTTGAGGGGAAATAGGCTTCCAGGAAGTAAAAAGAAAGCCAGATTTGGCCTCATATGATCTAAGATCATGATTTCTCTCTGTTTTTTTTTTGTTTGTCTGCTATTTCTCTTTTTGGTGCAAGGGGATTTCAAAAGTTTGTAGGAAAATGGAACTAAAGTATGAGTTTATTTTGGTGTAAAAAAATTTTGAACTTGGGACCAGCAGTTAGCGTAATGGCTATGTTGCTGGACTCCCATGTATTCGACCACGGTTCAAGTCCCGGACCCGGTGGCTTAAACTCACGCCAGGCATGTGTGCGTGCGTGCCTAAGATCCCAAGAGGAGAAAGGAGGAGAAGGGATTGTGGTGTGGCCATTCCCCCTGGGTAGTGATTTCTTGCTTTCTGTCTCTCCGTCTCTCTCTGTCTTTCTGGTGAGTGCACGCACCCTATAGCAAAAACTTCTCCAAAAAAATTTTTTTTGAACTCCATTTGTATTTTTTTTCATAATATGCATTTTCTATGAACTTTTTTTTTTTTTTTGGAGAGGTTTTTGCTATAGGGCGCGTGCGCTCGCCAGACAGACAGAGAGAGACAGAGAGATAGAAAGCAGGAAATCACCCCCCAGAGGGGATGGCCACGCCGCAATCCCTTCTCCTCCATTCTCCTCTCGGGATCTTGGGCACGCACGCACACGCGCCCGGCATGAGTTTAAGCCGCCGGGTCCGGGACTCGAACCGCGGGCGACTACGTGGGAGTCCAGCGACATAGCCATTACGCTAACTGCTGGTCCCCTCTATGAACTTTTGAAGACCCCTTGTATCTAGGTGTAAATTTTTTAAAGAATTATTTTATTTTACTTCATTTATTTTATTTGTTTATTTTAATTTGACCAGAGAGGGACAGAGTGAGAGAGAGAGAAGGGAAGTGAGAAAGCAAGTCACTGGGTCTGGGACTGAAACTGTGGTTGGCCATGTGGGAGTCCAGCGCCTTTAACCACCATGCCACATACCACATGCTGGCCCCAAGGTGTGAATTTTTAAAAATTCATGTTACTTGAGATTTGCTGGGCCCTTGAAACTGTGAGTTGATGTCTGCCATTAGTTTTAGAGAATTCTTTGTTTCTTCAAACATTGACTTTGCTCCAGTATCTCTTTCCTGTTTTTCTAGATGTCAAGTAAATGTATGTTAGACCATATATAAATAAATAAATATCCTATCCTCCAGTTCACTAAATCTCACTTTGGCTGTGATCATCTGCTGTTGAATTAGTCATTGGATTTTTAACTTCAGTGATTATATGTGTTCTCAGCTTGAGAATTTCTATTTGGCTTTTAAAAAAATCTTTTATATAATTTTCTATAGTTTCTAGTTCCCTGTCAGAATTGTCAACTGTGGCTTTTATGTTCCTGAATATGGTAAGCAGAATTGTTTTAAAGACTGTATCTAAGAATTCTCATTTCTGAAGTCATCGTGAGCCTATTTCCGATCTTGGCTGTTCCTGCAATTTTTGTTCATAATGTATCATTTTTTTGGTACCTCCATACTATTCGATGATATCAGGCATTGCATATATGAATATACATGCACGTATATGAAAAATAGTGAGGTCTTCTTCTAGAGGAGTTCTTCACTGTGTCTACCAGGCATTAGGGGCACTACTCATCTAAAACTGCCTTAGTCAAGTTCAGAGCTTCAGACTCCTTGGACTGTCTAGAAGATCTAAACTTTTCTGTAAGACTGAGAGGTGTGTAATTCCTCCGCTCTTTAATCCTAAAGACTGGTTTAAAATGGAGAGTGGTTTATGTGAATCCTTAACTTTGAATCTTGTTCCCCTATTCTTGTGAGGCTATTGAAAGAAAAGTTCATTTTCTTTTATTTTTCCTTTAAAGAATTATTTTATTTTATTTAACTTTATTTATTTATTTATTTACTTATATTTGACCAAAGAGGGACAGAGTGAGACAGAGTGAAAGAAGGAAAGGTGAGAAAGCAAGTCACCAAGTCTGGGACTCGAACTGTGGTTGGCCATGTGGAGAGTCCAGCACCCTTAATCATCTTAATCACTTGCTGGCCCTGAACAGCTCATTTTCAGAGCTGTTATCTTCCAGATTTACATATGTCTTAGAATTAAAGCTTTATGGACTGGGCTAACCTCTTCTGGGTTTGTCCTGTCCTCAATTTTGGCAGATGTTCCTCTCACTACCTTATTATTGCTTTGAAGCTTTTAAGTAAATTAAACAAATATTTCATCTAGCTTTTGAAGTTGTCTTTGATAGAAGGATTGCTCTGAATTACTTAACCTGCCATTGCCAAAACAGAGGTACTGGATGACTTAGGCTCAAATCCTGGGTCTGTCACTTCTGGCTGGCTGATGTTGGCTAAGTTTGTTCCCTCATCTGTCAGATGCACGCGTTAAACCCTACCTACCTGATGGTGAGAATGCACAATCTGAAAGTGAAAGATCTTTGTAAAGTGGTGCATAACATTTTTGTTTATTGTCTGTGTCCCACACTGGAATATAAGCTTCAGGAAGAAAGCAAATCTATTTTCTTCACTGTTATTTACCTGACAATGCCTGATACACAGTGAATACTCAGAAAACATGGAATATGAGGAGGATTACTTTGTAAAGATAAGCAAGTTCAAAATCAAAGTGTGTGCATTTAGAAATAAAAATGTATTGGAGAACTACATTCTTGAGGGTCAAGATCAGATCTTAACAGCAGCATCTACTCTCCAGAAAATCTCTTCCCCTTTATTATTTTATCAACCTGGTTATTAGGTCAATGCAATCATTGTTTGTTTCAGTTTTTCACTTGCTATTATTTATTTATTTTTTTTTTCTTTTTTTTTTTTTTTTTTTGGAGAGGTTTTTGCTATAGGGCGCGTGCGCTCGCCAGACAGACAGAGAGAGACAGAGAGATAGAAAGCAGGAAATCACCCCCCAGGGGGGATGGCCACGCCGCAATCCCTTCTCCTCCATTCTCCTCTCGGGATCTTGGGCACGCACGCACACGCGCCCGGCGTGAGTTTAAGCCGCCGGGTCCGGGTCTCGAACCGCGGTCGACTACGTGGGAGTCCAGCGACATAGCCATTACGCTAACTGCTGGTCCCTACTTGCTATTATTTTGAATAGAGTCTGCACCTTAAGTGAAAGTCTGCTATTCCATTGCTTTGTGAAAACATGGCTCTGACCTGTTGAATGCTTGGGCTATTTCCAGTTTGGGGCTATTACAGATAATGCTGGCTTCATTGTCTGCTGATGACATTGAAAAGGGTAAAATGTGTCTGTCATCAAACCTTGACACTACGTTCAGATGCATGCCTTTCAGTGCTTGAAGTCTGGCATCCTCTACGATATGAACACAATCAACAAAAATTGATCCCCAAGTCTTCCAAGGGAAAAGCTTAGGCTACCTCCAAAGAAGAATAAGGAAGAAAGGTATTCAATAGGAAATCTGGAGTCACTGTTGAATCATGATGCTAACCTTGTTTTCCCTTGGGACCAGCAGTTAGCGCAATGGCTATGTGGCTGGACTCCCATGTAGTCGACCGCAGTTCGAGTCCCGGACCCGGTGGCTTAAAACTCACGCTGGCGCGTGTGCGTGCGTGCCCAAGATCCTGAGAGGAGAATGGAGGAGAAGGGATTGTGGTGTGGCCATCCCCCCGGGGGTGATTTCTCGCTTTCTGTCTCTGTGTCTCTCTCTGTTTGGTGAGTGCACACACCCTATAGCAAAAAAACCTCTCCAAAAAAAAAAAAAAAATTTGTAATCAGAAAAACTAAGAAACCCAAGTATGCCTTTATTAAAATAAACAAAAGTGATTAAACAGTTCCATTTCCAGTGAAGAAGTCATGGAAACAATAATAGCTACCATTTCTTGACTTTGTGTCAGATGCTTTACTGTCACGCCTGGTCTCATGCTCTTAAAACAATTTGGCAAAGAGGCTAGCAGGTGGTGTGGTGGTTAAGTCACTGGATTCCCATGTAACTGACCATGGTTCAAATACCGGACCTGGCAGCTTGAAAATCATGCCAGGCATATGTGCACACATGTTGGAAATCTCAGGAGAATGGAGGAGAAGGGACTGTGGTGTGACAATCCCCCTTGGGAATGATTTCTCACTTCCCCCCACTCTGTCTCTCATTGGAAAGAACATGCACCTTATGGGAAAAACCTAAAAAAAAAAAATTCAGCTAAGTATATACCATTGTTTTTTCCATTTTCCAGATAAACAAACAGAGGGTGAGAGGTAGCATGCAATTTGCCCAAGGCCCCAAAACTAGAGTGGTAGAAACAAATCGATGGTGCCTAATTCACTACACTGGCTGCTCTGATTTTTCATTAGCATTAAAAGAAAAGATGACATTTCCATGTGGTGGTTTGAGTGTTAATTAAATTCATTAAATGTTTCTTTAGGACCTAGCAATGTTAGCCCTCAGGGCTGCGGGTAAGGTGTCTTAAAAGATGATAAGAGACCCAGCCACAGTAGTGGTAGTGCATGCTAGTTGAAGCTGCTACTTAGCATGCTGAGGCCACATAGGAGGCCCAGTTTCAATTTTTTAAGGCCCACCGTAACAAAAGCTGAGCATGGCAGCATGCATCTACTGTTTCACCTATGCAGGAGGCTGAAGCAGAGGGATTGAAACCTAGTGAGATGTTGTCTCAAAAAGAAAACAAACAAAAAATCACAAAAGCTTAAGACATGGGATCGATCTTTTGGGGCTCAATGATAATTTTTCATGCACATAGAAATAAGCAACTCAAGAGGGAACTGGCACGATCAATATTGATGATGGGCATGTGGAGGCCAGAGGACTGGGCATGTGTGCTGGGGGTGAGGGGCGATCTTGACCAGCCCATCACTCTCAAGCTCAACTAGGATTCAGAAGCTCCATTTTACAGATAAAAAAGCTGAGACCAATCTCCCCTGGTTATAAAGATACAAATTTGAATTAACAACCAAAGCCAAATTTGGTATAGTTTGTCTTCCCTCAGTGTACAGGAATAGGATAAGCCTGGAATTTGAGATTGGAAGCTACTCCTGACTAGCACTCATCTGCCCCCTTCTCCTACCCCTAGCCATTGTCATTTGTGGGAGAGAGGAGCTAGCAGATGGAGACAGAGCTTGCTGAAACCCCAGTTCCTCCTGGCTTTTTCTGCACTGGGCTGGAGCTCACACCCACAAGAGCGGGCAAACATTCAATTTCTGGAAAGAGCATTGTGCAGAGGGTCTTCCTGGGTCAAATTAAAACTTTGGACTTTACGTAGATAGAGCAATGAGAAGTTGGCGTGTCTTGTCCAAGGATACCCATCAAGCCAGAAATAGAAATTGGCTCTCTGGCCTGCCAGTCTGGGACTACGCTGCCTCGTTGTAGGGACTGCCTCTAATTGAACATTCCACATGAGTCACAGATTTATCCGGTGCAGGGAGGAACTCAGGGGCTCAGCATCTTTTCATAACCCTCGGTAGCTGGGTTGATGGAAAGAGAAGTTTTTGTTCATGATCTCATTCCAATCAGAATATGTCCAGACGCCCAAATATTTGATTTGAGCCTGGTTGCTAAGAGACCTCCCACTGGGACCCAGCTGCCTGCGGGCAGGAGGGCGGTATTGGCATCTCCTCAGATTTCTGCCAATTTATTTTGAAACCAGAAAACCTGGAACCTCAGCCTCCTCCAGGCAACTACGGGGAAAGGGGAGATCTGAGTCAGCCAGACAACAGAGGAAAAACCCCCACTGACCTTCTGCCAGAGAGCTGTAGGAGGGCTTGAGATAGAACTATTACATTGCATTGTTTACTTAATGTGAAATACACTGGTCGGGAAATGAACAAATTGGAGCTCTCTGCTAGGAAATGCAGGTGATATCTTAAAGCAACCTCAGGGATTCCAGAACAACACTGGGTTTCTGAATTATAATTGGCATTGTGAAGGCTGCCCCGATTCAAAATTAACCACACACCCAGCATCTTGAGTTTTAATTGCCTGGTGACTTAAACCCCTTGGGGAAGTGGTGTGAGCCACACTGTTGTGGATGAATGTGTGAGGGGTTAGCGCACACAGGAGAGTTGGGAAACCTAGCTCCTGGCGTCTGGGTGAAAGAAAGAGAGCTGGACCACATGGTAATATGTACAGGATTTTAACTTTTCCAGGGTATTTTGTCTGAATTTCACTTTTGTACTTAGTTATAACATAAATATATTTATTATTTACGGGAAAAACTTAGTTTGGCTGTTAGAACTTCTGGATTGGATTTAGAGTGTAATGCAAAAGGTAAAGGCCATGGGTGGTTACTCTTGATTTCCTCCCATAGCCTTTGTGTTAGGGAGGGTTCTCCAGAGATAGAATATTGGTTCAATTTCTATTTCTCTTCCAAAAGTTTATGGAAAATACATACTAAGAAAAAAAACTATTGTAAAAATGGCCAGAATCAAAAGGAAGTCATTTGTGTCAACTTGCATTAAACCCTGACTAAACCAAGCTAAGGAAAGCCATGGTGGGGGTGAGGGGTTTTTTCTCATGCAAACATGCCTGAGCACAAGAACTGTCACAGGGAGTCTGCTAGGACTATAACCTTGTACAAAGACCACTGCAACCTGACACAAGGAATGCTTCTGCAAGGACATCTGCCTAGAGACTGCCTGTCCAACCTTAGACTGACAGTGCCCTTGTTATTGATCCTGGTAGCCGAGGATAATTGCATCAAAACAACTGGAATTAAAACAAACAAACAAACAAACAAACAAAAAACAACTGGGATAATCCCTTCCCCCGCCTCCTGGTTGTGGCTTTTGCCTTTAAAACCTGTTTGAAGATTTTAAGACCTTGGTACTCTTTTTCAGGGCAACCTGAATATGTTTATTGGGAGAGTATGTCAGGTGCAGTCTTGAAACTTATGCCAAAATAAACTCCTTTGGCTGTTACTTAATGTAGCATATTTTGCCTCAGTTCATCTTTTAGGTTGACAATTTCAACACTTTTTTGCACCATAACAGACTCACACTTTAATTCCATTTTCTACAAGCTCTTTGAAGTCCTCTTGTGTACAGGTGTGTGTGTGTATGTGTGTGTATGTGTATGTGTGTATACACATGTGCACATGTAATCATGTACTACATAATAACATTGTGGTCAACAATAGACTGCATATTTGACAGTGGTTCCATAAGGAGCATATAGGTATGGCCTAGGTGTAAAGTAGGCTATTCTACTTAGGTTTGTGTAACTACACTCTAGGATATTCACATGACAAAATCTCTGAATGACACATTTTTCCATATGTATTCCCATCATTAAGTGACACATGACTGTATATATACACATATATTAATATATGTATTTGTATTTATCATGAGGAATTGGTTCTGAGATCGTGTAGGCTGAGAAGTCTCACAATAACTATGAGCTGGAGACCAGGAAACTCAATGGTGTAATTCTGGTCCTAGTCTGAAGGCCTGAGAACCAGGGGGAACAATGATGTAAGTCTCAGAGCAGAGGAAGACTGATGTCCCAGACGAAGCAGTAAGGGAAGGGGAAAGGGGGATTCCTCCCCCTTCTACCTTTTGTGCTATTCAGTCACTCAGGGAACTATGTAATGCCCACCCACCTGCAAACATTCCAGTTTCTGGAAAGAGCTTTGTGGAGAGGGCCATGGCATCGTCAGGCTGACACATGAAATAATTATCACAGTCTTTCTTTCACTGACTTCCCTGGAAACAGCATAGCATAGTGGGTTCTGCTTTCAGATAGAACTGTATTGTGGGCTTCTTTCTCCTCTGTCTGGTCATGCAAACCCGACCAATTCTGACATCTCAGTTTCCTCATCCTTTAAACGTCATCCTGAAAGAAGTATTTACCAGGTTTCAGAAATGCAGACAGTAATTTGGTACTTAGCAAAACAAAAACAACAAATAAGAGGAAGTTTAAATTAACTATGGAAATAGAACAAAGAGACTGAGTGGATCTGCACTCAGCACAGAGTTGGGCACCCAGGAACCAACTATAAGGCGTCCTGGATTAGCTTTCAGAGGCTCAACTCAAGTTTGCTCAAGTTTGAGGATGAGAAAGGAAACATGCACAGTTCCATGGACAGAGGTCAGTGGAAACCAAAGACAAATAGTTAAACACAATGTAGAAGGTAATGGAGAGCCACAAATGCAGTCCACAGTCAAGTCTCATGGCTCCAAAAGGCATCAGATTAGCAGGTAATATAGTTTCAGACCAGGGAAAAGATATCTCAACAAGTAAAATATACCTAATTGCAAAGAGACTTGCCTTCCATAGAGGAAGTTTTTGCTTTTATATATACACATTTTATGATATAAAGTGCATGCATATGAGAGTGAGGTGAGAAGAGAGAGAGAGACTTATGACAGGGTCATGTCATATGTGATCCCCTCTCCCTGGCCTCCATCTCCTCAGGATTCTGGTTTCCCACATACACATCCAGCTTTTAGGCAGACCTGGGGATCCAAATCCATGGTCGGCCATACTGCCTCCAGCTTTGCTGAGCACTTGCATTACCACTGTACCACGGGGGCCGGTCCTGCAAGAGATATTTAAATTTGCTATCTCCTCCCCTTGGTTAAGTATATCATGTCATCTATGATTTGTGTCATCCATGAAAGAAGTCATGATGTCATACATGCTGCAGCATGATGTAATCACAAGATCCCTCAGGCACCTGACCAAGAGAGATAGTGTCTTGTTTTGAGTACACATATTCTTGCCAATGAGGTACACTTGCAGGGAGAAGAAGAAGGCCACTTCAAAGAAGAGAAAATGTAGCAGACAGAAGGCCAAATTATGTGTGGGGATCTTGAATATTCCACAGGATATTCAGCAAAAATCTGTCTGTTAGTTTTTCAGTAATGATGGATGACAAAGCTTAGGGCAAAAATAAACCCCACTTCCAGTGTTGTTTCTGGCTGGTTTCAGCCGGAAACAGTATTGCTAACCTTCAGGGGACAGGGAAGATGTTTGAGGTCTGGAAACCTTGGCCTGTCCATGAGTAGGGGTTGGGGTTAAAGAGCCAATCTGGCCAAAGTTCTTCACCATTCTCTTTTTCAGTTCCTGTGTCAATTTAATTGGAGAAAGGCTCTTATGGAGGCTGGGAATTTTAACATCTTTCCTAAATGTGTCAGTTTATAGCCAGCAATTGCATTAGGTAGAGTACCTACATTTTTTGTCCCTGTGTAGTTATCCAGTGACCTCACAGACTAGTTTACATCTATGGATGCTTTAATTTAGGAGCCCTGGAAAAAGCTGTGGGACCAGGAATTCTGGAAAGTACTGAACCGAATTTCCCCTGTAACATTTAGGGTGGGCTACATTCCCCTCACCTTTCCTGCACTTTTAGAAACACTTGGAGAGGTAGAACCACAGTGGCCCAATAGTGATACTTTGTCAACTTGAGGAGAATATCTTTTATTTTTTTAAATGAAAAATGACAAGTCCTTTGCCTTTATAAAAATATTGGTCTTCACTTAGAGGTCTATGGCTTAGTTTCCAATGATAGATTTAAAAAGTTTTGGTTTAGAAGAGTTAATGCCTACAGTGCCAAGGCTCTCTCACAAAATAATGAATTGGCAAGATTCTGCTAATTGATAGGTTTTCTTCAGCTAGAAAACCTCTGGAGGAAGCAAGAATCTTGTGACATTTCAAGATTATTTACATCTAATATAAAATGCACTCATCTAGTGGAAGTCTTGTGGGTGGATGTGTTTTTAGTAGAATATTGTTTCTTTTGAAACCATTCATTTTATAATCCAGGCAAAAAAACAAAGAGCCAGATGTGACAGCTATTAAAAAAAAAGACGCATACTATTAATACCTTCTGTTTATCTGTTGTTTTTCTTCTGAGAAGTCCAAAGTGCTTTGCAGATGTTATCTATCTACCTCCATATGTTACCCCCAATTGCAGACAGGACTGGAAAATGCCTGAAGTCAGGGAGTGTGTTAGATGTCAGACAAGACCTTGTTTCTTTTATTCTGCACAACAGTATACTTTGGTTTGCACCCTAGATTCGGAGCTCCAATACTGGGACACAACAAGATGCCTTTCACCTAAGACAACATTAAAAAACAAAAAAACCTCTATTGCACTCACTTGGTTGTTTCGCTGTGGCCCTAAGGCAAAAGCCTGAACAAGCGAGCAGCTCTCACCAGACTGATTGACGAAGCCAATTACTCGTTCACTTGTTCCCTGCATCAGGCTGTCTACAAAGTCCCTTATGCATGATGTACCCACCTCTTCACCAATAACATGATTCCAGGGCACAGCTGTATTGAATGGGAGTTAAGATTCATGAACTGACCCTAACTGTCTCTGAAGTATTAATGCCTATAGGGATGCCCCCACAGTAGATTACATTTCAGAATCCTGGTTAATTAGACCATCTTTTTTTGTTTGTTTGTTTTGAGAGATTTTTGCTATAGGGTATATGTGCACACCAGACAGAGACAGACAGAGACACAGAAAGTGAGAAATCACCTCCTGGGGGGATGGCCACGCCACAGTCCTTTTCCTCCGTTCTCCTCTTGGGATCTTGGGCACACATGCATATGCGCCCGGTGTGAGTTTAAGCCACGGGTTCGGGCCTCGAACCGCGGTCAGCTATATGGGAGTCCAGCGACATAGCCATTATGCCAACTGCTGGTCCCGACCATCTTTTTTAAATAATAAAAAAATTATTTTATTTATTTAATTTTTTTATTATTATTTAACTTTGCTTATTTATTTATTTATTTATTTATTTATTTATTTATTTTTAATTTGACCAGAAAGGTAGAGAGAGCGAGAGAGAGCACGAGAGAGCAAGAGAGAGATCGAGCAAGCAAGTTGCCAGGTCCAGAACTCAAACCATGGTTGCCCATGTGGGGATTCCAGTGCCTTAACCACCATACCACCTTCTGGCCCCAATTAGACCATCTTTGACACATCCTTAGTACTTTACCTCAGACTTAAGGTTCCTTAATGACTGGAAATTGAAATCCATTACTAATATCTAAAGTAGAAACATAGGAAGAAACATTGTAATTTTCTGTGGAGCTACTGGTCTGAGTTCCTTCAAAGATTTGTGCAGTGTTCTGTTGTGGTTAAGGCTGACCCCATGAGGATTAGAAAAGCCACCATAAGCCCATACACTTCTTATTGGTGACAGGGCCATTGCTGAAATTGTGGGTGGTGGTTGCTGTGTTTTCCATGCTGATTGTCAAATTCATTGAAACACTTAGCAAACATTTTATTTTTTTACTCCAAAGGAAGGACACTGGAGGCCTTTAGCAAACAGATCCTACTAGTTTTCTCCTACCTAATTTGTTGCTGCCCCTCCATGCTTATCATATCTGATCCTTGTACACACAACACCACACAGAGCTTTATGGGTGCCTTTATGGCTCATGAATGTTGTTCGCCTGATTTTCTGGCTCTCCACTTTCTGGGCACATGATAGGATTTTGCTTGCTGGCCCCCTTGTGGTTGGGTGGGTTTGTGCCACTAGTTCTGGGAAAAACTTGTGAGTTCAAGTGAAGTATGTCACTTTCAGGACAGAGCAATTAACTGCTGATGGGAGACCTCAGTTGATTCTCTCTACCATAGTGACTCACAAAGTTCAAGATTGTGGCTAGTTTGCCGGTAGGTCCCAACCAATTTATCATGGATCTGAGAAACAAACCTTTGTTACTATAAACCACTAAGATTTTACGATGGGAACCAAATTTTTAGATGGCTACATATTTCTTTGATTTTTCTATCTTTTTTTTAAAAAAAAAAAAAAAAAACAACTTATTTAATTTTTTTTTTTTTTGAGAGGTTTTTGCTATAGGGCCCGTGCGCTCACCAGACAGACAGAGAGAGATATAGAGACAGAAAGCGAGAAATCACCCCCCGGGGGGATGGTCATGCTGCAGTCCCTTCTCCTCCATTTTCCTCTCGGGATCTTGGGCACGCATGCACACGCGCCCGGCGTGAGTTTTAAGCCACCGGGTCCAGAACGTGAACTGCGGTCGACTACGTGAGAGTCCAGCGACATAGCCATTACGCTAACTACTGGTCTCCAAAAAAATACTTATTTAATTTTATTTGTCATTATTATTATTATTATTGTTATTTTAGTTAGATTTTTGTTACAGGACGTGTGTGTTTGCCAGAGAGACAGACAGAGAAAAATCATCCCCTGGGGGAATGGCCATGCCTCAGTACCTTCTCTTTCATTCTCCTCTTGGGATTTTGGGCACACATGCACACACACCCAGGACGAGTTTTAAGCCGCCAGGTCTGGGACTTGAACTGCAGTCGACTGTGAGAGTCCAGAGATGTAACCATTATGCCATCTGCTAGTCCCTATTGTTATTAGTATTTTTTTTTTTTTTTGTAGAGGTTTTTGCTGTAGGGTGCGTGCTCTCACTAGAAAGAGAGAGACTGAAAGACAGAAAGTGAGAAATCACCCCCTAGAGGGGATGGTCACGCCACAATCCCTTCTTCTCCATTCTCCTTTTGGGATCTTGGGCACGCATGCACGCACACGTGCCCAGTGTGAGTTTAAGCTGCTGGGTCCGGGACTCGAACTGAGGTCAACTATGTGGGAGTCCAGCAACATAGCCATCACGCCAACTGCTGGTCCCATTATTAGTATTTTTTTAAATTTGACCAGAGAAAAACAGACAGAGAAAGGAAAAGTGAGAAAGTAAGCTGTCAAGTTCAGGACTCGAACTGTGGTTGGTCATGTGGGAGTCCAGTGCCTTAACCACCATACCACCTGCTGACCCCGATTTTTCTATCTTTACATGTACTTTCTCTTTTATTTGAAATCATACCTGCTGTTTACTGCTTGGCAAATTCTTATTGATTGCTCCAGGCCCAGTTTGCAAGTCATCTTTTCTGTGAAGCCTCTTCTGACATCTCCAGAAAGTTGGCCCTCTCTGATTTTTGCTTCCCTTCTGCTCTGTGCAAACCTCTTTTCTAGTATTAATCACATTTTATTCTTGCTGCCTATTTACATGTCTGCCTTCCTATTTTAGACTTTGACATCTTGAGGGCAAGAACTGTTCTTCTTTTTCTATCCACAGTACAAGCCAAAGTAAAAGCCCAACAAATGTCTCTCGAAGAAATGAAGGCACCTCAGAAAGTTTGAGGTTCTTAATTAAGGTAGTGGCATTCATGGTCTCCAGACAAACCAGCTCTGATAATTTACTAAATGTTGGAAGATATTTGTTAGGCCTTGCCTACTCCTTGCTTCAACATTATTTTTTAGTTAAGAAGAAAGTATATCTTAAAATTAAGTTCCCACATTTTGATAACTGTACCTTTTTTTTATAGGAGAAGATAAAAAGATATCTATCTAGCTATCTTTATATATATATGTATATATATACACACACACACACACACGTATATGTGTGTGTATATATATATATATATATATATATATATATATAGAGAGAGAGAGAGAGAGAGAGAGAGAGAGAGAGAGAGATGGGATTTTGGAGAAAACCTTCATGGATAATACTTTTTTTTTGCCAATAAAATCCATTCATTTCATCATCATAATTAAAAATCCAGTACAGTACAGTTTTATATTCTTGCCACCTTTATTAATTTCCCCTGTAACATTCCAACTTAAAGCATTAGCTAAAGATCTAAAGAGCATTTTTTCTGAATATGATGCATGAGCTTCAGTTGGATGATACTTTTTTTTTTTTTTGGAGAGGTTTTTTGCTATAGGGCGCGTGCGCTCGCCAGACAGACAGAGAGAGACATAGAGACAGAAAGCGAGAAATCACCCCCCAGGGGGGATGGTCACTCCCCAATCCCTTCTCCTCCATTCTCCTCTCGGGATCTTGGGCAAGCACGCACACATGCCCGGCGTGAGTTGTAAGCCACCGGGTCCGAGACGCGAACCGTGGTTGACTACGTGGGAGTCCAGTGACATAGCCATTATGCTAACTGCTGGTTCCCAATTGGATGATACTTTTGACGCCATTGTGGTTATTTAGGCCTGGCTCTGTGGTTATATGAAGAAGCATATTTGTTGATTTAGTGCCCTTAGTTGTTGTCTTTTATTTGTTTGTTGTTGTTTCTAATTACCAGAGAGTGCATGTGCTCATCATGGAGGGACAGAAAGAGAGAGGCAGGATGAGGGAGAGAACACCCCCCAACTGAGTGTGGTCACCACTACTGTGGTCACAGTCTTCTTTCATTTCCCAATCTGTCAGGATTTTGGACATGCGCATACTTATGCCTGGCATGTATTTTAAGCCACCGGGGCTGAAATTTTTAAATAATTTTTTTAGATTTTTTTGCCGTAGGGCATGTGCATTTTCTGATTACAAAAAGAGACAGAGTAGGAAAGTGAGAAATGACCCCTCAGAGGGAATGACCACACTGCAATACCTTCTACTCCATTCTCCTTTCTGGATTTTGGATATGCATACACATTCACCTGACATGTTTTTCAAACCACCAGGTCTGAGACTGGAACTATGTAGTTGGCCATGTGGATTCAGTGCCTTAGCCATCACACCACCTGCTGGCCCACGACTGGGATTTGAACCATGTTTGGCCATGTGGGATCTGGCTTTCTTAAGCACTAGACTATGGGGTAGGCCCTGCCCTTAGTTTTTCCAAATGCACATATGTACATTATCAAATGTAACTCCCTCAGTTGTTTGGGATATACTATTAAGTTCCGATATAAAATGATAAGATTTTGTTTCAGTGTCTTTTGTAGATGAAGTAAAATTCAGTTCAAGGTAAAAAAAAAAAAAAAAAAAAAAAAAGCAGGAGGTCCCATTTTTGTTTAGGGCCAGTTCCCCATATCAGAGGCAGCATATTTATTATTATTGTGTCTTTAATTTTATAAATGCATCTGTGCATATTGCCAAATGTGCCTCATTGAATTGTTAAGAATAGACTCTTAATTCTAATATGAACTAACAAGATTGTATTTCAATGTCAGTTGTAGAAGAAGCAAAATGCAGGTCTGGAAGAAAGTCAGGAAAGGTCTATACTTTTTTTAGCTCTAGGTAGACAGATACAGCGACAGATATAGGTTAATGTCCTCTACATGAATATCTAGAGGAGCATGTTTGTTTAAAAGTCCCTTGAGGTTTGAGAAAATTGTGTGGATAATACAAATACATACGTCTTTGGATTTACCAGTCATTTGATAATCTTATTTTGTTTTTGAAAAACTCTTATGACTTCTCTTTTTTTTAAGTTTTGCTATAGGATGTGTGTGCTTGCCAGAGAGAGTAAGAGACAGAGGGAAGTGAAAACGCATCCCCTCAGGGGGATGATCACACAGCAATCCCTTCTTCATTTTCCTCTTTTAAAATATATTTTTGGGACAAGTAGGTGGCTGGTGGTTAAGGTGCTGGACATTTCCACATGGCCAACCACAGTTCGAGTCCTGGATCTGGTGGCTTGCTTTCTCACCCCCCCCCCCCATGTGTCTCTCTCTGGTCAAATTAAAAAATGAATGAATGAATAAATAAAATTAAATAATAAAATAATTATTTAAAATATGTATATATGTTTATGCCAGAGGACATTGCGCATGCATAAAAGAGTCAGGAAAATAGATGGAGAAAGAAAAAGAGAGAGGAAGGGAAAGCACTCCCTCCACCCCAGGTGGGCCTATTCATGGTGGAGTTCTTTTTCCTTCAGTTCTCCATCTCATCATGTCCTGAACATGCATAACAAATGCCCAGTGTGTTTTTTTTTTTATATTTTTATGCTAGAGGAAGTGTGTGCTCACCAGAGAGAGACAGACAGAGAGAAAGAGAAAAAGCAGCCATCCACAAGGAATGGTCACACTTCATCTCTCCCACCTTTGGGGATTCTGGGCATTCACACACAGGCACCTGTATGTTTCTCAAGCCACTGAGTCTGGGACTTGAACTGTGCTATTGACCGTGTGAGATTCAGGTGCCTTCACCACCAGGCCATGGAGTCTGCTTGCCTAACATGTTTTGGAAGGTGCTGGGGCCGGGACTCAAACCCTCATCAACTAAGTAGGATCTGGCTTCCTCTGCTTAGGGCTTAATCACTATGCTACAAGGCTGATCTGCTCCTCTTTATTAAAAGGACTATTTTTACATTATGGTGTATATTTGTTGTGTTTCTTGTTCACATCCATTTCTCCCTCCTTTGATGATTGCTTCACTGTTTGTCTGATGCCTTTTATTTGATAAACATGTAGACAGAGGCATTATGGTATAATATTGGGCTGTCAAAAAAGTCGTGATGTGTTTTTCTATGTTTTTCTCTGCAAAAATGCATCATGGCTTTTCCAATGACCCAATAATTGAGTACATGACTCTGGTGCCAGGCTGCTTGGGTTTTATTCACTCATGCTGTGAGACCTGAGATATGTTACTTAACTTTTCTAAGTCTTGGTCTTCTGCACTATAGAATGGGAATAATGATTTTATCTACCTCATAGAATTAGTTATTAAAAACAGGTAAAACACTTAGTTGATATCAGGATGGGGCCTGATATCAACTCGATAAATGTTAACTATTGTTTTTTTTTCAGGCTTTTGGCCTTAGGGCAAATACATTTGCCAGTGAGAGACAGATGAGAGACAGTGAGAGGGAAAATGAGAAAGCAAGATGCCAGGTTTGGGACTTGAACTGCAGTCAGCCATGTAGGAGTCTGTTGCCTTAATCAGCACGCAACCTGCAGGCCCCCAGTGTTAGCTATTTTTAGGAAATTCCTATATCACAATTTTTTTCTTGTGAACTTTATAGACATTGCCTTGTATCATTGGCCACGCCTATAGAAGAGTTTGTGACAGGCTGATATATTTGTTTTCTACATGTGTCTTGACTTCTTGTCCTGAAAAAACAGAAGGATTATTTCTTTGGATTCAAGTCAATGTATTAGGACATGTTTTGATATTGGCCATCCATATATTTTATGATGCATGAGATACATCTGTAGATTTAAGTTGTTCTTCATTTCTTTAAAGTGTTCTTGAATAACATCGTTAAATATTTCTGTTCTATTATTTTAGTCTCTTCATAAGGGTTACCATTTATGCATATGTAGAACTTCCTAGGTATTCCACACACTTTTCTAGCTAATTTTTGTTTATTCTATTTTTATATTCCCCACAGTTTTTCATTTCTCCTGTATATTCCTTATAAGGTTTTTAGCTATTTTCTCTGTGGCATTTCCAATGCAGTTTTTTAATTTTCATAAATTTGTAGAGGGTGTGTACACTCACTGGAGAGAGATAGAGAGTGGAAAAAATAGGGACAGTGAGAAAGCACCCCCCATGGGGAATAATCACGCTGCAATCTGGATCTTCTCCATTTCTCCCTCCTTTTGGAATTTTGGGGATGCATACACACCATCATGTTTTTCAAGCTGTAGAATCTGAGCAGTTGGTCACATGGGATCCAGTCACCTTAACCACCATGCCACTGGTTGACCCTCCAATGCAGTCTTTTTTTATTTTTTTCTTTCTTTGGAGAGGTGTTTTTTTTTTTTTTTTTTTTGTTATAAGGCACGTGTGCTCGCCAGACAGACAGACAGAGGCAGAGAGACAGAAAGCAAGAAATCACCCCCCTGGGGGGATGACCATGCCGCAGTCCGCTCTCCTCCATTCTCCTCTTGGGATCTTGGGCACACACACACATGCGCCCGGCGTGAGTTTAAGCCACTGGGTCCGGGACTCGAACCGCAGTCGACTACGTGGGAGTCCAGCGACATAGCCATTATGCTAACTGCTGGTTCCTCCAATGCAGTCTTGATGTCTACGTTTGTTTTGTTTTTCTCTTGTTTCTTTTTAAACAATTCTAACTTATGTTCCAACTCCTTCTGTTCTATTTTCCCTGAGCAACTACAGCTTTAAGTTCTTGTTTTATACAACAAATATTTCAAGTTTTTAAAAAAATTAGAATGTTTGAATACAAATCTTACCTTTTCTATAGCATTATTTTTTCTTGTGGCAATTTTTCACTGCTGTTTATTTTTTCTATTTCTTCACTCGTTTTTTCGTTTGTTTTAATTGGAGAAGTTTTGTAAAGGTTTTGTGCTGTTTCTTTTTCTTTTCTTTTTTTTTTTTTATCTTTGAAGTAGATAAGTTCTTTCACAAACAGCTCACAAGAGGCTCATGTTGAGTGGGCCTAAGACATTTTTCCAGGCTAGCTGGAATTCTCATTGGAAGACAATCAGGTTCTTTATGACTCAGGTTTGTGATGGAAGATTCTTATAGTCTTTATGTCTTCCAACAGAGATCTTAAACTACAATGCTGAGTTTCTATTCCCCACATTGCCTCACCAACTGCTATTGCAAAGGTGGCAGTTTTGTGTAATTTCTCATTTAATTGTGCTTTTACTTGGTGTCAGTCTAGTGGACACCATCAACAACTTCTGTTAATAATCAGCATACAGGAAACACACTCCAGTTACTCTCTTCTAATTATTTTCTAGGAACCAAGTTCACAATTTCAAATGCCAACAGTTTTGCAATTTTTGTGAAAAGAGGTCCCTCATCTTTTTTTTTAATAAGGTTTTTTTCTGGGACCAGCAGTTAGCATAATGGCTATGTTGCTGGACTCCCATGTAGTCGACTGCGGTTTGAGTCCTGGACCCGGCGGCTTAAACTCACGCTGGGTGCGTGTGTGTGCATGCCCAAGATTCCAAGAGGAGAATAGAGGAGAAGGGATTGTGGCATGGCCATCCCCCCGGGGGGGTGATTTCTCACTTTCTGTCTCTCTGTCTTTCTGGCGAGTGCACACACCCTATAGCAAAAACCTCTCCAAAAAAAAAGTTTGTTTTTTTTTTTCCAAATAATTATGTTATTTAACTTTATTTATTTATTTTAATTTGATCAGAGAGGAACACACAAACACACACACACACACACACAGAGGGAGAGAGAGAGAGAAAGCAAGAAAGTGAGAAAGCAAGCCACCAGTCCCGGACTCGAACCATGATGGACCATGTGGGAGTCCAGCACCCTTAATCACCATACCACCTGCTGGCCCCAAGGCCCCTCATCTTTTTTTTTCGGTTTGGCCAAACTTTTTATTTAGTATTCTGTAGTTGTTTAACATACACTTAAATGGTCTTATTGAGGGAGGGGAAAGGGGAAGTTCTTGCAGATTCCCAAGGAAATGTCAGAAAGGCAAAATATGGCCAGCATTATCCATCTGTTTTGGGTTTACCAGGTGAATAGCACTTTCCTTACATAGGCATCTGACTTCACATTTTTCTTATTGAGAATGTTGAGATTTCAGTTTGAAGACACCCTGAAACCCTATAAATAGCATACCCCAACCACCCTCTAACAGCTAGCTTGTTTGTATAGGTAGAATGATTCACCTCTCCATTTAGATGGCTAGATGTTTGTGGAAGATCTTAGAACTGCTTGCCTCATTTACTGGGAAAAATGATAGGAAGTGGCCTTTAGGGACACTTGGAAAATTAAAACACTAGTATAAGAAGTCAAGTCTTACACATTTAACATTTGCTTGTTGGAAGCAATGTCATAAAATCAAATAAAATTAAACATGTTTTAATTTTTTTTCCTCACAAGAACATGAAAATTATGGAGGGAAACTTAACAGGAAATTTAAAATGGTAACACAATTTTCCTTTTAGTAGTCCTTGGGATGTTATGACAGAATAGTTTCCACTTTATTTGTTTCTTTGAACAGGGCTTTTGGTCCAAAGTTTTGTTTGTTTCTAATATCTGTTTCTGCCTCCCCCTCTATCAGATCAGCTTCCTCCATGGCTACCACATCTTGGTGCCCCGTGGCTTAAACTGCTGTAGGAATCACGTGGAGGAGGGCACCCCCTTTCCATAGACGGGGGAATCCCTCTTTCTTGTCTGCCAACCCGATCACAATAACTGGAGTAGAGAGCACTTTGGCTGCTTGAGTAACTGTCTCGACTTCCACCATATCTGTCACATGAGCTGTTGTAATCATCATAGTGACTGCTTCCACCATAATATGGCAGGGGCCCTCGTGTCGGTGGAGCACTACGTGAGTTACCATAACTCTCATATGAAGCTCTGTAGGAACCTCCACTTGGATGATCTGAATAATCACAATCACGACCATAACCATCTCTGTCACTATAGCCTCTTGATGAATAGTCATCATGTGAATTAGAATGACCATAATCATGATAAGTATAATCTCTTGGTGGTGCTACATAATCTCTTGTATCACGAGAACTTGGGTAATCTCTGCTTGAATAGCTGTCTTTTGGAAAATATCCATCATCTTTTAGGGACAAATAAACATTACAAAAGGGCAAGGGTTCCCTTCGACGTGGGCCTCCATAACCATCTTTTCCATGAGATACAGGGGCTCTTCCTCCCATTCCACTGCTGCTGCGAACTGGTCCTGATGGGGCTGATCTTTAAGGAGGAGGACCTCCACTTTATGGTGGTGGCCCTCTTTTTACTGGAAGTGGTTCCCTGGAAGAACTCATGTTAAAAATTCATGGAATAGCCATCATCATCCATGTGCCCTCCATAGGAGGGAGGTCCCCTGGTTCCTTCACTTCCTTCTCACCCACCTCTAAGGCCTCTGGTTCTTGGAGGTGGTCCTTGTCTACCACTTTCAAATGATAGTTTAGTGGCTTATTCCACCTTGACGGCTTTTCCATCTAGAGACTTTCCATTCATGTCTCTGGGTGCATCCTTTGCATCTGCTGGGCTTTCAAAGGTGACAAAAGCAAATCCTCTTGATTTGTTGGTTTCATGGTCTTTCATCAAGAGTACTTCCACTATCCTTCATATTTGCCAAACACTGCTTCAAGGGCTTTCTCGTTTGTTTCCGTATTAAGCCCACCAATGAAGAACTTTCCTGGGCAATCTGCTTCAACCATTTTAAACTCCTAGTAGTAATCGGTGGGGTGACGATGGTTCCAAGCTCCTATGAGCTCGTTGACCCAGACCTAGTAGCAGTTCAGTGTGAGTGTCGGCCATGGGCTCGAGGACTGGTGAAGGAGCTGCTAGCACTGCTGCACAACGAGAAGTCCCCTCATCTTAAATTGTTGTCAAATGATCCATTTAATGGAGAGAATCACATCCAACTTGCAATATGAAAATGTTTTTCCCTCCCACTTGGCTCCTTTTTGAGGTAAATTAACTTTTTCATGTAAGGTGTATCTGTATGAGGTCACTTAATAAAATATTTGGTTTTTGAGTTTTCACAGACAAAGTAGGAGTATTCTGGATAAGCTTTTCACCATATGAAAAAAACAGTGATTTAAGAGACCTAGAAATCATCTAGTTTATGTACCATTCTCCTTTCTGCAACCTGTATTTATATTTCAGATGGTTCAAGTATCTTATACAAACTTAGTGGCAGATTTGGTACTTGAGTCTACTTCCCTGGACTTGTAGTTCTTTATACCACCTCAGCCTGCCTTCCTGGTTTATCACTTTATGTATGATAAGCTGAAGAAAGGTAATTCAGAAATTAAAAAATTTAATCTGCATATTTGCTTTGAAACTATCAAGAATTTGTTTCCCCCACACCATTTTCCCAGTACTGAATCTGGGCCACATAAGCGTGATCTATTGACAGGAGGGCTCATCAGAGAAGAGTTTGATGGGCATAAAATTAGTGTCTAGTGATGGATTATTAAATGTGCCTTTTCTGTAGGCTCCTTAAAAATATAAAGACTTAGCCCATAAATTTGAGTAATCAGAATATCTGGCAGAGCCTTTCGGTATGGAATTTTTGGAGAACCCAGAGCTTTTGGCTGATAGGTAACAAGGTATTGACGATGGTGGTAAGGGTAGGGTGAGAGAAGTGCTTGGCTGCTATCCTCTTTTTCCCCAGAAGAACATGACAAACCGGAGGAAAGGCCAGACACACTGGAGAAACTTCCAAACTAGGGCCCTCAAGTAAACTAAAATAGGAAGTTTAATGGTTAAGGTTTATATAGTCATAGGAAAATGGGGCTTTTATTTTTCATTGCAATTTCCAGGATTAAGAGTTTTATTTTACATGGTACCCAGTAAAGAAGAAATAACTGTATAAAGTCAGACTGAATTTGTTCTTTGTTATTTGTACGTTTTTCATGGGATCCATTCTTCTGGGCTGGACTTCGCAATTCTCCATTAAAAGTTTCTGTCCTTTCTTTTTTTTTTCTTTTCTTTTTTTTTTTGGAGAGGTTTCCGCTATAGGGCGCGTGCACTCGCCAGACGGACAGAGAGATAGAAAGCGAGAAATCACCCCCCAGGGGGGATGGTCACACCGCAATCCCTTCTCCTCCATTCTCCTCTCGGGATTTTGGGCACGCACGCACACGCACCCGGCGTGAGTTCTAAGCCACCGGGTCCGGGACGCGAACCGCGGTCGACTACGTGGGAGTCCAGCGACATAGCCATTACGCTAACTGCTGGTTCCCAAAAGTTTTCTGTCCTTTCTCAAGGACCTAGTCCAGCTGAGGAGAACTTGATAATGCTGAATGAACATCATTACAGACAGTTTAGCAAACAGAGCAAGCTCCTGGAAGCATTTCTGTGAGTATAACAAATATGACCTTATGGCCCAGTTAGTGTGTGTAAATTACTGTGCCAGTTGCCGAAGGTATAGCTGTGAAAAAGTCAGCATGCTCCTGGCCCTCATGGAGCTTTCCAGCCTGGGAAGTCTGGGCCACTGCAGCATGTGGAACTTCTCTTCCGCTTTCCCTTTCCCTTACTGTAAACTGCCTCCTTTAGATGGGGAGAAGAGAACAGGAGAGTGTGCCAAGCACATCGGCTTTTCCTTCTTAGCTCTGAGGACAAAAGTTGAGACTGAAAATTGTTTTCCAGAGCTCTGGAGGCTGATCCTTAGGCAAGGGAGCAAGGACACACTAGGAAAGACCCGGGAATTAAGAATGGGAGAGGAAAACAGAGTGGGAAGTGAGGAAGAAAAACAAACAAACAAAAAAACCAGAAGCTGCTGGTGGTGGGACATAGGACGGTGTCAGTTGAGGTCTTGGTTGACTTTGCTCTGGTTCCCATGGCTTATGTTACCTACCCTTTGATACAAAAAACAGATGTGATAGTTTTCATGGAAAGGTGTGCCCTTAGCCTTGGACTTGGGTGAGGAGCTCCCACTCTGAGGGAGGTTCCTTACTAATTCTTCTCACCTATCTCTTGGACATTGGGTTTGTTGATTTAATCTGCATTTCTAAAGGCATGTAATCCCTGCTTTGCTGTCCTCAGCTTGAAGAGCCTTAAGTTAAAATAGAAACCAGCATGGAGGTGCCAGGAATGGGGAGGCCAGGCTATCCTTTGAGCTCCTGGTGTGGAAGTGGGGGTAGGGTGGGGGTCTGGGAAAGGGTTGGAGGGAGCACAGCTGGCCTGTTTCTAGCCAGTCAGAGCAGGCAGAAGGTGTAGGATGAAGTTTCCTTTTCAGGGAGCAGATTTTTTTTTTCCTTTGATGGCAAAATTGGAACAATCTTGGGAAAATGGGACAGGTGTCCCCAATCAAGAGACGGTTGTTTACCCTATTCCGCAGAGGTGCCCTGCGGGCCCTTGATACAAAGAAAGCTAAAAATTTCCGATCAAGAGGCAGCTCTTGCAGGTTGGGGACCAGGGAACAGGGCCGGGTGGACAGGCCTCAGCGCCTCCAAGATGGGAGCGGGGGGGGGGGGGGGGGGCGAATTCTTTGGGTCCGTCTCTTTGGCCTGCAGGAAAGGAGGTTTATAGGTACATGCCCCGCCACCCGGGTACCCTGCTAACCAGCTGCTCCTGGAACTTAGGAGGAACAACCCATCTTCCAGGGGAGTGTGGGGCAGACGTTCACTTTCCACGAAGTCTCTGGGTTTCGCCCGAAGCCGCAGAGCGTCAGGAGGGGCGAGGGAGAAGCCAGGAGCCTGGGTTCAGGGCTGCCTGCGCGGTCCCCGCATCCACCCGCTTCCGGGCTGCCCAGTAACCCCAGGAGTTGTGCTCGCAAAAGGACCACGAGGAGAGACTGGCGCGTCCTGCGCGTGCCCGCCCCCGAGGCTCCCAGGCTCTCTCCTCGCCGGTCCCGAAATTGACGCGAGGCCGATTTTGGTGCAATGCGAATTAGCTCCAAGCGGCCGAGTAGGGAGGGGACTGAGGCTAGCGGAGCACCCGCCCCGGGCCGGCGCCGCGGGTGGAGTCCACGCCCACCGCCGCCTTGGTCCCAGCCGCCGCCCGTCGCCATAGCAACCGTTCCCCGCCCGCCTAACCGGACCTGTGCCGGGTCGCCCCAGCCACTGGCCCGGGAGCGCGGGGAGTGTGCCCCGCCCTCGGCGCCCCGCATCCGGCCGCCGCGCATCCCCACTCCAGCGCGGCACGGTCGAGCGCCGCACAGAGGCGCCCCCTCCCGCCGGAGGAGGGAAAGCCCTGCGCCCCCACACTTGACTTCATAATAAAGCTCCCCAAGGAACCGGGGTTCTCCGGCGCGCGCCCCGCCGCCCTGCACCTGCCCGGGTCTCTGCACCTGCCCTCCTTGGGGATTTAGGGGGCACGCCCCTAAGGAGTCAAGCTCAGCGGCCAGGGCACGGCGATCCCGGGGAGGGGAGCAGGACATCCCCGAAGGCGGCAGCGCGGGAGGCGGGGAGGCGGCCGGGGCGCGCGGGGAGGGCGGGGAGCCCGCGGGAGGAGGGGGGGAGTGAGGCGGGAGACTGGGAGGGAGCAGGAGGGAGCAAGAAAGTAGCAGAAAGTGAGGCTGGCAGGCGGCGGCAAAGGAGCCGGCGAGCGGCGGCGGCAGGAAGTCTGTGCCCGAGCCGAGCCGAAATAAGAGCCAGGGAGGGACCGCAGCGGCGGCGGCGGCGGCGAGAGCGAAAGAGGAAACTGCAGAAGAGGAAGCACTGCCGCAGCCGGATCCCGAGCCCGAGCCCGAGCCCGAGCCCGAGCCCGAGCCCGCCCGGCTCCCGCGCCCGGCATCCCGCGCCACCCCTGCTCCCGCGCCGCGCCTCCGGCGCCCCCTCCTCAGCGCGCCCCCGGCCGTAGCGCAGCGCAGCGCAGCCCACGTCTGCCATGGCCCGGGAGAACGGCGAGAGCAGCTCTTCCTGGAAAAAGCAAGCCGAAGACATCAAGAAAATCTTCGAGTTCAAGGAGACCCTCGGAACGTAAGTGGGGGCCGCGGACAAGAGGGTGGAGGTGGCCTCGGCGGCAGCTGCACAGGCGGATCCTGTTGCCACCGCTGCCGCCACCGCGACAGGAACCAAGCCTGTCGCCGCGTCCTCATTGTCCGGTTCTCGGCTCTGCCTCGGTCCCGCGCGCCCAGCGTTTGGGTCTGCGCCCTCCCGGGGGGCAACGCTTCTGGGCAGGGGAGGGAGCCGTTCTGGGCTTTCAGAGAACAGCCCACGCGGACGGCGACTTCTCACTTCCCCTGCCATCGCCGCCCTCGCCACGCGTGACTGTGGGCTGAGCATGGTGGGTATTGCTGTTTACCGACTGTGTGCGTTTACTCCTCGTGTGTAAGGGCTCACAGTGTCGACGAGAGTCGTGGTCCCTAGAAAATCAGCCTTCTGCTATACCCATTTTTCCATATAGCACGTATGCTTAGATTATAGAACTGGCATCTGCGCACGTAGTAGGTGTAGGCAAGACTTCGGATGTCCACGCTTTTGCGGAGGGGAAGATTTCGCAGTGTTTGGGGTCACATGTGGGCAGAGCCTCACCTGGCTGTACATTTCACATAGGCTCAGCCGCACGCGCTGGGGTGCAGATCTCCCAGCCAGGGCTTGTGAAAGTCGCTGGGCAGGCGGTTCTCTCCAGGGCTCTATGTAGTCCAGCGTTGATGGCTGCATCTCGAGAAAGCAGAAATAATTAGAAGTCGATGGCATGAAATGCTCCAAACATGTGCTTTTAGGTTCAGCTGCTGTTCCTCTTCTGCCCCAGAACTGGTTTTTGTTTTGTTTTGGAGCGTCTCAGAATAGGTAGGAAGGCTGACGGTGAAATCTGAAGTTCAAGTTCTTTTTCTCCTGACACAGGATCAGTATCTGTCGTTGATCATATCTGTGGATGTATTCACACATATGCCATGTGAAATGAACATCTCACAGGGGTTTGTGAAAGTGTTACCAGGGAAGAAAAAGAGATGTTTCTTGGCATAGATCAGGGAGTTGTTGGGTGCTCTTCTAACTTCCCTTTTTCCTTTTATTTCTATTTATTTTGTTTTTAAAATATTTATTTATTTATTTATGGTTTGTTTTCCCAGAACCACATTTTCAAAACTCAGATTGTCTTATGCCCCACCTTCAGGGTCCATTGCAGTTGTTAAGTCATTTTCCCTCACCTTCACCTCCGCAGTGGGTCACCCAGAGGGAACTTGTGACGGTAGCATTGTCAGCCACACTTCTGATTCCGGGATAGCCCATGTGCGGAAGACTGGGGTAGGGTCTCCAAGCTGTTGCTGCTGTATTTCAGGGAGGGCACCTGTGTGTGCATACTTGTTGTCTTCGTCAAAACAAAGGACTTAGCTTTTTAATAAAGAAAAGTTTGGAGCTGCCTAAAACTTGGTCAAAACTTTAAAATGTTGCCATTGAGGTCTCTTGGGACTTGGAATTGTAACTCAGAGATGCTCAAGTGACTGAGAAACAAAACGTGTCCCTTGGTTGTCATCCCAGGACTGACTGTTGCTGTGGATGGCTAGACTGGAGAGTGGAGCCCGTTCTGTGTGAATGAGTTCCTTTGGGTGGCTTATCCCCACCAGGCCCCTCATGCTGGTCCGTTTGCCTGCAGCCTCCTGGCCGACTGATGCAGTCTCCTTTAGCTGACTTGTGCTCCACGCCAGAACCCGCAGCCGGGCCTCTGCAGTGACTGAGTTGCTGGGGCTTGGTGAGCTGTGCATAGCACACGGTTGGGGATGACTGCGGGTGGTTTCCACCTCTGGGAAGGATGGGAATTTGCATTCTGGTGCCAGAGTAGAAATCTGGCAGAACAGTCTCCTGGACTCTGGCCATTTTCTGTGGGCTTTGCATATGGGTCTCTTAGGGTCCCAAAGCATTGCCTTCTGCCTTGGAAAGAATTCTTTGCAAAGAAACTCCACCGTAGTGCTGCCAGGAGTCCTAGAGAAGTGAAAGACAATAACATTATCAAGATTTTTTTTTTTTTTAACTCCATGGTGTGATAGTAATGGTAATCACAGGTGACATTCTAAACTGTAATTCAAGTACCAGGCATTATTCTAAGTGCTTTATGTGTATGAACTCATTTAAATCTCGTGATGATAATGTAATAGGTAGTTATTTATTATTATCCCAATTTGTAGATGAGAAAACAGAGAGTAAGTGACCTGGTAAACATTAGCTAGCTGTTAAGTGATACAGCTGATGTTCAAAGCTAGGTATAGCAATTCTTGATTATTCATATGGGATTGAGCCATTTTGTAGACTTTTGGTAACAGCAAGAGCTTGACAGTAATTCGACTAAGCTTCAGTACTTGGGAAGCTAATTTTAATATTAATGTAAAGAAAATATAATTATGGAGTAGCCTGCTAGCTTTTCAAGGTTTTGAATGGTCATCATTTTGTCCCCTTGGACTTTCTAGACAGGATTCCAAGTTCAGGATGTCTGTTTCACCCTGGGCCAAATCCAGTGACCTTGGCTGAGTCTTAATTTGGAGGTCACTTCCGGTCTCCTCAGTGTGGGTTTTGCGTCTGGGCTATTCTCTTGTTTGTAGTGAAATCTAAAACCAGTCAAAGACATCAACCATTACGATTGGAGTTCGTTTCCAAAGTACTCTGCAGTTCCAATCATTTTGTTTGTCACACCTTCACCATATGTCTTTAAGATCCTAAGGCAGGAAAGCCCTGCAAGAAGCTAGGCTGTCAGCTTAGAGTGTTAAAACGCTTTTAAAATAAAGCTTTGTGAAGGCCTGAGGAGCACTCACTTTGCCAGACGTCCTAATCTGATGCTTGGCTGCCTTATCCTGGTACCTTTCCCCATAAAGTGGAGCATTTACTGGTGGAAGCTAAGGGGTCAAGCATTTCATCTGTGGTTAGAGAGATCTTGCTGGGGGGGGGGGGGGGGACTGCTGAATGGGTGCAAAAATTGGCCCAGAAAGGTGGAAAAACAGATAGAGGAAGCAAAAGGCAGCACAAAGGGAAGGATTGGGCTTTGTGGTTAGTAAGGCCTGTGTTGCCCGATGTTCCTCTGAGCCAGGTGTCAGGGGAAAAAAAAAAAGAAAAAAACAATAAACAAAAACTTTCAGCCTCTGGGCTTCCCTTTAGCTTCCTTTAAAAGGAATCTTAGAACCTAACTATATCTCTGGAATAAGGTGGTGAGACTTAATTACTGTTTATTAATCAACAACTTGTTTTCAGATCCTTGGCACACTGTGAGAGCAAATAAATGTTGTGTAACAGCAAATTAGGAGTGGTAAACATTTCTCTTGGCATATTTGCAGAAGCTGTTCAGACCATCTCTACTGTAGATGCCTTTCAACAGCTTCTGAAACAAAAGAACCTCAAATATACCATTTGCAGAAGTATACGGACAGGAAGAAAGCTTCGGTGTGGTGTCTGGGAAGTACCCCCGACTCTCAGAAGTCAGTCTGCAGTGTCTAGACTCTGAAATGCATGTGAATAGAGAAGGCTCCAATACTTCGCACAACACAGAAATGCCCCTCCTAACACACCTCATTTCCCCTGGAGTATAGAAAATGGCATGTCCTAGTATATACATCTTCATCTCTGCGGGGAGTCTATACATGTTTGTCTTGTAGACTGGACACTTGAAGTCATTACTGCCTGGAGGTGCTGCCCAGGCATGGTAGATCTGAGCTGGGCACCAGGTCTGGTTCAGCTCCTAGAGGGTTGTGTGCCTATGGGCTTGTTGGCACTTTGCCCACATTACCTCCTCTCTGTCTCAGCTTCCTCATCTCTAAAATTGAGAGTTGAGGGGTGTGGAGGGAAGACTGGATCTTTTTCGAGTGTCCTGAACACTTGAGATTTGTGGCTCTTCTGTGTAGGGAAGATACTTGCTATTGTTCTACAGGGGCCTCCTTGTGGCAAGGAGCTGTTCATTTCTGTTAGGAGAGAGATTTCTGTTAGGAGAGACATTTTTATGACAGTGCTAGTTGCATAATGAAACTGCTGGGGACTGGAAGCCTTATCCCACTTCAGGTCAATAGCAGTGGGTACTCTTTTTCCCTCAATGAATGCCTGCTGGGTGCTGCTTTAGGAAAAGTATAAATAGAAATTTCTGTGGGGGCAAACACTGTCTTTTCCCGCTCTCACTCATACTTGCAGTACTTATTCTGAAATTGCTTAGTAAGTACACCTGTTGAGGATGCAGATGATTGACTTGTTTGAAAGCTCAGATGGAGAACATTCTTAACTCGTGTGTGTGTGTGTGTGTGTGTGTGTGTGCATCTCTGTGTGCGTGCACATACTTGCATGCAGAAGGAAGGGGGAGAGAGCACAAAACTACTTGGGGTGGTTTGTATAGTTGACTGGCTCATTTAATAGCAGTTATTCTTGGGACCAGCAGTTGGTGTAATGGCTATATCGCTGGACTCCCATGTAGTTGGCTGCGGTTCGAGTTCTGGACCCAGTGGCTTACATTCATGTCAGGCATGTGTGCATACGTGCCCAATATCCCAAGAAGAGAATGGAAGAGAAAGGATTGTGGCGTGACCATCCCCTCTCTGTCTCTCCGTCTCTCTCTGTCTTTCTGGCGAGCACATGGGCCCTATAGCAAAAACCTCTCAAAAAAAAAAAAAAATTAGTGGTTGTCCTGGGATTGCTGAGAATTTAGAGTGGGAGATGCATTTGAAAGAATATTATAAAGAGAGAAATGGGAGTAGGAAGCCCCTAGATTTCTACCAAAGGTTATTCCAGTTTTACAATTTGTGAGAAGTTTGCATTTTTCAGTCCTCTAGTTTGGAGGCATAATATCAATTCAACCTCTCATACTAATAAAACTCTCTATAGAACCACCTGCTCTATTCTAGGCACCAGGGATGTCTCAAGAGATGAGAAGCCTGTTCTCCTGGAGCTGACGTTTTAGTGCAATGGCCAGAAAACAAAACAAAACAAAACAAAACAAAACAAAACAAAACAAAAAAAAACAGATAAAATGGAGAGTATGTTGTATGGTATACACATTAGGAAGACAAAGAAAGCAGATAAAGGAAATTTGGTAGGATGAAGGTGATGGCAGCTCAAGGCTTTAGGTGTGGTGACTGGGGAAGGCTTGGAGAGAAGGTGATATTTGAATAAAGATCCCAGGGAGCCAGAGGGATATCTGAGGGTGGAATGTTCTAGTCAGGGGAAACAGCAAGGGCAACTGCCTGAGGCAAGTGCGTGCGTAGCATTTTTGAGGCCTATGACTTCAAGGAGGCCAGTGTGGCTGGAACTGAGTAGTGAGGTTGGCAGATGGGAGGAGGGTTGAGCTGAGGAAGGAGATGGGTAGCAGGGCAGAGGGTTCTGGAAGGGGAGAGTTGGTAAGGGTCTTGTAGACCCTTGTAGGGACTGGACTAGCTTTTGCTCTAAGAAAAATGAAGAAATGAGCAGAACAGTAGCTCTATCTGATCTGTGGTTTTTTTTTTTGATCAGATAGTCAGTCAAGGGTGGGGGCAGGGAGATGAGGCAGGAGGCTATTACAGTGATCCAGATAATGGTGCCTTAAGGTTGGGCAGTAGCTATGAAGGTGGCCAGGAGTGGCTGGCTTTGGGATATATTTTGAAGGTAGAACCAGTAGGACTTGCTTGTGGATTGGACATGGTGTAAGATTATTCAAGATTTGGGGTAGGAAGAATGATAAATTTGATGGTTCTGTTCAATTTCCCACGGACTTTTGGAACCCTTATCCTGGATGCACACTGGGGCTGCCTGTGATCTGGGAAGCTGAGAACAGTTTCAGGGCAAGCTCACACCCTTTGGGTTTCCAGCTCCCTGGTGAGCCTGCATTCGCAGGTGAAGTTCTAGAAAGGAGTTTTCTTTTGTTGTTGTTGTTTTTGGTTAAGTTTTGCTTAAAACTTATAGGGTAGGCATGTTCTCCAGAAAGACACAGAGGAAGAAAGAGTGAGCGTGCACCACTGCAGGGAGGATGAGCACACTGTAATCTCTTCTTCTCCATTCTTCTCTAGGAATTTTGGGCACACACACACACATGTCTAGTGTGTTTTTCAAGATGTTGGGTCTGAGATTTGAACCATGCAGTTGGCCATGTGGGATCCAGCTACCTTAACCTCCATGCAGGCTGGCTGTCCCATTGGAAAGGACTTTTGAGGTACTTCTGTCACAGTAGAATGCTGAAAATTTTAGCAGCAAGAACTGGTTAACTTCCCGAGACAATGCTATTCATTCCTTTAGAATCATCAATGGAAAGAGCTAGATACCTTTGAGAAGTGGACCTCTAACCTGTATCTCTCCCACTTGACTTAGGAATGTGCAGCCCAAAATTCAATGCAAAGTAATAAGCATAAGAACCTTTATTACTCCTTTCTTTGCTAGAATGTTTTGTTTTTGGAGAGAAAGAGCCAAAAGTTTTTCTTGAATGAGAAAAGATAACAAACTCTAGTGTCCTGATTGATTTGTTGAGTGAGATTTGGGAAGTGGGACTTTTGGATAGGGCTTTTCCCCAAAGAAGCTAATGATGATTGTGTTTCAAGTACAAATTTCTGGTTCAAACTTGGCAGCTGAATGGACAATAATTAGGCTTGGCTGGTGCCAGGTGGACATTTGTGTGCTCTCAGGGGAGAATTTTAGGGGTTAACTTGTTGAATTTTACTTTGGCTGGGTCTCCATAAATCTCTTTAATCTTTCCTTTCCCCAAATAAATCCCCTTAAATCCCTTCCAATCTCTTTCCTCCTGCTTCTCCTTCTCTCTCCTTTGGAAAGGCTTAGGCATTGGTCCAGCAGGGAATTGTCACATTACTGGTCAACCTGTCTGAGAGGGTGGCAGACTTCAGGACCTCATGCCTCCTCTCCTCACTGCATCTCAGATTTCATAGAATTAGCCGGGGGGGGGGGGGGGGGGGGGGGACCAAAGCCCACTGGGGACAAGCTTCTTCAGTTAATGAAGGAACTGCTTCTAGGTGGCCAACACGAAACTGCTGTCATAGTCACTGGCTGAGTTTCTTTTCTGACTCCAAATGGCCAACTCAGTGCTTCTGTCATTAAAACAGGAGGACACGTGAACTGTGGGAGAGACGCCAACTTGATTTTCTCAGTCTATGTTGGTTATGCTCCTTTGACTTTCTGTGGGGTGGGAGATGAGTTTTTCTTTGGGCTAGTTTTGTGTCTGTTTGTTTATTTTCTTCCTCAGAGACACGACGAAAGAGAGAGAAGCACCTTCAACAGGATCTCCAGCTTTGATTCTCCTCCCAGCCTTTTCAGCTAGTCAGGATCAGACACGCATTTGTGCGTGTCAACCCAGGAACTGAACCTGGATCTCTGTGTGGCCTCTGTACCACAGAGTAGTGTGGTGCTGCTGTGCCACAATGCTGGCCTCTTTGAGCTAAGTTTTTTAGGTTTATTGTACAATGCATGGATTATCCAGGCTCTAACCAGATCAAGGCTAACCTGTAAAGGAATACTGCAGGCCAAGTTCACTCTGTAGTCGACCAAGTGTATTCTATGACAGATCAACCATGTCTTCAGCTGTCAGCTATGTGTCGTGGGCCATTTTTTCCTAGGATTTCAACAAGAATCAGAAATGGAGGGATTCTGTTTCTTGAGGACAAGACTTTAAGACAGTGTGTTTGCTGAGGCCAGGTAGGGGAGGCAGTGAAATATGGTAGAATGAAGGTTGTCACACAGCCATTCATAGCTTTGGCCTCTGGAAAAGTTCCTTAATCTTAATAAGCGAAGATGGAGATAAAAGTTGCTGCCTCATGGGATCGTCGTCAGAATTTAGTGATGTATATAAGGTGCCTGTCACACAAATGGGATTGAATAAACTGTATCTGTTATCAGCCGTGGTCGACGAAGCATGGATATTCAGTGCCAGTGGGGAAGAACATGTCGGCCTCTGTGGAAAATGGATTTTTGGAAGCTCTTGTTGCCAATATGCAGGATGGTGCATATTTGACATCCTGTCAAATTGGTTTAAGAAACTATAAGAATTTTTCAGTCAGCCAGGGAAGAATAATCAATGGTTATTCTTCATTACATGGCGAATAACAGAGAACATGGGCTTGCATGTTATGCCAATGTGGGTGTGAATCCAAGGTCTGCTACTCCCCAAGGTTCGTGCTGCCTTGTGTATGAAGGGTCTGGTCTTCATATAGTTCATGAAAAATGTGAATTATGGAAAACAAAACAAAACTGCATGCATTTCAAAAATTTTTGGTACCAAAGTAAGCTCGTGCTTGAATTCATTTTCCCATGAACTTTTTGAAGTCCCCCGTGTGGCTTTGGACAAATTATTTTACCATTCTGACCCTTATGTCCTCATCTATAAAACAGGACACTAGACCCTTACCTGAGGTTGGCGGTGGAGATTGAGAGTACATGACAGCCACTTAGAATAGTGCACGACACACGAAGTGCACGGCTCAGTAAGTGCCAGCTCTCTCATTAGTTCCTGCTCCTCAGAGGCCATTTGCACAGATTTGGAAGGTACACTGAGCCATTCAACATTTGCTCCCAACAGGAGGTGATTAGTTCATGTAGTGCTCGCATTAACCAAAAGACTCAGCCTGAAACGTCCTCTGGGCCAGCTTGCGTGTTGGAGTGACCTAGTTTGCTATATATCACAGGCTCATCCCTCCCTCTAGTTAGCTCATCAGCTTTGTCTCTCTGCACCTTTCCCTGCACCCTGAGCTGGTTTTAAAAAATCGGTCCCTATCCACACCGGCCTGTACAAGACTGTTATAACTGCACCTGGGGCTTGGGGTAGTGGTGGCCCTTCTTCAGATTCAACATGTTTCTCTTTTTGGAGAATTGTTTCAGTGTTTCTACTTTGTTTCTTGTTGAAAATAACATTTTGATTTGACAACTTATTTACTCAGTAAGAAAGAAACTTAATTACAATGTCTTTCTAGCATAGCGTTTCAGATCTATACCTATGGGATTTATTTTAATGTTAGAATATTTAAAAGTGGCAGCGGGCATATGTATATGCCATGTCAGCACATGTAACAGTTTATTTAAAAATATCTTTATGGGGGATTTTTGAATGGGAGAAGGAAGTTTTCAAAAATTTTTAAATTTCTGTGATCACAGGATGTAAATATAACATGTGAGGACCTGATTTCCAAACTGGGCATTATTTCTCATCTTGATCTGTCCATTTTAGCCCTTGTGGCGGCCAAACAATTTTGGCGGTCATGATTTATTGGTACCTCTGTCACAGGATGAGGAGGGGGAAGACAAAGCTCCTCAAACTGAAAGCGGTCAATATTTCTACTTATTGAGAGGACCTTTCTGTGTCTTCCATGACCACAATACAGAGCACTGCAATTGGTTTTACAACAGATTGGATTTGGTGCTGTAAATGGAATCCAAAAGGTATTGTATTAGATCAAATGTCAGACGGTTCCTGATTCCCAAATGACACTCTTGCCTGACTCTCCACACGACTCTGACCCTCCCACTAAGGCCCACAGTGTTATAGGATAGAAAAAGAAAAAGAAAGAACTCAAACCTTTGTGGCTTTAGAAAGCTTGTGGGTGGAAGGCAGAAGAGATGTGGTACAAAAGCCAGCAGGTGTCATGGAGTGACTGACAGGCTGGTGTCCCCTGCCTTAGGTATCTTCCCACAAATAGGCTGATTCTTCCCTAACCTTGAAAAAACGAAATCACTGCCTGAAATTTGTTTTAAAATCTTGAAATAGGTTATATACTATGTAAGTGACTTTAAGACAAGTATGTTTTCTTCAATACATAAAAAAATTAGTGTTTGAATGAGAGATGGGAAGAAGAAAAGGTAAGTCTAGTCTTGGAACTTTAGGGGAACTGGGGAGGCTCTGACTGGTTGCAGATGGGGGAGTTAAGGGCCAGTGAGGCAAGCAAGAACAATGCACTGGGCCTTGGGGAGAAGGATCCAGGCCAACCTACATGAACCATTATCAAATTACTGTCTCTGTTATGTCCCTTCTTCTTCCTTCTCCCCCAGCACAGCTCTGCTCCCAGGGCCAGGCCAGGACTGTTAACACCACAATTCAGCCATGTCATAGACTCCAAGTCTTTAGGTCTGAGCAGTATCTTAATTTCCATAAGCAATTTTACTTCCACAAGAAAATATGTCTCAGATAACAACAAAAATATGTCTCAGATAATAAAAAGGTAGCACGAGGGGCTGGCAGGTGGCTTGGTGGTTAAGGGCACTGGACTCCCTCATGGTCAATCTCAGTTTGAGTCCTGGACCTGATTGCTTGCTTTCTCACTTTCCCTCTCTCTCTCTCTCTCTCTTATTCTGTTCCTCTCTGGTCAAATTAAAATAAATAAGTAAATAAATAAAGTTAAATAAAAAAGTAAAAAGCTAACATTAACTTTTGGAACAGACCTACATAAGTTGGGGACATCTGTATTTGGCAGCAATGTACAGAATTATATTCCTTGGATTCTTTTTGCCTAAGTTAGCATTGTCAGTAAAAACGGAATTTGTAGGCCCAGTTGCAGTGGCACAAGCAGAGGGTGCTCCTGTGTGAAGACTGCCTAGGAGGCCTGGGTTCAGGTCCCGACCCAGCCTAAACAGGCCGAGTGCAGCGGTGCACACCTGTGGTCCTAGAGACTGTGAGGCTGGAGCAGAAAGGACTGTGGTATGGTTAGATCTTGTCAGAAATGCCTATGTTTTTCTCTTGTGTGTGTGCTCGCATGTGTGCTCTCTCACCCATTAAAAACATAAATGAATAAAGTAAAAAGGAATTTCTGTTCCTAGTAATGAAAAACAAAACAAAACACAGCAACAACAAGGACAACATTGTGGGCTTTCTGTGGCTCTTTCTGCTCCTTTGAAGACTGGGTTATAATAACAAGACCCTATGTTTCAGTGTTTTCCTTTTCAAAAAGTTGTAGTTAAAAAAATCTTGGGTTGTTGGGAAAGTCATGATGCATTTTTGTATAGAAAAATATACAAAAATATGTCATGACTTTCCTGACAACCTAATACATAACACTGGGGCCAGCAGGTGGCCTGGTGGTTAAGGTGCTTGACTCCCACGTGGATGACTACAGTTCGAGTTACGGACTTAGAGGCTTGAAAAATCATGATGGGCACATGTGTGTGCCCAAAATCACAGGAGGAGAACAGAGGAGAAGGGATTGTGGTGTGGCCATTGCCCCTGAGGGACAATTTCTCACTTTCCTTCTCTCTGTCTCTCTCCAGTGAGTGCATGTACCCGTTGGAAAAACAAACAAACAAACAAACAGACACATGAAACTTTCTTTTTTTTTGGGGGGGGGCACATGTGTTTGCTGTAAAGAAACAGAGAAAGGGAAAGCGAGCGAGTAATCACCCTCGCCCACCCTGGAGAGATGGCCATGCTGGAGTCCCTTCTCCACTCTCCTCCTGCGATTTTGGGCATGCACACACATGTGCCCGGTGTGAGTTTCAAGCCACTGGGTCTGGGGCTCAAGCCATAGTCAGACGTGGGAATCCAGCCCCTTAACCACCATGTCAACTCTTGGCCTCTATCTTAACCATTTTTATGTATTCAGGTCAATGACATTAAGTACATTTACATTGTTTTGCAATCATCACCAACTCTCCATCTCCAGAATTTGATCTTCCCAATTGAACTTCTGTGTCCATTAAACATGAACTCCCCAGATCCTTCTCTCTGGAGCCTCTGGCAAACCACCCTTCTGCTTTCTGTCTGTGTATTTGACTACCCTAGGGTCCTGATAGAGAGGAGTCATACAATATTTGTTCTTTCATAATTGACTTATTTCACTTAGCATGATGTCCTAAAGGTTCATCCAAGTGGCAGCAAGTAGCAGAATTCTTTTCCTTTTTAAGGCTGAATAATATTTCATTGTATGGATGGCCCACATTTCACTAATCTATTCATCTGTCAGTGGGCATGGGTTGCTTCCATATCTTGGCTAGTGTCAGTAATGCTCCTGTAAACATGGTTGTGCAAATCTCTCTGAGACTCTCTTTCAGTTCTTTTGGGTATATACCAAGAAGTAGAATTACTAGATTGTATTGTAATTCTGTGTTTGATTTCTTGAGGAACTGCCGTATCTTTTCAATAGCTGTGTGGAGTTTTGCAGTTTGCAGTGTTTGTGTATCCATGACTCCTGATTCTTAGAACCCAAATTATTGTCATCATCTTACAGATAAGATAATGGAGGGTCATTGAAATGAAATGACTCAGGTGAAAAGGTTGCTAAGTGGCTGGTGGAGATTTCGGAGTCTGACTCCTAATGCAGTGCTCCTCCTTCTGTGTCATCCTCCTACCAAGCAGGTTAGTGGAGTTGAGGGACTAGAAAATGGTAATTGATAGACATTAATGAAACAAAACAAAAAACTCCAAAAACACAAAAAGCAAAACCTCACTCTGTTCTGTAATGGCATGGTTATGGAATGCTGAGGAGACCGTCAGAATCAGTTGTGGGATGCTAAACTGGCCTTGGGGAAGCTCTGATTTGTAGCACTTGTTGATTCCCATGAGTCTCCCACATGGGCTGATTTCAAGCTCCCCATGGTTTAACAGCCTCATGTAAATTCCTGAGCAGTATGAGGAGGCTCTAACACACCAGTGACCTCTACTTAGGAAGCAGAGCTTCCGAGGTCTGAATTTACATCCTCACTCTGTCATTTAAGAACCATGGACTCTCTGTGGAATCTTGACCTTATCCTCTTTCTCTCTCTTTTAAAAAGTTTATTTATTTATTCCATGAGTAAAAGAGATAGAGAGACATAGATATAGTACTCCTAGCAGAGTCCTGACACTGCGATTCATGCCCAGACCTAGACAGTCCAGATCATGGCACACACATGCCTGGTGTACTTTGGGAGGTCTCTGGACGCAAACTAGCAACCTTGGGTGAGTCTGCCTCTCAGAGCATTTCATTTCACTGCTGCACCACTATTTATTCTCCACCTCCTTTTGAAAGTTCATTTATTTATTTCTTCCATGAGAGAGAAACAGAGAGAAAGAGATAGAGAGTGAGAAGCAACCTCAACTATAATTCATCCCTTGCCTCCCCCAGCCAGGATCATGGACACACATCTACGTACTCACCTGGCATGTTCAGTGAGACCTCAGGACTCAAACCTGGGACCCTCCCATGTGGCCCCAGCATTGTGGAACAGTGGGTTACTGCTGCACCACTGCAGCTGGCCCTCTCTGGGTCTTGATTTCCTTGTTTGTCAAGTGGAATAATTATACCTGCTTATAGTTCAGATGTTTTATAAGTTCCAGATGAGGTAAGTGAAGTGCGATGCTTGGAATACAATAATTCCTAATTCAAACAGAAGGTATTATTATGCTATGAAGATTATAGCTTTAAAAACATTCCTTTTTCATAAATGTTAGTACCATGCTAATTTTTGGGGCAAACTTCTTGTAGAAGTTAGGTCATAGGTTTACCTTGAATTGGAAGAAATCAACACAACACCCAAAGTTTCATAGTATATTTTGTCTGACTCTATTCAGGTGTTGGTATGTTGATTCCATTCTTGGTGTTTAAGTGATTGGTACCTTAAGAAAAAACTTTTTTTAAGTTTATTTTTTCCTTTCATGAGTGTGAGAGAGAGCACCCCCAACAGGGTCTTGGTGCCATGATTCACCCCTACCCTCAGTGAGCCCCAGAACATGGACACACATGCAACTTGTCTATTCAGGGAGATTTCTGGACATGAACCCAGAACTTTCTCATGTGGATCAGCCTGATAGAGCGTGGTGTTACTGCTGTGCTACCATCTGGCCCTGAAAAACTTAGAAAAGAATAATTAATATAATGTAGTATAAACATATACATTAATGAAAACCACGTGTCATCCTATTGTAGTAGAGAGTTTGAACAATATGGAATAGTGTAAAGAAGACAGTAAGAATTGCTAGTGGCCTGGGTGGATCGTGGGCAGTCAGCTTCTCCAGTGAGTAGTGGGATCTCAAGAGAAGTCTCAGAGGTCAGTGGTGCAGGTGGACCCAGAGGGGTGTTCTGGGTTGTGGTTATTTATTAACCAGTCTTGGAGGTATTTTATAGTTTCCTAACTGGTGTGGTTGAACCACTGGGCACGGGAAGTGTTGGCTGTGGATGCTGTTGAGTGCTGTGGGTGTCTGACTTTCTTATGTTTATCAGTGTTTTGTGTTAGCTTAGTGATGGTGGTGGTGATGGCGTTGCTTGGGTTATGTCATGGTCACCATTTCTACCCTCATCACCACTTCTAAACATGTTCTCAGGAGTCAACAGTGGGACAGGACCTCCTGCCAAGATGAGACCCAACTCAACCAATTTCCAGAGAGCTAATTATACATGTGTGAAAAAGTAGATAAAAATATTCATATACAAATATGGCTACTCTCCAGGTTAGGATCAGTCACTTGACCTGGTGTCTCAGTCACCTCATGACATAAAGTAAGTTCTGACATACCCACAGTCCTGCATTCTGCCAAACTACAGATAGTAGAAACCTTCAGGTCAACCTCTCTAGAACACAGCCTTCAGGATCAACCCATTCTTGCAATTAGAAGGTGAGATCTCAAATGGAGACTGACTAGACAATCTCTCTCATTATTGGGCTTTGAGAGTAAGTGAGGTTTCTGAGGTCCCCTGGGTCACCTCGACAACATTCATACCTCTGGGCTTTGGCCAGTTCTCTTTTACTTGTGTTGCCCGTAGACTGCAAACTGTTTTTTTTTTTTTTTTTTTTTTTTTTTTTTGGGAGATTTTTGCTATAGATAGGCTACGTGCACTTGCTGGAGAGACAGAGAGAGACAGAAAGTGAGAAATCGCTCCCCAGGAGGAATGGCCATGCCACAATCCCTTCTCCTTCATTTTCCTCTCAGGATTTTGGGCACCTACGCACATGTGCCCATCTTGAGTTTTAAGCCGCCAGACCCGGAGCTTGAACCCGCAGTCAACTATGTGGGAATCCAGTAACCATTATGCCATCTGCTGATCCCTGAACAGTGAATATTAGGAAGCACCAGGGCACAGTGTCAAGGTAACAGTGACTGCTAGAGAAGGACCAATCTGTGTCAGAGATGTGCCTGCTTGTATCAATGCTTTTGCATTCCTTCATCCTTTGAAATGGGGACCTGCTGGGCTCCAGAGAGAATCTGGAGCTGTGAACAGGTGATACCTTTGCTCCTTCTGTAGCTTCCTGGGTGCACATCCCTAAGTAGGTGAGAGGGAGCCACACTGAGATCAAAACACATGTTCCTGAGGTCCTTACAAAGTCTTCCTGGCATGTGCCTGAGTTGGGCTTGTCCTGGGCTGAGGCTAGCAGAGAGGCTTTCTTGTGCCCCTATGGAGCAAACCTCACAAACAGGCAGCACGCAGCTCAGGTGGGACACCTGTAAGTGTAATAAATACTTATTGAGTAAATAAATGAATAAGGGGAATAAAAGGAATGTTGATTTTGATTAGTTTAACGAAGTTCAAATCTTTAACAGTGCCTCTTATGAGCTGAGAGACCTTGGGTGAGTTATATAAGCTGTCTGAATTTTCTGTTTTCTCATATCTAGTGGAAATGACAGTGCCTACTTTTCCAACTTGTTGTGAAGTTTTGTTGAAAAAAGCAAAATAAGGGGAATCAGCAGTTAGCGTAATGGCTATGTCGCTGGACTCCCACGTAGTTGACTGCGGTTCACGTCCCGGACCTGGTGGCTTAAAACTCACGCCGGGCGCGTGTGCGTGCATGCCAAGGATCCCAAGAGGAGAATGGAGGAGAAGGGATTGCGGCGTGACCGTCCCCCCCTGGGGGGTGATTTCTCGCTTTCTGTCTCTCTGTCTCTCTCTGTCTGTCTGGCGAGCGCATGCGCCCTATAGCGAAAATCTCTCAAAAAAAAAAAAAAAAGCAAAATAAGGAATATGAAGCACGCTACATATTCAGGTACTAAGTGTAGGGGCACTCACATGATTTTTAAGCAAATAGGCATTAGAGCCCTCATTGAAAAAAAACTACCTGGTGCTTTCTCGAATACCATTAGAGATTAATTCCTTTAGCTAAAGGCATTTTCTTAAATACAAAAAATTAAGACATTAGTAGCCATTTATAGATCAGTGTAAAGAGTTTATGTTTTATTAGAATGAGCTTGGAGAAAAAGATGGGAAAGAAATCTTGGAAGAGTCAGGCTTTGAAGAAATGCTGACCCACAGAGATGGGAAAGAGATTTAGAATTTGGGGTCTGCTGTGTTGGGTCCCCGTATGGCAATCAGGTATTGTCCAGAGACCCTAACCTTGAAGTAGACTCTTGAGTTCATTTGACACTGGGTGAACTGGGCCTGTCTTTACTAGCTCAGTACATACAGTGGGAATGGGAGAAACTTGAACTTGTCCTGGTGCTGAGAATGTGAGTGGAGTGGTCTGGTCCAGGCCACCTGGGAGTGGGTCTTCATTCATTCTCTTTAGTCAGGTTTCTGATAAGGTTTAAGAGTTGAGAGACTGATTACACAGTTCTTCGTTATTTTGTTTTTACATTCATCAGATATTATAGATTCAGGGTTTCTTCCATGCCAGGCACTGGGGAAATGTTGGTGAACAACATAGTTCTTGTCCTAAGGGAACTTTTGGGGGACAGATGAACATATAATTACAGTTCAGTGTGAGTCTTGTGGTAGGCACATTTATGAGAAGGGGAGACACCTTGTCAGGATTGGAACTCAAAAACAGGGAGCTGACTGTTGCCTAAGAATGTTCTGGAAGTCAGAAATGAGAAAGGCTTAGCATTGTTCGATATTTAATGAGCTGTTGTATTCCGAAGAGAATGCTGGTTTCTGTGTGTCATGTAAAAGGATGTATCCTTTTAATGATAATGATAATATTTACTGAGCCCTTAACAAATCTGTTAGATACTGTGTCAAGTATATTTCATACTTAATCTACATAGCAGTTTAGCAGAACACAGGCTATTGTTATCACCATTTTAGAGATGAGAAAGCTGAGGCCCAGAAAGGTTAAATAACTTGGCCAAGATCACATAGACCTGTCTGTATAAAAGAACTGGGGTTTGAACCCAAGTTGCCTGTCTGGAGTCAAAACCAGTGCTCCTAAGCATTATCTTTTTTTTTTTTTTTTTTTTTTTTTTTTTAAGAGAGTGTTTTGCTATAGGGCTCATGCACTCGCTGGAGAGATAGAAAACGAGAAATTACCCCTACCCAGGGGGGATAGCCATGCCACAATCCCTTCTCCTCCATTCTCTTCTTGGGATTTTGGGCACGCATGCACATGCACCTGGCATGAGTTTGAAGCTACAGGGTCCAGGACCTGAACCCTAATTGGCCATGTGGGAGTCCAGTGACATAACCATTACACTATCTGCTGGCTCCCCTAAGCATTATCTTAAAGTGTTTTCCTTGCACAGGTTGGTAAATATCTTTTATTTATCTTTTATTATTACTTATTTTTATTGTCTGTGCATTCGCCAGAGTCTGAAAAGGACAAAGCATGTGCCAATGCCTGCAACATGGCTGTGCAATCCCTTCTCCACGCTTCTATCCTGTCCATATTTGGGCACACAAGCACACACCACCAGGCCAGTATTTGAATCACTGTCAATCATGTGGGACCTAGCTCCAATGCACAGTCCTTAACCATTTTCCTATGGGGCTGGCCCCAGGCTGGTAATTTTTATCCCCTGAACTCTTAGTAGAGAATGCTGGAGAATTGCTTATATCCTCATGATGCACAGTGGCATATGGCAAGTGATACAATGTGGTTTGAAGTGTTTTAGGTGTTCATAGAGAGTGGAAGTGATTTCTAGCAGAATAGGTGGAGGTAAATCATAAGAGCTGGCAACTGAATTGTTTTTCCTGGGCGGCTTTTCAAGAGACCCACCTTCCCAGGGGGCTGGATGGTGCCCACAGGTAAAGTGCAACACTCTGTGAGGCAGACCCACCTGGGAAGATTCAGGGTTCACATCCGGAGACTCTCTTGAGTACTTCAGTACTGGTGTGCACCCATGATCTGGGGCTGTTTGGGGCCAGAGCAAGATTATGGTGTCAGGACACTGTTGGGAGTGGTCTTTCTCTCTCTCACACCCTCTTTCTCACTCAAGGAAAAAATAATTAAAAAAAAAAGAAAAAAAAAAAAGAAGAAGAGAAAGACAGTCTTATGTCCCTGATGGCAATCAAGTATTCATTTCACAAACATTTGCTAAACACTTGCTTAACACCTGCTTAGGGCCAATGCTGCCCCAGCTGGGACTGTGGTGGAACGTGAGAGATGTGGGCCCCTTCTTCCAGGAGATCACAGTGCTGTGCTCCATAGATACCCTGGACTTAGGCCATTGGTCATGTGGTACCTCCTGCTTCCAGAGCCTGCCCATCAATTCCATGGGGTCAATTTATGTCTGATTCCTTCCATCAAATCCCCAGTGAGTTGCATCCCCCTACCCCTGTTCTCCTGAGGTTCAGTAGGGGTCTTGTCTTGAGCTTAGAGCTTGATGTCGTATTAGACTCAGTCTGAAGCTGAGAAGCCAGGCGTGGAATCTGTCACCTGGCTAAGGATTGGCAGAAAACTTTGTTAGGGGCCAGATGATGGTGCAGTGGCAAAACATGACGCTCTGTGAGGCCCGCCTTTGTGGGAAGGTTCCAGGTTTGTGTTCAGAGACATCCCTGAGAACACCAGGCATGTGCGTGCCCATGATCTGGAACTGGCTAAAGTGGGGTTTGCTGTCTCTCCCTATCTCTTACTGTGGAAGAAATAAATAAATATGAAAGGAAGGAAACAAGGAAGGGAGAGAGGAAGGAGGACTCTCTGTGGTGAGGGCCAGTGACACAGTGTTTATGCAACTGGACCCACTTGGGAAAGTGCTGGATTTATATCCCAAAGTCTTCCTATGCATGTTGGGCATGTGCATGGGCCTGTGCTGTAGGTTAACAGAGGCTGGGGGTGGGTTGTGGCAGGAGGGCTCTTTTGGCGTGTCTGTCCCCCACCCCCACCGTGGAAGAAAGCAATAAATAAACTGAAAAACCCAGCAATTCTGTGTTAAGAGAGGAATGGGCTTAATAATTACTTTATAGATCAAGAATGTACTTTGTTATTTTGCTGTTATTTCTATCCTGTCAAAATGAAGAAGATAATTGAAAAAAAAAATCCAGAGAACCCTAGGGTTTCCAATTAGACTATTTGCAAAAATGAAAACAAACAAAAAACCCCAAAACAAATTACAGTGCTCATTTCAGGATTCTGGCAAACAAAATGTAGTATTCTCTGGAGCTTAAATAAATATACATCCTTTATAGCTTAGGTATCCATTGGCAAAAGGCCATGGAAAATCCAATCAGATATCCAGAAATTCAGACCAAGTGTGGTTCATTTTCTCAAATGGCTTAAGTATTTTTGGTTTTTGTCCCTTTTGTATGAGCTAGTCACTTGTGGCAGGTGAGTGACTAGGCCAAATATCATTTTGACTTTAGCTCAATGTTCTCCTGTATTTAAGGTTTTTTCTTTGTTGTTGATATTGTTCTGTTCACACTAAAATAATCATTTTCTTTACTTATTGCAATGCATTATAAATGTTATTTTCAAAGTTTATTAGATCAAACTTACTTTTTCTCAGGGCTTGTTTAATTTACGAAGTTACAAATTGTGTAATGAGGACTCGTCATGTATTATGCATCTTAAGTGATTTCTTTGTATTTTCAGTCATCAGAAAACACTGGGAGATATCAGGTAGCAAAATAAAAAAAATTTGAACACCCACTTTACTTCTAGCACAGTAGACAATGTTCAAATCTCTGTTGCTCTAATGATTTATATGCAAGATGACCTTTTCCTTTTTTTGCAGGCAACTTCTTAGCAATAAGAAGCATTGAAGGGCCACTCTGCAGAGCAGGACTTAAGCACTGTGCATAGGAAGCTAGATCCCATGACTGACTGGGGTTTGAATCCCAGCTCTGGTAACTTGAAAAATATGTCAGGCATGTATGGGTTTGTGCTTCAAATCCCAAAAGGGTGGGGAAATGGAGAAGGGATTGTAGTGTGCCCTTGTCCCAATGGGGGAGGGGGGTCTTTCTCTCTCTGGTGAGTGCACATCCCCTCTACTAATTGAAAGAAAGAAAGGAGTAGTGGAAATTGTATGTTGTATTGAGTTCATATTCAGAGGTATCAGGAGCCAAATTACTTAACATTCTAGTTTGAAATTCTGATTTTAATTCTGGAGAAATTGACTAATAACTGAGCAGAGCTCACAGACAATTTCATAGGCTGTTGGCCCTCATTCCTCTGGAGTCCATGGGACCTTCAGGATCCTAGATGCCAGTCCTTTCTGGGCCCCAGGTTCATGGGCATTTGACTTGCACATTGCACAGATGTGCCAAGGGCCCCCATGCTTCATTTAATCACTAGTCACTCCAACGTGAAGTTCATAGTACTTTTTTTCTTTTTCTTTTTTTTTGAGAGGTTTTTGCTATAGGGCACGTGCGGTCGCCAGAAAGAGAGAAACAGAGAGACAGAAAGTGAGAAATCACCCCCCAGGGAGATGGCCACACCGCAATCCCTTCTCCTCCATTCTCCTCTCGGGATCTTGGGCACACATGCACACATGCCTGGCGTGAGTTTAAGCCACTGGGTCCAGGCCTCGAACCGCAGTCGACTACATGGGAGTCCAGCGACATAGCCATTACGCTAACTGCTGGTCCCAAGTTCATAGTACTTTTTGAACAAGGGTACCCTCATTTTCATTTTGCACTGGATCTTACAAATCATAAGATTTGTTCCAATGCCCCCTTTTTTTATTGCCAGAAAACACATGTGGGAGAGCGAGAGAGTGCATTCGCGAGTGTGTATGCATTCCCCAATGGGGCATGGCCGTGCCACTGTCCTTTGTCCTCCATTATTCCATCCTATCAGGATTTTGGGCATGTGCGCCTGGCATGTTTTTGAAGCCACTGGAACCAGGATTTGAACTGCAGTAGGTTGGCCATGTGGGATTCAGCTTTCTATGCACTGTGCTTAACCACTGATCTGAGGGGCTGACCTGATGATCCCTTTTAATTATAAAACTTTCCTCATCACTCACTTTAGCCTCATATCAAAGGAATTTTAGTGATTGACTAAAATTTTCTTAGGGTTAGTGATTAAATTTTTTTTATTAAATACTGAAGTTTATTGGGTACTTGAAAGTTTTTTCTTGTGAGATATCTCCCCAGGTATGAGCTTACATTTGACAGTATATTAAAAAAAAATCTCTGAGACCCTATTATGAAAAAAATTGAGATGTTCCTAGACGTCTGTGATGTGCAGACTTTTTCACTTACTGGATCTTATAAGTAGGCAGTGGTCTCTGGATGGATCCAGTGCTCTCTAGGCCTGAATCTCAGCCCCACTACTTACCAGGCTTCTGTTTGTATAATGCTGAGCTTCTATTGATAATCATAAATTGGTGATAATAGTGGTTGGTATACCTTGTGTAGGGTTCTGGTGAGGTTTTGGTGAGATAAATTGTCTGAGTTTTTCTGTTTGTTTAATGTCTGTTATTTACATATTTTAACATTTTTTCCTTTATTCATGATAAAGCATGTGTGCATGCATGCAAAAGTCAGAGAGGGACCCCTCTAGGGTCTGGTCATTCCATGATCCCCTTCCTCCTGTCCTCTAGCCTGTCAGATCGTGGGTACTTGCACGTGTTCTTGAAGTGTCTCAGGCCAGCTGGGCCAGGGGTTTGAACTGTTGTTGCCATGTGGAATCCAGCTTCTCTTAGTTACTACTGTGCCATGAAGGTGGACCCCTATTGTTTATTAAGTGCTCATAAATGTTAGCTGAAATCACTTAATTTCGGGTTAGTTTTTGCCACTTATATTCATGCTAGATATAATACTTCCAACTCCTGGCTAGATGTCTTTAAAAAATCTGGACCCAACTGTGGTGGCACACCGGTTGTACCACTGCTTGGGAGACTGGAAGCTGCATGGAAGGCACAGGTTAGATTCCTGGGTCTACCTGAATGTGTGCCATGTGTGGCTGCACACCAGTAATCCTGGCTAATGGGGAGGCTGGGGCAGGAGGATTGCAACACAGTGAGACACTGTCAGAAAAACCTATCCTTATTTCTCCATTTCCATTCTCCGTCCCTCCCTTCTTTACTCTTTTTCCCTGTTTCTCCTCAAAGGAAAAAGGTGTCACAAAGTAGATAGATTAGTGTAAATACTGTAAGAGAACTTTTTCTTTTTCCTTCTTTTTTTAAGGAGTGTCATTTTGAGACAGTGTCCTTGCATATGGAGGACAGGGATTTCTAAATTTCTTGGTAACTGATAAGACAAAGCATAACCACATACAATGAATTCTTGGCGTGCTAAATTGAAAAGAGGTAAGAAAGTTCAACACATACACATACATACAGGCATAAATCCCTTAATTGCTAGAGGTACATGCGCGCGTGCGAGAGAGAGAGAGAGAGAGAGGAGAGAGAGAGCGAGAGCAAGAGCGAGCCACCTCCCAATAGGGTGTGGTCACACCGCAGTCCTTTTTTCTCAATTTCTCCATCCTGTCAGGATTTGGGGCATACACACACATGTTCCTGGAGTGCTTTTGAAATTCCAGCCAGGACTGGGATTCAAACTGTGGTTGGCCATGTGAGATCTAGCTTTCTTAACCACTGCACTATGGGGCTGGCCCTTCATGGTCTTTTCTACATGGTCCAGTGAAGCTACCAAAGAGGAAGTGCTTGCTCATACATTTTCTTCTCTGGTGTCTTCAATTCGTAGGCCATGTCCCTGCAGCAACTTAGGGCCCTCATTGCAAGGTGTGCTGGGAGAAGGGTGTATGTGACAAATAAATAAATGTTTGGCCTGAATAGCAGTAATGAGGAGAGGATAAAAAGGGGGTGAAGAGGAGACATCTGTGATTGAGCATTAGGTGAAAGCCATTTTTTCGTCAGGTTTCAATTCAGCAAAGCAATTACAGTGATACTAGTCCAGTTTCCAATGAGGAGAATCAATGACTTTAACTATGAGGATAAAGGTTTGTAATGCTTAAAGGACTCAGTCACACTTGTAGCCTCTTTTATGTAATAATTTTTTAGTTTGACAACAGAAAAGAGACCGAACAAAATTCCTTCCTTTTATGAAGCTGATAACATAATGGAACTCCAGCTTTTCATGTGATTGTTGCCCTTATAAAATGGAATGGTTTTCATAATGGTGCCATCCAAATCAATATATGTTTAAGAGCATTTCTCAGCTAATTAAGGCTCACATATTCAGTATTGGTATAATTGGCTAGTTGGTCATTTTCCCATCTCTTTTGGGTTAAAAATGAATGGCTTTTGAGGTTCAGAGGAAAACAATAAAAGTATATGCCTGTGTGAAGTAGCTAGTACATTTTAGGAGTCTCTTCCATTTTGATTTAGTTGAAAGCCTTTCTTTTCACTTTAGGCTTAGAAATAAAAAGGAGATAGAAGTGAAAAGAAGAACTGGGTGTGCCTTGAAAATAATAGTAAAAGAAGGTCAGTTTTGTGCATATGCTGAGCCTGCACAATGGGCCCAGCACCTTTCAAAATTGTGGAATTAATGCTTTTCTCTTCCTGGTGTAGGCACAGCTGGACTTAGGCCACTTTGGCAGGAAAATCTGGATGCTGTGAAGTGTTATCTTGGGTAGCATTTTTTTTTTTTAAATGGAAGGTAGGAAGAACAGGAAAAACAGCACTTTATTGTGTAATAGGACATTTGTGAAGATTCTTTGTAACCAGGCTTAGCATAGGGGATGCATCCCACAGTCCTCACTTTGCTATGAGCAGATGGAGAGAGAGTTTGAACTTTCAAGCTTCAGAAGGTCAAATCTGGAGAGGGCCTTGTGAACATCTTGTTCTTTGATCATGTTGAGAAAACAGAGGCCTGGGTAGGCTCAGCACCTTCTGTAAGGCCACATAGCAAGCAAGTGACTTGTTCAGTCCAAGTTCTGTGAGTTTTTTTGTGCAGGGCACTTTCCAATATCACATTGGGATTTCAGATACTGAACTTCCATGGGATCAGAAATGTGCTTGGATTATCCTTTGTCATGATTGTTAATGACTTAAATCTTCCTTCTTCTTGTTCTTCTAATAATTTCTCAGCAGCTGACTCAGGGAGGAAGTGTAGTATTGTGGTCAGGAGCCCCTGTCTTAAGCTTACATGGATTACATGGAGTACCAGATATAAAGTTCCTAGCACCATTCCTGTCTCAGATGGTAATGTCAGAATGGACAAGGATGCTTGTTTTGGGGGGGGGGGGGCAAAATCGGTTCACACCACTTACTGTAAAGAAATTAAACTTGGTAAGTATTGAATAGAATTTATTCAGTGAGGCCAACAGTGTGTAGAGAGAGGACTGGAGTCTATAACCATCCCCACAATATTGGGCAAGATACAAAACTTACATAGGGAAAAAGATCAGTGTGGGATACATTTAGAAACAAAGGGCAAGTTTCTCACTTTTAGGGAGCAAAATGGTGAGGAAATGAGGAGGTTTGGTCATTGTCTTTGGCAGGATCATACAGCAACTTGATAGGGTCAGGGGGCAGTCACTGCTTGGGAGGCAGTTTTCCTTCCAGGCATTCAGGGCAGGGCAGAATGACCTGTTTCTCTTCTCTGCAAGCAACTTAAGGATAAACAATGATTAACAAGGCAGCAAAGCAAAGGGAATCAGTCAAGGCAATTCTTAGATACTGATTTAGAAGCAGTGAGGGTCTAGGTATGGCTTTGCGATGAACAAACAGATGAAATCTTCAGGTGGGAGAAGGCTGGTAGTGCCTTTCCCCCTCCCTATCTCTATAACCAGGTATCTGTAAAGACTCAGCTAGGTCACTGTTAACTTCCATTAGTTAAGCATTAAGGTCCATGTATTGTGAAGGTGGTAAAAGGTTAAGTTTTGTAAGACTCATTGTGAAGTACAAGATAGTAAGGTTAAAGACTAGTTTTCCTAAGGTTTAAACTATTAAGATGAACTCCTAGAGTAAGTATAATATACAATCACTTTTTTTTTTTTCCTTATGGCTCAGTAACAGAAGTGCTTAATTTCATACCAGTCCTTATTGTCATGAACTTAGTGAAACTGAGTGGGTATTATTTCATGTGCTTGATGGCTGTGTTACCATCTTCCTGGCTTTCCTGCCTGAGGGAACCAATTATCTTTCTGGAGACAATGTATGGGAGGATCTCTTGCCTGCAAAATAATTGTTAGCTTAATTTTTGTTTTTGCTTGGTGATTTATATTTGTGGATTAGGGGTATCTGGGGGATGACATGATGAGATAGACTGTGGAGATGATAGACATTTTATGCAGGCTTAATTAATTTTCCTGTTGTCTGTTAGAGAGTCCATGGCTCTCCTAAGCCCTTACCAAGGACTTGTGTGTGTGTGTGTGTGTGGGGGGGGGGTCTAGGTAGCAATTTTAGAATGAACCCATGTTGAGTATTGGGCTTCATTCTTTTTTTTTTTTTAAGAATTATTTTATTTAACTTTATTTTAATTTGACCAGAGGCGGGAGGAAGGGAAGGAGGGAGGAAAAGAGAAAGAGAGCATGAGCGAGCAAGTGAGAAAGTAAGCTGTCAGGTCTGAGACTCCAACCACGGTCAGCCATGTGGGAGTCCAGCATCCTTAACTACCACGCCACCTGCTGGCCCCATGGGTTTGGTTCTTAATAACTGCTACCAAGTTGACATAGCCCTGTTCTCTCATGTTTTTCCCTGCTTGGCTCTGGTGATAACTTTTTTGAGACAGGACTTTTGTAAGTTACGTGTAATTTTCACAGCTAGGAAAATGTATTCCCTTTAGACCAATTCTCAACTTTTGTAAGGAGACAATGCACACTTTTCAGAATTGATTACAGTCTGAGATTTTTTTTTTTTTTTTTTTTTTTTTTGCTGTTTTGAGAGAGATTTTTACTATAAGGTGTATGCACTTATTAAAGGGACAGAGAGATAGAAAGTGAGAAATCACGCCCTGGTTGGCGGGGGGGGGGGGGGGGAGATGACCATACCCAGTCCCTTCTCCATTCTCCTCTCAGGAATTTGGGCACACATGCACATGCAACCAGCGTGAGTTTCAAGCTGTTGGATCAGGGACTCAAACCATGGTGGACCACTTGGGAGTCAGCACCTTAACCACTGTGCTACCCGCTGGCCCTAACACAGTTTGAGTTTTCTGAAGGTCATGGGAATGGTGTACAGAAACAGCCCAAGTTCATTGTTGCAGCCTGGTCAGTTTTCACTGTCTGGTTAATTGAATAATTTCAGATGTGCCAATTAGCCTGGGTGAGGAGAGTGTTTAATTGGTAGAAATGATGAGTTTGGTGTTACCATTCCCTGACTAGTTTTCAGAATGCAGACTTGGCTTTTCAGGTGACTTGTACATTTAAAGTAAAACTTTTTAGAAAAAGAAACTTTTTCTACATACTCATACATCTTCATTTCTGACACTAACTCACTGCAGTTAGCAGACAACACAGATTGAGAGCTCAGTCACAAAAACTGACATGTGCGTCCTACCAACTGGCTATAAACCGGGGGTTCCCAAGACCCCCTCTTCTGGTCTGATAGTTTCCTGTGATGGTTCAAAGAACTCTGGGAACATGTTTATCAGTTTATTACAAAGGCTATTACAAAGAGTACCGATGAACAGTCAGGTATATAGGGTGAGGTCTAGGAGGGTCTTGAGCACATGAGTTTCTGCTCTCCTGGAGGTGGGGGTGAACCAACCCAGAAACTCTCTGATCCCCATCATTTACAATTTTTGTGAAGATTGTAGTGTATCAGGGACCAGCAGTTAGCGTAATGGATATGTCGCTGGACTCCCACGTAGTCGACCGCGGTTTGAGTCCCGGACCCGGTGGCTTAAACTCATGCCGAGCGTGTGTGCGTGCGTGCCCAAGATCCTGAGAGGAGAATGGAGGAGAAGGGATTGCGGCGTGGCCATCCCCCCTGGGGGGTGATTTCTCGCTTTCTGTCTCTCTGTCTCTCTCTGTCTGTCTGGTGAGTGCACGTGCCCTATAGCGAAAACCTCTCCAAAAAAAAAAAAAAAAAAAGATTGTAGTGTATCATCATGTATACATGATGGATTACATTGGCCATTGGTCATTAACTCAGTCTCTAGCTTCTCTTCCCTCCCTGGATATTGGGGGGCGGGGCTGAAAGTTCCAAACCTTTAACCACAGGAGTGATTTCCCTGGCAACCAGCACCCTTACTGAAGCCGCCTTGAGGCCCCCTCCCACCAGCCATCTTACTAGCATACATAAAAGGTACTCTTAGCACTCCTGAGTATCAGGATCTTAGGCCTGTGTGTGCCCTGTGTTTTCTGTCATCTGACCTAGGAACTGAACCCTGATCTTCCGTATGGCTTGTAGCATTGCAGAGCATTGAGTTCCCACTACATTATTGCAAAGGGGCCAAGATCTGAGATTGGAAGCCAGGTCTTTTAAATTCCCAAAAGCTTCCCTGTAATACTGTACAGATGTCACCCTAATAAAACTCACTTAAGGTCATACTGCATAACTTAGGTGACAGGAAGTAGTTTTTGAGCTGAACTATTAGTTATGATGAAATAATTGAATTAGGTAAATATCAAATCCTTCTTTGTTTTAGCATTTACAAATTTAAATACAATTAGAATAGATTAGATCTTTCCAAAATTTTTTTTTCCAATTATTGTAAAAAGCCTTCTGTGGTAAAACTAATTTTGGTAGTAACAGAATGAGAACTGAGAGAATATCCAAGCAGAAAAATGGATATATAATTTCAAAACATGCTCAGAATAAAGTCTTTTTTTTTCAGCAACAAATGAAATGGCTGACAACTGGGGAAATACCAAAATGACTAAGTTAATGCCCATTGCCTGGACTTTATATTAGCAGGTCTTTATTTCTACAGACACGAGGAAATATGCTGTTAAATATGTTCATTTCAAGTCGTTTCAAACTTGAGAGTTACTTGAAATTTTTTTTTGACGTATCATTATTTCATTCCTACATAATACACATATACACAGTATTAGAGAAATAAATATTGAAGAAATTGCATATTGGAAGTTAAGTATACTTAGGATCTCTTATGAATAGACAACACTAAAATATCCTTTTAAAAACCTTTAAAACAAATAGGTTTAAACATTCTACTTATAGAGCTAACATTATACTAAATGGTGAAATAATGACTGCATCTCCCTGGGAACAGGTGTCTCTATTCTAGCCACTTCTGTTCAATATTGTACTGGAAGTTCTAACCAGGCAGTTAGAAAAAATAAACAAAAAGGCATCCAGATTATAAAGGAATAAGTGAAACTGTCTATTTGCAGAGGACATGATGCTGTAGAGAGAAAATACTAAGGACTTTTCTAGATAACTATTAGAACTAATAAATTACTTCATCAAGGCTACAAGATACAATATCAATATATAAAAAAATAATTATGTATCTGTATGTTAGCAATGAATCATCTGAAAATGAAATTAAGGAAACAATTTCACTTATGGAAACATCCATAAGAATAAAGCATTTAGGAATAAATTTAACCAAACAAGTGCAAGATTTGTACACTGCAAACTACAAAACATCATTGAAAGACCTTATCAAGGGACCAGCACATGGTGTAATGGTTACTTCGTTGGACTCCTATGTAGTTGAGCACAGTTTGAGTCTCTGACCCAGGAGCTTAAAACTCACGTGGGCACTTGTGAGTGCATGCCCAAGATCCTGAGAAGAGAATGGAGGAGAAGGGATTGCAGCATGGCTATCCCCCTTGTGGGGTGGGGGGGGGGGATTTCTTACTTTCTGTCTCTCTGGCAAGTGTACATTCCCTATAGCAAAAATCTCTCTCAAAAAAGAAAAGAAAGAGACCTTATCAATGAAAGACCTTATAGTGAAGACCTAAATAAATGGAAAGGCATCTTGTGTCTGTGGGCTGAAAGACTTAACATTGGTAAAGTAGCAAAACTCCCCAAATTTATCTACAGATTTAACACAATACCTATCAAAATCCTAGCTGCCATTTTTGCAAAAATTGATAAGCTGATCCTAAAATGCATATGAAAATTCAGGGAACCAAAATAGTCAAAATAACCTTGAGAGAGAAGAACAAGGTTGGAGAACTCACGACTTGATTTCAAAACTTACTACAAAGCTATATTCATCAAGAAAGTGTGGTGTGGAACCAGCAGATGGTGTAATGGCCAAAATCCTGAGAAGAGAGTGGAGAAGGGATTGCAGTGTGGCCATGTCCCTTGTGGGGGGAGAGGGTTATTTTTCCCTTTCTGTCTCTGTTTTTTTTCTCCGGTGAGTGCATGCGCCCTATAGCAAAAATCCCTAAAGAAAGAAGAAGAAAGCATGATGATGTTGTAAAGATTGATATATAGATGAATGGACTATAATTGGCAGCCCAGAAATAAGCTCTCACATTTATAGTCTATTAATTTTTTTTAAGAGGTTTTTGCTATAGGGCTCGTGCGCTCGCCAGAAAGACAGAGAGAGAGAGAGAGAGAGAGAGAGAGAGAGAGAAAGTGAGAAATCATCCCCCAGGGAGGATGGCCATGCCACAGTCCCTTCTCCTCCATTCTCTTCTCAGAATCTTGGGCACGCGCACAGCAAGAGTTTAAGCCACTGGGTCCGGGACTTGAACTGTAGTCAACTACATGGGAGTCCAGCAACATTGCCATTACACTAACTACTGGTCCCAGTTTATTGATTTTTGATGAAGGTGCTAGGCTAGCTATTTTAGCGGGGGAAAAATAGTCTTTTCAACAAATGGTGCTGGGAAAAATGGATATCTACATACAAAACAATGAATTTAGACCATTTCCTTACACCATATACAAAAGTTAACTCAAATAGATAAAAGATGAGGCCTAGTCATGGTGGTGCACAGGTAGCACCTCTGCTTGGGAGACTGGAAGCTACAGGGAGTCTAAGTTTGTTTCCCGAGCCAACTTGAATATGCCAGACATGGTTGTGCTTGCCTGTAATGTTAGTTAATTGGGAGTTTGGGGCAGGAGAGTCAGGACACATGTCAAAAATACTTCTTGGGACCAGCAGTAAGTGTAATGGCTATGTCACTGGACTCCCATGTAGTCGACTACGGTTCAAGTCCTGGACCTGGTGGCTTAAGCCGGGGGCATGTGCGTGCATGCCCAAGATACCCGAGAGGAGAGTGGAGGAGAAGGGATTACGGTGTGGCCATCCCCCCTGGGGGGGGGGGTGATTTCTTGCTTTCTGTCTCTCTGTCTCTCTTTTTCTTTCCGGCAAGCGCATTGCGTCCTATAGTGAAAACTTCTCCAAAAAAAGAAAAAAAAAGACTTCTGTCTCCCTGTTCCATCTTTCATGAAGGAAAAAAGATCAGTGACTTAAATATAAGAGTTTAAACTATAAAACATTTATAAGAAAAGATAGGCATAAGTCTTCATACCTTGAAAGTACAAATAACAAAATATTGATAAATTATATTTCATCAAAATTAAAGAATTTTGTGCCTCAAAGGATACCATCAAGCTAGTGAAAAGACAACCTACAGAATGATGATTTTTTTTTTATTTTTTGTGAAAATCTTATGAGACTTGAATCTAAAACATGTTGAAAGCTCTTATAATCAACAATTAAAAGACAATGCAATTAAAAGTGGGGAAAAGGTCAGGTAATACAGTACTCTGCAAGGCTGGAAGTCACATGGTAATGATGGGTGTAGGTCCCCAGGCTGGTGTGAAAACAAGCTGGGAACATGCACAGGCACTCAGGATCCTGAAAAGTTGAAGGGCTGAGTAAAGGAGATTTTGGCATAATGAGATCCTGTTAAGGGTGCTCTCTTTCTGTTTCTTTCACGAACATGCTATCATTAAAAGGAAAAAAAAATAGTGACTGAGGATCTGAATAGTCATTTTTCCAAAGAAGAAATACATATATCCAATAAGCATATATGAAAAGATGCTTGGTATTATTAACCATCAGGGAAATGCAAATACAAACTACTTCACACTCACTAGTATGATTATTTTAATAAAAAGACAGATAATAACAAGTCTTGGTGAAGATGTGAAGAAATTGGGACCCTCATGATGGTGAGAATGTGAAACAGTGCAGCTGTTTTGGAAATCAGCCTGGCAGTTTCTCAAGAGTCAACACAGAGTTACCATATGAGTCAGCCATTTCACTCCTAGGTATATATCCCCCCAAAAAGAAAATATTTGTGTGTACAGAGACTTGTACCTGAACGCGTATAGCAGCATTATTTATAGTAGCCAAAAATGGAAACAGCCCAAAAGTTCATCAAGTGATGAATGGAAAAACAAAGTATAATATATTCATACAGTGATATAATATTTGTCCATAGAGAGGAATTGTAGCTGATATGCTACAATTTAAGGATGAGTCTAGTAAACATTTTGCTAAGTGAAAGAAGCCACTCAGATATTCTGTTCACCTATGCATAGTCACAAAAATTACATATTGATTCCATTTATATAAAATGTCCAGCGTAGACAAATTTGTAGAGACATAGATTAGTGGTTTCCTAGGGCTGATGGGTAGGAAGCTGTATGGTTGAGGAGAAATGAAAATGATGGATGAAATTTATGGGGTTTTTTTGGGGGGGATGATGAGAATGTTCTGGAATTTATTGCGATCATTGTATAATTATGTAAGTAATTGTAAAACCCATTAAATTGTATACTTTAAATTGGTGAATTATATTTTAATAAAACGTTTACAAAAAATGAAATTGTCTGTGTGGGTACTAATATTTCCTATGGTAGCTGAAAATGGGAAACAACTCATTTAATAATATGACATTTATAAAATAAACTATAGCACATGAATATAGTAGGATACCCTGCAGACTTTAAATTGTGATGCAGAATATTGTGTAAGGACATGATAAAAGAATATCTCCTTAAATAATAGGAAATAATTGTTATTTACAAATAATAGTATATAATATACTATTTAATGTAAAAATAATTTATAAAATAATATGATCCCAATTTTGTGGAAGACCATCTATAATTAAGTATAGGGAGGGTTAGAAGTATATCAGTTATATTAACAGCCATCATCTCAAGGTTTGAAATCACATGACTTTAATCTTCTTCTTCTTGCCTTGCTGTATTTCCTAGATATTTTATACTAATCATGGATTAGTTAGCAGAAAAAGAAATTTTAAGTAAAATTTAATACTTTAATAAAATAGTAATAATCAGGACCAGCAGTTAGCATTATGGCTGTCGTCGCTGGACTCCCATGTAGTTGACCGCCGTTCGAGTCCCGGACCTGGTGGCTTAAACTCACGCTGGGCGCATGTGCATGTGTGCCCAATATCCTGAGAGGAGAATGGAGGAGAAGGGATTGTGGCATGGCCACTCCCCCGGGGGGTAATTTCTCGCTTTCTGTCTCTCTGTCTCTTTAGGGCATGCGCCCTATAGCAAAAACCTCTCAAAAAAACATAGTAATAATCTAGAACTCAGAAGATAATTTAAACCTTGCATCTTTCAATTTATAATTGTTACTATTCACAACAGTAGTGGCTTCCATGCTTTGACACACATACATAAACATACATTTTTCATATAACATATATAGTAGCTAAATTTCATTGAAAACTTGAAAAAGTGTATAATACGTAAGGACATTGGAAGCTCTTAAAGTTATTATATATGAGGATATTTTAAAAGTTCATGATAAGGGGACCTGGCAGGTCGGGTAGTAGTTAGGGTGCTGGACTCCCACTTTGCTGACCGTGGTTCAAGTCCTAGACCCAGCAGCTTGCTTTCTCATTTCCCTTTCTCTCAGGTCAAATTAAAAATAATAATAACAACAAATAAAATTAAATAAATAATTCTTTAAGCAAAAGTTTATGGTAGGGGAACAGCAGGTGGCATGGTGGTTAAGGTGCTAGACTCTCACATGACTGACTGGGATTTGAGTCCTTGATCTCACCAGGTGCATGTATGTATGTGCCCGCTCAAAATCCAAGGAGGAGAATGGAGGAGAGGGAATTGCGGTGTGACCATCCTCCTGGGAGGTGATTTCTCACTTGCCCTCTCATTGTCTCTCTCTGTCTCTCTTTGACAAGTGCACGTGCCCTATGGCAAAAACCTAAAAAGAAAAAAAAAAGAGTTCATGGTGAAATGGAACTCAAGAATGAGTTTATGGGGAACCAGCAGTTAGCATAATGGCTGTGTCACTGGACTCCCACATAGTCGACCACGGTTCGCGTCCCGGACCCGGTGGCTTAAAACTCACGCTGGGCGCATGTGCGTGTGTGCCCAAGATCCCGAGAGGAGAATGGAGGAGAAGGGATTGCGGTGTGACTATCCCCCCTGGGGGGTGATTTCTCGCTTTCTGTTTCTCTGTCTCTCTCTGTCTGTCTGGCGAGCGCATGCGCCCTATAGCAAAAACCTCTCCAAAAGAAAAAAGAAAAAAAAAAGAATGAGTTTATGGGCCAGGTGGAAGCACAGTGGTAATAGAATTGGACCCACATAAGAAAGGTCCTGTGTTTGCATCCAGTGACCTCCTTGAGAACACTGGCTGTGTGTAGTCTATGATCCAGGCTGGGTGAGAGTGGATCTCAGTATGAAGACTCTATTGGAGATGCCTCTCTCTCTCTCTCTCTTTTTTTTCTTTTATGGAAAAAATGAATAAACAAAAAAAAGTATGAGTTTTTTGGTACAAAAGTTTTGACAACCATGCAGTTTTTTCATAATATACATTTCCTATGAACTTTATGAAGACACCTGGTATATGTTATCATTGTGTTGTAATAATTGCTCAGTCAGTGCCAGCTGTCTTCTGTTGGAATGTTTTTAAAAATTGGGCCAAGGGACCAGCAGATAGCGTAGAGACGCTGAATTCCCACATGGTCAACTGCAGTTCAAGTCCTGGACTCGGCTTGAAACTCACATCAGGTGCATGTGTGCATGCCCAAAATCCTGGGAGGAGAACGGAGGAGAAGGGACTGTGGTGTGACCATCCCCCTGGGGGTGATTTCTTACTTTCCCTCTCACACTCTCTCTTTCTCTTTCTGGCAAGCATACATGCCTTATATGGCAAAAACCCTAAGGGGAGGGGGGCAGAAAACCATCTTTCTTTCCGCCTGCTCCCATCCAATATCAAATTGATCTAGTGAGTGAGTGATCAAAAGCCTGTTGGGGTAGAGATGAGACCCCAGCTCACTCTTTGCTGAGCCTCCCTCCTTTCTGTAGGCAGCTTGCCAGACTGTGTCTTCTTCGCTTGTGCTGTGTGTGGCTTGAGGTGTTCCTTGAGTGGATTCTCAGGAGATGTTCAGGACCTTCTCCTGTCAAGTATTCCGGGGAGAAGACATCTTCATCCGGTGGCTCCTTCACTGATATTTTAGGAGATGGTTTTGGAGTTCAGGTTGTTTTCCCCCCAAATTGGGAGGAGAATTCCAAATCCTTGTTACTGTGGAATTTTACTTGAGCCAGTCTTGAAACTTAGAGTTTTTCCACTTTCGACTTTACCCTAGATTCTAGCTTCTAGAACCCATTGTCTACAAACAGTGGTGTCAAGTACAACTTAGTAAAAGTAGAGGGAAAGAAAAAACAAAATCTGAGCTATGTTGATGTGGCTCCTTTCCCCAAGGACAGTATTTTTGGCAGTATTAGTGTTTGTTGACTCTGTTGGGGGCCGTCAAGAGGTACAAGAAGACTTATCTATTTGCTAATTGCAGAGGTTAAAAGCAAAAGCAAAAATAGGCTTCATCTAATGTGCTTTTTAAATTAGTAAATTGTTAGAAATGGAGGCTTCTGGGGTTTTCACAGACAGCTCTGTGATTGCCTCAGACTGGAGGTCTCACCAGTTTTTCCGATCAGCTGTGTGGTGGCATCCATGTTGTCTACTAGGGAAAGAAAAACATCATACCATTTAGAAGTCATGAGATGCAGCATGAATGTGATTTTGTGACCACACTTTCCCCCTACGTCCCAGTCACAACACATGTTGTTTTAAGCAGCCCATTGTCTGAACCTTGGAGAAAGATGAGACTTGTGATTTCAGTTGTGAACCACATTGTCATTAAGTCTGTGTCATTTATAGTGGGGTGGAAATCTCACTACTCACCAATGCAGAGGGTTCCTCTTGGCCTGTCAGTTTCATTCTGCAGAGGAGGCAAGCTCAGCTGTCTTGTGTGCCTAATAGCTTCTGCTTAGGGAAGGGGCTGATTATTGCAGTTTCTGGTGATTGCTGTCAGCTCCAGATTTAAGTGCTCTGCGCACCAGGGTGGTCTCAGAGTATGGGGTCTGTTTCTGTTTGTATAAGGACACATTATGAGCTGGGGGGTTTCGGTGGCAGGGTTGGCCTCTGTGTTCCACATGTGTTCTATGCTGTACCAGTCCTGTGCCTGTACTCGGACCTAGGATTTTGTTCTCTTCACTGCTCTCGGGACAGGCTCTTGGGGTATCAGGGACTCTGGAAATATCCTGACACGGGGGGTAGGGGTGTGTGTGTGTGTGTGGCCAGAGGTGCCTTCCTCAGGCTTTGTGGAGGGATGCTGAGTGTGAAAATGTGATTCAGTATTTTTTAAAAATTATTATTTTCATTTAACTTTATTTATCCATTTATTTTAATTTGACCATAATGGGAAAGAGTGAGAGAGAGAGAAAGTGAGAAAACAAGCTGCAAGGTCTGGGACTCAAATCATGGTCGGCCAGCACCATTAACCACCATGCTACCTACTGGCCCTGTGACTTGGTTTTTCTACAGTGCCATGGGACGCTGACTTGGAGCAGCCAAGTGGCTTCTTCCAGGCCTGAGTGAGAATGTGACCTAGTTATTGTGCTTCTCAGCACATTGGCAGAATAGTCAGACCTCGCTTCCTCCCTACTCACAGCAAGATGAATTCCACTGAGCCCCTTGGAGGCTGGAGGGCCGGTTTTAGTAACGTGCCCTTTCCTGGCTGGCGACTGTCCAGTTATTTTGGGTGAGTGTTAATGGCCATGAGCTTGAAAGTTTTATTTATAAGGAAACTCTCTCTTTTGACACTGTGTCCTTGTCAGTTATAGTGTCTGTCTGAAGCTGCTTCCTTTTTGAAGAGCACTGAGAGCAAAGTGGTCACAAATTTCATGGTTTTGGATTGCCACCTGTGGTCTTTGAATCTTTTCTTTTTGTTTTGTTTTGCCTTTTTGATGCCTTCCATCTGGATTTAGTTCAAGGGAGGGGGCGAATGCAGTATATGCACTCATAGAGGAAGCTCTCTTCTAGTCATAATGAGAAGGCTTTCTCTTCTGTGGGTGCTTTTAGTGCTACCAATGGGAGTCACTGCTGCATAGTGCAAGGTGGGTTTAACTTCGGGAGCTGGCCAGTGGTCCCAGATGTGATTTCTTTGCAGGTTCTGTGTATGACCAATAAACTACTCTGGAGGAGTGAATAAGCAATATGTATTGTTCCAATTTAGATAATAATTTGTCACCCAGAGAACCAGCAGTTAGTGTAATGGCTATGTCACTGGACTCCCATGTAGTCGACTGCGGTTCGTGTCCCGGACCCGGTGGCTTAAAACTCATGCCGGGCGTGTGTGCATGCGTGCCCAAGATCCCGAGAGGAGAATGGAGGAGAAGGGATTGCGGCGTGACCATCCCCCCTGGGGAGTGATTTCTCGCTTTCTGTCTCTATATCTGTCTCTGTCTGTCTGGCGAGCGCACACGCCCTATAGCGAAAACCTCTCAAAAAAAAAAAACTGTCACCCAGAGTTTCATGTTTTGGAATTTGATGTTGGGTGGTGGTAAGGTTTCCTGGGTGGTGATTGGACTGTGGTGATTGCATCATGGTGGCAATACTCATGAGTAGGTTGATGATGTTTTGAGAGACCCAGTAAATTTTGGTTCTTATGAGAAGGGGTTAGTTCTCATGAGAGCTAGTGGCTATAAGAGAGAGATTGTTGCCCATAGCTGATTCTCTGGGCACACACCTGCCATTCACTGTGCTTCCATCAGCTTTGTTATAGGCAAGCCCGATGCCAGGCCTATGCATTTGGACTTTCCAGCTGCTACAATTGTGAAGCAGTAAACCACTATTTCTTCATAAATCACTTGGTCTCAGGTATTTCTGTAATAATGCAATAACAGACTAAGATATGTATACCATATTTTTCCTTTTATAAAGTGTGGTCTGCCCATCTTCAAGGCCAGTGCCGAATTTTCCATCTATTTGGTGGTAACCAAAAGAAAAGCTCTCAAGTGGTTCAGTCTCTATCTTACTTAGAAGGAATCTTCTCTTATAGGTAGAAGGAACCTTTATTATCTCTTATCTACATCTATCTTTTTTTTTAATTGCCTGCTGGTACATATGCTCACCAGAAAGGAGACAGGGACAAAGAGAAAAAGGAGGGAGGGAGGGAGGGAGGGAAGGAGAGAGAGAGAAAGATAGATAGAGAGAGACTGTATCCCTCAATAGGGTATAGTCACATTACAGTCATTTTTCTTTCATTTCTCCATCCTGTCAGGATTTCGGGCACATACATACATGCACTTGTATTTTCCAAACTGCTGAGCCTGGGACTTGAATCGTCATGTCAGACTGACCACATGGTGGTCAGCCCTGTGAGATTTGGCTCCCTAAGTTCCTGTCTAGTCACCATGCTAAGGGAGGCTGGCCCATATATCTACCTTTATCCCCTTGTTTTGCAGAGATAGAATAGGCGCAGAAAGTTAAGCACATTGTTCAGAATCATGCAACTGCTTAAAATAGGGCCCAGTATGCCTGGGAAAACCTTGAACTGCAGGGCCACGGTATAACCTGACATGTAGCAGTGCTGAAGACAACACATGTTTCCAGACTCCCAAGTCCCTTACAGCCATGTTAAGTGAGAGCAGAAGCATATAGTCTAATGTGTAAATGTAAAGGGAGGAAAGGGAAACCCAGGGAATTGAGGGACTTGCCCAAGGTCACACAGCTGGTCCTGGTCTGCCATGCAGGTCCAGCCTGCAATCATTCTGGCCCACTTGATTCAGAATGTTCTTAGGCTAACGTACATGAATATAGAATGCTGTACCTCATTTTGACTGTATGAACTAAATCGATGAGATTCAGTATGGAGTTAACTAATGTGCTCAGAGTGCACCAGGCAGGTGGGAGATGGGAAGGGGGTCTGTGCTCAGTTCTAGCAGACTCCAGAGCCTGTGTGTTGAGCCACCTCTAGTCTTCAATCAAGAGCAAGGAAAACCTTTTCTTGGGGAGTGGTATGTTGATACCTCAGTCTTTTGGCTGTAAGGGCCCTGGAGGAAAGATTTAACTTCTGTTTTAAGTCTGATTTTTGCCTGGATTCTTGTTATTCTCAATACAAAATAAGATACTTTAACTCTAAGTCTGTTTGGGGCATTAGGGACAGGCTGTAGGTGTGCTTTTCCCTGATTAAATTGGACTCATGATGTAAATTAACCATCTAGAGGATTGTCTCTGAGAATTCCTAAAGCTGTCTTCAGTTGGTACCACATATAAAAAAATGCATCAAGCAAGAAATCAATCTAGCTATCTTCTATTCAGGGTTTCCACGGGAAGGCCATTTCACCCCAGCTGGGATCACTGGTTGCTTTTCACTTTCTTAATTCTTTTGCCAATTTTCCAGATGCCTTTGGAAATTCATGCTGTTTTTTTCTTTTCTTTCTTTTTTTTTTTTTTCCTTTCATTCCTTTTTGAGTACTGAATATTTTTTCCATCACTACTTAAACTGGCATGAATATAAAATATTCCTTTTCAGGATGATGATTTTCAAATGTTTCTTAAAGAAAAACAAAACACCCCCATTGGTTAAATTTAGGAGGCCTGTTAAAATGTCCTTATAGTGCCAACAGGTGACCTTGAGATTGAGAATTGTATCTTCTCCACGGTGCCAGGTGCAGTGCATTACAATAGCAAGCATAAGTATGTCTGGGTCACTAGCACTGAATCAACCAGACTCAAAATACAGTGTCGCCCTAAGAACAGTCTGGGCTGTCTGCACTAAGTTTCTGTTTCATTAACAATCAATGTAAGTGAAAATGGTGAAATGATTTGAAAATAATATGAATGGCAAATATAACAAATTCAGTTTATTTTTTAAAAAGAATTACTTAGCTTTATTTATTTATTTATTTACCTACTTACTTACTTACTTTAATTTTGACCAGAGAGAGAGAGAGAGAGAGAGAGAGAGAGAGAGAGAGAGAGAGAGGGAAAGCAAGAAGCAAGCTGCCAGGTCCGGGACTTGAACCACGGTCGGCCATGTGGGAGTCCAGCGCCTTTAACCACCGTACCACCTGCGGCTTCACAAATTCAATTTATTATTTAATATTTTTTTATTGTGGCAAAATATGTAAGTGTGCCATTTAATCATTCTTAAGTAGATAGTTCAGAAGCCTTAAGCATGTTCACAATGTTATATAGCTCCAGAACATTTTTCTTTCTCTCTCTCTCTCTTTCTTTCTTTCTTTCTTCCTCCCTTCCTTCCTCCCTTCCTTCCTTCCTTCCTTCCTTCCTTCCTTCCTTCCTTCCTTCCTTTTTTTTTTTTTTTTTTTTTTTTTCAGTTTTTGATATAGGATGCATGTGCTTGCCAGAGAAAGACAGAAAGAGAGAAAGAGAAGGAAAGTGAGAAGTCACTCTGAGGAGGCATGGCCATGCTTCAGTCCTTGCTCTTCCATTCTCCTCTTGGGATTTTTGGATGCACGTGCACACACACGCCTGGCATATTTTCCAAGCAGCTGGGCCTGGGATGTAAGCTATGCTCGGCCCTGTGGGATCCAGCCTCTTCACCCACCATCACCATGCCACCTGGCTGGCCCTGGCTCTAACTTCACCTTCCCAAAGAAAAACTAATACTCACTAAACCGTAATTAAACTCTCCATCTCCCCTCCCTCCATTTCAGGCAGTCACTATTCTACTTTCTATTGCTATGAATTTGACTGCTCTAGGGAACTCATATGAGTGTAATCATGCAGTATCTGTCCTTTTGTGACTAGCTTTTATCACTTAGTATGACATCCTCAAGGTTCACTTATGGTGTGACATGTACAAGAATTCCCTCTCTTTTAAGTTAATTAATTAAAAAAATCACATATAGCATGCTGTTTTGAAATATGTACATGCTGTGGAATGACTAAATCAAGCCAATTAACATATGCTTTTCTTAATGTACTTAATTTTTGGTATGACGAGAACACTTAAATTCTACTCTCTTAGCAAATTTCAAGAATACTGGGGAACCAGCAGTTAGCATAATGGCTATGTCGCTGGACTCCCACGTAGTCGACCGTGGTTCGCGTCCCGGACCCGGTGGCTTAAAACTCATGCCGGGCGCGTGTGCGTGTGTGCCCAAGATCCCGAGAGGAGAATGGAGGAGAAGGGATTGCGGCGTGACCATCCCCCCTGGGGGGGGCGGTGATTTCTCGCTTTCTGTCTCTATGTCTCTCTCTGTCTGTCTGGTGAGCGCACGCGCCCTATAGCAAAAACCTCTCCAAAAAAAAAAAAGGATTAAAAAAAAGAATACTGTACATTGCTATTAATTATAGTCACTACATTGTACAGTAGATCTCTTGAACTCATTCCTCCTACCTGCCTGAAATTTTATATCCTTTGAACAATATCTCCCCACCTCTACCCTCAATGCCTGGTAATACCATTCTTCTCTACAGTATCTTTTCAGAGAATTCCTTTTCTAAGGAATACATTTTCTTCTTTTTTTAAAAAAAAACAAAAAACAAAAAAAAAACAGTTGACTTATTTATTTCCTCCCTGAGAGAAAGAAACAGAAAGATCAAGAGGTTGAATCTTGGTGCCATGATCTGTCCCCATCCTCAGCCAGCCAGGATCATGGGAACATTTGCTGGCACCCAGTGTGTACAGGAAGGCCTTGGGATGTGAACTCGCTGTGGGCCCAGCATCACAAAGCTTTGCATTACCTCTTTTCTTCCAACTGGCTTAGGAATACATTTTATTTTCACTTTACTAATGTAACTTATTGTGGTCGCTGTTTGAGAAAGACAATATTTCACTGAAGGTACTCACAGTGTTAGCATGAAAGAAAACTTATAAACCTAAACAGCTATAATGAAATTTTGAAAAGTAATAAATTCTATGAAAGAGAGGTGAAGAGAATCTAAAGTGAGGCAAGTATTTTATATATATTAGCATCACTTATATTCCTGACCTCAGTGAGTGGGTTCAGAGATTTTAATTTTCTCATCCAGAACATTCAGTCAGTCAGTGACCAAGTTGGGATTTAGACCAAGCTACGAGAAGACACTCCCTTGCCTTAGCAGAGAAATGCTGTCTGTGCTTATTCAGAAACGGAGGCATTGATTGTTCCCGGGGTGGGGAAGACCCGCTGGAAGTGTAAGAGTTGAGACTTGAAGCCTGGTGGTTGTGCAGCTTTGGGAGTGTGGCCGATGAACAGGATAAACATGTAGCCAGATCACTGCTATGGAGATAGCAGGTAGACAGAAAGCATGGGAAGTAAAGGGAGACTGGCTTTTATACACTAACACTTCACTTTTTATAACAGATGTGTGGGTTTTCTCCTCACATTAAGCAGTTCTCTCCAACTGACTGGATACCAGTTGGGTGTCCTACAATTCAGTTATGGTACTGATCTTGTGAAGGTGGTGCGGATCCCACAGGTTGAGGGCTAGTCCTACAAGACTGTCCTCACTTCAGATACCAGTTGCAAACCCTAGTTGTGACGCGTGCTTCTGACCAACTGGCTATGAATTGAAGGTTCCCGTAATCCTCTCTGCATTTTGATCATTTGCCACACTTGGCTCACAGAATTCAGGGAAACACGTTACTTATGTTTACTGGTGTATTCTAAAGGATGCAGCTCAGGAACAGCCAATGGAAGAGATGCACAGGGCCTGGTATGTGCTGGGAGTGGAGCTCCCACACCCTCTCTGGGTGCCTTACCCTCCCAGCACCTATACAGGTTCATCAATCCAGAAATTCCCTGAAACCTTTCAGTTAGGATTATTACATAGGCATGATTGATTAAACTATTGGCCATTGGTAACTGACCCAACCTAGAGCCATTTTCCCCTCCGTGGAGGGGAAAATTCCAACCTTCTAACCACTTGGTTAGCTCCTCTGACATCCTCCAGAGTCACCACATTGGTATGAACTCAGGTTTGCCTGAGAGGGATCGATGATGAGTAGCCGAAGTTGCTCCACTCACCTTGTCACTCAGGAGATTCCAAGAGTTTTAGGAGTTCTGAGCCACGAGCCGAGACAGAGACCAGAGACACATTTCTTCTTGTGTCCCACAGTGGGAGATGGTCAGATTAAACTAAAGGATGGGAAGTGAATCAGTTAGCTGGATGTGAAGGACATAGGAAGGAACTAAGTGGATTGCAAGATTAGAAAGGTAGAGAAGGGGCCATATCATGGTGGGTCTTGAATTCTAGGCTGCAGTGTTTATAATGTAAACTGGTGACAGAAGCTGTTGGCATAACCTTGGAATCTGACCTCAGAGTCTAGAGTAGGGGCTAGAGCTAGAGAACTGTAGGGAAGAGGACAGTTGCAAGGCTGGCAGAGTGGTCCCTAGGCAGGCAACTTAAACCGATGTCCTGTGGGTGAGCAGAGGAGAGCACTGCATGAATCCTTGCAGAACTCATGACTGTCCAGGAGCTGAGGGGAAGAAGGGCTGGGTTTGGCTGACCCAGTGGGTTCCAGCACAGCACTCTCCAAGCTGGCTGGGTGTAATTGGTAGCTGCTCCTTGATGACAGAACACTCATATGTATTTAAACATACAACAGAGCTTCCTGCTGAATTTTGTTCTCAGTGCTTTACAGATACTCATTTGATGACTCTTCATTGATTACTCTATAAGGGAGGTTATTATTATTCCCATTTTACAGATGAGGAAATGCAGGCAGGCCAGCTCCAGACGTGTACTCTTAACTGTTACTTTAAGTAATCGCTTTGATATTGATCGTACATTTGAGATCCAAATTTAAGTGCGTTTCCCTGATTCTGAGTCTCTAACTAAAACAAAATGGTTGTAGTGGATACTTAACCCATATGGTAAAAGCATCCAGTAAAAATCCAGAACATGATATGTCAGGGGGTTTTACACAAATGGGATTGGAATTGCTGAGCTGGAGAATGAGAGGATGTCAGAATGGGAAGGCCCAAGGGGATTATTGTCAACTTTTCATCAGCCTCTTTAGTTACAGGGAGAGAACGAGATGCAGAAGGTCAAGTGGCTCACAGTGGCCACAGAATAGGACTGGAGTTCAGGGCTTCTGACATCCGGTGCGGGGAGGAATGTTCTCTTAGCCTTTGGGGAAAACTTAATGTAGAATATCTGGTTTTCAGTATTTAGTAGCCCCCAGTCCAGGGCCTCTTAAACTGGATCCACAGTGACATGGGTAGGGGGCTATGTGACCTGGAGGAAGGCCTTGAGAGAGCTGTTGCTTTATCTTACTGCTGTGTCTTCACCATCTTTCACCATTCCTCTGGAGAGTTAGGCCCTTTGGAAACTGTTGCCAAAGTCATTATTTTTCTGGTTAGTACAGTTGAAGTTTTTCTCATCCTCAGAGGTTATGTCCAGTTATACTGTGTTCAGATTCTGGGTCCTTGAACCAGAATTTTTGTAAGGGACTCCTGTTAATTTCCTTTTTGCTGTATGTGCAAAAAAAAAAAAAAGCAGCCCTCCATTAGAGAACTCTCTTCCCAGCCCTCTGTGGAGTAGGGTCAGTGGAGACCATATGTAACCTGTTTTCTTATGTCTCTAATTCTGATCTACACTTTTGTTAAGCAGATCCTTGACATTTTCCTCAACAAGCACTTACAATTTTGTTTGAGTTAAGATTAAGAGGGTGTTGATTGTTCCCTTTTGCCAGCTCTGGGGCAGTGCCCTGGCACTTTCCCCCACACTCAGGGTCTGGACTTTAAAGCCGCAGCTAGTGGTGGTTCAGCTCAGTGGTTAGACCACATCAGCTCCCTGCTGCCTTTGCCACGGGGCAGAATCCTTGCCTGCATACTGAAGCTCCGCTACATGCTGTTCCTGAGGTTTGAGTTTTTAACTTAAGTATCACCTGTAGGAATTGAATTATGGGCGCAGGAAGAAGCAGATTTTATGCAGCATCTCTGTGTCTGGTCTGCAGCTGTGTTTGTGTGATTTTTCAGACAATTTATCTCTCATCTCGCCTGTACCCCATCGACTGACCCAGCTCATCTGCAGCCATCGGTAATCTCCATTTTAATTAATCTTTCAAAGAAGCAGATTAAGTTGATTGCTTCACAAGCTGAGTTTGGGTATCTGTACCTTTCAGCTGCTTTATAGAAGTGATTAAAATGAGAATTTTTATATGAGCTTTGGTGCCCAGTTAGGATTATTTTTGGATCTCATCTCAATAGTTTATTTCTATCATGTGCCTGTTTTTAACATAACTGAAACACTGGCTAGTGCGGCCAGTTTTTGTCTATCTGTGGATGTTTTTTTCTTTCACACTCCTAGGGTAGCCACGATCTTCGCTCATACCTGTTTTGTTGACCCCGTGGTCCATTTAGCATTCCCAAGGCAGCCTACATAGAGCCATATCTTGCTCCTTCCTGTTCCATCTTCTCATCTCCCCCAAGCTTTTGTAAATAAAACTATTTATTCCTGACCTACCCAAGCAGAAGTCCTATGCCTATTATACCCAGAACCCAGATCTAGCCCTAACTCTAACAGACCGTGCTGCTCACGTTTATCGATTTGGCAGCCTTCCCCAACTGTGTTCTTCTTGAGGTACCTCTGTGCCTCGGGGCCTAGGATAGTGCGTGGCACACCGGGAAGTGCTCAGTGAGGGTTTCTTAAACGAGTGGCTCCCTCTGAAGTGTGTGGAAAAGTTGACAGGATGACGAGTGTTTGGAGCCAAGGCAGAAAGAAATGTTGGCCAGTAGGCATGTTTTGTTTGGCTTGCACACTGGTTAAGAAATTTTTGAACTAACATACAAAAACATAAAATCAATGAAAACAGGTAAATCATACATTCTAGAAAATCTAGATTTTCAGTTTCACTTTAAAAAGTTTAAGACCTGAGTTGTGCTAGAACTGAAGGGTAGGTTCCTTTGAGGGCCTTTTCGTTGCCTTTTGCTGTTTCCATATTCTTTGGCTCACCTAATCCCTAGAATAATTTTGTGAAGCCATCTACCCCTCAGAGATTTTGAGTTGATAACTAAAATTTTTCATTGGAATGGCAAAGGATGTTATTTCCAACTTATTGTAAATATTGGCATCTTTAAATAAAACAGTGACATCATTATTTTAAACGTAGCCAGTGGAATCTAAATACCACAGAGATTTGAAACCCACCATTATCCATTTAAAAAGTGCTAGAATAAGTTTTTCTTAAGCCATTTGGAATTTGTAATTCATTCGTTTTTTTCCCCTTTGAATTCATCATCTCTTCCCACATAATTTTTTTTTTTTTTAAGAGAGATTTTTGTTGTAGGGCACGTGCGCTTGCCAGAGAGACAGACAGAAAGTGAGAAATCACCCCCTAGGAGGGATGGCCACACTGCAATTCCTTCTCTTCCATTCTCCTCTCGGTATCTTGGGCACTCACACACACGTGCCCCATGTGCGTTTTAAGCCACCGGGTCCAGAATTCGAGTCTCAGTTGACTTCGTGAGAGTCCAGTGACATAACCATTATGCCACATGCTGGTCTCTCTTCCCACACAATTTTATCCTAGGGTCCTTGCAAAAAATATGCATATACTTTAAAATTAAATTTCTTGTAACTGGAGGGTCTAAATATTAAAAAGTTTCTGTATTAAGTTATTATTATAAAGATAATTATTATACATTTGAACAAAACAAATAATTATACATTTTGATGAATATATTGAAAGGAGAATGTAGAATTTACTTAGAGATACATCTACTAGTGAAACAAATGGAGATTTTTTTTCCCCTCTAATTGTTTTGCATATCCATGGATGGATATTACTTATTGTTGGGGTAGAAGTTTCAGCATTAATCTTAATCCTATTTGTGTGTTGGTATGTGTGTGTGTTTTAAATATTAAAAGCTGTGTGTGCGTACATGAGAGAAAAAGAGAGAAAGAAAGGGATGAGAAAGCACCTCGCACCTCCTAATAGGGCCTGGTCACACTGCAATTCTTTTTTTTCTTTTTTTTTTTTTTTTTTAGTTTTTTTAAACCATAAAAAACTAAAAAGGAGAGACAGAGAGATTCAGAAAGAGGGAAAGTGAAGGTAAGTGAGAAATCACTCCGCAAGGGGGGATGCCCATGCCACAATCCTCTCTGTTTTCTTCTCTTGGGGTTTTGGGCACATGCACACATGTACCTGGAGTGATTTTCAAGCTGCTGAGTCCAAAACTCCAACTGATGGAAGGCCAGCACTTTAACTACTACCTCACCTCCTGGCCCCCACATTGTGATTCTTTTTCTTCAGTTCTTCATCCCATTAAGATCCTGGGCATATGTGTGTGTGCCTGAGTGTTTTTCAAGCTGCCAGAGCTGAGACTCAAACCCTGGTGACCCGTGTGGGATCTGGCTTCTTCTATACAGAGCTTAACTGCTGCACTATGGGACTGGCTCTGTTTTTTTGTACTGTTATAGATGTAAATGTAGAGAAACTGAATATAACTATCAATAAATAAGTAGATGGGACTAGAAGTTTTGTTATAGTAGTCTCTCATTTCTTTGAACTTTCTGAGTTAATGTGTGAAGTTATTTATTCTGCCAGCATCATATCACTACTATCCTCTTAATTTTTTTTTTTTTTTCTTTTTTTGGAGAGGTTTTTGCTATAGGGCGTGTGCGCTCGCCAGACAGACAGAGAGAGACAGAGAGACAGAAAGCAGGAAATCACCCCCCAGGGGGGATGGCCACGCCGCAATCCCTTCTCCTCCATTCTCCTCTCGGGATCTTGGGCACGCACGCACACGCGCCTGGCGTGAGTTTAAGCCTCCGGGTCCGGGACTCGAACCGCGGTCGACTATGTGGGAGTCCAGCGACATAGCCATTACTCTAACTGCTGGTCCCAGCAGGTCATTCTTGAACAGAGGGTGCAAGTCTTGAGTCTGCATGGGGGAGGGGGTGCTATCAAACCTTACGCCCATTGGTATGGGAGAGTGGAAGGTTGTCCCAAATACATGTAGGAGGATAAAAGATGAGGGTCATTTCTGGCCTGCAAGATCCCTAGAGACAGGAACCACATTGTGGCTTAGTTCTGGTGGGACCTTTGGGAGCACCTAATGCAGTGGTCTGCAACTAGTGCTCAGTCACGTTTAAACTATAAAATAAGCTACAGGCCAACATCATTTTTTGCAGATTCTGTATTTGGCACTTCAGCTACTCACCAAAATTTATCTGTAACCCCCAAAACAATACTGGAGGTGCTTTTGCAAGTCATTTGTGAGTATGAGCAATGCAGTGATAAACTTGAGTCAGCTGTCATGCATGTTCTTGGGTGAGGTCAAACAAGATAGTGCTCTGCCTTCTTGTTTCAGCTCTCATATTGTAAACAAGTATCCCTTCTGGCCGTCTGTTTAGTGGCACTTTTTTTGTGCTTTCTGTTGGTGATTTTGCTGTTTAAAATGGCCACAAGCATGGTGTTGAAGTGCTGTCTAATGTTTCTAAGCACAAGGCTAGGGAAAATCCATGTGTTATGTAAGCTTCATTCAGGCGTGAGTAATGGTGCCATTGGCTGTAAGTTCAATGTTAATGAATCAACAATGTGTGTTAAAGTCACTGTATATACAGACTCACACATAAAACAAGGTTCTGTATTGATCAGTGGATGCGTGACCAGAGGCTTGTAGGAACCCAGACCTGTATTTCTTCTAGTAGCAATGGTTCTGTATTTGCTAAAGCATTCATGGAGACTTAATAAAAAATAACTACTTTAGGGCTGGATATGGCACAGTGGTAAAGGAAAATGCCCTGTGAGGAAGACTCACATGGGAAGGTTGGTGGTTTGTATTTAGAGACTTTCTTGAGCACATCAGCCATGCACATGCCCATGATCCTGGCTGGTGGAACCTAGGGGCAGATCGTGGTATCAAGACCCTTGATACCACGGGTATCAAGGTGCTGAATCTCTGCCTCTCTTTCTCCATCTGTCTCACTCAAGGAATAAATAAATTAAAACTATAATTACCTCAAATAATTAGACTGAACTGTATATAATTTGCACATAGATGTTATGACTTTAGGAATTTAAGGAAGAGTTTCATGATAAAGTCTAGATAGGTAAGTTGTCCACTCAGATTTGGAAGGAGTGACAAATATTTTATTTTCACAAGGTAGTCTTTGAAAGCAGTTCCCTAAACAGAAAGGTCATTCATTAATAAGTCTTTTAAGTTCATCCAGAGTCATGTTCTAATGATAGGAAATGCCTTTGCTATTTACGCGTCACTGTGAACTTACTCCTGCACTTTAGGTCTGAGCAGTCAGACAGAGGCTGAGTAAGAATAGCATCGGAGTTACCCTTCATTATTTGACTAAAGCTTGTGTCATTGGAAGATGAAAGACCTCAGAAAAGAAGTGTGGTGTTTGGAAGCTGCATAGTCTCCTGATTTACATTCAGAGCCATCATTTTTTTCTCTGATTTCACGTGGCTTAAACCTTCAAAAATAATAGCCACTAGTCCCATAGCCATTTATCCTACCAAATAGTACATAAAATGTAATTGTCATGATTTTTAGGTTCTGAGGAACAGAGTGTGTTTTGATATGTGACTTTATCCTTCTGGAATCCCCACTTGAAGGCTTTGCGTTTTCACGGATGGGAACTCACATCCTTACTCAGTATGTGACTGAGCATCCAGGAAACAAGTGCTTCTTGTTTAATCCCTTTTCTCCTTCTGGGCACATCTCTGGTCTAGGGATACCTTTCCTTGCCTCCTTCCTTTAGAGAATAGTTTATAAACTGAAATCAGATTCGAAAGTTGATCCCCTCCCCCTCCCTAAATAAAGTATGAAGCCAATGGTTTTCTTTCTTTTCCATGTATGTGGTCTCTCTTCACAGTTATTTATTTATTTTTTTTCTTTTTCTTTTTTTGGAGAGTTTTTTGCCATAGGGTGCGTGCGCTCGCCAGAAAGAGAGAGACAGAGAGACAGAAAACAAGAATTCACCCCCAGGGGGGATGGCCATGCTGCAATCCCTTCTCCTCCATTCTCCTCTTGGGATCTTGGGCACGCATGCACACGTGACTGACGTGAGTTTAAGCCGCTGGGTCTGGGACTCGAACTGTGGTTGACTATGTGGGAGTCCAGCGACAGCCATTATGCTAACTGCTGGTCCCTCTTCACAGTTATTTAATCTTTCTGAGCCCCTGCTTGTGCCTGGACCTGTGTTGGTTGGCAAAGACAGCTGGTGCTGAGCCCTGGGGTCCACTAGGGAGAAGGATCCATACAACATGGGGAAGAGCTGGCAGGGTAGGGGAAACTCCTTCAAGAAGCCTTAGAAGGTGGTGATCAGGGCACCTTAGAGTGTGCCTAGGAGACTCAGGAAGGGCTTCGTAGAGGTGGTGTGCTGAGAGGAGTTTACCAGCTGAGCAAGAGAGAAAGAGGGCTTCCAGGCAGGTGGAACTAAGAGGTCCTAAGAGACAGAGGATGGGAGAGCAGGCGTATGTTTTGGATTTAGGTAAGAGTAAGGGAGTGGTGACAGAAAACTGGAAAGGGGCCTTGGTCAACAGGTACTTTTTAATCCATACTCAGTAATTCAGATTTTACCCATTGACAGAGCACTGGGGGAAAAATGTGGTCAGACTCTTGGTGTGTTTGAAAGATTCTGGAGCTATCCTGGAAAAGTGTAAGACCAGTGTCAGGAGACCAAGGAAATTGCTCTTGGCACCACGGAAGGGGAGTTGGGGAGAGTGAGTGGCCACAATGGGCAGCGAGGATGAAGGAGTGTACAGGGCTCGTAGAAGTCATGTAATTGACTTCTTTGGATCATTGTGGATTTGAGAGCATCAGTCCGAGAGAGGCTGAGAGACCACATGTTTGGGCAGTTGGCTAACAGTGCGTTCTACTGAGAACGCACAGAGGAGCAGGAGGGCGTGGGTGAAAGTACCGAATGTGAATTGCATGGACTGGTGAGACTTCAGTGTGGAGCTCTCCAGGACTCAGCTGAACAGATGCATCATTTTGGCAGAAACATGGCCCCCGAGTTACATCCTGGAAGCATGGTTTTGCTTCTTAGTCTTGTTTGCTTGTTTTTCCCCCACATGACCTACTTACGCAATTTACGTTGCTTTGTTTGTTAACACAAAAGGAACAGGGAGCAACATATATGGAAGTACTTGGGAGGAAGGACAAAGCCCTGATGATGTGGTCTGAAGATCAGCATGGGCACAGGAAACTGGATGTCGTGAAAGGTGTTCCAGAGTGACTTGTGGCAAGCTGTCACCCACTTACCATCATCTGGAAATCCTCCCTGTGGAATTGTATAGTGGGTGAGAACACCTGTTCTTGTTTCAGGTGGATCACATTCAGTCCTTCATGGAAGGTCCCTGCTCTGTGCCTACACATCTTTTTTGTGTCATGATGATGACAGAGCCCACTTTATTTGTGAGGATTAAACAAGATAATATTTTTAAGTTAGTTTTTGTGTTTTCCATGAGCCAAGTGTGTGTGTGTGTGTGTGTGTGTGTGTGTGTGTGTATGTGTGTGTAAGAAAGAGAGAGAGAATCACCGACAGGGTGCTGATGCATTGATCCACTGACTCACTCCCCAACCTTCAGGCAGCGTGGAATCATGGGCAAATATGTGGTCAGTATACTTGGGAGGTCCCTGGACAAAACCAGGAACTGTCCCATGGGGGATTGCCTCAAAGAGCATTGTGTTTTGCTGCTGTGCGGCCATCTGGCACCCAAAATAAAATAATTAATTTTTTCAAGAAAATTTATTCATGGGACCAGCAGTTAGAATAATGGCTATGTCGCTGGACTCTCATGTAGTGGACCATGGTTCGCATCCCAGACCCAGTGGCTTAAAACTCATGCTGGGCGCGTGTGCGTGGGTGCTTGCCCAAGATCCCGGGAGGAGAATTGAGGAGAAGGGATTGCGGCGTGGTCATCCCCCCGGGGGGTGATTTCTCGCTTTTTGTCTCTCTGTCTCTCTCTCTCTGTCTGGCGAGCACATACGCCCTATAGCAAAAACCTCTCCCAAAAAAATTTATTCATGATAGAGAGTGCATGCACATGTATGAGAGAGACAAGCATCTTTGTCAGGGTCTGGTCACGCTGTGATCCCCTTTCCGTAGCCCTCCTGCTTCCCAGGATCATGGGCATCTGAATATATTCATGGCATGTTTTCAAGCTGACCTAGGGATCTGAACCTGCAGTCAGTCATGTGGCTTCCAGCACTGCAGTTCAGTTTGCTACCAGCTGTGCCATTAGAGTGAAGCATAAACAAGATCATTAATGGTGTTTCTTAGCCCAGTTCCTGGCACAATAGGCACTCAAAAATAATGGTCTAAGTAATTACATGAACAGATAAAGACTCTAGTTTTATGATCAAACATCAGATCTGGGATTCAGAATTGGTTTTCTTGGAGATTCATTTTTCATTTTTGAAAGGCTGTACCATAGTATTTCTGCAGAGAATGAGTAAAAACTTCCCTGTTAGTGCATTCAAAAATTTGATTTGTAAAAATTCAACATCCTTTAAAATAGTAGCTGGTTATTAATAATAATCTGTATTATGATGAGCTACATTATATAATGTATGAAATTTTATTTATTTATTTGGTCCCTTCAGCACCTTAACTGTTCTCTCATAATAGTCCTCCAGCCAGGGTTGATGTGGCTCAGGTGCTGCTGGTGAGGATGCAGGAATTGCCCATGACACAGAGCAGGCCCCTGACTTCCTAGTTCATGATGTTTTGTGGCAGCCAGTGGCATTGGGACCAATTGAAAACTTTCTTGTTGCCTTTTTTTTTTTTTTAAAAAAAAAAGAATCATTTATTTAATTTTATTTATTCACTCATTTATTTTAATTTGATCAGAGAGAGAGACAGAGAGGAAGTGAGAAAGCAAGCAACCAGATTCAGGATTTGAACCATGGTCAGCCCTGTGGGAGCATCCAGCGCCTTAACCACCATGCCACCTGCTGGTCCCATTGCTTTTGATAGAAAAGAATCAAAGAGAAAATGGGAATATAGTAACTTGAGTTTTTGAATGGCAAGAAATTGAGGAAGAAACTGTTAATTGAGCAATTTTAGACTTTTTCTTAATATCCTCAGTTCTACGTTGCTGTTGATTCTTTTTTGAAATATGACACACCTTATAGAGATGGCCTTAATTGTTACAATAATTTGAACAAGTATGAGAAAGCTAAGAATGAAAGTAGTTTGTTATTTTTTTATTTTTATTCTTTGGAGAGATTTTTGTTATAGAGTGTGTGCACTCGCCAGAGAGACAGAGAGAGACAGAGAGACAGAAAGTGAGAAATCATTCCCCAGGGTGATGGCCACGCTGCAGCCCTTCTCCTCCATTCTCCTCTAGGGATTTTGGGCACGCACACACACGGACTATGTAGGAGTCCAGTAATGTAACTATTATGCCATATGCTGGTACCAGCTATTTGTTTATTTTAATTGTGTACTGTACAGGGCTACATTAAGATTTGATAACTTAAAAATTTTGTTTCTTTCTTATTTTTCTCTTTTTACATTCAATCACAGAATACCTTTACAGGATACAAAATGAATTTTCCCAGCATGAATACACGATATATTAGTCTATTCAAAGATATTACAGTACATGTTATCATCAATAGATAATTTTCCATTTTTGTGTTTATTAAATATATTTTCCCCCTTGATTCCCTCCCTCCCACCCTCTCCCATTGCTCACCCTCCTCCTACACTGTCTTTAGTATCCACCGTTGCTGTTCTTGCTTTAATACCTTTCATTTTCTGCCATAGAGTGCAGGCATTCAGTATATATTAAGTGGGGACATACATTGCCTCTCTTTCACAGTCTGGCTTGCTTCACTTAGCATTAAATCTTTCATATTTGTCCACTTGCTATCAAATGCTAAGGCCTCATTGTTTTTATGGCTGAGCAGTATTCCATAGTGTATATGTGCCACACTTTTTCAATCCATTCATCTGTTCTTGGACATTTGGGTTGATTCCATGTCTTAGCAATTGTGAATAATGCTTCAGTAAACATAGACATGCAGTGCTTTTCTGACTGAATGTATTCTTACCCTTTGGGTAGATACCCAGGAATGGAATTGCTGGATGGCATGGTAGTTCTATTTATGGGTTTTTGAGGAACCTCCATATTGTTTGCACAGTGGCTGGACTAATTTACATTCCCATCCACAATGTAGGAGAGTTCCCTTTTCACTGTAGCCTTGTCAGCACTTATTATTATTATTTTTTAAATTTTAGATTTACTGCTCAGTGAAGCAAGCCAGGCTATGAGGAGAGACATTACATGTCCCCACTTAATATATACTGAGTGTCTGCACTCTATGACTGATCCTGATTGACTAAAAGATATACAAACACAAGAGATGGGTGTGAATGCCAGATGTGGTGTGTGTGGAGGAGTGGGGCCTAGGGAAGGACATTTGGAGGAGGGATACAGAGGCAGAGCATTGACGGGATGGGGAGGTGTGATGTTATTTGTTGAAGATATTTTGATCAACTGGACTGGGGAGAAATGTTCACATATTGAAATGTTCACTTCATAAGCTAAACAATGTCATTGAATGTATATAAAAAATAAATTAAAAAATTTAGCTATTCTGACTGGGGTTAGGTGGTATCTCTTTTTTTTTTTTTTTTTTTTTTTTTTTTTTTTTGCTATAGGGCGCGTGCGCTCACCAGACAGACAGAGAGAGACAGACGTGCCCGGCGTGAGTTTAAGCCACCAGGTCCGGGACTCAAACCACGGTCGACTACATGGGAGTCCAGTGACATAGCCATTACGCTAACTGCTGGTCCCATCTCATTTGGTTTTGACTTGCATCTCCTTTATAGTAAGGGATATTGAGCATTTTTTCATATGCTTTTTGTCTATTTGTATGAGTTCCTTGGAGAGTTGTCTGTTCAGCTCATTTGAGCATTTTTTAATTGAATTGCATATTTTTTGTGGGTTAGTTGCTTGAGTTCCCTGTGTATTTTGGTTATCAATTCCTTATCTGAGGAAGAGTTTGCAAATTTTTTCTTCTATCCCGAGTATTGTCTCTTCACTCTAGTCATTGTTTCTTTAGCTGTGAAGAAGTCTTTTTTAACCTGATGTAAATCCTACTTGTCTATTTTTGGGATTATTGCCTGTGCTTTGAGGGTCTTACTTAAGAAGTCTTTGTCTACTCTAATGTCTCCAAGAGTTTCCCCTGTTTTTTCCACTGCTAGTTTTATAGTTTAAGGTTTTATGTTTAGATCTTTGATTCATTTTGAGTTGATTTTTCTTAATGGTGAGAGACAGTGGTCCAGTTTCATTTTTCTGTAGGTGGGTATCCTGTTTTTCCGGCACCATTTGCTCAAGAGATTTTCTTTTTCCCACTGGATCATCTCGTATCCTTTTTCCAAAATCAGTTGGCTGTATGTTTTGGGGTTTATTTCTGGGTTCTCTATTCTGTTTAATTGGTCTACCTGCCTGCTTTTGTGCCAGTACCATGCTGTTTTGATTATCACAGGATTTTTTTTTATGAGATTGGGTTACTTTTGATCAGATTCCTAACTTCCTAAGAAAATTAGAATAAAAATTTTAGAATAGAAAGGATGGTAGAGAAAATTTCTTAATCACAACAGCTAAGAAAACTGTATTTTGAGCACTAATTCATTTTCTTTATATTTTTATTACTGAAGGACAATCCTTGCTGCCAGCAAGGGCTCCTGTTCTAGGGAGTAACAATGTGTGCAATGCACTTTGAATTGGCATAATTCTAGTCTAAAGGAAATATGTGTTAGCCTATGCCATCATACTATGGGTTTCTCTTGGGTCTTTGAAAAACTGAAAATAAGTGTTCATATTATTCCCTTTGGGTGTCCAGAGCTGGCTCCAGTCCAACTAGATGTGTAGAGTTAAAGTGACCTGCCCAAGATCAGAGATGGAGAACCTCATAAGTGCCAAGAAAACAGTTGTGCCAGTTAGTGAGCCTTGACATCATGTTTTTGGTAGAACACAACATGATACAGCTGTAATACACACCACTAGTATATTCGGTCTGGAGGCAGGCAGTGAGCTAGTGACACAACTCCAGTGCTTATTTTTTTCTTTTATTTATGACAGAGTGTATACACACATTTGTGAGAATGAAAGACAAAGAGGGATGAGGACCCTTTATAAGGTCTGATCATGTCGCAATCCCCTTCCTCCAGTCCTCCAGCCTGTTGGCTCTTGGGCACTCATGCATGCACCCAGTTTGTTTCTGGTGGATTGAGCCAGGGATTTGAACCATAGTCACCATGGGAGATCTGGCTTCTCCTGAGTAGTGAGTTACCCACATACCATGGAGCTATCTCTTTACTGTTTGCTTAGAGCATCTGTGTATTGAATCAGCATGCCCATAGTCCTAAACAGCTCTCTTAAAAAATTAGTCACAACCTGTCAGATCTAAACACAGAATAATTAATAATACCTGTAATTTTCTTGCTCTGTAAATGTGTACTTTCAGAAACCCCAGTAAAACCTCATTGATAGAGAGCCCTATAAATTTGGAATACCAAGTGACAATTAACAAGGGTAGCTCATAGTAGAGCTAATATATATAAAACAAGTTTGCTGAGCAAACTCTGGGTATCAGCATGACGTGGTCATATTGTTTAACCTTTTTACAAGAACAAACACTTGGCTTAAGAACAAACACCTGGCTTTAATATTTGCAGATGTAGTTAAGTGATGACTACAAGGAATTCTTTTTTTTTTATTATTATCATTATTTTATTTATTTATTTATTTTTATTATCATCATAATCTTATTTATATTACATTGAATTACATATAACTTTACAGTGTATTACAATGCTTTTTCAAAAGGGAATGCCATGCATGTCAGTCAATACAGAGACATTAATCTCCCCACTTCAACATTCAATATCTTTTCTATGTTTTCCCCAATCATTATTATTATTCTAATTATTTTTTTTTAAAACAGTCAATCACTGTTTCTCATTTTGCTTGTAAAAAGACTTTGCCCATCATGAAATACTTCTCAGACCAATCCAGTTGAGAATACTATACATGTCATTATCTACAGTTAATAAGCCATATCTGTTTCTCACTAATGTCCTGCCTCTCTATTGTTCTCTTGCTATCTTTCTCTATCCTCTTCTCTTCACCTCCCCCATTCCACACTGTCCTATTCTCAGTAAGTACCTTCACTGCTTTTATGTCCTCCAATTTTTTGCTGTCTACCATAGAGTGCGGACAGTCGGTATATATTGAGTGGATACATACAATATCTTTCTTTCATAGCCTGGCTTACTTCACTCAGCAATAGATCCTCCATATCTGACCACTTTCTATCAAATGCCAGGGTCTTGTTATTTTTTATGGCTGAGTAGTATTCCATAGAGTATATATACCACACTTTTCCAATCCATTCATCAGTTTGTGGACATTTCGGTTGGTTCCATGTCTTGGCAGTTGTGAATAATGCTGCTATAAACATTGATGTGCAAGCACTTTTCCAACTGAGCGTTTTCCTGTCCTTTGGATAGATACCCAGAAGTGGGATTGCTGGATCAAATGGTAGTTATATTTGTAGATCTTTGAGGAACCTCCATATTGTTCTCCACAGTGGTTGAACTAGTTTACATTCCCACCAACAGTGTAGGAGGGTTCCCTTTTCACCACATCCCCGCCAACGTTTATCACTTTTTATATTCTTAATCTTTGCCATTCTGACAGAGGTTAGGTGGTATCTCATTGTGGTTTTTATCTGCATCTCCCTTATGATGAGGGATGTTGAGCATTTCCTCATATGCTTTTTGGCTGTTCGTATGTTTTCCTTAGAGAGATTTTTGTTCAGCTCATTTCCCCATCTTTTAATTGGGTTAATCATTTTTTTTTCACATAAGGCACTTGAGTTCCCTGTGTATTCTAATTATCAGTCCCTTGTCTGAGGGATATTTAACAAAAATATTTTCCCATTCTGAGGGTTGTCGGTTCACACTTGTTACTGTGTCCTTTGCTGTGCAGAAACTTCTTAGTCTAATATAGTCCCGCTTGTCTATTTTAGGGATTATTGCCTGTGCTTTGGGAGTCTTATTTAAGAAGTCTTTGCCTACTCCAATGTCTCCCAGAGTTTCCCCAGCATTTTCCACCAGTAGTTTTATTGTTTGAGGTCTTAGGTTCAGATCTTTGATCCATTTTGAGTTGACTGTTGTTAATGGTGAAAGATGGGGGTTCAGTTTCATCTTTCTGCAGGTGGATACCCAGTTTTTCCAGCACCATTTACTAAAGAGGTTTTCCTTTTCCCAATGGATTGACTGATATCCTTTGTCAAAGATCAGTTGGCTGTAGGCTTTGGGGGTTATTTCTGGGGTCTCTATTCTCTTCCATTGGTCCACATGTCTGTTTTTATGCCAATAGCATGCTGTTTTGATGACCACAGCTTTATAGTATATCTTGGGATCAGGGAGTGATATGCCTCCTACTCCATTCTTCTTGCGCAGGATTGCTTTTGCAATACGAGGTCTTTTATGATTCCAGACAAATTCTATGATTGTCTTTTCTAGATCTGTGAAGAATATTTCCATCATGGTCAGAGAAGATGCTGGGTACAGTGTCTATGCCTTTGAATCTGTAAAGGCTTGATTTGAGAGGAGAATGGAGAAGAGATTGAGGCGTGGCCCTCCCCCCCGGGGGGTGATTTCTTGCTTTCTGTCTCTCTGTCTTTCTGGTGAGTGCACACTCCCTATAGAAAAAAACAAAACAAAACAAAAAACCTACCCCCCCCAAAAAAAAAAAAAAAAAAAAGTGGAAGAAAAAAACCATATGAATGAATTTTGGAGGTTTTTTTTTTTTTTTTTTTGCACCAAAATAAACTTGTACTTTAATTTTATTTTCTGTGAGCTTTTTGAAGTTCCCTGTATGTTTGAAGTACCACAATCGTGATCCAGGCATGCACATAGCACAGTAGACTTCATTTGCTCTTGAAAAACTGGAACCAAAGACTGGCATGTCCTCAGATCTTTTTCCTGAGAAGACAGGATGCTCAGGTTCAGGTGGGTGTGGCATGTGGTAACCAAGGAGTGGTAGCTCAGGAATGCATGCAAATGACTGTCTTGCCCACTTAGTCCCTGGGATTTTCAAGTAATATAGGTATCTGTTTTCTCTTTATGATTTATGTCCCTTTCTTACCTTTTCCATTTATTATTTACTTACTTCATTTACTCACTCTGTGAATGTTTATTCAGCACCTTTCGTGAGCAGGCACCATACCAAGTGCCAAGAGTCAATTGAGCAAGACTCCCATGGTCCCTGTCCTCAAGGACGAGGCCCCTACATGCATGGGCAAGAGGGAAAATGGGCTCTGGGCTATGAATATGGACAACAGTAAGTAAAATTGTTACACCTGTGGTAGGAATAAAGGAAAGGAAAGAAATTCTGTTTTCACTAGAATGGTCAGTAAGCCTTCCTGTACTCCTTGAAAAAAATATTTTATTCTTAATAGAGAGTGCATGTATGGACATGAGAAACAGAGTGGGGTGGGTGGTGCTGGCACCATGGCCTACTGATAAAAGACAGATCCTACATGGTTGACTACGGTTCAAATCCTGGCCCAATTGACGTACCTTTGAATTCCTGACAGGATTGAAAAATGGAGAAAAGATTGCTTCATGACCAAGCCCTATTGGAGGGTACTTCCTCCATCTCCCTCTCTCTTTCTTTGTTTCTCTGGCAAGTGCACATGCCCTCTGGCACTTAAAAAAAAAAAAAAAAAAAAAAAAAAAAAAAGCAAAAAAACAGATAAGTCAGAGAGAAACTCTTGACAGGGTTTCTCACTGTAGTCCCTCTCCCCAGCCCTTTAGCTCCTTTGGATATTGGGCACTTGCTATGTGCTCTGTGTGTTTCCAAGCCAACCTGGGTATACCAACCATGGTCAGCCACATGGTTTCCAGTAATGAAGTTCAGTTTGTGGTCAACTATGCTGTCAGGATGGGCCAGAAATTTTTAATTTTTTAAAATATTGAGTAATAAATCTAGAGGTTCTGTACTTCACTCATTTAAAGAGAACTGTTCAATGATGTTATTTGTTCTTATTAAATTGTGGTAAATAAATAAATTTTCTATTTAGTCCATTTTTAGGTATAAAATTTAGTGACATTAATTAAACTGACAATGTTTGCAACCATTATCATTTATTTACAAAACTTCTCATTATCCAGATAGAAACTCTGCAACCTTTAAGCAATGACTCTAGTTTCTTCTCCACCAGCAATTGGTAACCTTGGATCTACTTTCTGTTTCTGTGAATTTTCCAATTCCTAAGTATCTCCTAAGTGCAATTGTACAACATTTGTTGTTTTGTGTCTGGTTTCTTTCACTGCTAACATGATGTCTTCAGGGTTTATTAATGTTGAAGTAGGTGCAGAACTTCATTCCTTTTTGTCATTGACTAATATTCCATTGCATGGATGTATTACATTTTGTTTATCCATGGTACTTGAAATCTTGATATATACAGATGGTCCCCAATTTACAATGGTTCAACTTATGATTTTCAACATTACAGTGTTGTAAAAATTATACACATTCAATAGAACCATATTTCAACTACTCATACGGCATTCTGTTTTACACTTTTGTTACGGTATTCAATAAATTACGTGGGATATTCAACTTTGTGTGAGGTGATTTTGTCCAAATTGAGGCTAATGTAATTATTGTGAGCATGTTTAAGGTAAGCTAGGCCACGCTATGATTTTTGGTAGGTTAGATGCATTATGAACATTTAAAAAATTATTTAATTAATTTACTTTTATTTTGACCAGAGAGAGACAGAGAGCGAGGGAAAGTGAGAAAGCAAGCCACCAGGTCCTGGACTCAGACTGTGGTCAGCCATGTGAGTGTCCAGTGCCTTAACCACTTCTCCACCTACTGGTCTCCAACATTAGGTACATTTTTAACTTACATATTTTCAATTTACTATGAGTTTATTGAGATGTAACCCTAGCATAAATCAAGGAACAACTGTTCTTTTTATTTTCTTAGGGCTCCCCCATAAGTCTCATCAGATTAACTTGCCTACTATATTGCTGGCAATTATTTCTTAATGAATTGAATTTAGTGAAAAAATACAATAATGACCCTAATAGGCCATTTCTTTTTGTGTGTCTCTATGTGTATATGTAAATAACCACATGTCTTCCTGAATGTCTCTATTCTTATGTGTCTTCTAAATGAGGCCACCCAGTGCGTGAACATGTCCAACGATGATGTGGGGAAAGAAGTAGAATTATAGGGACTTGAACAGTTTGGCCTCTTTCCTGCCCAGAGGGATTTAAAAGAAAAACCAGTCTCACTGAAGCTGAGTGCTGTCTTGAGTTACTCTCAGAATGTGCTCAAAACAGATTTGATCTGTTTAAATGTGTCCCAAGGCACAAAGGTTGAAGGGCTGAAGCCAAAAAAACAAAAAGAAAAACTCAGAAGAGCTGCTCCCTGGGGAAAATGAATTGATAAAATTTTTGTTGTTTGTTTCACAAATCAAAGGAGGACACATCCAGTATGATAAGGCAGTGGGGCAAATATATAATGTTTGACAACAGATATTAATCCTCTCATAGCCAGAATGACATATTTAATATTGTGCCCAGAGGCAAAAGCTATTCTAGACCTCAGGTACAGCTTGAGCTGTGTCAAGCCTGTTTTATCTTGAAAGATATTCTTCACTCTCCCCTCTTTTATTGATCATTTTGAGCCAGTCTCTGAAGATGTTTTTAGTGCTCTTGCTTTTCTTGAATGTGTACTAATTGCCAAAGGTGTAATGATTTCTTGTGGCGGCCACTGTGTGCCTATGAATTTTCTAGAAGGTGCACGGTGAGCCTGCACCCTTCATCCCTTTATAGACTCACATCACACATTGAAATATGGGCTCAAAAATCCATTGTGTTTTATTAATTTCTTAAGTTGTGAGCCCCCCTCAGGGGCTGTCTTACCCTGCCTTGTGTTGTGAGGCTCTTGGACTATTTAGGCCAGTCCAGGAGCAAGGTGCCATCCCTGAGGCAAGATGATCTTGGCAAGGCCTCCACGCTTGTTTTCTTATTCCATGGCATATCTAAACAGTGGCAGAATACTGAGAACCTGAGCTCAGGAGTTTCTGTTTTTTGTTTAAAAAGATCTTCAACTTTACCTCAGAGGTTTTGACTGTGCTTACACGGCGGGAATTCATGTTGCAATTCCTGCCTTGCGTTGTATTGCGGAAGCAGCTTCCCGATTGCTGAGCAGGTTCCTGCAGTTCAGCTGCTTGGCATGCACGGCATGTGGTGCATGTGACACACAGAACAGAGGCAGGAGATGGCAGGGAGGACCCTTCGATGCCTTCATGAGATGCCTCTTTATTCCCCTTTCATTTACTCCATGCAGGTGAAAAAAAAAACCGCAGTGTTTTCAGTTGAGCTACATTGTGAATGCATTTAAATTTATTGTGGTGCTCTGACATCTAATGCCCTTATTTTTGGTCATGTTACAAAGTTAGGAATCAAAATAAGACCTCCAGAACAAAGCAAAGAACATCTACTGATGTCTGTTGATCAGGTTTGCTCAGGTGGCCTGATACATTAGGGGACAATTGGTCAGAAAAACAAAGTAGAAGCTTGAAGGCCAGGCTCAAATAACACAGATGTGTTCTTTCTACACCTGTTTACAGTACATGGGGCCTTTTATAGTTCTTATCTCCTGGGGTTTCTGTGGCCTCCTCATAGTGTGTGTTGGTGGCATTGGTGGCTATGGACGTGGCGAACAGAAGGGCAACTGGTCACGGTTTGTCTTTTCTAGTCAGCTGCAGCCTTCATAGCTACTGGAGAAGGAAAAGTGGGACTGGTGTCTGTTCAAAATTAAGCCAGTTGTAAGTTGTAGCAGATACCTGGGGTGAGTCTAGCACAAACAGGCCGTAGCAAAGTGGAGGTGTTTGGCACTGAATTTGTCAGCCACTCTCTTTCTCACTTTTGTTTAAGTGCATCACTTGCTCATTGGGGTTGAGCCTTTCTGACTTCTTCCTGTCCCTGAAAGAGTTCGTGAATGTCTTCGATGGCCTTTTTTCTGCTTGACTCATGATGGGGTTGAGAGTCCACCCTTGTCCACGCTGGGTGGTATCAAATGGTAGGTCCTCAGACCCTGAGTGTGGGCTGGGCAAAATGGAGTGTTAGGTAGGAGGGCAAGCCCTTTTAAGTGTTGTGGGATGACAGCGAGGGTGAACCCAACATGGATGGACACAGAGATATGTGTTTGAAGAAGGTGTTAGTAATTTGTTGCTGTTTATGGATCACATCCCTGGATTTGGGATAGTTTTGATTTGAACTATTCTCTTCCATTGTCATACTATATATTTCAGACCAAAAGTTAGTCATTGTTTGCTTGGAAAGTAATATGTTAGCCATATTTTTTGAATTTAGAGGTGAGGAGGCTCACCTGCCAGTCTTGAATCAGAATCTCTTGACTTTTTTTTTAGGTTTATTTATTAATTTTGAGAGAGAGAGAGAGAGAGAGAGAGAGAGAGAGAGAGAGAGAGACAGACCCTCAGTAGGGTCTTCTCATGCCATAGTCTTCCGTATCCTTCCAACCAGCCAAGGTCACAGGTGTGGTTGCCATGTTCAGATTGACCCATGATCTGAAGCTACACCTTCTCCTAGGCCTGTGGCATCACGTGGTGACACCTATCTCCTGACCACTATGGCTGGGCCTCTCTGGACTTCTTTTAGAGTTCTGAAATCGTATGCCTTACTGAGTGATTTTCAAACTTTAGCCTGTATAGGAATTACTTGGACCACTCATTAAAACATAAATTGCTTATCTTTAGCGCAGTAGGGTTTGAGAACTTGCATTTCTTTTTTCTTTCCTTTTTTTTTTTTTTAGAGGTTTTTGCTATAGGGCGCATGCGCTCACCAGACAGAGAGAGGACAGAGAAATAGAAAGCGAGAAATCACCCCCCCAGGGGGTATGGCCACACCGCAATCCTTCTCCTCCATTCTCTTCTCGGGATCTTGGGCACGTACGCACACGCGCCTGGTGTGAGTTTTAAGCCACCGGGTCCAGGATGTGAACCGCGGTTGGACTACATGGGAGTCCAGCGACATAGCCATTATGCTAACTCCCTCTTTTTTCTTTCTTTTAAAGAATTATTTAATTTTATTTATCATCACTTTTTTTTTTTTTTTTTTTTTTTTAATTTGACTAGAAAGAGACAGAGAAAATGAGAAAGCAAGCTGCCAGGTCCAGGACTTGAACCACAGTCAGCCATGTGGGAATCCAGCGCCCTGATCACCATGACACCTGCTGGTCCTGCCTGAGAACTTGTATTTCTAACAAGTTTCTAAGTGATGCTGTTGCTGTTGGCCATGGCCGACACTGAAAACCACTGCTTTTTAGTACTTTTTCTCGGTGCTGGTTTATGACAAAGCTTTCACTGGTATACAGTAAAATGAGAAAAATAATGTATTGAGGTTATCAGAAATCCAAATGTATTCAATGATTTTTTTTATTGAAATTATGTTTTTCCTATTTTCTGACCATAAAATATCCTTTCTTTCATGAAATGATGGTGACAATACGGTGGTTTGGATGTGCTGACCTTATTCACAAAATTAAGAGTTAGCAACTCTAATCCAATTCCTCAATTTAAGGGAAAATTTTATAGCTCTCTGAAATCCAGAAGTCTGAGTGCCATAATAATTAAATGTGTAGTTTAGTTCCTCGGTTTTTATATTTTCTTCCTTTAAACAGTAGGTAGGGGGCATGGGGATGGTAAAATAGGAGGCGTGTGTTTGAGTTTGGTGAGGTCTCAGCTGTTGTATTTTCTCATGACAGTTGTGGTAACTTTGTTTTGCAGAAACCCTGTCTCTCAGGGAACTCAGGACAAGGAAGAGAGAAGCCTGTGTACAGCAGGTCTGTTGGTTGTGACATGTTTTATCTTTGAAATAATTTTTTTCCTCTGTGGTTTTCAAAATAGCTGGCAGAGGGGCTGGCAGGTGACATGATGGTTAAGGTGTTGGACTCCCACATGGCCAACCACGGTTCGAGTCTTGGACCTGATGGCTTGCTCTCTCATTTTTTCTCTGTCTCTTTCTCCTTCTCTCATCAAATTAAATAATAATAATAACAAATAAACAAATAAATATTAAAAAAAAAAGCTGGCAGAGTAGTTGGCCGTGAGGATCGTGGCTTGAGATTTTGATCTGGTGGGTTATCTGTCTTAATTCATTATCTCATATTCAATGGGAGATGTATGTTTTGTGCAAACATTCTTGCATTTTTCCAACTTTTTGCAGTTTTCTCAAGTTTGCTATTGAAAGGAATCTAACCCTACTGTCCACTTGTAAGTATCTTTCTAGAAGTGTACTGATGAGCCTTCATCCTTATTTTGGCATATTTTAGGCAAAGGCTTGAAGAAAATGTAGCAAGAATGCCACATTAACTTGAATTTGGATAGTTGCCTCGGAAAATCCTGTTTTCAGTCATTGTGTCCCAGCTTTTTGTCTCAGTTGGTAGGATGGTCGATTGTTTTAATTCTCCGCTTGGCTTTACCTGTGCAGGCATAGTTTTATTTGAGGTTTTTCAGATCTCGCTGATGGCCAAATTCAGTTCAAATTAAGGAAATAAATTAGAGACTCAGTTTCTTCTGTGCTCAAAAGTTTCCATTTGAAATTTCTATGGGGAAAAAAATCTAGTTAGCTGTCTTTGATTTTCCCTTATAAATATGTCTGGTTTCCCAGCTGGATCCTGCTGTTGTTCCCATATTTATAGATTTCCCTCTTTATTTTCACGTGCCCTCTTATTATACTCAGGATCAGTGTTCTTAGGTTAACTTTCATTTTCTTGGCGATTGGGCTAGAGTCTCTCAAAGCTTTTCTAAGCTATTAGTATCGCTTGAAATGTGTGTCCTTTTTTTCATTTGAAAAACCGAGTTAAGCCAGCCTGTGGCATGGTGGTTGAAGCTACTAGATCTCACACAACTTGACTGCAAGGTTCAAGTCCCAGACTGGTGGCTTGAGAAACATGCCAGGTATGTACATGCCCCAAATCTCAAAAGGAGAGAGAAATAGAGAAGAAGGGATTGCAGCATGGTCGTACCCCATGAGGGTGGGGGAGGTGCGTTCTTACTTTTCTTCTCCTTCTGTCTCTGGTGAGCATATGTGTCCTCTGACAAATGAACAGAACAAAAACAAACTCTCAAAGTTACTTAGTACAAATGGCTACATCTGTAGCTATTTCCTTTAGTATGTTGAGGCATTCGTTGGTAATAGACATTTACATCTACATATGTATTTTCTAAAAACTATTTGGTCCACGTGTTCTATGACCTTGACTATTTTTTTCAAAGTTTTCTATATATTTTGTGTTGTTATTCTAAAGTCAATGCTAAGAAGTCACTTTCTGTTCGAGCCATATTAAAATGTCAATTTGTCTTTTTTTAAAAAAGAATTATTTATTTAATTTTACTAATTATTATTCTTATTTTTATTTGCTATAGGGCTTCATCAGAGAGAGGCACACACTCAGAGAGAGAGAGAGAGAGAGAGCACGAGTGAGCGAGCTGCAGGACCAGGACTGGAATCGTGGTTAGCCATGTGAGAGTCCAGCGCCTTAACCCCTGAGCCTCCTGCTGGTCCTGTCAATTTTTTTTTTTTTTTTTTTTTTTTTTTTTTAAGACAGGCGTGTGACTGTGGGGCAAAAGTATTCATGAATGTGTGGCTATGTCTATTTTTGTAAGACTTCTGTGGAATGCATAGAGTAAAAGAGTTTATAATTCATTTTATTGGCTATTTTCTTCTCTTTTTCTTCTTTTTTTACTGTCTAGATTATTTCCTTAGGTCATACAGGATAGTCTCTTTACACAAACAATCTGCATTTTTCTATATTAATGGAGAGGTCTGTGGAAATGCCAATTCAGATGGAAACGTTTCGTTTGAATTTAACTTTTTATGGAATTATTCATGTAATGCCATTTGCGTTTGCTGAGATTTTGTATTATTAATAGAATAGACAAATCAGCATTTCGTTGGTATATGTAAGACTTTGCTTGTTTTTCCTGTCTTGATTGCTGGTTGCACATAAAACTCAGAGAAGGAAAAAGAGTGTAGCATGGAGGGCAAGGCCGGGTAGAATGAGTCAAGCCTCCCAACTCCTGTGTCTTCTCTGCAACAGACTCTGGCTGGAGGCCATCCCTGATAAACTGTCTGAATGGAGCACAGTGCTTTAATCCAGACACTGGGAGCTGAGGCAGAAGAGCCTGCTGGCCTGTGTGTTGGGGGAGCTACTGAAGGTGAAAGGCCTTGTTCTTAGGGTGGCCTTGCTGAGGGCACAGCTCGCTGGCACCAGAGGGAAGGTTCTGACCAGCACTTGGCAGTACACAGACCTAGAAACCACTTGCCACCCCATGTGTCACAGTTTTTCCAGGGCAAGTGAAGCTCTGTTTCGCCTGTAGATTCTGCTGCCCTTGCAGTCTGGCTCCTTCTCTTTTCTTCTTTCCTTATTTGTTCAGCTGACCCTGTTCCAGGGCTTCTCCATCACTCCCAGCTTTCCCGGGATGTTCTGCCAGAAGTGAACCTCCTTGTGGGTGTGTCTGAGTAGTTTGTTGGTGACTCCCTAAAGCCTTCCAGAGGTAGAGATGCCATCAACTGCTGAGGCCCGTGGACTTTTTTGTTAATGTAGTTGGGGCTCCAGAGTCTGAGCTCCAATTTAGTTGTGGTACTTTGGACAAGCGCCTTTAGCTTGTCAGACGGGGATAAGAACAATACTTGTGGGACTAGCAGGTGGCATGGTGGTTAAGGCGCCAGACTCCCACATGGCTAACGGTGGTTCAAGTCCCGGAGCTGGTGGCTTGCTTTTTCATTTTCTGTCCTTTTCTCTCTGGTGAGCACATGTGCCCTATAGCAAATTAAAAATAATAATAATAAAGTTAAATAATTTTTTTTTTAAAGAACAATACTTGTCTCATAGGATGGGCCATGGAAAGAACTTAGCCCAATGCCTGGCATCTAGTAAGTTTTCAAAAGATACTCTCTATTATTATTATCATTATTATTGCTTAACATAGATGAGAGACCTTTAGAGTTTTCTTCCATTCTCTGTGTGTGCATGGGAGAGAAAGAAAGTGAGAGGGAGAGACAGAGAGAGAGATATTGAAAACTGCACAGCCTCTTCATGGACTGTGGGGGATGTTTGAATGGTTTCAATGTCAAGGCTTTGAAGAGAGCTAGCAATTTGGGGGTGCCACCATGCCAGAGCAAACAGGTTCTGGAGAAAGAAAACAGAGGTAGGATCCTTTGCAGAGCAGGAGATGGCTTAAATTGTTTATGGTGGCATTCAGTCAGAGGACTGCTCATGATTCCACAGAGGGCAGCCTCGGGGTCCAGGATGAGTTGGGAGAAGGGCTTTGCCAGGGATTGTTGGCTGGAGAACTGGGGTTCAGCCAGAGCGAATTCCAAGCCTCTTGGCATTTTCTCTGCCTTCTGGTTCTTTCAGAAATGAGGCCATGCTAAGTATGAATGGGGAACATGGAGTCTTCTGATGCAGAGGCCACACTCTAATGTGGAAACTAAATGGACAGGGCGCCTCTGCATTTCCTTTGAAAAAGGCCTTTTCCTGCCAAGCAGGTTTTCAATGCTAACAAGCAGATCATGAGATACACAGGCATGAGTAAGCATCCGAGGCTGTCAGAGTAGAATCAATTGTTGGCATCCAAAGTAATGTCTGGACCAGTCCTTGCCTGCAGGGAGCCTTCAGTCCCGCAGGTCAGTTGAGGCAGAGAACACATCATGAAAAGAAACATATGGTTGCAGTGTGGTAATGCCAGATGGATGGAGGACAGAAGACTGGCCAGTTGTTGACAGACTCAAGATGGAGATGGACCCATTTAATTATTAAAGACAGACCTGTGTTACTAATTACTCATCCTAAATGATTATTGCTCTCACTGGCTAAATTGCATTTAACTAGGTTGCTCACTTGCTAGGTAATTTTTCACCTGATGTTTTTCTTCTAATGTTCTACTTGGAATAACTTACCATGAATTATATGGCTGTTTGCAAATAAACTTAAAATTGTCAGAGGGTGTGTGCGCTTGTCAGAGAAAGTTAATCAAGGGGTAGGGGATAGGCTAGGTGGGTTAGGATGTTGGGTGGAAGCAGAGGGTGGGGTAGGATGGGGCATGGGAGTGGGGTGGGGAAGGGAGAACACCACGCCAATGGCGAGTGGTCATGCTGTAATTCCTTCTCCTCCATTTCTCCATCCTGTCAGGATTTTGGGCACAAATACACATATATACATCCTGTATGTTTTTCAAGCTGTCAAGGTCAGGATTAGAGCTATTAGAGCTATAGTAGGTCTTGTGGCCTAACCACTTAACCACTAGGCCACAGGGCCAGCCCAGCAAATATACTTCTTAATGGCATCTTTATATTTCATTGTCTGAAGGTGCCTTAATTATATTATCCACTCTCCTATTGTTCAATAGTTAGCTTATTTCTCCTCTGCATCATTGTTATAAATACGCATTGAATATCTTGTCCATAGATCTCTTCACAGTCCTGATAGTTTTCTTGTGATACATTCAGAGGAGGGGATTATATTAAAAGACGTACATTTGTTTTAAGGGTTTATGTGCTACCACAATTGGCTTTCAGAAGGGTACTTATTAATTTATGTTCCTGTTAGTAATAGGTGACTATGTCCATCTTATCACATCCTTGTCAACGAGTAGCATTAAATTAAAAAATATTTGATAGTCTGAGATGAAGTTTCTAGTTTTAAAATTATTATTTTCTTCTTTTTTGTTTATTTTATTTTTTAGTTTTTTGATATAGGGCATGTGTGCTTTCAAGAAAGAGAGAGGGAGAGAGAGAAAGTGACAAATCACTTCCCAATGGGATGATCACATGGCAATCCCTTATCAATTCTTCTCCCAGGATTTTGGGCACATACACACATGCACCCAGCATGTTTTCAAGCCTCTGGGATGAGGACTCAAACTGTATAGTCAACCATGTGGGTCTAGCCACTTTAACCTCCATGATACCTGCTGGCCCAGTTTAAAAATTATTAAAACTAATCAAGGTATTACGAGAAAACTCTTTGTTACTCAGGTGGGCTGTATTTGTCCAGAAGTTGCAGACCCTCACGTGGATGGGAGATTGAGAATACTCTCTGCCCAGGGTTGTCCTTCAGAGCAGGGGAAGGCTTCTACTGAGGGCACAGTGTGGGCAAAGGCATTGTTCCTATGGAACTTTAAAATAGCTATAGCCACCTGTTACTTTTTCTTGACCTTCCTGCTTGAATGAACTCCTTTTGACTTAAAATTTAGACTAGGAGGTCATCCATTTCAAACCAGATCATCTCAAATGAATGGCAGTCCAGCCTGCCTTTTAAAACCCCAGGGACAGGAGATTTTTATAAGCTTTAATGATTTTACCATCTATTTACTTCCAGACTTGACAGACATGATCTCATAAATACCCACTTCTATTCTTGCCTTTTAAAAATTAAAAAAAAATTTTTTTTAATAAATAAAAGACAAACTTGACAAAACTAAGCACAGTGAAGTAAGGTTGGTAGCCTGGGGCTACTTATTGGGAGTTCCAAGAATAGAACTGGGTTATCCCAACACCTACTGACTTTGGGCAGTAAGATCTTCCAGTGTGGGGTAGCAACATTTTCCAAGTTACTTTGAAAAAATGGGCAAGTTTACTAGCTAACCAGGGCCAACTCCTGTTTCCTGACTTTTCCACAGCTTTCACTGACAACATGCAGGGCACACGTCTGAAATGAGTCAGACCCGTGGTTTTCCTAGTACGCAGAACACTGTGCACAGGAGACTCCCTCTTGGGCCTCAGTGAGAAATCACCCCCCCCTCCCCAGGGGGAATGGCCACACTGCAATACCTTCTCCTCCATTCCATTTTCCTCTCAGGATCTTGGGCACGCACGCACACGTGCCTGGTGTGAGTTTAAGCCACCGGGTCCGGCACTCAAACTGCAGTCGACTACGTGGGAGTCCAGTGACATAGCCATTAGGCTAACTGCTGGCCCGAGCCTCAGTGGATTCTGAATGAAGCTGGAAAGTGATTTAGTCTTAGATCAAAAGGGAGAACATACACACACACACACACACACACACACACACATACACACGCACACATACACACCACAAAAAGCAAAAATAGAGTTCCTATTATTTCTTGGTTGCAGAAAATACTGTTTGGAAAAACTGATTTTTCAGCCTTCTTGGGAATTTAATTTTATATTTTGGGTTTTCTTATAAGGTTTACTTTTATAAGCTATTTCACTGGTAGTACAATTTTGGGTAGATATTGCATTCATAATGACTTCAATAGCTAAGTAAGAATTAGATACTTTTTTTCAGCCTTAGTGAAAAATTATATCTATGTATTGGGTTCTAAGAAAAGTCATGATGCATCTTTTCATAGAAAAAACAGGTCATGAGTTTTCTGATAACCCGGTAACTTTTTAAAATTCAGCATTTTGGGCCAAAATGGAGATTTTGGCCTAGAGATTAAGGTGGTGGGATCCCACATGGCTGACCCTGCAGTTTGAGTCTTGGACCAAGTAGCTTGAGAAACATGCCAGTTGTGAGTATGTGTATACCCAAGATCCAAAAAGAAGGGAGAGTTGGGGGAGATGGGGTTGCGAAGTGACCATGTGCCATAGGGGGTGCTTTCTCTCTCCCTCTCTCTGTTGTCTCTCTCCAATGAGTGCACACATCCTCTGGCAAATTAAAAAAAAAAAAGTTGAGCATTTTAGTGACCAGAGATGGTGGAAGCATGAAGTAGTGGCCCTCTTCATATTTACCTTGATGGTTCTCTTTAAGTAAATGAATATTATATAATTTTGTATTATTTTATAAATTATAATGTTTGTTTTCATAACTCCAACAAGGCATTGTCAGCAGTGGATTTTCTGGATGTGTAAAATGTTGAGGTAACTGGGGCTTAATAGTTTTTTAACCATTTATTTATTTGTTTGGGATTTTAACCCTTTATTTGTTTAGGATTTTCTGGTGACAATCTTAGTGAAATATATTCTTTTTTGAAGTTGTCTTAAAAGATGCAACATTCCAGACTATGTGGAGTTTCTGGTTATTTCTAGTAGCCTTTCTCTTGTAAGGGGCTAGTGTGTAATCTAGGAAGACAGATTTCTAGAAAAAAAAAAAAAACAACATAAAAAACAAGTACATTACTTTAGTATTATAGCCAATGCCAAGTTGCAGACCTGCCTGGGAATGACTCAATTTTTCCCCTGTAAAATAGTGTCAGATGTATTTTCTTTCAGTTGCAGGGTTTGTCATATTTCCTCTGGACTTAGTTGACATCTGAGACAAGTGAGGTGTCCAGTATGGCCATCAGCCAAGGAGGAGGGTGCTGCTGCTGGTGAGCCCCCTTCCTGTGTCACTGACTTGTTTCTTCCACCAGCTAGCCTCTCTTCCCCATCTGTGGGAGACGAACATGCTGCTATACGCCGTTGTCAGAGAAATCCCTCGTGTCGGTTCGAGTGGCCCACTTAGGCCACTATGGTGTGCATTATATAATCTCCACCCTTCCACACCTTACAAGACAGGTGTACCCAAGCCCAGGTGAAGCCCAGGCTCTGAATGTGTAAGAAATTCTTAGACAGGCAGGTGTAAGTTCCAACTGGATGGGCCTGTTCCTGGTATCTTTCCCACTTTCACACTCAAGGGCAGGAAGAACTTCCTCTCAAGCTTGAGTCAGCTGTGCTTTGCTCTGAGGGCTTAGTGAGAGGAGGAAAATCCTATTAATAGAGCATTTAGCTTATACAACTAATACAGAGGGTCAAAGTGTTTGTGGGCCGAGCAAGCCCAGTGTACTTTTCATCATGATCCCATGGAGCTTAAAGCAAGGTGTTGGCTGGGGCGCAGTGGTAACATGATGCTCCAGCGATACTGGATCCATGTGGAAGATGGTGAGTTTGGTTCTCCAGTCCACCTGTGTACGTCGGGTGTTCATCCATGATTCTGGTTGTCTGGGAAAGCTTGGGAATGGGATCATGGCATAAGAAGACCCTTTTGAAGGTGCTTCTCTCACATACCCACTCGATCTCCCTCTTCGCCTCCCCATTCTTACAAAAAGAATTAAAACAAACAAACAAAATCCTAGGTGTTCCCTAGCCATCAGTATTACCAAGTCTAACTAAACCACAGCCACTGATTTCCATTGGATTCCTGCCTATTCACCATCTTGTCTTTATGCTGGGGCTTCTTACCTGGACTCTTTTCGATAGGTCCCACTTATGCCCTTGGGGTTTTCTTCTGTCCCGTTGAGGCCAGGCATTCAGAAACTGTTTTTCATTGTTATTTGGTAGTTATACCATAAGAAAATTCTCTCCTTGGTTCAACTGCTAACAGGTTCTGAGGACGTGTAAATCTGTTGGTGATGACTCTAGCTGGGTTTTAGTTGTGTATGTAACAGGAGGGACAAAGAATGAAGGCTCTCCCTTCTCCAGTTATTCTTGATTTTCAGCGTGTGTTGTTAATGGGATAATTACAGTGATCAAAAAGTAACTCCCTAGCTCTGATTGAATTTGCCCCAAGTCCATGGGCCTTACCATGTAATGACAGGTATTAGGAAGGGATGCAATCTTTAGATGTGAATAATTACTGCATTTCAGGTTCTAACATGTTACTTGAGCACCTGACCAAGACAGAAGAGAATCTTGATGCTTTCTCTAGCCCTTACAAAAGACCTTACAGATAAATAAAAAATAGTATTCTAGATGAAATATGAAAATATTTTACCAATCTGAGTTCTCTGTGAGAAATAGGTGCATCCTGTAATGGTTGTGTTGTGAAAATTGACACAAAATTTCTTATTTCTTTTGGAGAAGGGAGTAACTTATACACATAGAACTTGTATTTATATCCAGAAAGCACAGGGTGTTTTATAGTTCAGATAATGGTGGAAAGAAAAAAAATGTTTATGTGTTTCCCTGTACTTCTAGGTCATGGAGGGTTGCCTCCTGTACTCTCCATGGGTCTAATCTAGTATTAAAAGCATGACCACTTAACTGTCTCAAAAAGAAAGGCTTCTTAAATTCTACTCCATACCCTAGATGATAACCTCTGGTTGCTGCGTGAATTGCTCACAACCATTCTAAATGTCCAGGTAGATAACCCCTCTGTTTGAAAGTGTCACTAGAAGAAATTCAGGCTTCCTTTTTCCTATCAGATTGCAGCCAGTTTATAGCCAGCTTGGGTGTCTCAAATGTGGACAGAAGAGACATTTCCCTGAGGGTTGTTCAGACAGCCACAAATGTTTTATCCTGACTAATCAAGTTATTTTAGGGTTTGTTTTCTTTAGTGTCAAAATCTAGAAGACTCCGAATGGTATGTGTTTGAAATTAAGAAAGCTTTTTGCTAGTACCTATATTGTTAAATTTTTCTGTACTCGGGTATGTCTAGTACTTTCCTGTCAATGTTTTGATCTACCTTGTTTAGTGCCCTCAACCCCTTGTGTTATATCCTTCCAGGCCTAATACCTTGTCCTTGCTTCTTCATCTTCTCCCTTCCCCAATTATTGAAGCCTGCATACCCCAACCCTCCATGGAAACTTCTCTCTCCAAGATTGCCACTGCCCAAGACTAATTGCAAAGGCCCCATTCCCAGTTCAGTTCTCCTTCCTAAACTATGGCCCCAGAGAACAGCAGTTGGCGTAATGGCTATGTCGCTGGACTCCCATGTAGTCAACTGCGGTTTGCGTCCCGGACCTGGTGGCTTAAAACTCATGCCGGGCGCGTGTGTGTGCGTGCCCAAGATCCTGAGAGGAGAATGGAGGAGAAGGGATTGCAGCGTGGCCATCCTCCTGGGGGGTGATTTCTCGCTTTCTGTCTCTCTGTCTCTATCTGTCTGTCTGTCTGGCGAGCGCAAGCGCCCTACAGCAAAAACCTCCTAAAAAACAAACAAACAAACAAACAAAAAACTATGGCCCTATAACTAGCGGCTCCCTGGGTCCCTAAGTAATCAAGCCCAACGTGTCTCATGGTGCACTTTTTCATTGCCACCCTCCTTCCTCTTTGCAAACATGCCTCCCACCTAAGTCCTCTCTGTCTGAATAACCCCAACATTTTCCTCTAGTTGCCCAAATCAAACATCTAGTTAAAATTTTGCCTCCTTCTACCTTTCCTCTCTCCTCCCATCTGCCATTTCTAATCACTCTCCTATGTTTGATTGTAGCTACGTCTCAAATTTCAATATCTTGAATTTATATGTTGACACATACACACCACAACCCCCTCTCCCTGTCCCAGAAGACTTTAAAATCTTAGGGGCACTAGGGGCCCGGCTGTGGTAGGGTGTTGGTTGATGCTGCTATTTGGCAGGCTGAGGCCACATGGGAGGTCTGGAGGTCTGGGTTTAATTCCTGGCTCACCTTAAAAAACCAGGCATGGTAGTGCATGCTTGTATCCCCAGCAACCTAGGAGGCAGAGACAGGAGGATTTTGACAGCAAGATCCTGTCTTAAAGAGGAAAAAAATTTATATATATATGTATATATACACATACATACACACACACACACACACACACACACACACACACATACATCCTGCACTAGGAACATTTTTTGAATGCATTGGTGGAAGAATAACTGGGAATACTGACTAGAAAATTCTCATCCTGCTATTAAATAATTCAGGCTCACTGTGATTGTACTGGAGAACAGCCCATGCCAGGTATATGCCACCTCTTTAACATTAGCTAACTTTAGCTGATCCAGGTATTATTTTACAATTTCCTTTTTAGCACCCTGTTCATAATAAGCTGTTATTTTGAGCACTGCAACTGTTCCTCTTTAATGAGACATCTTTGAGCAGTGAGATAGTTAGGCTTGCTGTGGAGTGAACCTCTGGCACCAAGAAGGCACATTCCCTAGCTCAAGACTTACTGGTTTAAGCTGCCAGGTTTTTGCTATACAGGTTTTCAAGACAACTGGTACCCCTGGTGTTTCAGATAGAGCCCCAGGAGGAAAGGGACCTTATTTCCGAAGGCTTGATTGAAGAGACTGTGATGGAGGAACTGACTACAGAGTATGGGGGTGGGGGTTAGGGTGACCGGCAATCAAGTCAGACACCCAAAGACTAGCACCACCTTTGGGCAAAGAGGGTTAGAAAAGGAGCTCAGTGAGCTAAGACCAAATGGTTACTCAGAAGGGCCTGTGAATGTGGGGACAGCCATTGCTGGAACCCTGGACCAGAGGAAGGAAAGAACAGGGAAGGATACCCTGACCACTCTCCCTTCGCCCTTTGCCCTTCAGTGTCTCCCCTGGACTGGCCCAAAAGCTAGGGGACAAGGGAGCCTGGGTGACACCATCTGCAAAGGTTTGCCATAGAGGAGAAGGGAAGTAAGTTGTGGGAGGGCAGAGAATAGCCAGCGCCCTGGATCTGTCCTGCTGGTGATTGGAGACTGAAGTTCTCTTTCATTTGGTTTCATGCATTTTACTCCTGATGATTTTCATAGGGCTAGAAATAACGTTCTGGCTTTATCACTTTTAATCTCTCTTGACAGGAGAGTACTGGATTACACCTGGCCTGCTTAGAGTCCTTGACCCTTGCCTGGGATGCTTATTTGTGAATTAGAGGGAAATTTTTAGCCCACTGTGAGTAAACGCTTGTGAAGACTCATAATTCTTTCTCATCAAATTATCCAACTTTGTATGTGCTCCTTCATATTATTTCTCCAAGGTGTCTGTCTTTCTCTATCTCAACTAACATGATTCTAGTCCAAGAGATTGTCTTCTATTTTCTGGGTGGAGGTAATAACTTTCCAGGGTGTCTCCTCCTTTTCATTGTGTCACCTATCAATTTAGCTTCTCCATGATGCTGTTCTGGCCTGTTTCAGATGTTCCATTGATGTTTCACTTCATTTGGAATAAAATCTCACTGCATTTGGAATAAAATATGAACTGAAAGTGTGTTTCCTCCCCCAAATTGTTATGTTGAAATTGTAACTCCTGCGACCAGTAGATGGCATAATTGGTTATGTTGCTGGATTCTCACGTAGTCAACTGCGGTTTGAGTCCTGAATCTGGTGGCTTAAAATTCACGCTGGGTGTGTGTGCGTGCATGGCCAAAATCCCGAGAGAGGAATGGAGGAGAAGGGATTGTGGTATGGTCCTTCCGTGGGAGGTGATTTTTTGCTTTTTGCCTGTCTTTCTGGCAAGCACATGTGCCCTATAGCAAAACCTCTCAAAAAAAAGAAAAAAAAAGAAAAGAAAAAGTAAAATCCTAACTCCCGAGGTGATGGTACGAGGAGGTGGAACCTTTGGAAAGTGGTTAGGTCCTGAAGGAGGAACCTTCATGAATGGGGTTACAGAAGAGGCTTTCACCCTCTTGCTTCCTTATAGGAGTACAAGAAGAAGACAGTAGTCTGCACCCAAAGGGGGCTCTTGAAACCCAATCATGCTGGCACTGTGCACTTGGCTTTCCGGCCTCCAGCACTGTGAAGAGTAGATTTTGATAGTTTATGAGCCACTTGGTCTATGGTACTTTTTTAGAGCAACCTGGGTGGATTAAGACACTCGCCTTCATCTGAAAGGCCAATGTGGTGTGACCTTTGCCCGCTTTTCCAGCCCACTCCTACCTGCCGCGGTTGTGCCTCCCTCACAACCCATCAGCCCCTCTGGCTCCCGCTGAGTCCTCTCCTGTTTCAGGGCCTGGTAGAGCTCTTTTTTTTTGCTGACTTCTCCTCTTTTTTCTCCTTCCCCCCATGACTCTCCTTCTCTCCTTCTCTTTGCCTCTCTGCCTCTCTAAACCACAGTGTGAATGTCACCTCTTCAGAGCATTCTTTCCTGACCACTGGGTGTCAGAACATCCCCTTTCTGTCCACCTCACTCTTCCTGGCACTTAGTACACAAGCAACAAAATGAGCACTAAGATCAGGTGTGAGAGATGTGTGGCCAAGACCACACGTGCATTTGGAAAATGGGCAGAGGAGGTTGTGTTTGTAGCAATGTTGCATTGAGGTTTCACTTCCTGTAGATCCTTTGACTGTGCATGTGCGTGAGTGTTGCATTAACCTAATGTAAGTCACTTGTTTAGTATCCCACGGGCCACATGGGCTGGGTGAATGCAGTTGTTAGAACAACACTCTACCACTCAGTGGTGTGGTTTGCCCACTCCTTTTGTTTCTGTCTCCCATATTCTCTCCTGCTTGCATTGTCCTCTTATTTTTTTCCAGCCTTCCAACCTCCCTTGCTTCATTTTTTTTTTTTTTGCCATGCACTTCCATCTTTCCTTTTTTGGACAGTTGAGTGTGTTGGGGGATTAGTACCATCATAGAAAACCCCTGTTATCTCAGATCCTGCTCTTTTGGGATTGGTGACTGTCTGGATGGGACCAAGCCATTGTTGACCTTTGCACTCTCTGTGAAAAGAGGGGTTGGACAGCAATGTGATCAGTACATATCCAAGGGTGCCCATCTACTCTCCAGGAGAACCTTGGGACACTTACTGCTCCTGTGTGTAGGTGGGCTCTTGTGGAACAAGTGGGGGAGCGCTAGTACATCCTGTGGCCGTGAGCTTTTGTTTCTGATGAACTTGAAGAGGATCAGTGTGTTTCAGAATATCTAGAGCTTTTGCTAAATCAGATTAGCCTTTACCCCAAGTCATTTAATTCCATGACTTTTCTCTTGTCCTATCTGTGGGTCACATGCTATAATCTGAGAACGAGACAGCATGTTGCTGGTTTTGCAAATGAAGGAACCGAGGCCTCAGAGCCGCCTGGAATATGAACAACCATAGGCTTCTCTACAGCAGAACCGGAGCTAGAATCCATGTGCTGAGTTCTCCATGGCTTCTCTCTGGACTTTGAAGATTTGGAAGATTGGTGCAGTCATGTGATGAATATTTTAAAGTACTTTTATTGCTTTTTTAAAAAAATTAGATTAGCCTAATTTTCTTATTTAAAAAAAATATGTTCCCTGTACCTTGTTCATATAACTTTATTATTGTACTAGAGAAAATAAGAAAAAATTAAAACAATAAACCAAAATGTTATAGGCAGTTTTGTGGGAAGTTAATCAAACACAGGTTTCGCCTCAATATATGTATGTCACTTGGAGCTGGGAGTGTTTTTCACAATTGCACAGTAATCCCTGGTTAGTGTATTCCTCACTGACTGGGAGGGAATGAAGCCTACATGTGGGCCTGGGTGAGTGAGAGACTGTGGTCCCATAGCCCAAGGTGAGAGTTGATACAGAGATATTGGGTGGGGACGATGAGAGGGACTGGTTCTCAGACTCCCTCAAGAGAATCAGTTAATCACATATATTACCAAGAGGTAATAAATGGCCCCCTCACTTCCTCAAGGCATAATTTGTTTAATAGGTACATTAATGATATACTCAGGAAAATCCAGTGTGACCCTCCTGGGTGCAGTTAGCCTGTCTGACTGGGCCCTGAGGGATGTGTCTCTGGCTCCAGGGGAGTGACTAGGCCTCTCATTTTGCCTACATGACCGAGTATGACTTTTTTCCTTCTTTTCTATAAACCTACCTCAAGGGATTACTTAGGAACGTTAGAAGTCATGGCTGTTATCCAACATTTCTGTATTACATTTTAAGATTTAAAACCTCTTCACTTCCAGGGACGGTTGGAGGGCATTCTTGGCAACTTCTGCTAGCATCTGTTTTTCTGATGTCATGGTGCCTCCAACCAGAACTAGCCTTCAGCCATGCACTGAGGTTCGAAGAATCAGGTTGTACCTGGGGAAAGACCCCCAAGAAAGCTGAACTGTGTCTCTTTGAACACCTTTGTATCTGGTGTTACACAGTTTGGATAAGTCTGAGGAACGGTGATTCCCAGGTTCTACAGGATCTTTGGAGAGAGTGGGCACCATTTCCCAAGGAGTCTGGGGGCTCTTTTCCCTTTGGTAAATGTCTTGTCCATTATCGTGTTGCTTACAGATACCTTTCATTGGGTGATTTATAAAGAATAGGGGTTTATTTGACTTATGATTCCAGTGATTGTAGAGTCCAAAGATGTGGCGGGCTACCTCACAACATGGTCGATGGGAGTAGAGATGAAGGTGGGCATGTACCGAGAGAGCTGGTTTGTGTTCCATATAGGGCTTCTGCCTGCCTCATTTCTCTCCTTGTAAACCTATCAGAACTCAGTCATGGGGGCCCCATGATAACTCCTCAAAAGTCCCACCTTCCAACATCGTAATTGCATCAAATTTTAACTTTCTTAATGCTGTACAGTGGCTCAACATGAATTTTGGGGGACATATTCAAACTATAGCTGTGATGGTGACAGGGAGAGTGGGAGCCATTTGATCCAGAGATGGATTGGGACTTGTTAGTGGTGGTAGGGAGACTGCTTCAAAGAGTTTTTCCTAAACTTGTGAGACTGTGGTTCTAAGTTTTTTTTTTTTTTTTTTTTTTTTTTATCAGCTCTACTTTTATTGGCAGGAAACTAAATGTGTGGATAAATCCAGGACTCCACTCTCTGTTGTCTGAATTTGAGTATCTCTGGCAGATTCATCTGGGAATGGTGGTTTGAATCCTCTGCTTTCCCTCCAAAGTGGGAATGAGCAAATGAATGAATGGTGTTGCGATGCCAGCACTTGCCTTGTTTGCTTGCTGAAGTCTCCTCCTTGTCTAGCTTCATAGTTACTTTGTCAGCGGTGTTCTGCTTTTGTTGGGACTGTCTCATGCTTGGCATCTCTTGAAGCTCAGATTCTATCTAGGCGTTCCTAAGTTATTGAAGTCTCAATGATGATACCTGCTGCATACTAAGGGAAGATCCTCTGGAAGAGTCTAGTGCCAATTCCAAGGAACTGAAGTAAAAGCAAACTCTGTGTAGGGATTTAACAGTCCCTGGACTAGCTCACTAGGTAACTGCTGAAAACCACAGGATGTACCCAGAAACATCTTGGGCATTGGGGCAGATGGGACATGAAGCACGTTATCTCGCCAGGGAAAACTGATAAACCACACCCAGGTGCTAGGTCAGATTTCATCTCAAACTAAAGATTTCATCTTCACCTCAGAACTGCTCCCTGTATGCTGTTACTGTAGAGACTAGGGGATAATGGACACTCTTGGTCTCCAGCTAATAAACCTTTCCTATAGCTACTTTCATGCCTACCACTTTCCTGGAAATTTACTGATTATTCTCCTCCTTCCAAGTGCCCTCCTGCAGAACACAGGCCTTAATTACCAATGGCTGGTGTTTCCCCTCTGTCCTCATTTCCTGCTCCAGGACATAGTAATTTTTTTCTTCTTCAGGTTGAAGGGCTTGATTTCTTTTTTGTGTATTTATTTTTTCAAACAAAGTAGCCTAAGCTTTCATAAAGTCCTCTCTCAAAATTTTGCATTCTTATTTGGCTAGCAAAAGAAGGCTAAAACTGGGCTGACGAAAGCAGAATCTGATACTTACGATGCATGGAACTTTGAGCAGTTGATCAGGATTCACCAGATTTGAAGGGGATGGGTGTGTATCACTGGTATCACCTCAAAATGCCTAACATGTCATTATTCAGAAAGCTGGCCCTCAGTAAATATTTGCTAAATGAAAACCACAGAAAAGAAGGAGAAACAAGGCCTTGCATTCAGAGCATTTTTGCAGGAACATATTGATGAACCTGTCAGATAGTCACATGTTTGAGCATGTATGAGACCCTGCTCTGTACCATATCAACCCTGTCTTCTGGGGTGCTACAGTTTGATAATGGTTGTGTTTAGAGTCCCAGCATATATAAGGAAGCATTAATTGTCCCTAGGCAAGGATCTCAGACTTCCAGATGGTTCCTCCATCCAGGTGCAGTTGAATCTACAAGTGCTTCTTCTGAAGTGTGAGCAGACCCTCTGCATTCTAAGTATCACTCATGGCCTTCTGCAGGTGGAGGAGCAACAGTGTGCTGCTCCTCACCTAGAAGGGGAAGAGTTGGATAATGAGCATCTGTGGGGTTTATCTGAGCTTAGTTCATCAGTCACAAGTAAGTTTTAGGGGTCCTCAAGCCCATCATGGCAATTTTCTAGGAAAACTCATAGGCTCAGCATATATTCATACTTGTAGCTAAGATTTATTAAAGTGGAAGGACACAGAGCAACATCAGCAAAGGAAAAAGGTGCATGGGGTGAAGTCCAGGAATGAGCTTCTGGGTGTCCTCTCCTAGTGGAGCAACACAGGATGCACTTAATCCCCCAGCAATGAGTAGTGACAACATGTGTGAGATGTGGCCATCCAGGAAGTTTGTTCGAGACTTGTAGCTAGAGTTTTCACTAGGGGCTGGTCACATAGGCATCCTCTTCCTGTTGCATATCAAAGTTCCAGATTCCCACTTTTCCAGAAGAAAAGCAAGTGTTCAATATCAGCCATTGTTTGTATTAACAGTTTAGACACTGAACTTTAGACCAGTCTCTTCTTAGAGAATGGCAAACATCAGGATCCCAGAGTTTTTAGGTGGGAACAAAAAGCATAAGAGATAATATGAGAGTGGTTTGTCTGAGGCAAGTTGAGATGAGAGGGCACTGAGAATCTGGGAAAATCACTCAGTGCTTCAGAAAGAGGAGGGTGACAAGGACAGGTTTTGTCTTGTTGACTGGCCAGGTGAGATTTTGGAGTCTGCAGACCTCAGTTTATCCTCAGTTCAACTTGCCCTTAATTCAAGCCACTCTTAAGAGGACTGTATCTCTAATGGTTCACAATGTTGGGGTTCTGAGTTTCTGACTCCCTACGTTTACTTCTTTATCTGGGCCCAGGCACCTGGACTCTGAAGTCCGAGGAAGCTGCACTCTGGCCATAGAGCATGCTTTCCAATAGCCTTTCTCTTGCGCTGGAGGCCTTCTTAGGCATAGGATAGCTTTCTCCCTAAGCTTGAGCAGAATGAGATGCTTGTGTTGCTATCTGTCTTGGGGACAGCCAATGTCCTGAATCTCAAAGACTTTTCCTTCAGTTTTCAGGGTCTGATCTAGGCTGACAATTTTCTTCATAGGGCGCCCTTCAACCTAAGAAAATGAGGGGTCTTCAAAATGCATATTATATAACTATACGTGGATTTCAAAGTTTTCGCACCAAAATAAACTCATTTTATTTTTTAATTTGCCAGAGTACATGAGTGCTCACCAGAGAGACAGAGAGAGAGAATAAGAGAGAAGGTGAGAAAGTATCCCCCTTGGGGATGGTCTCCTCCATCTTTCCTTCCTTTTGGGATTTTGTGCATGTACACACATGTACCCAGTGTGTTTCTCAAGCCATTGGGTCTGGGACTCATCTCAGAGTTGGCCATGTGGGATTCTTTTGCCTTAATCATCATGCCACAGCCTGGCTCTAAACTCATACTTTAATTCCATGTTTCATGAACTTTTCAAAGTTGTCTTACATTTCTAAAGGGGTAGGGTTATACTGAATTCTTTTGGATATGCCAACATATAAAAACTCTCTTACTTTTCTCTTACTTTTCTATTGCTTTCTTAGCTTGAATAATCAGTCCTAAAGTTTTTCTCTTCCAAACTTAAAAAAAAAATTGACTATTTTGCAAATTATTATCATTGACCATAGGGTGATGGTGTAGATTATGTGACTTTTAGAGTCAGGCACATACCTGACTTGTGGCCTCTGGCAAAGTGCCAAGGCTTTTTAAATTTCCCCTACCAAAGAGAATTTTTCAGGCTTTGAGTTTTCCTGAAAATACATACAAAGGGTCTGGCACTGAGCCTGTCATGGATGCCCAAAAAATGGCACCTTTAAGGATAGTATCATCCAGCAGGCAGCTACTTGATGAAGATTCCAAAGATTTAAGGAGTTAAATTAGCAAATCTTTTTTCCCCATTCTTTAAAATAATTAATTAATTAATTTTACATTCATTTACTGAACATAGTCACAGCATACAAAATGTGATTTCCCATCCAGAATATACTACTTAGTGGCTTAATCATACATGTTATCATTGATAATTTTCCATTTCTAATTTATATATATATATATATATATGTGTGTGTGTGTGTGTGTGTGTGTGTGTGTGTATGTATGTGTGTGTGTGTATATATATATATATATATATATATATATATATATATATATATATACTTCCTCTATTTCTCACCCTCTGCCATTTCCCACCCTCCTCCCACACTATCTCTGGTGTCTACAGTTGCTTTCCATGCCCCCCCCCCCCCCACATTTTATTGATTCACAAAATATCTTAAATAACTTAACTACTTTCAATAAAAAGGTCAACTGATTATATATATCAGTGAATACATGTCTGACTTTAGGTGTGAAACTCTGAGTAGAATGAATATACTATAAAGTAGCACGTAGCTGATGCTATATAGCTTACTGTGGTCATTAAATAGGTATTTTTAAATGTATTTTTTAGTTTCAAGAAAAACAGTTTTAACTTTAATAAATCAAAATCAAAGAAATGATAAGAGAGCTTTGCTTGAAATTTAAAGCCAGTAAACAGGTTAGGAGTCTGTTAAAATAGTAGGTACATGAACCTATCAGCAGCTCAAGACAAGACAAAAATCCTTAAATCTGGAAAACGAAGCCTAGAAGAAAATCAGTAATGTTTTAGTCAAAAGTCATAAGATTCTATTACACTAGTTCAGTCTCATATACTTAATCTTCTGTTGTGGTCTGATCTTACCAATTAATTTCTGGGATATAATATTCAACTCCGGTCTTATCCCTACCATTTAGTTGGCCATTTTCTGTTGTTTTTGAACTCTTATATCTGTGTGTCTGTGTTTAGTTCTCCCTTCAGAACTTCTTGGAGAGCTGGGCTGGTGTTGATAAATTCTTTCAGGTTTTGTTTATCTGAGAATGTCCTTGTCTTTTCTTCCTATATGAAGGATAATCTTGCTGGGTACAGTATTCTTGGAATAGATTATCAATGCCCTTATTAGTCTCTTCATCTTCTGGGATACCAATTATCCAGATGTTTGGACATTTGATGGTATCTAGTATTTCTCGTATATTATTCCCATTTTTTTTTGGCAATTTTCTTAGTCTTTGGTGGATTTTTCTAGGCCAGTGATTCTGTCTTCTATATCTGAGACTTGATTTTCTGTATGATCTAGTCTGCTTTTCATACTTACAAGGGAGGTTTTGACTTCCTGTATTATAGCCTTCATCTCTAACAATTCCATCTGATTCTTTTTTATGGTGTATATTTCCTCTTTCAGATCTTGCAAGAACTTCCTCACCTCCTGGAACTCATCAGCTCCTTTCTCCTGCCTCTTCTGTAGTTCATTGTCTCTCTTCTCTTCCATCTCTGTTAGCTTTGTCACTATGAATATTCTAAAATTTTTTTTATCAGACATTTCTGTGAATTCCATTGTACTGTCTGAGGATGAAGAGAAGTTATTCTTTTCCCTTGGAGGAGAGGTATTTTCTTGCTTTCTCATACTTCTTGTGACCTTGTGGTGATTTCTAGTCATCTGATGGATTGTGTGTTTCTTCCTAAATCTTGAAGTTCAGTCTGAGCCTTCAGAGGCTTGTAGGAGGAGGTGATCTGCAATCTGTCTTCTGTTCCACTTCTCATTCTTTGTGCATCAGTTTCAGTGGGAATTGAGGAATATTCTTTTTTTTTTTTTTTTGAGAGGTTTTTGCTATAGGGCGCGTGCGCTCGCCAGACAGACAGAGAGAGACAGAGAGATAGAAAGCAGGAAATCACCCCCCAGGGGGGATGGCCACGCCGCAATCCCTTCTCCTCCATTCTCCTCCCGGGATCTTGGGCACGCACGCACACGCGCCCGGCGTGAGTTTAAGCCGCCGGGTCCGGGACTCGAACCGCGGTCGACTACGTGGGAGTCCAGCGACATAGCCATTACGCTAACTGCTGGTCCCAGGGAATTGAGGAATATTCTGACCCTAATCATATTCAGATGTTTGGATACTGTTCACTTTGTCCTGTGAAGACACTTAGTGGGTGGAGGCTGAGCAACCAAGGAATGAAGTTAAAGGAAAAAGGAAAAGAATTAGAAAAGAGGAAAGTAGAAGAAAAAAAAAGAAAAAACAAAGAAAAAAGACAATAAAAAAACTTATATTTTAATTTTAAAAAGCAAAAAATGAAAACTGCGTGGCATGCATGCAAAAACAGTATTTCACAGATCAGTTTCTGTAGCCATCTCAGGATGGGCCTGGGTTTGTGCCTTTCTTAAATGGGAGGGGGAGGGGTAAGGCACAAATTAGCATAATGAAGGAAGGGCTTGAGAGCCCAGAGAATACTTTACCTTAAAAAAAATTTAACAAATGGAAAAGACACAGGGAGACACAGAGAGACAGAGAAAAACAGCAAGATGGAGAGAAGGATACAGAGGTAACCCTACCCACTAGAAATGAATCTGGAGGGAGAAGTCTCAGCAGAATATCTTCATTTTAGTCCCTGAAAGCAATATTTCACAGCTCAAGTTCAGTAGCCATCTCAGCTAAATTAGCAAATCTTCATCCATAATTGAAAAGTTAAAAAAAGTCTTTGTGCTATTCTCACACCTACTAAATAGTACTCTGAACTAAGTGTAAATATTTACTTTATGAGCACCAAATAATGTCCCTAGATGTTCAGTGTTAGCCCAGATACTTTGACCTATGCCAGGTATGCTTAGACTAAGACACAAAATGGCTGGTCTAGAAAAGGCTGACCATGATTACCAGCTGCTTGTATAGGGCTGACTTGTGAACAAGGGAGCAGCCCAGGAGGAACTGGGAGGGAAGGGGACCAGGGCAGATTGCATCTGAACAAGAAGCACTGTTGATGCTGTATGGCCCTTCAACTGTTGCTTATATTTCAAGCCAATCTCCAGGTCCTCTGCTTTTTTAATGGTTTCTCACCTCACCTGCTCAGCATCTTGAAAGAACCCTCATTCCTTCAAGTATGTATCTATTTCAGAAGGACCTCTTGGAGATCAACTTTGTGCAACAGGCTGTATTCCTCTTACCTCCAGGCAATATGGGTGTCCCTGTGGTGACTCGTTTGTCCCACCACTCCTCAGCAGCCTCCCTGGGCAGCACTGAGTCAATAGGTGAGACCTGCTCTGTGCCTAGCATGGTTTGAGAAAGACTTTTTAATAAAGCTCAGTGGTCACTCCAGGCCCATGCTCTGCTTTCTACCACTTCTATCCTTTAATTCCAACAGAAGACTCACACTTTTTTTTTTTTTTTTTTCTCCTTTCATTTTTAATGGATGTGGGCTATAGATTACCTGTGACTGGGAGGCATTTTCAAAGTTATCAGGGAATACAAAAGTCTTATAACTCAATGGTGAGCTTCTTGAATGCTGGCCAGAACCTTTCTCCTTGTCCTTGTACTTTGAATAGTTCTGGCCCTTCATGGGTCCCAGTAAATATTTGCTCAATAAATGAGTGAATCCATCTGTGCATGTTCCTTTACAAAGCCCAGTAAGCAGGTCACAAATACTGGAGCTCACTGAGTCCTTGTCCTTGTTTGTAGATAAAGAGAGTGAGGTAATGGGAGGTAGTTGGAGCCCCAACTCAGGATGCCTGAGTGTTAGGCCCTTGTGTGCTCTTGCCATGGTTGCTTGTGGCTGAACGGCTTGAGAGGGTTGTACTCTTGCACTGCTCAGCATAAGAAGGAAGGCTGGCTTCTGGGGAGAGGAGGAGAGACTAGACTGTCAGAGTCCTTAGCTGTCCTGGACCCTCCTTCATCTGTGACTTTAGCCTGTCCTAGGCCTGAGAATCACTTGAGGTCCTTCCTCCCTTATATTTGAGCCTGGGACTTTTTTTTCTAGTGCCCTGGGCCTGCTTAGGAGTCATTGTCCATGGAGTCTAGAATTTGCTGTGGATTTTGGGTTTTGCTCAGTGCTTCCTCCTCACATTCACAGGAAGCCACATTCTTTCCCTCAGGGATGAAGACTCGTTCAAAGAGAGTGTATAGGGCAGTGACCCTAGAAGATTATTCTGGATGGTTCCAAGACTTGCTGGCTTGTTTTGTTCATTTTGTTTTTTGAAAGAAAGAACAACTTGTGGCTTCTGTGAAGTTGTCGAGGAGGTGACAGTAAAGCCTTTGAGGACAGATGTTTTCCTCCCTGGTGGGATGCCTGAAGTTTCTGGTCTTTTAAGCCCAGGAGCTATAATTGGACCATCTCAGACTCTCAGTAGGGAATTGTCTCCTGGCAACAGAGCCATTGGGCATCTATATGGGCATGTTGGCCATAGGAGTCAAAGTAGGACTTATGCGACCCATGGCTGGGTTTCATTATAGGATCAGTGGCATTTATCAGAACTTAATTGGCCAGTCAGAAAATAAATGTTAAGTCTCCTGTGATGGTTCCCAAGACCACGCCCCAGGTTTGATGATTCAGTGGGAGGATTCACGGGACTCAGTGTGTAGTCCAACTCACGGCTAAGATTTATTACACCGAAAGGACAGAAAATGAAATCAGCAGAACAAAGGGGCAAAGTCCAGGGGAAACCAGGCATGAGCTTCCAGATGTCTTCTCCCCTGAACCACAAAGGATGTGCTCAGTCCGCCAGCAATGAGTAGTGACAACATGTGTGAGATAGTGTCCACTAGTGAAATTAGTTCAAGACTCAACACTCATTTACGTATTTTGTCAAAATGGACTTTATTTTGGGCCAGCCAGTGGTGTGGTAGTTTAGGTGGCTAGATCCCACATGGCCAATTGTGTGGTTCAAGTCCCAGACCCAGCAGCACACACCAGGCACGTATGCATGCACACCCAAAGTCCCAAGTGGAGAATGGAAGAAAAAGGACTGTGGTATGGCCATCCCCTTGAGGGAATGCTTTCTCACTTTCCCTCTCTTTCTGTCTCTCTCTAGTGAGCACACATGCCCTAACCAAAATATAATATATATATATATATATATATATATATATATATATATATATATTTTAAAAAAAGCATTTATAGACTTACAGCAAAATTGAGCAGAATGTAGAGATTTCCCACATTACCATTCCGTCCCACCCCAGCACACACAACGCTGCCCACCCCCCATTAGTATTCCCCACCAGATTGGTACATTCGTTAAGTTGATGCACCTTCATTGACACAGTTATCACCCAAAGGCCATAGCTTATATTAGGATTCACTCCAGTCCTACATTGTATGGGTTTGGACACATGTTAATGATACATATCCACCATTATAGTATCATACAGTATTTTAACTGCCCTCAAAATTCTTGGTGCTTTGCCAACCCCTAGAAGGAAAGCAGGTGTTCAGCACAAGCCCACCATTTGCTTAAATAGTTTAAGTGAGCCACTCTTCAGTTAGGGTGGCAGGAACCCTCACTAAATCCAAGTTCTCAGATGCTAGCCAAGGGCCACCCTTGCCAGGAGACCTTTCAAAGGGAAGTAGTTGGGCTTGTTGTGTGGACTGTTTTCTGTACACCCTGCTGTGTGCCAGGCTTATCAGAAAGCACTTCAGTCCTCATCCTCTTTTTCTTTGACCACTAAATAGCAACACTGCCTAGGAGAAGATCCATATGCTAAGTGCTTATGGTGTCCTTGGTCTACCTCTGATATTTTGCTTCACATGAGGTAGGTGACCTCATTCTTGCCTGGTGTAATTATGCATATGGCTATTGTTTTTTTCTGAGCTGGGAGGATGAAAAGGCATAATTCCCCAGGACATTCATTCAGTTCCTTTCCTAAGAAACTTCTAAGAAACCTCCTATTCTTTTTTTATTCATGATTAAGCACTTGCATCCACACATGAGCGTGAGAGAGAGCCAAAGAGAGAGATCTGAGCACTCTCTATAGGGGCTGGCCATGCCGCAGTCTCCTTCCTTTAGTGCTCCAGCCAGCTGGGAATTGGAACCATGGTCACCATGTGGAATCTGGCTTCTCTTCAGCAGCACTGCTGCACCATGGAACTGGTTTGAAAAGTGTTTTTCAACGTAGGATATTTCACCAGTTGAGATCCTGAATGTGCCCTTTTCTTGGGGTCATATTCTTGTCACATTACTGTGACCATTAATATATTCATTTCACTAGTCTGGGAGTTAATCTGAATGAAACTTGCTATCTACTGCCTACCGAGAGGTGTTGAGCTAGGAATGATAAACCCTGAGACTTAGACCTCTCACCAGAGCTTCTCCAACTGGAGGCATTGTGGTAGAGTCGTTCTCCATTGAGGAAGCCTTCGTCCTTTCTTCCTGCCTTACCCCATCCTACCACACAGTTAGTAGTTTTGATTTTAGTGAAACAACATCAACAAAGGCAGCAACTTGCCTTTGGTTGCTAAATGCAAACCATACCATTGGAAAATACTGTTACTTTTTCAGAAAGACCTAATACTTCTGTTCGATTTTGACTTTCCATGGGATTTTCCCAAGACTTCTTTCCAGTCTTCCTCTCCTGCTTATTACAATGTCATCATATACCCTTTGTGTGCAGGAGACCGTCACCAGCACAGGACACACATCACGCACTGTTGTCTGTGTCTACAAGGAGCAATTATGCCAAGTCCCAGTGCCCAGGCTGTCTGAGGACTATGCTTTGTATACCACAGGCTGAAATGATTTTTCTTTCCCACAATTCATCTTTGAAGTCATTTGTGACAGGTGCTTTCTCTGAGTAAAAAGGCTGTGTGTATCTCAGACACTCTAGCGGGTGTTTGTTCTGGTTTAATATTTATTGAAAGCTCTCATCTGTGAGTGCATTTATTGACTGGATGGACAACAAGAGCTACATGTTTTCAAAATTATTCTGTGCATATAAACCCCTTTATATTTGGAAGAAGCTTTATCACCATTAGGGAACTATAGTTCCAATGGTTAGGACTAAAATGTGTATTTTACTATTTGTCTGCATTTTAGGGCTTGGTTGTGACTTCATCTGAGGATTTTTGCTCTTACTGTTCTTCCTCCCCACTGTAGTTGGTGTCATTGGCACCCTTAGGTGAACCACTTATGAGGGAGCCAAACTGCAGAGCTGTACTTGTGAATGGTCTGCAGCTGAATCTGACTATTCCTGAAGTCCCGGGAGGGGACAAGGACTTACATGATTCTTCTGCTATGTCTTTGATGTAAGACAGTCTTGAGATTTTATTTTTCTGGACAGAATGGGAGAGAATTTAGTGACCTGACTAGTCTTACTGTCTAGCAGTAAATTCTCTTTTAATTTAGAGACAGACATGAGGCTCCTTGATCAGCACCATATTTCTTTGAATTACTCATGGAAGTTGCATTTTAATTATGTAGTAATTATTTCAAAAGTAGGTCTGCCTTCTATTGTTTCCACTATATGTTAGTTCTTTTGGGTGCCTTTTTTTTTTTTTTGTCTTTTTATTTAATTTGGTGAGACAGAAGCCTCCCCCACCCTTGTCCCCTTGGTTTAATCTGTTCTGTGTATATTCTTGTATTTTGGTCTAGACTCAAATATGGCAACTAAAAGCCCCCCACGCTGAGAAGCACTTGATAACACTCAGCTTAGAGTCCAATCTCCAGAACTTAGAATGGATTGTAAATTCGCTACTATTTTCTTTTAGATAGGCTCACAAAGCCCTTCCATTCATAGTCATGGTTGTTTTTCCGTTCTTTTTGTGTGTGTGTGTGTGTTTTTTTTTTTTTTTTTTTCTTTTCCCTCCAGTTTTGCCATAGAGTGCATGCACTCATCTAGAGAGAGATAAAGAGAAAGGGAAAATAAGAAATCACCTCCCTGGGAGGATGACTATGTTCCAATCCCTTCTGCTCCATTCTCCTCTTGGGATTTTGGGCACTCACACACATGCATCTGATGTGTTTTTCAAGCTGTCAGGTCTGGTCCTTGCACCACCACACAGTCGGCCATGTGGGATCCAGGTGCCTTAACCACCGTGCCACTACCTGGCCCCTAGATAGTTACTGTTTTTATTGTCACTCCAGATCCTGAAAATTCAGTACAGTTGTCATATCTAAAGTCTTTCTACTGGTATTACTCTTTGGTTTTTGAAAGATTGTATGGGAGTGTTTTCTTTTCCTAAGAAGGATAAGATAAAAAAGAAACTTTTAATTATTGTTGAGCCTTTTGGGGAAAGTGAAAACCTACCTTACCTGTTTCATTTGTAAGGCGAAGCATGTTAGATGGGAATTTATTTGGAAGTGTTCTAAATTTAGTCATGAGAGCAGACAGGTTTGATGATGAATTATAGGCAAAAGAAATAATGATTTCTTTGATTCATTTTCATTTTATGCGTTCTTTTCCTTTATTTTTCTACTCTCCCCTCCTTGTTTATTTCCTTTCTAAGGTTTTCCTTTAATTTTAAGCCATTTTCTTTTATTGCCTTTACATAATAGCTTGTAGCAGTTGAGAAAACATTGACCTCTCTCAAAGGTATTTCTTTTGTTAAGTACTCAGGAAGATGGATTCAAATACATTAACCTTCAGTAGTGAAATTTTGACTTGATCAGGGAAGATAAATGGGTAGAAGGTCTCCCCAGGGATGGCTTATTCATTAAATTTATTCAGCGTTCACCCCAAGACATGATGGATACCCACAGTATATCAAGCACAGTGGTCAAACATACAGATAGGTAACTTATGTTGCTCCCATTTTGAGGACCCCCACATTGGAGAAGACAGAGATGAACATGAAAATTAGTCATCACAATGTGATGTAATTGCCTTCATGGGTTCATGAATCACGCATTGTGCTCACAGTCAGGCATAAGAATAATTATGGAAACCTCTGTTTCCCTGGTCTCTAAGAACACTGAGGAGGTGAGTATGTTCTTAAGTTTTATTTAAGAGGTCTGAAATGAGATTGCCTTGGGACCTGTTTAACTATTGCATGGCCAGAGTTTAGACTTAGCCTTAGTCCTGCCATTTTTGTTTCTACTTCCTTTGGCATGAAGGTGGGCCTTATTTTTGCCATCTCTATTTCTTGACTGACTGCCATGTTCACATTGCCTTTATAGACCGTGAAATATACAACATGCCAATATGGGCACAAAATGGAGAGACATAGATGGGTTGTAGGATGGACAGACTTTCCTTTGGGTATTCAAAATATCACCATCTAGTACTGTTCACATGCGTTTTTAGACTGGAAACTTTCCCAAGGCCTTTTCTTTTCCTGTCTTGCCTTTAGTATTTATAATCATTGCCATTGCACTGCCTGCAGTAATAAAAAGAAAAAAAAAAAGAGTTCCCAGTCTTTTTCATGTAGAAGTCATAAACCATGCCTTGACAACTGCAAAGAATTATATTACTAATTTATTTTTATTGTTAGTATAACTTTTAATTGCCTCCCTTATCTTCAAGCCTGACTGTTGTGTGCTGGGGTGGAGTTAACAATGTTTTGAAAGTCAGTTCAGAGGTGAAGGAATGATGCAGTCATAATAGCAGATATAGACATGTTGTTGGTGATTTGTGAATGTCAAATACTAATTTTAACAATAATAAATTTTGAAAAGGAATGAGAAGTTCCCGAATAGTGAAAGAAAGATATTCTGTGCGAGAGGCTCTTGTTAATTGTAGATATCACTTTTTATTTCCATTGCAGTTATGAAATAGAGGCTCTATGCCTCAATTATTACTTCAATAATTTAGCCTACTAATATTTGAAGCAGCTCAGATGTCTGAATAGCTATAATGTAAATCGTACATCTCTGAGTGACCTGAACCTTTGTAGCAACCTCTGTATCAGTCGTTTGCTAACCCTTTGGAATTAGAGCGCTCTGTCCTGGTGATTTGGTTTTTAGTCTATCCTTCCCTCCATGCCTTCAAATACTGTGCATCATATTTTTGTTTTAGTTTTTACATTTAAAAAAAAATGTCAGAGGGTGCCTGTGCTTGCTAGAGAGAGGGAGAAAGAAAGAGAGATAGAGAGATAGAGAGAGAGAGAGAGAGAGAGAGAGAGAAGGAGAAAGCACTCCCCAGTGGGTGTGGTCATGCTGCCATCTTTTTTTTTTTTTTCTTTCCTTTTTTCTCCATCTTGTTGGGATTTGGGGCACACAGGCACACCTGCCTAGAATGATTTTCAAGCCTCCAGGTCCGAGATTGCTGCTGCTGCTGCTGCTGCTGCTGCTTTATCTTCTTTCTCTCTCTCTCTCTCTCTCTTTTTTTTTTTGTGAATTATTTGTTTAATTTTGTGTATTATTATTTTTAATTTGCTATAGGGCATGTGCACTCAGCTAAGAGAGACAGAAAGAGAGAAAGTGAGAAGGCAAGCCACCGGGTCTGGGACTCAAACTGCAGGCCAGGGCCAGGATTTGAATCATTGTTTAGCCATGTGTGATCCAGCTCCTTCAACCACTAGGCCATGGGGTCAGCCCCTGTGTTGCCATATCTTAATTTAAATTCAATTTCCTTTGAGAATTCTGTGATCTCTTTTAAGATTATATGAGATACCCTAAACTTATTCCTCTTGAGACTAATTGGACTAAAGGTAGAGAAGGGGCTTTGGAACAGGACTAGGGAATATTCCAACAGGCAGCTTCTCCGGTTCATCCTAACATACCTTTATCTTTCTAAAATTGATTGTTTGGATCTAATTGTTTTGGTCTTTGTCTCATTTTTGCTTTAAAGAAGTAATTAAATTATGTAGATTAGTTCAAAGTCATTGTTAGTACTGGAAGTTAGCAGTTACTGGAAGGCTGACTATATTCTCCTTTATTTCCTGTGTAAATTTCTGCAGAATCTCATCCAGAATCCTTAAAGGGAATGATTGGCAGTTGCCCATCACATCATAGTGAGATGAGTAGCCTCAGGCCACTGCTGTCCACAGGGCAGCCTCCTGATAGTTTTCTAGAGGAGAAATGGGAGAGCTGTTTGGACTTCCTGCCCAGCTTTGTTAGAACAGAGATAAGCAATGCTTGAATTACTTGAATTTTTCATGAGAAAAGCAAAGTGAAAGATTTTTTTTGAACATCAGACATTTTGTTTAGGCCTGTGGGGCAGGTTTCATTTTTCTCTTTTACTTTTTATGTGTCGGAACTATTTTTTTTTTTTTTTAATGGGAAATTTTTGCTATAGGGTACATGTGCTTACTAGAGACAGAAAGTGAAAATTCACCCTCTGGGGAGATGGCCACGCTGCAATTCCTTCTCCATTTTCCTCTTGGGATTTTGGACTTGCATGCACACGTACTCGGCATGAGTTTTAAGTTTCCTGTTCTGGGATTTGAACTGTGGTTGACTATGTAGGAGTCCAGCAATGTAACCATTATGCCATCTGCTGATCCCTGTGGGAGTCCACCGATGTAACCATTATGCCATCTTCTGGTACCTGTCTGTACTATTTTTGAAGACAGGCATGAGGAAGAATTATAGGCAGACAGTTTATCTTACTGAAAAACAGTGGAGTGACGGTCTGAATATGGATGTGGCTAGAGAAGAATATACAGCTGAGTCCTCTAACCTGCTGGCTGCTATTTAGGGCTCTGTGGTCTTGGTGAGTTAGTTTCTTAACCTCTCTGTGCTCTGGCTACTTCATCTGTGCATTGGAGACAGTAATCTTACGGGATGCTGAGATTGTTTTTGAAAAACACTTAGAATAACCCCTGGCATATAGAAAGCAGTTCATGGTTACTATTGTATGATTATACACTAATTCTATTATGTCATAAAAGACTCTACAGTATTTTCTTGGTGCACAGATATGGTCTTTAAAACTTGTAACAGATGTCTGCCCAGGTCAATATTAAATGAGTATTTGATCACTAAGAGCAGAGAAGGGACGATTTCCATAGGGCAGTGGTTAAGTATTATGTATTGAAAACTGATCCCACATAGCCAACCATGGTTTGAATCCTGACCCTAGTGGCCTGAAAAACATGCTGGATGCATGTTTGTGTGTGCCCAGGATCATGAGGGGATGGAGAATTAGAGGTATAAGGATTATAGGATGACCAGGCTCCATTTGGAAGTACTTTCTATCTCTTTCTCTGGCAAGTGCACACACCCTCTGACAATTAAAAAAAAAAAATCAGAGAAAGAAGTTAACCTAGAAACTTATTCTTTTTTAATCAATGCCTCATTTGCCACACTCATTAGAGTGTGCAGAACCCTCTGATGCTGAGTGGACAGAGCCCAGGGAGTGTCTGAGGGACTGCCAGTCATCCTGGATGGCTGCTCCCCCTTGAGATTACAAACTGTTGGAAACTACTGGCAGGAACAGTGCTTGCTGTTGACCAGCTCTACCACTAACCAGAGGGGTTACTTATTAAACTCGCTCCAGTTTTTTTTTTTTTTTTTTTTTTTTTTTTGAGATGTTTTTGCTATAGGGCGCGTGCACTCGCCAGACAGACAGAGAGAGACAGAGAGACAGAAAGCGAGAAATCACTCCCCCAGAGGGGATGGCCACGCCGCAATCCCTTCTCCTCCATTCTCCTCTCGGGATCTTGGGCACACACGCACACGTGCCCGGCGTGAGTTTAAGCCACTGGGTCCGGGACTCGAACTGCGGTCGACTATGTGGGAGTCCAGCGACATAGCCATTACGCTAACTGCTGGTCCCTTAAACTCGCTCCAGTTTTTAAAAATGCTGAGCGAGTAGATCTCAAGTGTTGTCCCCCACGCTTTCCATACACAGTAACAATGTTAGGTGATGGCTATGTTAATTAGGTTAGTTGTGGTAATCGTTTCACCTTTTGTACATATATTAAAACACTACTTGTACATCCCAAATACACACAATTTTTAAGAGAGTTTTTGTTTTGTTTTGTTTTGTTTTGTTTTTGCTATAGGGCGTGTGCACTCGCTGGAGACACAGACAGAGAAAGTGAGAGATCATCTTGGGGCAAGGGGGAGGACCATGCTGCAGTCCCTTCTCCATTTCCCTCTTCGAATTTTTGGTGCACACGTCTGGCATAAGTTTCAAGTTGCTAGGTATAGGACTCGAACTGTGGTCAGCCATGTGGGAGTCCAGTGCTTTAGCCACAATACCACCTGCTTTCCCCAATACACATTATTTTTATTTGTCAACCACATCTCAATGAAGCTAAAAAAAATAAAGACACAAGTTAAAAAAAAAGATATCTTGACATTCCACCCCTAATAATATTAGTATGGATCTATGCCCTCTTACCTAAGAAAGTAAGAAAGGATAAAATATAGGAAGAAAGGAGAATGAAGTTTTTACTTGTAACTAAAATAATAATACCACAGTTAACATAATTAATAGTAATTTCTTAGTATCTTCTAATATCAAGTTCAAATTCTAATTCTTCTCATTGTGGTTAGGTTATATACTGAATTTATAGTACCACAGGTGCTTTACCTGAGAAATAAGGAGGTAGAACCAACAAATGATCTCTAAGGTTCGTGCAGTTTGACTCTCCCTAGCCAAAATGCTTGGGACCAGAAGTGTTTTGGATTTCAGGCTTTTTTGTGAGGAGTGTTTGTATACACGTAACGAGGTATCTTGGGGATGAGATCCGAGTCTAAACACAAAATTCATTTGTGTTTCATATATACCTTAGACACATAGCCTGAAGGTAATGTTATACAATATTTTAAATAGTTTTGTGCATGAAATCCTTTGTGGGCATGCTGCCATGGGGGAATCTGGGTAGGCTCACAAAAGATATTTTGCAGCTAAAGGGGCCAAGAGGGTCTTTTTCCCTTGGGGATACTGAATAAACTGTGTGTTTTGTGCCTGTGTTTTGATTGTGACCTGCCACATGAGGTCATTTGCATCATTTTCTACTTGTGGCATCCTGTTGGTGCGCAACAACTTTAGGATTTTGGAGCATTTCAGATTAGGGATGTTTAACTTCTATCAGCTTGAAAATTTTACGTTTAATATCTTTAGGAAGTGCTGCTCTGATTTTGTTCATTTATTTATTATTCTTAAGGAAGGAGAAGCCAAGCTTTAGAAACAAATGATAGCTCTTTAGAAAGATGGAATCGAAATTTGGAAATTGTTTGATTAATAGAATCAATAGGACAGGCAGGTGGTGTCTTACGCTGGCCTTGATTTATAGGTTGGACAGATCTAGCATTTACCCTGGTTGTATACATTGTATGCTGGCCAGAGAGGAGGAGGTGGTGCTCTAGTTTGAGGAGTTCGAGGCCAATCAGTTTGTCTCCAGAAATGGTGATAATGCCGTATAGAGTTACACTTGGACAGTCCTTTGAATTTAGCTTTGTTAAGAAACACTCTAGTGTTTTCTTCAAGGAGTTTAAGTGCTGGGTCTGTCAGAGTACCTGTCTAAAGAAGCCTCTATTGTGTTAGAATAAAAGGAGAATGCAAAAGTCATGCTTTGATTTCTTGGCAGATATCAGGTGTTGCTAGCCCCAGAGGTCATTGCCGATTGGCACATTACTTGCATCGGACAGGTTCCCTGTGAGAACCAGCTTTTTAAAAGCCTTCCCATCCAGTCTGGCCCCAGGCCCTCCCATTTTAAAATTTTTTTGGAGAGGTTTTTGCTATAGGGCGCTTGCGCTTGCCAGAAAGACAGAGAGACACAGAGAGACAGAAAGTGAGAAATCATCCCCCATGGGGATGAATGGAGGAGATCCCTTCTCCTCCATTCTCCTTTGGGCATCTTGGGCGTGCCCAGCGTGAGCTTAAGCCACTGGGTCTGGGACTCGAACCACGGTCAACTAAATGGGAGTCCAGCGACATAACCATTACGCCAACTGCCCCAGGCCCCTTGGGGTGTGTGAGGTATGAGGAGGGGTCCCAGCAGAAAACATTCTTTCCCCCTGGAACTCTGCACCAGTTGAGAAAGAGGGCTGAGGGGTTAGGCGGATAGGATCAAAGTATTAATATTAACTCTGTTCCTGATAAAAGCTATACTGGAGGACCACGATGGGTGGCCATAAAGGACTTCCCAATCCTGAGTCTCAGAATCAGGCCGCTGGCCTCAGGCCGGACTGCTGGCACAGAAGAGGGAAACGATCTCTGGCCTCTAGCAGGCTCCAAGAGAAGAGAGGAAACTGGGAGGAAAGGGGGCTGGGATTATAGCCCTTGAGCCTTAGCTTCCTAGACTGATTTATTTAGAAGGGTGTGAGAAATGAGATAAATTCTGATGACAGTGGTGCTCAATAAATATTGTCATTCACATGCCATGTGTTCTTGGAACTGGTAAATCTTTTGGGAAATTTATCTTCAAATTTTCTCTCAAACTTTGACATTTCTTTTTTGTATTTATTTATTTATTTATTTATTTATTTATTTATTTTCCATAGGATGTGTGCACTCAAGGAGAGAGACAGAGAGAAAGTGAGAAATCACCCCCTGAGGGGCCTGAGCGGATGGCCACACTGCAATCCTTTGTTCTCCTGTCTTCTCTTGGGATTTTGGGCTCACATGCACACATGCTGGGTATTATTTTCAAGCCACTGGGTCCAGGACTTGAATTGCAGTTGACCGGGTTGGAGTCCAGCACCATAACCACCATGCTGGTAGCTGGCTCCCAAACTCTGAAATTTCTGATATCAAAATAAACTTATACTATAATACCATTTTTTCCATGAACTTTTAGAAATACCTTTGGAAAGTTCACAAATCTCTCATTTTTTTTTAAACCTGTGTAATGACTCTCTGCATCAAGATATAGAACTTTTTTAGCACTGCCAGAAGTCTTACTGGTACCCTTTGGTACCCACAAAGATAATTGCTATTTTCACTGTAGATTAGCTTTGTCTGCTGTAAAAATCTTATGTCTTATGAGATTCATTCATGTTACATCTGAGGTTGTTCATTTTTGCCCATTGCTGGGCATTGCCCATTGTAGTAATCCATTTTTGTGACGTTTAGATGCCTCTTCTATGGTTGATAGATATTTGGTTGTTTATGGTTGGGAGTGATTATGAACCAAAAAACTGAAAACATTCCTGGCATGTCTTTAGTGCATGGAGTAGAGTTACTGATTAGGGTAACTAGATGTCCCTTGAATTGAAGTTTACATTAACTAGCACATGGAAATTATCGTATTGTCCATGCTAAATGGTACAAATACATTGATGGCATTAAAGAAAAACATACCCAACAAAATAATAAATTTAGTCTAGTATGACTTGTATTTACCAAATCTATGCTGGTATGAAAGATCATTGCTCTTGTCCTTCCTGTCTAGAATAAATATTCTAAACCGGAGGGCCAAGTTCCTGAAAGCTGAGATCCTCATATGAAAGTATGCTGTTTCCTCAGGCCTTCTATAAAAGGGGTAGGAAAGAACCTTTTTATGAATTCTGCAAGCAAGCATCATTTTCTAATAATAGAGTTTCACTGTAAAAAAAAAAGTCATGAATTACTAAAAACTCTGAGAATATAAACTAGTTTTGGGGATCCCCTGAATTAGAATGAATATGGTTGTTAAATATTCATTTATGTATTTTTCTCATGTCATTTTGTGTATTGTGATGAAAAAAAGATATGCTGCTGATTTAGAATCCCTGAATACTTTCATAAAAATTTAATCCTGCCCATATTAACTACACATTCAAGGCTTCCTTAGAGGGACTGTTTTCCTCCAAGAGGAAAATCTGTTAGCCTAAAGGAATTGATGGAAGCAAATAATACAGGGATTAATACAGTGAACTCAGACCACAATTGGGGGATGCTGCATTGATTTAAGTGTTCAAAGTCTGTGTTTTTGGAAAGTCAAGAATTAGGATAGCGATCCCTTGAAAAGAATGGAAAACATTTTCGGGACCTACAGCACACACATATATTAGAACTATTGCCACCTCTTTCTAGCACCTAACAATATTTTTGAACAACTCTGCAACTGAGGAATCTGGTAGTGTGAACTTACCCTTTGACCCAGCAGTCCTGTTTCTGGGAATTTTTTTTTAGCAGATACACCTGCACTTGTAGCAAATATCATTGAAATTTTGTGCATAATACCAGAATATCAGAAGCTGTCAGGTGTCTGTCAATTGATAAGAGACTGGTTAAAAGGACAGTGACATGTATTTACAACAGAATGCTATGCACTTGTTAAAAGAGAACAGTGAAGATCTGTGTTCATATACAGAAAGATTGTCAAGTATATTGCCAAGTGAAAAAGTGAGGTGGTGAATAGTGTATAGCGCATGCTACTCTTGGTATATGAGAGGTGAGACAGGAAACTATATATATCTGAATTTGCTTGTATTCATATCAAGAAACACTAGAAGTATAAACAATACATTAATAAAAATGCTTATCTGTGGTAGGCAGAAGGGAAGTGAGCGATTAAGATTAGGTACAGGAATGACTCCTCTGCATGGATCTTTTTGTATTGGGTTGACCTTTGAATCATGGAAAAAAGCAACCAGTGAACTAACAAAGTGAAGCTATTCCGTCAGGCCATTGACATTGTAGGAGACCAAGAGCAGGCCATGGAAAGTGAAGGTGGCTGAATGCATAGTCAGAGGGTGAGACCGTCCACTCCATTTCTTTTCTCAGAAGCTACCTCAGTAGCTTCATTCAATCAGCAGATGTTCATTGAGCCCTTCCAACATGCCAGAGGCTATTTCAGATGCTGGGGTACCTCTGTCATCAGGAATGTTCAGTTACTAGATTTCCAGGAGCACCTGGCATTCTTGAAGGGATGGCAGACAACAGGAAGAGAAGGCTCTGGTGGCTGGAGCATAGAGAGGGGGTAAGAGGAGTCCATGCTGAGGGCAGGGGGGAGGTCAGTTGCTGATGTATATATCCCATGTGTTTGTGATGCACTCATGAACAGTATCATTGCACATGAGGTAAGGAAGGGGTGTAAATTCTCACATTTAATCTTTTGCCACAGCAGTCAAGATTTCATTTTACTATAATAATTATCCCTTCTGATAAGTTTTAAATAAAGACCATGTGATGATAGGTCACTGCACTCTAGTCTAAAACTATGTTGATGAGAGACTAGTATTTAACTGAATAAATAAAAAGTTGATTTGACTATCATAATCTGCTTTCACAACAGTAAGGATACCTTGTGAATTTATCAGATATATTTATGACTTGTGACTGTAACAACAGGTTATTAGATGGGCAAGAAATTACTTTGACAAGTCTTTTTTTCTTTCCATTCAGGGAGTAGTTTTTAAACTTTACTATTACCTATTAGCTACAGAATATTGGAAAAACTCACACATACCCAGATAAACCGCATAGGCCTCATAATTCATGTATCTTCATGACAGTCATTGTCTGAAAGTCTCATGGAGATATTTCCACAGTAGATATTTAAAACCTATATCTCCTGTCTATTTATTTTCTCTTATTCTGGTCTTTTACTGACAGATTTCTCATTCACAGTTTCTCTGTCAGAGAAAGGTTAACAGAGTTTCTTTCTTTCTTTCTTTCTTTCTTTCTTTCTTTCTTTCTTTCTTTCTTTCTTTCTTTCTTTCTTTCACAGTTTCTCTGTCAGAGAAAGGTTAACAGAGTTCTTTCTTTCTTTCTCTCTCTCTCTTTCTCTCTCTCTTTCTTTCATTGTTTCTTTCTTTCAGAGAGATTTTTGCTATAAGGTGTGTGTGCTCGCCAGAGAGACAGAAACTGAGAAATCACCTCCCGCCCAGGGGGATGGCCACACCGCAATCCCTTTTCCACTCTCCTCTGAGGATCTTGGACACGCATGCACTCGTGCCCAGCATGAGGTTTAAGCTGCTGAGTCCAGGACTCAAACCAGGGTCTGCTGCTACATGGGAGTCCAGTGACGTAACTATTACTCTATCTGCTGGTTCCAACATAGTTATTTTTAAAAGTTTCTGAGATGAAATGATTTTTTTTTTTTTTTTTTTTGGAGAGGTTTTCGCTATAGGGCGCGTGCGCTCGCCAGACAGACAGAGAGAGACAGAGAGATAGAAAGCGAGAAATCACCCCCCAGGGGGGATGGTCACGCCGCAATCCCTTCTCCTCCATTCTCCTCTCGGGATATTGGGCACGCACGCACACGCGCCCGGCGTGAGTTGTAAGCCACCGGGTCCGAGACGCGAACCGCGGTCGACTACGTGGGAGTCCAGCGACATAGCCATTACGCTAACTGCTGGTTCCCTGAAATGATATTTTAAAGAGAAAATTTTTCTCTGTCTTTTTGGGCTCAGTTAAATTTTGGTGAAACTTGGGACCAGCAGTTGGTGTAATGGCTGTATCGCTGGATTCCCATGTAGATGACCGCGGTTTGAGTCCCAGACCTGGCAGCCTAAACTCACGCCTGGCGCATGTGCGTGTGTGCCCAAGATCCTGAGAGGATAATGGAGGACAAGGGACTGTGGCATGGCCATCCCCCCGGGGGGGGGGGGGGGCAGTGATTTCTCGCTTTCTGTCTCTCTGTCTCTGTTTGGCAAGCGCATGCTCCCTATAGCAAAAACCTCTCCCCAAAATTTTTTTTGGTGAAACTTGAGAAATAATGAGAAACAAAGATCAAAACCCCAGGAAGAAGCAGTGTTTAAAGCACTGCTTGCATCTCCAGTTTACAAGAATAGCTAAGTTTTGCTCAGAATGAAGGAAGAACATAGTCTGGGCAACTGAACTTGGTAGTCTGGGGGTTTCCTGACAGCCAGTCCACACTATAACTCTATCTGCTATGAAACTAGTTTATTCACTAACATTTCTAGATTTGTAATTTAGTTTTAAAAGCACCAGAAGTCAAATTTGTTTTAAGGGTTAAAAAGTTCCAGAGTAACACTGGTTCTTATTTCGTAATCCCAGTGAATTTCACTCCAAAGTGTAATAGGGTAATGCCCCAGGAGTCACCAGGAAAGGTACCAAAAATGATAATGGAATCTTGCCATTATATTTCCCTATTATTGTTTTAAGTTTATTTATTTCTTCCATGATCAATACACAGAGAGAAAGACAGGAGGACAGTATTCCCCATAGGGTCTTGATGCCACGATCTACCCCCAGCCTCAGCCAGCCCTGGATCATGGGCACGCACATGTCCAGTGTACTCGAGGAGGTTTCCAGATGAAAATCCAGAACCCTGCAGAGCATCCTGTCTTCCAGCATCCTGGAACCTCAAGTGGGCTTAAGAAGGTGCCATGTTTCCTTCCTGTTAGATAAAGACAAGAGGTAGGCAGTGGCCACACAAGCTCTTTCACTCTGCTGTCTTTGACAGCATTACTGGGCCTAGCTCATCTAGAACTAGTCTGTGATGGTGTGACTGCTCACGTTTGCTATCATTAGCAGAGTGAGACAAGCTTGCCAGAAGAAAAAGAAATGTTAGATTTGTGTTAAGCAGCTGTACTCAAGGATGTAGCAAAGCTCGTGGCAATTGCGAGGATAAATGTCTTGTATTCTCTTTCTGAATTAACTTTTCTAACAGGTAATAGGAACAACAGGGAAGCAAAGGTGACAAAGGACAATCGATGGGAAATTCAGAGCAAGTAGTCAGATTCTCTAATGCCTTTCACCATTAGAGGCAGCAGTTTAATGAGACATTCTGAAGTAAGATACCCAAAGGGTGTGCAGCAGTGGGGAACTATTTCAGTTATTTTTAGAAGCACTTCCTCTATGACTATAGCCAATTTATCTCTTTGTATGATGAGCTACACTGAGTGAGATGGCGGTGTTTTGCCACACATCTTTAGGGAGAAGTTTGTTGCTCATCACAGAAACCAAGGACTTCTCTTTTGGGAGCAACTCCCTGTTTTCTAAATACACAGTGATCACTACTCACTGGTGTCCACTTCACCAGAATATTTCCAGCCATGGCTTCTTTCTTGCATCTTCCGCACATGGAAAGACCCCTAACTCCGTCATGAGTAAATGAAAGAAGATGAATTTATTCTCCCAATAGTTGTAGTAGTCTCTGAAAGCCCAAATTCAGTTAAATTTTTTTTTTTTTTGAGATATTTTCGCTAAAGGGCGCGTGCGCTTGCCAGACAGAGAGAGACATTAGAGACAGAAAGCGAGAAATCACCCACCAGGAAGGAATGGTCACGCCACAATCCCTTCTCCTCCATTCTCCTCTCAGGATCTTGGGCACGCACACACACGTGCCCGGCGTGAGTTTTAAGCCACCGGGTCTGGGATGCGAACTGCGGTCGACTACGTGGGAGTCCAGCGACATAGCCATTACACTAACTGCTGGTTCCCAAATTCAGTTAATTTTAAAAAATACAAATAAAAGGGTCTTTTATGGTAATATTTTCCTGAATGGACAAGTTGTGTTTCTGGCCCATTATGATTTTTTAAAAAATATAAATGCTTATAAGCATTTAACCATATCTGTGAGTCTCATGTCAGTCAGACAGAATTGGTGTAAAATTTGATAGTAACAAGAACAACTATAATAAAGAGTTGATATTTGCATATTGTATTGTGTAGTATGTCTTATTAACCATAAAAAGGTAAAAAATCAGACTTAACAGTCTCGGTGGGCTTACTTGAGTCATGGAGCTTTTATTTCTAACCAGTCAAGGTAATGAATGGCGTCCTCTCAGGAGCAAAAGGGTGTTAGTGAGAACTGCCCGGAGGGTGGAGCTTAACAGCAGGATAGACAGGAGCCATCTGACTGGGAAGAAGAAGTGAGCTTTATACCAGAGAATGGGCGTCTCTTGTCAAAATTCAGTTTCAAATTTGCATCTGGAGTCTAAGACTAATAAGAGCAAACTTATTTTTTTTTTGACTATTTGTATTAGAGAATGAAAATAAGCTCTAAGACTTTAAAAATTTATATGTAAGTGTATCATGTGTCAGTAGAGTAGTGTATGGGTATTTTAGTTGTTAGTAAATTTGGGTATTTGTTCATAATTTGTTTAAAGATTTATATTTTTAAGTAAACAAGAATTCATAATCTGCCAGCACATATGTTTCTATGTTAACCAATTTTCTTACCTCTGAGGTTGCTCCTGTTGGGTTTTCACTACCAAGGTCTTGGTGCTTTTTCCCCATGTAAGGCTAGTACTTGAAGGGTGTTATACAAATTCTTAGCTGAATTTGAAACCTAGTAAAAATGTATCTCAAAATAATAATAAAAGTCACCGCCTTTTCTCCCATCTTCTTCCTGTGATCATTGAGTAAGAAATTAAATAAGATAGTCTACGAAAAATCACCCAACATAGGTGTGGCAAATGGGTGTTCAATAAATTGGTATTTGGGTCCAGATGGTAGTGCAGCAGTAATGCAGCTGAACCCACATGGGAAGGTTCCTGGTTCTTGGTCTGTCTGTGCACACTGGGTATGTGAGTGCATGCCTACAATCCAGGCCGACTGAGGCTGGGGGTGGATTGCAGTGTGAGAACCCTGTTGGGAGGGTGACTTTTGCTCTCTTTCTCTCTCTCTCTCATGGGAGAAATAAATTAATAAGCTTTAAAAAAAAACGGTAGCACTTTTGGGACCAGCAGTTAGCGTAATGGCTATGTCGCTGGGACTCCCATGTAGTCGACTGCAGTTCGCGTCCTGGACCTGGTGGCTTAAACTCACGCCGGGCGCATATGCGTGCGTGTCCAAGATCCCGAGAGGGGAATGGAGAAGAAGGGATTGTGGTGTGGCCATCCCCTCTGGGGGGTGATTTCTCGCTTTCTGTCTCTCTGTCTCTCTCTGTCTTTCTGGCGAGCGCACGTGCCCTATAGTGAAAACCTCTCCAAAAAAAGCGGTAACACTTTTCAGCATTCTGCAGTGCTCTTGTAAGTGCAGAGAGTAGAAAACAAACAGATGTGGGCATTTCCAGGTGTTTTGCAGACATGTGCTGAGGACTGGTGTTCTAGGAAGGCATGCTGTTTGGTCTTGGGGCTTCACATACCCCTGGCATGTACTATAACTAGAGAGTTTCAGCATTAGTGGCTAATGTCTGACAAGGCAGAAAGGAGTGGTCAAGTTAATCTGAAATCTGTTTTGCTGTATTTTATATTCTTAGAAATAGGCCACTTACAGATGGCTACCTTCATAAGCCAATTCTCTTAAGTAGAACCTTAGATTCAATAGCACATATATTCCCAGTCATTCTGAAGATCAAGCAGGAATAATCCTAAATTCTGTGTTTGCATTTGCAGCCATCACGTGGAAATCTGACGAGAATGGTGGGTAAGAACTTGGGTTTATCCATCCTCATGCAGGATTCAGAGTTTGTGGATTTCAGTTACGTGCAGAGGTTTAATGGTGGATTTCTAATAGAAGGATAAGATACTTAATGGAGCAGCATTTCTTTACCAACTCAGATAAACTAAAATAAAAAATCCTGCTCATCTGGACATTTCTGTAGCAGTTGCTAATTATAGACAATCCCCAATTACCCATGAATTCAGAGATTTTGCAGATAATTAAAATTCTCTGACAATCCAAAAATTTCACTTTGGTTGTTAGTTTTTATTTCTACTGAGCCAATCTTATTTTAAAAAACATCTTTTAACAAGCTTCAGAGAGGTAATGTGTTTGAGCAGTGACCATGTGTTCTATCCAGGTCGTGTTTGATTTGTCCCTTTAGTGTGGTGCTACCCACGTCACAGGTGAAAAGAGAGGTTCAGAGAGGCTCAGTGCAAGGAATGGAATCATGGAAGTGGGCTGCTATTACATCTCTGTGACTCAGGACCCAAACTCTATATAGCTATTTATTTTAATTTGCTATAGGGTTCATGTACTTGCCAGAGAGAGAGAGAGGAAGAGAGAGAGAAATCATCTCTCAAGGGAGATGGCCATGATGCAGTCCCTTCTCTTCCATTCCCCTCTAGGGATTTTGGGCATGCACACACACACACGTCTAGCACATTTTCCAAGTCACCGAGTCTAGAACTTGAACTACGCAGTTGGCCGTGTGGAATCCAGCTGCCTCAATCACTACCTATTGGATGGCCCAAGCTCTCTCTTTTTTTTTTAGAGAGAGATTTTTGCTATAGTGTGTGTGTGCTCACTGAAGAGACAGAAAGACAGAAAGCAAGAAATCACACCCCAGGGGAGATAGCCACCCCACAATACCCTCTCTTCCGTTCTCCTCTCAGGATTTTGGGCACAGATTCACAAGTGCCTGGCTTGTTTTACGCCACTGGGTCTGGGACTCAAACTGTGGTCGACTACATGGGAGTCCAGCAACGTAACCATTACACCATCTGCTGGTCTCCAAACTCTCTCTCTCTTTTTAGAGGTATTTTTGCTATAGGGCTCATGCGCTCTCTGGAGAGACAGAGAGAAACAGAAAGTGAGAAATCATCGCCAGTGGAGATGGCCACCCTGCAATCCCTTCTTCTCCATTCTCCTCTCGGGATTTTGGGCAAGCACACACATGCACACGGTGTGAGTTTTAAACTACCATGTCCAGAACTTGAACCTGTTGACTACGTGAGAGTCCAGCGATGTAACCGTTACACCACCTGCTGGTCCCACCAAACTCTCTTTTTAAAAAAATTGCTGCCTTCCTCTCTGCTGGAAGCAGATAGCAAGAGACCAGATAAAGTCTGAAATAATCTTTTGAATTATCAATTCTTGAGTAACCAAGAATTGACAAGTATTTGAGAGTTAATCTTAGTTCCTTTTAAAAAATGAGGTCAGGTCATCCCGTGGTGTGGCAGTTAAGGCAGCTAGATCCCACATGGCTGAGCACATGGTTTGAGTACTGGACTTGGGGCTTGAGAAACACAGTGTGTGTGTCCAAAATCCCAAAAGGAGGGAGAGATGAAGAGGAGGGGTTGTTGTGTGATTCCCCTGGGAAGTACTTTCTCCTCTCTCTCTCTTTCTCTGTCTCTCTCTGGCAAGAGCACATGCCCTCTAGGGGAAGAAAAAAAAAAAAAGACGAGGTCCTTTCTATGTTGGGTAGGAGATATTGTAAGTAGGAAATGAGATAATGCATTAAAAGTACGTTGATAAGGGACCAGCAGTTAGCGTAATGGCTATGTCGCTGGACTCCCACGTAGTCAACCGTAGTTCGCGTCTGGGACCCGGTGGCTTAAACTCACGCCAGGCGCGTGTGCGTGTGTGCCCAAGATCCCAAGAGGAGAATGGAGGAGAAGGGATTGCGGTGTAGCCATCCCCCCTGGGGGGTGATTTCTCGCTTTCTGTCTTTCTGTCTCTCTCTGTCTGTCTGGCGAGTGCCTGCGCCCTATAGCAAAAAACCTCTCCAAAAAAAAGAAAAAGTACATTGATAAGAACAACCAGCAATTAATATGGCAAGGAAGATTGTCTTTTAAGCCCTTGCCTTGCCCTTTGGGAAGGCTCTACCCCTGGGACTTTTTGTGATTTAGGAAGGTCACCATGGTAGCTACCGAGGGCTTTTTACAGTAATAGTTGAGGAATACGTCTGGTCCAGACCAATAATATCTTCCAAATGAAGGAAAATGTTAGAACCATCATGGTTAGAGGTACAATTGCTTGTTTAAGATCTCTGGAACTTTCTGGCTAAAAGGCACACAGTTTTAATAATTCATTTTGGAGCACACCAAATACCATGAGGCTACCTTCCATTTTGAGTTGAAAGTCTGGTCTTTCCTTTGCCCCTTGAAAAATTTGTTTATCTTTACTATGCGGAGAGCAGAAGGAATGGGAAGCTGCCGGTGCATTGAAATGCATACCCAGTACCAGGAGCTGATTGTTGGGTGTCCACTTTCCTGTCTTGATAGTGGAGACTTAGGTAATTGAAAAATTGTTACTTGGGCCACGTTCCAACCTAAATAGTGCAGTTATTTCATGCATTTCTAAACATTTTTGCCTCTGTTAAAAAATGAAATTGTCACGTACATGATGTCTACCTAAATGAATTTTCTCTCATCACTATTTTCCGAGATATTCCTATTAGTGATACAGTTCTCATAATGTCTGGCATAGCATATTGTAAGGATGACATACATATTTGTTGAATAAGTGAACTGCAGACATATTTATAGAAGTCAGGCTCAGCTTGTATAACCATTCAAAAGTAGAAGGACCTCTTGAGTGGTTTTTATTTACGTGATGCATATACAACATGTTCTTGAGTTGTTGTTGTTTTTTTTTTTTAATGGACAGTTTCATTAAGGTAATTGTAGATATATTGTAAGAAACGCTGTTGAGAGGTCCTGGGTACCCTTTCTCCAGTTTCCCTCAGTGTAGGTAATATCTTACAAATTCACAGTACAGTATCAGAACCAGAATTGGTACAGCCCACCCATGTCATTCAGATGAGCCACTGATTCTATTCAGATGTGTTTTGTTAGTGATTTCTAAATGATGAAGTGTGATGGGAGGACTAAAAGCCAGGTTGTAGGCTCCTGGGGCAAAGGTGGGACCCGAGCTTTCTTGGGCATCCATTGCAGGGAAGTTTTCCCAGCTGCAGAGAGGTGTGTTTGGAGTGATGAGGGGAGAACCCCCTGGGAGAGGAGCAACCTTCCCAGGGCAGCATGAGGTGAAGGACAATAAATGACCATTTTGCAGCCCCATTTTCTCTCTTCACTGTTCCTTTTCTGAGAATATTAGAGATAGTTTTGCCTTTTTCTGGGACAGGCTAGCCCCCTGATGGGTGGGTGTCCTTCCCATCCATTCCTCTCAGGACACTACTCTTCCACAAGCCTACAGCTCACATGCTGGGAACATATGGAGTAATTTAAGTTTTATTTTTTTTTTATTCATGATACAGAGTGTGTGCATGTATGAGAGAGACAAGTACCCCTGACAGGGCACTGTCATTCCATGAACCCCTTGGGCCAGTCTTCTAGCTTGTCTGGATTTGGGGCAGTTGTGCACATGCCTGGTGCATTTTCAGGCCAACTGGGGATCTGAACCCACAGAGGACCATGTGGTTCCCAGTACTGCAGTTCAGTTTGCTACCAACTATGCCACCACACTGGGCTGTGTGGAGTAGTTTAGACTTGCAAGGGCCCTAAGTCTGGTCTGTACCCAAATCCCTGACCACACCCTCCCTTTTTCTGAACCAGAAATTCCAGAAGCTTTGAGAAGAATTAGTTTCTGTCTTTGTCATCCTTTTCTTTTATGTGGTTGTTTTTCTTATTGGATTCAGGCAAGCAAATAATTAGGTGTTGGAGGACCAGTGGTGTTTCGTTTTACTCATTATTTAGCAGCCTCTTCCAGTTCCAAATCTCATCTACCCTCAGCAGCCCACACAGAATCATGCTTGGGAAAAGGTGGGTAATTAATGTCAATAGAAATCAACTGAGTTTCTCCATAGGGAGAGATTTGAGAGAATGAAGACCTGCAGCTCCCCAGATAAAAAGGAACTGCAGTGAGGAAAGGACTGTGGTGGTGCTGTCTAGGGCAAGGAGCTTGTTGTATTCTGGGATCCTTGAAGTTTACTACCTGCTGAGTGTAAAGGGGCCCCTCTGAATGGGAACATGGCCCCGTTTCTATTTAGGGAGAGAAAAGCCACCCAGCATCTGTACACTCCTGAACTAAATCCGGCATTCTAGGTTGGCAGATAGTTTCCTCCTCCCTTCCCCTTTCCATGTAGACTTAGAAAATGTCTGGATTTCAGCCCATGCAAATAACTCATGGTGTTAACACTTTCCTGTGAGCTAAGCCTGCTCTTTGGGGTTTATAGGCAGCAATACATTTACTGCCTCCACTTGGGCCTAGCCAAGGAAAGTGACATTTGCATCATATTGTCTCACTCCATTTGCTACAGTCTGCCACAGACATGGAAAATAAAAGACACACCTTTCCCAGGAATTACTAATTCATAAACACATAACTACATAACAACAGCTTACCATGTGGAAACCCTGAGAACTTATTTCCAGGAAAAGCTAGTATAATAAAAAGCTTTGGCAGAAGCACGTATAGTGTAATATTATTTCATAAGATTTCAAGAATCTAGTTTTTAAATTTGTACTTTCTGGAGAAATTAATGTTATTTTTTACTTGGTGAGTGATTTAGTTTAAATGGCCCCTTTCAAGGGATTTGGAAAATGCATATGTTAAATTATTCTTTTAAGTCACTGTATATTTATTGTATATAATCAATTCTTTGATTTTCTTGGCTAATTTTTTCCTGTTGTCACTTTTTTGTTTAATAGGTTATTGTTCTTTGTAAGTATTGAACATTTTATTTAGAGCATATTCTGATATTTTTATAAATGTATGAATACCAGAAAAAAGGACAGCAAGTTTTCGCCTGATGGTTTTAGATTTTCCTTTGGATCTGAAGATATGCCTAAATAATTCCAAATATTCACATAATAGTAAACAACCAGATAATTAGGTTTTTTAGATCATCTCAAAAATTTCCATTACTGAGACCAACAGTTAGCGTAATGGCTATGTCGCTGGACTCCCATGTAGTCGACCACGGTTCGCGTCCTGGACCCGGTGGCTTAAAACTCATGCCGGGCTGGGAACCAGAAGTTAGCATAATGGCTATATCTCTGGACTCCCACATAGTCGACCGCGGTTCGTGTCCCGGACCCGGGCTTAAAACTCACGCCGGGCACGTGTGCGTGCGTGCCCAAGATCCCGAGAGGAGAATGGAGGAGAAGGAATTGTGTGACCATCCCCCTTGGGGGGTGATTTCTTGCTTTCTGTCTCTCTGTCTCTCTCTGTCTGTCTGGCAAGCGCACGTGCCCTATAGCAAAAACCTCTCAAAAAAAAAAAAAAAAAAAAAAAAAACCTCACGCCGGGCGCGTGAGCGTGTGTGCCCAAGATCCCGAGAGGAGAATGGAGGAGAAGGGATTGCGGTGTGGCCATCCCCCCTGGGGGGTGATTTCTCGCTTTCTGTCTCTCTGTCTCTCTCTGTCTGGCGAGCCCATGCACCCTATAGCAAAAAAACCTCTCAAAAAACAAATTTTATTATTGGGGCCAGCAGGTGGCATGGTGGTTAAGGGAACTGGACTCCCACATGGCTGACCATGGTTCAAGTCCAGGACTTGGTGGCTTGTTTTCTCACTTCCTCTCTCTCTCTCTTGTTCTGTCCTTCTCTGGTCAAACATTCAAAAAATATAAAGGTAAATAAAATAATTCTTTAAAAAAGTCCATTATTGTATAAACAGATAGGTTGAGGTCTGCATTTCGATATGGATTTTATAAGATTTTATAATGCTTTTTGAAAACTTTGACTTTCTATGTAGTTCATACAGGCCGACATTTTAAATTGTATGCTACTTTTTATCTTTGTATGATATAAGAATATAAAGAACTAATATAAAAATATAAAAATATAAACATTGGCTTTTAGAAATAACCACTGTTTACTTTTTGGTGTATTTCTCAGGCTTTTTCTGTGCATAAGTAGTTAACATAATTACTTTCATATATTTTTTTTCATTTTTCCACTAAATGACATATCTTGGGCATTTACTCATATTGTACATTTCCCCCCAGAATACTGTACACGCCTTTGAGTCCCAAGAAACCCTAGCATGAGCGTGCTTCCTGGCCAGTGCAGTGCCACCCCTATATTAAGCAGTGCCACGGTGTGTGTGTGTGGGTGTGGGTATAGGTGGGTGCTCTGCCCCGGGGTCTTGGTCTGCTACTTTCTTTTGGTCAGAATATCATAAGCATCTTCTCATCTTCCTTTTTTCCTCCCTGTCCCTCTGCCTCCCATATTTTTCCTACATTAGTTTTTCACTTGCTTATTTTTAGTTCTGTTTTTTCTTTTGCCGATATTGATCAGAAGCTGGAGGCCAAGTGCCCATTCATTGATTACCGATTCTCTTCCTGAGCACATGTTCCTTGAGGCTACAGAAAAGAAGATTGCCACTCTTTGAAGGCAGGGGTTAGCTCCTGGTCTGGATCAATGCATCCTTTGTGGTACTCGTTTATATTGACTTTTGGGTGTGAGACCTGCATGCTCCCTATGCAGATGTCCAACTGCAAACAGCACCTCATTCAAAGTGGTGGACCTGTTTTTTTAGTGAAGGGCGGGACTGGCTTTATATATGAGGTGACCACGTGAAACATGTCCTGGGTCTTTTGATTGGAGCTCGACAGCCAAGCCTGAGGATTTAACAAGTCCAAAGCTGTCCTGGCTGTCAAGGTGCAGCCAAGGGCCCTTCAGCTCATGAATTCCTGAGACTCAAGAATGGCTGGACTAGAGCACACGCCCCAACCCCATCTCAACGCACGTCGGGTTTCTTCCTTTACTGCTAGCCCGATACTAAGGAGAGACGTGTTGAAACGTTGGTTCTGAGCTTGGCTGTGATTCCCTATTTAATCTAGATGTCTCTGCCCTTCTTACCCTTTCCCTTTGTCCAGTACACTGTAAACTATACCTGTACTAAGGGGTCAAGTCATTTCAAGACGCAGATGACATGCTGTCCACACAACTGACTTCATGTGTCTATTCGTTCCTTCCTTTCTCTCGCTTTCTTTCTTTCCTTCTCTCTTCCTTTCCTTCTTCCTCCCTCCCTCCCTCCCTCCCTCCCTCCCTCCCTCCCTCCCTCCCTTCCTCCCTCCCTCCCTCCCTCCCTCCCTCCCTTTCTTTCTTTCTTTTCTTTCTCTTTTTAAGAGAGATTTTTTTTCCATAGAGTGCATGCACTCACTGGAGACAGAGAGAGAGAGTGAGATATCATCCCCTAGGGAGGATGGTCACGGTGCAATCCCTTCTCCTCCATTCTCTCCTAGGGATTTTAGGCACACACTCATAGACATCCAGCGTGAATTTCAGACCACTGGGTCTGGGACCCAAACTGCTGTTGGCAATGTGGGAGTCCAGTGCCACAACCACTATGCCACCTGCTGGCCCCATGTTTATTCGTTTTGTTAAAAGAAAAATAAACCAGCCAACTTAATAGAGTTTTCATAGAGCAAATCTTAACATGATTTAAATCGGGCAGTTGTCCTGGGACTTCCAGACATTTCCGGCCGTTCTCATGGTCAACTCTGCACCTAAGTTGATTGAACAGGAAAGTGACATGTGCAGTAAAAGGGGAAGCATTGGGGGCAGGCAGGTGGTGTGGTGGTTAAGGGAGCTGGATTCCCACATGGCCGACCGTGGTTCGAGTTCCAGACTTGGCAGCTTGCTTTCTCTCTCTCTGTCTCTCTCTGGAATAAATAAATAAGTAAAGTTAAAAAAAAATCTTTAAAAAAAGGGGGTAGGAGACCAGCAGTTAGCATAATGGCTATGTCGCTGAACTCCCATTAGTCGACCGTGGTTCAAGTCCTGGACCTGGTGGCTGAAACTCACGCCGGGCGCGTGTGCATGTGTGCCCAAGATCCCAAGAGGAGAATGGAGGAGAAGGGATTGTGGTGTGGCCATCCTCCCTGGGGGGTGATTTCTTGCTTTTGATCTTTCTGTCTCTCTGGCGAGTGCACGTGCCCCATAGCAAAAACTTCTCTTAAAAAAAAGGGGGGGGTGGGGTGGGGAGAAGTGTCAAACAAAAAAACAAAAAACAAAAAAACATAAGTAAGGTAGAGAAATCATTGGTTATGTTCTCAAGTTTGTCTGTATTAACACGGTTTAAAAGGCAGGATGCCTGTGACTGACTGAAACCTAACTGCTGTGATTGGCTATAACCTAGCTACCAGCTCAGAAAAACACTTAACATGTATCTTTTCAGCCCATCCATTGGAATCCAAGTATGGGAGTACAGTGGCTGTTTTAGGCCAAAGTAGTTTAATTTAACAGTTTCTAAGTTGATCATATGCTTTGATGGTTAGGCCTAGGAAACCCTATGGTCCTCAGGTGGTCAGAGTGCAACATCAGGGATTGCACCTCCTTACGTGTCTTGCATTTCTTTCCTTCCTGTGATTAAAAACCTTGCGCTGCTTTCTCTCAGTTAAGCACATCCCTTCTTCTGTGAAAGGAGACCTCATGCATCTTCATTCTAGCCTGCCTTGCTTGTCAGGTTGTTATTTCCTTTTCCTTCATTCGTAGTTTCAGTCTCATTCTTTTTATGTTCATCGTTCATTCATTTGTTCACTCAGCTTTTATTGAACATCTTCTATATATAGCAGGCCTTGCTGGAGGCTTACTATATAAGGGTGACCAGCCCAGTTCCTGCCTTTCAGGAGCCCAGAGAGCCAGGAAAGCAGATGAGTACCCAGGGTGAGCAGGGGTCAGTGGAAACACAGGGGAAAGTGAGCATAAATCTGATGGGCACTCAGGAAAGCCGTCAGTGGTATACTGATGCCCTTTGTGGAGTTTACCAGGCAGATGTGGGGCAGGAAGGAAGAGGGCATGCAAGTGGAAGGAACAGCAGATACAGAAGCTGGAGACATAGCTAGTGTGGCATGTTGGTGAAGACAGGCTAGCAGAGATGATCAGCAATCAGGGCAGAACTTGCCTTTGGGAAAAGTAGGCTGTGCCCACATTATGAAGATCCCTCTTTGTTACAATAACAGTAGTTAACCCCGACATGGTCCTTAATATGGGCAAGATAGCTCTGAGCATTTTATAGATATTAATTTATTTAATCTTCTTACCAACTCTAAGAGGTAGGAACTCAATTGTCTCCACTTTACAGATGAAAAAAACTGAGGCCAGACAGGCCGATCTGTGTGTGATCATCCAGCAGCAGGGTGCAGAGCCAAGCTTCAAGCCCACAGAGTCTACTCGGGTGACTAGATGGCTGAGCTGGCTTTCCTAGCCACCCAGCTTGCCGCTTGTCACACTCTAGAACTGGACTCATCCTGCTAGCTTCTGGGAGCAATAGAAGGCCGTAGAGGATTGGGGAAATGATCTGAAATCTATTCGGGCCATTCTTTATCTTTCAAGTCAAATGGAGACTTGAATCAAGAAGACTGTAGAAATACCCTGTAGTTTTTGTGAGCAACCTGGTGCAAGATTCTTTTAGAACCTCTTTATCAGAATTATGTATACAAATAGGAGATTCTGGAACCTTTTCTTAAAACCATATTAGTTTGTAACAGAAGATATCCTAGATGCTAATAGATTTTTATGTTTGAAATAAATAATAAATGTGTTTATATGAATTAGAGTTCTTTTGAGTTTCCCATCTGCTTCTGGTCCAAGGTGGGCCTGATGGTTCAACTAAGAGTTACTTTGGGGACTTGCTGGAAGAAAGGGGGTGTGGAGAAAGCAACAGACTAGTCTGTGACACTGTGTCTCTAACTAGTATCTCTTACTTGATGGTTTCTTCCATGATGGTTTCTTTTTCTTTCCTTTCCTCTCCTTTTCTTTTCTTTTCTTTTCTTTTCTTTTCTTTTCTTTTCTTTTCTTTTCTTTTCTTTTCTTTTCTGTTGTTGTTTTAAAATTTGCTATAGGGTGTGTGCAGTCTCTGGAGAGACATGAGATTAGGGGAGTGAGAAAGCACTCCCTGGGCGGATGGCTATGGCTGAATCCCTTTTCCATTCTTCTCTTGGATTTTGGCATGCATGCATGTGTAGCCAGCATGTTTTTCAAGCTGCTGAGTCAGGGACTCAGACCACTCAGGGGCCATGTGTGATCCAGCCACCTTAACCACCACGTGCACAGCTGGCCTTGTTTTTGTTTTTAAAACCATTTTTATTATTGAGGTAAACAATAAGCTAACATAAACAATATGTAACAAGCTTTATTAAGTATTTTCAAGTGAATAGTTCAGTGGCATTAAGTATGGTCACGTTGTTGCATAATTATCACAATCATTCATCTTTCAAACTCTTTTCATCTTGCAAAATTGAAACTCTATGTCCATTAAACAATAACTCCCCACCCCTTCTCCCCTCAGCCCCTGACAACCACCATTCTACTTTCCATCTATGAATTTGACTACTCTTGGATGCTCATGAAAATGGAAAAATACAATATGTATCCATTTGTGCCTGGCTTATTTTGCTGAGCATGTCTTCAGGGTCCACTCATATTATAGCATATGACAGAATTTCTTTTTTAGGACTGAATAATAATGTGTTACATGTTATACACATGTTATTTATCTGTTTCTCTGTCCATGACAATTGATTTGCTTCCGTTTGGCTGTTATGAATAATGCTGCTATGAACATGCATAAAATATCTGTTTGAGTCCCCTTTTATAGTTCTGTGAATATCCCATGAATTTTAACTCCTCCTAGATTTGAGTTTGGAAATCATGATTAGTTTGTTCATGGACGTAGAAGTTGTCTTTCTTTTCCCCTTCCTTTTCTACTGTGTCAGATGCATCATACTGAAAATAACATTAGAGGTGAATTTCAGAAGGAGTGTTTTTTGGGAACTGGTTCTTCTCACATTAAGCAGGAAGCACCGTGGGCACATCCCAAGCAGGAGGTGATGGCTTCCTGAAGGAGGATGGCTCCCTGACCTATCGTTGTGCTGGAGGAGGTGAAGAGAGAGGGAAGGGCAGGGAGAGCTGTTTTAAATGCATGTAGGACCTAGGAATTATGGGACTTTGAGTTTGTACTTCCTGGTGACCCATGAGGAAGAGAGAGGAGTCTAAAGTGAACCCTAGATTTAGCTCTGTTGACTTAATGACCATTAACTAGGAGGGCTGGCAGATGGAAACCACAGAGCATGTATTTTTGGGTCTCTGCAGCTCCACAGGCCCTACAGATGATCTGCAGGGTAAGGATAATTACTATGCAACTATATAATAGAGCTGGAAAATGAAATAAAGATATGGTATAATTAGCGTGAATTTAGATTTTTATTCAGACAAGATGGTTGTATTTCTTTATAAAAGTTTCTTTTATTGTGTCAAGATTTTTTATCTTGGGAATCTAGTGGAGGTGGATATTTTGTGGTTTGCTTTGAAGGTGAAAAATGAAACTAGGAGAAAAATTTTATATTAAATGTTATGAGTATTTCCATCTATTTTTGTACCCTACTTTGAATTTGGATTCAGAATTAGTCACTACATCTTTTCTCCTTCTGGCCCTTTTTTGTCTGGCCCCATAAATCTCTTCTCAACAAGCTTGCCAGTCCTCATTCTGAAGCAAACCCAGCTCTCTATTTTCTCTGCTCCAGGTCTTGTGACTTACAGGACTGGAATAACGCATAGTCGGGAATGAATGTTATGGGAAAGATAATGAGCTCACTCTCAGATATCTTGATCTTGGGATGTGGGTGAAGGAACATCCGGGTGGAGGGAAGAAAGTGACTGGATGCAAACGTTTAATGCTTATGATTGACCCAAGGCTGAAGGTAGATGTGGAGGTCATCACCTGTGCATGCCCAGGGGCACGGGATCGTCAGGAAGAACACAAGACATGACAAGAGGGGAAGGCTGGAGATGGAACACTATCCTTTTTCTTGTTTATTGCCATCTCAGGTGAAAAGAGTAAGTGGTGGGAACCAAGATTAGGAGATGATCCGACCTGGAGCGTTGTCCCCTTCCTCTATCTTCATATGCACAACAGCACACTTGAGAGTAGAAAGAGTAAGATTCTGGTGGACAAGCTGGAAGAGACAGGATGAAGTGTGGTAGCTACCTGGGCCTAGAAAGAAGAGCCCAGAGAGAAGGTTGAGGAGAGAGGGTCAGTATTGTCCCAACTAGGACAGATGGTGTTTTGGAAGTCAAAGAGAAGGAAGGCAAGGAGTGGTGAAGTGCTCACTGATTAGATGTCAGAGGAGATGAAATGATTGGCGAGTGCATTTGGCTGCTGGGAGACCCTCATGACCTTTGGTTTGGTACTGGTGGTATGGAATCCAAGATGAGATTCTTCCAGTGTGGTCTCTCAGATCTTGAATTCCAGACACTGTCAGTCTAGACATTATGCCTTTTTACATTCACTTTTTCCTACTAAAAATCTCCGTCAGTGATTCAGAATGCATTCTAAAGATATCCATTAGATGTTTAAATACAGAATTTGAGCTCAGAACACCTTTTGAGCTCTCTCTCTGGAGGCATCTCCTCAAAGCTTCTAGTGCCCTTATTTTAACAACAAAGTGGAGTGCATTTTTATTTTCTGGGATTCCAAGTCCTCAGGATACATGAGGACTTTGTGGGTTCTGAAACCTGGATTGCCGGTAATATGGGTTGGTGAACCCAGGTCCTGGAGAACTGGGGCTCCAAATCCCTTGGGCAATGCATGGTAATGTTTACCAGTTCCTCTTAGCTTCTCTTCTGGACTCACTTCTAAATCACTGCCCTGATAATCTGGGCTGTTATGGATTCAGCCTCCCCCAGCTGTTTCCGATTTACTGCTCTTTTGAAATCTGTTCCACTGACACTGATGACAATGATACTAATAGCTACAATGTATTGACTGCCTAGCACATCTGGGAAACTGTACCAAGTGTTTGACGTATATTGTCTCCAGTAGGCTTATGAGGTGAGTGATATTAACTCCCTTTTATGAATGAGTGAACTGTGACTCAGTAAAATGCAAGTAACTTTTTCAAAGCCAGTGACTCTCAAACTTGAGCATGCAGCAGCCTCCCCAAGGCATGTGTGAAAACAGCCTCCTGTGCCCCACCCCCAGTTTCTGACTCAGTAGGTCTGGAACGGAGCTGGAGAAATTGCTTTTCTTTTCTTTCTTCTTCTTCTTTTTTTTTTTTTGGTTAGTTTTGCCAGAGATTTCTGATCTCCTCAGTCAGCTTGTCTCATGCTCATAAAATGAGATGATTAATACTGTAACTTGAATCTTTTTATTTTGGAGAGGTTTTTGCTATAAGGCTCGTGCGCTCGCCAGACAGACAGAGACAGACAGAGAGACAAAAAGTGAGAAATCACCCCCCCCCCCAGGGGGGATGGCCACGCCGCAATCCCTTCTTTTCCATTCTCCTCTCGGGATATTGGGCATGAATGCACATGCGCCCGACATGAGTTTTAAGCCACTGGGTCCAGGACTCGAACCATGGTCAACTACATGGGAGTCCAGCAATATAGCCATTACGCTAACTGCTGGTCCCAACTTGAATCTTTTTATTTTAATTTACCAGAGGGTGCATAAGCTCCAGAGAGAGGTGGAGGGGCACACAAAGAAGGGGCAGAAAGCATCTCTCATGGGGGATGGTCACACCATGATCTCTTCTCTCTCTCCCCCTCCTTTTGGGATTTTGAGAGTGGTTTTTTGCTTGTTTGTTTGTTTGTTTGTTTTTTGTTTTTTTTGTTACAGGGCGCGAGCGCTCGCCAGACAGACAGAGAGACAGAAAGCGAGAAATCACCCCCCAGGGAGGATGGCCACGCCGCAATCCCTTCTCCTCCATTCTCCTCTCAGGATCTTGGGCACGCACGCACACTCGCCTGGCGTGAGTTTTAAGCCACCGGGTCCAGAACGCGAACTGCGGTCGACTACATGGGAGTCCAGCGACATAGCCATTACGCTAACTGCTGGTCCCTCCTTTTGGGATTTTGGACATGTATGCACATGCACCCAGTGAGTTTCTCAAGCTGCTGGTCCAGGACTTGAACCACACATTCAGCCATGTGGGAATCCAGCCACCTTAATCACCATACCACTGACTGGCGCAGAGAAATTGCATTTCTAGTGTGTTTCCAGATGCTGGTCCTGGGACCATGCTGTGAGCAGCATTGTATTTAGTCACTCAGCTGAGGGACTGGACAAGACCTCATATCAGAGCCTGTCGGACTCACCAGGTGTGCTCCCGTGTTTATGGAAAGTACAGTTCAGAAGCCACCTTGCAGAGCTCATTGCTCAGGGTGGACCAAGGGCTTCTAGTAGCAGTTTCAGGTGACAGGCTTTTCTTTGAGTTGCTGGCCTGCTTGTACACAGGTGTACTCAGGCCAATGGACTTGCTGGGATCAGGAGCTGCTAGATGGTGCTGTCTACACTGAACTTAAAATGATAATAAAATCCACTGCAACTCAGACTACTGTTTGTTATAACCTCATGCCAGCAATTCTCAACCATGTTTATGATAAATATTCTCTCTGCTCCCCCCAAATGCCACTGCCTGGCCACTCGAGATGGAGAAGACTAAATGACCCTTCATTGCAGGTCTCTAGTAAGCTCCGAAGTCAGGAGCCTCATCTTCTACTTCCTGTCTATTTTCTATGTGTATCTGGGTACCAAGTAAGTGCTCAACCCACACCTGATAGCCTAATCCTTTCTTCATTCTCCAAATTTGCATGCCAAAATAACCTTGTTTGAAATACTCAAGGACCACACAAAATCCCATAGGCTCTATACATCTGGTAGGCATGTTTTACCACAGTCCCCTCCATAGTCCTTGTTGTGTATCAGGCAGGGGTCTAACCACTTGGCACAGATGAACTTACTGAGTCCTCACAATGACTTTATGCCATTGTTATCCCCGTGTTACACATGAGGAACCCAACATTAAGTGACTTGCTTATGGCCACACAGCTGGTGAGTGAGGCAGAGCCAGGAGTCCTACCTGGCATCCTTGCTTCAGAACCTATGCACCTAACCTCTAGTCTTTACTGTCACCCAGGCAGATGGTTGGTACTTAATAAGTGCACGTTGGATGGCCACTCGGAAATGGAGAGGCATTGGGTCCAGGCAGTTCGTGGAGCTCAGGTGTCCAGTTGGAGCAGGACACGGTGTGTGTTGCTCACGGCACTCAGCAGGTACTCTACATCAGTCAGTTGGTCCACGTAGGGTGGCAAGACATTGCTCCGGGATACATCCATCTTTCTTGCAGGCTAATGCTGAATTTACCTCCACTGTAATGAAATGTGCTTTCCCTTGAGGGGGTGGTTATCGGTATTTATAGAGCATCTTATAGCTGAAGTGCTCCAGAAGTAACAATTACCTCTTTAATCCTCTTAGCATCTCTCTGAAAAGAGGGATGTGAACCCATAGAGCTTGCTCCTGCCTCCTCTCCTTCCTTCACCCCACCCCTGCCCCAGCTTGTAGAGAGGCACCCAGCAGCACAGCAGGAAGAAGAAGGAGGATACTTGGAGGGAATCAAGTACTTCCTACAGGTCATGTGTTCAGCTGGATGGAAATGCAGGCACCTGTGGGTCCCGACGGTCAGCTCACCTGCATTCTTCTTACTTGTGATACCAAGTAGCTAAATGGAAAAACACCCTTCTTCCATTTGAAGAAATCTCACCAGCCTCTTTCACTTGTCTCTTTCTGCTCCAGGAAAGAAGGTTGGAATAATAGAAATTCTTTTTTTCCTCTTCTGAAGTAGTGAATTCTGTCTTGGCAGCCACAGTTTTCAAGACACATTATTCAGAGGCATAGCAGAGAAAATGAAAAGGGATGATGTCTGGAGAACTTTTCTTGGGTGCCAGTGGGTTTTTCCCTTATGTGTGCATAATTGACACATAGTTGCACGGAGTAGTTAGGCAGCAGCCCACAGGCACACATGATAAACAGCCCTGGCTGTCACTGTCTTTCGTTATGCAGATATAATCCAATTCACCAGCAGCACCTGAAGATATACTGGCAAGGTGCTAAGGCTAATTCTGGTCATCTAAACCCACCGGTAGGATGCCACAGAGTCCTGGAGGGTTCTTTGTTTATGCCCACACTTTACCTTATTAAGAGTGGAATAAAGCCTAGGTAAATAACATGGGATATTCTGAAGGTCAGGACATTTTCAGATGTTAGACTCTTCTATTTCAAGTCGTTAATAACTATTTCCTTGCCCAGATCCTTATGCTAGCTAAATGTGCAGAGGACATTAGACAGTTAGGGAAGTACTTGCCCTTAGCTTCCTGTTCCCTTTTTTCTCGTGACCCTTCTTCATAATATCTGGCTGAATTAGCTTCCTGCCATAACTAATAGCTCTCTGCTCAGCCACAGTCCTGTGTGTGTGGAGCCCCCAAATTCCAGGTTCTGGGAGATTCCAGGCTATCTTGTGAAGGAGCCATCATTCAGTCTCATGGGGTTCTGTTTTGGTTGTAATTTTTTTAGTGAGCTCATTTCATAGCTGGTGACCACTGGCTTTGCATAGTTGTCAGGCTGTTGCAACCAACCAAAGTCCCAAGACCCACAGAAAGCAGAGGCCAGTGTTGGCATTTCCAAATGCTTCACTCTAGGCTCAACTCTATGAGTGTCACCCAGGAGCTGTGCAATGCGGAAGACATAAATAAGCACCAACTGGGTTCTGAGCTCTGGCTCCACCCCAAGGCACCAACCTCCTTGCTTCTGGCTCCTATTCCTACCTTCAGTGCCTTCTCTGCAGCCCAGTAAAACCCAGTCACCATCTCCCTTTGTTTCACCTCGAGATAGAGGAAGATGCATGAGCTATATGTTAGGAGACAGGCAAGCCAATTAAAGGCAGCCCTGCGATAAGGCAGGAAGAAGAAAGCATGAATTAAGGATTTTAAAACTTGCTCATGCAACAGTTCTTATTCCTCCTCCCCTACAGGAAGGCACAGATCAGAGATGGGGAACTGTCATTACCCTCCACATAATCATAGGAGACAGCCCCAGTTCCTGGAAATGCCACAGATCAGGCAGCTGTTGGCAACCTGGCTCCTTTGCTCTTCCTAGCTGGCTGGGGAGGACACACAGGGAAATGAACTCGGGGAGGCAGAGCTCATCGGGGACACTGTGCAGTGGAAATCCTGATGCCCCCTGGCCTCAGGTGGAGCCAGCTTTTGGGGTGGCTTGTCGAGTTAAGCCTAGTTTCTGCTTTCTTTAGAGGGGCTACAAATCCTTGACCTATGTCCCGCAGCTTCTAGAGGGAGGCCATTGTACAGCTGCCCTGTGGGCACAGTGGCTCACCGGAATGGGTGTGTGAGTGGAGGGCAGGTGTGTGGAGGAGGGAGCCTGGGGACTCCATGTGTGCCCAACCGCCGTCTCTGTCCTTCCTGGCTTCTTCCTCTCTGCTCCTACCCCAGGCTTTTCCTTTTATAGCACCAATTACCATCCAGTAAGGACAGACTGCTTTTCAGATTTGTGTGCTTAAGCACAGCAGGGCAGAGAGGAGCCATTCTGGAGGGAATGTCAGTGAAACGTTTTGCATGTTTCTCTGCTCCCCATACGGGTATTTCTGAGCAAGAATGCAAACAGGCCTGAAATAGAATGTATTAGTAAGTGTAACAGAGAAGCGAAGTGTATTTTTAGCAAATATGGCTAAAGCAGATTATTGCAGTGATTGAGTGAGGCTGAGATGAGGGGAGGGGAGGCTATAAGGAATGAGGAAAGGGACTGTCTCTCAGCTGTGCCCAGAGGAGCTGAAGCACCAGACCAAGGGGCCTTCAGGAGGCCTTGCCCCGTGGTGGCTGCTGGGATACTCAGGGCTTTGGAGTTTCTGTGCTGGTTGTAATGCCCCTTGTGTCTACCATGGGGGAGTCAGCCAGCAAAACCCAATCAGTGCAAATGGGTTGAGGCCTGAACCCCTCTGGTTCAGTGGCGAGCTACCAATATGGCTGCTGCCCTCGACCTGAACTGAGGTAGAGGGAAGGTCTGGTCAGCCAAGCACTGGCTGTAAGCATTTCAGGAATCCTGGGGAGGAAGGGGACTTGTATTGTGACAGCCAGGTTGTGGCGCCTCGGTCACACTGCACAAGACTTTCCGCAATTCAGCTTCTTTATCTGCAAGCAGCGTTAATACTTAGAGTCATGAGTCCAAACAAGGCCACAGATAAGGAAAGATTTGAACTTTCAGAAGAAAACTGCAAAAAAAAAAAAAAAAAAAAAAAAAACTCAAGACATCATATCGCTTTCCTCCCTCAGATTAGCCAGAGTTCACCACCTGATAGCGAAAGGATTATGTGTTGGCCTCTTGTAATGGCGCCATTTAAAATGGACAAAGTTCAACCCCCTGGTGAGTCCCTGGTGTCTGTCTGGGACTCTGCTACCACAGCACCAGAGGGCCTGACTCTAGTGCAGTTTTCTCACCTGGTAGTCCCTTGGCCAGGCATTAGTTCACAGTCTGCTGTCTCCCCGGTCAAGTGCACTTGGGATCCCTGGATCCACACGGGCCCTGATAACCTGCTCTATTTTTTCTTGTGGAAAATGACCATCATCACTATGATCACTGACTTTATGTGTCAACCTTACTGGGGCCATGGGGTGCTCAGAGATGTGGTCAAAGATTTTTTGGGATGTTTCTGTAAGAGTGTGTTTTATTGAGATATACATTTAAATTGATGGACTTAGAGTAAAGCAGATAGCTCTCCTTAATGTGAGTGGGGCTTGTTCAATCAGCTGAAAGCCTGACTAGAACAAAAAAGACAGAGGTCTTTTGCCTAAGGACCTTCAACCCTGAACATTGGCTTTTTTCCAGCTTTTGGACTTGAATTCAAACATTGGCTCTTTTTGGGTCTCCAGTCTGTCAGCTAAGCCTGCAGATTTTAGAATTTGCCAGCTCCTAACAATTGTGTAAGCCAATTCTTTATAATAAATCAAACACACAAATATTCTATTGGTCCTGTTTCTCTGGAGAACCCTGACTAATACAGCCATCTGCCAAAAACAAAAAAACAAACCCTTATGCTTTGTAGCCCAGCCAAAATGCCACCTTCTCTATTACAGATTTTATAAAAAGGTGGTGAATAAGCAGAGCAATAAAATTTGGGTTATTTCATAGTTTAGCCATTGTGTAACAGGCAGTGGGCCAGAGACTTACAGCTACAGGGGCCCCAGTTTTAGAAAATTCCATGCATAAAAATTTAAATCTATGCAAAAAGAGAAATTTAGGAGCTCATTTTTTACATTACATAGGATTCTTCTTGGGTCAGCTCCATAGCTTAGTGGGTAAGGGAGCTGGATCCCACGTAGCCAATCAGTTGGAATCCTGGCCTCGGTAGCTTGAAAACCATTCCAGGCACATTTCTACGTATACCCCAAATCCTGAAAGGATGGAGAAATGGAGGAGAAGAGATTGTGATGTGACTATACCCCATTGGAGGGTGCTCCCCCCCCATCTCTCTGGGGAGTGCATGTGCCCTATAGCAATTAAAAAAGTACCTATCTCTCCTCTTCAGGGTCCCTTTAATGAACAGGTTCCAAACCTCTTTTATTGAGCAAATTTTGATTTATGTGAACCCTTCTAGGAGCACATGGATTATTTCAAATGAATTACCCTACTACCCCTAGCCTGTAATGCATAAAATTGAGTGACCATATTGATCAGTTCACAAAGCCTGTAATTTGATGACTTCTTTCATATGGACCATTCCAACTGGCATGGACCCGGGAGTTGCCCTGTGGCAGGGAGAGCAGGAGTTGATTTGTACGTTGTTGTTTATTTGTGTTCGATTTTATTGGATTGACTCTAAAGTTATCCTTGAGTCATTTCCTAATCATTTGATGCCTATGGCGAACCTCAGCTCATCATTGTAATGACACATATCCCAGATGAAAGGTACCAAGTAACTTGAATCATTTTTGTTGGATCATACAAGGGATACCTGTCATCAGAATGATGGTATCAAGCTCAAAACAGTTCTGAGGGGTCAGTGGGACTGAGATTTTTCTCTCCATTTTAACAACAGAATGCTAGCTCTACACAGACACTAGCCAGTATTCAGCAAATGTCAATATCATCTGAAGTGGAAAGTGTGGATTTGGGGCAGTGAATTGCCCATAGTATATAATACCAATGTAATACAGAGTACTTCCAAAAGTTCATGAAAAAATGAATTAAAATATGAGTTTATTATATTTTTTGCAAAAAAATTGGAAATCTATGCCTAGTTTTTGTTTTGCTTGCTTGCTTGCTTGCTTGCTTGATTGATTTTTACTTGCCAGAAAGTTCATAAGCTCACTGAAGAGGGCTAGAAAGAAAGGGAACGTGAGAAAGCACCCTAAATGGTGTATGGTCACACTACAATCCTTTCACCTCCGTTTCTTCCTCTTTTCAGGATTTTGGGCATGCATGCAAACATGCCTGGCATACTTTTCAAGCTGTTGGATCTGTGACTCAAATCACAGAAGTTGGCCATGTGGGATCCAGCTACCTTATTCACCAACCCACGGGCTGTCCTTATATTATGTTTTATAATTCATATTTTCCATGAGTTTTTTGAAAACCCCCTTATATATGATAAATAATAAGTAAAGCTTATAGGTTCATAGCCTCTCCATTTTTATTTAAATACATTTGGCATTTTAGGATCTCAAAGGAGTGACTTTCATTGATAGATAAAAGCCTGGGAAATACACTCTTAGTGACTCAGGAAACCTCTTTTCCAAGCTCTTCTTCCTCATAGACATCATTTATTCTCACAACATCATTCACTTTAAGGTGGAAGTGACTGATAACCACTTAGTATTATGCTTCACAGAGTTGTAAGTCTAGGGCGACATTTCCAGTGTTGACTGCTTAGTGGCTGTGGATATTTTTCTGAGAATGGGAACCTTCCAAACTCCCTTAAATCTCAGAGGTGGATGTCCAGCCACATATATGGCAGTGGTTAAATATACTTAGTGACTTTTCTGTATGCCCTGGATGAGTAATTGACTTTATCTTTAGAGAGTTTTCAATAGAGACAAAACAAGAGGTTTACTCAACTTCTCATACCACAACAGTACGCAGACCCTAGATAATGCAGCTGCCAAAATAGAATTTGAATCTGGCGGTTCACAGGGTTCATTTTTGACCTTCTCTTCATGGTAGTTACTGCAGTGTGTGGCTGCACGTGCTGTTTATGCCCTCTATTTAATCTCCACCGTGATCCCCATTCCCAAGCCTTTATCTCTAGCTCTCACTTTCATTCGCCTCAGGTTGACTCTCTGCAGAGCGTTGTTTGATGGTGGAGCTGGCCTCTCAGAAGGCTGCCTCCATGCTGTCGGGAGCTTAGACACCTTTCAGACTGCATACTGCCATTCAGCACGAGAGGAATGTGTTGCTGGACACGATGTTCCCTGGCTTGAGAGAGCGTGGGGCAGTTGTGAACAGGGCAGCCACACTCACAGGTCCAGGCGCTAAAGATACTGGTGACACCTCAGCCAGCACATAGGACGGTAGGCAAGTGCCAGGCCAGCACATGTCTCCAGTGCTCATAGTTGGGAAAATTTTCCTGGGTGGCTCTGATCCCTCCCTAGGAGAGCTGCTCTCCTTGTATACACAGCTCTTGCCTCTGCTGTTAAGCCTTAATTGGGCACCAGAAACCACTTGAGGGTTACTTCCTCCCTGCCTAAGGACTTGAGAGACATCGTTTAGAAATTCATTAGTGTGGTAAGTGTTGTGAAACAGCAGTACTGCCCTTGGAGCTGTCATCAAAGCTTGCTGCTCGCAGGGCACTGCAAAGCTCTTTCTTGCTAGATTCCTCTACCACCCAGGGCTTTTAGGTTCTCTGGTGTGGAAAGGAAAAGGTGGGCTTGCCTCAGCTTATTGGAAGTCAGGAACATGCTAGTGGGAAAGAGGTGTTATGGCAGAGGGAGAAAGCAGAATGGGCACAGAAAGAAAGCAGCAGAATGTTCTGGCCCACTGCCCCTCCATTATTACTTTATTTTTTTTCTTCTTTCTTTTTACTTTTTCTTTTTTCAGTTTGCTATAGTGTACTTGCCAGAGAGAAAAAGGGAAGGAAAATAAGACATTGCCTCCCAGGGTGGAGGGCCACTTTGCAGTGCCTGCCTTCCTTGCCATTCTCCTCTTGGGATTTTGGTCATGCACACACATGCACCTGATGTGATTGTCAAGCCTCTGGGTCTGAGACTCGAACTGTGCAGTCAGCCTTGTTAGATCCAGTGCCTTAACCTCTGCATCACCTGCTGGCCCCATTGTTGCTTTCTTAGTATGATGGAGTAGGCCAGACTAGCCAGCTTCATAAGTCTACGATGAAAAGGAAATAGTTGAGTGGATGCTAGGGATTTGAGAAATGCTCTGAAGTTGAGATGACCTAAGATTTCCAGGCCCGTTTTGTGTCTTTGGCAGTCTGGCTCCAGGCACACTCAGTCCTGACTCTGGGTCACTGGAGGTGGAGATGGTATGTGGCTACAGGTTTCTGCTGACAGAAGCTAGGTTTTTTTATTTTTTATTATTTTTTTCATTTTTTGGAGAGGTTTTTGCTATAGGGCGCATGCGCTCGCCAGACAGACAGAGACAGAGAGACAGAAAGCAAGAAATCACCCCCCAGGGGGGATGGCCACGCCGCAATCTCTTCTCCTCCATTCTCCTCTCAGGATCTTGGGCACGCACGCACACGCGCCCGATGTGAGTTTTAAGCCACCGGGTCCGGGACGTGAACCACGGTCGATTACGTGGGAGTCCAGCGACATAGCCATTACGCTAACTGCTGGTCCCCAGAAGCTAGGTTTTGATAGGAGATATCTGGGGGCATTCAGTGGGCATGTAACTGATGGAGATTATTTGAGCTCATCAGGCTGGACCAGGTAGTTACACAACATGAGACAGAGATTAAGCCAGGAGCTTTTCCTGGATTAAAAAAAAAAAATTAATTGCTAGATGATATAAAGCATTTCACACAGAGCCTTAAGTTGCTTGAGGGTATATGCACTCTCTAGGTAGAGGGAAAGAGAGAAAGCACCCCCCATGCATGCGGTGTAGTCATGCTGTAATCCCTTTTCCTCCATTTCTCCATACCACCAGGATTTGGGGCACACATGCACCCCAGCATGTTTTTTAAGCTGCCAGGGCCAGAAGTGAACCAGAGTTGTCTATTTGAGTTTCAACTCCCAATCTACAGGACTTAACCTCTGTGCTACAGGATCAGCCCAGACAAATGTGTATTTACTTTAAAAATTTGTATTTATTTTATCTTTTTTAATTTGCCAGAGGGTACTTCTGCTCACTGGAAAGAGACAGAGAGAGAAAAACAGTAAGAAAATATTTCCCAGGGGAATGACCATATTACAATCCCTTCTCCTCCTTTTCTTTTCTTGGGATTTTGGGCACACATACACTTGAGCCCAGTGTTTTTCTTTTCCTTTATAAAATGAATTAATTTGTTTATTATTATGTTTTTAAATTTACTACAGGGCACATATGCTCATCAGAGAGAGACAGAGAGAAAGAAAGAAAATGAGTAAGCACCACATCTGGAACTTGAACCGTGGTCAGCCATGTGGGGAGTCCAGCACCTCAGCCACTGGACCACCTGCTGGCTCTGAGCCCAGTGTTTTTCAAGTCACTGAGTTTGGGACTCAAACTGTGCAGTTGGCCATGTGGGATCCAGCGGCCTTAACCACCACACCACTGGCTGGCTCTAACTTTTATTTTTTAAATTAGAAAATGACTATAGCTTCTTGGGTCAAGGTCATTTAAAAGTACTTTTCAAGGTGATACAAAGATAAGGAAACGCATGTTTTTCCGTCTTGAGGGGTGGAGTAATTCCTATGTCTAAAAGAAAAGTCTACCAGAATAAAATTCTGAAGGCTCATCGAAGGAGAATTTAGTCTTGAGGCTGAGCTTGTCTTGCCACTTAACCAGCTCTGAACACTGGGCAAGTTATGCTTCGTTCCTCACCTGTACTTGTGAGATACCTCACAGCATCACTGAGAAGGTTTGCTGAGATGATACAAAGCATTTCACACGAGCCTGGAGCAGAGAGGACATCCACCAGCTGTTCATTGTTAAAAATCAATAAAAGCCCTATAGTGATGATTCTCACTGCCCTTCTGTTTAATACACTGTTAATTGGAGGTTTAGTTTAATTTTCTTTTTTTAACATGACTTTTCTGAGAGTATGACTATGAGCAGCCCTGACTGCGGATTTCATGACGGAGGCCCCAAGGCCCATGTCCTTCTGCTCTGGGGCTGCCTTCCAAGGTGGGAGGGTTGTGGCAGACAGCCTAGAATGTGCCGCCACAGTGAAGTTCTGCCATGCCTTAGATGGGTAGGGTGATCAAACTGTGGGTTGTAGGAGACTGGAGTAACAAAAATGTACATGCAGCCAGTGTCACCATTCATGCAAGGGCCATGAGGCTGGAGGGCATATCTCTGCCACCCAGTCCCCTGGCTGCCTCCCTGCATCGTTCGTGGGCTCCCAGCCTACCCTTTGGCATGTGTGAGTGGTCTGATAGGGATATAGCTTGGGGGGTCTCTGCACTGGAGAGCAGTCAGAGCCTGCTCCTGAGGCTGCACTTGACCCTTGGTTGTTACTTTTCAGTAGAAACTTGTTCATCTTTGGGCTGACTGTACAGACCCACTCCTGCCAGCCTCTGACTGATGGCAGATTTCCAGCCTCCATAGCTCCACTCCTGTGCTTCTCAGATTGTCAACTTTGGCGTGAACACATAATTTTATTAATGGAAGAAACCTTTGAACATTTGCTTTATATATTCTTGTTAATTACTTAGCGGGGCATTGGAACATGTTTACTGAGCTATGTAGGCAAGTCTTTGCATAGCACAAGCTCTATAAACAACCTTCTTGCCGTCTTTGGTCTGTCCCTTGGGATATCTTGAGACAAGTCTTGCTGGTGTCTTCTAGGAGAAAGTGGCAGTGTGGCTATTGAAGTGACTCTGTGGCTGCAGGAACTTTTGGGATGCTCATCGCAGTCTTGGGAAGATGTGGCCAGCACTGATAGCCTTCCCACCTTACACTGTGCCAAGGGCAGGAAGGAATCTTCCCAGATCACCTAGTGCCTATTCTTAACATTTTTATGGCTTTTACATTTCCTGCAGGCTGTACATCTTCTCCCTAGAAAAATGATGTAGGCACACACACCTGCAGTTCCATATACGATTCCAGGAGTTCTCCACTATCTGCAATATGCTTATGGGCCATGATAAGTAATAGCTGGTCTAGTGTAGTCAGGATCCCCCCATTCCCTGATCCGCTGCCAAAAAGAGTATGGCTCGTCTTCCCACCCCCACACACATGCCTTGCCAGTTAGTGGCAAAGCTGGGGTTAGAATCCGGCTGATTTCTCTAGGCCCTCTGTTCAGGCTCCTTGCACAACCCTTCTTGCCACTCACCTGTACTACCCTCCTGTTGTTCTCAGCGACATTCACATCAAAATGACTGCTGGCTTGTTTCATCTAGTGTAGATTTGCTTTCCTAACCTGGCCAAGCAGAGGGGGTGCCCCATAACTATCATTGCTTGTCCTACACCCCAACTCTATCTGTAGCTTTAAAGCCAGTTCTGGGAAAGCAAGGAGGAAGGAGGATTTGTGACATCATTCAGGCTGCAGGGGCTTATCTGTCCCACTTTACTTGATGTTCCTGTTACTAAGCTATAGTTTGGATAGAGAGACTGTTCACAGGGAGGGATGTGAGGTCATTTTACAATAGCAGGCATATTAATTTGTTAGAGCTGTTGTAAAAAGTACCATATGTTAAGTGACTTCACCCATATACTGGGTGGCTTGTTTCATAGTTTTGGAGGCTAGAAGTTCAGAGATGGAGGTGTTGGCAGTGTCTGTCCCTTTTAAACCTCTCTCTTTGCCTTGTAAATAGCCATCATCTTCCAGTGTCTCTTCATGTCATCTTCCCTCTGAGTGTGTATGTCTGTCAAATTTTCCCTTTTTATTAGGCTACCAGTCATATTGTAATAGGGCCCACCCTGATGACCTCACCTTAGGTCTTTACAGAGGTAATCTGTAAAGACCCTATCTCCAAATTAGGTTACATTGTGGGGTACTGGGGATTGGGACTTCATCGTGTAAATTTGGAAGGAACATAGTTCAACTCATAACAAAAGGCATTTTCTGATTGACAAGTCTGGGTGAAGAACTTTAGTGGCCCAGGTTTGACCAAATCCAATGCACTTTCCAGAACTCTACACCCTCTGATTTATTGAGAGTCTACTATTTAAAATTTCGGTAAAAAGTGAGAAGACAAATCTTTGGAATACTGGAAAAATCTTGATTTTGTTGAGACATTTGGCAAATATGCTCAACACTTATCTGAACCAGTAACATTTGTGTAGGAGTTGAGATGGTGGAAATAAAAGGGTAAATTCCATGGCACCCATTGGGTGGTTATGACATTCATACTTGAGCCAGTCAGGCTGGAGGGTTTTTTTTTTTTTTTTTTTTTTTTTTTTTTTTTTGCTATAGGATACATGTGCTTGCCAGAAAGACAGAGAGAGAGCGAGAAATCACCCCCTGGGGGGATGGCCACGCCACAATCCCTTCTCTTCTATTTTCCTCTCAGGGTCTTGGACACACATACACACATGCCCAGTGTGAGTTTTAAGCTGCTTGGTCTGGGACTTGAACCACAGTTGACTATGTGGGAGTTCAGCAATGTAACCATTATGCCATCTGCTGGTCCTGGGGCTGGGTTTTGAAGAGTCTCACATCTTTGTTCTTAAGTGGTTCTCAGATCCAACCCTAGTTGTCCTATGGTCAGTGAGAAGGAATTTCCCATTGGAATTTCATGTTTTGAAAAAAGCTTGAGAGAGAGACAAAGAGAGAGAGAGATCTCAACAGAGTCTCATGGTATGATTCTCTCCTTAGCCTTCCCAGTCTCCAGGATCATGGGCTCATGCATGAACAGCTGGTATGTACACTTCAACCCAAGAATGGAACCCTAATCTTCCATATGGTTTCCCGCATTGCAGAGTGTTGTACTCTCCACCACTCTGGTTGGGCCTGGAATTACATTTTATATCTGTCGATTATGTTTCTTTGGCAGTGGAGAAATAGCATTTTCAGAGATCAAATGTAGAAGCAAATTAATCACCAGTGACATAAATAGATGAGGAATTCGTAAGTACTGTCCGTTTTTCATGGAGAAAAGATGATGTTTTTAGCCGGAATAGTGCCTGTGGCATCACCTTGCTTGTGTATCAGTTTTACGTTCCCAGTTTTATGTGGGGTGGGATCAAATGGATTGCAGTGAGCTGCTGCAGAAGGCGCGATTGGATTCTGTTGGAAGCCGTTCCCTACACCTGAACTTTAGAAGGACAAATGCAAAATGCATGTGGCTTTAAAATGTGGGGATTGCAATTTGGGGAAGGTCATGGGAAACACTGTGGTGCCGGTAGTTGAAGGAGTATCATAGGACATTTATTGGGGACTGGAGGCCTGGGGTATGTAATAAGCCTATTCAATACAGTGCTTGTGGAGGAGGGATATTGACTTTGTTGTATTCTCTACGGGGACTGGGGTGGGCAATGAAGAGCCCAGCAAGTTTGGGTGTCCCAGGCCCGGCAGGTGTCATGTCATTCTTGACCAGACAGAATCTCAGCCATTTATAGTACAGTACATCAGATGAAGATAAATAGTAAAAGCAGCTTAAATTCAGTTATGGAACCAGATTATCTGTGACGGATTATCTGTAGAAAACGTTGAATCCCAGACTAGCTTCTCCATGTGTATTTTTGGTATGCAGCTTATTTTTGAGCCATTTTTCCTTATCAGCTGGTGTGTGCTTAGGAAAGGCATGCTAATTTTTAACATTAGCTTTACACACATACAAGCATATCATCTTAGAAGACGATAGGTAGAAAGGCAAATTTGCAACCTCCTTGCCCTCGCCATTCTAATCTGTATCACAACGCCAGATGTTTTTGTATTCATTTCCTGTTTGCTCTTGCTTTGAATTTTTTTTGTGTCTTTTTACTTTTATTTGTTTGATTGATTAAGATGTGATGATCTGATTGTTTTGATTTTTTTTAAGAGGTTTTTGCCATAGGGCACATGCGCTTGCCAGACAGAGAAAGACAGTTAGAAAGCAAGAAATCATCCCCAGGGGAGATGGCCATGCCACAATCCCTTCTCCTCCATTCTCCTCTCGCAGTCTTGGGCACACACACACACACACACACACACGTGTGCGCCCCCGGCGTGAGTTTTAAGCCACCGGGTCTGGGACGCGAACCACAGTCGACTACGTGGGAGTCCAGCAACATAGCCATTACGCTAACTGCTGGTCCCACATTGTTTTGAATTTGAGATCTAGTAATAAAACTAATTCTGAACATTAAACTAGAGATTGGTAGGGGAAGAATAATTTAGACACAAAGTTTCTTCTCAAGAGAAACCTTATTTAGAATTAAAAACATCCCGTGGGGGATCAGCAGTTAGCGTAATGGCTATGTTGCTGGACTCCCATGTAGTCGGCTGTGGTTTGAATCCCGGACCTGGTGGCTTAAACTCACGCCTGGTGCATATGTGTGCATGCCCAAGATTGCGAGAGGAGAATGGAGAAGAAGGGATGGCCATCCCCCCTGGAGGGTGGTTTCTTGCTTTCTGTCTTTCTGGCAAGCACACGTGCTCTATAGCAAAATCCTCTCAAAAAAAAAAAAGAAAAAAAAAAATCCCATGTGGCCAGCAGGTGGCATTGTGATTAAGGCGTTGGACTCCCACATGGCCTACCATAGTTTGAGTCCTAGACCTGGCAGCTTGCTTTCTCATTTTGTCTGTTTTCTCTCTCTCTGTTGAATGCACATGCCCTATAGCAAATTAATAATAATAATAATCATAGAAAGTAAATTTAAATAAATATTCTGGAAAAATTGTAAAATTCTTCAATTAAAAATCAATGATGCACTAAACTTAAATTTTGGTTATTTCTAAGTGAATTCCAAAGCAAGCACATCCTTTTATTCTCATGAATTCTTAGAATTAAAATTTGTTTCCCCAGTTAAAGAACATGCTGTTATGAAAAGATAAAATGTCTTTGACTTGTTTACTTTCTAAAAAAATTTTCATATTTAGTCAAATAATCATTTCTTTTTTTTCTTTTTTAAGAGAGGTTTTTGCTATAGGGCGCGTGCGCTCGCCAGAGAAACAGAGAGAGACAGAGAGACAGAAAGCGAGAAATCACCCCCCAGGAGAGATGGCCACGCTGCAATCCCTTCTCCTCCATTCTCCCCTCGGGATCTTGGGTACGCACACACATGCGCTTAGTGTGAGTTTAAGCCACCGGGTTCGGGACTCGAACCATAATCAACTACATGGGAGTCCAGTGACATAGCCATTATGCTAACTGCTGGTCCCAAATAATCATTTCTTCTAACTGCCATATGTACAGATGACCTTTTAATAAGGCAGGAAATAATGGTATCAATTTTAGCAACTCTCGAATGAGCTAAATGTTGTCAAGGAATATTTCCAACTGGTTTAAACAATGATTTACCTTCTCCAAAATCCAAGATACTTTTATCTTAAAGGGTCAGGCCTTTCCAATTTTTTTTAAAAAAAATTATTTTAATTAATGAAAAGTCTTTTTTTCTTTTTTCCCTAGTAGAGAGAGCAGAATGTTTAGCTCTCTGAAAAATGCAGAATACCCAAGTGGTTCATGTGAGTATATTGCTCATTTAAGGTTTGATGTCCTTTGGAAATGTGAGGAATAAACATTTGAAAAATTCTTAAAGAATGAAAATTCTCCAGTATATTATACTCATAAAATATATTGGGTAAAAGGGAAAGTCATGGGACCAGCAGATGGCATAATATTTATGTTGCTGGATTCCCATGTAGTAAACCATGGTTCAAGTCCTGGACCCAGTGGCTTAAAACTTATACCAGGTATGTGTGTGTGTGTGTATGCCTAAAATCCTGAGATTTTAGAGGAGTATGGAGAAGGGATTGTTGTGTGGCCATCCCCCTGGGCGGGAAGGTGGGGTGATTTTTCGCTTTCTGTCTCTCTCTCTCTGTCTCTCTGGTGAGCACACGCACCCTATAGCAAAAATATCTCTCTAAACAACAAAAAAGGGAAGTCATTACACATTTTTGCATAGAAAAATGTCATGACTTTCCTGGTGACCTAATGGAAAAAAAGACTATACAAGAAAATTTATTCTTGTCTGAGGTTTAAAGGTTCTAAAAATTGGAAATATGTATTCACTTACTGTAGGAAGAGCTTCTTTTTTTCCTTTTTTAAAAAATGCTTTTTCAAAGTATATCTGTTTACTTTTTCCACGAGCTAGAGACATACGAAGGGAGACTAGAATGCTAGGAACCCCCAACAGGATGTTGATGCTAAGATCCACCTCCAACTTCAGCTTACGCTGTATCATGGACACACGCATGCCTGGACTTCTTAAGGAAGAAGTCTCTGGATGTGAACCCAGAACCTTCCTATGTAGGTCAGGAGAGTGTCACATCTTTTTTTTTTTTTTTTTTTTTTTTTTTTTTTTTTTAAAGAATTACTTATTTGGCGTCCTTTCGGTGTGGTTTGGTGTTGCTATCTCTTAATGTTGGCAAAGGGTGAAAGAGGTGCTCCCTGGCCTCCGGGAACTCCAGGCAGCTGGACTGGTGTGGGAGCAGAAACACAAGTGGATCTGGGGCGGGCAGGAACTTAGCTGCAGTTCAAAAATGGGTTGTAAATCAGCGGAGACAACTCACAACATCAACGATGCATTTGGCCCAGGAACTGCTAATGAATATGCAGTGCAGTGGTGTTTCAAGAGGTTTTGCAAAGGAGACAAAAGCCTTAAAGATGAGGAGCAGCATACTTGGTCGACCATCAGAAATTGACAGTGACCATTTGAGAGCAGTCATCAAAGCTGATCCTCTTACAGCTATGTGAGAAGTTGCCAAAGAGGTCAATGTTGACCATTCTGTGGTCATTCAAATTTCAAGTAAATTGAGAAGTTGAAAAGGCTTGGAAAGTGAGTATCTCATGAGCTAACCAAAAATAAAAAAGATTGTCATTTTAAAGTGTCATCTTCTCTTATTCTATGCAATAATGAGCCGTTTCTCCTTTGGATTGTGACATGCAATGAAAAGTGGATTTTATGTGACAAATGGCGTTGGCCAGCCCAGTGGTTGGACTGAGAAGAAGCTCTAAAGCACTTCCCAAAGATAGCCTTACACCAAAAAGAGGTCACGATACCTGTGTTGTGGTCTGCTGCTGGTCTGATCCACTACAGCTGTATGCATCCCGGGGAACCATTACATCTGAGAAGTGTGCTCAGCAAATTGAGGAAATGCATCAAAAACTGCAACACTTGCTGCCTGCAAGGATCAACAGAAAGTGCCCCATTCTCCTCCGTGACAACACTCGACCACACATCACAGAACCAGCGCTTCAAAAGCTGAACGAATTGGGGTGTGACGTTTTGCATCATCCACCATACTCATCTTACCTCTTGTCAACTGACTATCACGTCTTCAAGTATCTTTTTTTTTTTTTTTTTTTTGAGAGGTTTTCGCTATAGGGCACAGGCGCTTGCAGACAGAGAGAGAGAGAGAGAGAGAGAGAGAGACAGAAAGCGAGAAATCACCTCCCAGGGGGGATAGCCATGCTGCAATCCCTTCTCCTCCATTCTCCTCTCAGGATCTTGGGCACGCACGCACACGCGCCTGGCGTGAGTTTTAAGCCACCGGGTCTGGGACACGAACCGTGGTCGACTATGTGGGAGTCCAGCGACATAGCCATTACGCTAACTGCTGGTCCTGAGTATCTTGACAACTTTTTTATGGGAAAGCACTTTCACAACCAACAGGTTGCAGAAAATGCTTCCAAGAGTTTGCCAAATCCTGAAGCATGGATTTTTATACTGCAGGAATAAACAAACTTATTTTTTGTTGGAAAAAAATTATTTTGCTTTTATTTATTTACTTATTTTAATTTGACCAGACAGAGACAGAAAGAAAGAGAGAGAAAGGGAAAGTGAGAAAGCAAGTCGTCAGGTCCGGGACTTGAACCATAGTTGGCCGTGTGGGAGTCCAGCACTGTAACTACCACACAACCTGCTAGCCCTGTAGAGTGTCACATCTTACTGCTATGCCACTGTCTGCCTCTTCTTCTTATTTTTTTTAAGGTTTTTTTTTTTTAAGAATTATTTATTTTATTTTATTTTATTTGTTGTTGTCATTATTTTTAATTGATCAGGGAGAGAGAGAGAAAGGGAAAGTGAGAAAGCAAGCCGCCAGGACTCGGACAGTGGTTGGCCATGTGGGAGTCTAGCACCTTAACCACTGCACCACTTGCCGGCCCCCTTTAAAAAAAAATATCATGTCCGTGTCTTCGCAAATGTTCCTTTGTTCTTTAAAGAATGTGGACAGGTATAATCTTAGTAAATTATTTTGGTTGTTAATGTGTTTATGACATTTTATGTTCAGTTTAAAAACTTTAGACACCTCAGGCCAGTCAGTGATGATGGTGATTAAGGCTGCTGAATCTCACATGACTGATAGTGTGGTTCAAGTCCTGGAGCAGGTGGCCTGTAAAACACGCTGGGTCCGTGTGTGTGCATGCCCAAAGTCCCAAGAGGAGAATTGAAGAAAAGGGATTTGTGGCATGGCCATGCTCCATGGAGAGTTATTTCTAACTTTCTCTCTTTGCCCCTCTCTGGCAAGCACACTTACCCCATAGCAAAATTAAAACAAAACAAAACAAAGCTTTCAGTACTTTAATAACTATGGCAGTTAGGATTAGAATTGGCTGCAAGTAATAGGAAACTGTAACTATGGTTAAAACAGGATGAGAACTATTTTTCTCTTGTACAGTCCTGGTGGGTTGTCTAAGGTGGGTGTGATTTTTCAGGGTGTCAGGGACCCAGACTCCTGTCTTGTGACTCTGTCTTGTGTAGTTTGATCTCATGGTCTAAAATGGGTTCTTGTTCCTGGGAAGCAGAGTGGAGGAAAAGACAAAGAAGGGGCATCAGGCCAATGTGAACTAGGTAGAATCTTGATAATCAGTCTTCTCTAACTGCAAGGGAAGATGGGGGGGGGGGGGGGTATCTAGTCTCCATTTTGATGGGTATGAGTCTTACCTGAAATCAAGGACTTTATCCTGTAGAAGAGAATAGCTTTTGAAGAACAGCTAGCAGGTCTTTGTGACAGTAATAAACTTCAGCTATAAATGTTACTGAAACAATCCATTTATCACACAAGTTGAAGACAAGGGATAAAGGAGCAGTAATGCAACTGGACTCACATGGGAAAGGTCCTGGGTTTGTGTCCCAGGACCTCCCTGAACACACAGGGCATGCATACATGCCTGTTGTTGAGGCAGGGTGAGTCTGGGATGGACTGTGGTAGGAAGACTCTGCTGGGGTTTTCTCTTTCTCTGTTTGTTTATTTATCTCTCGAGGAAAAAATAAATACACTTAAAAAAATCAAGTTGGATTTCTTTGTATGGTTTTATGGACTTAGTTTCTATTAGAACTAAGATTTGGTATGTCCCCATATATCAGTGGTTGAAATGAATACTACATGTTTAAAATTATGAAGTGCAATTATTCAAAATCAAGTAGATTTAATTTTAATTTTTTTTTTGAGAGGTTTTTGCTATAGGGCACGTGAGCTCACCAGACAGACAGAGAGAGACAGAGAGACAGAAAGCAAGAAATCACCCCCCAGGGGGGATGGCCATGCTGCAATCCCTTCTCTTCCATTCTCCTCTCAGGGTCTTGGGCACGCACGCACACGCGCCCGGCGTGAGTTTTAAGCCATCCGGTCCGGGACGCGAACCTGCGGTCGACAACGTGGGAGTCCAGCGACATAGCCCTTACGCTAACTGCTGGTCCCATTTTATTTTAATTTTTTAATAAAGGTTTTTGTCACAGGGAACATGTGCTCTCCAGAGAGAGAGAGAGAGAGAGAGAGAGAGAGAGAGAGAGAGAGAAATCATCCCCCAGGGGGGATGGCCACACTGTAATCACTTCTCTTCCATTGTCCTCCTAGGATTTTTGGACATGCATGCTCACTTGCCTGGAATGATTTTCAAGCTACTGGGTCCAGGCCTCAAACCATGGTTGGCCATGTGGGAGTCCAGAGCCTTAACCACTATGTCATCTGCTGACCCCTAGTAGATTTTATTTTACTGTAGTATCTGTGCCTCAAATGATTGGAATTGAAAAGTAGGTGATTTCACAAAAGCCTTGATTATAAAAATTGACCAGATTAAGCTTCAGAAGTGGTAAGAAAGAACAGATGAGGTGATTGGACTGTAAAGTACCTATGCTGGGAACAATTGATGAAGGATATTGTAAGTAGATTTGTTTCAGTGTGGTAAGAATGGATGGGAGGAAAGAAGAAATAGGAACAAGAAAAGAATGGCAGGATGAGGTGAAGTCAGGGCATTGGGGACTTTGTGATGATTGGGGACCCTAAACCTGGGGTTCTGCGACTGTAGACTGAACCACATGGAAGCAACTCATTTGGCTTGGGATCAGGGTCTTAGAGTGAGCACTTTGGCACCAAGAGAACTTCTGGGTGACCCAGGTAGAAAAGCTCTTAGGTTAGGAGTAAGTAGGTTGTGGTCGAGGAAAGGATCCAGGAATTCTTTGGCTAAGGCTGAACTCCATATCCCCTGATATGTCTAATTTCTAAAACCTGGATTCTGAAGAAAGAGAACACACCAGGAAGAGATAAGTTAGTTCTGTCTTTAGATGTCTTCAGAGACAGGCTATATCACAGCTGCTCAGTAAGGGGAATGCCTCAGAAAAGAGACTCCGGGGACCAGTAGTTGGCATAAAGACTATGTCGCTGAACTCCCATGTAGTCGACTGCGGTTTGAGTCCCAGACCCAGTGGCTTAAACTCATGCCAGGCATGTGTGCGTGCGTGCCCAAGATCCCGAGAAGAAAATGGAGGAGAAGGGATTGCGGTGTGGCCATCCCCCTGGGGGGGGGGGTGATTTGTTGCTTTCTAACTCTCTGTCTCCATCTTTCTGGTGAGCGCACGCACCCTATAGCAAAAACCTCTCGAAAAAGAAAAAGATCCTCCCATCTCCCCGAGGAAGATGGGAGGATCGCGAGGGAAAAGAACTCTATTGGGAGAGGATGGAAGACTAGCTGATCTTCAGACCTTGGGGCTCCACGTCAACATCAAAGCTATGCCATTGAACACCATATTTCTTGACGCTCAAGCTTGTTGGGGTCCAATTAAGTCCTTTGCAGATCTTAAGAGGTAGTAAAGGGAAGTAATGATAATATTGTCTTACTTGGTCCATAGAACCTTTTCTTCCATGGAATGACTTCTAATTAAGAATTCGTGGCAGTTTTCATTATAAAATTTAGGTAGCAGATGTTCATACGCATTTTTAGTGGTGGATAAATTAAGGCATAGATTGTGGATGACTTTCTTTGGGTCATTCCCAAAATCTACTTTCTCAGTTTCTAGATTATTGCTTTTTTTCCCCCTTTATATTCATATCAAACTTAGTGCTCTAAAATAATTTATGTTATTTGCTGGTTAATGAGATAGATGCCAGAGGAATGGAAATGAGATCAGGTAAGTGAAGGCTTTCTGGGCAGTTCTTCCACATGTTGTATTTTTTATCAATCTCAATATTCAGAGGCTGAATTGATGAGGTCATTTAGGGTGACCAATAACCTTGGCTAAGATGCAGGTGGATGATTCTGGGTCTTATTTGACTGCCAAGAGCCTATATCTCTTTACTCATTTTGATAAAAACTGTTCTACTTTATCTTTGCTGCCCACAGTCCATATCCACATGCATATTTCATGATTTTCTTACCTTCCAGTCACTTCTGAAAAAAATGAAATGAAAAAAAGAAAGCCATGTCAGAGCCCAAAGCAGAAATAAACACTTTTATGGAGTTGGCCCTGAGTCATTAGGATTGATTTCCCTGCAAATCTGAATTCTTTACAAGGAGTCTGTGTCTGGGAGGTGGCATTTGGCTGGAAGAACACAAAGATATTTTTCCATTGTTCATCAACAAATGGTCTTGAAAGAGGCGATTTTCATCTTAGAGCAGCCCAAGTAGAGAAGCCCACAAAGTCATCGTCAGGTTGTCTGTCCTTTAATTGGCAGATGTCGGGGGAAATCATGGGGGGTTGAGGGGAGTTAGCAGTTCCACTATGTAACTGTGTCTCCACCAAGACCTTACTGTACAGTTGTGGAACTTCGTCATATGCTCTGGGACAGACTGACACTGTGCATGGTCTAATGGAAGGAAAAGACTTACAGGCAGAATCTTGCGCAGGACACTTAGCAGGACTGTGCTGATGCCTGAATGCTCAGGGAGGATTTGGTCTTTGGCTCTGCGGAGGCTAGAAGAAAGCCATCTAAGTTCTTTTTATTCGCCTGGACCAGAATCATGCAGACCTCACTTTTTTGGAGCTTAATTTACATAGGAATATATGTCTAAAATGGCTTGGGCATTTTGCCAATTTGTCATCTTATTAAACTTTCTTTTAGAATACCAAGGTAAGGATTCTTTGTGGGAGACTGATCGCCTAAGTACATCTCTAATTCTGTTGGTTAGAAATGACATTATCAAATTTTATGGTTAGCACAAAGAAGAGGAAATCATACTGCTATTAAATGCCTACTTGTATGAAAACACTTTTAGACTGCTTAAGTGAAGCCTGACAATAACCTTCTGGGTTGGCCTCATAGTCCCCTTTTATAGGTGAGGACATAGAAGCTCCCAGAGGCTATTTGCTGAAGACCTCCATCCTCATGATGGACCATAATCTGACATCCAGATTTATGTTTCCCTGGCTCTAACTCCCATACCCTTTTCCTTATTCCACACTGCTTCTTAGCTCACAACCATGCTGTTCACAAAACAAGGAAACACAAAGAAAATGAAACTATGGTAGTCCCCAGAATATGTGTGAGTAGTAGTGAGTCTCTGTTTTTCTTAGTTATAGATAGATAAATAGATAGATACACATATACACACATATGTGTGTGTATGTGCACATGTGTGTATCTATCTATTTTTTCTCTAAATAGTGCCCTAGAGCAGAATTTGCTCATTCTTCACATTTTTATTAAGCTCTGCTATATTCAAAGCATTATGCATGGGTGAAAATTCACTAAGTAGTCCAGTGACTTAGAAAATCTGGTTCTTGTTTATAATGCAAAAAGGGACCTGGAGGGCTTTCCGTGCGCTCAAGCCTGGGTTTACCTGGGGCATAGATCCTCTGTGCTGAGTGCCGTTCTTCTGCAGCATCATGCCATGTGTTCATTCACGTGTCCATTCATTCCAGGCATTTACTTAGTGTTTATTGTGTGCACAGCCTTTGCTAAATGCTTGGGGGAAATAAAAAAGTAAATAACAGGACTCTGTTGTCTGGGAGTTCATGGTTTGTTTGAGGAGATGAGTGTATCCAGTGACTCTAAGTCTCTCCAAGGAACATTTAGCAACATCTGGATACATGTGGGGTGTATATGTACTGCTTCTAGTATCTATGGTTAGAGATCAGGGATACTGCTAATGTCCTACAGTACACTGGACAGCCTCTACACACACACACACACACACACACGCACATGCACGCACACACACGCACACACACACACAGTTACCCAACCCAGATGTCAATGGTGCTAAGGTCAAGAAGCTCTATTGTGTCCCAAGAGTATATTTTTCAAAACCATTTGATGCTATTAGGACAGTGTGTGACAGTTGCTGAGGTGAACAATTACTCTCCTGCCTACTGTGGAGGGCAGAGGGGAGAGGAAGAGTTCAAAGGAGACTGGACTGACCATGAGCTGTACTAGAACTTCCACAGTGGGAGGAAGGACAGGCAGCAACAAGAGCAGGCCAAGACACAAGGGAGAGTAGTCTTGGAGTAAATGGAACAATGAGGAAGCCCAGCTGGGTGGGGCGGAGGGCTCTGTTTTGAGGAAAGAAGGGAACTGTACCATCAGGGAATGAGGTGCTCTGTAAACTCAAGGCAGAGGGATGCCACTGTGGACACATGCTTTGGGAAGGGTCATCGATAGCAGTGGATAGGAATGGTTGACACAGGCTTACCTGAAGTAGGAAGACTCCAGGCAGGGGAAGGAAGCCGTACAGTAGTAACTGTGGAAGCTGACAGAGCGTTGCCCGGGAGCGTCCTGGCTCCCATTTACCTCTGAGAGAACTGGATGCAGGGAGGTGAAGTAGCACCTGGGCTTAGCCAGGGATGAGGCAGGACCTGGCTGACAGAGGCCAACCTTTACTGAGCAGCATTGCGTGGGAACTCATCCTCTCTCCAGTGCCACAAGGTCAGCACTGTTACTTACACTGTGTGACAGAGGAGGAAGTGGCGGTGCAGTCACCTGTCCAGGGTCCCGTCTGGGAAGTGGCAGAGCCAGGCTTTCATCAGGCCATTTGATGCCAAGACACTTGCTCTAAGTTTTGGTAGCCACATCCTGGGGGTGAGGCCATCCAGGGGCCTCGTGCTGGCTGTGGGAGTAGAGCAGGGTGAGTTCAGGTCCTTGTGAAGGAGGCGTGTTCAGGACTGCATCCTGGCTGGAACCCGAGTTCCAAGGTGGGGCCGAGAGGCCGACAGGTTTGTTCATTTGCTTTTTTCTCCCTGGCGCCCATCCCAGCTGCACAGGGGAATTGATTGGCATGGCTAGCCTGAGGCTTCCTTCATCATTTCAGTGTCTCTGCATTCTCTGCCTTGGTACAAGCTTTATCACTTCTGCACCGTTGCCCATTCAGTGTATTGGTACATACGTGTATGCGTGCATGTCAAATGTGTATGTGCATGTGGATATGTGTATATGTGAATGTGAGTGACTGTGTATGCATGTGTGTATATGTGTATGTATATATTGGGTTGTCAGAAAAGTCATGATGCATTTTTACATAGAAAAACAGAAAAAATGTGTGATGTCTTTTCTGACAACACAAAATATGTAGGCATGTGTGTGTATGTGCATATGTATGTGAATATATGTGTATAGGTGTCTCTATGTGAGTGTAAGCAGGTACGTATGGATGTATGTGTGTATGTATGTATGAATGTGAGTATAAGCAGGTGTGTGTGTGTGCACCTGCCTGCCTCTGTATACTGATGAGATTGTGGGGTCCAGGGAGGTGGTGGGGAGCACTTGCACCTCTCCTTACCTGATGTGGCCAGAAGGCTGCATATAATGTATTTAAATACATTCAATGAGATGCATGAGCCAGAAACAACTTCTGGAAGCCGGGTTTACAGCTGAGTAGCAAGTCCCCTCTTGGTGTGTGTCACAGCCGTCTGGCAGCCTGGGCTACTTTTAACAAGGGAAGAGAGAGAGTGAGTGAGGAAAGGAGGCCCGGGGGAGGGTGCTGTGAGAGCCAAGGGGTGTCAGCAAGAGTGGGCTAACGGCGGAGGAGGAGGGAGATGGGCAGGAAGATTGAGTGGAGATCTTATCACAAGGCAGAAAATTCAAGTTTGGCCACATCAAGCTCAGTTGACTCCACCCTTGTGATGCTAGGATTAACTGGGTGTGAGGACTTACTCTGGTATTTTTGTTTTGTTTTCCTAACAAAACAGTTCCTCTCCCCCCTTATTTTAAGAGAGATTTTTACTGTACAGCACCGCATGTGTACTCACCAGAGAGACAGAAAGAAATCACCCCCCAGAGGGGGTGGCCACGCCACAGTCCCTTCTCCTCCCTTCTCCTCTCAAGATTTCGGGCACGCATGCACACACGCCTGGTGTGAGTTTTAAACTGCTGGCTCCAGGACTTGAACTGCGGTCACCTACATGGGAGTCCAGTGATGAAACCATTACGCCACCCACTGCCCCCCCCATCTCCCCATACCCCACCCCCATTTTTTTAATAGTTGAGCCAGCCTTTTAGAATTAGGTTCACAAATACCTGGCTCTTCTATTGACATGTCCAGTGCCTATACCAGGGAGAGACCCGCCTTAGGGAATGCAGACAAGCAGGAGCCCTTGTAGGAATTTTTTACATATCTTATCTGACTACGTGCCCTACTTAAGAGGGTCCTTGAAAAAACCCACTGTCCCAAGTCCAGTGTATGTCTGCCCTAAGAATAAAGAGTTTGGTATTTTTATCAGTGAAGATTCTCCAGAAAAAAACAGAAGCAGTAAGACCTATTCTGTATATATGAGTATATGCATACATAGGCATATCTCTCTATCTATACCCACACATACACAGATATGTCTATATATCCATTCTTAAAAGGTGGATCAAATGTTCCACGTAGGTGACATTATGGAGTTTGGGAACTCCCACAATCTGTCAACTGTCAGCAGAGACCCAGGAAAGCCGGTGGTGTAGTTCAGTCCAGGACCACGGGCCTGAGGACCAGAAGAGCTGACAGTATAATTCTCAGTCACATCTGGAGGCCTGTGACCTGGGGCAGGGACTGCTGGCATACGTCCTAGAGTCTAAGGCCCAAGAAGCAGGGCATCGATGCCTGTGGACAGTAGAAGATGGGTGTCCCAGCTCAAAAAGAGAGAGCGCATTGTCGTCATTTCTTCTGCCTTTTGGTTCTGTTGGGCCCTCGCTGGGTTGGATGATGCCTGCTCACCTTGGTGAAGGCAATTCAAATGCTAATCTTTTCCTGAAATATCTTCACAGACACACCCAGAAATAAAGCTTTACCAGCCACCTAGGCAACCCTTAGCTCAGTCAAGTTGACACAGAGTGAGCCATCACAGTACCCGGTGTACAAAGGCTGGATTTGAGATTTGCTGGGAACGTGTCCTGTCAAGATCTTGAGGCCACCCTTCTCTAAATAACCTCATATGAGGTTACTTCTTTCAGGTTTTCCTCTGAGTTCTGCAATGCACAGCAATTGCACAGATTCCTTGACTCCTCGCTCTGCTTTTTTGTCTCCTTTGGTGCTCTTCTGAGATGTGGGCCCACATCTCTTCTGCTGGGGGACATAAGCTGCACTAGTCAGGAACTCTCTACTGGAAGAATGTTCATTGATTGGAACAAAGCAACGTGCCTTAGCACAGAGTGTCCTCTCTCTTTGCTTCTAACTGACTCGGGGCAGTCGTGCACCATCATCCTTTTGTTTCCTAGTCTTTGTCGTCATTTTCAAACCCCCTGTATCACAGCTTTTTTTTTTTTTTTTTTTTTTTTTGAGAGGTCTTTATTTTATTTATTTTTTTCTATAGGACGCATGCGCTCGCCAGACAGACAGAGAAAGAGAGACAGAAAGTGAGAAATCACCCCCCAGGGGGGATGGCCACGCCCCAATCCCTTCTCCTCCATTCTTCTCTTGGGATCTTGGGCATGCACACACATGCACCCGGCGTGAGTTTTAAGCCACCGGGTCCGGGACATGAGCCACTGGACACATGGGAGTCCAGTGACATAGCCATTATGCTAACAGCTGGTCCCTATCACAGCTTATTTTTAAGATGTAGTTTGATCATCATTAACTCCGTCATATCCTGCGAGGTACAAGTGCAGTGAATGTGAGCAATCTTAATGAAAGAGGTGTATGGTGGTGTTGTGGAGCCAACCTCAACTTGACGGCAAGGTTGGCCTCATATGTAGGTCCATTGGGAAATTAAAAACAATTCGCTCTTACGAGTCTTCAAGAATTATACTTGTTTGTAGGAGGAGGAGCTGTGGGCCTCTTTTCTCTTGGAGAGTTTTTTTTTTTCCCCCGCTGTAGGGCGCGTGCACTCGCCAGACAGAGAGAGACATAGAGACAGAAAGCGAGAAATCACCCCCCAGGGGGGTTGGTCACGCCGCAATCCCTTCTCCTCCATTCTCCTCTCGGGATCTTGGGCATGTATGCACACGCGCCCGGCGTGAGTTTTAAGCCACTGGGTCCAGGACGTGAACCGCGGTCGACTACGTGGGAGTCCAGCGACATAGCCCTTACGCTAACTGCTGGTTCCCGGGCCTCTTTTCTCTTAAGCGTCTCAAGAAAATGAAAATTCTGAAAACCATGTCCAATTCAGCACTGTACAAGAATATAGACATTATTAGGCCTCCTCTATCATTTTAAATAAAATATTGATAATATTGTGGGTAGAATATTTCTCAAAAGTGAATCAAAAGCTTTTCAGTGTTATTCATGTCAGTACAACTTGTAGCTCTGGTATAGTCTCTGCTTTCTGGAGGGGAGTCTTTCTGGCTGAATGGTCCACCCAGCTCTTCCCTTGGCCCACAGAATGAGCTTAAGTTGTGCTCATCACAGGGAGTGTCTGTCATTTATTACTCTTTTGGAACGATTGTACAACAAAGAATAAGTAATAGTGAAAGCAAGTGGGCCGACACTAGCATCTGTTTTACAAGAATTTAATTATGCCTCTCATGGCAAAGTGTAATCTCTTCTTTAGTTTGTGGCTTTCTCACTGTTTGGTCTTTATTAAGGCCAGGGCTGCACGCTCTAGCATGTACCAGATACTAACAAAACAGAGCAAAGAAGGACTGATCTTATTTCAGAAAACCGCCTTTCTCCTTCTCCTTCTCCCCGATCCAGCCCTCTGTACATGGCACATATATGAAAAGCTGCCGTATGCCCCCCTCCCCCCCCGCCCCCAAGAGAAGTGATGCTTCAGAATTCATTCTTTTGTGTATGAGTCACAGACAAGAAGGAGGGAGACTGGGTTGATTCCAGGTTCGACAACTAGAGATGTAACAATCCTGGCAAGTCACTTAACTTCCTAAGCCTTTATTTTCTCATCTGTGCAATGGATGCATTATGCCTTTCTAGCTTGGTTCCTGGGTTTCTGCGATGATCAGAAAAGATAGTGTATGAGAGAGGGCTTGGGAAACTGAAGATTCTCTACACACTGTAAAAGGAGTGAAGGGAAGGATCTGGGCCCTCTCTTCACGTCCGCCCAGCACTTGGTGCCACCAGCACGTGGGGGGGACCGTGTCATTAACGTTGGCCACATTGCATCTTTAGTTCCTAGAACTGCTCAATAAATGTTTGTGGAATTAATCAAAGAGAGCAAGAAAATGGTCTTTTAATATTCTCCATATAAACACAGGCTTGGGGACATTTTTCAAGTTAACTGCGTTAATAGAAGAAATGATTTATGGCACTGTTTGTTAGAATGTTGAGTGCCTCATTGAACATTTTAAATATAGACAGGATAAATTTCTGAATAGTTTGAAAACGTTGCATCTACTGTTTGAACACACCTCCCTGATGTACAACCTGGATTTTTCTTAGAGCTCTGTTTCCTCACAACTCTTCATTCTGATGGGTAGTGTCACAATATATCCCTCAAGCTAGAAACAAAACAGTAGAGAAACCGAGAACCAAAAAAAAAAAAAAATGCCTTTGAAGGCCCAGATCTGGTAGAAAGAGGTTTCTCATATAAGCTCAAATGGTGTCTGCCTGCTATAGGTCATTGATTAGGAGGTTTCTGCCCTTAGAAACAGGAAACTTCCCAGCAGTAAGAAGATACCTCTATTCTATTCTTTTTAATTTCTGTTCATCAGATGGGGAAGGCTTGAGGTTGAGATGAAGTTCATTGTGTCCAAGAGGGAGTTTTAACTCCTACTTTCCTCTTACAGAGTGTTTTTCTACTAAGATTAAGAAATCTTTCTTTTCTTTAGAGAAGTTTTTGCTATAGGGTGCGTGCGCTCTTCAGAAGGACAGGGAGAGACAGAAAGCGAGAAATCACCCCCCAGAGGGATGGCCACACTGCAATCCCTTCTCCTCCATTCTCCTCTCAGGATCTTGGTCACGCACACACACGTGCCCGGCGTGAGTTCAAGCCACTGGGTCTGGAACTTGAACCGTGGTTGACTACATGGGAGTCCAACAACATAGCCATTATGACAACTGCTGGTCCCGTTTTTTTTTTTTTTTTTTTTAATTCATGCTAAGAGAGCATGCATAAGAGTGAGAAAGAGTGACATCCCACAGTCCCCTTCCTCAGTCCTCCAGCCTGCCAAGATCCTTGGCATGTACACATGGCCCAGCATGTTTTCAAACCAACAGGGCGAGGGACTTGAACCACAGTTAGCGTGTGGCTTCCAACTCCACACTGAGTATGCTACTGGCTGTAGCTCAAAGGCTGGGCTTCCTATTTTTTCTTTTCCAGGAATAACAGAGGGTGAGTGGGTGATACAGTAGATTGATTTAGGCCCAGCACCTGCTTCAGTTTATGTAGGTTTTGGCTGAGGGACACCCCAAAGAAAGGAAGCTTTTTCAAATTTGTACAGAGCCCCTGTGGATGGGCTCATGGCCCTGAGGTTTCCGTTTCTAGAAAACCACCAACCTGGCCCCTCCTACTCATGCTGTCTACCCTCATCTGGGCCCTACTGCTTTTCCTGATTGTTTTGTTTATCTTTTATTGTTTCCCTATTCATCTCCTACCCAATTAATTTATCTTTCTCTGTCTCTGGTGGTGGCTCATTTTGATTCTTCTTTCCTGTGAACATAGATGCATCTCAAGATTGTGTTTTAGAACAGCCCTTCTTTTCTCTTTTTAGAGTCTCCCCTGTTCATCTCATCTGTTCCCCAAGGCTCAGTATACTGCCTAGTCTAAATAGTTCTCAGATATTGGAATCTTCTAGAGAGCTCATAAAATGCAGATTCTGAAGGGCCAGCTTGTGGTGCAGGGCTATCAGTGCTCTGTCCTGCCTTTGCATCCCACGGCCTTCGTGTACACACTAGGTTCATGTGCATGCTTGCGATCCAGGCCTGCTGAGGTTGAGGATGGATTATGACCTGGAGACCCTGTTGGGGGTGCCTGTCTCTCTTTCCTTCTGTATTTCTCTCATGGAAGAAGTAAATAAAATTTTAAAATGCTGAGTCATGGATTCTGTACCAGCTTGTCTGATTCAGTAAGGCTGGGGAGGCTCAAGATATTGGCATTAGGGAACCAGCAGTTAGCATAATGGCTATGTCGCTGGACTCCCATGTAGTCGACCGCGGTTCGTGTCCCGGACCCGGTGGCTTAAAACTCAGGCTGGGCGTGTGTGTGTGCATGCCCAAGATCCCGAGAGGAGAATGGAGGAGAAGGGATTGCAATGTGACTATCCCCCCTGGGGGGTGATTTCTCGCTTTCTGTCTCTCTGTCTCTCTGTCTCTCTCTTTCTCTTTCTGGCGAGCGCACGTGCCCTATAGTGAAAACCTCTCCAAAAAAAAGAAAAAGATATTGGCATTAAAAAACAAACAAAAATTGTTGTAGGGCCATGTGCACCTATTGAGAGAGAGAGAGAGAGGGAGAAAGAGAGAAAGCACTCTCTGGGGGGATGGCCATGCTGCAATCCCTTCTACTCTATTTTCTTCTTGGGATTTTGGGCATGCATGTGTATGTGCCCAACAGGTTTTTCAAGCCCCTGTTCTGGGACTTGTACCATGCAGTTACCCATGTAAGATCCAGCTGCCTTAACCAGCACGCCACCTGGCTTTCCCAATGTTAGCATTTTGAACATGAATTTAAGACATTTTGAGAAACAGCTGTAGGAAAATGATTCCCAGATCCAAATCTTCAACTTGCTGCCTGTTCTCAGTGAGAAATTCTCATCTCCAGCTCTACACTATGTGTGTGTGTGTGTGTGTGTGTATGCATACGTGCCTCAGACTGATCCTTCTGAAAATATTCTCAGAAGCCAGAAGGTGGAAACTGCCCAATTTCCATTGATGGACGAATGGGTAAATAAAACATGGTCTGTACATACAATGGGATATATTCAGCTTTAAAAACGAAGAAAGGAATTCTGACACATGCTACATGTGGATGGAACCTGACTTTATGCTAAAGAAACTAAGACACAAAGGACAAACACTGTATGATTTCACTCGTATGAGATACCTAGAGTAGACAGATTCATGGAGATAGAAAGTAGAAGGGTGGTACCAGGAGCGCGAGAGTGAAGGGAATGGGGAGTTAATGAGTGCGGAGTTTCAGTTCAGGATGATGAGAAAGTTCTGGAGCTAGACTGTAGGAATGGTTACATAAAATTGTAAATGTATTTAATGCAACTGAACTGAGCACCTAAAAATGGCTAAAATGGTAAATTTCATGTTTTATGTATTTTTATTTATAAAAAAAATGTAAACACATTGGTCTCTTCCCTCCTCAACTAAACTTCCCATCTTGACGTTTCTGTTCAGGTAATACAAGGCCGGGATAAGGGTTTGGGAATGCACACTTGAAACTCATCTTCTTTATTTAAGCCCAAAGTAATACAAACAGAATGTCTTTCTTTTCTATACTCAGAATATTAAAAGGGGGTGGTTCCATAGTGGTTAGGGGTTGCATAGAGGAAGCTGGATCCCATATGGCTGAGCAGGGTTTGAGTTCCAGCCCATGCAGGGCATGTATATACACAACCAGAATCCCGACAGGATGGAGAATCAGAGGAAAAGGACTGCAGGGTAACCAAGCTCTGTTGGGGAGTCCTCTCTTTTTCTTCCATGTGCATATCCACTACACATGTGCATGTGCCTTCTGGCATTTTAAAAGAGTATTAAAGGAAACCAAGTCTATAGGCCACATTGACGCTCTGAAAAACTCTCTTGCCCCTTGGCCCATCTTTCCTTCTTCCCTTTTTAGATTGGCTTCCTTAGCCCTTCTGGCAAGAAGCATTCCTTCCCCTCTTTGGGAAGGACTGAGAGCTGGTTTGGTGAGTTCTGATGATGGGACTCCTCATCCAACGGGTTATGGGAACAGAGGCTGTGACCACGCACCTATTATTAAATTTCATCTTGTAAAGCAGGAACAGGAGGACTCTCAGAAGAGGAAGCAGCATGTGCTAAAATGTAGAGCTGAAGAGCACATTCATTCCAGTAATTGCAAGTCTTCGTGTGGCAGCTGCCGATGGGAGGGGCCTCGAGCAGAGCCTATCACCTCTCCTGGAGGGCATGCAGATCGCTGGCCGGATTGGAGCGTGTAATACAGCTGTCTCCTTGATGTGGAATCCAGCTGTTGCTTGGAAAACCATTAGCGACCAGCACTTGACCACAGCAGTGCTGCTGGTCTGGAATGCTGGCTTTCTTCTAGCTGTGAATTTGCTTGTCTTGACACAGATGGAGCTGTGGCTCTCTCCTCAGGATTTAGAAGTGACCTTTGTCTACCAACAGCTTCTAGCAAAGTCTTGCTACTACATTTAATGCATTGATTTTTTTTTTTTTTCCTTCAGTTCACCAGGATTGTGTCAGTGATTGTGTCTCAGGAGTAGTCACATGGACCAGGTGAAGTCCCGGAAAGCTTCCCTGGCTGGTGCCTTGCTATTTGAGGGTTGAATGGCTAAAAAGAAAGAAGATTTTGTGGAGTTGCCTGCTTTCATTATTTTAGGGAAGAAATACCCTTAGGTTTTAAAACAAATTATGTTGTAGATAAATAAGAATCTAAATACAGGGCCAGCAGCAGTGACACAGTGATGATGCAATGCTCTGCAATGTTGGACCCACATCAGAGGGGCTTGGGTTCGTGTCCCAGGGCTTTGCTGTATGCCAGGCCATGGTCTGGGTTTGGGGAGGGTTGTAGTCTGAAGACCCCGTTGGGAGTGGCTCTCACTCCTCCCACTCCATCTCTCTTTCTTCTTTATTTATTTTTTTTTTAAGTTTGTAACAGGGCATCTGTGCTTATTGGAGAGAGACAAAGAATGGGGGGAAGGAAGAGAGGGAAAATGAGAAATCATCTCCTCCCCCCCCCCCCCGGGGGTGGGGATGGCCACACTGCAGTCCCTTCTCCATCATTCTCCTTTTGGGATTTTGGGCACACATGCACACATACATGCTTGGCGTGTTTTTTAAGTTGCTGGGTCCAGGACTTGAGCCACACAATTGGACATGTGGGGTCCAGCCACCTTAACCACCACTCCACCTGCTGGCTCCCTCATATTCACTTTCTCGTGGAAGAAATAAAGGAATTACAAAAAAAAAAAAAAAAAAAAAAAAAAAGGAATTGCATATAAACAAAACACAAGCCTTCAGCATCAATGTAACTTGTAGGCCCTTTAGCTCAAGGGAACTCACTGCTCAGTTTAAGATGTTTGGGAAGCCATGTGGGTCTTTTGAAACCATTTCCAAAGCTGGCTTAAGATTCTATTTAATCATTTCCTTTTACATATCACAAACACACTTTTTCATTGACAAGACTATCTGAGAATTGAATGTATTTTCACTACTGTGGCTACACACAAGGTAAATAGAATTGGACCATTTGCCAATGGGACTGGAGGTCTGGCCACCACTGTAGGCTCTGAGGCCCCAGCCCCACCCCACCCTCTCTAATTTAGACCTCCTCAAGAGTCCCTAACAACAGATTTCACTCCCGCCACCCCTGAATGAATCAGAAGGAGGGAGTGCCTTCTGCAGGGTGCTGTGGGGACACAAATGCATAAGTGTGGCGTTTTCTGGGTTTCTATACATTCATTCTGCGGGCAAGATGGAGAAATGAATGCAAATGAGTGCAGACCAGTGGTATGACAAGCAGCAGAGCACCTTAATTCAGCAGTGTGTGCACAGTGAATTTCTCATTCCTTACAGGTGGACCTTGCTCTCTGATAAGAAATGGAGAACGAAGGAGGGAAAGGACTGGCATGGTTAGGCTTTGCAAAAGACCCAGACTCTGGAGCAGGATGGTTTGACCTCTGTTTTTCAGTTCTTTGGCACTTACACATTATGTGAAGTTTTAATTTGCATTTCATAGTCTTTGTTGTAAATATGTTCAGATTTTCCTTTATTGATTTCTGTTCTTGCTCCCAATGTCAGTATGCTGTAGGTGGCTGAGGATGTGGTTTTGGAAGTAGCACGCCTCCTTTCCTCTCTGTCTTTCCTGATTATATTCAAATGCTGTAGTCAGCTTGGTGATTTATTACCTAGCAGGGCTAGAGGCTAGTGATTTTCCAGTGTGGCTACACATAAGAATTACCTAGGGGAATAAAAGAATATATATATACATACACCTGGGTCCTATTCAATCCACTTGGATTGAAATATTTGGGTGATGCAAGTTATTGGTGGTTGTTTTTTAAAACGAGCTCCTTGGGTGATTTAAATATTCAGCAGTATAGAGAACTCCAGGGCCACCCAGAAGGGTCTGCACTTCTGGAGGGGTGCAGAGTCTTCTTCGCCATAAAGATCTTGTGATTGGACTGTCCATAGTCTCTTACACAGTCAGGCATCTCTGGGCAGTGGGAGACATGCCCCACGTGGGCATGGAGATGCCCAGCTCTGTGCGGTTAACAAGCTGTGTGAGTTCACTCACAAGGAGTGTTTCGTTTCCTAATTCTTCATGTGTTCCTCACAGGGCTGTTGGAAAGGAGCAAACAAAATCATACTTATCTGAAAATATGACCAAGTACTATAGGAAAGGAAGCCCTGATGTTTATTGCATATTTAAATGTGCCAGGAAGTCCAATACATTGTAACTGTCTAAAGTCTTAGTGCCAGCCAAAAACAAGTATCAAAATGTGTCCACTCATAAAAGCATTTATAAAGCCCTTGGAAAAGAGATACTGAAATCAAGGAAACTGGTTGGGGTTGTGGTTCTCTTGAGTTAAATCAAGACACAGGAAGGCACTGCCTTAAATGACCCTCCACCACCAGTCAAAGCTCAGGTTTTTTTTTCTTTTTCTTTTTCTTTTTCTTTTTGTGCACCTGCCCGCATGGAGACTCAGCTCATTACTGGAGCTGCTGCTTTTTTTTTTTTTTTTTTTTTTTTTTTTTTTTTTTTTTTTTTGGAGAGGTTTTCGCTATAGGGCGCGTGCGCTCACCAGACAGACAGAGAGAGAGACAGAAAGCAAGAAATCATCCCCCAGAGGGGATGGTCACGTCGCAATCCCTTCTCCTCCATTCTCCTCTTGGGATCTTGGGCACGCACGCACACACGCCCAGTGTGAGTTTTAAGCCACCGGGTCCGGGACGCAAACTGCGGTCGACTACGTGGGAGTCCAGTGACACAGCCATTACGCTAACTGCTGGTTCCCTGGAGCTGCTGCTTAATACAGGACTTTATTTTAATAGATAAACAATGCTTTGACTTCCAGGACCTGGTAGACTCTTTGGTTACCACCATAGTGCTGTTTTTCTGATTTCTAGTTGCTCTTTCATAGACTCGTTAAGCTTGGAAGTGGATGTGACTCCACAGATGGTCCATTTGTTCCACTCAGGACAAAGATTGTGCTCATGAAAGCTCAACAAAGTGCCTCTGGGTGTTTGCTTATTTCCAAGGGAAAAACGTTTCCTAGTCCAGGTGATTTTAGTGTGCCTCAAGACCACAAAGGGAAAAGCAAGCAAACCAGCAGGGCTAATATTGACAGTCCCCATAATAGACGGACCAAAGCAGCACACCTTGTTTAACTTGGCTTCAGTCGTTTTCTTGTCCCGGACAGAATTAACAGCACTCACTTGAAAGAGCAGAGTGGGCTCGTGCTGCCTCCCTGTCCTGAGCATCAGGGGTTTGGGTTTACTACCCAGACCAGACCCAGAAAAGGAAATTCTGATGGGAACTCATCTTTGTCACATCCCCCCGATGAGGTGTTACAGGCTGTAGCCATCTAGCTAGGTGTTTTACTGGATTTATTTTTGCCTCCTCTTGATCAAAATGACACCTGCCTTCCTGAGCCTTCTCTATAAGATATTAGGACAGCAGGTGAGGCCACAGCCACCTTAGACTTTGGCAGCCTTGGGGAGGCTATTGTGGTAGGTTTTGCTTTTGTTTTTGTTATAAGGCCTATGTGCTCACCAGAGAGAGAGAGAGAGAAATTAAGAAATCAACCCCCCACTCCCCAGGCAGGCTGGCCACACTGCAATCCCTCCTTCCTCAAAATCTCTTCTTAGGATTTTAGGCATGCATGCACATGGTCCTGGTGTGTTTTTCAGGCCACCAGGTCCTGAACTCGAACCATGCAATGGGCCATGTGGGATCTAGCTGCCCTAGCCACAATGCCTTGGCTGCCTCTATGACAGATTTTTGAGTTTTTTTGGGGGCTGGATGTAAATAAATCATGTGGATCTACAGAATAAAACAACATTGTCATAAATGCACGGGCCTTCTGGCTTCTGGTGCTAAACACAAGTCATATAATGTGCGACCGACTCACAAGTAAGGTCTGCTTCACTATGAATATGTGAACTTCTTGGGGAGGGGGAGCCTTGGCTTCTTCATACAGAGTGCTTAGTCCATGGTTGCCAAACTGATGACTCACTGTCCTCTGTTTAGGGTGAATTCAGAACTCAAAGTAGTGACAGCGCAAGTCTTGGGTGTAATTGTATCTCCATACTTGTCTGTTCAGATCAAACATTTGTGCATTTCTTAGTCTACTTGACTGCAGTGGTAGGCTATGCTTGATACCAGTAGGATTATAAATGGTGCCTCTGCATATAGGCATTTGTCACTCTGCTCTCCTAGAGAGAAGTTTCCTTGATTTGTTGTGATGAGGTGATGACATAATGGATCTGAAAGTACTTTGCAGCTGGAGTGCAGCAGGGGATGGTGAAGATTGCATTAATGCTACTACTACTGACAATTGGCTCTTTCATCTGACTGCATCCTCTATGAAGCAAGGAGGTGATCTAACACTTTATATATCATTAGCACAGGGTAACAGTATTTATACTCAGCTACTACTTATTCTTATTATGCAAATTTGGTAACAATTTAGGTCTCCCTTGGACCACATTCTGGAATATTTGCATAAAGTAAACAAAAATTATTAGGTAGCACAAAGGATTGTGCAACTGTAACGATAATAATATCCATTCAGTTCTAACCTGAATGCAAGATGCTACCCTATGGGCTCACACCATGTATTTTAATTCCCCCAACGGCACAACCACAATGAGGTCAGAGTGTATTTCCTTTTTACAGATAAGGAAACTGAAGTTACTGTCTCAAGTCAAGAAGTATATGGGGCAGGCAGGATTTCAACTGGCTGGTCTGTCTTGCTTCAGTCAATATCGATAATTATGCTTTAGTAACATTTTAGTTCAGTTGGTTTCCTGGTGTGGATCCTGCACAGAGGACTAAACTAACATAAGCTTTAGCTAAAGCCATCTTGCAACAGAACAATCCTTTTCCCCTTTCAATAAGAAATGCCCGATGTAGTGTCTGGTAGATACCCAGTGCTATGTATTTATCAGTATATGTGTGTAGCCCTTCTTTTTATTTATTTTTAAAATACATTATAATTTATGTATGGTAAAAATTACTCTTTTGGCATATAGCTCTGAGTTTTAACATATGATTCCAACCACCACCACGATTAAGTCACAGAACATAACCTACCACAGTTGTGCTGCCACTTGGTAGTCAAACCCTCCCTCCAGCCCTAACCCCTGATAACCTTTCCCTACGGTTTTTATAGAATGGATTATACATGGAGTCATAAAAAGAGGCCGATTTTCTTCTCTTAGCATAGCGCATTTGCGATCCATCCCTGTCGTTCCATGTACCAGGGGCGTACTCCTTTCTATCACTGAGTAGTCTGCCAGATGTCATCCATGTCATCACTGTACTGTGGTCAGCGGTTGTTTAACCATTCACCAGCTGAAGGGGTTTTGGATTGTTTCCAGTTTTGGTGATTAGAAATACAGTTGTTAAAAGTATTTGCATATAAGTTTCTGTGTGAATGTGGGTTTTACTTATCTTGGGTAAATACCTAGGAGTGAGATTACTCAGTCATATATAAGTATATGTTTAACTTTATAAGGAACTGCTCAACTGTTTTCCAAAGCATCTGTACCATTTTATATTCTCATTAGCAGTGTGTGATGATTTTAGTTGTTCTACGTTCTTACTAACTCTTGATATTGTCTGTTCTTTTTAAAAATATTTTAATTTTAGCTGCACTAATAGTCACATAGAGGTATCTCATGGTTTTGTTTTTCAATTTTCTACTAATTAATGATGCTGAACATCTTTTCACGTGCTTATTTGACATCTATATATCTTTGACAATGTTTATTCAGACTTTTCCCCATGTTTTAAATACATGAGTTTTTTATTGAATTTTGAGAATTCTTTATTTATTTTGCCTTTCCACATAAATTTTAGATTTATTTTGTCAATTTCTACGACAAATCTGTTGGAATTTAGATGAGGATTGAATGAATCTGTAGAGTCATTTGGGCAAACTAGTATGTTAGTATGTTAACGGTATTGATCTGCCGATCCATACACATGGTCTATCTCTTCATTTATTTAGTTTTTTTGTTGTTGTTTCTTTAATTATTTTATAGCTTTCTACATCTAATGCTTTACATTTTTTTTTTTTTTTTAATTCTTCCTTAAAGCTGTGAATGGGGAGAGGGCAGCAGATGGTGTAGCAGTTACATCACTAAACTTCCATGAGGCCTATCTTGGTTCGAGTCCTGGACCTGGTGGCTTGAAACTTATGCTGGGTGTGTGTGCATATGTGCCCAAGATCCTGGGAAGAGAATAGAGAAGGGATTGCGGTGTTGCCATTCCCCTGGGGGGTGATTTTTCCCTTTCCCTTTCTCTGTCTCTCTGGTGAGTGTATGTGCCCTAAGGCAAAAACCTCTTAGGAAAAAAAAAAAAAGCTGTGAATGGGAAGCCTGGGCAACCTAAACCCCCAAGCTAACAGGAATATCTTGTTTGGATAAAGCACTGGACTGAATTAGTGCAGCATTGTAAGTAATTGGACCTTGGGCCAGTTGTTCTGCCTTTCTTGACCTCACATTGCTTTTTTGGGAAATGGGGACTTGCACTTGAGCAGCTCTGGCTCATCCAAGCCTAAGGGTTTGTGATCTCCCCATCACTGTAGTAGATCTTGTGGTGAGAAACTACAACTCAGTAATTTACCCATCAGTAGTTTTGGCTTGTGTGCTTAACAAATGGAGAAGCACAAAAGGCCTGTAGTGATTTTCATAGGACCTGGGAGAATTTATAGAGCTTCTAGAAGAGCCTTCTTGTGACCTCAGGGCCAGGGACAGGAATAATGGTGCCCATGTGCTTTTAGCCAAGAACTACTTTTTCATATATATTTTTTTCAGATCCCTTCCCTTTTTGTGTGCATTGCAGTTACAGGGTTCCTCCTTTTCTGTTCTATTGTTGAAACTGGAGACTGAAGAGATGGCAGGTGGCATGGTAGTTAAGGGTGCTGGGCTCCCACATGACTGACTGCAGTTCGAGTCCTGGACCTGGTGGCTTGCTTTCTCACTTTCCCTCTCTGTCTCTCTCTCACTCTGTCCCCCTCTGCTCAAATTAAAATAAGTAAATAAGTGGTTAAGTAAAGTAATTCTTAAAAAATAAAACAAAACAGAAAACTGGAGACTGAGATGGTCAGAAGTCCAAAATTGTCTAGGATAAGACAATTACAGCACAGATTTCAAGGACATCAAAGATGAGGCTTTCCCTGAGGAAAACGGAACAGGGAGTGGAAGCCTAAATGAAGTTGCCATTAACATCAGCGCTCTTGCTTTGGGCATTAGTGGAGGGACCATCATAATTGATGGTAACATGCTTATACTTGCTTTTCTGCCAAAGTACATAGTATGTATATTTATTAGAGACCCAATCAGGCCAATAGCAAGACTCTGTCCAACAGCCTGCCCCGAGTGCCCTGTGCTGAAAGGAGATAGTGGTTGCCACAGACACATGGAAATGACCAGCGTCAGATTCCAACTGCCTGCACCTTCCTCATCTGCATGCATCATGTTTCCTTAAACATATTGTCTGCAGACAAAGTCTAATTATTTGGAACTAAGTTACTAATGATAAACATGATTACCGTGTCTACCATCATGAACTGTCAGGCAACTAGGGAGACACCAGGGAATTGTCAAAATCAAACAAAGGTAAACTGAACCTCCCCTTTTGCACAGAATAACGTGGAGTACCACACCACGATAAAATACAGAACACGGACTAATTATAATTGAGGAACAAGACTTAAAATTGCCCTCTCCTGATGCGGCCTTGCCTTTCTCTGTTTCCTAGTGATAATGTTCTCATAATGTTCTCTCTGGGTCGGTCACAAACTGAAAAATTGCTTTCGCTGGCTTTTCTCATGGGATGGTTGATGTGGCAAATAACTCTTCAATGATGAGGCCAGGGAATTGATAATAAAGGCAGAGGAGATTCTCTGTCTCTAATTACAAAGATTTATAACCTGGGAATGAGAGAACTGTCTTGTAGTTAATTTCTAAGAGGTCCCCTGTCTGACTCTTCCCAATAGAGGATTATTCCGAATACTACACAGTGGAGAGCTTTGGCCGGGTGGCCCTTTGCTTCCCCTTGGCAGTGTTTTCCCTGGGTAGGTTATTGGGCAATGAAATCTTTCCTATACTAGAAAAATCTTAATTGGTCCATTTGTAATTGGGGTTTCTCTTTTAAATTTGATAGAGCACCTTTCTCTTTTTCTTCTTTGTTCTCTAGGCTTTTAAATACCATACTTTGTCTCCATTTCGTCACACAACAGATACATATTGATCACTTGGTCAAAAGGATCATGTTTAATTTCTTCCCTTTTATTTCCAAGACTGACCTTTCTTGATAGCATGACTGCATTGTTTTGCTTGTGGACAGTGGCCGGCGTTTCTCTGCTTGGAACCATCTCCTCCCTTGAATCTTTGGCTGTGCAATTGTTTGAATGGAAGGCAGTGTCTCACACATCACCCTGTGTACCATCTCCTGGTCACCAGTCTATAAATGTGATGCAGTGCTCCTTAATGGACTGAGCAGTTGGGAGTTTCTCCTGTTAAAGGAGGATTCTCGTGCCACAAACAGTTCTGTTTACTATGCAGTCATAGTACAGGCACTCCTTTGTGCTTTGAAGTTTTAGATGAAGTTTTCCAAGCTTTCCCAGTCTTCATTGCCACTGTTTTAATGGCTCCGTGTTATTGTCTTGATCCACCTTGACTCCCACTATTCTTCAACATGACACAGTCCCTCCAGGGTAATTTGATATCTTTGTGACCATTAAATAAGTAGAAGGGGAATTTGGCTGGTTCAACAAAATTCCTACTAACACAACAGCATGAATAGATTGTGGGCTTATTATCTCATGTATTGGGTTGTTGGGAAAGTCATGATGTATTTTTTTCTATGTTTTTCTGTGCAGAAATGTATCATGACTTTTCTGACAACCCAATAGAAGAATTTATGGACTAGTGTACCTACATGAAGACTCAAGAAGCCTTGGGTCTTTCTATTTTTCTGTTCCATTGTCATTAAAAAGAAACTTCTGTCCTGAAGATCACAAAATAACTGCTGGAGATCCAGTCATCATGTCCTTATTCCAGAAGAGGAGGGCAAGGGACCAAAAGAATATGGCTGGTGGCCTAATCAACCCTTTTGAAAGCATTCCTCTATAAGCCTCATGCGATGACTTTGATTTAAATCCTACTGGCCACCACTAGCTTAAAGGGAAGTTGGGAAATATAATTTTGTAGCTTGATATATAAAGGTGATGTTAGCTTTTGAAAGAAATAAACCTCCAGATTTTAATGACTTAACACAATAGACTTATTTTTCTCTCATTAAAGTTCAGTTCAGATGAAACTAGTTGGCAATAGGTCTTCCACATGGGGACTGAAGGACCCAGGCTCCTTGTGTTTTGTGGTCTGCTCTCCTCTGAGACCTTAGAGTCCTTCAAATTTAGTGGCCTGGTGGTGGACAAGAATGGAGAGTCATATGTCCGGGGTGTTTATGGGCCAGGCTAGAAGTGGCCACATCGTTCACTTTACATTTCTTTGGCAGAGCTGTCACGTGACTGGGTGAACCTGCAAAGCTGGGAACTAGAGTCTAGCTCTGTGCCTGGGAAGGGAAAAACAAACACAAAAACAGATTCGGTAAACAGCTGTGCAGTTGCTGTCTCAGTAAGGTCAGACTTCTGCTACCTGGAAAGATGGCAAGACTAGCTGAGACACACGAAATGAGTCACATCGCTGCTGCAGCCAACGCACACTCCTGCCCTCCTGCCGGCTTTTCTCACAGGCACCCTGCGTGTTCTGGGTCACCCACCCTGCTGCAGGGCCCTTCCACATCTGGTGCCACACCCAGGCCAGGCCCTGTTTCTCCCAATGCCACCAAGCCTTGCTGTTTTACCATTTTCCAACTTTTTACCAGGCCACCAAATCTTGCTGTTCATCTACAGTGACTTGTTTTTATCTGTTCGGTGTTTCCCAGGTCTTAGTTCTTCTCTCCAAACACGTGAGACCAGGGGCTTTATTGTCTTCCATCATCATTAGTGGTTAACTCTGCCCCATTAAAGTGATGCTTCCTCCTCATGAGAACGGCCAATAAGTCCTCAGTGAAATCAGTTCCAAGAAATAATGAGGCTGAGTTAAGTAGCTAACGTTATTAAAACTGCCTGGCCAACATCCAGAGGCCATTCTCAGGACCCCTGGGTCTCTTTAGTTGTGTTCTAACGCTGTTGGTCATGTCATCTGCGAACATGGACAAGTTTATTCTAGGAAATTCCCACTCCTTAAGGATTACTCCAATGCTGCTTCTTTGTGAAGGTTCAGTGCTTGAAGTTGGCCAGACAATGTTTTGTTCTCTTTCCTCTGAGTGCTTGTAATGTTTTCTGAATGTCTCCGCTGTAAGGCCTGTTGCCTCACCAAAACAGTTACTGATGCTGTTTACCGATTAGACTAAGTAGTGAGTGCATGATTTCCACCTTTTGATTTAATCTCTTCAATGACACCATGAGGTTTGCGCTGTCACTATCTCCAGGCTTGCAGAGGTTAAGTGACATGGCCTGGATACCTCTGAGAGTGAAAAGTGGGGCTCCTAATTTTTATACTGGGAGGGTGCACGAGCTGACGCTGTCCTGCGGGAACAGGGACTAGGCTCTCTCCTTTATGTGCACCCCACTTCTGCAGTTTCCTGAGGGCACCATTGTCTGTTATGCTTTGATTTTATATATATATATATATAAAATACATATAATCATATTATACATATATAATTATATTATATATAATATATATAATCATATTATATATAGTTATATATAATATATATAATATGTATAATATATATAATCATATTATATATATAATTATATTTTATATATATATATATGAAATAAAATCTCTTTAATTTACCAAAAAGTACAGAAAAACAAATGAACAGACTATCATGTACCCACCACCCAGAATGAGCAAATATTAATTAACATTTTGTCATGTTTGTTTCAGATTTCTCAGAAAAAAAAGTTCTGGATATGGCTACATTCCACATCTTTTAAGCCATTCCATTCTCCTTCCTCCTAGAGGCAAGCCTTCCCTCAAGCCAGTGTGGGTCCTTACTGTGTGTCTGCCTTCACCACACACATAGATATTGCATGACCAAGCAACGTAAGGCTTACTGTTGGTGTGTGTGTGTGTTTTATAGATTGGTATAAGTAGAAACAATTTAGGTATCTTTTGTAACCTTCGTTTCTCCACTCATTGTGTTTTCGAGATTTATCTCTGTTAATATATGTGCATCTCATCATTAAGTTAGCTGCTATAGAGTAGTCACTGAGTAGCTATACCTCGGTTTACTTTTCTCATTTGGGATTACATTTGGGATATTTCCATCCCTCTAGATATACTGGGACATTTAGATTCTCCAGATTAATACATAGAGCTCCAACTCATTCTTTTTATTAGCCATAAAATATTCCACGGGATACAGTGGACCATTTTATGTTATTTTCCTGTTTTCACCTCTTTTGGTACTGCAATTTATCACCTTTATATGTTATCTTTATGTAATGCTTTTTTCCATATAGAATAGAGTTCTTAAAATGTAATTTAACAAGCTTAACCATGTTAGTTTCCAGAAATGTCGTAGCAGTTTATATTCAGCAACTTTCTCACATAAATTTACCTTTTCTAACCTGCTGAGGAAAAAACAATGTCTCGTTGGGATTTTATTTAAGATGTTTTGGACTCATAGTGAGATCTGGACATTAGCCCATTCTGTGACCTGTGTATATGTATTCTTTTTTTTTTTAATTTTTGGAGAGGTTTTTGAAATAGGTGTGTGCACTTGCTAGACAGACAGAGAGAGACAGAGAGACAGAAAGCGAGAAATCATCCCCCAGGGGGGATGGCCACGCCGCAATCCCTTCTCCTCCATTCTCCTCTTGGGATCTTGGGTACGCACGCACATGCGCCCGGTGTGAGTTTTAAGCCACTGGGTCCTGGATGCGAACCGCGGTCGACTACATGGGAGTCCAGCAACATAGCCATTATGCTAACTGCTGGTCCCTGTATATGTATTCTTGACCACATCAATTTGCAGGACCAAAACATATGTGCTGTGCCTGGTTTCTGTGGACAGAGGCGCAGATGGCAGTGTCTGTGGAAAGCCCTTGGTATGATAGGGACATTGACTCTTTAGATGTTATGTTATTCTTAGGCTTGAATATTTTCTTCTTTCTCACAACATGTTTTGGTTTTGTACCTAGCTTAGGAAGATAAACTTATATGTATCTTCTAGTTCTTTTTTCCTAAAATATTTGCAACATTTTAACTGCATTTTTTTTGTGTGTGTGGTCTTTTTTCTTGGGGGGGGGTTTGCTATAGAGCACGTGCGCTTGCCAGAAAGACAGAGAGAGACAGAGAGACAGAAACTGAGAAATCACCCCCTAGGGGTGCAGCAGTGGTGCAGCCACGCCGCAGTCCCTTCTCCTCTTGAGATCTTGGGCACGCACGCACACACGCCTGGTGTGAGTTTAAGCCATCGGGTCCGGGACTCGAACTGTGGTCAACTACATGGGAGTCCAGCGACTTAGCCATTACGCTAACTGCTGGTCCCTTAACTGCATTTTTAATTTAGAAATTTAATCAACATAGAATCTTTACAGGACTCAGATTTTGTAATTTAAAACAAAAATTTTGCCAGGTGACATGGTGGTTAAGGTGCTATACACTCACTGACTTAATTAAGTCCTGGACTTGGAGGCTTGAAAATCACACTGTGTGTGTGTCAGGCATGTGTGCATGCATGCCCAAAATCCCAAGAGAAGAATAAGGTGAGGGGATTGTGGCATGGCCATCCCCCCTGAGGAGTGCTTTCTCACTTTTCCTCTCACTGTCTCTCTCTGTTTCTGTCCATCTCTCTCTGGCTAGCGCATGGATCCTATGGCAAAAACCTTAAGAAACAATTTGCCAGAGGGTGTGTGCACTCACCAGAGAAAGACAGAGAAAGGACAGGGAGAAAGCACCCTCCAATGGGGTGTGGTCATGCTACAATCCTTTCTTCTCCATTTCTCCATCCTAGTGGGATTTGGGGCACATGTGCGCACATGCGCGCACACACACACCCTGTGCATTGTTCAAGCCACTGAAACCTGGATTCAAGTCACTCAGTTGACCAAGTGGGATCTAGTGTTTTAACCTTAGGGTATGGGGCCAACCCAGACCTTATTTTTTTTCTGTGTAATTATAGCATGACAAAAGCACTAGAACTCATTTGCTAGCTATCACTAGCTTGACTGCCATATCAAATGCTCTGTTGAAGAATGACATGACATGTGATCTTGTCTTTTTTTTTTTTTTTTTTTTTTTTTTTAAGTACATTTAGATCTTTTCTGTTCAGTTACCATCCATGAGGTTCATGGAGAGAGAAAGGCGTCTCCAGCCAGTGACTGTTGACACACAAAAGGGAGAACCGCTGGGTTTAGCTTATGGAGGACTGGTATTTGTTTTAAAATTAAGTAAAGGAACAAGGCTGTTATAGTTGTTCCTGATGCTTACCCTCGGGAATGATACCATGACTGAAATGTCCTTTAGGCTGACAGGTGACCTCCAGGTCTGCAGGCTGAGCATTCGTGAGGGCTCAGATAGATTTGTTTCTGTACAGAAAGGGAAGGGAACAGTGACCAGAGAAAGGGAGCTGGTTCCGCTGCTACCTGTGGGGAGGATCTGACCTCGTGGTGAAAATTATTTGTTTATCCAGTTTTTATTTTTAACCATATTTTCCAAAAGTATTGAAGTATGTGACAAGTGAAAGAAAACTTATATCGTTATTAGTATTACATTTTCGTGTGTGTAGTTTAGATACTTTTCTAGAATCTTTTTTCTTCTTTCTAGAATCTTTATAAGAAATGGCTTTTGCTGTTATGAGGATGAAGTGCTGCTTCCAGGAAGGGCCTGAGGAAGTGCAGGCAGGTTGCTGTGTGTCTGGCAGAGCAGAGATGAGATAGGGAGTAGTGTTACAGTTTTCTATGCGATGAGATAGGGAGTAGTGTTACAGTTTTCTGTGTGGCCAGTGATTGGCGGCAGGTGACCGTGCAGAGCCCGTGTGAAGGGAGGAGTGGTTCAAGCATTGGGTTTCAAGCCTTTCCTCACAGTGGGGTCTCAGGGCAAGTCTGGGGTTTTCCCTTGTAGCTCTTTTCTGAAGGAGGAGGCGGTGGTGGTAAACCTGAGGCAAAAAAAGGATGATGGCCCAGTCGTGACAGCAAGCACTACTAAGATGCCGTGCTCTGCACACTGGGACCACATGGGAGGCCCAGATTCCATTCCCAGTCTAACCTACAGGCTGGGCATGGTGAACAGAACTGTATTCTGGTGACTCAGGGAAGCTGAGTCAGAAGGAGTACTATAGACAAGACCCTGACTTAAAAAAAAAAAAAAAAAAAAAAAAAAAAAGAGAGAGAAAAAACAGATGAGTCCGGAAGCTTCATAAGCGAATCCAGGCTAGAATGGAGGGCTTTATAGTAATGTAGTGAAGAACTTTGATTAAATGGTTTATCAGTTCTACTTTTTAGGGATGTTGAGGAATAACTGATGATACTTGTTGATGATACTTGTTAAAGCACAGTAAGAAAGGCTATTTAGAGCCAGCAGATGGTGTGGTGGTCAAGCCACTGGAGTCGCATATGGCTGACAGCAGTTCAAGTCCTGGACCCAGCAGCTTGAAAATTACACTGGGCATATGTGTGTGTGTGTGTGCGTGCCCAAAATCCTGAGAGGAGAGGAAATAGAGGAGAAGGGATTGTGGTGTGGTCATCCCCCCTGGGGAGTGATTTTTCACTGTTTTTCTCTGGCAAGTGCACATATCCTGTGACAAAAATCTTGAACAAAAGAAGGAAAGAAAGAAAGACTACTTAGGACCACGGCAACAGGCAGAGAAACCACCGCAAAGGAGTTTTGCAGTGGTGAAGAGAGATTGGACTCAACTCCCAACATAGCAGAGGCAAATGGGGATAGCCAAGAGTAGGGTGAGGGGTCAGTGGATAGAATCTCACTATGAAAAATCTCTCTGTACCTCTCTGGTCTAATTGAAATAAACAAATGAATAAATAAATGAATAAAGTTAAATGAAAAACATTAAAAAAAATGTCCTGGGGGGAGGGAGACTTAGATTTTGGCTAAACCCACCTAACAGGATTTTTGCTAAAGACAGGCCAAGGTTCTCCAACCTCACCTGGGGGAGAGTGAGGGTGAGGAGAGGATCAGATGTTTAGGGTGATCAGATTTTAAGGGTCTTGCTAAAAGTGCGTGAAAGGCCTAGCAGAAGGCTCAGGGCCCTCACTGAGGTTTAGACAAGCAGAGAATCCTTGTTAGGAGCCCAAGAATGATTAATTCAGCTAGATGGCACTTGTAAAGCCAATGTTGGGCTGGATTCTTTGTGTATGTGTGTGTATGCGTGTGTGTTTAACTTTCACACAAATGAAAAATGTGTCCTATCAGTGGATTCACACATCTCTCAGAAAAAATCTGGCAAGTCTTTGCCTGATACTCCATTTGGATTTCTTGGCCCCCAGCTCTTCCCTCTTCATGTAGCTCCTGACACCTGACCTCCTGCTTTTATTTTTTTTAAATCAGAGTTGGTGTCCTCACCAGCCCTGGGCCTTTCCTTTGCGATTCCCTTGTCCTGGAAGAGTCTTCTATATAAACCTGTGGTTCTCTACTTGTCCTACTCAATTCTCAGCCAAGAGGCCTGCCCGGGCACCCATCTGTGATTACACGTGTTGTGTGTGTGTGTGTGTGTGTGTATGAGAAAGAGAGAGAGAGAGGGAGAGAGGGAGAGAGGGAGAGGGGGGGGGGAGAGAGAGAGAGAGAGAGAGAGAGAGAGAGAGAGAGAGGGAGAGAAAAGTCTTTCCTCACTTTATTCTTGTTTATAGGTCTTACTAACACCTGCATATACATTTTTTAGTCCTCTGCCTCCTTGCCTCTAGCCTGGGAGCTGCCTGGGCAGAGACCTTGGTCCATTCACCTCCAGATCCTCTGGGCCTAGCATATGATAGTGCTCAGTGCATATTTGCTGACTAAATGGCCCAAGCTCTTTCTCTCCTGCCAGCTTGCAACTGTGTCACCTGCTCACTGAGGCAGCAGAAAGGCCAGGGGACATTTGCCACTGTCCCTCAGCACCTCAAGGAAGCATGCAAAGTGACCACATGATACACAGAGTGGTCAGAGGAAGCTCATAATTCAGATCTCTTTAAAAGTGCAGCTAATTTTCAGAGCCAGAGTTAATGAACGTCTACATTGTGGACTGTTTCCAGTTTCACTGAGGACTTACTGCTGAGCAGGCATTAGTGTTTTCCTTCGTGTGGCACTTTGGCATGTTCCCAGGAAATACTTGTGGGCCTCAGAGGGGACATCCCTTAAAGAAATGGCTTGTTGATAGGATTGCCAGCACCAAACTGGGCCAATTCTGGGAGATGGATTGGGGGCAGGCAGGTCTTTTGGAATCCCTGGCATCATCCTGCCTGGAGAATGTCATTGTTTTTTGAGTTAACCCTGTTTTCACCTTTCCTGAATTTCAGAGCAGCCTGTCCCTGAATGTCAAGGAAATAGTCTCCAGGTTTGTTATTGGCATGTTCTGACTTACACAAGGAAAGGGACGGATGTGCTCATTTCTTGACCCTAAGGTCAAAGGGAGCAGCCTGGGCCTAGGGCAGGGGACCGCTAGGGGATCAGAGCATTGAAGCCTGGTTCCTGCCCTTTGGGCCTGGTGAGGTGGTTGGGAGTAGAGTAGCTTCTGTGTTCATTCCCAGCATCTCTGTGCTAGGTCATCATTACAGGGCCAAGTAATCGAGCAACGCACAACATTCATAATAGAGACACTCCTCCAAGGTAGAGTCGCTCCTCCAAGACAGAGTTGTGCCTGCTTCATTCTCCACTTTTTCTCTTGGAGGCGCTCTTCCAAGATGGAGTCACATCGCCTTCAGTACGCCATGCTCTGGCCTTCGTTTTGCTTGCAGAGTATGGTCACAGAGAATGATTGTTATTTTTGTGTGTGGGTAGCCACAGAGCAGACCTGCTCTTAATTTTGGCCAGAAATAATGTCATAATCAGTACCTCAGAACAAATTGATTAGTAGTCTGTGTGTGCTTGATTGAACACCATGACACTAAAGCCTGTGAGGTATGAATTTTTCTTTTAGCCAGGATAGTATAAATGTGATTATGTTGTAGGAAATGGGAGAAGCTGTCAATTGCACTTGAAGGTTAAGTTAGCTCTGTTAATCAGGAAATGAATAATGAGATGTGTGGGCACTTTTAGAAGGAGAAGGAATTAGTAGGTGGGACAATATAAGGGTTAAGCTCGAGTCTACTGAGAATTTGTACTTTTGAAAAGAATGAAAATTATGGTGTAGAATTTTGAGCTGTTAAGGCAATAAGACGGGCCTAATTCTCAAACACGGAGGAATGGCTTCAGAACAGAACAGAAAGTTCAATTTAAAAATTCTTCTGCTCTCCTGTAATATAGGATGTAGGTTCATGAAAGTTTGAGAGAAGAGAAACTTTTGCTTTCAGTTTTGGGATTGAGTAGGAAACATTGTCAGAAATTTAGGAGAAAGCTGAAGTTTTGGGGGTTTCATTCAATTGTTCTCTTGTATAGAAAAACCTTTACTCCCCACCCATTTTTCTTACTTTTTCTGAATTATGAAGCTAACTAAATTCAAAAGGGTGACATGGTCTAAACAATGAAATAGTATGACTTTGGTATTAGACTAGGGTTAAAAACACAGTTTATTATCTCATTAGCAAAATTTCTAATGATCTCTTTGAACCTTGGTTTCCTCAGGTATAAAGTAGGCATGATAATGTTACCATGCATAGCTATTGATAGAATTCAAAAATGGTTCCAAATAGTTTTATTTTCTTTCACAAACTTTTTTAAAAAATATTTTTTATTTTAATTTAATTTTTTATTTTTTGGGGGGAGAGGTTTTTGCTATAGGGTGCGTGTGCTCGTCAAAAGACAGAGAGAGAAGGAGAGACAGAAAGCGAGAAATCCCCCCCTAGTGGGGATGGCCATGCCTCAATTCCTTCTCCTCCATTCTCCTCTCAGGATCTTGGGCACGCATGCACATGCACCTGGCATGAGTTTAAGCCGCCCGGTCCGGGACTCGAATTGCAGTCGGCTATGTGGGAGTCCAGCGACACAGCCATTACACTAACTGCTGGTCCCTTATTTTAATTTTTTATACATCTAATCACTATATATCACTTAACTTGTAAAGTGAATTTTCCATTATGAATACATTTCACACCAGTCCAGATGGGGATACTATACACGTTATCATCAACAGATAATAATTCATTTCTGTGTCCCATACGTGTCTTGCCTCTCTATTTTTCTCCTTAACATCTTTCCTCACACTCTCCTCTTTCTCTCACCCTCTTCCCACACTGTATCCAGTATCTATAACCATTTTCCATGTTTCTGTATCCTCTTATCTTTCAGTTTCAGCAATCGTGTGGACAGTCAGTATGTAGTAAGTAAAGACATACAGTCTCTCCTTCATAGCCTGGCTTGCTTCACTCAGCAGTAAATTTTACATATTCATCCACTTTCTATCAAAAGCCAGGGTCTTTTTTTTTTTTTTTTTTTTAATGGCTGAGTAGTATTCCATAGAGTATATGTGCCACACTTTTTCAATCCCGTCTTCTGTTTGTGGACATTTGGGTTGGTTCCATGTCTTAGTAATTGTGAATAATGCTGCAATAAACATAGACATGCAAGCACTTTTCTGACTTAACATTCTCCTTTCATTTTGGTAGATACCCAGGAGTGGGATTACTGGATCACATAGTAGTTGTATTTGTATCTTTGAGGAATCTCCATAGTGTTCTCCACAGATAACCAATTTACATTTCCTCCAGCAGTGTAAGAGAGTTTCCCTATCACCACATCTCTGCTAGTACTTAACTTTTTTTTTTTTTTTTTTTTTTTTTTTAACCTTAGTTCTTCTGACTGGAGTTAGGTGGTATCTCATTGTGGTTTTGATCTGCATCTCCCTTACGTTGAGGGATGATGAGAATTTTTTCATATGCTTTTTGGCTATTCATATATCTTCCTTGGGGATTTGTTTTTTCAACTCATTTTCCCATCTTTTAATTGGGTTGATCCCCCCCCCCCCCCCCCCCAGGTAAGCTGCTTGAGTTCCCTGCGTATTCTGGTTATCAGTCCTTTATCTGAAACATAGTTTACAAAAATATTCTCCTATTCTGAGGGTTGTTGATGCACACTAATTACTAAGAAATTTCTTAATCTGATGTAATCCCACTTGTCTATTTCTGGGATTATTGCCTGTGCTTTGGGAGTCTTATTTAAAAAGTCTTTGCCTACCTCAGTGTCTCCCAGCATTTCCCCAGTATTTTCCACCAATAGTTTTATAGTTCACGGTCTTAGGTTTAGATCTTTCATCCATTTTGTGTTGATTTTTTTGTCAATGGTGAGAAGTAGGGGTTCAGATTCATCTCTCTGCAGGTGGATACTGAGTTTTTCCAGCACTGTTTGCTGAAGAGATTTTCCTTTCTCACTGATTGACTGGTATTCTTTGTCAAGATCAGTTGGCTGTATGTTTTGGGGTTTATTTCTGGGGGTCTCTATTCTGTTCCATTGGTCCAAATGTCTATTTTTGTGCCAATACCATGCTGTTTTGATTATCACAGCTTTGTAATATATTTTGGGGCCAGGGAGTGAGATGCCTCCTACTCCACTCTTCTTGTGCAGTTTAACTTTGGCAATATGGGGTCTTCTATGACTCCAGACAAATTCTATGATTGTGTTTTCTAGATCTGTGAAGAGTGTCTCTGATACTTTGATTCTTTCGCAAGCTTTTAATAAAGTTTTAAAATTTTCTTTAAAAATTTTAGACAGGATTTTACTATATTTCCCAAACCAATCTTGAGCTCATGATCCTCCTATCTCAGTCTTCCAAGTTGCTAGCATTACAGATGCAAGCCACTGTGTCTGGCCTATAGGTTGGAGAGGGACTCTAACTTGGCCTCCATGTGCTCCCAGCCTGAGGATCAGTGTCTAAGCAGTGTATTCCACCACAGCTGGGCCTTAATACACAGTGTTGATGACAATAGTGGCAGTGATGATGATGGTGATGGTGGTGGAGCTGATTATCTAGGCTAGGAAAACTTGTTTCTTTGTGCAACAGTCTATTTCTCTCCTGAAAGGAATAGTCCGTATATCCCAAGTCTATATTTTGGGTTATGAGAAAAGTCATGATGTATTTTTTCTATGTTTTTCTGTGCAAAATGCATCATGACTTTTCTTTTTTTATTTTCAAACATCAGTATCTTTTTTAAAATAATTGTTTAATTTTGTTTATTCATTCACTTATTTTAATTTGACCAGACACACACACAGAGAGAGAGAGAGAGAGAGAGAGAGAGAGAGAGAGAGAGAGAGAGAGGAAGTGAGAAAGCAAACCACCAGGTTTGGGACTCAAACCGTGGTTGGCCATGTGGGAGTGTCCAGTGCTGCAACCACCACACCACCTGCTGGACCCCATGCATCATGACTTTTCCAATAATCCAATGTATAAGGAAACACTGAACAGCTGGTATCCTGACCAGGTTCTGCCAACAACCATGTTTATGACATTGTCCACAATGTAACTCAGCAGTCAAAAAATGTACAGTTATTTCATCTGATTAGTGTAGGAAGATGTAGCTAGTTATGAAGCAGCCAACCTTAATAAAGTAAAAGACAGAGGAGGGAAATTTCCAAGGTGAAAATAGAGAGAGTATGTATATATATATATATATATACACATATACACACACACACACACATATATACACACACACACACACATATATATATATATATATACACACACACACACACACACACACACACCATTAGCAACCTAAGAGAAAACATTGGCTTTAGGTGGCAAAAGCATATCACTTTGACAGGGAGGACATTTGTCTATTTCTGTTTAAAGGAATGTAAAGAACAACAACAACAAAATTATCTAAAACATACTTGATTGTATTTAGAATACTTTATATTAATTGCCTCCCTCCCCCTTATATTTTTAATTTCTAGAAGGTGTGTACACGTTGACAGAGAGAGACAGAGATACAGGGAGAGGGAGAAAGCACCTCTCAGTGATAATGCCTCAATCCCTTCTCCATTTTTCCATCCTGTTGGAATTATAAGCATGTGTGCACATGCTGCTGGCATGTTTTTCAAGCTGCCAGAGCTGGAACTGGAACCACAGCCAACCATGTGGGATCTGGCTCCCTTAACTGCTAGGCTATGGTGCAGCCTGGATTTGTTCATTTCTCTTGTTCAAGAATTTATATCTTCTTACCGCCTGTTGTATTCATTCACACTCCTGTGTCTGATGGTTGAAATGTTCACCGGGTGTTCCCTAGCTACCTTTTCAGTGGCAGCATTTCATTAACCCATCATGCTGGGTTTGAATACCACGACCTCCAGATATGGCTTTGAGATTAGGACTTCTTGAACCTTAATGAGTTCGATTTCCTCATCTGTAAAGTAGGGGTAAATGATAATTATGTAGATTTGTATTATTGATAGCTTCCTGTTACTGATATAACAAATTTGCATAAACTTAGTGGCTTAAAGCAAACTTAAAATCAAGATGCTGGTAGGGCTGTGTCCCTTCTGGATGCCCTAGGGGAGAATTCATTGCTTGCTTGCTTTTCCCAAATTCTAGAGGCTGCCTGCATTCCTTAGCTCATGGCCCCTTCCAGCAGTGTCATCAGTCTGATCTCCACTTTCATCTTCACTTCTCCGTCTCTGACTTAGACCCTCCTGCCATCCTCTTGTAAGGACTCTGTGCTCATACTGGGTCCATAATGGCATTATCCTGGATAATCCAGGATATTCTCCCTATTTAAAGATTCTTAACCTGATCATAGCTGCAAAGCCCCTTTAGCCATGTAAGGTAACACAGCCTTAGGTTCTGGATGTTAGGACGTGACTATCTTTAACAGGCTCTTATTCTAACTTCCACAAGACTCTACAGTGTTGTGACTATAAATGACATGAGATACACACACACACACACACACACACACACACACTTAAATATATTCTCAGCATTGTGCTTGTGCTATCACCATGGCACAAAGCAGTCCCCTAGCTTCCCGCTCAGTGTAGATCATCTCCTCTGTTCAGGCAGGACCCTGTCCCTGGAATGTGTTCTGCGGTGTCACCTTCCCTCTCTGGCCTTTCTTCTCTGTTACTTTTATTTGTTGAAATGGACTCATCCTTCAAGGCTCCTTTCAAATTCCTCCTTCTCCATGGATGAGTTTCCTAATGTTATTTATCTTCCCTAGTGTTTTTTTTCATGAATGATCTCTATGAAAGAAGAGTTTCTTTAAAAGGCTATTGAATTTCTTCCTTAGTGAAAGTGTGCAGACTTACTACAAACCAAGTTTAGATGTCGATGGGACCAGCAGTTAGCGTAATGGCTTTGTCGCTGGACTCCCACGTAGTCGACCGCGGTTTGAGTCCCGGACCTGGCGGTTTAAAACTCATGCTGGGTGCGTGTGCGTGCGTGCCCAAGATCCTGAGAGGAGAATGGAGGAGAAGGGATTGCAGTGTGGCCATCCCCCCTGGGGGGGGGGTGATTTCTCGCTTTCTGTCTCTCTGTCTCTCTCTGTCTGTCTGGCGAGCGCACGCGCCCTATAGCAAAAACCTCTCCAAAAAAAGAAAAAAAAAAAAAACAAACAAAAACAAAAAACCAAGTTTAGATGTCAAATAACCAGTTCATAGCAGCCCTATTGACATAGGTGGCACATGTAGCATGGCCAGTGAACTTGGCTAAATATTAGGATCGTTACTGATATTTTGTCTGTGTGTTAGAGCTAGTTGATTAGTCCAATAAAAACATCTAGTACAAAGCTTTAAATAGCCAGAGCGTGATTTTACGTAGGTTATTATTAATTATTCTCTTTCTTTGTTCAGTATTTCCTCCACTTTATTAACTTTTAATGTTAAAAGTATGTGTAAATAGTAAAATAGATAAAAAGTAAGTCTCTTACTTTTTATTCTCAAGTCTCTCTCTAGAGGCAACAGTGGCTCTTGTTTTTTTTGTGTGTCTTTCCTGAGATTGTATGTATGTGTGTATCTTTTTTTTTTTTCTTTTAAGGGTTGCTTTAGGGCACATGTACTCACCAGAGAGAGAGAGAGAGACAATGAGAGGGAAAGTGAGAAATCACTCCCCGGGGGAATGGCCACACCACAGTCCCTTTTCCTCCATTCTCCTTTTGGGATTTTGAGCATGCACACACACATGCCAAGCATGATTTTCAAGCCACCGGGTCTAGGACTTGAACTGCGGTTGGCCATGTGGGAGCCCAGTACCTTAACAATCACTCCACCAGCTGTTCCCTGTGTGTATCTTTTCTACAAGTGAGAGCATATTATATACATTGCTCTGTACCTTTTTTTCCCCCACTTGGCAGTATATCTTGGGTATAATTCTATCTTAACACAAATAAATATACTCAATTATTTTATATGGCTGCATAATACTCTATTGTATTTTTAGATTGTAATTTACTTAATCAGTTCTCTATTGATGAATATGTTAAATCTTTTTAATGTTTTGCTGTTTTAAACTTGAACTGATTTTTTTTTTTTACCAGAACACTGTTCCAATTTTCTTTATGTAGATACAATCGAATGTCCTTCTAACATAGTAATTATCCTACCAATAAGGACTCTATGATTTTTTAATTAGGGAGTTTAAAAAATGAATTACAGAATGTTGGGTTGTGGGAAAAGTCATGATGCATTTTTTTTTTGCACAGAAAAACAGAAAAGAATACGTCATAGGTTTTCCCACAATCCAGTATATTCATGTGTTTGATTAGGAAAAAGCTCAAAAGAATTGTCCTTCAAGTTACCTGTTGAGATATCTGCCCTGACTAAGAATTAAAATAAGCTTATAATAAGAGGATTCCAGTGAGAGAGAATGGCCAGTGTGAAGAATAATTTAAAACCGTAAGTATCCTGACCCATCCCAGCTTTCTAGGGGTTAGGGTTTTGCCTACCATTTGACAGTGATACCCACTAGTGCCAACTAAAGGAGTTGTGCCTTTGGCATCAGGAAAACATCGGCTCTTTTTTTTTTTTTTTTCGGAGAGGTTTTTGCGACAGACAGAGAGAGACAGAGAGACAGAAAGCGAGAAATCACTCCCTAGGGGGAATGGTCACACCACAATCCCTTCTCCTCCATTCTCCTTTTGGGATCTTGGGCATGCATGCACATGTGCCTGGCATGAGTTTTAAGCTGCCAGATCTGGGACGTGAACCGTGGTCGACTACATGGGAGTCCAGTGACATAGCCATTATGCTAACTGCTGGTCCCAACATCGGCTCTTTATAATAGCAAGAAAGAAGAAGGACAGAAGTGTCTGATTTGCCTAGGGCATGGAACTGAAAAGGTGGAAGGCCCCTATAGAGAGCCTATTCCATAAGGAGAAGTTTTTCTAAGCAGGAAATTCATGAAGACCACGATGACAGGCATCATGAAAGAGATCTGCAGAGTTGATGAAGAAAGATGAAGCTCTAGTTTCATCCAAGTGATTTCCTCTATCATCCAAGTAAAATAATACCCCTGCAGCAAATATGCAGCTGGGCCACATGGACACTCTCTTTGCCTTTGAGTGTTACTGGTAAGCCTTTTAAGCTGTGGCTACGAGGAGATGTTGTAATCCTAGAAGAACTGAATCTTTTATCCTGCCACCACTTCAAAAACCAGGCTTCCGTTAATGCACCCCGTTGATGTGATAAGAAAAAAATGATTGACTCACTTCGGTTCCATATCAACTTTTAACAAATGATGCAAGGAGAGCAGAGATAAAGTATGGGAGCCTGTCAGAGACGTGAAGGGGGCAAAGTTGTGCTATTAAATGGAGTGTGTTCTTTAAAGCATGGCAGTGTGCATTCATTTGGGATTTATTTGTCTACTGCTTTTGGATCAGTGAAGCTATTAACAGTAAAGATTTAGTGCCACAGAAAAGCCTTCAGAAACTGAAGATGTCACAAGCAGTGACTATGCCAGCATTTCGATGCCTTCCCCTGTGACAAGTATTGTCATAACCCAGACCTGCTCCAGTGGTTCTAGAGGCAGGGATGTACTTGGAATGAGAATTGATCTCATTCAGGCTAATCATATGAATATTTAAAAGTATCTCCTTCTGGTTCCTGAAACTGTTATGGAAGGTTGCTTGTCATTGTGGAATTTACCAGTTGAAGAGGAAGATGGGAATTTTTCAGTGAGAAAGAGTAACTATTTTGAGTAGGAATCTCTCTGTTCCTAAGTGTCTACTTCCTTAAGTTAAGGATATGTCCGTAATTTAAACTGGTTGATGAAGCACTGGTCCAAGTTGATAAGAGCCTGAGTTGTAGATTATTTTTTAAGAAATAGAATTTAATACTTTTAGCTTAGGCATTAACATAAAGTAACATATGGCTTACTATGGAATTGCCAAGGGGAGGGTTTTAGAAGATACACTTTAATGAATAGATGTTCTATCTAAATTGGATACCAGTTTTTATGCACACATATTTAGTCTTTAAGTGTGTGAAAGCAAGGCTTTTTCTTTTTGCTGAATTTGCTTGGCAGGAATTTATTTTTCCGATTGAGGATGACTTTCGTTAGGTCAGTGTTCTGAATTAGCACTACAAAACATCATTAGTGGTGTGTGAATTAGTGAAGATTTTTAACTACAGATTCTACTAGCAAGAGTTAATGTCACTTTTAAAATTACCTAATTTCTGCCTGGACAATTGCCAAGGAGAATTGCTGATTTCAATACAGTTATCCATTTGGATTCTCTGGGGTCACTAAGATTATCCTTAGGGTTAGCAGACAGGTTTCTCTATGTTATGACTTGATTTTGCTCTGGGACAGTAAGTTGAAAAGTCATCTGTCTGTTTCATAGATTGTCTTAAGCTGGATATAACCAACTTCATTTTTTGCTGTTTAGTTTTTTTCCATTTGTTTTTAAACAAGCCTTTAATATTGTCCTGGTGTGACACTGGGGAAATAGCATACTTAGTGGAAAAGAACATTTTAATTTATAATGGGAGGCCTGGGGGTAACATGTGTAGGCCCAGTTGCATGGTATAATAATGGCGATAGACTGAAAGTGATGCTGTTGATAAAGTTAATAACACAATCAATCTCATTTGTATGTAGAATGACTAAAAAGCACAGAAAGGCAATGAGCCAATGATAGCTGACTCTAAGCTAATAGGGCAGATCATTTTAGCACAATCTGATTATTTCTTAGTCTAATTTGGGATGGATATAATTTCACTGACTGACTGATTTGGTGTACTGTCATGAGTCAAAAAGATAGCTCTAAAATCCTGATTCTTGCTGAAAGTCAGAGGAGTCTTTTTAAGGTTTCTCCAGTTCAGTCTAATGTTTGTGGACCATTTAAAAGGTGTAAGTCACGGTGGATTGTTTGGAGGCTAAATTTTTGTCTCATTTTGTGATTAAATTGCTTTTCAATGAGAAAGGAGCTTATTTTAAATAATATGCACGTACAGCAACCAGCCAGTGCACCATTCTTCTTAGATACCATTGGTATTTGTTCTGAAAAACTTTAGGTTAGACATTGTTAGAAATTGGGGAAGCAGAACCCACAGATTTTTCTTTCTGCTTTTTAGAGTGATAATTGGTAGTGAGTAGGTGGATTGGTGAGCATATTTCTGAGCTCGATTTAGCTCTCAGTTCTGGTCCCAATATAAGCAGCAAATCTGGAGTTAAGATGCTCTGAATGGCTCTATAAAAATTTTTAAACAATAGAGGGACCAAGAGATGGCGTAATGATTACGTCGCTGGACTCCCACAGATTTAACTGCGGTTTGAGTCCCGGACCTGGTGACTTAAAACTGACACCAGGCATGTGTGCACGTATGCCCAAGATCCTGAGAGGATAATGGAGGAGAAGGATTACAGAGTGGCCACCCCCCGGGAGGTGATTTCTTGCTTTCTGTCACTCTGTCTCTCTCTGTCTCTCTGAGTAGCACATACGCCCTATAGCAAAAATCTCTCAAAATAATTATTTTTTTAAACAATAGGAGGGCACATATCTGTCTGTAGTTTACAAACCTCTAAATGTCTGTTGTTAGTCAGGGTATCCTTAGGGCACCTGAGTTTTGTGCTGCTTCTTCAGGGAACTCATAAAGAAGAGGCATTTGCAGAGCCATGCCCCACTTACTTTTGTTGTCCTCCTGTTGATCACTTGGACCAGGGTCATTTCCCTCAGGGAGGCCTGGGGAAAATGTCTTTGGGTGGTCTTTATAGGCTGCCATAATAACACCAGGATTCTGTTCCCTAAACTGACTAATTAAAGCAAAACAGCCTTTTTTGGAGCCATCATTGCGCAATAAAAATCATAAGTACTTGTTTAGAATCCTGTAGTCAATATAAGCAATGTGACATTTCTCTTCAGTCTCAAAAATTCAGTTCTCGAAAGATCGTTTATTTCCTCCTGGGTATCTGGCTTGCAATCAGCATAAGCTGCCTCTAGGTGATGATTTGGTTTCTTTGAAATGTGAAAGAAAGGAGGAAGAGTTCAACTTTTGCAATTTGTAGTTTATCTTCAGGTACAGAAAATATTTAGAGTTTTAAAAATAACTTTTTGTTTGACCTTTCCAGTAATTGTCAGAGAGATTTAATTTTGATGGAAACTTGGCATTAAAAAAAATAGAGTAAGTAATAGTTTTTTAAAAAATAATTCCAATAAATGTCACTACTTGAAAAAAATGAGATTTCAGAACAATGGAATTTTTATTTCTCATGATTATGAATTTTTATAAACTCCTTTCATCTGTATAAAAGTCAGCCCTTTCTTCTCTCTTATGAAATTTTATTTATTTAACCAGGATGAAGATTTATAGGGAGAATATCATATCATAAAATCACAAGTTTAATATTTTTGTCAGTCAGGATGAACAGTGACTTCAGGATTATTCAACTGAAGAATATTACTTAAGCATGTAAGCATATAAGTGCATGGCTTAAAGTATATCAGTAAGGGCTCAAGTAATTTTTATGCCTTAAGAGAAACCTTTAAAAATTTTAAAAAAGATATATTTTTCATGAGAGAAGCACCTTCAAGTGTCGTATACCACAAACCATCGCTTCACCCTTGCTACCACTAGTTTTTCTGCTATCTAGGATCACAGATATATACTTGTGTCAAATGTGTGTAGATAGACTGGGGAACCAAACCTTGATATTTTATATGGCTTCCAGCATTGTGCTATCACTTTGCCACCACAGCTGGACCTCAGGAGAAACCTTTGTGGTTCCTTCTGCATAGGCTTGCCTAGATATTTAGAGGAATTCATTATGGAGGAGGAAAAGACAGTACTATTTTCTTCAATGTTGAGTAGAAGTCATTTGAATATTTTGCAAATCTATAGTACAAGTATGGAAGGTCAGATGGGGCATTAGAGGAGAGCCCCAAATAATAGTGATTACCAAAACTGTCTTGGATACTTTGGTGCCAAGTATTGTTACGGGAAAAATTGGTGTCCTACTCCTGCTTTCATATGGGCAAGCACATACAGGACTATAGTGGAAGATATGGGTGGGTCAATTGCAGGTATAGGCCATATGTCTCATGATGAAGGTGTCATACTGTCTAGATGAGAGACAATTGAGAAACCCTTAAAAAAGAAGGAAATATACTATCTGGCCCCTTAAAATATAGATGGAAACTTGCCAAGCAGAAATAAAAAGGAATGACATTCAAGGAAGGGATAAGTGGGTGGAACTTGAATGAAGGCCAGTGGCGTGAAAGGACATGGGCATGTTTGGGAAACTGCCAGTTGACTGCTGTGGTTAGGTGAGGTGGTGTGTGTATGTAGGGAGTGTTTATGGTGGGAGGGTGATTGTAGTAGTAGATGAACCTACAAAGTCAGAGTCAAGTTTGGAAGAGCTTTGAATGTCATGGCTAGCTTGCAGAGGAGTTTGATCTTTATCTGGTAGACATGAAACCTCAAAGATTTAAGTAGGGCAAGGAAATAATCATATCTTGGTTTTAGAAAAGGATGCAGAAAGGATGAAGAGAGCCCAGTGCAGGTCACGCAGACTACTTCAAGATGCAAGATGCGATCCAGCCAGAGCAGGCTGCCGCTGAGTTTTAAATGCACAGTGCTTCCATTTTGTAGCTGGTAGAAATCAACCTGCTTTGGCCTGTTTTCATTTTTAAAAGTCTATTTATCTATCTATTTATTTATTTATTTATTCTCACGAGAGACAGAGAGACAGCACCCCCAACAGGGCCTTGGTGCCACAACTCATCCCCAGCCTCAGCTAAGCATAGATCATGGGCACACGTGTGCCCAATATACTCGGGAAGTCTTGGGCATGAATTTGGAACCCTTGCATGTGGGTAAGCCTCGAAGAGAATCACATTCCACCACTGTGACACCACTGGTTATCTCCTTCTTTGTACTTGAAAAACTTTGTCCCTCTTTTATTCCTTGGAATTTATTTTCTTGGGTTGCCTGAAGCCTTTATTGGCATTCAGATTATTTTCTGTGCTATTATTTTTTCTGCCACTGGCCCTGCCCCTTTTTCCCCCTTCCGCTCCTTCTAACTCTCCCTCCCCCCCCCCCCCACAAAACATATCTCTTTGATGTATAATTACATTGAAAATACCCAAGTTTTGTTTTTGATGTGTTTAATTAGCTTTCCTGGAACAGAGGAAGTACCTTCAAGTGATTTCTGCTTATTGTGGGAACAGTAACAATTTATGCTCATCTTATATCCCCTAAGAAGACCAGAATGCTTTGTCTTTGCAAACCTTAAAGAAGGTAAATGCACATTGTTTGGCTAAATGGTAAAGCCAGTTGATTTGCATACCCAACAATGGCAGTTCACCCTGAGACCATCTACCATCTTACCCTTCCATTGCATTACCTGCAGCACAGCCAGGCAAACTCCCTGCTAGCGGTAGGGATCAGCCGAGCATAAGGTTAGGAAAAGTTTTTTCCTCCCTGCCCCTTATTACTTATGTGGCAGAGCTGAGTGTCCTCGTCTGCCTAATAGAAGTAGGTGGCAGTAACTTCTTGTATCCTTCATGGGGTTGCTCTAAGAACTTGATTAGCTGATACACAGCTAAACACTTCGTAAATCTCAAGTGGTACACCCCGTCTGGTACTCTCTAATTATTCATATAATTTTCTTTTTTCAAACGGGAATGAGTGAAAAGATTTATCAAGCTGTGCCAACATGTCCAGCCTCAGGCAATGCCTTGAACCAGACAGAGCTTTAATTTTTATTTTCTTATTATGGTAAAATATACGTAACATTGGGAACCAGCAGTTAGCGTAATGGCTACGTTGCTGGACTCCCACGTAGTCGACCGCGGTTCGCGTCCCGGACCCGGTGACTTAAAACTCACGCCGGGTGCGGGTGCGTGCGTGCCCAAGATCCCGAGAGGAGAATGGAGGAGAACGGATTATGGCGTGACCATCTCCCCTGGGGGGTGATTTCTTGCTTTCTGTCTCTATGTCTCTCTGTCTGTCTGGCGAGCGCACATGCCCTATAGCAAAAACCTCTCCAAAAAAAAAAAAAAAAAAAAAAAAAAAGAGTAGACTCCTATGAAAGGGTGTTATCATGAAATTATATAGTATTTGTTTCTGTGTGTTTGGCTTATTTTGCTTAGCGTAATGTCCCCAAGGTTCATCCCTATTGTAGCATGTGTCAGAATTCCATTTCTTTTTATGGCTGAATAATGTTCCATTATACATGTATATCATATTCTGCTTGTCCATTTGTCCACCAATGGACACTTGGGTTATTTTCAAGTGTTACTATGGACAGTGCTGCTATGAACTTAGGTGTACAAATGTCTGTTTGTGTCCCTGCTTTCAGTCCTTTCAATTATATACCTAGAAGTGGAATTGCAGGCTGACTTTAATCTGACAGAGGGGACTGTCATCTTGGCTGGCTTTAGGACTCTATCAGAAATGTTGACGGAGATCTATTGGCCATTTGGGCTCTGCCCTGCACCCTTCACAGGTGCTCATTTTTAGTCAGGTCTGGGGCTGCTTATTTCATGAAGCCCTTTGTATATCCATGCCCCACTGCCCTACTTTTGCAGGGCAGGTAACAACTAGTCAGTCCCTGCCACAGTCAGGACAGAGGCAGAGAAACCCTTGATCTGGGGATACCACTATCTCACCTTGTTGGCAGGCTTCTGTGGCCACCCACCTGGCTCTGAGAGACCTCTCAGTCCCCTGTCCAACCTGTCACTCCCCGAAAGGCTGCTTCATGGGATAGCATGACTTCTTTTGAATTTCTAGAGATGGAATGCTCTGCAGCGCAAAGAAGCCCTTTTCTCTTGTGGGTTCCTGATATCTGCAGCTGAGCAGAGCCTCTCCTCTGCATTGGCTGTAGTTGGGGCTGTTCAGACAGATTCTGTAGAGGATGGAGCACGAGTAGCTGCAGAGTAGAGCCTGAGACAGTGAGGTGGGAAGTCTGCTTGTTTTTCCAGCCCAGGCCTTGGCAGGTGGTCACTGCTGCTCAAGGACTTCTCTGTGCCCCGGAAAGTGGACTTAGTAAATTCCACAGGTGCAGGAGAGAAACCACTGTGGTGTTCTCAGACTCAGGGACTCAAGTGGTCAGTAGAGAAACTGAAAGTGAGGGAACCAGCAGTTAGCGTAATGGCTATGTCGCTGGACTCCCACGTAGTCAACTGCGGTTTGCGTCCCGGACCCGGTGGCTTAAAACTCATGCCAGGTGCGTGTGCGTGCGTGCCCAAGATCCCAAGAGGAGAATGGAGGAGAAGGGATTGCGGCATGACCATCCCCCCTGGGGGGTGAGTTCTCGCTTTCTGTCTCTATGTCTCTCTCTGTCTGGCGAGCGCACGCGCCCTATGGTGAAAAACCTCTCCAAAAAAAAAAAAAAAAAAAGAAAGTGAAAGTGAATGAATGGCAGAGCTGGCAGAAACTCACCCAAGGCACTTGAGTCCTGGTCTTTCTCTTCTGATTTTTTCTTATTCTGCATCACAGTCCTTTTCCACCTCCTAGAGAACATACAGAGAATGATCTATTTGGTCAGGGTCTTTTTCCATCTGAGAATTCTCTGCAAGGTAGATCCACCTCTTCCATCTCTGGGTTAGGGGGAAGTGGAGAGGAATGGTTTATGGGCTCAGGGGTGGTCTCTGAAGTTCTTATGAACTGGTTTTCTTGGGCAAAAGTTATTGTCAGTGACCAAGTGTTATTGGCAATATGTGAGTCCATGTACTACTCTGGGGACTCTGTTATGGGTTTCTATGTATTTATATTTAATAATGGCCAATTTGGCTGGTTCTATATTTGGCATGTAGTATTCTCTTGGGAGACTCCTACTTGCTAATAATTTGTGGATTTGGGCAGATCTTTGTAGTGACATTTTGTGGCATGACTATCTTCTGTACCCCAGTTTATGTGATTAGATAAAGGCCTTGAAGATAGATAAACTTCTCTCATGAGAACTCATGTTCTGGTAAAAACATTGTCCCCAAAACTTGTAGCTAACTGTACTAAGTGGAAACCAGTTTCTCTCACTGGAAAGAATTTGTCTTCCTTTGTCCTGTGACAGTACTCATCCCTGTCAGATGGGTAAGGAGAGGGAGGGAAAAGTACGTTCCCTTGCCTAGGTATCTCTGACAGTGACTGAAGTACGTACGTCACAAGGCCCTCGAATTGGGGTGGCCTTGTGCTTCCAGTGGTTTCTGTGATACAGGAGAGTTTGTCTCTCCTCAAAATCGTGTAGAAACCATCTTTAGAGTCTCTGAGGGAACAAGAGCTGCCTCTAAATTCTGGGGACAGAAGGCGGTTCAGAGGGTTGAGATAATTCATTAGCCTGTGTGCATGGGCCCAAGTGTCTGGGGCCTGGAAACAAAGGCCCTTGCTACAGTCATTAAGGGAATTCTACCCTAGCCCTGGTGTGGCACCCAGGCCGTGCCTGCTGTCAAATAGAGGAGGTGGAGTGCTGGCTCTGGGTTTCATCGACCCCTAGGGGCTCTCTGACTACAAAAGTCCTGACTAAATTTCTAGTTTGTTTCAACTCATTTCTTGCAGAGGTAAGTTTATATTTTCAGGCAGGGAATCCTTCCTCACTGTGTGGTCCTTGTTTGATTGGTTTCAAAGGGTAACAGGCTGCTTGTTGAAAACTGCGTAATCCCAAGTAATGAGGCCTGAGTCAGCCCCTGGGTTGTACAGACCCACACTGGAGAGATATCCTTGGCTTTCTGTGAGGAGCAAGCCAGTGTTTATGGCCTGATCTTAAATTGTCTTTGGATGCCAGGGCCTCTGAGGACTGTCTGGATTTTAGTGTGACTTTCTATTCTGCATGGAGTGAGAGGGTTAAAAATGCAGGTGGGTCTGGCCTTTCTTTGAAGGAGGGACCTCTTCTGCAAGTGCTCCTACGGGCAGCAAAATCATGCCCCCACATTGTGCAACAGGTGCCAGCTGGCACCGGAAAGAGGCCAAGTCCATGTGGACATCCACATATCCCCTGGCATGGGTCACGTGCCTGTGTGTCTGCATAAGGATGTGTGGCAGTTGTAGTGATGCCTGCTCATGGCTGTCATTACTATTACACTTTGGTAGCAGGTTTACAGAGCCATTGTGAAACCCTTCTAACTCTCAGTCTTCTTTCTCTCCCTCTTTTTTCACAGTGGGGCCTTTTCTGAAGTGGTTTTAGCTGAAGAGAAGGCAACTGGAAAACTCTTCGCGGTGAAGTGCATCCCTAAGAAGGCGCTGAAGGGCAAAGAAAGCAGTATAGAGAATGAGATCGCAGTGCTGAGAAAGTAAGTGCTGGCAGGATGGCCCTCCTTCTTACCCTCCTTCCTTCCTACCCAGTCTGAGTGGGAAGCTGGTTTTCCAGAGGTCAAAAGTGGCCACCAGATGCTGTCCTGCGGAAAGGGGGCAGGCTCTGCAAATGACCAGTGACATTCATATAGTGCTTCCAAAGCACTATCACATAGATCTGTTATCTCTTAGAACATAGGCCGCATTGCAGAGGTAGTCATTATGTCTAAAGAGCACAGCTGTCAGGCATACTTGGTTTTGGACTGAGACCCTGCCACTCACTATAACCAAGTGACCCTGGACCAGTTACCGAGCCTGAGTCTCCTCTGTGAAGTGGAGTTAATAATACTGCCCATGCAGGGTGCTACAAGGATTAAATGTGACGGTGCTTACCGAACACTGGAGAAGGCTCAGCAAAGCACCTGCTTCCTAGTAAGTGCTCAATAAAAGTTGGCTGCTGCCACCACTGCTTTGGGTATTGTTGCTTTGTTTTATAATGAGACAAAGCTCCCTAAATACACTCATGTGTCCTCAGCCTTGGAGCTCACATGTGGCAAAACTCCTCCAGTGTTTTTTCTACACTTTCTCCCATTTTCTTCCATATGGCCCCTGGCACCTCACAGGTTCATAGTTTGCTGTTTAGGTGTTTTGCCTCTTCACTGGGTTTCCATTTTGCTCCCCATATGTAATGGGACCACATCAAAATCTCATCCCCTCTGTAAGAGCACACACAGAACCCTTCTGAGGTGGCTGGACCCCCATAGAGGTGACCGTTCCTAGGAGGTAATCTGGCCCATACCATTGCAATTAAGCCATTTCACCATATGTCACAAGGCTGGGGGGAACAAACGCTTGTAGGGTACCTGCTTCTGCATGTTTGGAATGTATCTGAGCAGTACACAATGGAAAATTTCAAGAATTGCTATTAATAAAAGATGTTCAAAATAGCCTTGAAATTTTTGGGGTTTGGAATCAGCACATAGCAAGAATCACCATACAGATAAGCAAAGCAAAATGGGAACAAGCCTTTTAGGGTCTCAAAACAAAATGTAACACCCCCTGCATTCTTCCTGAAAAAGCCATTTCTCCCACTTCTGTCTTACTGGGAGAAGCAGTGCTGCACTGAACAGTGCTTTGCTGCCATCTGTACAAACCCAGGACCACAGAGTTGGTCGGGAAGGTCCCTTCTCTTCTGACCTTGGTGTGCTCAAAGGAGAACCCCCAGCATGTGAGATACGTGTTCAAGAACAGAGGGCTCTTGATTACATTTCAGTGTAAGGGTTTTCCCTTACTTGTTTGGTTGTATGGTTGGATTCTAGGTTCTCTGGATTGTCTATGAGGGCCCAAAGAGTTTCAGATTGTGCTGAGGAAGATAGTACAATAGAAAATGATTCTATGGAAGAGAATTATTTGTATTAACAAATTATATGTATTAGCAACAAGCAGGAAAACACCATGTTAATGAATCATTTATTTAAATTGCCCATTTTCTAATATGAAATCAGTACTTGGAGAAGTTACCTGCTAATGATATTAAGTAGCAGACACATGACAGATACATGACATTTTAGATGGCATTCTTGGTGGACCCAGAGCCTTTCAAAAGTTCTTCCTTGGAGCCAGGGTTTTTCTGCTGCTGAACTGAAGGTGGTATTTACATGCTACCCCTATTGACTTAGAGATATAAAAGTTGAAGAAAGTGGTTTCTACTTAGTGTTGTTTTCCATTCACAGGGGCTAAGGCATGCTTGGTCATGCTAGCCCTGATTTATACCAACGACCTTTTGTTTTAATTAGTATCTCCACCTTGTGCCTCACACAAATAATCACTTCCAGGGAGGACACATTTAAAGTCAGGGAGGGCTAGGGATTTGGAATCACTTGTTTTGATAGTTTCTCACTTTGAGCTACTGGAGTGCCTTGAAGCATGAATGTTTCTTTCAGGAGTAAAGAACAAAGAAATTATTTCTCAGGGGACAAGAAGGCAATTTATCTCCCTACTGATTTATTTTTTGGTCTTCAGCAAATGATTTACAAGTGGAGTAAGAGACAGTTTCACATCATAAGCAACTGAAAGCAAAGTTTATGAGCTGGAAAGAACATAGTTGGGAATCATTGTTAGAATGCTGTCATAGAGATATTCATTCATTTAACAAATATTTACCAGATTCTTGCTATGCAACAGGCAACAGTGCTAGGTACTGCGTTTAAAGATTAAGATGCAATTCTTGCCCTCCAGGAGCTCACAGTTTTGTTACCAAGTAAATGCAGTAAAGTTGTAGGTGCTGTGATTGAAGCAAGAGAAGGAGCTCAAGGGTGGGGGAAGCCCAGTTTTTCCTTTGGGGTGAGGTGTGAGGAGAGGTTTCATGAAAAATGTAGGTCCAGATAATGAGTATGTGCTGTCATAGCAGAAAGCAGAGGGACATTTTAACCAGAAGGAGCAGCCCAAACAGAAGTGCAGAGACGGGAGAAAGGCTGATAGGCTGGGATCGCCTAGAAGCTCATGTGACTGGGGCAGAGAGTTCAAGGAAAGGCATGGGAGACCTAAGATTGGGCAGGTGGAATTGTAGAGGGCCTTGTATACTCCACTTTGAACTTTATCCTGTAGATGCGATCAAGAGTGTTTCATGAAGTTTATTGTGGCAGAACTTAGAAGGATATTTTGGAAGTGACAGAACTCTATGCATATAGGAAGAATATTTAGGAGGCCCTTGGAATAGCAATGAAGAAGCAACAAATGAAAACAGGAAATTGGGAGTTGAAATAGAAAGGACTGCTTTGAGGATATGAACATAGTGGAATCTCTATGACTTAGGATTTGGAAGGAGCAGGGAATGGGTGGAGAGATAAGATGCCAAGGTAACTAATGGGCTTTGGGTGGGTGGATGATGACCTTAGCAGCCGAGATCACAAATACAAGAGCAGGAGGGCAGATGATGAGTTCTGCTGTGGTGTGGACATGCTGACCTTCAGGATCCTTGAGAGGTACCCGTGGACATGACCAGTTGACTTTCCAGCTCTGGTACTCAGCTGTGATCTGGGCTGATTGGATGTTAAAGTTTTCTGAAATAGCATATTAAAAAAAAAAACCTTTGATACTTTATTATAATCATTGTAGACTGGATCCCGAACAGACCTGCTGTATTCTACATTCAGCCATATGCCCTGATCATTTGTATATTTCCATGCTATCAATATTTTCTATCCAAGCAGGCCCACTTGAGAGAGTGCATGTCCTCCTATGTGCTATGTTTATTATAATGCTAGGAATTATTTATTTCATTGGATTACAGTAATGTAGCTAAGGTATCCTTAAGGATGTCTTTGTACTTGCCCTGAAAACAGTTCCAAAATGAATTTTCTACTTGATAAGTAGATATTAAATCAAGCTCAGAGAGGGAAAAAAACAAAAACAAGAACAACTCCGATGAGCATCACTGAACTGGTGTTCTGTGGGCTGGATCTATATGATTCAGCACGAGCTTTTCCAGGAGGGATTGTTAGCCATGGTCCCACAGAAGGAGTATTTCATGCATTATGGAATATAACCTCATCAGTCTGCTACACCTTGGCTTGGACTGTAGAGTGTATAGTTTCTGTGGTATTATTTACTTAGAGGGCAGACACTGCTCAAATCTAATTTCGAGGCAACACATAAAGCACTTATGCAGGGTTAGGAAGGCAAATATATAAACAGTCTGCATTTAAATGAAAGATGAAGGGAGAAGGAGATGCTTAAGGCTGGGAAAGGGGAGATGAAAGAAGCAAAATAGATGTATCTAGAGCAGCTGTTTTACTCCTGATTTGGGAAACTGAAGCTCAGATTAAAGAGGTACTGTATGAAAGAAGCATGGCGCTAGGGTTCAACATGCTGCTCTGATGGTTACTTCATAGGCCGCAGAGACGTGTTTTCCCTTCGGGTAGGGGGCTCTGCAGGGACTGCTTTGAAATTGTGTGTTCTTATTATCTGGGTATTCTGGGGAGTTTCAACTGATGGTCTTTGCCTTCTCTAGGGTCTTTGCCTTAGCTAGGGTTTTTCAACCCTAGCTGCACATTAAAATCACCTGGGGAACTCAGACAATCATACTGATGCCCATTCAATCGAATTGGAAGCAGAATTTATGGCGGACATTGGAAAATTGAAGAAGCACCTCTCTGCCACCCACACCTAGTGATTCTAATATGCAACCAATCCAACACAGGGAACAACTGCTTTTGGCCCTCCCATCCTGGTCTCACTTTTTGTGGTGTGAAGCTATTCCTTGTTATGCCCAGGAGTATGGGCAGATGCATACAGATATGTACACTCAGAGAAACACACACCAGACGTTACCTTTAGGTGAGAGGTGTTCTTGAGAGGTGCAAGTTCAAATATGCTCCCTTTGGAAGAACAGATTTCATTATGAGAGGAGACTTGAGTTCATTAACTTGTTTTGGTGGGCAGGCACCAGCCTCTCACTGGGTTCAAGAGTAAGAACCTCGCTCTCTGAGAATAGTTGAAATAGGGGCTGCAATGGTGGTTCCTGGCCTAAAGAGGCTGGCAGAGGGATTGGCTGAATGAGTATGAGGTGGCCAATCACATTAACAGAAGGGAGTTATGCTGTTAAAGGTGGCAGATGCCAGGGCTCGGGATGCTGGACTGGAGCCCCTAGACCCCTATGGCCATGGTCAGGAGGGATGGCAGGAAGTCTGTTGGGACTGGCCTTCTGGAAAGAGAATCAGCAGCTCAGTCACAAGAGGACAGACCTCTAGGGACCTACCAGAGCTTAATTCTCGTGTGATCTTAGACTGGGTATCTTCTCAGTGCAGAGGAAGTAGGGAGAAGGCAGCTTTTGCACCAAGGAAAAACACAGCTGCTTCAGGATTAAGTAGCTTCAGAGAAAGACTTTGATGTCCATGAACTCATTGAAATCTGGCTTGCTCTTGCTATCCGGCTTTGTTCTGACAGGAGGCTGGCCCCATGCACTTGTATAAATCACTGCCAAGTGACAGTTCATTGTGTGTGTTAGAGAAACATGTGTTCCAATAGAAATTCATTGATTGGGGTGAACAAAACCACTTTTCCAGTGACAGAAAATGGCTAAGCTAGAAAAGCCAATACTTGTATTTCTCAAGCACCAATATAATCTTTTTATTTTAAAGAGAGACTTTTGCTATAGGGCAAGTGTGCTCTCCAGAGAGACAGAGATAGACAGAAAGCGCGAAATCAACCCCTGGGGGGACAACCATGTTGCACTTCCCCCTTCTCCATTCTCCTCCTATGATTTGGGGCACGCACGCATACGCACCTGGTGTGAGTTTTAAGCCATCAGGTACGGAATTTGAACAGCAGTTGGCTACATGGGAGTCCAGCAATGTAACCATTACGCCATCTACTGGCACCCTCAATACAGCCTTTTAAGGATCCATCTGATCTTTTCAGAAAAGAATGCTCTGAAATAGCTTCTCTGGAAAAGTAGTATTGGAATGGAGGACACAGGCAGATGGTATGAAAAGAAGTGGCTGAAAGCCATGTGAGAACAGAGGCAGGGCTATCTCTATGATCCTAGAACTCTTGGTTACCTGGGAGAACCCTTATTGAAAGTTCACTTGACTTTGGAAAAAATATGTAATTTACATAAAGCAGAATGTGGGGGGTGTGGTAAGTTACTGACATTTGGTGGTGGTTGTGTTGTGTAGTTAAAGTAAAAATCCCACCACGCTTCGAGCATGTGAGCCTACCTACTGAAAGACTGTAGGCCTGCTGGTATATAAACACAGTCACTCCTGAACCTGTTTTTTTTTTTTTTTTTTTTGTTTCCTTTTCTTTATTTTAATAAGAATTATTTTATTTAACTATATTTATTTATTTATTTATTTATTTATTTATTTATTTATTTAAATTTGACCAGAGAGGGACAGAGTGAGAAAGAGAGAGAGAGAGAGAGAGAGAGGGAAAGAGAGAAAGCGAGCCACCAGGACTTGAACCGTGGTCGGCCATGTGGAGGTCCAACGCCCTAAACTACCACACCACTTGCCAGCCTCCCTCCTGGACCTGTTAAAACAAAACTTCGAGAAAGCCTCTAATCACAAAGAAGAGCAGGCAGTCTTCTTATGGCCCTGCTGGAGACCAAAATCCAGAACCTAGCCTTAGGTGGCTCCTCTTCTCTCTATGCCTAGGCCTTTCTAATTCTGGGAGCTCTGCTAAACTTCCCACCGCCAGGTAGACAATAAACTCAGCTTTGTTTCTGACCACTATTTTGTGCTTATCGTTTGTTTCCTAAGTGCACGTGTTAGGAGAAATAAAATAAAATTGCCGTGATGTCAGTGCACCTTTGCTACTGAGAGAGGATACATTTGGTGCTTTCAGGTGTTCTTCTCATGGTGCTTTGTTCATACCACATAATCGAGGAACTTTTTTTTTTTAATTCATGATATAATGTGTGTACGAGAGAGAGAGAGAGAGAGAGAGAGAGAGAGAGAGAGAGAGAGAGAGAAAGAGAAGCGTGCCCCACAGAGCTCAGTCACATCACGATCTAGTTCCTCCAGTCCTCTGGCCTCCTAGATCCTGGGTATGTGCACACACATGCTCAGTGTTTGGTTTACATGTGGCTTCCAGCTCCACAGTCTGGTATGCTACAACTGCGCCACAGAGTCTGGGCCCAAGGAACATTTTTGATTTGATGTGAGATCCAGAATCGATGAATTTTTATTAGTTCTATTAATTTTTTATGCATTACTTACAGAACTCCTTGATTTGAAGAAAAACAGAATTGGCTGTATCTATTACTACAAAACATGAATATTAAAACTAGATTGAGTAGGCATATTGGTTTATCTCTGCAGCAACCATGTGTCTCTGGAGCCTCTTCCTGTCTATGGTTTCCGCTTCCCAAATAATCACATTAAGCGTGTGGTTCTCATGGAATCATTAGTCAATCTCCTTCTCCAGTCCTTTCTCCCACGGCAGTAGGCAAATGAGGGTTTAAACATTGTCTAACATTGACCTTCCCCACCTTAATTCCAAAAAGTCACCTACTTGATAGAATGTAGACATCTTTGTAAATAACCCTCCTGCTTTGTGATTTATCTTTTTAGTTTTCACCTCCTACCCCCTACCCCCAGATTTCAGTTTCGTCCCCTTGAAAGGAGCTGATGATTGTCTTCTCCCCACCCTCCAGCCTTTTCCTGCTTCAGTTTGACACCTCCTTCAGGATGCCCCTTTGATTGTCCTTGTCTGGGTGTGTCCTTGTCTGAGATTTCATAACACCGAGGTTTACCTCTGTCAGTCCTAAATCTGCCTAGTGGTATCTACTTCTTAAGACCATGGACTTCCTGGATCTAGCTCTGAATTAAAGGCATGATGGTGAGAATGGAGGCAGGGTGAGGGGACCCAGTTGAGATTAAGGATGTTAGAAATGCCAGGGCTTGGGTGCTGATTAGTTGGAGAGAGATTAGGGGAAGGGAGAAATTGGTGCTGGCTTTCAGTTCTCTCTGGCTTTCGTAACTGTAGTATTCAATTTTTTTTTTTTGAGAAACAGAACCAATGGGCTACATATAAATTTATATAGACAGTGTTGATATAGAGACATAGATATGCAGAAAGAGGTTTATTATGAGGGATTGGCTCACACAATTATGGAGGTTGAGAAGTTCCACACTCTGCCATCTGCAGGCTGGAGGCCCAGGAAAGCCAGTGGTATAATTTAGTTCAAGCCCAAAGGCCTTGGAAACCAGGGGAGCCAGTAGTTTAAATTGTAGTCTGAGTCTGAAGGCTAAGAGCCATGAGCATCCATGTCCAAGGGCAGGAGCGGCATGTCCCAGCTTAATCAGAGAGAGCAAATTCTCTCTTCCTCTGCCTTTTTGTTCTATTCTGGCTTTCAGTGGATTGGATAATGGCCACTCATATTGGTGAGAGTGGATCTTTTTTACTTAGTCTATCTATTGACACGCTAATCTCTTTCAGAAACACCCTTATAGAGACACCAGAAATAAAGTTGTACCAGCTATCTGGGGATCTCTTAGCTCAGTCACATTGACACATAAAATTAACTATCACAGTGACCAAGTGAATGGTTGGTCTCTCAGTCAGTAGGGGGTATTGTATAGTAGATGAGAAGGCAGGTTTGAGGGGGTGGTGATTCTCCTATGGCAACAGAACATACTTTAATCTAGTCTGGCTGTTCCTACCACTTAGTATACTATATATATCACTCTGTGGATATTTAGAGTAGTTGAAGAAACTGTGTTTTATCACACTTTTAGAAACAGTGTCAGTTCTTTGCATGCATGTTTCCTTACTCTAGCTCCCTATCACCTAAGCTGGATATTTATTGTTCTTAGTGAGTTTGGCTCAAGTGTGGACTAATTGGTGATTTAAATTCTTCTAATAATGTATCTTGGCAAATATTTTCCCCCCTTCTTCTCTAAACTTAACTTAGCTACTGATTTATACAAATTTCACTTAAATGATTCTAGGAGAAGTGTGTGTGTGTGTGTGTGTGTGTGTGTGTATATATATATATATATGTATATAATATTCCTAAAAAGTCAGAATAGCTTACATTGGAGAACCATACTATAAGAAACATTATATACAAGAAGTCCTGAGCTACTAGGATATCAAATATATATAAAAAAGAAATAATTACACACCACAGGTTCCCTGTTTCTTTTCTGTTAGACTTTAGGCTGTGTCATTTCTATTTTCTACATAGTTTTGGCATTATTTATATGGGTACATAAATTATTTTAGTGAAGTTTTATTTATGATCAGCTGCATATTTTAAATTATATATAATTTGAATACATTTTGTTTCACTTACTTAAGGTCCAGGATTATCATTTGAATGGTTGAAACAGTTGTTTACCATTTTAAAGTTGCATGACTAACTCTTTTTCTCAGAGTTTAAACTTAAGGTTAAAGGTTATGGTAACTGGTCTGAAGGCAGGTTTTGGGAAATATACAATTGAAGGATTAAAAAAAAAATAGTTGGGGGACCAGCAGTTAGTGTAATGGCTATGTCGCTGGACTCCCATGTAGTCAACCGCGGTTTGAGTCCCGGACCCGGTGTCTTAAACTCACGCTGGGCGCGTGTGCGTGCGTGCGTGCCCAAGATCCCGAGAGAAGAATGGAGGAGAAGGGATTGCGGCGTGGCCATCCCCTCTGGGGGGTGATTTCTCGCTTTCTATCTCTCTGTCTCTCTCTGTCTTTCTGGCACGCCTAATAAGAAAACAAAACAAAACAAAACAAAACCTCTTCAAAAAAAGAAAAAAAAAAATAGTTGGATGGAATTTAGTAAATGGCATTTAATGTTTATTTTGTAGCCATTTATGAATTTCTTTTATCAATGTTTAAAAATAGCCTTGGCTGTATGATATGAAAAAGTATGAGGAGACTTCAAAAAGTTTATGGAAAAATTTTTGGTGCCAAAAAATTGGAAACCTAGGCAGTTTTCCTAATATGCATTTTCATGAACTTTTTGAAGGTCTCCTCAGAGTAAGTATCACTTGGAATTCCAAATACATACAAGGATATTTGTTAAATATAGTTGTGTAAAATGGTGTTTTTAGTTCCTGTTGAAGGCTACAAACTGATGGACTAAGTACACACGCACATATATAATATATTTACAAGCATGTATTAGGTTGCCTGGAAAGTCATGATGTATTTTGCATGGAAAAACATAGAAAAATACATCACGACTTTCCAAACAATCTAATACATGCTTGTAAATGTATTATATAGAGATATGTAAATATCATGCACACACATATTAAAAACATCTCAGTTTGGGGCCAGCAGGAAGTATAGTGGCTAAGGCATTGGACTCCCATGTAAGCAACTGCAATTTGAGTATCAGACTGGTGACTTGAAACTCAAGCTGTGTGTGTGTGTGTGTGTGTGTGTGTGTGTGTGTGCTTAAAATCCCAAGAGGAGCATGGAGGAGAAGGGATTGTGGTGGCCATCTCCCTGGGAGGTGCTTTCTCACTCTCTGTTTCTCTGTCTCTGTCTGTCTCTCTAGGAAGCGCACGCACCCTATAGCAAGAATCTAAAAGAAATTTTAAAAAATCTCATTTTTTTTATATCTTTCTATTGAAGAGAAAAACATTCTTTTACTTTATTTAATAAATGTACCCTCGAGGCTGTCAAAAATCTATCTAGGGTGCCTAAAGAAGATAATGAGGCATATGAAAAGCCTACTTGAATTTGCACATGTTCAAATGTTAAGTATTAAGCAAAATTAGGTGTTCGCACTCTCATTATACTCTTGGAAGAATGAGGAATATCTCTTCGAGAGAGGTAAGAGTAGAAACTGTCTTGTCCATTTTGTGGAAAGAGAAACTGAACTGCAGAGTATCATTTGGTGACCAGTGGTGAGGGGAGAGAGCAGAGAGCTCTCACTTGTGGAGCATTCTCCATTTTTAGAGCACCGGCCTTCCCTTCCATTAATCACCACTGGAACTTTGGAGTGTCTAGGAACCAGTTACAGGAAACCGAAGTCATAAGACTCCTAACAAATAGTAAGTAGATACCATTTAATAAAATTAATAGACTGATCCATTTAAAATCAGTACACAATTTTTGTCCCACCCTAGTCTACTGAAAACCAGAGCAATTTATATATCCCCTTTGAGGTTTTAAATCCAGATACTTTTCCTTTGTCATGATTTAGAAATCTGTGAGGACTTCACAAGCAGTATTTTATTGAATGCTCATAATAAATCTATGAAGTGAATATTATTGTCCACCTTTTACAGATGAAGAACTTGGATTTATTTAAGATAGTTGTGGAGGCTGCATAGTTACTGCATACCTAGTAACTAGTGGAGGCTGCATAACTAGGTAGAGTAAGGTGTCAAACCCAAGTCTGTCTGTCTTTTTTACATTATGACTTGATCTATCTGGTGTCTCCATGTTCTCTCTTCAAGAAAGGGGCAGCCTTGTGGCCTAGTGGTTAAGGAAGCCAGATTCCACATGGCCAATTGTGGTTTAAATCCCAATCTTGGCAGCTTGAAAAACATGCCCAGGATATGTGCACACCCATGATTCCAACAGGGTACGGAAATGGAGGAGAGGGGATTGTGGCATACCATGCCCCCATGGGAGGTGCTTGCTTCTACTTCCATCTTCCTTTCTTCCTTCTCTGTCTGTCTGTCTCTGTCTCTCTGTCTATGGCAAGTGCATATGCCCTCTAGAAATTAAAAAAATAAAATAAGAAAGGGGCCACATATGTTTTTTAAGTTTCTTTATTTTCCTTCTGAGAGAGAGAAAGAGAGAGAGAGAGAGAGAGAGAGAGAGAGAAGCAGGGAGATAGGCAGAGAGACAGATACCTTCAACAGCGTCTTCATACCATGACCCACCCCCAGTCTCAGCTGGCCCAAACTACGGGTACATAGTCACATGCTCACACCCCATGTGCTCACAAGGTCTTGGGACCTCCTCTGTGTGAGTCCAGTTGCATTACCACTGCACCACCACCTGCCCCCAGGGCCACATATTCTTGGCATAGGCAGTAGCATCCCTACATGCAGGAGGTGCTCGGTAATGGTGAAAGAATAAATCTCTAACTGTGACTTCTCTGCTAATAGAGGGGTGGTATAAAATATTGGTGAAGACCTGAGAGTTGACCTGCTATAGTTACATCTAACTACATCACTTGGAAGCTACATGACTTTTGGTAAATTAGTTCTACTCTGGGCCTCCATTTTCAGGAAAATGGGGATGATATTAACACTTGTCTCAAATTGTTTTAGAGATTAAAGAGTCAGTGCACACAAGGCATTGAGAACAGTGCCTGGCACATAGTGTGGGCTCTCCAAATGTTGGCTGTGTAGGGGCGACATCTTGCTAAACAGTGGGGATAGGAAGGAGGTGCCACATCACCCAAGTACTGCCTCCCCATAAGGCTCGCTGTAGGAGTCCAAGAATTTGATGACATAGTGCCAGCAGCAACGAGGTGGCTGGCCCTCTTCCAGTGGAGAGGGCACTGCAGTGCTACACTCAGCATAGATGCACAGATCTCAAGAATACATCAACTTTACTGTTTTTCTTGCTGAAGAAGCTCTTATGAAAGCTGCTGCTGTCCTTGTTTCTCATATAGTCTGCTTCTCTTAACATTGGCCTCAGAGTGTTACAGCTAGAAAAGGAACTTTGAAACCTTGCTCCAGATCTTGACTTCCAGATGAAAAAACTAGTCCAGAGAGGTAAAGTGAGTGGCCCAAAGTCCCAGAATTAGCTCAGGCAGATGTGGTATTAGATGACGGTGTGGGCCTTTTCCCTCATAACCATACTGCTTCTCTTGTAGAGCATTCTTTAGGAGAAGGCAAAAACAATTGACTCTTCCTCATCTTTCAAAGCCCCTTGATATGTTTGGCAAGGACCAAAGAACCTACCCCAGTGGCTTGGCCAGATTCCAGAATAGGAGTTTGAATCTGGTTGCAAAAACTCCCCCTCTACCCCCTCATCCCCATTCCCAGATGACTCCAATTCGGTGTACTTTTCTTTCCGGCCTTCTGTTCTTAGCCATGTAGTATTGCTGCAGGCTGCTTTGACTGCCATCCTGTTCTGCCTTAAGCTGCCTCCTGCTCTCTGGTTGGCATTCCCTGAAAAGGAGCTCAGAGGCTGGCCTCAGAGCCCACGTTAAAGCTAAAACACTGGAAAGGCTTCATTTCCACGTCAGGTGTGTTGGATGATTGTGGCCCTTTGCACCAGTTTCTTGTCAACAGAATGAAGATAATATGTCTCAGACGTCCAGTAGAAAGAAGCCAGCTACAACTGGGATTCTCTGGAAAGCATGGGAAAAGCTGCCCTGGGTTGAGGTCATCATCCAGGAGGACTTTCCCACTTTCCATCAGCCTCAAATACCTTCTCCAGTTCCTTCTTTGCCCTGTTTGACCCTTTGCTCTCTGTTTATAGAAGACTTAAAAAAATTGTGGTGGGACCAGCAGTTGGCATAATGGCTATGTTGCTGGACTCCCATGTAGTTGACTGCGGTTCGAGTCCCGGACCCGGTGGCTCAAACTCACACCAGGTGCATGTGTGTGCGTGCCCAAGATCACAAGAGGAGAATGGAGGAGAAGGGATTGTGGCGTGGCCATCCCTCCTGGGGGGTGAGTTCTTGCTTTCTGTCTTTTTGGTGAGCACACGTGCCCTGTAGTATAAACCTCTCTCCCCCCCAAAAAAAATAGTTAAAAAAAAATTTGTAGTAAGTAAAATTAAAGTGTGAGTTCATTTTGGCATAAAAAAGTTTGAAATCCTTGCATCTTTTTTTTTTTTTTTTTTTGTAATATATGCATTTCCATGAACTTCTTTCAGCATGTTCTAGAAAGAAAGGGAAGGCTGGCTTCTTAGGTATTATTCTGGAGAATAGAGTGGGTTTGGGGGACATTGGGTCATCCGAAAGGACAGCTGAGAGTAAGGAAGTGGAAGAGGGGCAGCTGGCGAGTGCAGCTGAGTACACTATCTGGAGAAGTTCACAGTCTGGGGAGAGAAGTCAACCTGTTCAAGATGCTGTGGGATTTTCCTCAATGACCAACTTCTATAAGTGAATATGAAAATTTTTCCAGCTATAAAAGTAAACTTACATAAAGAGATTTTTCCTCAAGCATTAGATATTCTTTCTAATGAATTTCCTTACTGGATTTTGGAGAAAAGGGCTAATGCAGCTATTTCTTTCAAATGAATGCTTCCTTGAATTAAGATGGATGAATTGTGTTGCCACAAATCCAAATCTGATTCCCTGGACGTGAATGTCTGTTTTTGTTTATTTTAAATGTTCATTTTGTTTGTTTAATCCTGATCAGACGTCTTCTAGGACAAAGCCACTTGACACAGCAACAGTGAGGGTGGCCCTATAGATGGAGAGTACAAATGCCATGCCTCAAGTTATGGAGCTGAATTAGGATGTTAGATATATATATATATTTAATTTGCTATAGAATGCATGTGCTTGCTGAAGAGAGAAAGAAGAGAGAAAAACAGAGAAAGAGAAAGCACCCCTCAAGGGGGGATAGCCACACCACAGTCTCATTTTCTCCATTTATCTTCTTCAGACTTGGGGCATGCACATGCACCTGGCGTGTTTTTTCAAGCTGCCAGTATGGGCTTTAAACTGCACAGTGGACTATGCGAGATCCAGTTGCCCAACCATGCCACTGGCTGACCTGTATTAGGTTATGTTAAAACTAAGGAGGCAAATCTATTTGCAGGTTCCTTTTTCTGTTTACCTGTGTGAAAGTCTCACTTTGAACTGGCTCCATGTTCTGTTGGATTAAGAACCTGACATGTTCTAGGTGGGGACTAGAAACTTCTGTACTCCACTTTCACTGGAGTTTTCTTTAACAATGTCAATAGAATGGTTGAAACATTTTAAAAAATAATTATTTTATTTAACTTTATTTATTTATTCATTTTAATTTGACCAGAGTAGGGGAGGGAGAGAGAGCCGCCAGGTCCAGGACCTGAACCATGGTTGGCCATGTGCGAGTCCAGCACCCTTAACCACCACACCACCTACCGGCCCCTAGAAGGTTGAAACTTGGATAGTTATCCTAGGGACTAATCTGAGTCTATCTGCACCCCCCTCCGCCCCCAGTATTTATCTTTATTTTTCCTCTCTGTTTGGGAGGGCTCCATTTATTAGAGTATTGTAGAAGACTGTAGGAAGAGGTTGGTATGTCATTCTGACCTACCAGCAGCCTCCATGAGTAAGGTGCTTATTTAAGTAATTTTCTGGAGAAATGTGGCAAGGAGTTTTTACTTGGCAAAATAGTTATTTGATTCATATGACACTGTATTTCATTATGCAGACATGGGTACTTTATCTAATTTAGGCAGTTTTTTTTTTGTGGAAACAATTATTAAGTATATTATTAATTAGTCAATAGAACCTTTTCTTTTTAAAAATATCTATTTATTTATTATCATTATTTTTCAATTTGATCAGAGGGAGACAGAGAAAGTGAGAAAGCAAGCCACCAAAGTCCGGGATTTGAACTGTGGTTGCCCACAAAATCCCCAGAGGAGAATGGAGGAAATGGGATTGTGGCAGAACATCCCCCCAGGAGGGTGATTTCTCACTTTCCTTCTCTGTCTTTCTCAGGAGAGTATACATGCCCTATAGTAAAAAACCTAAATATATATATATATATACATATATATATATATGTATATATATACACATATGTATATATATATATATATATATATGTACACACACACATATATATACATATATATGTGTATATATAGTGTGTGTGTGTGTGTGTATATATATATATATATATATATTTTTTTTTTTTGGGCCTAGGTACAGTAGCACAAGTAGTAGGGCACCCTCAGCATGGCTGGGGCCACACTAGGTTTGAATACCAGACAACTTGAACAGGCTGGATGAGGTAGCACGTACCTGCAATCCTAGCTAACTGGGAGGCTGGTGTGGAGGATTGTGACACAGTGAGACCCTCTTTCTCTGTTTCTGCCCCTCCTCTTTCTGTACTTTCTTGTTTTAAAAAAAGAATCTTGAAAGAGTATTTTGTCTTTATTAAAGACTACAGTGTCAAGCAGTATGATACAAGCTTCTGAATGAAAACTGTGTTCTGAAGAAACAACTCACTCAAGGGACTAGCAGTTGGCGTAATGGCTATGTCACCAGACTCCTGTGTAGCCGACTGTGGTTTGAGTCCCGGACCCGGTGGCTTAAAGGCTTAAACTCACGCTGTGTGCGTGCGTGCCCAAGATCCCGAGAGGAGAATGGAGGAGAAGGGATTGCAGCATGGCCATCCCCCCTGGGGGGGGGGGGTGATTTCTCACTTTCTGTCTCTCTGTCTCTCTCTGTCTTCCTGGTGAGTGCATGCACCTGCAGCAGAAACCTCTCCAAAAAAAAAAAAGAAAGAAAGAAAGAAAGAAAGAAAGAAAGAAAGAAAGAAAGAAAGAAAGGAAGGAAGGAAGGAAGAAAAAAGCAAAGAAACAACTCACTCAAGGAATATGGCTGAATATTTTCACAATATTGCTGCCAAGTTGGATGAACAGATGGTCTGCATGTCAGTGAGACTTTTCAGGGTGTATTTTAGACTCCTGCATTCTCTGTATTTAAGAGTTCAATTAGTAGAGCTGGACAGTGGCTCAGAGATAAAACATGATGCTCTGTGGGGCTGACTCAGGTAGGAAGGTTCCAGGTTCATGTTTGGAGACATCCCTGAATACACTGGGTATGCTCTTGCTTATGATCTGGGACTGGCTAAATCTGAGGGTGGATCATGGCATCAAGACCTGTTGGGGGTGTTGTATGTCTCTCTAACTCCTGGAAGAAAGAAATAAGATCAAATATTGGGTTGTTGGAAAAGTCATGACATATTTTCTATGTTTTCCAATGCAAAAATGTGTCATGACTTTTCTGACAACCCAATAAAAGAAAGAGTTCAGTTAGTGTATACATATAATGGCCTTTTTGAGAGCAAGCCACATTCACTTGTTTAAATCTTAGTTATTATGTATAAAATAATCTATAATAATCTATAATATAATTTACAATTTTTCATAGTATTGCTTTTGAAATGGCATCATGTACATTGGTTATAGAAAATCTTGTTCTTGGGACCAGCAGTTAGTGTAATGGCTATGTCGCTGGACTCCCACGTAGTTGACTGCGGTTCGAGTCCCGCACCCGGTGGCTTAGACTCATGCCGGGTGCGTGTGTGTGCGTGCCCAAGATCCCAGGAGGAGAATGGAGGAGAAGGGATTGTAGCAAGGCCATCCCCCCTGGGGGGTGATTTCTCGCTTTCTATCTCTCTGTCTCTCTCAATCTGTCTGGCGAGCGCATGCGCCCTATAGCAAAAACCTCTCTCAAAAGAAAAAAAAAAAAAAGAAAATCTTGTTCTTTTGAACTCTGTTTTCTCAGGATATAGATCCAACTGAAGTTCATATTTTTCTACTACTCTCTTGTGTGGTGAGCATATATTAGGATAAAAAATACTGATGAAGATGCTCTAAAACCTACTGAGAAAAAGAAATGTTTTAAGTTCTTGAAGTCAGTATATTCAAGTTGGTAATTACTTTTTCACCTACATAGACCTGGGGAGCCATATGTTCAAGAGCCTATGAGTCCTTGAATTAACTCAACTCTCTTTAAAAATATTTGATAGCTCAGACTTTTAAATAATTGAGATTTGTCTTCTAATTACTCTGAATAAGAGACTTCTTAAATCTTTTTTAAGAAGACCACATTACACTTCCAAGATTATTGATGTTTTCATAGATACTTGAATTCTTTATTTCTTCTCCCTCTTCATTTCTGTTTTTAACATTCATGAGGACAAAGGTGGTCAGTGCTGTGATCTCTCCCCTGGCTGTTTTCACACCATTCCATCTGCCTGAGATGCTATTGCTCCTCACTGGTATGGCCTCTGTGTTACGATCTGGACCTTTTTTAAAAAATACTTATTTAATTTTATTTATCATTTTAAAATATTATTTTATTTAATATTATGTATTCTTATTTTTATTTTAACTTGACCAGAGAGGGACAGAGAGAGAGAGAGAGGGAAAGTGAGAAAGCAAGTCACCAGGTCAGGGACTTGAACCAGTGGTCAGCCATGTGGTAGTCCAGTGCCTTAACCACCATGCCATCTGCCAGTCCCAAGGGTCTGGGCATTTTTTTTAAGAGCGTTTTTGTCATAGGGCATGTGTGCTTGCTAGAGAGACAGAGAGACAGAAAGTGGGAAATCACCCCCTCCCCGGGGTCGGGGGGATGATGGCCATGCTGCAGTCCCTTCACCTTCATTTTACTCTTGGTATTTTGGGCATGCACATTCACTCGCCCTGCTGAGTTCCAAGCCACTGGGTCTGGGACTCAAACCATATTCAACCATGTGCGAGTCCAGTGATGTAACCATTATGCCATCTGTTGGTTCCAGGTCTGGGATTTTTTAAAAAGTTTATTAATCTCTTCCATGAATGGAGGGAGCACACTTCAACAGGGTCTTTATGCCAAGATCCGCCCCCTAGCCTCAGTCAGCCCACTGAACCAGAATGTGCTTAAGAACCAGGTCCCGAGAACCAGCAGTTAGCTTAATGGCTATGTCGCTGGACTCCCACGTAGTCGACCGCGGTTCGCGTCCCAGACCCGGTGGCTTAAAACTCACGCTGGGCGCGTGTGTGTGCATGCCCAAGATCCTGAGAGGAGAATGGAGGAGAAGGGATTGTGGCATGACCACCCCCCTGGGGGGTGATTTCTCGCTTTCTGTCTCTCTGTCTCTCTCTGTCTGGTGAGCGCACGTGCCCTATAGTGAAAGAACCTCTAAAAAACAAACAAACAAACAAACAAAAAACAGAACCAGGTCCCCAGGAGGATCAAGGGCATAATTACCTGTGAGAAGCACCAGTCTTGACCTTATTCTTTCAGAAACCCAGGATCAGTTGCCCGTCTAAGTGTTCAATAGCATATGGTGTTTTTCTCTGTTGTAATACTTATAAAAATATAGAGTAATTGCCCATTTTCTTGTCTTTCTCCTCATCAAATGTAAAGGTCTTTGAAGGTAAGGATGATATCTGAGATCCAAATGTATTCATTGAACTTAGAAAAGTCCTTGCTATGTAGTAGGAGGTTGGTGTGTTTTTGTTGAACTGAATTTCCAATTTCCCAAGACGAAAAGTAGAGGAAGACAGTATATATTCCCTCAAAAAAAAAAAAAAAAAATTGAAAGCTTTATTTCCTTGCATAAATACAATTGTCAAGTATTTAGAAAACATAAGTGTATGTATCCTAACAAAAAGTTTTTGAGAGTGGTAGATTTGTATTCATTTTAAAGAGAGAAAGCCCCACCAAAAAAATGAAAGAGGGAAGAAAAAAGGTTCTTATATGGTATATTAAAGTCCTTGCAGAATTGTTATAGAATTTTCTATTTTGTTTTCAGATGGAAAACTCTCTCTTAAAAGGTAGACCACAGAACGAGATATGAATGGTGACCAGAGACATACCCTTATTGTTGAAAATATTCTTGTTGAGATTTATTTCTCTCTCTCTTTTAAAGTTTCTTTCATGAGAGATAACACGTGCAACTGTGAGTTTGTGTGTGAGTGTGTGCGTGTGTGAGAGAGAGAGAAGGAGTGAGAGAGAAAGAGAGGCGTTCTTGGCAGGGTCTTATCCCCTTCCCAGCTCTCCAGCTCATCAGGATCTTGAGTATGTGTATGCTGCTACATTCAGGTCAAATCAATTTCTAAACCTGTTGTTGTTGCTCTTGTGGCCACCAGCTCTGCAGATCAGTATACTATAGCCTGTACTACAAAAACTGGGCTGAGATTTGACTCTCTTATTTAAGGTTTCTCCAGGGTTTTAAATATGAACAGATACTATTAATGACTCCAAAGTTTCAAGGGATAAAATATTCAGCTGTTGGAAAAGTTATGATGTATTTTCCTTTTTTTTTTTTTTTTTTTTTTTTTTTTTTTAGAGAGATTTTTGCTATAGGACGCATGTGCTCTCTGGAGAGACAGAGAGACAGAAAGCAAGAAATCACCCACCCCCCGTGGGGTGATTTGGGCACGCTATTATTCCTTCTCCTCCATTCACCTCTCAGGATCCTGGGTACACACGCATATACACCTGGCATCTGCCTTAAGTCGCTGGGTCCGGGACTGGAACCATGGTTGACTACATGGGAGTCCAGCAATGTAACCATTATGCCATCTTCTGGCCCCCAGATTTCATTTTTTGAACCGTATTGATTGATGACTTACATATACTTTCAAAAATTAATCAAACTTATACACACCTCAAGGAACCTCTGAGATAGGGAGAGTTTCAAGAATACCCAATAGCTATGCACAAAAGCAGCCTGAGGATGTTGTGGGAGAGGAGTTTATGAGAAGGACTGATTAGAAGATGGCATTAAAATGACCTTGAGGGTGCTTTTCTTGAGTGGAGGCTGGGGAAAAGAGGAAACAGCAAAGTGGATGGAACAGCCAGAATGGGTATAGAGGAAAGAGATGAAGTGTGGGCTCTTTTGGGAAGCCTGTCTGGACTGGTTTAAAAGATGCTTGTGAGAAGAGGGCAATGGGGAGTAGAGACCGGATCAGAGCACAGAGGTGCTTACTCTGAGGCTAAAGGGTTTGTGCCTTAGTAATGCAGTAACCACTGGAGATTTTTGCGGAAGATTGGAAAGGAATGCTGGGAAGATTAAGGATGATTTCTGAGGTGTGTATAGGATGGAAATATATAGGGTGGTGTCAGAATAGAGACCAGAAGACTGCCTGGGATCTGATTGTGAAAGTCCTGGCTAGGGAGGAGGGGCCATAAGTAAGCAAGTTGACTTTGCTTGAGACATTGAAGAAGATGAATCGATGTAATTCTACATGCAATGGGAGATCAGGAATGAGGGATATGGGTTTTGCTGGGGCCACTAACGGAAACAGAGTGGTGAAAAAAAGGCAAGGCATGGTGCTCTTCATCTGGACATTTTTATTTCCTTCCTAAAGGATATCTAATTACAGAATTAATTAATATTACCCTATAGGCTTGAGAGAAATGAGGCCAGGCCTGAAAGCATTCAGGCCACAGGCCTACAGCCCTGTGATGGAAAATGGGGCCTGCTGCCCTGACGCTGAGCTTGTTTTAGTTCATGATGCCCGTAGGGGTCAGCTGCTGGGAGTGAGGGGGCATTGGGCAAGGTAAGAGGAAGGTGTGATGGAAATGCAGAGTTGGTTTATACAGACAGATGAGTTATATTATGGCTAAAGTTTTTGAGATGCATTACAGTCTTTAGGTCAAAAATCTAGGCCTATGAGAAGGTTGCAATTGTAGTCTGGATTTTTAAGATGAACCGAATGAAGCAAACACTTAACTACATTGGTATATGGGGAGGTGAGAGGGTCATCCTCTGGAGCTCTGACTTCTGGAACAATGGTTTCACTGTATAGATAGTGATAATATCTGGATGCTACTAGTTTCTCCTTTGTTCTTCCCTTCTTTTTTCCTCTTGCCTTCTTTTACTACTAAACTTCTTTAAATTGTGTTTCCACTTCTATGACTATATGTCTTCGCTTTTTAACCTATACATCCACCCCTATTGCCACGTGACTTTTGTCTAGCCATGGTATTGAAATTGTTTCCTCAAAGACCGAGGTAATTGTGAGTTGTCTGATATCTTTGCCATTTCATGATAGAGAGTTGCCTGGACTGATCTGAAATGTTAGGCCCTGTTGACCAGCACTTTCTTCTGAAAACTCTCATAGATTCTTTGATTATGGCATTGCTTCAGAACATTTGCTTCCTTTCCTTTATGAGGGTCCTTTCCTCTCCTTTGTGGACTCCTCTTCCTCCTCCTGTTTCGGACACCCAGTCTGCTTTGCTTTCCATGTGTACAATCTGTGCAGATTGCCTCATTTTGTCATTTCTGTTAATTTGGAGAACTCAGAGCTTGTACCTCTGGTCCTGATGTCTCTCTAAGGCAGTGGTCTCCAAAGTGAGTAGACAAGATGGTCCATTGGCATGCAGAAAGAAAATGTTGGAACTTTCACTTAGAATTTTCTCTTTAAGCCTAAGAAAGAAATCAAGAAGTTGGGTTGGCAACGGGTTTGTCAGGCAGTCACAGGCCTCTGAGTCAGTTCCAGGGAGAGTGGATCCACAGCGGTCTCCTTATTCACTTGCCTTCTGCCTGAGAATCAAGGCAGTTTACTTGTGGCTTGTTAAGTGGATTTGTGGATTACATTACCTAAACTGACCTTCACACAGTGGACAACTTAAGAAGATTCCTGGAAGAAGGCCGTGACTTGGAGGTAATACAACAAAATGAGAGAGATGACGTTTCTGCCCTTGGAAGTTCTTTGTCAGACATTTTATGAGGATAAAATCATGAATGAAATATTCAATTGTATTGGAACACTTAAATACTATCTTGAATGAGGCTGTTCTAAAGAAAGCAAATATACTGTTCCTATTTCTATTAAATAAAATTGATTTTGGGGGCAGCAGGTAGTATGGTGGTTAAGGCACTGGACTTCCACATGACTGACTATGGTTCGAGTCTTGGACCTGGAGGTTTGCTCTTTTTTTTTTTTTCCTTTTTTTTTGGGGGGGGGGGAGAGGTTTTTGCTATAGGGTGCGTGTGTTTACCAGAAAGACAGAGAGAGACAGAGAGATGGAAAACGAGAAATCACCCCCCAGGGGGCATGGCCACCCTGAAATCCCTTGTCTTCCATTCTCCTCTCAGGATCTTGGGCACATATGCACACGCGCCCTGCGTGAATTTAAGCCACCGGGTCCGGGACTTGAACCGCTGTCGGCTACATGGGAGTTCAGCCACATAGCCATTACGCTAACTGCTGGTCCCAAGGCCTGCTTTCTTACTCTCTCTCTCTCTCTGTCTCACTGTTAAAACTGAATAATAATAATAATAAATAAATAAAATAAATAATTATTATTTTAAAAGTTAATTTTGTTTCTTTGGTCCAATTCTTTTTTTTTCTTCTTCTTCTTCTTTTTGGAGAGGTTTTTACTTATTGGGCTCGTGCACTCGCCACAAAGACAGAGAGAGACAGAGAGATAGAAAGCGAGAAATCACCCCCCTGAGGGGATGGCCATGCTGCAATCCCTTCTCCTCCATTCTCCTCTGGGGATCTTGGGCATGCACACACACGTGCCCAGCGTGAGTTTAAGCCACCGGGTCCGGGACTCGAACCGCGGTCGACTATGTGGGAGTCCAGCGACATAGCCATTATGCTAACTGCTGGTCCCTGATCCAATTCTTTAAGGTTTTAAGACTGTGTAAGTTTTAAGTGTACATAATATATTAGCATAGTGGTGTATCTGTTCTGTTACAATTTATAAATAAAAAAACCTATACTGAGAGATGCTAAAGGGTTTTGTACTGATTGGAATACATAGTACTGTTTGGAGACTACTGCTCTAGAGACTTTGGTCTATATTTGTAGAACTTTAAGAACAAATCTGTGCTAATGTATGGCTCGATCCTATGCATTACAGCTGTTTAGCATATATCTTAATGCAAAGCTGGAGTGTCCAGGGGAAAAGGAACCCCATCTCTACCAGTGACCCTGACAACTTCAAACTCATCCCCAGGGAAGAGAGAGAGGCTATAAAACCAGCTCAAGAAGACTTTTACATACATCTTGGCTTCTCATATAGACTTGGAAGGCCTTTGTCATTCTCTGCTAGGTAGAGGCAGCCACCTTGATTCTGTACCTTTAAGCCACCCCTCCTCCCCACTCCTCATATGCTGTGGTCCCTTGGCCCATACACACAAACCAGAACAGGTCTATGGGAGTCTCCTGCATATGCCCAGGGCTCCTTGCTGGTTTCCCATGTGTTCCTGTTCCTCTGGGGTCCCCCAGCCCGGTTTCTCCTGAGACTCACAGGGTCATTCCCTGGTAACTTTGCTTCCAGCCCTTTGGATAGATATTGCCATCTGCCACCCCCAGTTCTGAATGTCACCCCTTTCTCAGAGACTTCAGCTGGGATTTACCCAGTTTTGGATTAAGATCTTTAAAGGCTCCAAAGCACTGAAATTTTACAGAGCACATTGCCTTTCCTCTTCATATTTATTGATTTATAGAGTTATTTATTAATTTTATTAATTATTATTATTATTTTTTAATTTGACCAGAAAGAGACAGAGAGGAAAAGGGAAAGTGAGAAAGCAAGCCACCAGATCTAGGGCTTGAACCATGGTCAGCCATGTGGGAGGTCAGCACCGTAACCACCACACCACCTACCAGCCCCATCCTCTTTATTTTTACAGAACTAAATGAAACATTTGAAAACCATATAATAAATATAAAATGTCCAAAAGTTCCATTTCCCTGCCATTGTGACTACATCATTGCTATTTCATAGTAATTAAATGAGAAATATTTTCAAAAAATTCTTTTCTCATTTTTTTTGGCCTCTAAGCCACCAGTTTTGAATTGGCTCCACTTACTTTTCCTGCTTCAAATTGCCTTGGTTTCTGGAGCTCCATCCCCAACATTACACTCTAGTGATTGTTCTGTTTCAGGCATTGTGTGATATGGGGGTACAGGGATGAATATTTGACCTAAGCCCTGTCCTAGGATATTTGCTATCTAGTGGGGGACCCAGAGGCATAAGCAGAAGACAACAATCTTTTGAGGAGCACTTCTTACTCCCAGTGCACAAGGAAGCAGAATCAACCTGGGGAAAGGAAATTTCACTGAGGAATTATCTTCTGAATCCTGGAGAGCAAGTAGGAGTTGGCTGGGTGCTAGGGCCAGGAGTTTTTAGAAGACAGAGGAAGCAGGCTGAGTGAGGTGGGGGGTAGAGGAGCACAGTATGAACAGGGAACATCATCATGGTTGAAGGAGGATGAGAGAGATGGTTCCTTCTTCTGGGTTCAGGGTTGTGAAGCCCTGTAGAGTATTTCTTGTGTTTTTCTCTCCCTTTCTATTCCTTCTACTGAATTCTACAGTCTTCACTGTCTACCTCCTCTAATCTATGTGTTACTAAAGCTGATGAAATGTATAGCATTCTTTGACTGTCTTCCTTTCTCAATTACAAAATGGCTCTCCATTTACTATGAAAATTAGTCAAACCATGTAGTCCAACATTCTAGGCCCTCCATATTTGAGTGTCAGTTTGCATTTACTGTTGAATCTTTTATGTCATATCTTTACCAACTTGGGGAACTCTTTACTCCTCTCTCAGCATACCTCTCTGCTTCCTGTCCCTTTTCTCTCTCTACCTGTTGAATATCTAAGCCACCTATTAAGGCCATTTCTACTGTTGCCCAAATGTGAAACCTTTCTGTCCAGGCCAGTTGAAAACTTCTCTCCATTCTCTTGAGTTACTATCACCTTAGAGATGACCTTGGCCTGTGTCACCTTTGGCATTGTTTATGCTCCTTAAAGGTAGAGGCTGGATCTTCACCATATCCATGCCTAGTTCCCACCAGGATGAATCAGAGGTTCAGGGAGTGATTTTGAGCTGCAAAATGGATATAAACTGCCTTGCTGCTCTTGATCAGGTGAAACTATTTAAAAAAGTGTCCTCTAAGAATTTTTCCCATGAGTCTCCCCTGAGCAGAAAATCCAATGATTCCATCTCCTCTGTGGATGGATGAAAAGATTCCTGGAGGCCAGCAGATGGTGTCACGATTATGTTGCTGGGCTCCCACATGGCCAACTGTGGTTCAAGTCCCAGACCTGGTGGCTTGAAAATCACACCAGGCACGTGTGTGCATGCCCAAGACCCCAGCAGGAGAATGGAGGAGAAGAGATTGCAGTGTGGCCATTTCCCCTGTGGGGTGATTTCTCACTTTCCCTCTCACTGTCTCTCTCCCCCCATTGAATGTATATGCCTTACGGCAAAAACCTCTTAAAAAAAATTCTTGTGTGAAACCTCATAGGGCCTTTGGACAGAGCAATAATTCCCCAATGAGAGGTTTCCTAAAGGTTTAGTCATCCAAACCTGACTGCATGAGCCAGACCTCTCCTGTCTCTAGGTAATTCTTCAGGCTACAATTTGCTCATCAACATGATCTGTAAGTAATTTAACTAACAGATGTTTCTGAATTGGATTGCACCAATGCAGTTAGACTACCATAAGTGTTTTTCTTTTTTATAAATATAACTTCTGTGGGAGATTGGAGCCCGCTGGTGCTGGCAGCTTGTCCCCTGGTCACAGTATTTGGTGTCCAAAGTTTGTGAATCTGCAAGTGTTGAATTAGCAACAGATAAACTCCTCAGAGAGCTCTGTTTCATACAGTGGAAGGTGTACTTGTATGCAGAAGCCTTCCTGTTCAACCAAGATGGTTAGCCAGAATGAGTTTTACCTTGTACGTAAAAAATAGAATGTAAACCACAAAGGATTGTATCATTTGGGCCCTAAAGTTGTGGGTTGCTATGTCCTTTTCATTGGGGCACTAGCCTAAGAAGAATGCTGGGTTCTTAGAATGGGTTGCATGGGAACTGAAGGTGGAAGTTAAGTTCTAGCAGCTGAGCTAGAATGGCTGGCATTATTTTATCTGGATTTGAAAACTGACATTATTTAATACATATTTATTATTGTATTTGAGTGGTTGGTATTCTCTGGGACATTGTTTTTTTTTTTTTTTTTTTTTTTTTTTAACCCCCCAGAGAGTGCACATACACTTGCCAGAGAGAGACAGAGAGAAACCTCCCCACCCCGTAATGAGGCCTAGTCACACCACAGTCCTTTTTCCTTTATTTCTCCTTCCTGTCAGGTTTTTAGGCATGCACGCACACATGTCCAGTGTGTTTTTCAAACTGCCAGGGCTGATACCTAGAACTGTGGTCAACCATGTGGGATATGGCTCCTTTATACCACTGAACTATGAGGCCAGCTCTGTGCATTTTTTGTTTTAAGTCCTTGAAGAATTCGAATCACAGTCTGTCTTCCTTATTTCACAATGAAGATAATGAGTCCCAGAGCAATTATACAACTGCAGTTCCCCACTAGTCATAGACTGACCTAAGATCAGCACGTGGGATTCAAGGACACAGAAGTCATAGATGAAATTTAAGTTGGATGCAAACAGTTTCTTATCGACAAATGTTCAGGTGGGGATCTAGGATATTTTGTGTGGAGAACTTAGAAAATACAGTCTACCGGGACAGTGGTAGCCCTCCCTAAAGAGGGAATGGATGAACAGACTTCCCAAGGAAGTCTAATGTGATGCCTCCAATGATAAGAGCTGGTTTTCCTCAGCATGTAATATAAGAGAAATTATTCTGGTAAACATAATTTGATACTTGCCATTGTTAAAATAGCTTATCCCATTTCTAGTCAGATATGTTTAAGTAAACAACAAAGAGGATGCTGTTTTCCTAATGGGAAAATATCCCTTAGATTTTGTCTCACATTGTCAACTAGTGAGTGGGTTTGAGTTCCTAATACACTCTATGCTTTGACCTTGCTCATTCAGGTGGCCTTTCTACATTGAATTTTTGTGTTTTTTTTTTTTTTTTTAATCTTTTGAGGACTGTATGAATGTGATTGTACTAACCAGATTTGGAATGATCAGAACATTATAATGGCAAAGTGGTTGGCAACGCTCAGACACAGTTTTTATGTGTGTCAGTGTTAACAGTTTCTTTACTCTGGAAATGCCTACAAGGGATCTTCATGAATTTCATAGAAATCACATATTATGAAGAAACTACACATGGTTTTAAAAATTTTTGTGCCAAAATAACTCATTCTAATTTTCTATGAACTTTTTGATATCACATTATATTTTTCTTTTAGTCATGCATGCTTGAAGAGCAGGAAGCTTAACACCTCAGGCTCTGGTTACTATCTTGTGAGCGTAGATTCTTAATGCCTGAAACCTAAGATTTACAAAAGCAAGTAACTAGAAAACTACCAAGAGTAAGATGCTTATTCTTGGTGTATTGATTTTATTTATTTGGATAAGTAGCAACAAATTTTAAGTGATAATTAAGGATGAGTAAGGTGTGATTCTCCAGGAAGAAAAAATTGGACTTCCTTCACCAAAGCTGTAAAGACTATTGACCTGGAAGGTGGCCATAGGTGTGCAATGATTTGGGTGTAACAATGATGATGGTGATGATGTTGGTAATAGTTTGTTTAGTATGCATATTCCTGTTGCTGTGTATATTTATCTTTAGACTTTCCAACAAGATCAAAAGGCAGGTATTGAATCTCCATTTTAAAGATGAGGAATATGAGATGAAGAATTTGAATTAGAAAAACTCAATAGCTTGCCAAAGCTGACTTGAACTTGTGGTCTCTCTTGAATCTAAGCCTTTTTTGCATTCATCATACTGTTTCTTAATACAAACATATATGGCAATTCCTGTATTTAAGAAAACTAACCAGGACCAGTTGGTGGTATGCTGGTTAAGGCAGCTGGACCCTAAATGGCCACTGTGTATTTAGAGTCTTGGGCCGGGTGGCTTGAAAAACATGCTGAGCATGTGTGCATGCCCAAAATTCTAAAAGGAGAAATGGAGGAGAAAGGATTGTGGCATGACCATCCCCCGTGGGAGGTGATTTTTGAATCTTCCCTCTCTTTCTGTCTCACTCTGGCAAGTGTATACTCGCAAGTAATAACAGTGATAATAATAATAATAATAAAAAGCTCACCAAGTGAAATAAAGGAAATCACACTTATATTGAAAAGACTGCCACTTATATTTTGGACAACTGGGGAGCTAGGTTTTGTCCTAGTCACATTAGTCATTAGGTGGGGAGCTAATACTCAGACCAAATTGGTTACCTTCCCTACAAAGAAGGGAGATTTAGGACAAACCCTTGCCTAGAAATTTTTGACAACTTGGCCTATCTGTCTTGGAACTAATTGGAGATTTAAGTTGGTGAATCCCAAAATTTAAGGGGTATCAGAATTACCTAATGGCGTGAGAAACCACAGATTGCTCAGCCTCACTCCAGATTTTGCAGACTGAGAGTCTGCATTTCTGATACCCAGTGAGGCTCGTCCTGCTGCAGCTGAGGGTCTTCATCTGAACCTGCAGTTATTGTCAACTGTGGTCACCAAGTGCAGAACCAGTGAGGGTCTCAAAGGTCAGCCTGGACACCAAAGCCAGTCTCCAGTGACCTGCCATCTTGGTCATGGGGAAGCCTAGTAGAAGCTTCTGGATAGCAGCATCTGTCCTGCTTAAAAAGCCTTTTCTTTTTTTCTTAGAGTGAATGAAGCACTCTATAGCATGTTGGTACAAGTTTTAACTGCAGGTTAGCTGTGGCAGGTAAATCACTGCTATTGTCAGCCTCTTCTAGCCTTTTGAAACAAGAAGGGATTTACTGGGGTCACCACTGTGACAAGGGGTCACCTGAATATAGCAATTTAGAACACGAATATTCATAGGCTCAAACATTTATGAAAGGCCCAGTGCAAATTAATAACACAATAACTTCTTCCACCAAACTTTTTTTGGAAAGATATTTAAATATCTTTTAAATTGTTTCCACTATTTTCCAGCAATATCAGCTTAACACAGCGTATAGCATTTTTGTCTTTGCTAAAGAACACCAACTCTAGTTTGCTTAAGCTGAAGATGTTCATTGGGAGAATAGCAATTTATGTTAGCTAATGGGATGGTGGGGTGATGAACAAGGAGAGGCAACCAGATCTCTTTCTGTGATGTTGTCTAAACAACTCCTGGTCTGGGATCAGCAGTTGGCGTAATGGTTATGTTGCTGGACTCCCACGTAGTCGACTATGGTGTGAGTCCTGGACCCAGTGGCTTAAAACTCACGCTGGTTGCATGTGTGTGTGTGTGCGAGCGCAAAATGCTAAGAAGGGAATGGAGGAGAAGCGATTGTGATATGGCCATCCCCCTGGGAGGTGATTTCTCGCTTTTTGTTTGTCTGTCTGTCTCTCTGGCGAGTGCACATGTACTATAGCAAAAATCTCTCTCTCAAAAAAAAAAAAAAGAGCTATTTTTCTTAGGGATATGAGAAGGTCTTCAAAAAGAACATGTGAAATGCATATTATGAAGAAATGATGCATGGATTTCATTTTTATTTTGCATCAAAATAAACTCATACTTTAATTCCATGTTCCACAAACTCTTTAAAGTCCCCTCATAGACATTAGTATAACTTAACTTCAAGCCCCTCCACCCTCATCTAGTTTTTTCCTAAACTTCAGATTTCTAAAATTGCATGGATCTGGCTTGGCTCAAGGGTTATCTTCGGATTAAATCAATATGGTAAGGCTCAAAGAACAAAAATGTGGCTCTCGGGGCCCACTGTGGTATTTGGGGAGCTGTGCCTAGAGAAGGAAGGTATCCTTGTGAACTCAGACTCCTACTAAGACGACTCAGACAGCCACACCAAGAGTTGTCTTCTTGTGTGGCTTTCAAAGGTGTGTTCTTATTAGGAATTAGAGAATTAAAAATACTTTTTTATCCCCCTAGGAGAATAGTTCTGTTACCCCAGCAGAAACACCTGAAACTTGTTCTGCTTACATTTTTTTAAGAATTATTTTATTTTATTCATCATTATTATTATTATTGTTTTAATTTGACCAGAGAGACAGTGAGAGAGAGAAGGAAAATGAGAAAGCAAGTCGCCAATTCCAGACTCATGCTACAGTCAGCCATGTGGGAGTCCAGTGCACTTAACCACCTCGCCACCTGCTGGCCCCACTCACTGTTATCTTTACTGAAGGGACCACTGAGCCTCCAGAGAGATGCAAAGCATACTAGTGGCTGACTTTTAGCAAGAAAGAATTGCTTTCATTTGTAATATGTATTTTTTTAATCTTTTGTGCCATGCTCAGACACTTATGAGTGTGATGGAGTTGAATATGCATGTGAACATGTGCCAACACAGGACTTGAACATTCTGCCATTCTTGTCTGTTGTGCTTTAAAGGGCTACAGCCAGCACCAGGACTCTTAACTGGCTCCAGATGGCTCCCTTTCTGTTCCTTTCTTATAGACACTGTCCACGTCACTCCTGATTCCCTTTGAGCTATTCTCAGAGTTTGTCTTCCTCTAGTTAGAATCCAGTGTCTAATTGGAGAAACTTGCCCTTGTCTCATCCTTAGGTTCCTAGGAGAGAAATGGTGAGACAAGGCTGGGAAAGACTGAGAATGCCCCACGTGAGTGCCTGACTCTGGTGGAACTTTAAGTGATAGAGGAAAGAGCCCATGGCAGTTAAAACACCACCTGCGTAGTATAACAAATAAAGTCCACTGAGGAGATGCACACATAAAGGTACATTCTCCTGGCGAGGGATCTGACACCCCTATTGAAAATGACCTCTGCTTTTCAAAGCTAGTCTAAAGAGGAATTTTGAAGGAAATGGACCCATGGCCTCACCTGCAGCCCCTAGAGCAACCATCTTGACTCTCTTGCTGAGAAGCAAGATGGCTCCCTGCTGTCCCTGTACCAGACACAGCCAGCTGTGGTGGTGCAGAGGTATTGGAGTGCTCCATGCTGCTGAAGCCACATGGGAAAGTTTGAAGTATATGGCCTGAGGCCTTTCTGAGTATGCAGGGCACACGTGTGTCCATGATCCTGGCTGACTAAGGCTAAGGGTGGATAGTGGGAAGAAGACTATTGGGTAGAACACCCCTCCCTTTCTCTCTCTCTCTCTCAGAAATGAATAAACTTTATATAATTTCACAAGAGGACTTACTGGAAAAATAGGGAAAGGGTGAAATCTCAGGATAAAGGGCAGTCTTTTCAGTAAGAAAATTCAAACAGAACCCAACCCCTTTCCCTTTCTTGTATTTACTTTTTGGATTTCATCGCTGACAGGTGAGGACTCTTATTTTACTGATATGGGATGTGACTTACAGGAAAGCTGCTAGATTTTGTAGCAGAGACTGGTTTTCAACCCCAGCCCTTCCAGGAAAATTTGGACCGTGGTTTTGTTCTCTTGTTTTCTCCTATTTGGGGCATTTTTCTATCAGTAGTTTTGACTTTATGCACTCTGAGCTTCAGGTTCCTCCTCTGTAAATTGTATGAAGGAATTTAAAAGAGTTTGTGTCAAAGTCGAATGAAAGTACAAGTTTATTTTGGTGCAAAAATGTTTTGAGATCTATGTATAGCTTTTTCATAATACTTATTTCCATGAACTTTTAGAAGACCCCTTGAATAGGTCGGCATGATCTTTTGAGTTCCCTGCACTGATTTCATAGAAATACAGACTGCTTTGCAAGTTGAGAGAGGGTATACTGGTAAATAACCTAAAATTAATAAGCAATGACTGAGGAATAGCCAGCCTACAATCAGTTTCCTAAAATACACTCCTGACTCCCAAAATAAGTAGCAAAAACAACAGTTTGAAACCTTTCTAATAATATCCTGTATACAAAATTCAGAATTTAGAGCTTAAAAAACATTGAATTTCTAGTTGTCTTCCTACATTTAGGGTTAGGTGATGAATCTGAGAGACTTACCAGCTTTGATTATAGCCTGTGGGCTGGACACTGGCTGCATATTAAAACCACCTGGGCCTGTTCCAGATCAATTACATTAGGGTTTCTGGGACTGGGATCCGGACATGAATATTTAAAAAAAAAAAAAAAAATCTCCCCAGATGGCTTTAATGGGCAGCCAGAGTTGAGAGTCACTGGACCAGACTAACACACACAGCTGGAAGACTAGGGCCGTGAGAGCTCCGGAGCAGGTAGAACGGATGGTGCAGACTGCAGTGGCATTCTTTTCCTTCTTGTACTAAAATAATCTGTATTTACATATCATTTTAGAAACCTATTTAACACATCTTCACCCTTCTCTTACGTGATGCTCCAGAGAGAATATCTGGGTTTGCCTTAGCATCTCTGCAGATTCTTTTTAGATGTAGGACCCTGTCATCAATAAGCCAAAGAGCTAAACCGGAGGAGTGCTACAAAGTAGAAAGGGTTTACTGATTATTAGGGTTTGCCTTCAGGCTCTTTTAAACAGTGACTTTCTTAGTGATTTGGGTTTAACTTATTAAGGGTATATTTACATGCAGCTCTGCAGGAGCACATAAATATTAAATAAAGTAGTTTCCATCTATGTTGTGTTGAAATGAGTCAATATATAGCAAATCAGTATAATTTAAGTGATTATTGCAAAGGAGGTGGAAGAAACATGGACGGTTCAATACTTATGGAAATCAGCAGGGCATTTGGGGATCCCAGCTGCTGGTTGTCCCTTTGTATTCCATATATGGATGACAGCTTGCCTGGCACAGCGCTCTGCCAGATGTGGGTGATAGTGATGGGGTGGGAGAGTCCTCTAACTGGTTTGGCCACATGAAGATGGTAAACTGGCTAAGAATAATGATACTTGCTGACTGCATTCTTAGCCAAGTTTGAGAAGTCGCTTCATCCCTAGGGCTTTCAGTCACAGAATTTAAATAGGAGGCACTCCCATGAGAATTTACAGGAAAACAAAGAGAAACCTTACATTCAAGAAGTAATTGTTTTGAGATTTGTGACACAGGGCAAATATCAGATGGGACCTCCAGATCACTCATCAAATTTAGTAAATACTGGTCAGTTTTTTTTTTTTTTTTTTTTCCCTCATTGCGAAAACAAGGGGATATTGGTTTCCGAGAGCTTTCTGTTTCCTGCATACAGATCTCTCCCACCACTTGCACCTGCTCAACTTCCTCTCACCCTGTAGAGGAAGTAACAGAGGGAGAAAGCCTTTCTATTGAACTGGACAGCCAAAAATACACAGAACAACCACCAAAACCCACGACCAATTTGCTCTTTACTTACGCCGTGCATCGGGCTTGAGCGGGTACGTCAATGTAGAGTGTCTCTTGTATACTTTTTACGTGGGGGACGACTGCTGAAATGTACATAAAGGAACTAGTGATGCTGCTGGCGGGGTGTAGAGAGGCTACCTTTTCACTGTGGCTAGGGAGTTGGAAAAGGAAGTTGGAAAAACAAGTCTGCAGGCAGTGGCTGGGTTTCACTGCCCAGGAGCCTTGCTTTTTGTGATTTGCATGTGTTTCTGTTAATATGGAGAAAATTGAAGCAAATTTGGATGGTAGCACCAGAGTTTATAAACTTGAAAGGACAGGCTTCTTGGCCAGGAAGGGGTAGGTAAGAAGTTTTCATACCCTCTTTCTGGCCGTTGAGAATACGAGGCATTCTTGTGTACAGAAACTGCATTAAAAAACAAAAACAAACAAACAAACAAACAAAAAAACACAACCTGCTTGTGAACAGACACTGTAGAGAGCAAGTCCTCCATCTCCCGCCACGAGCACAGTCACGTCCTTTTTCTTCCATATCTCCATCCCATCAGGATCCTAGACGTGTGCACCTGCTGTGTTTTCTGAGTCCCTGAGGCCAGGACTCAACTCTGACAGATCATGTGGGATCCTACTTCCTCTGTGAAGCACCTAACTGATGCACTATGGGCTGATGCACTGTACCTTTTTTTTTTTTTTCTTTAAATTTATTTATTTACTTTCATTTACTATACATCATTATAGCATAAAAAATAAGATTTTCCATTCAGAATACACTGTATATTGGCTCAATTAAACACATCAACATATGTGTTATTGTGAGCAAATAATTTTCCATTTCTTGTTTCCTGTACATTTTGCTTTTTTTTCCATCCTTGACTCCCTATCTCTCACCCTCTGCCATCTCCCGCCCTCCTCCCACACTGACTCTGGTACCTATGGTTGCTCTCTATGCCTTCCCCCCCCACACACATATTTTATTGATTCACTAAAGATCTTAATTAATCTAAATATTTTTAATAGTAAGCACAGCTGATATATACATATCCATGAACCCAAGTCTGACTTTAGGCATAAACCTCAGTGAGTAGAATGAACATACTATGAAGTAGCACCTAGCTGGGGCTGTATAGCTTACTGTAGTCATCAATTTTTTTAATTTCAAGAAAAACAGTTTTTGTGTTTCTTTTTCTGAAACATTTTTAAAAATTAATTAATTTACATTTATTCCCTAAGCATCATCACAGCATACAAAATGCAATTTCCCATCCAGAATATACTGCATAGTGGCTTAATCATGCATGTTATCAGCAATAATTTTCTATTTCTAGTTTCATATATATATATTAGCCCCTATTTCTGACCCTCTGCCCTTTCCCACCCTCTTCTCACACTAGCTCTGGTGTCTACAGTTGTTTTCTATTCCTTCCCCCCCACGTTTTATTGATCACACAATTTCTTAAATAATCTGACTACTTTCAATAGCAATTTCAGCTGGTAATTTCAAGAAAAGCAGTTTTAACTTTAATACATGAAATAAATGCTAAGGAACTCTGCTTAAAACTTAAAGCCAGGAAACAGGTTAGGATTCTGTTCAAACAGTAGGTACTTGAACCTATTGACAGCTCAAGACAGGACAGAAATATTTAAAACCAGACAATAAAGCCTAGAAGAAAATCAGCAGTATTTTAGTCAAAAGTTGTAAAATGCTATATCACCAGTTCAGTCTCATGTACTTTATCTTCTCTTGTGGTTCAATCTTTCCTGATTGAATTCTGGGATATAATATTCAACTCCAGACTTGTCCCTACGATTAATTTGGCCATTTTCTTGGTTTTTGAACTCTTCTTTCTTTTTCTTTTTCTTTCTTTTTTTTTTGGGGGGGGGGGAGAGAAGTTTTTGCTATAGGGTGTGTGCGCTCGCCAGAAAGACAGAGACAGAGAGACAGAAAGTGAGAAATCACCCTCCAGGGGGGGATGGCCACGCCACAATCCCTTCTCCTCCATTCTCCTCTCAGGATCTTGGGCACGCATGCACATGTGCCCAGCATGAGTTTAAGCCACCAGGTCAGGGACCCGAACTGTGGTCGACTATATGGGAGTCCAGCGACATAGCCACTACACTAACTGCTGGTCCTTTGAGCTCTTATTTTGTGTGTCTGTATTTAATTTTCCTTGAGAACTTCTTGGAGATCTGGTCTAGTGCTGGTAAATTCTTTCAGGTTTTGTTTATCTGAGAATGTTCTTGTCTTTTCTTCCCATATGAAGGATAATCTTGTCGGGTACAGTATTCTTGGTTGAAATTGCTTTTCCCTTAACACTTTGAATATCTTTTAAAAATCAGCCCCTCTAACACCCAGAGGAACTTCCAGTGGGGACACAGGGCAACAGGAAATTACAGTGTTCAGTATTTGCTGCTTCCTAGAAAAAAGACTTTAAGGAAAACTAACTTCATGGAAACATTAGTCCCCCTTCATTGCAGTTATTTAGTAATTTCTGAGACTGGGTTTTCTCTCGCCAGAACATCCAGTAAAATATAGAGTTGCCAATATTCTGGCATAAATCTTCCTTTTAAATGCTCTTTGCAGCTGAGACCTGCTAGTGTAGCTCTGATGTGCCAGACCTCAACGCCTAGGGGAAAAGGAATAGCAGCAAATTAAACTAAAGCAAACGAATATTCTTTGCAAATTATCATGTGCTAAAAAATACAATAACAAGCTGATCATTCTCTTCAGAATCTCTAGGGAGGCTATCCAGCATACACAGACTCTTGCCATCCGTTTCTGTATCATTTTAGGGCACTGAATACTTCATTTCTTGCTTCAGTTAATTACATGCATATCTTCTCAACTATAGTTCTGTGCTGAGACGCCTGTCCTATTGTTTTTGTCTGTGGCACTTAGGACATACTATTCATAGTTATTGTTACATTATTATCAACATTATTCATAGTTACCGTTCCCTAATTATTGTTGAATGAATGCACTTTAACAAAACATGGATGTGATTTGTTTTCAAATTCATGTTCTCATGAATTGTATATATCTAGCTGGGCAGACATCAAGTTGCCACATGTAGAATAAAAGAGGCACCCAAGTGATCAGAGTTACAGAACCATGAAATTTCAAAACCAGGAAGGACCTGAGAAATTTTAATTTGACCTATTTCTTTTGGAAATGAGCAATTATGTTTCACAGAGATAAGTGACTTGCCCAAGGTCGAATAGCTAGTGGCAGATGAATCAGCCACCCTCTTTATTTCCACATTGATCCGCCATATATAAACTGACATTGCCGACAATTGCTTTAGCCACCTACTGTGGTGCATTTAAATTCCATCAATCTTTATGCCCCTTGATTTGCCTTGAGGAAGATATGTCATTGATTTTTAATTTAATGTTCTCTGGATTTGGGGATACATTTCTTTCTCTGTCTACTTTCTAACATTTCTTCATGTCATTTTTAGGAAGGCCGCCTTGAAGGGGCAGGGTGAACAACCGTTCACCCTCTGTTAGACACAGAAGGGTGTTAGGAAGGAGACTGATTATATGTGGGGGTCTTCAAAAAATTGATGGAAAGTGCATATTGTAAAAAAACTGTGCATGGATTTCAAGAGATTTTTTTCACACCAAAATAAACTTGTAATTCTGTTCTTTTCATGAACATTTTGAAGGGCCCCGTACAAAGGAACCACAGCCAGGCCATATAGAAAAGCAGGAATCTGACCTCTAATCTACAGTAGCCAGTCGAGGAGGCCAAGCAATCATCCTGCAGCAGTTGGCCCTACATGGCCAAGTCTTGATTGATAACTGTCTGCTGCCCTAATTTCTGTCCTCACCTCCCATTTAGGACCAAGTGGAGGGAGCCGAATCTGCTCCCCCAACCTGTTCCATGGGATGCTTGCTTCTATTCGCCTCCAGCAGGGCACCCCTGAGCCTTCTCTTTTTCTGCCATACACATTTCCATTCTCTGCTTGCCTTCGAGTCCCTACCAAATGCAAGCAATGGTAGCTGATTCCCTTGTCCTAGCCAGCTCAGAATAAATAGCCTGTATTTTTCTCATTTGGGTGTGCTTCTCTTCTTTCCACAGAGAAGACCCAGGAGGAAGCCTATGCCTACCTCAGTGTTCTCTCTGGTGATGGTTATACAGCCAGCTCTACATGTGCAAAATAGAATTAAAAAAAAATTCTTTCTGTTCATGATAGAGTACATACATGTGTGCATGAATAAGTGAGAGAGGAGCGAGAGCGAGAGACAGGTAACTCCACACTGAGGCTTGACCACGTTGTAATCCTTATTCCTCCAGTACTCCTTCCCATCAGGATCCTGGACGTGGTGTGTATAAGCTACACATGTGGAATTGAATCCTAGCTGACCGTATGAGATCCATCTCCCTCTGTATAGTGCTTAATTGCAGTACTGTGGAGCCAACCCCGTAATAGTTTTTAAAAGCACATTTGTATCTTTTGTTTTAGGTATCAATGGGTTGTCAGGAAAGTCATGACTAATTTTTGCATAGAAAAATACATCATGGACCAGCAGTTAGCGTAATGGCTATGTCGCTGGACTCCCACGTAGTTGACCACGGTTCGCGTCCTGGACCTGGTGGCTTAAAATTCACGCCGGGTGCATGTGTATGCGTGCTTAAGATCCCGAGAGGAGAATGGAGGAGAAGGGATTGTGGCGTGACCATCCCCCCAGGGGGGTGATTTCTCGCTTTCTGTCTCTATGTCTCTCTCTGTCTGTCTGGCAAGCGCACGCGCCCTATAGCGAAAACCTCTCCAAAAAAAAAAAAAAAAAAAGAAGAAAAATACATCATGACTTTTCTGACGATCCTACATTATATCCTATATTTTATATATTATAGATATATATATATCTATAATATATACATGTATTACACATATATTGTATGCATACATATACATATTGTATATTATGTAAATATAATATATATACATTTTACGTGTGTGTGTGTGTGTGTGTGTGTGTGTATACCAGATGGTGGCATGGTGGTTACTGTGGCTAACTGTGTATATCAAGTCCCAGACCCAGCAGTTTGAGAAACACACCAGACACATGTGCATGTGTGCCCAAAATCTTGAGAGGAGAGTAGAGAAGGGATTGCAGTGTGACCATCCCCTGTGAAGGGGGCTCTTTCTTACTTTTCCCATCTCTTTCTCTTTTTCTCTCTTTATCTGGCGAGTGTATATGCACTATAGCAAATTTAAAAATATGTATGTATATATAATAAATACAAATATATAATATGTATGTGAGTGTGTGCATATATGTAGGCGTCTATGTGTGTGTGTGTGTATTATATATACATACATACACACACACACATACACACATGAAAAAGTTTTGGTTGATTGCTGGACTGAAATCAACATATCTATCTGCAGCATTCTTCTACCTGGAAACTTGGTTATTACCCTGCCAAAACAGGAAAGGAAGTGGTGTCTGCTCAGTCAACACCCCAGTATTTTTAATGCTCATGAAACTTCTATTGAAGGGGCCAGCAGGTGGTGTGGTTAAGATGCTGGACTCTCACATGGCCTACCACAGTTCGAGTCCTGCACCTGGTGCCTTGAAAATCACACTGGGTGTGTGTGCATGTGTGCTCAAAATCCCAGGAGGAGAATGGAGAAGGGACTGTGGCGTGGCCATCCCCTGTGGGGGGTGATTTCTCACTTTCCCTCTCACTGTCTCTGTCTCTCTTAGGTGAGTGCATGCACCCTATGGCAAAAACCATACCTATATATACATATGTGTGTGTGTGTGTGTGTGTGTGTGTATTTAAAATAATCTCTGAATAATCTCTCTAAAACTGTCGAAAGTAGATGATGTCGGGCATCATCTGTCCTTTTCCTTTCTGGAATCTATCCTTTCCTGTCATTTGGAAAATGAGATTAAAGAAAAAATTGCAGTATTTCTCAATATGGACTGAAAGTCTAAAAATCACAAAAGAAGGTTCATAATTGTTAGCCAGGGGTACTTTTTTTTTAATGTCAACAATTAACTTTAAAGTGGTGACATTATCATGTTTTATAGATCATATTGTGTCAATCCCTCTGACCAGTGACTTCACCAGGATGAAGCTTGGAGGGGCAGGGAATAGGAATTTAGAGCTCCCAAGTAGTTGATGTCCCATTATTCATTTCCAAACAATCTGAAACCATAAGGTCCCCCTTGTTTTTAATACATATATATTTATTTAGAGAGAGAGAGAAAAAAAAGAGAGAGAAAGAGAACCCCCAACAGGGTCTTCAGGCTGGGTTTCAAACCCCAGCCTCAGTTAACTCTGATTACGGGCATGCACACATGCCCCTGGTGTACTCAGGGAGGCCCAGGGACCTGAACTCATGCAGGTCTAGTTACAGTATTACTGTGCCAACACCTGTCCCTGAAACCATAAGTCCTTTTAAGGAATACAGAAGTCAGTGTCTGCATGTCTGTGTCTGATGATCACTTCCACTCCTCCCATTGCTGTGTTGGCTAGGAGTCCTGGAGCTGCTCCTCTCCTAACCATGTTTGCATCACCCCTTACAGTCCTTCCACATGCTGAGCTCTTCTGTGCCTGTAGCTTTCCCCTGCTCAACTCCTTCTGCTTCCTCTCTTCTGCTTCTTTCTGCCTGACTCATTTCTGCTCATCTTTGAGAGGCCTCTTAAATGCCAATTCCTTTTGGGAAGCCTTCTTAAATGCCAGTCTGAATTAGGGCACCTGTTTGGTTCTTTTACTCCAGGGGTCTCTAAATGTTTCCTGTGAAGAGTCCAGTAGTAAATACAGTAGATTTTTCAAGCTGTAAGATAACTGCTTAACTCTGATGTTATAGTATATGCCATCAAGGATGTGTAAATGAATGTGTTGGCTGAGTGTCAATAAAACTTTATTTACAAAAACTGGGTTGTGGGCTGCTGGTTGTGGTTTCTCAGTCCCTATTACAGAGGACTCTACTTTTTCTGTATAGTATGATCACATGATGATTTATTTATTATCTTTCTCTTCCTGGGCTGTTAAAGACAAGGACTTTTAAATGCCTTGCTTTGAGACTGTCAAATGCCTTGCAATTGAGACTGATTATGTGGTGTCCATTTCTGCACCTATAGAACAAGCATAGTACTGGGCACACACAGGCACTTAAGAAATTTTTTTTTTTTGAAGAGGTTTTTCGCTATAGGGCGCATGCGCTCGCCAGACAGACAGAGAGAGACATAGAGACAGAAAACGAGAAATCACCCCCCAGGGAGGATGGCCACGCCGCAATCCCTTCTCCTCAGTTCTCCTCTCGGGATCTTGGGCATGCATGCACACGTGCCCGGTGTGAATTTTAAGCCACCGGGTCCGGGACGCGAACCGCGGTCGATTACGTGGGAGTCCAGCGACATAGCCATTATGCTAACTGCTGGTCCCAATAAATATTTTTTAATGAACAAGTAAATGAATGAATGAATGAGGTGAAAACACAATAGATACAGAGGTCTGCCTTATGTTTCTTATCTGGCCTCAGACTATCCAACGTTTTATATTTTAGCTCTGAATATGTACTGTTTTTGAGAAGTTTTTGCTATAGGGCATGTGCACTTGCCAGAAAGACAGAGACAGACAGAAAGAAGGCGAGAAATCACTCCCCCCCATGGGAGGATGGCCATGCCACAATCCCTTCTCTTCCGTTCTCCTCTCGGGATCTTGGGCACGTACGCACATGCGCCCAGTGTGAATTTAAGCCACCGGATCCAGTACTTGAACTGCGGTCAACTACATGGGAGTCCAGCAACATAGACATTATGCTAACTGCTGGTTCCTGAATATATCATTTTTAAAAATTGCTGTAGGGTGTGCATTCTCGTGGAAGAAAAACAGAAAGAGAGAGAGAGAAAGAGAGAGAGAAAAAGCACCCCACAGGAGGATTGGCCACAACACAATCCCTTCTTCTCCATTTTCTTCCCGGGACTTTGGCATGCACAAACACGTACCTGGTGTGTTTTTCAAGCTGCAGTGTCCAGGACTTGAACCACATAGTTGGCCATGTGGCGTCCAACTTCCTTAAAATAAAATACTCAGCGGTCTTTGGCCTTTATCTGACCCCCTTTCCACACTCCCACATCTAGCTCCTTCTGTCCTTCCAAGTTTGGGCCACTCAGTTGTTCATATCTGCCCTTGGTCAGGCAGTGTTGGTGTCAGATGGGAATTTGTGTTGCCTTCGTCTCTAATTAAGCCATGGGAGTGAAGTTCTGTGTGTCATTACAAGAGATGAGCTCATCTTATGAACTTGATGGTGTTCATATTACAGAGAGGAGCACTGGGACATGTCAAACTAACATTAATGTGACTTAAAGGAATTAAAACAAATAGCCACCACCTAGCAACCCTACCCCAAGTACTTCAAGATACACCGATTTCTTTATGCCAATTAAGTTTGTTTTGCTCAAACATGCTCAAGTCTGTAGGTGTGATCCTTAGTTTTATAGATAATTTTGAAGTGACATTTTGCTGATCTCAGTTGTATTTTTCTTGCCTTATGAATGCCTTGCAGTTGAGACCGTCAGAACCAAGAGTTAGACCAAATCTGGACCCACACACCAACTAAGCCAGTGGCTATGGATGCTGCACTTCCTGCCCTTCTCATTTCCTGCTGTAAACTCTTAGGGAGTCAGTGACCACAGGCATTTATCTCAGATGTAGAAATGTTTCCCATTGTTGGGAAAGTAAAGGCTAGTTTATGTTACACACAGTTTGCCTGCTTGGGAAGCAAGTGTTTTTATAGAGCATATTGAGGGTAGACACTTTCAGACACTTTCCTTCTTGGTTAAAAAGAAAGGAAAAGAAAACAACGATTTCTAGGAGGTTGAGCTGGTAGTTCTTGCCTGCACAGAAATGCTCAGTGTTCAAGTTCCATCACGGGGCTGACCTGGGTGAAACAGGCATACATGGGCCCTGCCAGCAGGGCTGTAAAGAAGAGTAGGGTTTAGGAGAGTGTAGCTCCAGCTGCATAAAGCAGAAATTCCAGCTGGTTTAAGCACAAGGTTTAACAGATCAGATACTGACAGAGCGGATGAGAGGTTGGGGAAGCAGGCTCCATGCTAAACTTTCCAGGAATAATTTTCAAAATCATTACAGGAAATTTCCCTTTTGCCAAGGCCATGATGTAGGCAATGGTCAGGATCGTGGAGACGTATCAGATTCTGGGGAGGGACTGCTTGCCTGTGGAATAAACCCTTTTCCAGATTCTAGACTCATGATATCCTGGTTCTGCACTCTGCTGTTCCCTGGGACCTTTGCAAAAGTGGTAGGCAATTAATCCAAGGCCATCTTGAAATTCTCAATTTTATCTTTGCATTTGTGTTTCATAAGTCAAGTCTGATGAGCATGCTCAGGGACATGGCACCTCTGGTTATAGAGATTCTACCCCCCACCACCTCCTTGGTTTTCCAAGGTGAGCCTGGACTGCCCACTCCCCAGCCCCCCTACTCACCAGCACTACCAGAGGATAGCAAATAAAAATATCCTATGACAGCTCAAGAAACAGATTGCAGAAGAAGGGGGAAAGCCTTTTTCTTTGCTTCTTGTGCAAGGTGTCCTGTATTGTTTTGCCCTGGGCTGTGCTACGTGACCAGCCCTCAAGAAGTCCCACAGCTTGGGGCGTGGTGGTGCCCGCCCTATGGCAAAAAAAAGAAGTCCCACAGCTTTGTGACTGTGCGGCAGTTTCTGCTGCACTCTGCCTCCCCTGCTCTCCAAGGCTCCATCTCTGTTTGAGGGAGTACCACGCCAGATAAGGAACCCAGCTGTGGAGAGTCTGGGAATGTGGTCTTTTGGTCTTCATTCTCTGGCAGGCAGTAAGACACCCTGTAAAGGAGTGGGGATGAGGGTGCTCTCAGTCCTGAAAAGGGAAATAACCCAAGAAAACCCAGGAAAGGGGAATCAGGAAGCAAGGAGAGCATGGAGGCATTTGGGAGAAGGGTTGAATTTATTCCTTTGTTAAAAGAAACACTTTGGACAAAATGAATGTAGCAGTTTATTTGAGCATTAGAGGATTTATGAATCAGGCAACACTTGCCATTGAAGAGGTCTAGAGATCTACCCCTTAGCAGTGTGAGCAGCGAGCTTTTATAGGCTCAGTGTAGAGGCAAAATAAAGAAGGCACTGAATTGGCTACAGCTTGTTTGTACCTTATTTGAGTATGATCCTGTGGAAAGGTTGGCTGATGGCTTCTGGTTGATGAAGCTTTAGTTTCATTTTACTGTTTACATTGGGCTTCAGTTTGCTTAAATGGAAACAAAAGGGTCTGGAGTTATCTCAGCCTAACGCCCTCAAATTAAATTTTTTGTTTTTGCTTTTTGTTTTTGCCGTAAGACATGTGTGCTCACCAGAAAGAGAGACAGAGAGAGGGAAAGTGAGAAATCACCCCACTCACAATCCGTTCTCCTCCTGTCTCCTCTTGGAATTTTGGGCATGCATACACATGCACCTGGCATGATTTTCAAGCCACTGGGCCCGGGACTCATGGGGGATCCAGAGCCTTCACCTCCACGCCACCTGCTAGTCCTTAAAATTTTTTTAAATACGCCAAAGCGCCTGACTCAACCTACTCTGGGTACCTTTTTCTAGGTATAGCTTCAATCTGAAGCCTGTAGATTAGTGGTGCTCAAACTTAAGAAGCAATAAGGGAGCTTGTTTAAAATTAAGATTTATGGGTCCTTTCCTGCAAGGATTTTGAGGTTGAGATCCCATGCGAGGTCCAGAAATTTATTTATTTATTTATTTATTTATTTATTTATTTATAATTTGTGTTTATTTATTTTTTGGAGAGGTTTTTGCTATAGGGTGTATACACTTGCCAGAAAGACAGAGACAGAGAGACAGAAAGCGAGAAATCACCTTCCCCGCCCCCCTGGGGGGCGATGGCCATGCTGCAATCCCTTCTCCTCCATTCTCCTCTCGGGATCTTGGGCACACACGCACATATGCCCAGCGTGAGTTTAAGCCACCGGGTCCAGGACTCCAACCATGGTTGACTACATGGGAGTCCAGCTACATAGCCATTATGCCAGCTGCTGGTCCCATGAGGTCCAGAATTTAAATCAAGATCTTCTGCAGACATTGTTTTAGCTATGTTCTGGATCAGTTGTTAGCATCCAGCCCTCCCTGTCTTTCAGGCTGCCTGTCTCACCCACAGTGTTTTCAGACCTGGTCATTTCCCTGCATTTTTCTCATGGTTACTTCATGTTTTTTATTAACTTCCTGTGGGTAAAGAGACTGGGGGCAGGGTCTTCTCTTAATGGTGGGTGCTCTAGTGAATCCAGGATGTTGAAGACAAATGCTAAGATGAAGCTATTAAGCTATTTGTGGAGGTCAGGATCTAGTTCCTTGTACATTTCCTGAGTTCCTACAAAGTACCTGTCAGTGGGTCTAGTAAATTATAAATACCCAGCCTCTGCCTTGTAGGAATATGCAGCCTCACGGGATGGCTTAGTACTCTCCCTCATGACTTTCAAGCAGTTGTGGGAACAGTGTCTTTTTTTGGGGAAAAAAAACACTTTTGAAAACTGCATGTGAGTTCTATGGGATCGGTCTTTGATTTTCTGAATGTGGGGTTCTGAGCTGAACTCATGATGCCCTTGTGTTGAAGAACCATCCCTCACCCTCTTGAGATCTGACCTCAGCTGTGGCATTCCTGCTCAGGAGACTTGACTTTGATGTAGGAATTGAAGCCAGGACATTCTTGAGGCACTGTCCTGCAGCCCACAGCACTGCTGACACATGGTCATTGTTCTTTGGGGGTGATGGTCTCCTCATAGATTCCTACAGATGACTTTGCCATCTGAAGAGGAAGGATTTCTCCTGGGAAGGGCTGCAGTCAATAAGAGGTGACTGTGAGACACTTGGGAAGGGTCAGCTGTGATCTGACCCCAAGCAGAGACAGGTGCCTTTCTTCTCTCAGAGAGGTGCATCCATGGTGTTCCCTAATGGAGGGTGTGGAGGGAACCAACTTCTTCATGCAAATTATAGCCATTCAGACTATAGGTTTCTACTTCATTCAGATCCTTGGCCAGTTCTTTGTGCAGTGTGCTGGTTCTAGCTCAATGTGCCAGTTCTCCTGGGCCACCTGGAGAACTGTATTCACCATGTACCCTCAGCTGCTCACACTCCATCCAAAGACAAGACAGTTACTGAAGTAAACTTGCCAGCTTTATTTGTGCTCTCCTAGAGAGGTGGTGTACTTTCAAAACACTTAGATGGTTACCTGGACACAACATGTTGGTGTTGGCATCATCATCAAACAAAAACAGCAAACGTTAGCGAGCGCCAAGTGCACACCTAGGTATGCTGGGTGCTGAAGAGCAGAAACATGCATGTGCAGAGTCCTGTTATGTAAGAACTGACATTAAGGCAGACAGCACTGGGAAGCATGTGGGTTTGTAAGTTAGATATCTTCCCATGCAAGCATTCTAGTCACATTTCCTGGGTGAAGCATCATTGCTTATTAGCTTCAGAAAGACCTCATTCATGCCTTGATTTTCAGTGCCGCTACATGAAAGCAATGGCTGAACCAAGGTCCCCACTGTGAAAATGGAACTACTTGAAGATATTCAATTGCTTTTCCATTATTCATGCGCATCAGTGGAATAGCATCATGGCAGAGCATCTGCTCCAAGCATGTGATTACGTGTGGCTCCCACTTCAGCCTGGGACCGTTTCATTTCCTACAGCTGCTCTACAGCATGGTAATATCTGAATGATGCAGATAATTTTGCTCAGAAAAGTCTCTCAAGACACATCAGTTTGTGCTATATCCCAGAGCAATTTAAACTAGTATTTATTGAGTGCCTACTATATGCTAGGGCACCTTTTTACTTATTACAGGAAGCACACTTATTTTCAAAAGAAAGTGGAATATGTTTTGGGCCACTCTACTTCCTGGCACATTCAGAACACCCCACCAATACTTTAAATCCCTGGGTCTTGCTTTCGAATTTGCCAGTCTGACAAAATGCTTGTCATTGAGCAACGCGGAGAGCAAATGATGGTTGTGATACCATCTTAGCTGTAAGGATGAAGGAGGACAGTCTGAAGGGTAGAGAAAGGATCTGTATGGAACGTTCTTGACTTTTAAGTTGTCAGTAGATTTTGCGGGGGGGGGGGGGGAAGGAGGTGGGGGGGGAATGAAGGATGAAACCCAAGCAGATTAACCCTTTAATGAGTGGTTTGTAAATTTCATGCTATCGGCCTTTAAGTTCACTGCCTGGATATAGCAAATCTATTTTTACTATGTCTACAAAGACTGAAATATCTCAATATGTGTGATGTGATGTAATCTGCATTTGGGGTGGGAGTTGAGTAGGGAAAGCATAGAGGAAATAACGACTTCGGAATCAGCACAAACATACACAATGACTGTTTAATTATTCAAAAGAATGCTCAGATATTCATAGAATTGAGAAAAGAAATGTAATCTCCCCATAAATTAGAAAAGACAGTAGATGTTTCTGGGGATTGTCTGGCTCCACATGGTCCTATGGCTGATAATTAGTGTTTATCATCATTACTTACTGAGCATTCATGGGTTCTTAGTATCTTTTTTGGATTACTTGGGGGTGGTATTTGTTTGTTTTTGTTTTGAGTTGTAAATTTTGTTTAAGAGTTTGGTTTAGACTGTTGTACCTAGAGTGTGTCTTCTACCCTTATTTTGGTGGGAGAGAGTCAGTTCAGTGCTGCTGCCTGTAGGTTCTCACCAGTGACATGATCTCTTGGAGCCTGGATGGTGAAGATGGGGGAAGGGAAGGCAGAGCATCTGGTCCACAGGGTCCTGGGAGTTTCAAAACCTCACTGTGCCCACCTGTCCTCATGGAGGTAATGAAGGGTCTCAGGGGACAAATCATCTCGAGCAAGGCATGTGAGAAGACCTAGCCTCTTCATTCTGCAGTGCTTTCAAGTTCCCTTCTGATGAGATGCTGCTGTTTCTTTGTGCATTTGGGACATGGCCTTAGGCTTCCCTAGAGTCAGCTTTGGAAGATGGAAAAAAATGCCAACATTGTTTAAGTCCTTTATTATCAACTAGAAGATTCTTGAGTGCTTACATTAGGGCAAAGATAGGCTGTTATCACCAAGTGACCTTGTTTTGTAAGGAGTAGGACAATACAAATATTCAAAAATATCCAATTTAGAGGAAAAATGGAGAAGAAATTCTCACTTAGGTATATTTGACTCCAGTTTCCTGGTTCTTAAGTAGGGAGCTAATAGGCTGCCGGTTCTGATCCAGCATTCTCTTGAAACCTCCTCAACTCAAAAGTATACCAAAACAACAGACCCTGCATTCTAGCTCAGAGTTCATGCTTCATGTCAAGAGGCATAACTAGAAAGCGTCCCCACTCTGTAACTCACTCACATTTTGTTTGTTTTAACAAAATACAGAGGGGTCAATGAACATGTGTTTCCATTCCAAGGAAATTCTAAGCTGCTTTATTTAGCAAATGTTGATCTGATGAAATGTTATCTTTTTTTTTCTTTTTGACAACCAGAAAGTTCAATAATGAAAGAGTTTTCACTTTAATTTACTTAACCACATGAACTTTTTGCCCAGAGATCTTTAAGTCCCTATCAATTTTTCATGGTGTGAACTTTTACCCATAAGCATTCCATGTTCTGGAAATAATATGAACAAGTTTTTTTTTTTTTTCTCTTTTTTTTTTTTTTTTTTTTCCATGACAAATTTTGTTTCAGTTTCGCCTGTATCTCATCTGAGTATACACAGGCATGAAATGAAAGCATGTGGTCTGAACTCTCTAAATGTCAGGAGGGCCATGGCAGGTGTGTGGTGTGGCAGCTTCTTACCACACACCTTAGCTTCAGGTGTGGACATCTCAATTCAGCCCTCAGAGACAGGTTCTAAACATGACTTGAGGTCATTCGCAGGCTTTCTTCTGACCTGCTGAATCATCCTGACCTTGTTAACTCATTCCAGCTCACCTGGTGTGCTGTTAGTACCAGTAGACAGGGCAGCTCAACTCTTAGAAGACAATAGGAAGACATCTGCTGGTGGTTCCTGCCTGGGGATAGGGATCCTGTAGCAAGGGCCCCATTCTGCAACCATTCATGGAACATGGAACTTCGGAATCTTTCAGAATTAGGGGAACGCGTGTCTCATCATTTGAAACACTTCTCCTAGTGGACCTCCTAGTGACCTTCTCATGATCTGAGAACTACTTTTTTTTTTTTTTTAAACGATCAGTTCTTAACCTATCCAAAGTAAAGTCTGATCACAGTAAAAAGCTCAGGAAAGCTCAGAATGAGATCATTGCTCACATCACTTACAATATCTTCTTTACTTCACATCATAGGTAGTATACAGATATCAGGAAATCTCTCAAAACAATTACATTTTCAACCCAGAAAAAGTGTGAACAACAAACATAATGAAAAAAAGGTTCCTGGTGACAGGAATTAATATATTGGGTTGTTGGCAAAGTCGTGATGCATTTTTGCATAGAAAAACATAGAAAAATTACATTCATGACTGTTCTGACAACCCAATATTATATAAGAGAGGGTGATATCTGTAACAGAGCTCAGGCCATGGGAGCATTCTGCATTAGGGGAGTGCGCATTTTCAGCCTTCCTGCTCAGCAGGTCCATTTTTATCTGTTATGAATTTCCTGTATGTTCAAAACGCCTGTTTAAATGTAAGCTAAAACAAAAGGCAATAGATAATTTTTGAACACTTAAGTGAGGAATTATTTGTGGAGTACCCTCATCGTTTCAGGCTCTGTGCCTATAGAGACAATTGGAGGCTATCCTACCTGCATGCTTGGCCTCTGCATGGAAATTTGGGCATTGAAGACATCAACGCACAGACCAGTGGTGTGTCTTAAGCCCCAATCTTATTGAGCCTGTCTTTCCAACTGCTTGTTTGGGATTTCCCAATCCATCTTCTGCAGTTATTGCGAGCTCAACATATCCACGTTCCAAGTTCCTTACTCCTCAAACAGACTGGCTCTTCCCACTGTGTCTTCTCAGTTAGTGAGGCCAAGACCAGAAACCTGGGATTCATTTCCAGAGATGATGTCACCCTTCCACCTCCCATATCCACCCCACACGTCCATTTACTTGTTCATTAGACCATATCACTTTAGCCTCTGAAATGTGTCTTGTCTGTCATTTAACTCTCCAAAACCCACTACCATCATCGTTGTCCTTTTTTTTCTTTTTCATTTTTTTCTTTTTATTTATTTATTGTGCTTTTCCAAGACTCCAGGTCTGGTACTCAGACTCTGGTTGGCTTTGTGGGAATCCAGCACCTTAACCACCATGACACCTGCTGGCCCCAACCATTATTGTCTTTTACCTGGACTATGGAAATTGCCTCCTTAACTGATGCCCTCTCCTCCCCCCCCACCCTCCGCCCTCTTCCAATTCATCCTTCATCTTTTTGTCTGAGTAGAACCTTCTGGGCCAGAGCACACCTCAGGGCATTAATGAGAAAGGGGTCTTGGGCGGTAGTCAGCTGATAATGGGGTTTGCACCTGTTGGAGATCTTCTCAACAGCTTTCGCACTTGATTCTTTTCTAAAACATGTCCCTGATCACACCACTCCCTTGAGTACAGACCTTTGCTTGCTTCTCCTTTGTCTCCAGGAAAAAGAACAAACTACTTAATTTTGCTTGCCCAAACCAGTCTTTGCAGTCTCACGTCTTACTCCTACCCAGCCCTTAAACATACCTTCTAGCTGTAACGTACTGGGACTTACCATTTCCTGGGAACTCACTCACCTAGAGGTCTCTTGGGACTTGGAGTTCTTGGGGGAACTTTCCAGAAGTGCTTAGTTGATGGTATTTACAGTCTCAGGAACTTGAGGGTCACTCTTAATTATCTCTAGTTGTCTCCTTCCCAAGGATAATAGTGATTTACCACCTCTAACTTGCAAATGATATTCTGAGCACTTTAAGGGATTGCTTCAAATGTTTTAGATTCCAGTAAACTTTAGCGTCTATATTGATCATGTGTTCTGTATTTATGGGTACAGAAAGTGAAGGGCTTGATTCCTGCAGTTGCTGGAAATCAGCAAAACTGGGAAGAGGGAGTGACTGTATTGATAGGATGAAGCATGTCCAAACTTAGTTGATCACAAAACCCTTCTTTCCTAGAGAGGTGTGTACCTTAGAACCATGCTTTCGGAAATACTGGTCTATTGCAATATATTTATTTTGCAGTGACTCCAGCTAAGGCCTGGACAGAGAAGTTCATGAAAATAGGAAGTGACAGAGTTGAGACAAGCACCTGGGTGTCCTGGCCTCCAGGTTAGGCACCTCCCTATGGTTATAAAGACTTCTCATATAGAGTGAGAAAATGGAAAGAAGCCTGTGCGTGTGTGCCAGACACACGCGCACACACACACATACACACACCCTTTGGCCAGAGCTGGCGCTGGATGGTAGGTAGTGTCTGTGTCCGTCTGTTCACCTGCTCATCTCTTCTTGGAGCCTGGTGATCCCAGGCCCCTGGGGCCACTCTCAGACCCCCAGTGGTGTTGTTCCACCCTCTATTCTGTGGGGGCCACTCTCAGACCCCCAGTGGTGGTGTTCTACCCTCTATTCTGTGGGGACCACTCTCAGAACCCCAGTGGTGTTGTTCCACCCTCTATTCTGTGATCTAAGAATGACTTTGAGAGTACAGCTCCTGTCCACTGCCTACAGTGGGCTGTTTAAAAGAGGTCACCTTCTCGGGAGTGAGTGGGTGCAGTAGGAGAGGTGGGTGGGGAGGCCCTAGGGGTGAAAGTGCTATTGCCGGCCCCCAGAACACACCACTTGTGTGGCTGCAGTTTGGCAACAGTTCTGCCTCAGCCCAGGGCTGCCCTTGGATGTGGCCACTGGTGACCTTTCCCTTCCTCTCCCTTTGGCAGGAAGCTCTTGGAAACAGGACTTACTGGGAAACCAAAAGTAAACAGCTCAGCCTCTCCCCAGGGCCTGGGGAGGCCATGGCCTTGGGCTGAGGGTTGATGCCAGCAGCCACTCAGTCTATGGGGATGTCAGGAGGTTGCAGGGACCTGGAACCACAGGGCAGAATCTCGCACAGATCTTTGGAGTCCTTGCCCCTAGGGACAGGTTGTTACTGAGGTTGGACCTTCCTCCTCATGTTTGTTTTGCAGTCATGCAGCTTGAGGTTGGAAGCAAACAGAATAGCTCTTCACTTTGAATTAAAGCAAGTGCTGTAGTCATTACACAGAGAGGTCCAAAGGGGAGGGACCCCAGGACCCCTCACAATAGAGCATACCTAGGGGTAGCCAGAGGAGGGTCAGCCATACAGACACCAGACAAGTCCTGAGGACAGGCCAGCTCATGTCTAGCATCCTTCCCAGCCCACCTCCCCTTCACATGTTTGGCTGAGCTCGAATCGAGGTTCCAAAGACAGAAAAAAACCAGTAGATAAAGCTTTGGCTCTGAGATTCGCCAGGTAGTTATGGGTATTGTGAACTGTCCTCATAGGGTAGGGCTAGGGACGGAGAGCAGGTATTTCAGTTCACTTCCTATGACTCTGACTGTGAGAAACATCCTCCCCTCGTACTCCTGTTTTGCTCCTGTCATCTGTATAATCAGGGCTCCCATTTACCAATCTCCTGTGGTATCCCATGCTCCAGGATGAAGATTTAGTTGTATGATCTCTTGTAATCTTTCTAAGGAGGCTAGGGTTATATTATAATGCATATTTTGTAGATGAGAAACTTGAGGCTCCTCTTGCCTATGGTCCCTAGGAAGGAAATGATGAAAAAAAATATGTATTTTTTAATTTCCTTTACAATAGTGACAGAAAGACAAATACCCTCAACAAGGTCTCATATAGTGATTTCCTAAGCCCTCCCAGTCAGCCCGACTTGTGGGTATGTAGGCGACTGGGGAACTGGTCACCTGATCTTCCATATGGATCTGGTATCACTTGAGCAGTGTGTTACTGTTGTGCCCCCGAGTCAGCCCAGAAGTAGCGAATTAAGCCAGATCTATCTTTCCTGTGCAGGTGCGGACAGGAAAGATAGACCTGACTTCACTCCACTCTTAGAGTGGGCCAGACTTTGACTAGCCAGCTGATCTTCGACAAAGGGGAGAAAGAATATCTGAAACTCAGCAATAACATAGCACCTTGGTGTGATGTTCTGATGTCTGTTCACTCCTTGACTAGAGGAACTGAATATGTTTCTCCTTGCCATGAAGGGAGGAAGCAGAAGGAAAGAAGGTCAGTGCGGCATTCATATTTGGTGGTCAGGTGATAGGACATGGTGGTCAAGGGATGGGTGCTGAGGCTGCCTGGGCAACCTCAGTCTTCAACTACAGAAGGCAATGGAGCAGATTCCTTTTCTTCTCTGTTCCCCATTCCTCCCGCTGTACAGAGAGGCTAGTAGGGGTGCTTGTATTGAAGGCAATGTGATAATGAATTAATACTCATAAAACACCAAAAACGGTGCATGACCCGTGCACATATTCCATGAATGTTACCTGTTTGTATTGGTTGTGGTTTTCTGTGTGTGTGTTTTTTTCTTTCCTTCTTCATTTCTACCCTCAAATATGTCTAAATAGTTCTAGAAAAACACTAGCTCTTCTCCTAATGCTCCATACCTCCTGGACCAGTTGGAAATCCCATGAATTTATGATCTTTAGGGAGCACAGAGGGAGTTTAAAATGAGGAATTTGAAAGTTGTGTGTTTCTGTTGGTCATGTGGAAGTTCTGCCTGTATTCTGAGGCCAGATTGGAATATGGGGAACTCTCACCACAGAGAGGTAACTCCATGGAATAGGTGTTTGATGTCAGCAGAATCATTTAGTAAATGAAATCTTTAGTGATATACTCAAGGTTTATTTTTGTCCTTGGATGATATTGGTTAGAGGTATGAAGCTGTTTACTCTAATGAAAAGATATGTGTGAGTGATCAGGAAATAGCGCTGTCGTTAGTCTTTTCTCCTCCATTACCAGTGTGTCGTTTGGGGCCGCTCAGTTTTGCTGCTCTGAGTAGTGGCTAGAGTACCAGCTTTGAAGCCTGGCAAGGCTGGTGATAATCCCACTTCAACAGTCACTCCCACCCCTCAAAGCCTTTCTTTCCTGTCAGTAGTGAAATGGAGATGTTGACAGTGTGACTTCAGAGGATGGCGATCTGGCCTTGGATTCTTTGGGGCCCACTTGCAGCATTCCTGAACAGGCCCTGCATCGTCTACAGACACAGACCTTTCAGGGAGTATGTGGCATTAATTAATTACCCCAAGGATCTGAAGCAAGTAGTAACTTGAAAGATTGTTTGGATCTTGCCTTGGATTCCGTGGGACCCACCCACCAGAAGATGGAGCCACCAGCAGCAGTGAGCTTGGGAGAAGGGTCAAATCTGTGTGACTTAGCCTCTCTGGGCCTCGTTTCCTCCAGGGAAGCTCTGGCAGCCTGTGGAAGTGCATTCTGATCATCTTCCACAGGGGAGACCCGCAGTTGGTCTTCAGGGACTGAGAAGGGGGTGAGCTGGGTTACCTAATTCAGGGGTCAGAATTAGCCTACCCAAAGATCTAGAATGAAGTCTTTCCATTGGCTTGTCAGGAATAAAGCTCAAATTTTCATCTCCATCCTCGGTGTGTGTCTTCTCAGTCTCATTTTTCTGTTTAACTTAACTGAAGAAGGGGACGTTATTGCTTAAGGGCGCTTGGCATATGGTCACTGTCAGATGGCAGCGGGGGCTGGAATGATGTCAATGTCTAAGGAGAGCATTTGGGATCAGAGAATCGGAGTCTTCAACCTGCCGTCATACAGGACGCAGCCTTGGTTATGCCACAAGCATGACATCTGCACCTCAGTATTCCTCATGCACTGGGTCTTTCTGATTAGGAGAACAGGCAGAGCTTGACACTGAAAACACACTGGTATTGTATGAGAAAATGTGTGTGCAGCTGTTCTTTTTTATGTTACTTCTTTTTTATGCCAGAGAACACTTACACACACGTGAGAGAGGGAGAACGCATTTCCCAATGAGGTATGATCACGCTGCAATTCTTTTTTCTCCGAGTCACCATCCTGTCATGATCTTAGGCACTTGCTCATGCCCCTGATGTATTTTTCAAGCCACCAGGGCTGGTATTTGAACCCTTACAGCTATGTAGGACCTGCTTTCCTCTGAGTAGAGCTTAACTGTTGTGCTATGAGCCTGGGCTCAGTAATTGTTGAAGAGAAGGGAATAGAGTAACATCTCGATGAGTTACTTTGTGGGGGCATTTCAGGCACCACTTCCTAGGCTTCTAACACGGGCTGGTTGAGAAGGCTTTCAGACTGGGCAGAGCAGATACTTCCAACTACATTTGTTTGTTTCCTCCCTTCCCTTTCATTTTTCCTTCCCTCTCTCTTTCCCTTTTCTATTGGGCTAAGCCAGCTAAAAGTTTATCACCTACATGTCTCATCCCCTCCATTAGCAAGGATAACCAGGGCTCACTGTGTGAGAATCTTCTAATAAACTATCCCACAGCATCACTGTAAAGGGTAAATTGCTCTTGAGAGGTGTTGTGGGTTTTGTAATGAGAAGAATTCAGAAAAACCTCCTAGGCCATTTAGTGAGGTGTTAATTTCCCAGGAACCTCTCCCTGCACTCTTGGCATTTGCTCAGCATCTCTGAGCAGAACCTGCCTCTGCTGCAGGCAGAGAAGCAGAAACCCAGGTAGTACCTGGCACCTGTTAATTACCCCAAGGATCTGAAGAAGTAATAACTTTAAGGTTTGTTTAAATCTATCATGAAATGTTCCTACACAGACACCAAGATACTCTTGCTTTTAAAAATAAAAGGAGTTTAAACCCAGAGGGTGGTTTTTATTTTTATATTTTTAGCAAAGTGAGATTTAATAACAGAACAAAACAAAACAGATCCACTTAAGAAAATATACAGATATGGATGGAACTAGTCACAGACTTGGATGGTTTAAAGTATTATTCTCTTTGTGTGGAGAGATTTAAGACTGTCAGGTTTTATGTGGCAGTTTTTATTCTTCCACGATACATTCATATTTGCCACTCAGGCAGTGGCAGGAAAGAGCCACAGGTTGTGTTTCATGATATAAAATCCAGCCATATGTGCCTGAGAAATGGCTCTTATAAAGAATCACTATTACAAATCAGAAAGATCCTAAGAGTAAATAGGAGTTAGGAACAATTTCATTTATTCAATGAATGTAATACACAAGAACTTGTATTGAAATGCAGAATATCTACTTTTACAAACTCCCCATCTCTCTCTCTCTCTCTCTCTCTCTCTCTCTCTCTCTCTCTTTCTCTCCTTCTCTATTTTCCTCAACCATACATTGGAACAAACTCTCAGGATACACAAACTAAAAAGACATTGGAGGACAATGGCTATGTGCGTTGGCCCATCAGGGCTCTTACCGGCCCATGTAAATTGGGCAGTTTATTGCAGTTCTGCAAGTGTCAGGTGTCTCATGGAGAAATCATAGGGCTGATGTGAACAGTAAGTAGAATAATTTATGTAAAGCGCTTGGGATAATGCCTGGCAGAGAGTAAGTGCCGAGAGCAGCTGTTTGTCACTGTTTTTCTTACCGTAGCTGCAATTCCAAGTCCTTGGCTCCTAGCTCCTTATCCTCTGCAGAGGGGCCATGCAAGTAACCAGGCATTCATCTTATTGGAGCTAAGGATTGAGGTGTTCTAGAAATGGGTGGAGCCCATGTACAGACCTGGTGGCCTGGTGGTTAAGGGAGCCGGGTCCCACATGACTGACTACAGCTCAAATCCTGGTTCCATTGGCTTGAAAAACAATCAAGGCACATATGTGTATATACCCCAAATCCTGACAGGTTGAGAAATGGAGGAAAAGGGATTATGGTATGACTATACCCTATTGGGGGAGGTTTGTTCCTCTCTTTCCCTCACCCCAATCCTCTCTGTCTCTATAACTATTAGAAGAAAAAAAGTCCATGCAAAATAAAGAAAGAAGTGCTCATAGCCCAAACCAGACAGGTCAGGGAAGCCTTCCTGGAGGAAGTGATGACCCAACTGTGACTTAAAGGACATATTACAGTGATCGAGGAGAACACCAACATTTCAGGGCCTGATGGGGAAAGAGGAGCTCAAGAGCCTGAGAAACTGTACTTAGAAACAGAAAAAAAGGTCAGCAGAGTCCTAGACGCTAAGAATGAGAGGGAGCTCAAGAAGGAAGGGATCAATTGTAAAACAGTCTGGAGATTCAAGAAAAATAAGGACTGGAAGGTATCCATTAGATTTGGCAACAAAAAAATCTTTTGTGCTTCCATGAAGACTATTTCATTCAAGCGTTAGGGAAGCAGCTTGGTGGTGCATTGGTGTTATGTTTAACAACTAGTTTTTGGGGTGGGGTTGAGAAGAGGAAAAAGCTCTGGTACGTAGTATTTGCCCATTTCCATGGTGTAAATACTTCCAACATGACTGATTTAAAGCACGAGGTTACCAAATGCAGCCTGAGAGGCAATGTTTATGGCACCTTTTGAGATCCAGTTCTAGTTGGTTCCAGAATGACTGAGGCAACCTGACCTCAGCAATCACTGCAGAGTGGCCAGAAGTTAAAGCAGGTATGGGCAGATAGCCAAAGTTTCAAGTTCATACACTTTCTATATCATTAATGTTAAAATGTGGTAATGTATCTGCTGTCCTAGTACAGCTGCCCTCAGTTAAATCTTGATCCAGCTTCCACTGTCCGGGCTCACTTCTGTCTCTCTGGTACTTCTTCCCTTGTTCATCTCTCTCTCAGAAACACCTGTCATCTCTTTGTGAAGAAGCTTAAACCAAAAAAGGAGGGCTTTAAGCAGTGTCTGTCTCTACCACATTTTAAGATGGAGGGTGCCCTGACCAGCTGACCCAATATTTAGGTCCACTTGGCAGGGACAGTCTTAGGAGTGGAAGGTGACTTGTTTTTTATATTTAAAAAATATACACTTATTTATTTATTTAATAAATAATTTTATAGAAATAAAAATAAATGAGTTTTGTTATAGGTTTTGTGCGCTCATGAGAAGGAGAAAGAGAGAGGTAGAGACAGAGAAAGGGGAAGTGAGAAATCACTCCCCAGGGAATGGCCATGCCCCAATTCCTTCTCCTCCATTCTCCCACTGGGATTTTGGGTATGCACGCACACATGCCCAGTGTGATTTCTAAGCTGCTGAGTCTGAGTCTCAAACTGCAGGTGACTGGTTATGTGGGAGTCCAGCACCTTCACCACCATGCCACCTTCTGTTCCCCATCCCCTGATTTTCATCTCTTGACCACCCAGGTGGATGATCTGACTTTGGGCTTACGAAGCAACTTTTGGTCTTAATTTGGTTTCTCAAGTAGACTTCCCTCACTTGAATGAAAGTATATTATCTAGCTAACCATGACCAGGCTCTGTTTTGGGAGACTGTATCTTCAGAGACTATGATTGCCAAGTAGAATTAGTGTCCCTGTCCCTGTCTGTAGACCTGGCTAGATAGTTTATATCTGGTATCTCTGTCCATTGATCATTGGCAAGAAGAAAGATCAGTGAGACCAGAAACTGAACATCTCTCTTACAGTTCAGGAATACTTGACCCTAATTTTCTTCAAGGAATCTATTTGTAGTATCCTTAAGCCCTTTGTCTAGAAACTCAAGGTTTCAGGAAACCTAAAAACAAACAAACAAAAAAGATAAAAAAACAAAAAGTTTTTCTATGAGCAGTAGTTTGAGAATGTGTATCCAGAGTTTTCTTCTTCAAAATTGGCATCTGAGTATGATAGATGGTTCCCCAAAATGGTCAGCTAGTGCTTGTGACAACAGCCTAATAGTGTAATATCACAGCCTTCGCTGTTACATGAGACTGCAAAAAGCCATTAATAAAAAAGAGAGCAGTGTTATTGCAATCCTGATTGAATTTTCATTGTATGGAATATGGGAAATAGCCTTGTATGCTGTAAATTTTCTTATGGTTTGAAGCTTTGGCACCAATTTCAGCACTTTCACCTTAACAGTTGTTGAGGGCCAGGGAGAATTTTTCTTGTCAATATCTACCACTTAGCTTTGCTAACTCTTATTCTTCCAAACTGGTTGACTCTGTTCTGATTAATTTTTTAAAAAAGAATAAAAAGTAAATAAATTGGGACCATCAGTTAGCATAATGGTTATGTCGCTGAACTCCCATGTAGCCAACTGCGAGTTCCAGACCTGGTGGCTTAAACTCACGCCGGGCGCATGTGTGTGCATGCTCAAGATCCCGAGAGGAGAATGGAGGAGAAGGGATTGCAGCATGGCCATCCCCCCTGGGGGGTGATTTCTTGCTTTCTATCTCTCTGTCTCTCTCTGTCTTTCTGGCGAATGCACGCACCCTATAGCAAAAACCTCTCCAAAAAAAAAAAAAAAAAGTAAATAAATTGAAAGACCTTTAAGGACATTATTTGCCTGAACTAAACTGAAGATGAGGGTATATATTTTACTTCTTTCTCTCTCTGTTATTTCTATTTTTGGTTTGTAAATGTGTCCCTAATTGCAATGCCTGCAATCATTGGCTCATAAAAAGGTTAGATGGGGGACAGCAGGTGGTGTAGTGGTTAAGGTGTTGGACTCCCATGTGACCAACCACAGTTCAAATCCTGGACTGGCAGCTTGAAACTCATGCCAAACGTGTGTATATATGTGCATTCCCAAAATCCTGAGAGGAGAATGAAGGAGAAGGGACTGTTTCAGTCCCATCCGCCCCAGTGGGAGTGATTTCTTTCTTTCTGTCTCTGTCTCTCAGGTAAGCACACATGCCATATAGCAAGAAGCTCTCAAAAAATACAAATAAATAAAAAAAAATAAGTCAGATGAAAAGATTTTTGACCACCTGGAGGACACCTTCCCGATGTAGGAATATGGTCTGTTGAATCCTAAACAGGACTGTTAGCAATGGAGAAGTTGCTGCTTTATCCTTTGGGGACAACTTAACTATTAGGAAATTCATTTTTAGATTTGAATCTGTTGCTTTTTAAGTTTTGTGACATGGGTAATAACAATGATGGTAATGGAAAATTTTATTGAGTGCTTACTTTGGGTTCAATACGATGCTTAAGACTTAATATATCACCTTATTTAATCTTTGCAAGAAAATTTCAAGATAAACAGTATCTCTGATTTTACACAGAAAACTCAAAGGAAAAAAAAGGAGAATGTAACTTTTCCAATGTGGGAGTCTGACTACAGTCTGTGTTGTAACACTGTGTCCACACTGGCTCCTCTTGGTTTTCTCTGGTCCACCTTTTATACTCACTCCCTTAGCCACCCTACCTAACTCCCAAGCCAGGTAAGATTTCCATGCCCCATTTGTCTCTTGTAATGTTATTAGTTTTGTAGTATTACTAGAGCCAACTCCCAGTACTTTAGGTGTGAACTTAACTTTCCAACAAACGTACAATGGTACCGTTTCTTGGATAGTTACAGACAAGGTGTTAAATTGGTATAAGGCTTCATTTACCTTTTATGGCAGTTATGTCACATTATTTTATTATTTCCATAACTGAGTTTTTTTTTTTAACTGAAATCCACAGAATTTCACTCACAAACACTCTCACTGTTAATCTACAGCTGCTTCATACTCATGCTTCCTTTTTTTTTTGGAGAGGTTTTTGCTATAGGGTGCATGCGCTCACCAGACAGACAGAGACAGACAGAGAGACAGAAAGCGAAAAATCACCCCCCAGGGGGGATGGCCATGCCGCAATCCCTTCTCCTCCATTCTCCTCTCGGGATCTTGGGCACGCACGCACATGCGCCCGGCGTGAGTTTAAGCCACCAGGTCCGGGACTCAAACCGTGGTCGACTACGTGGGAGTCCAGTGACATAGCCATTACGCTAACTGCTGGTCCCCTCATGCTTCCTTTTTAGGCTAACTATTACAGTTAGCCCTCTGTGTTCATGCATCGAATTCCTTCCGCATCTGTGGACGCGAAACCCATGGGTATGAAGGGTCAACTAGAAGGGACTTGAGCATCCACAGCTTTCGGTATTCAAGGGAGATCCCGGTTATAATCTCCTGGGGATTACCAAGGGATGACTGTACTATTGAGTCATTGGGAAAGTCATGACACATTTTTGCATTAAAAAACATAGAAAGATATGTCATGACTTTCCCTAATATATTTTAGCCCAAGAGAGGCAGTATAGGATACTGACTTAAGAGAAGTAAACTACCTCGATTCTCAGACCAGTTTCTCCAGTTAGTAGCTAGGTCATCTTGAGCAATTTGCTTTTTAAAAATTATTGTAATTATATTAAATTGACAGATAATAATTATACATATTTATATTTATTGGGTAGAGTGTGATATTTTGATACATGTGTACAATTCATAATGATCCAATCAGGGTAATTATCATTTATATCACCTCAAACATTTTTTATTCTGTTGTGTTGGGAGCATTCAAAATCCTATCTTCTACCTTTTAAAAAATATACAAAAAAATCATTGTTACATATAGTTGTCCTACAATGTCATTGAACTCTAGAAAGTGTTTCTCCTATTTCACTGCAATTTTGTATCTCTCCTTTCCCCTTCTTAGATTCCCATGTACAATGGGACCTTCTGGCTCATTCTGAACAAAGTGTTAAAGTACTCTTTTTTTTTTTTAAGGGTCACTTTCTAGGTGATAGTTCCAGTAACCACTGTCCTACTCTCTGCTTCTGTGAGGTCAGCGTTTAGCTTCCACATGTGGGAGACACATGTGTTACTTCTCCTGCTGTGCTTGGCTTATTCCACTCAACATAATGTCTTCCAGACTCATCCATGTTGCTGTAAATGACAGGGTCTCCTTCTTTTTTTTCCTGGAAGAATATTTGCCATTGTGTATGTGGACCACATTTTCACTTTATCTTAGCTGAAAGGCTGAGAAGTGATTATATACCATGTTTTGTTATCCGTCCACTTTCTGTTGATGGACGTTTAGGTTGGTTCTATGTCTTGGCTACTGTGATCAGCGCTGTAGTAAATGTAGGAATTGTGCAATTACTTGACTTTTTTATGTCTCAGTTTCCTTGCCTATAAAATGGGCATGATAATATCACTTACCTCATTAGGCAATGAGAATTCGATCAGTTAATGTTTGACAGCTCTTAGAACACAGCCTGGCATGTAGTAAGTGCCCAATAAATGTTGTTGTTATACCCCAGCTTTGTTGTTGTTATGTGCAAAATGAATCCAGATCACCAACAAAAATATTAAACTGTGGGCTGATACTATATACACATTCAACTTAAACAGGTCCCACCATATGCATCTCTTTTTAATGTAATTAAAAATACTGAGTGGTTTTAGTTTGCATATGCTCTTTTGTAATATCCACAGTTTTATATATTACATAGTTCTAATTATGTATTACTTTATTTGGTTGAACACATAAAAATACATATACCATACTTTATGGGCAATTTAAAGAATTTTCAAGGGAAATTCTGACTACTTACATATATATTTTTTGCCTTTCTTGCTGATTCATAGCCTAACATCTTTTGAAGTTTTGACCAAGTTTAGGTAGAAGGAGTCTGTAATAAACCACCGAGGCCCTCTACCCTACCTCCCTCAGAGTGACTCTCATTTGTGTACCTCTCCATCCATACAGCTCATTATCCATGAAAAAACCCACAGGGAGCACTGTAGGGCTACTTGCTATTATAATACAGGTGGACGGATGTATTTTTGTACCCTGACTCTTTGCATACAAGCCATACCAGTTATTGTGTTAGAAACCACTCATCTGGAAGAATTGACCAGAAGTTGCTGCCCTTAAAAGAAGGGTGTGTGTTCAGGTAATACAGCACAGTATAGTGAGGTGAACACATTTCCAAGTAAACATCATTGTAGCGGCTGCCAGACCTGGGTGCTCAGAGAAGGCAGTGTCTGAAATGGATTTAAAAGGATGAAACAAGTTTGTGGAGCTGGAGAAGACCATTTAGAGAAAGACTAGCACGTTAGAACCTGAGGTCCAAGAGGGTATTTGAAGTAATAGGTAGGGTGACAAGGAGGAAGAAGCAAAACCAGAGCCCTCGGGGGGTTGGAGCCATTGGTAGCTCTAAGTAAGAGGAACTCACTGCTTTCAACTCTTGATTGAGGTTCTCTACATTTATATTCCATTTCAATCTAAATGTGGAACTGTATCTGAGTTACTAATTTCATCAATTATAGCTTCTAGAAGGAAATTGTTAAGTTCTTTGCCTGTCTTTGGAAATGGAACTAAGGAAAGGAGTGTGTGTGTGTGTGTGTGTGCTGATGCGTGTGCATGTGTGTATATTTAGGTGTGTATAGAGGGGTGTGTGTGTGTGAATGTGCATATGTGTATGGCTGTGTATGAGTCTGTGTGCGTGTGTTTGAAATACAGTGAAAAGTTTGTAAGGAAATGTGAAGAAATTAAATTAGTTTACTTCTTAGAGGGAAAATTTGAATATTATATTAAAAATTATTTATTTAATTTTATTTATCTTCATCATTATTTTAAAAAAATTTGCTACAGGGCACATATGCTCACCAGGGAGACACAGACAGAGAGGAAGATAGAGAAAGTGAGAAAGCAAGGCCCCAGATCTGGGACTCTTAACTGCGGCTGGCCATGTGGGAGTCCATTGCCTTAGCCATGATGACACCTGCTAGCCCCAAATATTGTATTTTTTTAATATAATATTTCAAAATGGACTGAGTGACCAAACATGCATGATTTTGGTCACTACTCACAGTAGCCAACACTGTTGATGCGACAGGCTTCAGACTGTGTATGTGCTGCCAAAGCAAGCATTAGGCTACCGACTCAGTTCTAAACCCTTTCCATGAATTAGGTCATTTCATTTCCAAATCAGCCTTTCAGATACCCATCCTTCACAGAAGAATTCCAAGGACAGAGGGATCAAATATCTGCTTCACAGCTAAGGGGGCAGAGGAGCCAGGCTAGGAGCCCAGGTGGTCTGGTCTGCCCTCTGAGTCCACACAGCTAGCTGCTTGTACTAGTCTATTGTGTTGCTGATAACAGAAATACCTGAGTCAGGGTAGTTTTAAAATAGTAGAGGCTTGTTTAGCTCATGAGAAGTCCAAGATCAAGGGACTATATCTGGTGATGGTCTTCCTGTGGGTATAGGCTTTCTGTGTGTCACAGTAGTACAGGGCATCACGTGGCAGACAGCAAGTGCATATGTGCCCATGTCCATGCATGTGTCTGTGTCTTCTTGGGTTAATCATGAGGCCTCTGCACTGATAACCTCTTCCAATCTCAGTCACCTCCAAAAGACCCCCTTTAAAAAATAATTATTAATTTTATTAATTATTATAATTATTTAATTTGCAGCAGGGCGTGTGTGCTCACAAGAGAGAGAGAGAGAGAAAGAGAAAGTGAGGAAGGAAGCAGGTCTAGGACTTGAACCGTGGTCGGCCCTATGAGAGTCCAGCACCTCAACCATGATTCCACCTGCTGACCCCAAAGACCCCACTTTTAAACACTGAAATCAGCCTGAGTATTCACTCTTTCAACCCCATTACAATGCCTCACCAGATTTCAGTACATGAATTTTGGGGAGACACATTCAAGCCATAGCATCACTAAATTATATGACATCCACTTTAGCAGCACTTGTTAAATAAATAGCTTGTGTGTTTAGGGGATGTGGTGAGGGGGGTTTTGGCAGGAAATTTGGCTTCGGGATTGTCTTTGCGTTATTTGTCCCTGTCAATCACAAGAGTTCAAGACATGTTGCAATCAACCGAGCACTTCCCCGTGAGTGTCCTTTAAACGGAGTGGTAGATTTGTTTTCCTCAAGGACACACACAGCCAGTAGGATTTGGAAGAAAGTTATTAGTTGACAATGCACTTAAGCTTTGCAGTAAAATTACTAGCACATAAAGGAAACATTATTGTTAAACTGTTTAACTGATCAGTTGGTACTATTATTTTCTGTAATTTTTTCATAATGACCAAAGCAATATATGCTATAGAAGCCAAATCAGAAAAAATATAGAAATATAAAAAAGAAAGCACTCAGAATTCCACTGTCCAGAAATCCCCACTGGTGACTTTGGCATCATTTATGTCAGATATACTACTCATCATCTCCCCCGTCCTCTACAGATGTATTAGTTCACATCAGCCTTGATGGCTAGAAAATGAGAGACTTCAGAGCATGGCAATTTATATTCCCTGCTTCCAGAAGAGCTATTTATTAACTTTGAGAAAAGAAGTAATTTTCCAATTTTCTACCCTACATTCATCTGCTTTTTTTTAAAGTTTATTTTCAAGAGAGAGAGGCATGTGTGTGCATGCATACACATGCACGTGAGCGCACACAGATATACTTGATAAGTTCTCATCATATCACAATCCCCCTCACCCTTCAGTATTCCAGTCAACCAGGGTCACAGAAATTGGAGGGCACACCCAGCATGTTCAGGTCAACCTGAGATCTAAACTGGAGCCTCCCATGTGGCCCAGTATCTTGCATTGGTACCTTCCCTCCCGCACCGCTGTGACTGACGCCGAATCTGTTAATCTGTTTTCTGACCCTGGAACCAAATTTTTACTTTTTTTTGGAGAGGTTTTTGCTATAGGGTACGTGCGCTCGCCAGACAGACAGAGAGAGACAGAGAGACAGAAAACGAGAAATCACCCCCCAGGGAGGATGGCCATGCCACAATCCCTTCTCCTCCATTCTCCTCTCGGGATCTTGGGCACACACGCACATGTGCCCGGCGTGGGTTTTAAGCCACCGGGTCTGGGACGGGAACCGCGGTCGACTACATGGGAGTCCAGCGACATAGCCATTACGCTAACTGCTGGTCCCAAATATTAAGGTACTGATTGGTGAGCACACCCTTACTTTGGCTTTTCTAGTGGCTGGAATACCTGTTGGGTTATTTTGGATCCTCCACTTACATGAATGATATTCTCCTATAGTTTCCATCCAATGCTTGCCATTTTTGATTCACGCTGTCTCTAGCAGTTGGTCATGCTACTATATTTAATTCTAACTCATTGTTTTTAGCTGCTTTCAGCCCATTTTTCTCCCTATCTTCTTAGTGACAGATGTCTGGCTGCCTTGCAGTCTGCCTGCATAAAGAACATCAAGATGAACCTTTGTATAGATACATGCCCCTTTGTGGACTTCTGAGAGTGTTTCTCAGGGGCATTATGTTCGGGAGAAAGTATATACATACCAGATTGTTTAATTTTTTTAGTATTTATTTATTGCATGTCTCTGATTCATCAGTAATACAAATACTGGACAGTGACAAAAGACAGACACAAAGTGGAAAAACAGTGTCAGTAAAATGCTGTTTCCATTGGTGAAATCCTAGTAGAGCATTTTCAAAATGAAACATGAAATAATATGTTTTATAGGCCATTAATTTTATTATATAAATCAGTGATTCAATTAGAGCAGTTTATCTGTACTTATTTTGAAATGTCAATTCAAAATTGTCTCTTTATCTTGTACCTCTTAACAAGGACTAGGGTAGAATCTGACACTACTTAAGTAATTATTTTGTGTTATTTCTCATTTGTTTTGAACTCCTATATGGAGAGATCACTTAATTATATCTACCAGCCCATGGCTTGAGATCAGCAGACAGTTCAGGGTTCTTCTATTTTTTTTTTTTTAAAATCATTTATGTATTCTTCAGAGAGAGAAAGACAGACAGGCAGACAACTCCCCCGATAGAATCCTAATGTCATGATCTAACCCCAGCCCTCAGCCAGCCTCAGATCATGGGCATGCATGTGCCTGCTGTACTTAGGGGTTCTGTGGACTTTTACCAGGAACTTTGCATGTGGGAGTCTCTCTCACTCTCTCAGAGCATTGTGTCTTATCGCTGTGCCACTATCTAGCCTCTGTAATTTTTTTTGTTGTTGTTGTTAATCCTTATCATTCTTGACCTCATATTCCTCCATTCTGTAGTTTTCCACCATAATGGACTTAATTTATCTTATTGACTACAAAGGCATCTGCCTACATTTTCCATTTTGTGCTGTGAGTATATGCCTGTGTGTGTGTGTGTGCGCGCGCATGCATTTGTGTTTTTGATTTACATGAATGGTATTCTCCTATAGATTCATTTCCATTTCTTGCCATTTTTGATTCACGCTGTCTCAAACAGCTGGTCATGCTACTAAATTTAATTCTAGCTCATTGTCTTTTAGCTGCTTCCACCCCGTTTTTCTTCCCACCTCCCTAGTGATGGGTGTCTGGCTGCCTTGCACTCTTGCCTCCATAAAAATATTAAAGTGAACCTCTGGCACGTGCCCCTTACACTCTTGTGGGAGAGTTTCTCAGGGGCCTTGTATTCAGAAGAAAGTGTACATGTACCTGATTTAAAACAAAAACGTATCAAGTATGTATTGAGTATGTTCTGTGTGCATACATTACACTCGGTGTTTAGAGGGATTCATGAGGAAAAAATGAAACTCTTCTTAAGTTTAAAATTCTTGTATAACAAAAGTGACAATAAAGAGACTATTGGGTAGTAGTAATAATTATCATTTGTCATTATGTTAATCCTCATAATCCTGCAAGAATGTATTACTAATTTCATTTAACTATTAAAGGAAGGGCAGTTAGGAGTGGTTCAGTAAATTGCCCAAGGATACACAGTAAAAGTGATGACAGTGCTGAAATTTAAACCTGGGTCTCTTACTCCAAAGTCTGTGGTCTCACTGCTGTCTCACTGCTATGCAGTACTACCTCCCAAGATGAGATGTCTGTGGCTTTTATTTTTCTTTTTAGTTTTGTTTCGTTTTCAGATTTTTGCCATAAGGCGCTGGAGAGAGACAGAAAGAGATGGTGAGAAGGAAAGTAAAAAATCATCCCCCAGAGGAGATGGCCATACTGTAATCCCTTTTTCTCTGTTCTCCTCCTGGGATTTTGGGCATGCATGCACATGCACCCAGCATGATTTTCAAGCCACTGGGTCCAGGACTTGAACCATGGTTTGCCATGTGGTAGTCCAGTGCCTTAAGCACCGTTTCATCTGCTGGCCCCGAGCTGTCTGGTTTTGAAGAAGCCATTGAGTCTTAGCATATGGCAGGTACTCAGTAAATACTTTTGAATTATTGATTGCCATAATAATGGCTAATATTTTTTGAATAATATCTGCTAGGCTCTGTTTAAGTACTTTCTGTCTAGTGAACCATTCAATCACAATAATCTTATGAGGTTGATGTTATTACTGTTAATTTCTATTTTGCTCCTGAGGAAACCAAGGCATAGAGAGGATGAATAACTTAATTAAATTCACACAGAGCTGGATTTTCTTTTTTATTGCCAGAGGATGCGTGCATTTGCTGGAGAGCAAGATAGTACTTTCTGATGGAGTATGGTCATGCCCCTGTCCTTTTTCCCCATTTCTCCATCCCATTAGGGTTATGAGCATGCATGCATGCACATGTGCTCAGTGTGTTTTTCTAACTACCAGGACTGGGATTTGAACTGTGGTAAGGCATGTTGGATCTGGTTTACTATGCTCAGGGTTTAACTCATTGTGCCACAGGGCTGGCCCTGGAGCTGGATTTTTTTAATGAAACATTTTATTTTGAGAAAATTGTAGACTTATATGCAATTGCAAGAAACAGTATAAAGAGATTTCATGAACCCTTTACCAAATTTGCCCAGGAGTAATGTCTGGCAAAACTGTAGTACAATATCACAGCTAGGATATCAACATTGATACAATCAGGGTAAAGATACTTCCCAGGATTCCTCATACTTCCTTTTGTAGCAAACCTTTTGTTCTCTGCTGTTCTCACCCTCTACTTTACCCCTCACAACCTGTAATCTGTTCTCCATTTCTATAGTCATTTCAAGACTGCTGTATAAATGGGATCATACAAAATATGTAACCTTCTGGTATATTCCTGTTCATTGACCATTTTGTGGGGATTAAGCCAGTAGTTCGTTTCATTTTATTACTGAGAAGTATCCCTTGGTATGGGTGTACTACAGTTCGGTTAACCATTCAGCAGTTGAAGGACATCTGGGTTGTTTCTAGTTTGGGACTTTTAAAAATAAAGCTGCTATAAACATCCATGTACAAAGTTTTGAGTAAACATAAATTTTTACTTCTTGGGATAGATGCCCAGAGGTTAAGTTGTCAGAGTATATGGTGGCTGCATATTTAGTTTTTAAAGAAATTACCAAACTGTCTGGCACTGAGTGGCTATACCATTTTACATTCCTACCCATGTATGGAGTGATTGTTTCTCTGCATCTTCATCAGCATCAACTTGGTGTTGCCAAGTTGAGTTTTTTTTAAATAATTATTTTATTAGCTTTATTTATTTATTTATTTATTTATTTATTCATTTGTTTATTTCAATTTGACCAGAGAGGGGCAGAGAGAAAGAGAGAGAAAGTGAGAAAGCAAGCTGCCAGGTTCGGGACTCGAACTGCAGTTGGCCATGTGAGAATCCAGCACCTTTAACCACCACGCCACCTGCCAGCCCCCAGGTTGAGTTATTTTAACCGTTCTGATAGGTACATGGTGGTATCTTACTGTAGTTCTTATTTGCATCGTCCTAGGGACCAGTAATGTTGAACATCTTTTCATATGCTTATTTGCCATTTATTTATCTTCTTCAGTAAAATGCTTCTTCATATCCCATTCTCATATTCTATTTGGGTTGTTTGCTTTTTTACTGTTGAGTTTTGAAAGTTCTTTATATATAGTCTGAATACTAATCTTTAGTTGGTTATGTGGTTTGCAAATATTTTCTCCCAGTCTGTAGTTTGCCGTCTCAGTCTCTTAACAGAGTTTTTCATAGAGCAAAAGTTTTTAATTTTAATGAAATCCAGTTTAAACTCTGCCTAGCCTTAGATCCTGATGATTTTCTCTGATATTTTTCTTTTAAGTTTTATAACTTTAACCTTTGCATTTAACCCCATGACCCATTTTAAGTTAATATTTGCATAAACTGTGAGACTTAAGTCGCCAGAGCCAGGATTCAAACTGTGCAGTTGGCCATGTGGGATCTGGCTGCCTCAACCACGAGGCCATGAAGTTGGCCCAAACATTTTACATAAGGGATCCTCATTTGTAGTGTTATTCTTGTCATTGTATTCTTTTTCGAAATTGTGTTGAAATGGAAATACTCTGGCTTTTTTTTTTTTTTTTTTTTTTTTTTTTTTTTTTTTTTTTTGCCTGGCATGAGTTTGCAGCCACCGGGCCAGGACTTGAACTGTGGTTGGCCATGTGGGAGTCCAGCGACATAACCATTATGCCATCTGTTGGTCCCTCCTCTATAATCTTTGATTCTTTCTCTCTGAGGTATCTAATGTTAAAAAAAATTTTTTTAAAGGTTTTGCCATAAGGCACGTGCATTTATCAGAGAGAAACAGGGAGAGGGAAAATGAAAAATTGTCCCCCCACCCCCCTCCAGAGGAGTGGCCACGACTCAATCCCTTCTCCTCTTGGGATTTTGGGTGAATTTCAAGTTGCCAGGTCCGGGATTTGAACCATGGTTGGCCAGGTGGAAGTCCAGCACCTTAACCACTACATGACTTGCTGGTCCCTAATGTTAAATTTTTTTAAAACAGTCTTTATTATTTTAGACTCATGATTTATGTATATATGTGTGTGTGTGTGTGTGCACACGCATGCATGTGTGTTTATATATGGTTAGTTTTCTTCTTTATTTTAAATGAAAACTACATCATACTCATATTACGTGAAAACTAGCTTTATAAAATAAATATACTTGTTTATAGTTTTAATAGTCAAATAATATGACTAGGTTTATAATGAAAACAGCAATCATTTGCCCCATTTCTCCCCCTCTCTTTGAAATTTTCTCCCCCAAAAGAGATACACTTTGAACTCTTGAAACTGTTTCTTCAGGTATTTACCACCAGTTCGCCAAACAACATATTTCTGCTACTATTCCCGACTCATCTGTTTCAGAATATCATTTATGTTGAAGTACTAACTATAGTATGTAGCTCTCCTGTCTAACTCCACAAACACAAATACATGCACACACACGTGCACACGCGTCTTAATTGATGAGCTGGAAGATAAATGCTTTTGGTGTTAAGTCTAAGGACTGTACTCAGCCTTAGGTCGTGAAGATTTTCTTTGACATTTTTTCTATTTTCTATTTTACTACTATGACTATGTAAGTAATGTTCACAGCAAAAATCATGATGCAAAATCATGAAATCAGAATCATATTTTATGATTACATTTTCTTTCTCAAACCTTTTTTATGTTTTCTTTGGAGTTAATAAGTACCCTTTTAAAACTCTGAATGACCTCCATGGAAGTTAATTTATATTCAATAAGATGTCTCCATTTAAAGTGTATAGTTCTGTGAATTTTTGCCCTAGTATATACATACAGTAATCACCACCACAAGATATATAATATTTTCATAGCTCCCAAAGTTCTCTTGTGTTCCTTCACAGTTCATCTCCTCTACCTCCATTCCGGGCAACCTCTAATCTTATTTTTATCACCACAAATTATGTGTGCCTGTTATAGAACACCATGTAAAGTGGAGCCTTACAGCATGTTCTCCTTTTGTTGGTATCTTTCACTCAGCATAATGTTTTGAGTTTTATTACAGTATAAATGTACCATGAAGGGATTATCCATTTACCTGCTGATGAACATTTGGGTTTTTTCCCTTGTTTTGAGCTATTATGTTAAAACTGTTGTGAACACTCATATTTAAGTCTTTGTGTAAAGATATTTTCATTTCTCTTGGTAAATATCTAGGAATGGAATTGCTGGGTAATTTGGTAGGTGTGTATTTAACTGTTTTCCAAAGTGGTTGTGCCATTTTCATTCCCTTCACTCATGTAAGAGTACACTAATTCCTTATCAATGTTTGTAAGTCTTTTTAATTTTAACCATTTTAGAATGTGTGTAGTCATGGCTCATGGTTTGTGTGTTTTTTCTTTTTTTATGTTGAAAAAATGTGTATTTAGAATTAGCCAGCTGGACTTGCTTTAGATGATCCCAATCTTGTTGGCAACATCCAAAGCATCATAATCGGGAGCCAGTCGCACATATGCCTTCCTCTCTCCATCAGGCCTGATTAGAGTGTCGACCTTGACCACATCAATATCATAGAGCTTCTTCACAGCCTGTTTGATCTGGTGCCTGTTGGCCTTCACATCCACAATGAACACAGTGTGTTGTCCTCTATCTTCTTCATGGCAGACTCGGTTGTCAGGGGGAACTTGATGATGGCCTAGTGGTCAAGCTTGTTTCTCCCGAGGGCGCTCTTCCGAGGATATTTGGGCTGCCTCTGCAGCCTGAGAGTCCTGGACCTCTGGAAGGTGGGTGATATATGGATCTTCTATTTTTTTTGACTGTGGACACCTTTCAGCACTGCCTTCTTGGCCTTCAAAGCCTTCGCTTTAGCTTTGGGAGGAGCAGGAGCTTCCTTCCTCATTTTTGGCACCATCTTGGCGAAAAAAGCATGGTTTGTGTTTTTTTTGTTTGTTTCATTGTTAGAGGTTGTGTGAGCTCACCAGAAAGAGAGAGAGAAAACACCCCTCAGTGGGGTGTGGTCTTGCTGCAATCCTTTTTCTCCATTTTTCCATCTCTTCAGGATTTGGGGCATGTGCACACATGTGCCCAACGTGTTTTTCAAGCCTCAGGGGCCCGGATTCCATGCTGTGGTTGGCTACGTGAGGTCTGACTCCGCGTGCACTGGGCTTAACTGGTGCTCTACAGGACTGGCTCTGTGTATTTTAAATTAATAGACCTTTTGCAAACAGTTTTGGTTTTCAGAAAAATTGAGTGGCAAGTGCAGAGAGTTCCCACACATTATTACCTGTAGTTTCCCTTACTGACATCTTGTATTGGTGTGGTACATTTAGTACAATTGATGAGCCAATATTGATATATTATTATTAACTACAGTTTCTAGTTTCCATTAGGGTTCACTCTTTGTGAACCCTCTGTATATTCTATGACTTTTGACAAACGAATAGTAACCTGTGTGCACCATTACAGTATCATGCAGAGCAGTTTTGCTGTCCTAAAAATCTCCACCTATTCTTCCCTCCCTTTCCCATTTCTCCTCAACCCCTGGCAGCCCCTGATCTTTTTGCTGTCTCTATAGTTTTGCTTTTCTACCATGTCATATATGAAACCAAACAGTACACAGCCTTTTACATTGGCTTTTCTCATTTGGCAATACATAGTTAAAGATCCTCCATGTCTTTGTGTACCTTGATAGCTCATTTCTTTTTAGTGCTGAGTAATATTCCATTGTCTGGATGTACCACAGTTTGTTTATCCACTCATCTATTCGAGGCCAGTTTTGCTTGCTTCCAGGTTTGGGCCGTTATGAACAAAGCTGCTGTAATCATTCTTATGTATTCGTTTGGTGGAGGCAGAGGTTGCTGCCAGCAAACGTGCTGGGAGCTGAGCTAGGGAGGGACCCTTGTTCAATCACCTCTCTCTGAATTGCTTGAATATCTTCTGAGCTATATCCTTCTCAGCTGTATCCTTGCCTGCTGATTCAGTCTCTTTAAAGAGAGCACACCCCTGGCTATCTCCCTGGGCTTGCATCAGGATGGGAGAAGAATGTGTTGATTTAAAATGGTACTTTCAAAGGCTGGTCCAATTCTTCTGTTTTCAGCCCAACCTTTAGAGCTCTCTGGTGTCTTCCATTCCTGAGTCTCTTGGGACTCAGTGATGCACACCACCCTATTTTTGTTCACCCTCTACCATCCTACCTTTGGCTTAGGTGTCAGATTTTCTGGTCTGCCAAATCACTTACTTCCTGTCCTGATTTTTTTGCTTCCTCAGTTTTATTGACCTGCCTTGATAACAGTAATCTCTTCTATTCTCTTTGCCTTTTCTTTCTTTCTTTTTTGAAACTAAAGTTTATTTTTTTCCATGAGTGAAAGAGAGCAAGCACTCCCAACAGGGTCTTGAAATCGCAATGCACTCTCAGCCAGCCCTGGATCATGGTCCACATATGCCTGATATACTCTGGGAGGTCTCTGGACCCAAACCTGGAGCTCTCCCATGTGGGTCACCCTCTCAAAACATGTTTTAGCATTGTGCCGCTTACCAGTCTCCTCTTTGCCTTTTTTTCCTATGTTTAATGAAAAGCCCCCACCTCATTTTTTGTAATATTTGCATAGCATACCATAAAATGAATATATTATAATTTATTTAACCATTTCCCACTTGATGGGCTTTCAGGTTTTTGTGTATTTGTTTGTTTTTACCGTTACACATCATGCTTGGATAAACATCCTTCTTGGTGTATTCTTTCTTACTGGGCTTTTATTTCTATATTGAGACTCTTCCAAGTGGGACTGTAGGATCAAAGGTCCGTATTTACATTTTAATAGATATCGTCATATTCATTTTCCAAAGGTTTGTTGCAATTTACACTCCAAATAGCACTGGAATTCTTTCCATTTTCCAAGTGAGAAAAGTAGGATATCAGGAGGGCTGAGCAGGTTTCTTTCTTTTGAACAGTGTATTTGTTATTAGATGATTACTTATTCATTTCTCTTTTATAAATCAATTTTTTGCCTTTTTAACAAATTTATTTTTTGTGGGGTTCAATCTGGTTTCAATAGTGAACTTTCATAAATGATGCTAGATGTATTATTATTTTTTTAAATTTGCTACAGGGTTCATGTGCTTCCTGGGGGTGGGGAGAGAAGGTGAGAAAGCACCTCTCCCCCCACCATGCTAACTGGTCATGCCATAGTCCTTTCTCCATTTCTTTCTCCTTTTTAGATTTTGGGCACAGATATGTGCTTGGAAAGTTTTTCAAGCTGTCGGTTCCAGGGCTGATCAGTTGGCCATGTGGAATTGAACTGTCTTAGCTTCTAGGCTACTAGCTGGCCCAGATGCTGGATTATTTTTAAAGTGAGATAAGAAATAGGAATACAACCAACTACTCTTTAGGTTGGAAAAAGAAGATATAGTCTGTCTGCTTTTCCATGTGGCAACAATAGCTTTGATTGGAGTTTGTATAGCTGAACCTCTAAACTGCTCCTTGAAACAGAAGCAATTATTTCCTCAACGAAGGGTTGGCACGTCCACGTATGCCTTGCAGAGTCTCCAGCAGGGCAACTGCTCATCCTTGCTGCAGAGAAGGACTTTCGAGGTTGTACATCTGACTGATTCGAGATGGATTTCTCTTTCAAAAAGAGAAATGTTCCTGAGGCCTTCAAGGTCCACAGTGTTTCTTCTTTGGAACACAGGAAATGGTGCCCAAACTGGTCTTACTAAGCATGGCAACTCATCTCCCCTGGCTGTTTTCTCACTATTCTGATTTTAGCCTCTGCTACTAAGAAGCCCATGTCTCTGTAGACAGTGGAAGTCCCTGCAGTTGCCGTATGGTTTCAGCTTACAGCAGAGACCTGCATAGTGACTACCCCCAGGGAGAATCCAGAAATAGATGGAAGCAGCAAGAAGAAGCTGGGGCCAGAGGAGAGAGCAGGTAATGGGGAGAACTGGGCTCCCTACCAGCTCAGAGCTTCCTAGCTGTGGGTCCAGGGACTGCCCAGCTTCTGAAGTGCAGGATGCCCTTCTGCAGGGCAGAAGGATGACACGTCCTCTACCCCTGCTGTAGGGATAGAGCCAGATCCCATGGGCCAGGTCAGGGCCCCGTTCTACGTTCTCCCTGCAGCTGTTCTTCCTGGCGTTTCCCAGTTCAGCCGTACACCCCCGAGTGTGACTCATGGAGTGATACCTGTCTGTCAGGACAGCGAAGACCAGGTCTCCTTTGCACGACCCTGTGTCACTAGCACCTATGACAGTCCTAGTGAGTAAATGAATGAGCAGATGCGAGTACAAGTAAACTAGCTTTCTCCCATCTCTTGTGACTTTTAGAAATTTGTGGGCACATTTAAGTTTCATAATAATAATAACAATGATCTCAGTGCTACTGATTATACACTCTGTACCAGAAACCTTCCTAAGCATTTTATATGATTACTATTATTTATAGTATATAACATGTTACATTATTATTATAGAATTATTAGTTTATAACATCACTTTATATGTATTTAATTCTCACCAGAAGGTCTGTGAGGTATGTCTCAAGAGTCCTCTCATTTTACAGTAGAGGAAAGAAAGACTTAGGTTAAATAATTTTCCTAATCACTCTCAGCTGCAGTTCAAACCACTCTCTCTGTCTGAGTCTGTGGCCAAGCTCTTCACCTTCATCCCTAATTGTCTTATTCATTTTCTTGGCAAATTCTGTCCACCTATCCTTTCCCTAGTGTCCCATCCCCTGGGATCATTATAGTCCCTCTGAGAAGCTTCTCTTTAATGTTAGTTTTAATGCTACTTGAGGTTTTCCTCTCCAATCTTTAAGATTCATCGCTCGGAATCGCTTATTGATTAATTTGACAAACATATACTTACTATGTTCTAAGTTCTTCATATAAACAAACTCATTTGCACCTCAGAATATCCCATCAGGTGTTATGATTATCCCCATTTTACAGGTGAGAACACTGAGGCTTGAGAGTAAGTCACTTGCCCAAGGTCCCACAGATGAAGTTGGTAGAGCTGGGATTCAAATTCCGGTGACTTGGCTGCAGAGCCCGGGCTCTTCATCACTCTGGTCTGCTGCTTGCTGTCAGCCCCTGTCCTGTCAAAAATCTGCAGTAGCCACACGTTTGTTAATCACAAGATGTTCTCATCCTTTGGCCTGGCCTACAGAGCCTTTCAGAATTGATCCTACTTTCCTTTATCCTGCCTCATCTCCAAGAATCACTGGAGATGATTTAATGCTTAATTGTTGTCCTTACAGCACCCTTCTACACTGTTAATTCTGATAGCTATGCATGGAGTCTGGCAGCTCAGTGTCTTTCTCATATGTTTGATTTAGGGCATGTACAGCTGATTTTTCAGGATGTAATGAGAATGTTCTCACTAGCGATTGTTAAAGTACTGCACTGAGGTGCAAGCTGCCAGTGGCTCTCGTTAGAGGAAATGGAATGAACACAGTTTAGTTACAGCGTAGACTCCCCTTTACATGGTGGAAAGGTCCTACACTCTACCGTCTCTCTGCTTTTTTATGGAAGTCTCCATCCTTTCTTCTCCTTGGGAGTGAATTAATGTAGCTTTTCTGTTCTGAAAGAGAGCTTTATATACAAACATCCATGCTAGTTTCTTTCCAGGAATACTAGAAATAACTTATGTTCCTTTTTAAAAAAAATTTTAATTTGCTCTAGGGTACATGTGCTTGTTGGAGAGAGAGAGAGAAATCACCTCCTGGGGGGAATGGCCATGCCACAATCCCTTCTCCTCCATTCTCCTAATGGGATTTTGGCATGCATCACACATGCTGGTGTCTTTTTTTAAGCTACTGGGTCCAGGACTTGAACTGCATAGCCCGAAACATGGGATCCAGTGCCTTAACTACTGTACTACCTGCTGGCCCATTATGTTTTGCATTTTCTTCATAGCACTTATAAAAGGTTAAAATTCACAACTAGAAAATAATTTCCTTGTCTTGAACCATCCTCCCTAACTGTGGATGTTACTGAGGAAAACTTGGGTCTTTCTTTCCAAGATTGTGACTTAAAAAGTCTGGGGCGAGGCCATGACATTTGTATTTGTCAAAGCTCTTTACTTGATTGTGATGCGTTTGTCCAGAAGAGAATCACTCATGTTGGAATAGTGCGTGTTGAAATTCAGTTCATCTTGGAGGAAGGAAAATGTTAAACTTTGTGTTCAGCAGTACAACGGGGTTTTTGAGTATCATGAACCTTACGTTCCATTCAGTTAGTTTTGCGAAGTGTTCTGGGTCTCTGGTGCAAACAGAAAACAGCAGAGAAATAACTATCTGCACTAAAAGAAAGGGGTTGCCTCTATTATCAATAGATGCTGACTTTTTCTTAGGTAAAAGCAAAAGCAATTACTATCCTTTTGTTTAATTTTCCAAGGAATTATTTTTATTGTTATTTCTAAAACTGTAACTTCAATAAACTTTGCACTTGCTATAGTGGAAGCATCTTATTTCACGAGGTTGAAAGCCCAAGATGACAATAAACGTATCTACATATAAACATAAACACAGTAAAGAAACAAAGCAAAAGGTTTGCCCCTTTTCCTAGATCTTGTATTGTTTGCACGTTGTGAACATCAGAATATGACACATCACAAAGTTAGGGGCCTCAATGCGACTGTTAAGTGAAGAGCTTTTTGCGTGGGGGAGTCCTGATTATAGTCATTACAGACTAGGACTTTTTCTCTTCCTCTAGTTTTGCTTCAGCCGCCACAATATCTTGCAGAAAAGTGCCAAATAGTAACTGACAATATCTTAGTTTTGTTTTTTTTTTTTTTAAATACTAGATTTTCTGATGACTTTGCATTTCTTGGGGCTCAAGCCATTGTTAATGGTAACATCATCAAAAACAAGGGACTCCAGGGACAGAAAGGTGAATATCACTGAGACCTTCGAGTTGGGCATGCACCAACTGTGATTCTTCGTGTTTGTTGGCATCTCCCAGAATAGGGAATGAACAGCAAGAGGGGACAGTTAGGAGTTCAGTGGCATGTAAAATGACATGTGAAGTAGAACATGGCACACAGAGGCAGGATTGCACTGCTCTGAGCAACGATCCACTCCTGAGGGGGAGAGATCAGAGGACCACAGATAGTGAGGCATCTGAACTCTCAGAGATGGCCTTGTGTCTTGCTTTTGGATATGCTGTTGATCCTTGACTAATGCGGTATTTAGGGGGCCCACCCCCTCCTGTGCAGTTGAAAACCTGTGTATGACTTTTGATTCCCCTTAAACTTAACTACTAGCAGTCTGCTGTTGACCGGAAGCCTCACTTTGAATGCCAAGAGTTGATTAACACGTATTTTGTATGTTAAATGTATCATATACTCTTTTTTTTTTTTTTGAGAGGTTTTTGCTTATAGGGCTTGTGCACTCGCTAGATAGACAGACAGAGACAGAGAGACAGAAAACGAGAAATCACCCCTCAGGGGGGATGGCCATGCCGCAATCCCTTCTCCTCCATTCTCCTCTCGGGATCTTGGGCATGCACGCACACGCGCCTGGCGTGAGTTTTAAGCCACTGGATCTGGGATGCGAACCGCGGTCGACTACGTGGGAGTCCAGTGACATAGCCATTACGCTAACTGCTGGTCCCAAATGTATCATATACTCTATCATTACAATAAAGTAAGCTAGAGAAAAGAAAGTTATTAAGAAAATAATCAGGAAATTGCATCGGCAGTACTGTATGATGTTGGCTATAATATCATAAATTTACACCATCTGTTTGCAAGATGAATCATCTCAGTAAGTACATCAATGCTGTTTTCTATGATACAAAACATGGTAAATGTTAAGCATATTACTAACACTGTGCCTCAAAAATGAGAAGATAATCGGTTCCCTTGTGTTATTCAAGGTTTACAGTATTGCGCTAAATACGATGAAAAATACGCAAGAACTGTAAGAGATCACTTTACTGTGATACACAATTTACTGGGGAGGTGAACTGTTCACACGGAGGTGATTAGTGTCACACATCGCGTGGCATTTTAAGCAGATCATTATAGTACTTGTGCCGCCCCAATAGCAATAGGAAGTAGCTCCTACATTGTGACAGCAGTGGAGTGTGTACTGTAGGTTATTTTATGCAGTCATGTCTTAATGCTGCATCTTTACATTTGTTTACATTTTTCTGGACTGCGAATGATGTCTTGAGCAGTTTGTGTTTGTGTGATAAGTACCTATCTGTGAGCCCCTCCACCCTGTCACATTGTTTTATTTCCTTCATAGAACTGAAGCCGTATGAATTGTTCCCTAGTCTGAATGATGGCGCCTGCACAACGACGGACAGCGTCTCAACTTTTCATGGCCACATGTGATAATTTGAAACCTTAAAATGCATGTTAAACTTTTAGAATAGGTTGGTGTATATTTTATGATAGTAAATGATAAATAGGCTATTATTCACATGTGTTTTATGGGTTTAGGACATATCTAGCTTGTTTTTAATGTTTTTCAATGTTTCTAGGCTGTGTGGTTTATCTGTGAGTTTTTGCAAATTGTTGAAAACCTCCAAATAGTTTTCCAACATGTATATTGAAAATTATCTGGATATAAATGGACTTGTACTATTCACACCTATGTTGTTTAAAGGTCAGCTGTAGTTCTCTGACATCCTTCCCAGCCCCAGGGATAGATGACACTAAAAATTCAGCCCAAGTTCTTCACCTTGGTATTTGAAGCCATTTAGAATCTGGTTATTTCTTCTTCGTCATCTTTGTCTTCGTCTTCTTTCTCTTTCTCTTCTTCCTGTTCCTCTTCCTATTCCTCATCCTCTTTCTCCTCCTCCTCCTCCTCTTCTTCATTCTTTTTCTCTTCGAGAGAGAGGGAGAGAGAGACAAAGACAAAGAGACAGGCCTCCCAACAGGGTCTTGATGTCATGGTCTATTCCCAGCTTCAGTGAGCCCAGGATCATAGGCACACACGTGTCTGGCGTTCCCAGGGAGGTCTCTGAACACAAACCCGGAACCTTCCTATGTGAGTCAGCCTTATAGACCTCATGCTTTAGCATTGCACCATTGGCCAGCCCTGGACCTGGCTACTTACCCAATTTAGATGTCCCTTCTTCTCCTCAATATCTTCCCCTCATAGGGCCAGCAGGTGGTGTGGTGGTTAAGGATGCTGGACTCCCACATGGCTGACCATGGTTCAAGTCCTGGACCTGACCTGGTGGCTTACTTTCTCACTTTCTCTCTCTCTCTCTCTCTCTCACTTTGTCCCTCTCTGATCAAAATAAAATAAATAAATAAATGGATAAATACAATAAAATTAAATAATTAAAAAAATAATGTTCCCTTCCCTAGTGATTTTTTGGATCTTTTCTCTTGAGTTTTCCTTGAATCCCCTGGATCACTGTTCTTCCTAGGTACTTATGACCTTTTTTCTCATCCAGATTCTGTCTATTAAAATTTGTTTTCTTTATTTTGTCAATGAAGCCTCCCAGATGACTTCACATCTCTCTTCATCTTCTTTCTTTGAGTTGCTATGGACCCCTCTCCCTGCACTACACAATACACCACTTTGTAAAACACTGTTTTTAGGGAGAAAGGGAGTGGGCTCCTTAGAGCATGTACTTCAGGATCAGTGAGCGAGAGTGGAGGACCAGGAAGATACAGTACTGAGGAGAGATAAAACAGCACTCCTCACAAAGGTGACATCCCTTCAGAAAAGAAGCCACACCTATAATACCTCGGGATTCCTTCTTGGTACTTCATGACTCATTATCTTACAACAGATGAAAAAGGGTGAGAGTACTCTTCTGAGGGTACAGTCAAGACTTTGTTTTGAGAGAATCTAGTGATTTAAGTGTTCCAAGATCCTCGCAGACCCTTGCACCTATGCATGGTTGCTCTCACAATGATTCTTAGGTCTGTAGTGTTATTTATTGTTCAGCTGGGTAATAGATACTTTAAGGAGAGTGGTGAATTGTAGTTTAAGAAAGTTTCAAAATATCACATGTGGCCATGAAAAGTTGAGACGCTGTCCATCGTTGTACAGGGGCCATCATTCAGAATAGGAACAGTTCAGATGGCTTCAGTTCTACAAAAGAAATAAAGCGATGTGACAGGGTGGAGGGGCTTCAGTTCTACAAAAGAAATAAAGTGATGTGACAGGGTGGAGGGGCTTCCTGAGATGTACTTACTGCCATCTGCACGTTTATCCAGAGGATGCAAACACTGTGAGAGCGGAAACTGTTTCCACCTCTGTCCACAACCCTGGCCTAGAGGTTGTCAGCAAATATTTGTTGAATGAATGAGTGATTGACTAAAGCTCTAAAGTACCCGCAAGGGTTAGTTGTTGCTAGTGGATCCCTCCTGTGTAGAGTGATGTCCCTGTTTCTGATTGATGGATAGTATTGCTACTTGATCAAGGTTGCATCGAACTCCACTGCAGGCTTCTCAGTGGTTTCCAGACTTTGTAGCTAAAATTCACTTCCCTCCTTAAAATGCCTTCTCTCAAATCCTAATATGTGGCTATTTTAGATGTTGGAGAGAGGCAGGTGTCAGAGAGTTTTTGAGTGGAACCTAGAAATTCAAGGAGTCAGCCATGCAGAATCTGGGGAAAAAGAATTCCAGGCAGAGGAAATAGAAAGATAAAGGTCCTGAGAGGGAAACAACCTTGGACTTTTTAGAACAGTGAGAAGATCAGGTGGCCGGGACAGCGTTGAATGATCAGAAAGACTGATAGGGCCAGATCTGGCTAGACCTTGACTGCCATATTAAGGAAACTGGATGATTTTTTAAAGACAGGGGAAAGCTGGTGAGGTTCACTGTCTGGTTTAAGCATTTTCATACATGTTTGAATCTGCAGCAGGCTGGAATCAATAAGTCAGATGTAATTATTCCCATTTAAACAATCTTATGCTATAGGTGCACATGAGAGAGGGAAAGAAGACTTCTCAATGGGACCTGGCACACACAGTTCCTTTTTCCTCCCATTTTCCATCCTGTGAAGATCCTGGGTGTATGCACACTCAGCACATTTTTTAATTGGCTGGAACTGGTACTCAAACCCTGGACGGTCATGTGGCCTCTAGACTTCTCTGCACAGCACTTAACTACTGAGCTGTGGGACCAATTCGTTATTGCCATTTTAGAGATAAAGAAAAAACCCTGAGAATTTAAAAGACAAAAAAAGATCATCCAACAGCCAATGGTGTGCTGTCTCTCTGTGTTACTTCACGCTTGATGAAAAAGGTGGAGTATTTCCCAATTTGCATGTCTCCCCTTGGGAGACCCTGAGAGTCTGCCCTCCAGTGAGCCAGTCATTCCTGCTCTGAACGTTATGAAGGAGGCAAGTGTGAACTGTCTCATTTTTGGTATTTGTCCCATCACTGGAGTGTCATATTTAGTTTCGGCCACCACACTTAGGGAGAATGTGGAGACATCAAAGAGGGTACAAGGGAGAAGCCAGGAAATAGTGAGAGGAGCACTAGTGGTCCTGTGGAAGGCTAATGGAATTGAGGGGTTTGCATTTCCTTTCTCCTGAGATGCAGCAGTGAGTTGAGGCAGCAGTGAACCTCAGAGAGCTGAGGTTTCTAGCTGGTTACTCTCATCTCCATGAAGATTGCACTGGACAGGGTCCACTTCAAGTATAACGATAGAGAACAATCGGGCATAATGAGCTTTAACAATAAGCATCATTACATCTCTACGCAGGCCACTCAGGATGGTTTTAGAAACTCGATCCCAAAGGCTGTATGAAAAATTGTTCTGTTGTTTTGTTGTTACTGTTTTTCTTAAAAAATTAGGCGCAGGCTTTCACTGGGAACCTGACCTTTCACAATCACTTGACCCAGTTCAGGTAGTTTAAAGCTCACACAGAATAAATATTCCTTGGGTTTAGCCTGCCCTTGTTCAGAGTGCTTCCTCTGGGCTGCTCTGGCCTCTCTGGGGTGCCATTGGTAACTGGCAGCTGGCCGAGACACACTGGTGAGGTTTGGGGTACACTGGTGTCTACTCACAAGAGTTTTTTGTTTATTTCTTGAAGAATGACTTTCAGCCCCATCCTGGTTGAAACACGGTTGTTTTCCACAGTGCTGAGCAATTTGTTTTCATTCTAGGTCCCTATGCCCTCACTTCCATGCCTGTCCTTTCTCAAGCCATACCTTGTGGACTATGCAGTAATTCATTTGGGAGAGGAAAAATAAAAGAAAAATTTCCAATCTGCTTTGTTAGAAGACACCTCCAAAAAAGACAGGTGCCCCAGTATGCCCTTCGACAGTAGTTTCTAGCCATTAGACAACTCCTAGGTGACGATCCCATTGTCCAGTTGTCTTTTAAGTGGTGGTTTGACAGGCATAGAGCATGGGGTGGGAGGAGGCTTGGCTCATTGCATAGCTCAGTGATGCTGGCCTCTGTCCAGCCAGATCCACACACCCCTGGTATTCTGTCACGTCTGTTCAGGAGACATTGCCCAGCCCTGCACAGCAGTCCACTTTCTTGTCCCCATCCCAGCCAGGTATCACCATGATTCTGGACTTTCTCTAAGAGCTGTCACCTCTCGGGACTTACAACTCAGCTGGATCATTTACTTTCCTCTTTTCTCAGTAAAGCTGTTTGCTTGTTTTAATAAATATGGTCAAGGAAGCATTTGAGTTTGTGTAAAACTGTTCAGACTACACCACTGGGACTAGATTAGACATAAAGCTTTACTCATTCACCAGTTATTTGCTGAGTGCCCTCTAAGCCCATGGCACCTTGCAGGAGAGCCTATCCTCATGGAATCCCAGTCTAGGGGGTAGAGGGAGGTGTGGAGCTCTTGGCAAATGGTCCTACAAATGACAGGAGTCAGTAAGAATGAGGCCTGCATATTTTAATACCACAAAACTGATTTTCTTTATTAATGTTAAGCCCAGGCTGAAGATAGGAGCAACATCCTGCCAAACTAAAGGGAGCTTTTTTCTTATTATGATTTTTTTCCTTCCTTCCCTTCTAAAATATGTGATTCCTGATAAAGTCCAGTATTTCATTTTGTCTTTAAATAACAATACTTCATTGAACATCAGTAATGATTCACTATTTAAAATGCATATTTCGGTAATAAGAGACACTTCACTAGGCTTGAAAGAAAACCATCCTATTTCAAGTGGAAATCTCCCACTTGATTACTGTGAAGTTTTCTCCATCTAGACATTTTAAACGCCTTCCAAATAGTCTTTCAAGGTTTCTTTTTTTAAAAAAAATCATGCTGAGGACCAGCAGATAGTGTAGTAATTATGTCACTGGACTTCCACATGGCCAGCTGTGGTTCGAATTTAGGATCCAGTGGCTTGAAAATCACACTGGGCGTGTGTGCGTGCATGCCCAAGATGCCAGGAGGAGAATGGAGAAGAGATTCAGGCATGCCCGTCCTCCCTGGGGAGTGATTTCTCTCTTTCCCTTTCACTGTGTCTGTCTGTCTTTCTGTCTCTCTCTCTGGTGAGTGCATGTGCCCTATGGCAAAATGTCTTTTAAAAAAATCATGGTGAATACACATAACATAAACTTTTCTATTTTAACCATTTTTAAGTGTGCAGTTGAGCTTTATGTACATTCACATTGGGCAATTCTCACTGCCATCTATCTGCAGAATGATTGCATCTTGCAAAAAGTCCTTAGAGTTTTTACAGCTTCCCTCGCTAATTAGGGATATTTTACTTAAGTATGGCCCCATACCAAGTATCTTATATGTTATCTGATTGAAGTTTCACTTATAATCCTATAACAGGATTATATATACAAGGAGCCTTTTACAAATTCATGGAAAATAGAACTAAAGAATGAGTTTATTTTGGTGCAGGAATTTTTGTAATTCATGTGTGGTGTTTTCATAATACACATTTTCCATGAGCTTTCAAAATATTTATTATTATTATTATTATTATTATTATTATTTTAAATTGCTGTAGGGCATGTGTATGAGAGAGAGAGAGAGAGAGAGAGGGTGAGAGAGAGAGAGAGAGAGAGACAGAGAGAGAGATAGCAAGCCACCTTGTCCAGGACTCCAACCATGGTCCGTCCATCATGTGCAACTCCAACACTTTAACCACTATGCCTCCTGGCCCCTCCATGAACTTTTTGAAGACTCCCTTCTTTCAGTTTTTACCATTGAGAAAATAGACTAAGAGGTGTTAACTAACTTGTTCAAGTCAGACAGCAGACAGATGTTGGAGTGGGAATTGGAGACCAGCTTTCTCTAGAACTGAGGCGTTTTCTATTGTCCACAGTAATTTCCAGTTATTATTATCTTTTTAATTTTTACTTTTTATCATCAGAAGATGCATGCACTTATCAGAGGGGGTGGTGGGAAAGCATTCCCTGATAGGGCATGGTTTATACCACAACCGCTTCTCTATTTCTCCATCCCATCAAGATTTGGGGCATGCACATATGCCTGGCATACATTTTAAGCTCTGGTGCTGGAATTTGGACTGGAGTTGGCTGTGGACTTTGGCTTTCTATGCATGGCACTTAACCAAGACACTGCAGGGCCACCCACAGTTAGCAGCTTTGATTCTGACATCTTGCCTTATGTCAGTAACTGTCTTCACCTTCCTTACCCAGTAAATACAGAGAGCCACTGAGTAACAACAGAAGAGGCATGTGTAAAATCAGGTAAAAATGAAAACCATACTCTTTTTAAAGGGGATTTGGAAACCTATTTTCCTAAAATGCATCTACTACATACACCTCTCTAATTCTCTCCTTTTCTGCAAAGTCAATGTATTGCTTCTCCAGTCTGAGAGGAGAAAAATAATCTCTTCACTGTTACATTTACCTTTCTGCCCCTTGAAGTTGGCATCTGCATCTTTCTTTTTTTTTATGAAAACACACAGACATACGCTGTTTCCATCTTCATCTCATGGGCCAGGTGTGTGGAGAGAGGTAGTTCAAATGCCAGTACCATAGAAGGGTTCCTGAAGTTGGTATTACTGGACTTGCTAACATAAAGATGCTCTTATTTGGAGGGGGGGGGTGTCAATTTCACAAGATTGTGCAAATATTAGTAATTTCTGATTCTTGGAGGATGCAGTCTGTTAAAGAACATGGTAAAGAATTAACAGTAAGGCATCCTTGCTTTACCCTCTGCAGGGCTGTAGTGCTATATTAAGGCATATCGCTCAGATGGGAACACCAGCCATATGGTAGGAGAGGGGAGGAAACATGTTCTCACCGAAGTCTGATATGCAGATAAGGGGGAAGCACTGCAGTGGCACGAGCTGGTGTCTGAGAGAGTAGAGGAAGACTGCCCCTGTCTTCTAACCCCTAGCCTCATCCCCTCTAACCTGGGCCTCCAGTGCCCAGAGGTAGAGTGGTAGAGAGGGGAAGCTCCAGAGACCCTGGGGGTAACAGGGACCTTAGGGAAAGGAAAGTGGTCCTATTGGGTTTGTTGGAGTGCCTTCCCCCACCCCATAGCAATACCTCATTGACAGGAATGTTCAATGAAAAGGGCTGAGGGTCAGGGAAAGGTTATGTTCCTAGCAGGTTTTTTCAGCCTTTCTCAGGTGCTCATCCCAAAACTTTCTCTTTTTTTTGGAGAGGTTTTTCGCTATAGGGCTTGTGCGCTCGCCAGACAGACAGAGAGAGACATAGAGGCAGAAAGCGAGAAATCACCCCCCAGGGGGGATGGTCACGCCGCAATCCCTTCTCCTCCATTCTCCTCTCGGGATCTTGGGCATGCAAGCACACGCGCCCAGCGTGAGTTTTAAGCCACCGGGTCCAGGACGTGAACCACGGTCAACTACATGGGAGTCCAGCGACATAGCTATTACGCTAACTGCTAGTTCCCTCATCCCAAAACTTTCAACACTTGGTCCTCTGCAGGTACTTTTTGTTATTATTTAAGACAGGGTCTTTCCTTGTTGTGTCTTTTGGCCTCAGCCTCCCAAGTTAGTGGTTCTTAAGTTTTTTCCAGGAACTGAACCCAAGCTTCCAAGCCCAGTGTCCTAGCAGTGTGTGCCACTGTGGCCGGGTTCCTCCTCCAGTACTTTTAATGTCTCTTCACTTCAATCTGGATAAAGTCCAAACTTTTGGTCTGGTTGCCCTTCATAATCTAGTGCTAGGTTAGCCTAGTTCTTAGCTTTACCCTTCCACACCCACCTAGCCCCCTCTCCCTTTCCTTTGTTCTTTTATAATCCAACAGCTCCATATCACGTGCTGTTTCCAATGCCCTGAGCTTTCTTCAAAGGCTGTTCTATCTCTCTGGAGAATTCCATCCCCTTTACTCTCATCCCTACTCCATTTCCTTGGATAAATCCTGCCATCCCTTCCTCCCCATCAGGAAGTCCTCCCTGAGCCCCTAACCCCAGTGGGCTTCTCTCTTGTGAGCTCCCGGAACACTCCATCGAGTATGTGCCACTGCCACAGATGCACCTGGCAGCTGGAGTCTCTGCAGACAACCTGGGGTTTTAGTCATCGTGCTTAGAGCTCAGTGTTTGCAGAGGGAATGAGTGGCTCCATCCCACATGTGCTGTACGTTCCTCTCTGCCCACCTCTCATTTTGTATCATCAGATCTGTAACTGTGGAAGAGGAGTGGGAGGGAAGGCCCGAGGTTCCCTGCCTTCCCTCTAAGAGGGCCAAGAGCACCTACCCACACAGCTCCACTGTTCTCCCTCTCAGCGCCCCACGCTCTTCCTGGGCTTATTACAATCAGCATTGGCCTTGCCCAGCTGCGTCTTTCTTCCAGTCCTGGAACATCGTCTTCAGAAGGCAGGGACCTCAACCCTCTGGCTCCCTCTTTAGCTGTCATACATACGTAGCTCTTTCTGGGGACACGTTCAGTATCCATTTGTTGAATGGATGAGTTAATTAATTCAGCTGGCAGTGGCATAATGACTTTTCACATCAGAAAGAGAAAGTCCCTTTTCCTTTTTATTTTATTTTTTTTTTTTGCCTTAGAAATATAGAGAAAAGGCTTTTTAAGAGTTTCAAACTCTCCTCTCTCCTACCTCGCTCCCCCTCCCCCATCTACCCCCAAAGAAACCCCAAAAGAATTTTTATCAGCATTTTTTTCTAGGACATAATCATTATCAAACCTTGTTTTAAAGGGGATCTAAAGTTTATTTATTTTATAATTAAGATTTGTTTTTTCCATGCCCATCTGTTTATTATTTGCCTAGCTATATTGATGTGCATATAACTGCATTAATTATCAGAACATTTAAACCCTTAGGAATCTCTCATTGCAATGCTCCTGGAAAGGGATTATTGTTTAACCATCAAATGACTAGGGGATGTTTAGCCCTTACTTGGGGATCCTGTTTGTGTCTCCTAGAGGTCAGCAGGAGACTTCTATGCACGTGGAATTCTACATGAAAACTCTCAGGTAAATCTCCCAGCATAGTTGATGATTTCTGATAGCATTAATATCTCAAGTTCTGTGACTTCAATGAGAAGGAAAAAGCCTGTAATAGCATGTTCTGTAAAACTCCCCTTTCGGATGATAGAAACCGACAGATGTCCTTATTTTTTGTCTGCAACACAGCTCCTTCCTCTCACTGAGAAGAATCTGTGTTTCTAACCTGAGCAATTTCCACTCCTAGAAAACTCTTTTTCATTTGCTTTGCTTATGAGGATATTTTTCCAGACTTCTGACTTTGTTTGCTGTCAACCTGCCTCCATCCCTTCCAATTAGGCAGAACGCTGTCTCTGTTACAGGTTTTGCCAGCAGGAATGGTAGAAAGTAAAGAACTTCAGAAATAGAAAAGCCTAGTTCCGTCACACTCTGTAGGCTAGGAAGCCACTCTCTGTTCTCAGGCCCCTCGCTGGAAGAATAGGGACTGCAGCATTTATCTCACAGGTAGGCCATCAACAAGCTAGCACACTGCTTACAACATATTAGGTATTCGATGTATGTTGTCTGGAATGGAATTGAGCCTCATTTGGAGATTTTATTATTTGTAAGCCTATTGAACAAATAATAGCTACAAAATTTCACAAGTAAGTGGTACTTTATTTTCTCTGTGGAAGCCTTGAGGGAGATGGATAAAAAGATAACATCCTTTATTTTTCTTTTGTGAGCCATAATCAGACTATTTGCATCTCCCTGAAATGTTAGAAAGAACATTTTAAACATTTTCTACATTCTCAGAGAATTCCTGACCGAAGCTGTCATGTGTGTTGGGCTATGTATCATGCCATACCTGAGTTTGCGCAGCCTGCTAGTGCTTACTGCAGCACGCTCTAGACACATGAACCTTTCCTCAGTTTGTGGTAACATGAAAAGGTTGGGAATCTCTACTCTCAACTGCATATTTGGGGTAACTTCTTTCTTTAAATTTGTTATGAAGAATATTGTATCAGGGACCTACTTCTGTTACTTGCTGTGGATAGTTTGCTGCTGGGTTCAGTGAAGGATTGCAAGATGGCTTGGTGAAAACTTGATCTAAAAACTATTGACTGGGTAGTTTTCGGGGAAATAATACCCTGAAACCAAAAGGCTATTGTTAACTCCCTGAAATCTTGGAATGAGACGCTCACTTCCAGGTTGGTTGTACTACCTGAGAACCTGCCCGCTAACGGCCGGGCTTACTACAAGGCCAATGTGGCCAAGGCAGGCTTGGTGAACCATTTGAGAAGAGATGGAAAAATATGAAGTATATAGTACTATAGTTAAAAGGATAGACATTGACTGAGCAGCCACACTGAAAGCCTGCTGATCAGTAGCTACCTGAAAGGAAATTTCTAGGGATTTTTCTCAGGTCTGGCTGAAAATATATTCTTTCCAATATTGAAAGAAAATAGCCTGGATGGGACTAGCAGATGATATAATGATTACATCACTGGACTCCCACATGGCCTACCGCAGTTCAAGTTCCAGACCCAGTAACTTGAAACTCTCACTGTGTGTGTGTGTGCATGCGTGCCCGAAATCCCAAGAGAAGAATGGAGGAGAAGGGATTGTGGTGTGGCCATCCCTTCCCCCCCCCCCCCAAGGGATGATTTCTCTTTCTGTCTCTCTCATGAGTACACATGCCCTATAGCAAAAATCTCTCTCTCTAAAAACTAAAACAAAACAAAATGGCCTGGATGAAAACATGGAAGTTCTGCTTATAAAATTTACATAATAACCAGGAACTAGGTTCAAAAATAAAAAAAATAAGAAATGGCACAATAAATTTAATCTTTTTTATGCTTTTAATTTAATTTTACCACCCACTCTTTTTAGTTTATTTTAGAGTTTCCAGTTCTTGGGTCTTGACAATATAATAAAATGTTCTGGATTAATTTTCACTGAGGTTAGTGGAATATTCTTTGAAGAAAATTTACAAGTTTTTCCCAGCATATTTAAGTAAAATGTATGTAAAAATGATGGGTCAAAAGTAGTCTTAAGAGTGAGTTAACATAATTTTTTTCTCACGTGAAAAAGTAGGAATCACTTTATTCTTCTGGGCAGTTGATATATTCTTTTCGAGAAGCGTGTGTGAAGCCTGCTCTGGGTTGTAGGATTAGAGAAGAGTACCCTGTTGTTCTTCCCTCTGGAGCTACCTGGAGTGAAACAAATGGCAGAATTACCTCTTTGAATTTCCCAACGTTTTTCCCCCAACAAAAATAAATGTTTCTTTTTCCATTAGGATGAGTCATAAAAATAAATACAAGCCAAACCCAGAGATGATGCCAAGTGGCTTAGCCTTTTTTTTTTTTTTTTTTTTTCTTTCTTTTTCTGGAGAGGTTTTTTTGCTATAGGGCGCGTGCGCTCGCCAGACAGGCAGAGAGAGACAGAGAGATAGAAAGTGAGAAATCACCCCCCAGGGGGGATGGCCACGCCGCAATCCCTTCTCCTCCATTCTCCTCTCGGGATTTTGGGCACACACGCACACGCGCCCAGCGTGAGTTTAAGCCACCAGGTCCGGAACAAGAACCGCGGTTGACTACGTGGGAGTCCAGCAACATAGCCATTACACTAACTGCTGGTCCCGTGGCTTAGCCTTTGATACCAACGTTTAATTCCTTTCCTTTTTGTGACAAATCGGGTAGTTCAGCGTCTTTGTGCCATCACAGTCAATCTACTTCTCTACAGTCTACTTAGAAGCATTTGACCCGTAATCTGGAGGCCTGCCTCGCCCTTCTCCTCAGAAGTTGGCTTTTCTTAGTGTGCAGCTGATCTCACCCTTTCCTCAGGGTGCTTCCTGTGGAGCGCCAGGGTTCCTGGTGCTTGGTTGTCCTGGGCTTTAGAACTTTCCCTAGAACTTCTACAACCACAAATGGGAGGCTTTCCTCCATTTTTGAAGGGTTTCCAGGCCTTTTGTACTAAATTACACTTTTTTTTTTTTTTTTTTTGGAGAGATTTTCGCTATAGGGCGCGTGCGCTCGCCAGACGGACAGAGACAGACATAGAGACAGAAAGCGAGAAATCACCCCCCAGGGGGGATGGTCACGCCGCAATCCCTTCTCCTCCATTCTCCTCTCGGGATCTTGGGCACACACGCACACGCGCCCGGCGTGAGTTGTAAGCCACCGGGTCCGGGTCGCGAACCGCGGTCGACTACGTGGGAGTCCAGCGACATAGCCATTACGCTAACTGCTGGTTCCCTAAATTACACTTTTCCTTACCAGCAGTGCAAGCCATGATTTGTATCTTGTGTAAATCAACAGAGAAAATGGCTTCTGACATAATTTTTTCATAAGCCTTTCCAAGTTAATATTAATTTCATGTTAATAGTTCTATAATGCTTTATTTAAAAAGATCTCTTCTTTATCTCAGAAGGAAGTGAAAATATGTGTCAGATTTCTCACATAGAAATTTCATTTGTTGGGAATAGGTTTCTAATATAGAAATCCAAGTGGGATTATTTGAGGCTTAGCTAGCCTTCACAAATGGTTTGAATCCATTATTTTTGTTCTGCAAAGCTGTCATTTGCTTAGCATCTGATCTTTACCATTTGCTTCAGATCTCTTAGAGTCATTCCAAAGTTCATATCCTCCTCTGCCTTCCTTGTTCTTTTCACATTTTTAAGTGGCTGAATGTTTTCATGAAATGTATGCAGTGCAGTTAACATTTTTCCCACACTTTCTATTTGACAGGAGCAACCATTTATCCCCTCCTATTTTTAGTCTGAATTAACAAAAATGACATTCATTACTGAGCTATCATTTTTATATTTTTCCTAAACCCAGATATGACATATACCTCTATTTTTGTTTACACTTAAGGAACAGCTAAGAACTTTCTCACATGTTGGATCATCTGTATCAATTAGTATGCATTTGATGGTGAACAACAAAAGACAAAGGTCAGAAGAGATTCATTGGTTGTTGTGTCTGGTCACCCTGACATTGAGTGGGCTTATATTTAGTTTGATTAAGGAAAACAACATTGAGGTCAAGTCATTGGTTTCTGCCCTTTGTTCTGCTGTTAGTTCCTTCTTGTGGGCACAAGATGGCTGGTAGAAACTTCTAGAACAGTTGCTTCTTTGTTCAAGGCCTAGTCTTTCTGCCAAGGCTAAAGTAGACTTAGCTTTCCCTGAAGCACAAATTGTTTGAGGGTGATATGGACCATGGAATGAAAAATCAAAAATTAAGCAAAGCAAGGGGGTTGCATGAATAATGGGAGGTAACCTTGTATCCACCACATCCTGAGTTTTTTAAAAAAATGACTCGCAAGGGGCCAATAGGTGGCATAGTGGTTAAGGTGCTGGATTCCCATATGGGCAACTGCATTTTGAGTCCCTAACCTGGTGGCTTGAAAAAATCAGACTAGGTGCCTGTGTGCATGTGTGCCCCAGATCCTGAGAAGAGAATGGAGAAGAATTTGTGGTGTGGCTGTACCCCCTGGGGAGTGATTTCTTGCTTATCTCTGTCTCTCTGTGTCTCTGGCAAGTATGTGTGCCTTATAGCAAAGATTAAAAAAAAAAAAAAAAAAGACAAGAGTTCACCTAAAAATACTGCCTAGGAAGTAAATATTCCTAAGAAATGTTAAAGTTAATTTGTCCATTTTCACCATGAGCTATTTGACTTTATTTACATTATTTTCACCCTGTGTGAAGAATTTCTGTAATTTCTCACACATGGTTAGTTTTTTTTTAAAAAAAGTAATTAAAACATTATAAATAGTAGCTTCCATTTAGTATCTTCTACTAAACAGAAAATGAATTTCCATGAAAATAAGCACTTACTTTAAAAAATTCTATTCATCCTTTTAATGCAGAAACTGGATCAAAACTCAAGTCATCATATGGGAGGTGATTTCTGAAGTAAAACATTTTTAAAATTGATTTTAAAAAGATTTTTACCCCTGGAAATGATATTAGGTTAGTAATTTCCTGAAATTTCAATAAGAGTTTTTAATATTCTTTCCTTTTAATAGTTCATAGGGTCAGCTCTGTCACCCAATGGTTAAACACTGTGCAGAGGAAGTGCTTTTCTCTCACACAGAAGAAAGTAATTTATTTTAATAACCTTTTTAAATTAACAAATATGTTAAGTTATTTTTTAAAAACATATGCTTTGCCAGATCTTATAAACAGGGCTGTGTGCTGATGGAAGCCAGGGGACCCTTAGGTGGATCAAGGCTTGGCCCCTCTTTATTATCAGATACTCCATCAGGGCCAGCAGGTGGCATGGAGGTTAAGTTACTGAATCCCACGTGGCCAGCTGTACGGTTCAAGTCCTGGACCTTACAGCTTAAAAATTATGTCAGCACATGTGCATATGTGCCCAAAATCCAGAGAAGATACTGGAAGAGATGGAATTGTGGCATGGCCATTCCTCCTGGAGAGTGATTTTCATTTTCTCTCTCACACGAGCATACACACCCTTTTAGCAAAAACTTAAGGGGGGAAAAAAGAAGAAAAGAAAATTCCATCAATTAGCTGGCACTTTCTCTGAGTTTTGTTGTTGATGAAGGTGAGAAAGTCTTTCAAATATGTACAGTGCATTTTCTGAAGACAAAAAATATTCAATCTATGTGTTTATTTCTAGAGACATAGGCAAACTTTGAAGAAAAAAAAAACCCCAGATGATAACAAATATTGCTTTCTTTCTCACAATTTTCCTTCCCTATACAGAGAAGAAGAATATTGGCGCAAAGAGTCATGAATGTGGCATTTTGCAGACTCCAATTTTTCCCTCCTATCTGTTAAGAGCTCCTGAGTCAGCCTCATTCTCCAAGGAAATATAGATGTTTACACTATGGTCAAATTGACTTTCTCCATTTGTTCATGACAAAAAAGAAAAGTGTATATGAACTTTCCACTTGGAAAATTTAAAAGTGGAGTAAAGTGAAATTCCATAAAGTTACTGTGTTAGTGGGAAAGAGCGGATTAGGACTCCAAGCCTGGTTTATAAGGACTGTATCACATTGCTCAATTCAAATATTCCTGCAAAAGAAAACCCTGCCTTTACTTTTTGTAGAGCTTTTTTTTTTTTTTTTTTTTTTTTTTTGAGAGATTTTTGCTATAGGGCGTGTGCACATGCCAGAAAGGCAGAGAGAGACAGAGAGATAGAAAGCAAGAAATCACCCCCCAGGGGGGATGGCCACGCTGCAATCCCTTCTCCTCCATTCTCCTCTCGGGATCTTGGGCACACATGCACACGCACCCAGCATGAGTTTAAGCCACCGGGTCTGGGACTGAAACCGTGGTCGACTATGTGGAAGTCCAGTGACATAGCCATTTCGCTAACTGCTGGTCCCAAGAGTTGGATTTTTATGCTTGCATATTGCTTCTTAGCTCCTTTAGCATAAACCCACAGGCGAACTTGGCAACCTTGCCCCTCACTGTGCCTTCTTCAGTCTCCCCTGCAAGTGGGCTGCTGTCTATCTTGGCATTCTTGTGTCCCAGCCACAGCACATCTCACGTATCTTTGTCTTTGAAAATGCTCGTCCCTCTGTCTGACACGCTTGCACTTGCCTCTCTATGCCTGGCACACGTGCCAATACCCAGAACACAGATTGCTCCCTGGATGCAGCCCCTTCCCAGAGTGCCTGGGTCACAGGAAGACGTCAGATCAGGCTTCAGTCTGACTGTCTGGTAAGATGTTGGTGGTACTATGTCACCATGTTTACACACACAACTGTCTTCCCACATTGGCCTGGGATTCAGAGATTTCAGGGACTGTATTTTACTTACCTTTAGATCCCCACTGCTTAGCCTTGAGTCTGGCACTCATAGATGCTCTCTCGTTGGTTTATGACATCTAGGTCTGTAGGTTTATGTACGCTCTTGCAGATAATGTGTCGTGTGGCTGCTCTAAAGTCTCTCACATGCAGTGAACTTTGAGAAAGGGTGACAGTGGCATGTAGAGGTTGTGCCTCTCTGCCCTTCCCTTGCCCCTTTCACTGCTCTGATCTGCAGCACACAGTCCAGGCCTCCTTGTGCAGTTTCTCTTGTGACATCTGAGTGTCCTTATTAAGCAGAGCACCCATGTGTTTATTCACTATCAGTAAATGTTAGCTCCAGATGCTAAGTCCATCAGTAGCACCATCCATCATCCCCCAAGGATAAAAGAGAGAGGGACAACAAAGATAAATAGGGGAAAACCCCACCAGATGGCTCATCTAACTCCACACCCTACTGCAGAATCCTACAACTGCCAGTCCCAGAGTCCGCTTCCCCATACAGCTCCCTAAATTAACCAAGACACAGCCACACGGAACTTCTGCTGCCTTCTGAATGCGCATCATGAGGCTGGGCTGAGTCCTGACTCAGGCTTTTGCATGCTTTTCAGGAGGTACCACGCTTTGCGCCTTCCTTCGCCTTCTTTCTGTTTCTCTACCCCTCAAATGTTCTTGGCATCCTTTCCCTGGGATTCATCATTCTGCCACGTTTTCTGCCTGCAGAGTGTCTGAAGCAATGCTGGCTTCCCCACTGCGGCCTGCTCCCCGCCAGCTTCTGGTGAAGTGGCAGCTCCAACGCTGTGCACCCAGCCACTGTGTAACTTTAGACCAGGCTAAGGAGAGTGGCCAAAAAATTATACATGCATGTAATTACAGATATGCACATGTGTGAATGCACTCATGGTCTTTAGAAAGTTCATGGAAAATCCATATGTTGAAAAACTGTGGAGATTTCTATATTTTTACACCCAAAACAACTCCTACTTGAATTCCATTTTCCCATGAACTTTTAAAGTCCCCTTGTATGTATCTCCTTATCTCGTTTGTCTCCATTGTCACATTGTTGGCTTCTTCCTCATTTTAAAACAACTTTTTTTTTTTTTTAAAGATGTTTTTGCCCTGGGGCACGTGTGCTTACCAGGAAGAGAGAAAGAGAGACAGACAGACAGACACAGTGAGAGAGAAAGTGAGAAACCATCCCACAGAGGGAATGCCACACTGCAATCCCTTCTTCTCCTGGGATCTTGGGCACATGTGCACATGCACCCTGCATGATTTTCAAGTCACCAGGTATGGAACTTGAACCAGTGGACCATGTGGGAGTCCAGCAACATAACCAATATGCTATCTGCTGGTCCCAACTTAAAACAAACAAACAAACAAAAAAAAACTTTAAAGGTTTAGAAAGAAGTATACTACCATCTATGTAAATAACTTTTTTTTTTTTGAGAGAGGTTTTTTTCGCTATAGGGCGCGTGCGCTCGCCAGACAGACAGAGAGAGACATAGAGACAGAAAGCGAGAAATCACCCCCCAGGGCGGATGGTCACGCCGCAATCCCTTCTCCTCCATTCTCCTCTCGGGATCTTGGGCACGCACGCACACGTGCCCGGCGTGAGTTGTAAGCCACCAGGTCCGAGACGCGAACCGCGGTCGACCACGTGGGAGTCCAGCGACATAGCCATTACACTAACTGCTGGTTCCCTGTAAATAACTTTTTGAGGGCATGTTTTCCCTTTGTATTAAGAAAATGTATTAATAATAATAGTCTTTACTAGGTGAGGGGAGAAGAAACCTTTACATTCCATGTTGTAATTCTTTATTGTGTTGGTCTTCCCATACTCCTTTTTTCCCCATGGTTTTTTTTTTTTTTTTTTTGTAATTTTTCTTTGTTTTCTTTTTATTTTTAAAGCAGCTAATCAATTAAAAAAATAAATTCTTCTGTAAAATTCCAATAAATAAACGAGTAAGAAATCTAGTGTTTTATTAAGTGTAAACTTATAAATTCAGTTTAACAACATATCTGTTATGAATTCTGTCAGTGGGGCAGCAGAATAACCTGTTGATAGTCTCCACTGTATTCATGTTGGACATCTGTTGCAGTTGGACCCATGCAGGTTGTGTTTCATTTTCTAAAATATTGGGCTGCCGGAAAAGTCATGATGCATTTTTACATAGAAAAATATATGTCATGATTTTCCAACAATCCAATATTTATTGAAAACCTAAAGGATTTCGGAGGAACCAGTTTGAAAAGCAGTGGGCTGAAAGGACCTTAACAGGAGCCTGCCATGGAGGCATCTCTGCAGTCCCTGCTAGGAGGCTGAGCAGGAGGATTGCAATGGCAAGACCCTGTCTTTAAAACAATGTGACTGGGCCACCTCCATTGAGCCTGGTGGCTGTGGTAGCCAGATCCTGCATGGCAGAATGTCCAATTTGAATCCTGGACATGGTGGCTTGAGAAACATGCCAGGTGCATGTGCACATGTGCCCAAAATCCCAAAAGAAGGGAGAGATGGAGGAGAAGGAATTGCAGTATCAACATAGCTCAAGGGGGGAGGGGTGCTTTCTCTTCTCTCTCTTACTCTCTTGGTCTCTCTTTTTTTTTTTTGCCCTCTAGCAAAAAAAAAAAAAAAAAAAAAAAAAAAAAAAAAAAAAAGAGAAGCATGAAAAAAAGTGACCTTAATGGAGTCTGGCCATAAGACTCATGCTCAAATACCTGTACCTGGAAGAAAACATCTCGACGTCTGACTCTTAAGAGGCAGAGTCATCTAAAATGTACCCAGTGGCCTATGTATGACCCCATCCTGACCCAGCCCTCCCTGGTCTTTGGCTTGCAGAGCTTGACCACCCCCTGGGTACATCAGTTCTTCTGCTTGAATAAGGAGGCAGTCACTACCATGCTCCCTCACTCAGCTACCCTGTGTAGGGACATTCCACATGGCTGGATTTCTCCTGTCCTTTCATCCTTCATGTCATAACAATTGTTTCCCTAATTCCTTATTAAGCTCTGGAATAGAAGAGAAAGTGAACAGCATCTAGTTGGCTAGCCACAACCTATTCGTACCGTCATTCCTGAGAATTTACAAATAACTCTGGAGCTCACTCTGGGAAGATCCCTAGGAGCTGACATCCTGTGGGTTATCCTCCTCTTTTATTAGCAGGATATAATAAAACCATAAACTCAGACCTGCCTTGGTGGAGAGGTGATATGTGTATAACACTCTCCTCCTTTAAAAAAAAAAAAAAATCACCGACAAGCAAAATGTGCTGTTCTCTGTAATCATGACTCTAATCTCAGTTATGAAGAAACTTGCTCTTACTTTTGCAAAGAATACGAAGTCACCCCTATTATCCGCACTGATAGAGATGATCACAAAATAAGATATTGTATGAAAAAATACAGACATACAACCAACCATAAACACCCTCATGAATTCTTAACATATAAGTACTTGAAAGATGTTTTCTTCTGTTTGAATGTGCCTGATTTTCTGAAGTCTGGCCTGACCTGAACAGACTGTGTGACAGCATTAATTACTGATGTGCGAAAATTAAAGAACACTCAATTCCACACCATTATCTCTGAACGTGGGCACTTTTCGAGAACATTGAGGCACATTTACCGCATAATTTCCATCCCCCAAAGTCTGAAAATGAACTGATAGGAGACAGCTGTTCAAAATAGGCTTCCCTCTCTATTTTTCTTTCTTACTAGTTTCTTCTCATCTTTTTCTTTTACAATTTGCTCTCTGCTCTCTATATCAATGTCACTGTACTCCACAGATTGCGCGAGATGCCCAGAATCACGTTCGCCCGTGACCTGCGTGCTTCCTTATCTGGTTCCAGCAAAGGCAGCAGCCAGGGAGCCTCCTTGTTCCTCATCAGTCAGCCGGGGTCTCTGTGCTGAGAAGGCCATGCCTTCTGTAACAGGCCATGTAGCTGGAGCCTGCCATTCAGAGCATTTACCAGATTGGCATAGTCCTGGGTTGGAGTTGTAAAATGTGGGACCCTCGAGGTGGATATCAGCAGAGAAAGCACAGGACATTCGTGGAAGGAAGGAAAAGGAAAATAATGCCTCTGCCCAAGATTCTGATGCATTGTTTAGATTGTCTTTCACTTAGGCACACACAGGCGCAGGCTTCAGAGCTCAGAGCCTCAGAGATGCTCCCTGAATTCAAGCCCAGTCTGCAGTCTGGGGCATAGAGTATATGTGGTAGCACCACAGGATGCACCCAGGCAGCCGGGCCTGCCTTTATGTCACTAGCAGTATTGCATGTAGAAATGGCTTCTGAATGCATGATGAAAGCATCCAGACTGAACCTGGACTGGTTTTCTGAGAGTTCTCCTAGATAAGAGGCCTTTGGCTGCTGCTTTTTCACATCATCAAAGCTAGTAAATCCAGGTTACATCTTGATGGGCACGGTAGCACACACCTATAAGCTCAGCTAGTTGGTAGATTAAGGCAGGAGGACTGTGAGTTATATGCCAGCCTGGGCAGCACAGTAAGACCCTGACTCAAAACAAAAGAAAAAAAAGAAAAAAGAAAGAAAGAAAGAAAGAAAGAAAGAAAGAAAGAAAGAAAGAAAGAAAGAAAGAAAAGAGTTCATCTCTGTTTTGAGGTAACTAAGTCCCTTAATGTTCTCCAAACTTTAGGTGTCCATTCTCAGGTTAAAAACATCCAGAGAAACATTTATTACTTTTTGAGAAAAAGTGACCAAAAAAATCCAAAGAAGGAAATGACGACATTCCTCTAAATGTGTCAGTGTGTCAAAGTCTCACTGAGAAATATTAGAAGGTGGGCCAGAAGGTGGCTTGGTGGCTAAGGCGCTGGATTCCCACATGGCCAACCGTGGTATGAGTCCTGGATCCCATGGCTTGAAAATCACACCGTGTGTGTCTGTTTGTGCCAAAAATCCTGAAGGAGAATGAGGAGAAGGGGTCGCAGTGTGATCATACTCCCAGGGGGTAATTTCGCACTTTTTTTTCCTCTCTCTCTCTGGTGAGTACACATGCCCTATGGCAAAAACCTAAAAGAAATAAAATTAAATTAAAATAAAAGCAGCAAGTGTTACAGGTCAGCAGTTGCAATTTATCCTTCATGCTCTTTCCTGAGAGGAATCACGTGTTTGCTGTCTAGCCTTGCCCTGTGTCTTCAAGACACCCTGAATATTACCTTTACCATTGGACTTACTATCAAGCAAATGTATTCAGCCAAGATAAATTTAAAATGGTTACAAAAACAGGAATTTCAGCTCCTGGGTATTTAGAGGTGAATCCTTTCTCATCATCTAAGGTTCTCAGTAACTTGGTAACTTATCAGTGGTTCTCGAACTTTGCTGTGCATTTGAATCACGTCAAATGCCGTTTTTAAAAAATGATTTATTTAATTATTATCATTATTTTTCAATTTCATGAGAGAGAGAGAGAGAGAAAGCAAACCTCCAAGTCCAGGACTCACACTGTGATTGACCATGTGGGAGTCCAGCTCCTTTAACCACCATGCTGCCTGCTGGCCCCCTTCAAAAGCTTTTTTAGAAAAATCCTTATGCTTAGGTTTTAGACCCATGTGACAGTGTATGTTAAAACTCCTCAGATAATTCTAACACACAACCAATCTTAATACTTACTGGTAACTATCCATGGGTAATAGGAGTCAGAAACACACACGTTCTAATCAAACTTTTTTGATTCCAGTATGAAGCTTTTGTGTCTGTGGTCTGCAAGACATTAGGAAGGCCTGAGTTAATTGTGCATTCCTTCATTCATTATTTATTAATTCTTCCACAAACATTCATTGAGGGTTCAGTATGGTCCAAGACCCGGATTTTTCATACTGAGTCGGACCTAACTTATTTCTCCAGGTCCAGCTGAGTCTTCTAGAAGTGTTTCAGACTTGAATGAATCACTTGGGTATTTCTACGTTGGTCCAGGGCATTATGGAGGCTGACTATGGGAAGAAAAAAAGCAAGTCCTCCCTGTGGAAATGACTTTGAATCTCTAGAAATTCTATTCCACGTCTAATCGACAGTTTCCCCCCATGCAGAAGAAGAGACTATTAAAGCAGGAGTTGTAACCGGGCTTCTCTGTAGCAAAAGAGTTCAGAGAACACTGAATATTGGCTTGGAATCCAGCTTTATGAGTCTCATATATACCTTAATGCACTTTGCCTCTTTGCCTCATTATAATTTTAGATTCATTGATTGTTAAAGTTGGAGAAGACCTTGAAGAGTATTCTGTCTGCCTGGTTATAATTTTTAGATGAGGAAACTGAGACCCTGGAAAGTGGGGTGACCAGAATATGATCACATAGAACCAGACTTGTAGGTGCCCTCCATGGTATCATTGCAGCTCTAGCACCACCTCCGTACATACACACGCTGGTTATGCCCTCACCCTGGGTACCCTACGTTGTATTGATGCCTGGGATGCTCTTAGGAAAATGTGGTCAGCTGTGCAAAAGAGATTTAATGTTTTAAAGAATTTAAAGCAAAAGTCTCTTCACAATGAGAGGCCGTTAACATTTGGCACTTAATCTTTTAAGACAGCAAAATGGCTCGCAGACTTAAAATTTATTTGATTTAGGTGCCAGAGAAACTTTGCTCCTTAGTCTCCCATTGATTTTAGCGCCATCTGCTGGCAGCACAGAGAGATGATTTGAAGTGGATTTTAAATTTATTTTTTCCTGCAATGGCCTTTATTCTTAATAGACAAACTCTTTCTGTATACATAATATGATAAATATATATATGGTATATTTTACATAAACATGTGCACATGTGGATATGTAGATACTGAGACCACATCTTTTAATGTTTATTTAATAAATGAGGAAATCAAATCAGAAAGTATTTAATGACTTATCTAAAGTCTTGGAGTTAATGTTGAAAGCTGAGACCCAACCTAATCTTCTGACTGCCATGCAGCTCAACTAATCAATATGTATGTTTTTATCTGCAACGTTATAGGATATATTTTGGTAAGCCAGTGTTAATGATTTGATCAAGAACTTTAAAAAAGTGTCTCTTGGTAAAAGTTGGGTAATACAAGAGACTAGCAGCTTTTCTCTCCTCAGGTTCAGCAGGAGAATGAAGGCTGAATGCTTACGGCATTCCTTGTATGTTTTGAACTAACTTCTCTCTCACGCAAGTAAGGACTGTGCTTTCCTTGAGAAAATAGTCACTTTAAATTATTTCCCACGTTCTGTGGTTCAGATGAAGAACCTCAGTCAAGAGATTGCCAGTTTGATACGTCTCCTTCTAAAGTTTCTCTCTGCATATAAAATCATTTGTGGGGGCGTAGTCGGGGGTGCAATGATGAAAGTGCTGCATTCCCACGTGATTAACTATAGTTCAAGCCCCATATCCAGTGGCTTGAAAATGACAACTAACAAACAAATAAATGTGGGGCCAGCAGATGGTGTTGCAGTTACGTTGCTGGACTCCACATATCTGACTATAGTTCTAGTCCCCGACCCGGTGGCTTGACACTGACGGTGGGCATGTGCTTGCATTTTCAAGATCCAAGGAGGAGAATGAAGGAGAAAGGATTGTGGCATGGCCATCCCTCCTGGGGGGTGATTTCTCTTTCTTTCTTACTGTGTCTACCTTTTTCTCTCTCTGGCGAGTACATGTGCCCTAAGACAAAAAATGTCTACAATAAATAAATGTTAAAAAAAAAATCATTTAGGGGCCAGAGAGTGTTGCCAGTGGTAGAACATAACACTTTGAGGCTGATCCACATGGGAAAGTTCTGGGCTCGTATCTGGAGACCTCACTGAGTACACCAGCATGTGTGTTCTTATGATCCGGGGCTGGTGGGAGCTGGGGGTGGATTATGGTGTTAACTCTCTGTTGAGAGTGCTCTATCTCACTGGCTCATAGGATAAATAAACTTTGAACATGTACACACAAATACATACAAACAGATACTTGGGATATCATGCAATATGAACAACAAGGTGATAAAAGAACTGTGATGGCCCAGAGAAGAGGTGATCGGTCCTGCGAGCCATAAGACATAGCAGATGGTTTTCAGTGGAGGTGATGTAGGACTAAGTTTTACAGGCTAAGTAGTTTCATAAGAAGATATGAGAGGGGTGAGCCTACTTGTGGCAAGAGAAGAGAGTGTGCACATCTGGGACAACATGGCATAGAAGAGCTGATTGGGTCCAGGAAAGTCTTGGTGGGACATGGGTAGGAGACAGAATGGGAGGAGCAGGTGAAAACCAATTAGCAAGTGCCTTGTAAGTCATCCCAGTGATTTGAATGTTGTTTGGGACTTCAGGAAATCAGTACTGGATTTCAAGCTAAGAAGTTTGATCATTTCTCTATTTTTGGAAACATTTTGGAGTAGCAGCATAGAGAATGGTTAGAGAGAAAGTGAGACCAGAGGGAGGTTGGAAGAACAATTTAGTAGTTATAAACTGGGAATGATCATCTGTGAGGTAGGAATAATAATGCGTGCATGATAGGGTTGTCGTGAGAATGAAAGGAGATAACATCTGTGAATGCGACTGTTAAGCAATAAAAATGAAAGGTATTATTTTTTAATACCATCTGGCAAATATTTCAATGCGATCACTTTCTTTTGTGACTGACATTATCCTTATTTTCTCAGCATTATTTCCCATGCTGCTTAGGATGTGAGAAAAAAATTCGACTCAAAGAGAGGGAATTATTATTTTATTAAATTTCAAAAACACGTAAGCATTCACTTAGACAAACATGAGTATTTTCCAAGACATCAGAATGTTCCTGAAATATTTTTGAGGCATTTCCATGTCAGGGAATCATAGCCTTTTGTTTGCATATGTGAGTTTGTGAATAACATTTAGACTTCCTAGGTTGCTTAGGAAAGCAAGAGTTTTGGGGGCCAGCAGGTGGCATGGTGGTTAAGGTGCTGGACTCGCATATGGCTGACTGTGGTTTGAGTCTGAACCAGCAGCTTAAAAATTATACCAGGAGTGTGTGCATGCGTGCTCAAAATCCCAGGAGAATGGAGAGGATGGGGTTGTGGTGTGGCCATCCTCCCTGGCAGGGTGAAGGGAGGGGTGATTTCTCACTTTCCCTCTCACCATCTCTCTTCATCTAGTGCATGCACTCTATGGCAAAAACTTTATAAAAAGCGAGAGTACTGGGTGTAAAAGACTTCATCCTTTATGGTTTATGCCTGAATTGGCTTTTCCTGAAGAGGTCTTTGCCAGACTAGACCGGTAACCTAGAAGTGCCTGAGAGAGGACCACTAGAAGCCGGGGGCACATCTCCTTCCTGTAACTTCTGCTATGTGGCCTGAGAGACCTGTTTCTCACCATCCTTGGCCTGCCCTCTGTGATAATCAGCTTGTCCCCTGTCTTTCTCTTGTGATTATATTTCCGGACATCCTCCTGTGGCCTGTTTGACCCCAGTGGATTAATGCTCATACAAAAGAATACCAAGGACAGAGAGTTCATTGCCTTTTCCTTCCTCTGAATATCTCTCATAATCGTTATCACATTTTTTTTTCTTTTTTTGCCCCTCTAGATCAGTAAACCATGATAAGATGAGAAAAAGCAAGAAATACTGAAGTTTCTTTTTCCTCCCCTCTTGTGTGTGTGGGATAGGGATGTTGAGGTGGTACACGTGCATGTGCTTTAAACTTTCCTCATAACATGGAGTTCAAAATCTGTGGATTCTTGAACTATGGAAAATAGGGCTGGACGGAAAAATGTGTAGCTTTAAGTTTTTGGAAGCAAGTGTATTTAACAGTACACCCATTCTTTAGGTCCTCAGGGTCCCCCCATCTTGCGGGGCTTTGGAATGGGGCCTACTTGTACTTTTGGCACTGAGTTGCTTTTTGTTTTGTTTTGTTTTTTGTGTGTGTGTGTGTGTGTGTGTGTGTGTTCCTTTCCTTTGAATGAATTAATTTTCAAATGTTTTCCTGGCTTTCTGAGGTTTTCTTGCTTGGCTGTCAGCTACCATGCAGGCGGGAGTTTACATGAATGCCCATGTGTTGTTTTACCGTTCAGCTTCTCTCTCTCTGCCAGGGCCCAGTTCCCTCTATCTATCTCTTCTGTCAATGACTGGGGATTATGGGACTTTAGTGTGGATTCTTATATAAACCGTTTATCCCAGGTTCATTGAAGTGCCAGCTAACGTTTATTTTGGATCTGGTAGATAAGTGATCAAATTACGTCAAGGTTCTTTTTATCACCCAAAATAACTTTACCGTTTTAGTAACCCAAAGTTGATTTCTGTGACATTATTATTGCTTTGAATTATGCACATTTTAGAAGGATTTTCTATTTAGTGGTACACGTGTCCCTTGACCTTGCTTTGGAAAAACTGAAGGTTGACCTACAGGGAGTTGGCTGTGTAAGTTGATGGAACCTCAGTTTTCCATTTGCACATCTCTGCTGCTTTTTTCTACTCACTTTATTCTCTCTTTAGATGACAGTAGCAGACACTGGCTGATGAGAGGCTCTTTCTAATTATTATTTCTGCTTTTCTTTTCTTTGTAAATAATTTTGCCAGAGGGTGCGTGTGCTCACCAGAGATAGAGGGAAGGGGATGCAGCACTTCCCAATGGGACATGGTCACATCACAGTCTCTTCTCTATTTCTCCATTCTCTGAGTATTTGGGATGTGGACACATATATGCCCAGCATGTTCTCAAGCTGCTGAGGCCAGGACTCAAACTGTGTCAGTCGACTATGTGGGATCTGGCTGCCTTAACCACTAGCCATGCACCAGCCCTAATGATTATTTCTGAATTCCTATTCGATTTCTTTGCTTCTGAGCATCAATTTCTTCTTTTTCTGGTTCACTTTGACCCACTGGCATTTCATCTGTCTGGATGTTTACAACCAAGGATCTTGAAAGCATTGACTAGATTCAGCACAATTCAATTCCCTGCACTTCCAAAAGTGGATATTATATCATTAGTGATGAAATTAATGCCTTGACTTTAGATATTATAATTTTACAAAAATTTAAAGCTTATTTCTTTTATTCATGACAGACAATGTGTATGTACACATGAAAAGGAGAGAGAGAGGAGGGAAGCACCCCTGTCAGGGTCTCGTCATGCCACAGTTGCTTTTCTTCACTCCTCCAGCTCCTGGGATCTTGGAGACACATGTATGCACCCAATGTGTTTTCAGGCCAATCCCAGAATTTAGGCTGTGGTCATCTATGTGACTTCCAGTTCAGTTTGCTACCAACTAAGCCACAAAGCTAGGCTGTAACTCTGAATTTGTATGAGCTCTTGGATATTCTCATTATAACTTGGTTAATTATGAAGTTACAATGTAATTGCTTTAACATGGGTTTGGAAATAAACTTAGATTGAATTTCAGCAATGCCAATTATGAGTTATATGACCTTGGAATATGTACTTAATGTCTTGGACTCTTAGCCCTTTCTCCCTTTCTCCTCTTTTAAAAATAGGGAAAATAGGGAACCAGCAGTTAGCTTAATGGCTATGTTGCTGGACTCCCACGTAGTCGACCGCAGTTCGCGTCCCGGACCCGGTGGCTTAAAACTCACGCTGGGCACGTGTGCGTGCCCAAGATCCCGAGAGGAGAATGGAGGAGAAGGGATTGCGGCGTGACCATACCCCCGGGGGGTGATTTCTCGCTTTCTGTCTCTCTGTCTGTCTCTGTCTGTCTGGCGAGCGCACACGCCCTATAGCGAAAACTTCTCCAAAAAATAAAAAAGGGAAAATAATACTTTGTAGGATTGGGATTGTTGTTTATAATAAATAATTAAAAATATGTCTTGACACATAGTTAACACTCGATAGATGGTATATATGAAACATATGTATGTAGGGCCTGAAGAAAGTTATAAAGCTAGTTCATCACTAGATTTAGATTTGTTGCGTCTTAGGTGACTGAGGAAATTGCACTCATCACAAAGCAGTTACAGCTGCAACATTTGCAAAAACAATGTAAGAGATGATGTCAAAATTTTTAAACATAAAAAAGTGTAGAAGAGATCTATAGACTAGAAAGCTTGACTTCAGTGCACAGCAAAATTCTGGGATGAGAAATTCAGCAGATGGTTTGTGATCATTTAGTAAAGACTATAGTGGTTGCTAGGAGCTAACATGGGTTTACTAAGACAATCTTCCCAAACAACCCATTTCCCTTTGAAACAGTATTTGCGATGTATAGAGCTGAGGAATATCATTTCAGTAAAGCACCTAATTGTCTCCTTATGGATAGGATGGTAAAATGTGGGCTAGATGATAATACTACTGGGTTTGCTACTAGACAGCAAATGAAACCAGATTATTAATGTCATGGTTATTTTGATTGGATCTCTGGTGGGATTCCATGGAGTTCTGACATATAACCTTCCCATTTAAATTTTAATTAGGAATTCTTTTTCTTTTTTTTAAGAATTATTTTTTATTTAACTTTATTTATTTACTTATTTACAATAAACAAATTATTTATGACGAGAGAGAGAGAATGTGAGAAAGCAAGCCACCAGGTCAGGGATTCGAACCATGGTTGGCCGTGTGGGAGTCCAGCACCCTTAACCACCACGCCATCTGCTGGTACCAGGAATTCTGATTCTCAATTAAAGACATATGGGATGAATGTATGCCAAATATACAGAATAGCCAAAGTAGAGAAGGATGATAAATACAGTAGATGAGAGAAGCAAGAGTCAGAATACTGCTGATTGTCTGAGGCACAGAATAGAACACAGAAAGACTGAATTTAATAAACTGAAGGGGAAGATTAAGCACAAGGGCAGGGTAAGAAAGGAGATCTTGTTTGAGAGAAGTTCAAGTAAAAGTGACCTGGTGATTTAATTGACTGTAAGCTTAATATTCATTCATTCACTTATTCCAACAAATATGTATCAAATATACTATCTGCTATGCACTTTTCTTGGCATTGGAGAGACAGCAGTGAATAAAACAGTGTATTTCTTATGTGTTGACAGTTATGCAACTGCTTAAAAGAAAAAAGAAAAAACTTAATGTTAAACTTTATTTGCAAAAGTATAATATCAAGCTCATGACTGTTAATAGTTCTACACTATAATTTGATACTCTGTTTTGCACTGGGATCATTACTTTTAGTTTTGGATACTATAGTCTGGACAAACAGAAAAATAGGGCCAGCCCTATGACCTAGTAAAAGGTAAAAGAAGCCCGATCCCACATGACCGACCATGTGGCCTGAAAAACATGCCAGGCAAATGCATGTGCATGCCTCAAATCTTGATGGGATTGAGAAATGTAGGAAAGAGGACTGTGGCACAATCACACCCCACTAGGGGATACTCTCTTTCTCTCCTCTCCCTGTTTCTCTCTAGTGAGCGCATGTGTTCTCTGGCAATTTTCCAAAAAATGAGTGACAATAGAGAGAAGAGTGGAATATAAACTATATTTTAGGAGGATTGGTCAACAATAAGAGGAGACTAAGCAGAGACATTACATCGTAAATATTTGCAGGACATAGAGAAACAGGGTATAAGCATATCCTCCACTGCTCCCAGGAGGCTGACTTCTGGTACACCTGGGACAGGCTGACTGAGGGCTCCCACTGTGTAGCCTGGGTGAGCTGCATGAGGCTGAGACAGTTTCTGTGGCTTGTCCTCTGTGGATTCATGGGACCTACAACTATGCCTGGCACATGGTGGGTGCCCAACAAGTACCTACTAAATGAATAATGATAAAAGGGAATGTAAAGACCAATAATAGGAATAATTAAAGTATGTTAACTTAATAGCAAGAATTATAAGGAGGACTTAGAACTAGGTGGCAATGATTTTATGAGTTATGTTTGATATTGGATTTATATTTTTTAATTAATTTTATTTTTTAACTCAGGTGTATTATATTGTATTGGCTATTTACCATGTAATTTTGTTAAACTTTTTTTTTTTTTGGTTAATTTTGGTTTAATGGTTTAGAAAACCAATTAGTTTATATAGAAAATGAAAATTGTACCTAGTTAAGTGATTTGATTTTTAGAAACTGGTATTTGTAAGAGAACTTTTTATGTGTGAATTTTTTAAGGACATGACATTAGGATTATAGTCATAGTTAATGTTTTGACAAAAATTTATAACTGACAAAGCAATATGGCTAGATATCAGTTTAATATAATAACTTATTATGTGGCTGATAAAAATTTTATGATAAATTTTTGGGAATTTTAAATTATCTTAGAACACTATATACACTATATACACTATATATATATATATATATATATATATGTATATACACACATATATGTACATATAAGTATATAATGTATTTTTATATACAACTTAAATATAATGTCAAGAAAATTAGAATTATTTAATTTGACAGTGTTTTTTTTCTTTTTTTGGAGAAGTTTTTGCTACAAGGCACGTGCACTTGCCAGAAAGAGAGAGAAAGAGAGAGAGAAAGCAAGAAATCACCCCCCAGGGGGGATGGCCACGCTGCACTCCCTTCTCCTCCATTCTCCTCTCGGGATCTTGGGCACGCACGCACACACACCCAGCATGAGTTTAAGCCACAGGGTCTGGGACTGAAACCGCGGTCGACTACATGGAAGTCCAGTGACATAGCCATTACGCTAACTGCTGGTCCCTTGACAGTGTTTTTTATACAAAATCTCATATACAGCCTTCCACAGTGAGCATTTGCATGAACTATATCCTCAGCTAACATTTGTGCCCTCTCCTAGAAGTGTGTGGATAGTCAGGTGGCATTTTGTGAAAATAACCTCTGTACTAAAATAATGTTGAAATTTTAACTTCAGTTTTTGTATATTGTAAGGAATCTGAGGGTGGAAGAAGGTACCTGAGAACAGGTGTGGGAGGCCAGAATGTTTTCTTTTACCATGTTCTCACAGCTCCAAGTTAATTAAACCACTTTTCTTAAGAGAGTCAAGAGGCCATTTTTTGATTTGTTTGAAATTTCTCAAGTATGCTTATTCAGACATTACCCATCCCAGCATAACCCTGGCATTTTCTTGAGACTTTCCCCTTAATTCTGATCCTATAGGTCAAAATTATATAGGGCCCAGATTTCCTACATTTAAAAGCAATTCTGCAGAGTTTAGCATTTAACTTTTTTTTAATTGCTTCATGGGTCTCTCCATCTAGGTGATAAGGTTTTTTATTTTTAACAATTTTTTTAAGAGATATTTTTGCTATAGAGCACATGCACTCGCTGGAGACACAGAGAGACAGACATAAAGCAAAAAATCACCCCCCAGGGGCATGGTCATGCTACAATTCCTTCTCCTCTATTCTCTTCTCAGGATTTTGGGCATGCACACACACACACACACATACACACACACACACACACACACACACACACACAGTGTGTTTTAAGACACTGGGTCTGGGATTTGAACTGTGGTCAATTACGTGGGAGTCCAGCAACATAACCATTACATCATCTGCTGGTCCCTAGGTGATAAACTTTCTGAGGGCAAAATTTTGTTTTACATTTTTCTTATATCCTTCCAGACACATAGCAGAAACTCAGTGACTGTTGATTGCTTGATTTATTGGCATGTTAGTTAAGAGGGATAGTTAGTAAAAGGATATTTTTTTCAAAGAATTATTTAATTTAACTTTATTTATTTATTCATTTATTTATTTTTAATTTGTCCAGAGAGAGAGAAAGAGAGAGAGAGAGAGAGAAAGTGAGAAAGCAAGCCACTGGGTCTGGGACTTAAACCGCGGTTGGCCATGTGGGAGTCCAGAGCCCTTAACCACCACACCACCTGCAGCCCTAGTGAAAGGATCTTAACAGCCACTTTAAGACTTATTTGGGGACTGTCCCCACTGTCTGCAGTACCTCTCAGGAATGTTCCAGTGGATCAAAATTAATTTCTGATTGACACTCATGTAAGACATTGCAGGTCAAATAGGCTGTATCTTCTCTATCCCATACATCCAAGGAGGGCATCGTAGTCTCATCTCAGTTCTGCTACTTCCGCTGGGCCCTGCTCTCTACATATAGATTCTTTGTCTGTGTCAAAGCTACATTAATGACTGAACTCTTGGTTCAGACTGTCTTCCTGGCTCACCTCCACTGGGAGCTAGGACAGCGGGTGCCAATCTCTAAACCCAGTTTAGAGGCTGGCTGACTGATTTGTGTAACTAGGGTGATCAGATTTAGCATATGAAAATGCAGAGTGCCCAGTTACATTTGAATTTCAGATAAAGAGTATGTCTTTGGGACATACTTACACTAAAACAATATTTATTGTTTATCTGCAATTTAAATGTAACTGCATACCCTGCATTTTATCTGGCAACCAATTCATGTAATCCTATTTCTCTTATTTTCCCACATCCTAGGCCCTGAATTAACTCTCCATTTGTGTCCATGTGATTAATTCCAATGAATATATATATATATATATATGTATATATATATATATATATATATAAAACTTACTAAAGGAAAACCCATGATGTATACTTGATATATGATATGTAACAAGTATATGATAAATACTTATTATGGTCACATTCTTCCATGTACATCTAATAATAATAATTTTATGACTACCTAGGACCTTGGCAGTTCCAAATTGACCTCTTTTGGAGTCTTTGGTAGCATTGTTGATTTGGTTCATAGAATATATTGCTGATACTATTTTGCTCAGTTTGTGTAGTAACCTCTGCTGACAAATACTCAGATTCTATCCATTGAATCATGTGAAATATGAATTTCAGCTCCTACAAAACAACTGCATTAACTAATAATAGCTGTAGAACTCAAAGCAAAACATTACCTCACTTAGTTAATTCTCTTGTTCTCTTCTTTAAACTCAAAGGGAATATAGGATTCTCATTCCATATTATAAATTTTTTTGTAGAGAAGATATCTCACACTTAATAAAAACCTTCATTTTTCCTAGTTAAGTAGTGTTGGTTCTTGCTGTTTAGTGGCAACAACCTTTAAATAACATCGTTTATGCAATGAATATTTATTAACAGATCTATGCCAGGCACAAGGGGGAGACAAAATGAATAGCATAGTCCCTGCTTTCAAGGGGTTTACAGGAATCTGCATATTGCATGCTTGTTTTTAAATCGTTCGGTAGTCATTTTGGTGAAAGGATTGTTGTAAGAGCTAATTACCTCATTGAATAATGAAATGATTCTTCAAATTGCTCTTAATAATAGTTCTAGGGGCTAGAATTAGGCTGCTTCTTTCTCTCTTGGTTATTCTTTTTTCTGTTTGTTTGTTTGTTTATTAAAGACGGGATCTTGCCATGTCATGATTCTCCTGCCTCTCCCTCCCAGCTGGGACCACAGATATGCACCACCATGCCTGCGTTTTTTTTAGACAGGGTTTCTCTGAGCCTTCAGCTCACAGTCCTGCCTCAGCCTGGAATTACAGGCACAGGCTTCTGCACCTAGCCTTTAGGTTGGATTGGGAACTGAACCTCGGCCTCCTATGTGGTCCCAGCTTATGGGATACAGCATCTTAGCAGTGCAGCTGCTGTGGCTGGGCCATTCTCAGTTGATTGTTTAGTCGGGACCTTGCTACTCAGAATATGGGCCACAGAACAGCAACAGGAGCAGGAACAGCAGCAGCAGCAGCAGCAACAACATCTCCTGGGAGCTGGTCAGAAAGGCAGGCCCAAAGGCCTTGCCCTAGCCTCACTGTTAGGGTTTGGATAATGGTTTGTCCCTCAAAATTTCATGTTTTGAATTTGATGTTGGGCAGTGGTGAGACCTAGTGGGTGGTGAGTGGATCATGATGATCACATCATGGAGATTATCTTCTAGGGAACAGACTCATGTCATTTCACCAGACCCAGGGTGTTCTAGCTCTCATGAGAAGGGGTTAGTCCTCTTGAGAGCTGGCTGCTATAAAAGAGAGAAAACTGCCCATAGCTTATTCTCTCTGCTTACTCACCTGCCATCCTCTGTGGTTCCATTGGCCATGTTGTATTCGGAACGTCCAGCTGTCAGAATTCTTTACAAATCATCCAGTCTCAGGTATTTCCATTGGCAATGCAATAATGGACTAAGCCATCTACTGAATAGCATCTGCATTGTAACCAGATCCCCAGGTGATTCATTGACACATTGACATTTAGGAAGCATTGATCTAATACAGCATTTCTTGAGCTCTATTCTTTGCATCCTCACCTCCTGAGGATCTTGTTAAAACCCAGATTCCTGTTCCCTGCCCTTGGAGATTCTGATTCTGTATGGGTGGTGGGGCTAGAGAATGTGCATATCTTCCTGGAGAGACTGGTGCTGCCTGTTTGAGAACTACACTATGAATGTCCTTGGTCTAGTTGACTTGCAAAACTGATAGACATTTGGTGGGGGTGAGGCAACATGAATCTCAGTGCAGGGGTCAGGCTGGTTTTCCTTCACATACATTGAATTTAGAAACATGACAGTAAAACTGCTTCCCAGAATATATAGCCTATTAGAGGAAATGGATATGCCTATGAAGGGGCTTTAAAAAGTTCATGGAAAAGTAGAATTAAAGTATACATTTATTTTGGTGCAAAAATTTTTGAAATCCAGACCTCTAATTTTTTCATGTTATTTTCCACGAACCTTTTGAAGACCTCTTGTACGATGACCTGTGTGGGCCAGTGTATAAGGCCCATTTTGAGCTGACAGAAGAGGGTGATTACATTCTGCCCAGGGGCTCAGCCATCTGATTTAGGCCCTGTGAAGATATTGACCAGTTTGGCCCATTTCTGAATTCATATAAATCTCAGGCTGGGAGATACATGAAGCAACAATAGTCAATCCACAAACGCTAAATTATAGGGTGTAGAGTTTAGGAAGGCAGAAGAGCATTCTGCTAAAAGTTTGTGAAGAGTTTTCAATGTTGTATTAAGGAGTTCAGATGCTATCTTGCCACTTTTTGTTGTGATGATATCAATTTAAAAAATTTATTTTATCTAATTGTACCTGTCTTTTTTCCCCTTCTTCTAGGATTAAGCATGAAAACATTGTTGCCCTGGAAGACATTTATGAAAGCCCCAATCACTTGTACTTGGTCATGCAGCTGTAAGTACCTTGTTTTATTGATGAGTACAGGGCAGGGTTGCGAACTGCAATGCCTACAGGGTCTGGGCAGTAAAAGAAATGAATGTAGTGGGCTGGATAGGACAGTACTGGGTGGAGAGACCGTGAGACTGGGGAAGCCTGACCATCTACAGAGAGTGTGCTGCATGCAGGAGCCTAGGGCCTCTCTTGGTGTAGTCTGCAGCTGCTGGGCTGAACTGGACCCTTGAAGCCCTGACTGTGGCCCCCTGCTGCTTTCGAATGTGCCAGGTCCAAACGCTGTTGACGGAACACACTTCAGTGGGCCCACTGTGAAGCACACTTTGCTCTTGTCTCTAGGAGAAACTCCCACCCTTGTCTTCATTTCTAGGGGTGCCGGGGGAGGGAAGCAGATGGTAGCTGTGTGCTCTACCTTCCTTCCACTCTTCCTCTGGCAGATAAGTGCACATGTGATTGAAATGGGGATTCATGCCAGAACCTAAGAAAAGTCTAGCTAGAGTGAGACCATGACATTATCATTCCCATTAGATTTTTTATGCATCCCATTAACGCTGGAGATTGCCAGGGAGGAGAGAAATAAGAAAGCTGAATGAATATTCACATGGAAACTTTACTTGAACTTTTAAAATTTTAAGATGAAATTAGCTTCCCCCCTTTGCATAAGTGCAGTACCCTTAGTGATAAAATTCTTAGAAGTATCAGGACTACATTTGTTAGAATTAAGGGATGGATTCTGTGTCAGAGTGTTATGCTTTAACCATTACCTGAGTAAATAAATTCTAGAATACCCTATTATTAAGCTTAATGACTAAAATGGGTTTTTAATGAAGATCAGAATGTGTACTTAATTTCATTATGTATTAATGATTTCAGACTTTGGATTGCCAAAGGGATGTAAAAGAATTCATGGTTAAGCTAACAATTTATTTTCATGTATTTTTCCTTTTCTTGTGAATATTTGAACAACATTTTAACTTGGGATCATGTTAGGATGTAAATAAGTATTCACCACTGCATTATTTAATTCTTTAATATCATTAAAATATTTTAGTAGGTTATGACATTTTTGTGTAAATATTTTATAGGTGTCCAAACTAGAAGCATATGTATGATTTTTCTCTGTCAAATGGCGATCTTATGTGCTGACTAGCAACTTTACAGATTTGTTACAGTTAGCCATGAGACTAACTTTAAGTCAATTTTTTGGCTGCTTGGTTTCATATGAACTCCCCAGTTAACTAGGTGCAATCTTTCCTGGTTCTTGTTCTTCTGTTTGTTATACAATTTGTCATATTTCTGATTTTTCTTAGAGAGCAATAGTTCTTCCCAAATTTGTAGACATTTCCTGGAAGCTCTTGTGACTTTGTTTTACATAGTGTGTACTCTTTTTTAAAGTTGTTTTTTTTTGTTTTTTTTTTTTTTTTTTTTTTTTTTTTTTTTTGTGCAAACATGAGAAAGAAAGAGAGTAGTACCCTCAACAAGGTCCTTTCATGCCATGAACTCCTTTCCCCATCCCTCCAATTTGTTAGGCTCTTGGGCACACATGCACATTCCCAGTATGTTTTCAGGTTGATTCAAGGATCCAAACCCTTGGTCAACCATATGACTTTAAGCACTGCAGTTCAGTTTGCTACCTACTGCATCACTGGGGTGGTCCTAGAGTTTACACTTATGCAGATTGATCATTTCTCCATCAAGTGTTGATTGTCTAATGGGAAGAAAATGACATTTTGGTGGCAAGCAAAAGCCCCACAAAATATCAGCCATGGATTTAACAGTGTGCTTTTTGATTGGTGCAAAAAGTACTAATACTTGAATCCATGGAACCATTACTAAATATCTGATAAATTACCTCAAATATGTAAATCTCAGCTCTTCCTCTTATTAGCTGGATGAACCTGGGCAGATAACTGGGTCTCTCTGAGTCAGTTTCTATAATGAAAAAAAAATGAGGATAGTAAAAATATTTATATTAGGGGACTATAGAAATGAGAAAAAATGTAGAAAAAATAGTCTGTGACAAATAGTAGACTTTCAATATATCTCAATTTCTTTTCTTTTTTTTTTTTTTTAAGAGAGATTTTTGCAATAGGGTGAGTGCACTTACTGGAGAAACAGAGACAGAAAGCAAGAAATTACCCCCTGGGGCGATGGCCATGCCCCAGCCCCTTCTCTTCCCCTCTCCTCTTGAGATTTTGGGCATGCATGCACATGTGCCCTGCATGAGTTTTAAATCACTGGTCTGGGGCTCAAACCACACTCAACTACATGCGAGTCCAGCAATGTAACCATTACACCATCTGCTGATCTCTTTCCCAATTTCTTTATGGATATCTTTATCATTTTATAAGTATGTCTTAACAGATGGTCTTTAGTTTTATGAGATGAAGTTCAAGCAGTTTAAATTTTGCCTTTCTAAGGAACTTTGTTGTATACTTACCAGCAAAAGTTTATGTATAGATGGGTTGGCTTGATAGCATAAAAGTGTCTAGAACAGACCAAACTTAGAAGAAAACTTGGAAGCCATATTGTCAGCTATCCCAACTCTCCCTGAGCTTTTCCATAATATCAAGAGCCTCCTGCCTCTTGCAGTTTTATAAGAACCTCATTAATATGGACCACACTCATTGAGAATTTATAATAATTCAGAGAAGAATTAGGGTCAGATGAATCTTTTGGGGACTCTATATGAAGTTTGTCAGGCAAATTCATCAAACATCCTGATCTAGAGTCAATAATGTTTGAACTACCAAAGGAATGAACTGTGTGTGTACATGCATTGTTATGCAGTTTAGAAGTACTGTTTACACAAATACTGGATATGCTAATTACAAATGTTATCTTGTATTAATTCTTTTTTTCATTAGTTATCACTACTTTTTAAAAAATCAGCTTTATTGAGATATAATTTACTTACAATTTACTCCATCTATTTATACTGAGCAATTCAATGATGAACGTGAGGAAATAAAGCTCATGAAACTACCTCCACAATTGAGATACAGAAATTTGGGGCTGGTCCTGTAGTACAGTGGTTTGTGCAGTGGATAAGGAGTTGGAGCCTATATAGTTTACCTTGGTTCAAATCCTGGCGCCAGTGACTTGAGAAGCACACTGTGCATACATGCCCAAGATTCGGACAGGATGGAGAAATGAAGGAAAAGGGTTGTGATGTGATTATGTTCCATTGGGGTGCTTTCTCTCGCTGGTGAACTCATGTGTCCTCTGTCAAACAAACAAAAAAAAGACAGAAATTTCCATCACTCCCAAAAGACTCCTCATGCCCCTTTGAAATCCTCTGTCTCACTCATGACCCCAGCCAACCAGTGGTCTACTTTCAGTCACCAGAGATTATTTATTTATTTTCTAAGATGTTCTATAAATGGACCCACATATTGGGTCATCAGAAATGTCATGACACATTTTTTGAATAGAAAAATGTGACATGAGTTTTCCAACAACCCCGTGGGATATACCCTTTCATATCTGGCTTATTTCTCTGTTTTTCTTTTGATGTTCCTCTGTGCAATAGCAGTAGTTCCTTTTTATTGATGAGTAATATTCCATTGTTTTGGGTATTCCACATTTTATCTGCATGTCAGTTGATAGACTTTGGGTTGTTTCCTGTTTGGATGATATTACAAATAAACTTGCTATGTACATTCATGTACAAGCCTTTATGTGGATTAATGTTGGTAAATACCTAGGAGCAGAATGAGTGATTTATATGATAGGTATTTTGTTTAACTTTTTAAGAAACTGCCAGAGAATTTCTCAAACTGGTTGTACCATATTAGCTTTTGTGTGTGTGTATGTGTGTGTGTGTGTGTGTGTGTGTGAACAATATATTCCTGCTGCTTTACATTTTTGCTAAATTAGCAAGTTTTCACTTTTATCCATTCTAGTGGGTATGTAGTGGTATCTTAAAGTGGCTTTAATTTGCTTTTTTCTGATGATTAATGATGTTTATCATCTTTTTATGCACTGATTGATACTTGGTATGTCTTCCTTTATAAAGTGTCTACTTTATAAAGTGTATACAAATATTCTACTTAATTTTTATTGGATTATCATCATATCATTAGTTTGTAAGTGTTCTTTATATATTCTATCCTTATTCAGATATATGTAACATGAATTTTTCTCCTATTCAGTAGCTTACTTTGTTGTTTTCTTAATGCTACCTCTTTAAAGAAACAGCTTTATTTTAAAATAATTCACATATTTTTAATATATAATCTACCCATTTAAAGTATACAAATAAAATTTTTAAAAATTTATCACAAAGTTGTACAACTATCACCACAACCAAACTTAGGACATTTTTGTCCTCTAAAAGAAACTTTGTACTCATTAGCAGTCACTCTCAGTTTCTCCCTCTCCCATTCTTTAGCTCTCTGTAGACTTGCCTATTTTAGGCATTTTGTATGAATGGAGGTCATACCATATGTGGTCTTGTGACAGGTGGCACATGGATAAATATGCTACAATACTCGCAGTCCAAATAGCAGTTAGAGAGGTAATAAATGAGGGTGCAGAGCATCCCCTCTTATATCTGAACTTTAGTGCCCATGGTGATGTTTCCACCAAAAACCTCCCAGGCAAGCGATTCTGTCCCCCCAAAATGTTGTGTTCTAGGTCCTACCTAAGTATTTAGAAATCAAGGATTTTATTAACTTTTCCAAAACAAATGAAAAACCTTACTGTTTCTCATCCAAACAGAAAAGAGACAGATCTTTTCTGAGTTTTTTGTCAAGAACTGTTGAGCCTCACTTGCCAAACAAAACCGAAAATATAGCTGCAAAAATAACAGCACGGGGCCAAGTGGTGGTATAGTGGTGACACAGCTGGGCCTACGTGGGAGAGTCCTGGGTTTGTGTCCCAGGGCCTTCCCAAGCATACTGAGTACCTGTGCTTGTGATGCACGTCAGCTGTCCCACCCATGAGTGTGGACCACAGCACAAAGACCCTGTTGAGGGCGCTGTCTCTCTTGTTCAGAAGAAATAAAGGAACTTAAAAAAATTAATAATACAGTCTACAAAATTCTCAAACCAAAGACTATATTAGAGATACTTTTAAAAAAGAATTATTTATGTAATTTTGTTTATCATCATCATTATTATTCAATTTAAACAGAGATAAGAGACAGAGAGAGAGGGATAGTGAGAAAGCAAGCTGCCAGGTCTGGGACTTGAACCATGGTTGGCCATGTGGGAGTCCAGTATCTTAGCCTCCATGCTACCTTACCCCTTAGAGATACTTTTTAATAAAGAAACAGATTCTGTTCCCCATTGAATTATATCACATTTTCAATAAAACTTAAAATTTCCATACGTGGGCAACTCCTGAATTTTTATCTACAGCCAGGGCTTCTCTCTGGCAGTCTCGGCTTGTATATCCAACTGTCTGCTCAGGAGTTCCACTTGGCTGTGTAATAAGTATTACTCACTTATCAGATCCAAAATAAACTCTCTGCTCTTCCACAGAATCTGCTTCTCCTGCTGTGTGTCTCATCTTAGCAAATGGTAACTCCATTCTTCCATTTCCTTGAGCCAAAAGCCTGGAGTCATCTTTGACTCATCCTTTTCTTCTACACCCCACAATCTCATCCATTGGCAAACCCTGTGGTCCCCAATTTCATAATATATAGCAAATGCATCTACTTTTATAATTTCTGCAGCTACCGCCCAGCCCAAGCTACCACCATATATAGAACTTGTGTTTTTTACCCCCAACCCTACCACACTACATTGTCGTTTCTGAGCTGCAACCACAATGGCTCTCTGGCTCTTTCTGAAACATGCCAACCCTTGGGGCCTCGTTCCTACTATTCTCTGTGCCTTGAGTATATCCCTTACATATCTTACTGCTGTTATGGAATGAAAGAAATAGTAGCATTTTCCCAAATGTCATCTTTTCATTGAGATGTTTCCCCAGCTCCCCTGTATAAAACAGCACCCACCCACCACCTGCTACATACACATTCATTCCCTGTCCCCGTGCACAACTTCATTTCCCTCCTAGTACTTGTAACCATCAGAAAAGTTATCCCTGCTTTGTTCTTGTTGGAATAGTGCTTTTCACATTATGGTATACACTTAATAAACCTTTATTCAATTACTATGGTCACTTAGAAAAAGAATGACAAACACATAACACATATATAACAAATGAATGTGTGGTTAACACATATTTATTTACTCATTTAATCCTTACAGCAAACTTAGGAGCTACTATTATCCCAATTTTACAAAATAATCTGAACACAGAAGTTGGATCATTTACTTGAGCCAGAAGGCAACCCATCATATACTGTAGATAAGTGTAATATAATATAATACATTGGTAAAGTTTCTAGGGAAAGAATCTTGTAGGATCTTAAAGACTCTTATTAATGTGAATAGCTCAGTTTACCTGGAAAACTTCATTAGTTATGATTCAATAATTATTTTAAAAGCAGAAATAACTAGAAAATACCCTGCATTTCATAGTAGTTAGTGAAGGGAAAGAATTTTACTAAAAAATATCATAGGAATTCAGTAGAATGATCCTATTTTATTCACAACAATGTTCTCATTTCTGAAATAATTTTTGCAATTAATGAATAAGTGGGTGAGAGCATTTTATTTTTTATTTTTTATTTTTTTATTTTTTTTATTTTTTTATTTTTTGGAGAGGTTTTTCGCTATAGGGCGCGTGCGCTCGCCAGACAGACAGAGAGAGACATAGAGACAGAAAGCGAGAAATCATCCCCCAGGGGGGATGGTCACGCCGCAATCCCTTCTCCTCCATTCTCCTCTCGGGATCTTGGGCACGCACGCACACGCGCCCGGCGTGAGTTGTAAGCCACCGGGTCCGAGACGCGAACCGCGGTCGACTACGTGGGAGTCCAGCGACATAGCCATTACGCTAACTGCTGGTTCCCTGAGAGCATTTTATTAATGTACTTTGTTGCATTGTGCTTATTCTACCTGAGATACAAATATTTTTAATATTTTTTTCATTCCATGAACACATTAAGATATGTACAACTAGTTTCCTACTGAGCTTGGAAAACTAAGGATTAAACACACTTTCTTTAAAGAATATTAATTTGGTTTCTGAGAAGCCCTAGACATGAAAATAAATGCAGCTTCCAAGAGAAAATATGGTTTATCTACTGTGCTGGCTTGTGCATGAAGCTGTTTGAACAGTGTCTTGTTTATGGGGTCGACAGTGTTAGCTTTCATGTGGATATTATATTCATAATTCATACACTATGTTCCCAGAAACAGATTTAATTAGAACACAAATTATTACTCCCAACAGAAAGCCTTCTGTAAGTAGCCAAGCATAATAATGAAGAAAAAATTGTTTCTAAATATGACATCTTAATATATTTACATATAAATTACAAAAAAAAATCGTATCTTTGTTCACAAAAGATACTGAGAGCTTCGTTGGCCTGTGGGTTCTGTTCAGTACTGAGAGGGTGGGAAAGAGGTTGGGGGACACGAGACACAGCAATGGCCTTCATTATCTTTCTTTGTAGAGGAGAGATCATACCCATAGCCATGGCTTTGTCTGCATGTGCAGGATGATGTGGGAGGAGACATCTTTAAGTCGAGGGTGGGTAAGAGTTAACCAGATGAACGAGTTTGTCGCCTGGTGGTTAAGGCATCTGGATCCCACATGGTTTGAGTCCCAGACCCGGTGGCTTGAAAAACACACCAGGTATGTGTGTGTGTGTGTGTGTGTGTGTGTGTGTGTATAAGTGCCCCAAGCCCCAAAAGGATGGAGAGAGGGAGAAGAAAGGATTGTGGTGTGACTACATCTCATCGGGAGTGCTTTCTCCTTCTCTTTCTCTGTCTCTGCCTCTGGCAAGCACACATGCCTTCTGGCAAATTAAAACAAGAAAAGAGTTAACCAGATGGATGTGAGCTAGAGGGCCATGCGGAAGGGCTGGTACAGGGCCAACACGGGGCATGGTGGTTAAGGTGCTGGACTCATGGACGACTGTGATTGGGGTCTCAGACTGGCGGTTTGAAAATCATGCTGGATGTTTCTGCGTGTGTGCGTGCCTATGTGGGTGAGCCCAAAATCCCAAAAGGGGAATGGGGGAGATGAGATTGTGGAACCTCCATCCCCCTGGGGAGTTGTTTCTCACTTTCCCTCTCTCTATCTCTCTCAGGCTCTCCCAGGCAATCTTATGCACCTTGTTGCCAGGAAAAAAAAAAAAAAAAAAAAAAGAGGGGGGGTGCTGGTACAAAGAGAGGCATTAAGAAGCCTGGGTAGGTGAAAAACCCAGTCTGCGGGGATTTGCTCAGTGAGGATCCCATGTACGAGGGTTTTTGTTCTGTGGGGATTCAGTCTCGGTGGGGTAGGGGCTGTATAACATCTTGGTGGGAAATATGGCTGGAGACTTTGGGAGAGGCAGACTCAGTGCTTCTGGCTGCCGCTGCTTTGTCATTCTCCAGACTAATTATTGAATATGCTTTGCTATTTTTTTCTACCACTAGAAAATGTACTGAGGTATTATGGGTTTACGAAGTTAAGACAACGAAGAAAAAGAGAAAATCCAAAGTCCATTATAAACAGCCAATTTACTAGGTTCAACTATAGAAGATCGCCAATATATAATTATATTTTTCAAGAGTTTTTTTCAATATAAGTATTTATAGCTATAAACTTCACTCTTAGTACTACTTTAATTGAATCCCATAAATTTTGTCTGTTGTCTTTTCATTTTATTTTGTATCAAGATATTTTCTATTTTTCTCTTGTGATTTCTTCTTGACGTGTTGGTTGTTTAAGAGTATATTATTTGATTTCTATGTATTTGTGAATTTTAGAGTTTTCCTTTTGCTCTCGATTACTGTTAGTCGTTTCCTTCCATTGTGACCAGAAAAGATACTTTGTATTCTTTAAATCTTTTAAGTCTTAATAACACTTGTTTTTTTTTTTTAATTTTTTTTAAAGAATTATTTTATTTAACTTTATTTATTATTATACCATTATTATTTTTCAGTTTGATCAGAGAGAGAGAGAGAGGAAGTGAGAAAGCAAGCCACCAGGTCCGAGACTTGAACCGTGGTCGGCCATGTGGGAGTCCAGCGCCTTCAACCACCACACCACTTGCCAGCCCCAATAACACTTGTTTTGTGGTCTAACATATGCTGTAACCTAGAGAATTTTCCATGTGTACTTGAGAAAAAAATGTATACCCTGCTGTTATTAGGTAGCATAGCCTGTATTATCTGTTAGGTACGATTGGTTGATAGTGTCATTCAAGTCTGCTATTTCCTTACTGATCTTGAAGTCGTCTATTCTTGTGAAGCTTTCCCTCCTTTCAGTTCTGTCAATATGTGCTTCATATATCTTGGTGCTCTGATGTTGCATGTTTGTTTATAATTTTTATAGCTTCTTGGTGAATTAGCCCTTTTATTGATATATAATATCCTGCTTTGTCTCATAACAGTTTTGACTTCTTATAATTTTAATACAATTATTTTTAACTTAAGTAATTTAATGCTACTTTTCTAAATTTTATCCTACCCTTGTAATCCAATTAGAATGATATCCAACATCTTTTTTCAAACATCTCATTTATTCTTAAAGTATGCACAATTTGAAATCCCATACATTACATGAACAACTGTGAAAATTTGGAAAAGTAACATCTGATTACTAATACTCAAATTTAAGAATCTATAAAAGAGGGTTAGGGCAAGGAGAAACAGATAAGGGGAAAAAAAGAATCCATAAAAATACATAAACAGTAGAGCCATGTTTATTGTATCAGTTTCAGAAATTTCCCATTGATTCACATATATTGTACAGATCTTTATATGATTTGAAGATACATATAATGCCCTAAAGTCTGTAAGCTGGAGCTTGGGAAAAAAAATACAAAAGGTATCATTGTGGACTTCATTGCTTCTTATTCTCTAGTAGATAAAAATTGGGGCTTGTAAAAGTGCACCTAAATCATAATAAATTGCAGAATAAATCAGATTAGACATTCTGGTGTGAGATGATCCTGAATCGCAGTTCTATTTGATGACTTATTAAAAAAAAATAGCACTTTGCTCCAAACAAACAAATTTCCTTATGCCCTACAGATATGACATGTGCATTCCTGCCTCAAATTTTCTCCTGTGTTTCTAATTTTTATAACACTCCTTCTACTCTTCTCAGGCATCTAAATACTCTCTCTCTCTCTCTCTTTTTTTTTTTTTTAAAGAGATTTTTCTATAAGGCATATACCTTCATCAGAAAGACAGAGAGACAGAAAGTAAGAAACCGCACCCCCTGCGGGGGAGAGGGTTGGTCAGGCTGCAGTCCCTTCTCCTCCATTCTCCTCCCAGGATTTTGGGCACATGCACACATGTACCTGATAGGAGTTTCAAGCCACCAGGTCCAGCATTTGAACTGCAGTCAGCCATCTGGGAGTCCAGCGCCTTAACCACTATGCCATCTGCTGGCCTCATGTGGCAAACTTTTAATCACCCTTTTCTCAAGGGTCTCTCCTCTACCTGGGCTTTCTCTTTGATCCCATGGCATTCTGCACAATTCTTCAGAAACGCTCTTATGTGTTACAATCACCCCTCTCTAAAACATGAGCTACACATTCTCTGTGATCCCATGGGCCACATGCCACAGAAATGTTCTCTTTCCTGACATTCTAGACTATTCGTTATGCATCATCATAATCATGCATTCACTCAACAAGTATTTATGAAGCCACTACCATGTCTCTGGCACTGTTCGCTAGAGGGAATACACCAATGAATAAAATGAAATTTCTGCCTCTACAAAGCCTACATGATAGCAAGAGAGACATACAACAGACAAACAATGAACTTAATAAACACTTGAGGCTGTGCTAAAATCTACTGGAAAAAAAAAAAAGAAAGAAGACAGGGAGATAAATGTTGGAAGGTGGATAGGCGTGTAGCTAGTTTGTTATTTAATGCAAAACGGTAAGGGAATGAGTGAGCAGAGACCTGAAGGAAGTGAGATAGTAAACCATTTGGCCAGACCTGACTTTGTAGGTGTGTGACCAGTGTTGTTACACAGAGCCCTCAGCTCAGAAGGCCCCATGCTTGAGTTTTAATGCTTGGCACTTGCCATATGAAATTTTAAAATAATTTTATCTTTGAATTTGTATTTAATTTTAGTAATAGAACTTGTGCCAGTGTGGGCTGGGACCCCAGGTGCATGTGGGGTCTGCACTCAACCCGTAAATGAATATTCCATGGCCAAGGAGGCACAATGTCAAATAGCAAATAGACAGCATAAAAAAAGAGAAAAATCTCTTTCCCCAACTCTTCAAACAAGGGGCATACATTTTATCTTACTCTGAGCCCTGTAAATTGTATAGCCAGCTCTGCATGCCTCTGTCAGACCAGGAGTGCCCTGCAGAGAGAACCACAGGCTGAGCAAGACAGTGTCCCTGTGCAAATGAGAAAAAGCAAAGGGGGAACAGCAGTTAGTGTAATGACTATGTCGCTGGACTCCCACGTAGTTGACCGCGGTTCACGTCCCGGACCCAGTGACTTAAAACTCACGCTGGGCGCATGTGCGTGTGTAACCAAGATCCCGAGAGGAGAATGGAGGAGAAGGGATTGCAGCGTGGCCATCCCCCCTGGGGGATGATTTCTCGCTTTCTGTCTCTCTTTCTTTGTCTGGCGAGCGCACGCGCCCTATAGCGAAAACCTCTCAAAAAAAAAAAAAAAAAAAAAAAAAAAGAGCAAAGCACTTGTGTGCCTGGAGGGGGCCAGTGAACAGGTGAGCAGGTGGCATTGGAGGGCCTCAGGGGAAGGCAGGACCACTTCTGGGGACATCAGTTACTGGCTGTCCAAGAGGCTTGGTGTAGCAGAGGAGAGGTTTGCAGAAGGAGCCACTTCATGGTACAGTTACTTTTAATGATTCTATCCGGGCTTGCCAATTGAGTCTCAATTCCTAAGGGCAGGGGCCATTGAATCAGGAATGTAGGCCATGATGACATCAGAAATATCAGTAGCTGAATCTAACTCCAACTTCTGTCCTTTTGAGGGATCATCTGCCTTCATCAGAATCATGGAAATTTAATAGTTTCTTAGAGATAATATCATGGGGAAGGTTGAAACTCTAGGCATAAGCTTTTCAGATTCTTGTTTGGGAGACTGTGTCAGGCACTTGGAAAGAGATTTTTGGGGAACTCATGGGTTTGTTTAAGAAACGAATGTTGGGGACCAGTCAGTAGCATGGTGGTTAAACCAACTTGATCCCACGTATCCAAATATGCAGTTCAAGTCTTGAAGAACATGCGGGGGGTGTGTGCGTGTGTGCCCAAGACCCCAAAAGGAGGAGAGATGGCAGAGAAAGGATTGTGGTGTGACCATCCCCTGTGGGGGGGGGGGGGTGCTTTCTTACTTTCCTTCTCTCTGTGTCTCTCTGGCAAGCACTTACGCTCTCTAGCATATTTTTTTTAAAGAAAGAAAGAACCATTGTCAGATGTAAGGTGGAAAGAGCACTGAGCATAGCTCCCGGGCTCCCATCTATCTGCCTCTGAGAAGTCCTGATAGCTCAGCGCCCGCCCGGGCTCTCTAGGTGTGACTACTAAGGGGAGAGTTGGGTTTTGTTTTTGTTGTTGTTTGTTTGTTTTATGATTGTTGTTAAATTGTTTGAGACAAGCCTAAGGCCTCAGTTTTAAAATTCCGTAGTTTTGTGTTTCTTTGGCTGTCTACATTTCTCAGGGTAAATCTCCATGAAACAAGCACAGCTGTTAGAAATCCAGCTGTTGGGGTTTCTGTGTTTGCTAGAGAAGTCTTTCCATTTCCTGAGATGATGTTTCTAAAGCCTTATCTCATCTCTTTGACTCCCCGGAGCTTTATGAATAACGCATATTGGTGTCAATGCTTGCATGGCAACCCCAGTGAAAGTACTAAATCTGAAGTTTCCCATGAGGGGGAGGGGAATGGTTGGGAATATTGATGGGCTCTCTAGTTCTGATCTTGAAGCAGCATTTAGACATCTGTGAGATGCCCCTTCACCATATCCAATGAGTCATTTTACATTTCGAGGTTAAAGTCCCTGCTCCTTTGTGGCATAGGCCCTTAAAGCTCTGTGCCCAGCCAGCCTTCCTTGTTTTTGCCAGCTCTCAACCTTTGGCCACTCTTTTCCATATATTGAAGGCTCTAGTGACCAACTCATAGATCTCTATCCAATTCCGTAATGCCAGTGACCAGGGTGATCAGTATAGGGCCTTCAGTGTCCACGTGGAACCCTCCTGCTACAACCTACCGGCTTCTCTCCTACGGCTCTGCAGTTAGGCTACACAACCCCGTGGCCATTCTCTAGAGTGGTGTTTGCATCATTCCATCTGCCACAGCTCTGTAATCTTAATCTCCACCACTCTGTCTCTGCCTTCAGCCTAGTCGACAACTCTTCATTTTCTGATTTCTATACCTGTTCTTTGATGTTGAGAACCCCCTAGTGCCTCCAACCTGGGCTTGCCTACCCTTTTGAGTATTCCATGATCACTTTCCTGCTGGCATCTTTCTTTTTTTTTGTCTGATGCATCAACCCTGCAGATGCCAAACCCAACATCAGTGCAGTTGCCTACATCCTCTGCTCCTGGGTCAGGACCACTGGGTCCTGAAGGAAACCACATGGTCAGGCCAGTTGGAGCTGCTTAGAATTGAATGATCTCCAACCCTAGCCCAGCCCTCTGCACCACTCTGCATTCCTTTTCTGTGATTTGATTAGATTCTTCTTCTGTTCTCTGTATTCTGTTTATTTTAGACATTTATTGTTCTCCCTAAGCTACCTACTCCATAGCCTTTGAGAGAGTGCCTTGGAAATCAATTTAAGTGTACTAAGATGGTATCAGACTTCATTGTAAACAAATCCCCTGTGTTTTGATTGCTTTAGTTAAAAACAGTTGGAAATCTTTAATCAAAGTATTCAATACATTAAGTATCCCAAACAGTAGCTTTTGATGTTTGGAGCAATTTACAATTATTGAAAACAAAACTTGAAACAGATCCCCCCCCCCCCCAAAAAAAAGAAAGAAACTGAATGAATTTTTTTAAAAGAATTATTTTATTTAGCCTTATTTATTTATTTATTTATTTATTTATTATTTGACTAGAGAGGGACAGAGTGAGATCAGGAGAGTGAGAGAGAGAGAGGGAAAATGAGAAAGCAAGCTGCCAGGTTGGGGACTTGAACTGCAGTTGGCCATGTGGGAGTCCAGCATCCTTAACCACCACACCACCTGCTGGCCCCAGAAACCAAATTAATTTTTAAATAACAAGAGCTCAAATGGTGTATCAGAGCTAGTTTTGAAATTCTGTATTTGTCCTTTGTAGTAATTCAATCTGTGGAAAGTGTCTTGGTGGAAATCCTGTTTTTAATTAGATGAATTTATACCTATACAGCAATGGAAAGAGATTGAGAAGCTGATTATTTTCTACCATCCAAATCTGGGCAAACATTAAAAACATATTATTAAAAGAGGCAAGTAATTTGAAAAGATTTATCTTTGAAACTACATATCAAAGAAAAATAATATTTGTTGAAATATTTGGGCTGAACTTCTTACATATTTTAATTTGAAATGTATACATTATGACATGTTCATTTAGCTGGGTTTTCTGTGAATGGACTAAATATTCCAATACTTAAAGAGAGAGTATTTTTGGCTTATTTAAGGGAGAGATTTTGGCTATAGGATGTGTACACTTGCCAGAGAGGCAGAAAGTGAGAAATCACCCCCTGGGGGGATGGCCACATGGCAATTCCTTTTCCTCCATTCTCCTCTTGGGATTTAGGGCACGAACACACATGCACCTGGCATGAATTTTAAGCCACCATGTCCAGAACTTGAACCACCATTGACTACGTAGAAGTTTAGTGATGTAACCATTACGCTATCTGCTGGTCCCAAGAGAGTATTTTCAAAGTTCAAAATATAATAAATCAATTGACAGTGTCAGCAATCATAAAATGCAACATTGAAGAAGATTGTAGGCAAATTTTTTAAAAATGAATTATTTATTTTTATTAATTTATTAATTTATTTTAATTTGATGAGAGAGAGAGAGAGAGAAAGCAAGCCACGAGATCCAGGACTCAAACAGTGGTCAGCGGTGCATGAGGGTCCAGCACCTTAACCACCATGTCACCTTCTGGTCCCCTGTAGGCAATTTTAGAAAAAAAAAATAAAAATAGTTGACATTATAGGACAGCCCACGTTGTGGTGTTTAAGCAGCTGGATCCCACCTGACTGACCCAGTGCTTGAGAAACACACAAGGCACATATTCATGTATGCCTAAAACCCCAAAAGGAGGGAGTAATGGAAAAGGGATTGTGGCATAAACATTCCTCATGGTGGGGAGGGGGCGCTTTCTCACTTTCCTTCTTTTTCTCTCTCCCTGACTCTCTCTGGCAAATGCAAGTGCCCTCTGCCCTTTTGGTTAAAATAAATTAATTAAATAATCCATTTTGAAAAAAAAAGTGAATTCTTCAGATATGGATTTAGAAACATATATAAATTTTAAAAATGATTAATACATGTCCTTACATGCCAGGACTAATTATTCTGCTTTTGTTACTGTATGAGATTTATATCAAAAGAAAGATGCACTGAAACCAGCAGTTAGCGTAATGGCTATGCTGCTGGACTCCCATGTAGTCGACCGCAGTTTGCATCCTGGACACGGTGACTTAAAACTCACGCCGGGCATGTGTGCTTGCGTGCCCGCCCAAGATCCCGAGAGGAGAATGGAGGAGAAGGGATTGCGGCATGGCCATCCCCCCTGGGGGGTGATTTCTCACTTTCTGTCTCTCTGTCTTTCTCTGTCTGTCTGGCGAGCACACGCACCCTATAGCAAAAACCTCTTAAAAAAGGAAAAAAAAAAAAGATGCACTAAAACTTTTTTTATTTTTGTTTAACGTCCATAGATACAAGTTATTTGTTGTGTTTGGGAAACAATTTTGTTTTTAAAATTAGTTAATAAATAAAATTATTTTTATGAACCTACCAATGTGATAAAACCAATGTATTAATCCATAAAAAAATTTCAGGTATTATATGATTTTCAAATTTCATTGCTCCTTTCACTCAAAAATGTACTGGTTGGATCCTAAATTATTATAGTTTTATTCTACCATACTCTTTAACCTACCTTTCCTCTAAGAATTAAACCAGTCTTCTCATCTTTTTTTCACTGTGCTTCATAAGTGGTTTTATCATAGTCTTTTTGCTCTTGCTTTTTTACATGTATGTTTCGTCTAGCTGTAAGCTCCTTGAAATAATATCATTGTTTTAGTATTTTTTTATCCTAAGTAAATTAGGAATCCAGATGTGTGTTTTTTGTTTTTGTTTTTTGGCAGAACATCCCAAAATAAACTGATCTGAAATTAAATTTTTTGTTTACCACTGTGCTATTTTTCTCATCACCTTTCCAATAAGCACTTATTCAGACATCTAGTGACTAAGCAAATGTGATGGTAAACATTTCAGAGCAACCAGATACGGCATTTCTACTCAAAATGCTTAAACCACCACACCATGGGCTGACCTATAATGTCAACTATTTTTAATTTTTTAATAAAATTGCCTACAGGGGACCAATTAAAATATCAACTAAATTAAATGATATTTAATGCCTTTAAAACAAAGTAACCCATAGGAAGTCCAGAAGTTATAAATGGGGAATATCTTGTCTTTGATAGCACTGATGTGCACAGGCATGACCAACTTACCTGCTGCAGAGCCCTTCGGCCAGTTCATGCTGCTTAGGTCAAGTCAGAGAGGCCTGTGTGCAGGACTGTGGCAGCAATACGTGTTTGCAATGTCTTAGTATTTTAAGAAGCCATCATTCTCCCTGTAAGAGTGGAAAACTTGGAGTTGGCAGAGGTTTTTGGTGGATTAGTGACTTCCAACTTGGAAGTAAAGCCACATGTGATGAGAAAGAAGAGAAATAGTGTTGGGTTAGATACGAGAGAAGGGAGGAGCTCAGAAGTAGGCCCAGCTGGGTTATTTTCTGCTCACCTATGCCAAGTTCTTTGGAAGAAAGGGCTTTTGCTATTATAGGTTATAAATTCTTGTTAAGAATTGTCAAAGGAGAGAGCTAAATTTTTAAGACATTCCTGAGTACAGTAGAGGATTATGGATTAATGTGTCTAAACACTAAAAGTATGCAAATAATAGGGCTGTTATAAAATAATTTTATTTATTTTTACTTTTCACCAATATACTCAGAGAAAGAGAGAGGAAGTAAGAAATCACCCCCTAGAGGAATGGCCAAGTCACAATCCCTTCTCCACTCTTCTCTCGGGATTTCAGGCATGTATTCACATACACCTGGCGTGATTCTTCATCTGCCAAGTCTGGGACTCAAACCACAAAGCTGGCTATGTGGGATCCAGTGCCTCAACCTCCATGCCACCCACTGGCCCCTGTAAAATAATTTTTAAGTCCCTAATTTTAAAAAATTATGTCATGGTATGAATTGGATGAATTACTGTAGCCACAGTATATAAAGATGCTGTGATTGGTCAGCTTTTTGTGTAAATATATATTATATATCCCCATTTTTAATCCTTATAGTGCAAAGAAAACAGTAAGAGAATATATTCAGAAGATGTTGGAGGTTGGGCCAAACTTTTTAGAATCATCGTGTTATTTCTTTTTTATTTGATGCTAAGATTGCTAAACTCTGGAAATATAGTTAACCTGAAATGAATTACTGTTTACTACGTAGTACAGGCAAATGTTTGTCTAGAGTGGCTAATATGAGGGGTTTTCAGAAAGTTCTTGGAAAATGTGTATTATTAAAAAACTATGCATGGATTTCAATTTTTTTGTTGCATCAAAATAAACTCATTTTCATTCTATTTTTCTACACCTTTTTTTTTGGATAAGATTTTGCTATAGGGCGCGTGCACATGCCAGAGAGAGAGAGACAGAAAGCGAGAAATCACCCCCCAGGGGGGGTGGCCATGCCGCAATCCCTTCTCCTCCATTCTCCTCTTGGGATCTTGGGCACACATGCACACGCACCTGGCGTGAGTTTAAGCCACCGGGTCCGGGACTTCAACCACAGTCGACTACATGGGAGTCCAGTGACAGCCATTACACTAACTGCTTGTCCTCCTCTACACCTTTTTTTGAAGTTCCCTTGTTTAATACTTCAGATAGAGATAGGAGCCAGGGAGTTGGCTTCTAAGATTACAGCAAGGTCTGTAACTGAATATTTTTCAGGAGTTCCTAAAGAATTCAACCTTGTCTTCCAAGGGTTATTTAACAGTAGTTGTTATTAAATCTGTTGTATCACAACTATGACCTTTAATGTAGATAAGAATTAGGACTATTTGGAAATATCAGACATGTCTGAGTTTTAGCACCTTTTCAGGGACTCAGTGCTGAGTGACTTGTCTGTCCCCCTCACATTTAGAAGAGCCACTAGGACTAAATAATAGCTACAGTACTAACTTTGGTCAAATATCTGCCTTCCCAAGAAGTGCAGCTTGCTTAACTAATAGTAAATTGACCTAGGCCCCATATAATGAGCCTGAATTGTTCATCATCTGTTTCCAGGAATAGTTCTCCAGCCACTGAATTATGCATATTTATATGCAGAGAAGTCACCCCAAGGCTTCTTGGTAGTGATTCACTGTCTCCCTATCCTCAATCATTCCAGGCTCGAGAAAGAGAGAGAGAGACAGAGAGAGAGAGAGAGAGAGAGAGAGAGAGAGAAAGTGGATATCATTTTCAAATAGAAACCAAGGCATGGAAGATTAAGGACTGGAGAATGCCCAGAGATAGATAAACTCACACTTTCATGGCAGATGAGTGGACAGTAATGGGAATTTTAGACTCTTCAGGAAACTTTTCCAAGCAGTTAGGAAGATTAGGTGGGGCTTTGCTTTGCCTGTGTCTGCCCTTCACATATCTCTTATTTTAGTCCACCGTCTCTCAGCTCCAGCTGCCCGCTTTGTGTAGGGCCCAGAGAGCTGATGTGCTCACTGTGCAAATAAAGAAACAACCTTTCTGGATTAGAGTAGCAGTGGCAGCCATGACAGCCTCCAAGTGTGCCACTGCAAATTAGAACCGCAGTGGTTCCACACGTTGGTTCTAAGGTGCTTTAATGCTCAGTTGAGCCTATTTGGAAGTTAACATTGTTTACACACCAAAAATTACATCATTTATGCCATATACATATTTGAAAATAGTGTGTCCTGAATGAGATTGCTTTGTGTGCACTGATGCAAAATGATGGCAAAGATATGATGTTAATGAATAAGCACTGGGCATGACATTGAGTGTATTAGTGCATGTCATATTTATATTTTAAAACAAGGTTCTGTATAGACATACATTCTTAAATATACAAGAAGTATGTGGAGGACTATATAGAAAACTAAAAAGGGTTGCTTCTTGGAGGGAAGGTTGAGTATTTGGAGTGGAAAGAAAACTTTTTTTTAAAGAAAATATTTTTTATTGAATACAGTTTTGTATTATTAGAATTTCTTTTTTAATAAGTACAAATTTTCTTTTGTATTTATTCATGGAGATTTAAGGCATAATTGTAAAAATGGCTTCCTATAGCCATAAGAATACTTGCTTCCCTCCAGCAGATTGGACCTTTTACTACCAACCTTGAATGGTAGTTATTTCATGCTCACCAATCATCTTCACAGTAGAATCAACTATCAGGGTGACATAAAAGTTCATTTTGCAGGCACAATCAGAGCCTAGCTCTCCCTCAGTAAGAAGACTGAGAGAGAGGGTAGTTATGTACAGCGATCTGTAACATCATACTCTAAGTAGGAAGAGACCTAATGTGCATCTTCAGAACAGACTCCTTTTTAATATCAGCCTTCATACTGAGCTCTTAATGACTTGGGTCTTTAATTATCTTACTGAGCAATTTATGTTGACTCAAGAGCAGTCATTCTCTTTGATTTACTGATTCTATGCTCATAAAAAAAGTACTACACAGTATGTCTTGACAAAGTGCCCTTTAACACAATGCCTCTTATGTCATGCCCTACAAATCATGTACCAGAAATTTTTATATCTGTTCTCTCCCTGCTGTGTTTTACATTTGTAGTAGATTGACAATGCTGTTTGATTCTCTTTACTACTTTTATGTGTGATGTGGAATCTCTGGGAGTTTCTGAGCTTCTGTAATAATTTTGTTGTAATGTGAAATGGTTAATGATGGCCATCGATGGTGCCTAAAACCTAAGTTAGGTTCTCTCATGATCAAATCACTAATGTAAACCGAAGGCATATGCATGCCTGCAGCTCAGAAACCCTCAGACTGAGGAGTACAGCATCATGCTATTGTAATACAGGCCACAACTCAGGGCAAGCAAGACAGTAATGGTGAAACAAAAGGCCTCTTCTCTCAATTCTGGAGACAAATGAAAAAGAGGGTATTAAAGTTAGCAGCTGCAGTTCTTTCCCATTGATGAACTCTGTGACAATCCCAAATTGTGCTTTCTGGCCAATATTCCTCATGTTTCTCCTTTACAACATTTCATCTTGGCTCATAAGCCCAAGAACAATGTAGTTTCTGTGATCAACAGACTTCGAGAATGGCCATAAGTATTAGTGGCCTGCATGTGAAGGTCTCTGATCTAAGTGTTGAAATTAGTGAAAACAAATCGTAGTCCTTCTTCACTAGAAATGGACATGACAAAAAAACAACAGGTGAATAAAATATCAATTTTATTTAAGCTCTGTCTGCGAAGTATTCTCATGTTTCAAAAGGTTAGATAGTATCATTGTACCATATGTCATCACATTTGCCAGACTAACTTTTAAGGGATTGTTTGATTTATTCTAGGCCTGGAGTATTTTCTGGTTACCAGGTGAATGAGTGGCTTATGCTTATAAAAGTCTGTGTGGTTAAACTGGCAAAGCTCCCTCTGGTTTGAGTGATTGAATCTTAGAGCAATAGCATCTGGTAACACAGTTCTGTATTCATTTAAGAAAAAATGTGCTTTATTGAAATAAGAGTAAATACACATGTAAGAGCCACATAGGAAGATTCCAGGCTTTGTGTCCAGAGACCTCCATGAATGTGTCAGGCACGTGAATGTTCATGATCTGGTTTTGGCTGAAGCAGGGGGTATATTGTGGCATCGAGACCATGTTGGGCATGCTGCCTCTCTGTATTTCTGCCTCTGTCTCTCTTGCTTGAAAACGGAAAGAATAAATACAAAACAATAATTATACAAACCACTAACTTCTACTGAGCTTCTGAAAGAAGAGGCAGAAAGAAAAGAAAGACTTAAAAAGCTACTAACAGCTTAACAGAATTGAGAGCCTTCATTTACTAGTTTTTTTCTTGCCATCGACTCCTCCTTGGTCCTGTAGATCCACAAAGGGTGGTGAGGTTGTGCAAATCTTCAAGGTCCCAAAAGACTTTTAATTTTCAAAACCCATACACTTGTTGGCTTAGATGTCTTCGTAATGGGTAATATCCTTTCAGGTTCTGTAGAGGACTGTTCATACTTCTGAGAAAAGGAGCTTAAGTAAGTTTCCTCTTCAGTGGTTCCATATAACGCTTAGAAGAGGGAGATCAGCTTCTATCCCATTGTCTACCTACTTCCTATGACTTAGACTAAATTGAAAGAATAGAGGTTATGACCTTCCTGTGGGTTGATTATTTGTTGTCTTAGGAAGTTTCCCCAGCAACCAGCTTTAATTCTTTCTTTTTAAAATTCTTTCTTTTTTTTTTTTTTTTAATTCTTTCCTCCTACCACCCCTCGCCTTTCAAACAAAGCTTAATCTCTGTTAATTGGTTAAATATATTCATCACCTAAACAAAGTATACTCCTTAGTAACCTGTTTCTCTTTTTGGCAGCTTGACAATCTGCTTTGTAAAGAGATTCTGCTCCTCTCTCACCCCTTATCCAAAATTTTAAGCACGTTTGAATAGAAAACTCAGTTAAACACATATAGAAGTGATTTTTTTTTATGAAAGGGTAGATATTAAAACTTGATTTGAACTGAGTCTGCTGGTTACAATTTTACATGTCTTTATATCCAGTTTATTACTGAGTAAACACAAAATTAAAATTAACTTTACATTTGGTGAGTTCATTTTATTTTTATTGCCATAGGACACATGCGCTCACCAGAGAGAGAGAGAGAGAGAGAGAGAGAGAGAGAGAGAGCGCTTGCACGGACGCCCAGTGGGGCATGGTCATGCTGCATTCCCTTCCTTCAGCTTTCCCTTCCCATCAGGATTTTGGGCACACAGCACATATGCCTGCCATGTTTACAAGCCACTAGGTGCAGGATTCAAACCACGGTTGGCCATGTGGGATCAAGCTCCTAATGCACAGTGTTTAACCATTGTGCTATGGGGCTGGCCCTGGTAGGCTCATTTTTATGGGATATTCAGATTTGGGGTTTGCCTTGATTAAAAGGTTTATACAAAGTGGTAAGACAGTAACATACAGAGAACTCTCTACTGAGATCTTAAGTGCTGATAAACATTTACATTGTTTTAGGATTTTTTCTTGAAAGTAGCACTGCCGAAGGACCTGACCACTGGCTTTGTGCACTAGGGACATCGACCATGTATTTTACATGACTATAGACTTGATGACAGAGTGATCTGGTGAAAATGGCTATTATTGAGTTCTTACGGTGCCAGCCACTGTTCCATGTACTGTTCATGTATTGTCTCATTTAACACTTTGGTGTCTATTTTGGAAGTCAACTCAAGTCAGCCATTTTACTGACACAGGTCAGCACCATTGCATAAAAGGTAATCAGTCACACCTGCACAGCTGAATCACAGATCACTGGAACAACAAAAAAGGTATTGGAAACTTTCTCATTCTTCTCCCCAAGTTATTATAGACTGACCTTAAGTGGATGCTTAAAACAAAAGAAGGGCCAGAGCCACCAGGTAGCATAGTGGTTAAGGTACTGGACTCCCACATGGCCGACCACGGTTTGAGTTCCAGACCTGATGGCTTCAAAATCATGCCAGGTGTGTGTGCATGCACGCCCAAAATCCTGAGAGGAGAAGGGATCCTGGCATGGCCATAACCCTGGGAGTGTGATTTCTCACTTTCTCTCTCTCAGATGAGTACACACATCCTATGGCGAAAAAACCTCTTAAAAACAAACAAACAAAAACAGAAGAAGGGCCAAGATAGGTGGGTCTTTCAGAAATTAGGCATGGAATAACTGGATAGTGAAAGCAATAGGAAGGTGGTCCATGGATTGTCACTTGGGTGTGGAGTGGAAAGACTAGGGGAAATAGAGGTTATATATGTCATAGGGCTCAATTCCTCTCTATTTTTAACACACAGAGTATGAAATGCTTTTGTTCTGGGAATAAAATGAAGAGGAGGGGGAGAAGGAAGCCTTGAATAACCGTTAACATTTCATCCCATGTGTGAGTTGTGGAGGTTGCCAGCAGTAGTGAAGGCAAGAACCACTTCTAGCCTTACTGTCCAGCTCACTGTGGCTCTTACGACTGACCCCTTTGATTCTGAAGTGAGATATAGACCTGACACTTTTTTTCTCATGTTTTTTTTTGTTCTTAAACAGTTATTTAAATCAAATGGTTGAACTATTTTTCTCTGTTACAAAGCACTCTAATAACAAAAGCTCCTGTTTAATGTGTCAGTCATTTTACTGACTCTTTTTAGGCGATGCTGTATTTGATACAGCTTTTCAGTGCAACTGCAAAATTAGTCCATGAATAATGTGATAGTGGAGCATCATCAGTTCTCTTCTGATGAGTAAGTGGCTACTGCTATTAGTACATAGTGACTTATGTGATTTGTGATTGCCGTGAGACAAATAAGGGGACAAAGAGGAAAGCTCAGAAATAGAACCCCCTCGTTACACAAATGTGAATATGTGAACATATGCACAACTTGATACATGACTGAAAACATTTGAGGCCAGTGGGGAACGTACAGTTGTTTAATAAATAGTCCTAGTAATTTGGGGGAAAACATAGGTCTTTATCTCACTTTTTTATGCAAATTAAATTCTAGATATACCTAAGATATAATTGTAAAATAATGTTATAATAAAATACTTAACATCATGTTACTTTTATTGTATTATATTAACCTTTCTAAGCATAATGTAAAATTGGAATCTCTAGGAATAATATTAATAAACTTTGACTTCATGAAAATAAAAGATAGGGGCAAGATAGTGCTACAGTGATAATGCAACTGGACCTACATAGAAGGCCTTGCATTTGGATGCTGGGACCTTCGCATGCTCTAAAGGTGTGTATGTGTGCTCTTGATCCAGGCTAGCTGGGGGTAGACTGTGGCATGAAGACTTTGTTGGGAGTGCCCCCTCCCTTCTTAGAAGGAATAAATAAATAAACCAACGAAAAAAGAAAAACTTCTTTAAGATCAAAAATAATTTAAAAAAGTGGAGCCAGCAGTTGGCATAATGGCTATGTCGCTGGACTCCCATGTAGTGGACCATGGTTCAAGTCCCAGACCTGGTGGCTTAAACTCACACCAGGCACGTGTATGTGCATACCCAAGATCCCGAGAGGAAAATGGAAGAGAAGGGATTGCAACATGGCCATCCCCACTGGGGGGTGATTTCTCACTTTCTGTCTCTCTGTCTCTATAGCACAAAAAAAAAAAAAAAAAAAAAAAGAAAAAAAGAAAAGAATTTAAAAAGTTAAGGAGAAATGGGGAAAACATTTAAGTGACCAGTATTAATTTTGATATTAATCAAAGTTCTCTTACAAATCAATAAAAGAAATACAAACCATTTCAATAGAAAACTGGGAAACATAAACAATCATTTTCCAAGAAAGGAAATGTCTGAAAAACTGTCACAGTCATGAGGAGCCTCAGGGACTCAAGACTAATTGCAATAAATTACCTGAATAAGATACCACATTTATGTGAGATGTTAGTGGTAGGCGAAACCGAGTGTGAAGAATATGGGAATTTGTTGTATTATCTTTGAATTTTTTGTAAATGCAAAACTTTTAAAATAAGATTATTAGATAAATACACTCCCCCAATTTTGGAATGATATAAAGTCAATGTAGGTTATCTTATGGAAATGGGGTAACAGGTGATCTTATATAAAAATATAAAAATTATTTTATTTTACTTATTTATTATTATTTAATTTTCTATAGTGCACGTTCACTCACCAGGGAGAGAGAAAGAGAGAGGATGAGAAAGCAAGCCCCCACATCCAGTACTTGAACTACAGTTGGCTTTGTGGGAGACCAGCACTTTAACCACTACACGACCTACTGACCCCCCCTTATTTTCTTTTCTATATGTCTATCTATGATTTGTGTACAGTTATCATGTTTTTATTTATTTATTTTATTTTTTAGAGTTTTTTGCTATAGGGCGCATGCGCTCGCCAGACAGACAGAGAGAGACATAGAGACAGAAAGCGAGAAATCACCCCCCAGGGGGGATGGCCACGCCGCAATCCCTTCTCCTCTCAGGATCTTGGGCACGCACGCGCACGCGCCCGGCGTGAGTTTTAAGCTACCGGGTCCGGGACGCGAACCGTGGTCGACTACGTGGGAGTCCAGTGACATAGCCATTACGCCAGCTGCTGGTCCCTATCATGTCTTTATTTATTAATTTTTTTTAGAAAGAGTTAAGAGAATCTCTCAAGGTGCTCAGGTAGAACTAAAGACTTAGCTCCTGTATGCCGGACATTTTCTTCCTCTTTCTACCTCCACCTCCCCAAATTGATTTGTTTTCTCTCTTTCTTCCTTCCTTTCTTTCTTTCCTTCCTTCCTTCTCTGTCTCTCTCTCTCTCTCTCTCTCTCTCTCTCTCTCTCTTTCTTTCTTTCATTTTATTTGTTATTATTTCTTTATTTGCTATAGTGCACATGTGCTTACCAGAGAGAGAAGGGGAGAATGCATGCCGTCCGGAATTCAAACCGTAGTTGGCCATGTGGGAGTCCAGCACCTTAACAACTATGCCACCTGCTGGCCCTTATTTGCTTTCTTTAACATGCCAAAGAGCTGGAACCAGCAGATGGCATAATGGTTACATTGCTGGACTCCCATGAGGTCGACTGCAGTTCGAGTCCCAGACCTGGTGGCTTAAAACTCAAGTCTGGTGCATGTGAATGGGTGCCCAAAATTCTAAGGGGGGAATGGAGGAGAAAGGATTGTGATATGACCATCCCCCCTGAGGAAGTAATTTCTCGCTTTTTGAATCTTCTCTGTCTCTGGAGCGTGCACACATACTATAGCAAAAATTTCTCCAAAACAAAAGGGAGGGCCTAAAAGCTAATGTTTTGTATTTGAAGATATTTTGTAATGACTGTATTATTCAGAACTCATTCCACATATTAGCAACCTGATTCAAACTGGTTTATGCCAAAAATATTGCTTCAAAACTAAAAACAAAGGAGGTAAAACTGGCTTCTGACATAGTTGGATTTCTATTTCAAATCTGTTTCCCTCTCTTATTTCTGCATCCTCTTGGGTCATCTTTATTTTGGGGTCAGGTTCTACCCCACTGATATCTTAGACTCACTCCCTTTGTAAAAAGAATGTTCCTTTCTTCTCCAAAAGTTCCTGCAGAAGTTGAAGCCGGGGCTCATTGACTTTGTTTCTTTCTTTCTTTCTTCCATGAGTATGAGAGAGAGACAGAGAAAAAGAGACAGACACACCACACTCCCAACATGGTTTTGGTAGACCTCAGCTTCAGCCAGCCCTGGATCATGGACACTTGCATACCCAGCACAGTCAGGGAGGTCTCCAGACACAAACCTGGAACCTTTCATATAGGTGAGCCTCGCAAAGTGTCACATTACCTTTGTTCCACCCTCTGGCCCCTCACAGTCTGTGATTGGTCCTTCATGATGCACGTGGCCTCCCCATGCTCAACGTTGTACTCAGGGCAATCAGTGTAACCAGCCCCACCAAAGAGTATGCATTGAAGGAAGGGGAAGGGTGGGTTGTCAGGGGAAAACAAGGCTGTTCTTGGCAGGAGAAAGAAGAATGGGTATATAAACAGATATCCACTGTCCTGTGAACAGTACACACAGAATTTATAGAAACCATGGAAGAGGTTAATTCTTGGGATCTCGTGGGTGTTGTTATTAATCGTGTGTCCACTGGGGGCCACTGCTCTAATGGAGACCAGCACCTGGCATAGAAGGCATTTATATTTCAGACTCAGCTGTGTTTGGGCCTACCCTGATTAATCCAGGGAAGGTGTTAACTACTCTTTCTGCTCCATTGGGTGTGGCCTGAAATGTACTCTTGCCTGAAGCCATGGGTGAGTGAGTGGGAGTGAGTTCTCAGGTGTCCATATGTCCATGGCCTTAGCTGCCCAGTCAGCTTGCCCAGGAGCTAGGAGTAGTTGCCATTGGTTCCTTGCTGGAACTTGGGTTGTGGCCTGACCTTGCCTAGCCTTCGCCAACATTCTTCCTAGACCTTTCTCCCAGTCACTAGCCAAAGTTTTCTTTCCAATTGGAAGGTTTCTCTGGTGTACTACACTGAACTGTGGACACTGACAACAGCCTAGATCAACCCCAATCCTATGCCTCACCCATAGACACCAGCTTTTAGACTATGGGCCTTTGCATGTAACAAATTACCACAAAACCAGAGACTTAAAATAGCACAGGGGCTGGATAGTGGCATAGCTGAGCCCACATAGAGGGCTCTGGGTTCACATCCCTGAGCCTCCCTGTATATAGAAGACTCACACAGGTGCCTGTGATCCAGGCAGGCTGAGGCTGAGAGTAGGTCATGCATGGGAACCTTATTGGGGATGAGCAAATAAACTTAAAATGCACACATTTATGATCTAATAGTTCTAAAGGTGAGAAGACCAAAGTGGGACTACTCACTGGGCTAAAGTCAAGGTGTCAGCAGGTGGGTTCCTGCTGGAGGCTCTTGGGTGGAATTATTTTCTTGCTTGTTCTGGCTTCCAGAGGCTGCCCGCATTTCTTGGCTCATGGTCTCTTCCTCCATCTTTTCAAAGCCAGCAGCCTAACGTCCTTTCTCTTTCTCTCTCCCTCCCTTTCTCTCTTTCCGTCTTCATCCTTCTCCCCCTCTCTGCTTCCACTGTTATATTAAGTCGCTGGGAAAGTCATGACATATTTTTCTGTGTTTTTCTATACAAAAATGTGTCATGACTTTCCTGACGACCCAGTATTTCCTTCTCTGGCTCTTTTAAGGACCTCGTGATTACACTGGATAACCAGGGCTAATCTCTCATCTCAAGATCTTAACCACACTGGCAAAGTCTCTTTTGCCACATGACCTAAGATACTCACAGGTTTGGGAAATTAGGACTGGGGTGCCTTTGGGAGCCATGGGCCTGCCTTTCACAGGCCAGTTCTTTTAGCTTCAGCCCTGCCCACTCCTCGCTTCATCCCCTCTCCTCACTGTCCCTGTGACCCTTACATTAGGACAAGCATTATGACAATAAGATAATGTCCCACACTGTTGATTGTAACTAAAAGATAATAATTTACATCAGATACAAAGGTACAAGCATTATGACAATAAGCTAATGTCCCACACTGTTGATTATAACTAGAAGGTAATAATTTACATCAGATACAAAGGTACAGTGCTTTAGTTACTGTGAAATGCATTGCCCTGTACAAGTGAGGATCCTTAGGATGGTTCCCTTTTTTGTTACATCTCAATATGTTTTTACTTTTTTAAAGAATTATTTATTTAACTTTATTTGTTTATTATTATCCTCATTTTGGCCAGAGAGAGTCAGACAGAGAGAGAGAAAGCAAGCCACCAGGTCTGGGACTCGAACGATGGTCAGCCATGTGGGAGTCCAGTGCCTTAGCCACCATGCCACCTGCCAGCCGAATCTAAACATGTTTTAATTACCCAAGATTGAAGCGTTGAAGTCATGCCTGGCTCTAAAATTCATGATATAATCCATGTGGCAATGTAGTCAATTAAAAAATAAAGGAGCACTTTATCTCTTTAGAAATTTTGTCATAGTTTTGACTTACAAAAGAGTCATATGGAATTTTAGTGCTTCCCAGATTTCTCAGTAATTTTCCTGGTGTGAAAAGTCTTTATAAAATGCTGCCTTAAAATTATCCCAGGAGTCTGAATGCCTTAAGAAACCTCCTACTTGATTTGTATATTTATATTCATGTTCAACAGTAATTGTTTTAATAGCTGAAAATGTCCTTGTCAAAAAACTGTCATTTACTGACTGGATTCTACTTGCAATTCTTGGTGTTCTTTTTTCTTATAATTTGAAACATAAAAATTTTCTATTCAGTAGAACAAATAGTTTTAGTAATAAATTTCAAATTCTTCCATTCCTAGGAAAATGTCACCTTCAAAGAAAATGGCTTGTGAAGACATGTCAGTTTTATATATATGAGCACAGTTTAGGGTTAGAAAATGTTCCTATCTTGGAGGTCTTATTTAATTGATGAGGATATTTATGTGCTTAGATCCTTTCTAAGTGGATCAGAGTTCATAGCTAAACAGTTTGTTCGTTGTTGTACTCATGTTACCTTTTACCAAATCTTGGACAAAAGTGATGTTAAATTCAACATAATTTACATGAACAAAATGGCCTGCCTTAGGGGCACTTTGAGATACAGGCAAAAGTGAGGTATATTTAAATAGAAAGATTCGTTCAGAATTTAGAAGAAATAGTTGAATCAAATTTGGTTTAAATATCCCTAAAATCTCCCAAAATTATTCTATTGGGTCATCGGGAAAGTCATGATACATTTTTTTTATAGAAGAATATGTCACGACTTTCCCGACGACATACTTTTTCTACATCCAAGAATCAGGTTAGCATTTGTCTAGGAGTTCTCTGTCTTGTTTTTGTTTTTGTTTTTATTTTTGCTAGAGGACACTTGCCAGAGAGGGAGAGGAGAAAGCATCTCTCATGGGGAATGGTCATGGCACAGTCTTTTCTCCATTTCACCACCCTGTCTGGGTACTGGGCACACACACATGCACACACAGTGTGTTTCTCAAGCTGCCAGGTTTGGGATTTGAACCACAGGTCTGGCAGTGTGGGATTCAGCTACCTTTACCACCAGGCCACAGAACCTTTCCTGTCTAGAGCATCTCTAGGGACCAGAAAATACGTCTCCACTTTGAACTTCCTGGCTTATTACTTTATTGCTAAACATAAAGCAACAAGGCCACCAGTTCCAACTTTAGCAGTGTTACTGTTTTGAGAATGCAAAGATATTTTTTAAAACCAAGGACCGGGGTAAACCCTCGACAAATGCGTTCTTCCTGCATTTCCCCTGAAGTTCCCAAACCTCTACTTCTGGGCTGGACTTAGGCCAGGCATGAATGGTTCAGAGTGTGCAGTGAGGGTGTGGGCTGCATCTGTTTGGTGGCCATGTGGTGTGAAAGGTCAGGCAACTTTATGGGCCATATAAGGCTATCATTTGCGGGAAATAGCTCCCGTAGTTTCCAGAAGTTACCTACTAAATCCTACAAAGTCCATTCAGATTACTTGGCAAGAGTTGTTTGACGGGAAAGCTTGCGTGGCCTTGGGAGGGCTGCTATTTACTGAAATTGCCATAGTAGTTGGACCAAGTTTTCTGTAAGTAGTGACTTTATGAATATTACTCTATTGTTGGGCTTGATACAGTATGCCTAAATTTCAGAAACCCAATGCTTATGCAAGATTTTCGTATGATGTGTGATGCATAATACTTGCTCATGAAACGTTAAAACAGTTTTATCCCCCAGGAAGCCTTAAATACATGAAGTTACCACACACACTGGATTAGCAAATACTGACCCATTGCCCGCACAGGAAATGCAGGGTTAGGCTCCCATGAGCCTCTGGTCATGCATTTTCATGACATTGTTTAAAGGCACCTCATTCAATAGAAGTTGTTGATCCATCAACACTGAACTCAAAGCCAACAGCACTATAACTCAGTCCTGAACCAAGCTTATGCAACACGTATATTTCTCACTGTAAGGCTCATCACAGCCTTCCTAAGCTGAAGAACACTAGACAGCACTTCAGCACTATGCTTGGGGGCTGTTTGAAATAGCAAAATTACACATACACAAAACAAAACAATGCACAATAATGGAAAACATGACACTAAACAGATTGCGAAAAGGACACTCGTTTGTAGTATAAGCAGTGAAATAAAGAGACTGAGTGTCACCTTATTTGACCTCAGCTGAGAACATGTTCATTGGGAGGTTCAGACTTTCTCCCCTCTGGCCCTGCCTAGGTGGTGTAGTCCATGGCGTGCTGGACTATAGTGCTGGAAACCACATGGCTTCCCACAGGTTTAATCCCAGGTCAGCCCGAAGACACACCAGTGCCCTTGCAGACACCCAAGATCTGAAGGAGCTGGAGAGGCTGGGAAAAGGGGATCACCACATGACGAGACCCTGTCGAGAATGCTTTCTCTTTCTATTTTTATTGTGTGTGTGCACAAAGTATAATTCAAAAATATTTTTTTTCTGGCCTCTGATCAAGTCTAAAAACGATCACAAAATTGCTAAGAATATTGGTTTTGAAGTTCAAAAGAAATTTTGTGCAAAGGTCTCAGAGGAAGAGGGCAAACAGAGTTAGAGTGTGAGCCCAGAGTATTGGGGATAGACTGAAGAATATATGAGGCTAACATATTGCTCCATTTTGGCATTTTCTGAAGATTTCATATAGTGTGCTTGAGAGTGGCTAAAGGTTATCAGGACTGTTCCCTCTCTTTGATCCCTGCCAGGGAGATGCCATTGTGCCTTTTAGATCATGATGCTGTGGACTAGGGCTAACATGGATTTTATCACCATATAATTCCCATTTTATAGACAAAATGAAACAAAAACAAATACAAAAAACTGAAGCTCTGCTAAATAAATAGAATGTCTGCTGCTACATAGTAGGTCAGAGTTGTTGCCAAAAAAGACATCTGATTTTTTGGGGGGTTCCTTCCCAAGCAATAGCTGGTCATAATTAAGAAGATACCTAGTTGTCAAATATGATTGAGATTTTTCTAAAGTTTAACCATTAAAAAAAAAATCTGTCATTTGTCAGTTAGCTGTATAATAAGCAGTTAAGTGAATACCAGTGCCTCAGCATCTCTAGAAGTTCTTACAGTGATGTTGTCTTCTGTGTTGGGCCCACACAGTCAGCCATAGAATCGAGTCAGGTCAGAGATTTGCTGACCAAATCTGCCATTTTACATGTTGCCTGGTGGGGCTCAAATAGCCACTAATGGAGCCACCAGACCCACAGGAGGTGGCTTTCCTGCAGTTGTCTCTGCTACTAGTGAGTTAAGTCAACTGAGGATACCTGGGAATGATACCACAGTCTCACATCTGTTGCCCATATACTTTCAAGGCAAATCTGCATTCCATAAAGGAGAAGCAAAAAGGTGTCACAAAGTGAATGCTTGTGTTCATTTCAAGGTATAAATGCCATGGTTCAATCATCCAAGGTTTGATTCATTGTTCTTGGTGAAACAAAAATCAGCCAATATTATTTTCTGAATTATTTCCCAGTTTTTTGGAAATGAATGTGTTTGTAAGTGTAAGTGCACAAGGGACAAGCTTTTTTTTTTTTTTTTTTTTTTTTTTTTAGAGGTTTTTGCTATAGGGCACGTGTGCTCGCCTGAAAGACAGAGAGATAGAGAGACAGGAAGTGAGAAATCGCCCCCCAGGGGGGATGGCCACACTGCAATCCCTTCTCCTCCATTCTCCTCTCAGAATCTTGGGCACGCACACACGCCCGACATGAGTTTAAGCCACCGGATCCGGGACTTGAAGCGCGGTCGACTACATGGGAGTCCAGTGACGTAGCCATTATGCTAACTGCTGGTCCCCACAAGGGACAAGCTTCTTACTGACCCTTCAAGTACCGATATTAACTCGTATTGCAGGTTTATTCACGGCTGTGCTATAATCATCTCTTTTTTTCCTCCTTTTTAAAAATAACATTTTTTCAAGAGTTTTACCATAGGGTTCATGCTCTCTCCAAAGAGAAACAATGAGAGGGAAGGTGAAAAATCACCCCCAAATGGCCATGCTGCAATCCCTTCTCCACTCTCCTCCTGGGGTTTTGGGCACGCCTGCACGCATACCCGGTATGATTTTTCAAGCTACCAGGTCCAGGACTTTGAACTACCGCCAGCCATGTGGGATTCCAGAGCCTTAACCAGTATGCCACCTGTTGGCCCTTAATAACATTAAAAAATTATTTCTTGGGACCAGCAGTTAGTGTAATGGCTATGTCGCTGGACTCCCACATAGTCGACCGCGGTTTGCGTCCCGGACCCGGTGGCTTAAAACTCACGCTGGGCGCGTGTGCGTGCGTGCCCAGGATCCCAAGAGGAAAATGGAGGAGAAGGGATTGCGGCGTGGCCATCCCCCTTGGGGGGTGATTTCTCGCTTTCTATCTCTCTGTCTCTCTGTCTGTCTGGCGAGTGCACGTGCCCTATAGTGAAAACCTCTCAAAAAAAAAAAAAAAAAAAAAAAAACTAAAAAAAAAATTTCTTTCATAAGCAAGAGAAAAAGAAAGATATGGTCTTGATGCCATGAGTTTTCCCTAGCCTCAGCCAGCCCTAGATCATGGACACGTAGATGCCTGGCATACTCAGAGAAGGTTCTGAACGTGAACTCTACACCTACCCAGGTGGGTCAGCCTCACCGAGTGTGGCAATTTACCATTGTACCACTGTCCGGCCTAGTTATTTCAATATAATGTTTAAAAGAAGCCTCATTAGAGCAAGGTTAAAAAATAGAACATTATGGAATGAATAGATGGTGTAATGGTTACATTGCTGGACTTTCAAGTAGTCAACTGCGGTTTGAGTCCCGGACCTGGCCGCTTAAAACTCATGTCAGGCACGTGTGCGAATGTGCCCAAAATCCTGAGAGGAGAATGGAGAAAGGGTTATGGTATGGCCTACCCCCCCCCCCCCCCCCCCCGCCCAGGGAGGTTGTTTCTTGCCTTCTGTCTCTGGTGAACATATGTGCCCTATAGTAAAAATCTCTCTCTAAAACAAGAGAACGTTATTTGTGTAACATAACTGTTTCAACGTTCTAGTAAATGTGGCTAATTATAGTCAGCAGTCCCCTGCCATTGCTGGCCATAAATATGACTTCCTTATAATCGTTCTAATGATCTTAGTTGTTTAAGACATTGAAGCAAAAATGACTAGGGACAAATGAAGATGTGGGCATGTGGAGAATTTTATCTGCCATAACTGGTCCTCCTGGAAGATGTCACATTTTCAGGAATCTCATGTTTTCTTTACCTAAGGTGACAACACTAAAAAGAAAGAGATTTCTCCAAGAATGATTCATCAAGTATAGAAACTCAAGTGAAGCATGTATTGTGGATGACTGACAATTTATAAAATGACAACTAGGAGTAAAACGAGTTCTGTGAACCCTTGTGGGTAGGGTCGGGATAATGCATTGAGGTAACTAGATGATGAGGATTGTTGTTCAGGTCATTCCTTAAAGTTTTTGAGAACAAGGCCAGCTAATGGCAGGCTGTTAAGGCAGCTAGATCTCACATGGCCAGCTCTGGTGATCAAGTCCTAGACCCAGTGGCTTGAAAAACACCCTGAGTGTGTGTACATGTCCAAAATCCCAAAAGGGGAAATGAAGGAGAAGGGATTATGGTGTAGCCATTCCTCATGAGGGTGTTTTCTTACTTTCCTCTCTCTCTCTCTCTCAGTCTCTTTCCAGTGAGCATATGCACCCTCTGGCAAATTAAAAGAAAAAAAATTGAGGACAGTCATTTTATGAACCTTTCATGGCAAGTCTGTTTCTTATAAGTGCGATGGGAGTTAAATATTGTGTACTTTTCTTCTCGTTCCAGTAAATTATCTCCTTGCAGTGGTGGTATTGGTAGTAATAATGTTTCTAGGAACATGAAATAAAACTTGGTAAAAATTGTTGGACACAACCAAAATAGAGAGGTGGTGAATATGTTGTCCTTCATAGTCTAATATTTCTGCTCAGTAGAAAGCAGGAATGAATTAGCTGATTTATGCTGTGCTTAATTATTGGTTTTTGGACAACAGATTAGGTTTCTTTAATTTCATAAATTATGACTAACTGTAAGGGCAAAAGAAAATGTGGCTGACCATGGTTCAGGTCTTGGCCTCACTGGCTTGAAAAACATAGCTGGGATGGGCGTATGTGGATGTGTGCCCAGGATCCTGACAGGATGGAGGTGGGGAGAAGAGAGGATTGTAGTGTGACGAGGCTCCACTTGGGGTGGGGAGTGTTTTCTCTCCTACACCTAGTCCTCCCCCTCTCTTTCTCTCTGGTGCACACATATGTCCTTTGGCAGAAAGAAAAGAAAAGAAAGAACAGAATAGAATAGAATTTACCACTCATAATAAGGGTAATAAAATATTGTTCTATGCAACTTTTGTTTCATTTACATAAACATGTGAGTATGTATATATATGATGCATGCAGGTCTAGGAAGACCAGCCTGATCTTTGGTTGTGACTGTTCCTGTGTGGATGGTTACATCTAGTCAAAGTAAATAAAACCAGGAAAAACATACATGGTGTGTAACAAGGACTTTGGCCAGAATTCAGTTGTTCAGCCTTCTTCCCAAGGGTTTAGACATTCTTTCTGTCAGTTTCATCAAAACATAATGTTCGGTCCTTTCTACTCTAAGAATAGCAACACTTTACTTAGCTGGAGGGGCTAAGGGACAGGAATACTTTCATTAACTGAGCAGATTAACTAATGCAACTAGAAATTCTCGGTTTCCTGATTTCCACAGTAGTTGAACATCTTTCGAGTTGCATTATAATACTCCAGCATCCTTATTTAGCACTTAGTTATACCAGAATCTTTTCATCTTTATCAGTTTAGAAGTATCAAGACCAGCTGATGGCATAAGTTACACCTCTGGACTCCCATGTAGTTGACTGCAGTTCAAGTCCCGGATCCAGTGCCTTAAAACTCATGCCAGGTGCATGTGCATGCACGCCCAAAATCCTGAGAGGAAAATGGAGAAGGGATTGTGGCATGGCCATCTCCCTGGGGGGTGATTTCTCATTTTCTGTCTCTCTGTCTTTCTCTGTCTTTCTGGTGAGTGCATGCACTCAATAGCCAAAATATCTTTAAAAATGAAAAGAAAGAATGACTATTATAATACCATCATTATGGAGTTAAGACCCAAGGCACAGCAATGGAGGTGTAGCTATAAAAGGTAGAAAATATTTTCCATTCATTCTCATTTATTCTTATATTAAACAGTTCTTGACCACCTACTCTGTGTTGTGCTCTAAACACAAAGGTGACAGATACCATGGCATTGGTCCAGAGGCAAAAACAGATGTGTAGATACACAATGGCAATTTGGGGTAAGGTCTAGAATAGAGAGAGGTACCTCTAAAGTTATCTGGGATTTTAAAGGAAGATGGACTAACTGGACACACCTCAACTGCAGAACCTAGCCTGGAATTACTTTGTTCGGGAGCTATTGATGTACTTTAAATGTCAGTTGCTTCTTTCTCTTAAAAAGAGAATTTGGAAAGAAAAAATAATTTTAGTTATTCGGGGTACCAGTTAGTGAAGGCCTGGCTAATTAAGGTTGTACTATAACTTTAGTGTATCAGAAAGCAGCATAATAATAATATGTTTTGGTTTCAGTTATATGAAGAGAGGCTTTGTGTTGTTTGTATGTATGTTTTGGTTGGAGTAAAATTTGATCTGTATAATTTTGATTTTGAGTTCTCACTTAGGGATCCAATTCGACATCTCATAGTCTCTTTTCCATGAGAAGTAAAGTGTTTATTCACAAGAGAAGGGAGGTAGAAAATCAAATAAAGCATAGGTGTCAGGGCAGGTGGCCAGAGCGTGCAGAGGAAGGACAGAAAGTGTCTGCCCGGGCCTGTCCCATAGCAGATGTGGAATGAGGCACAGTCAGAACTTTCAGAGGTGCTGAAAAGGTGACTCAGCCAGAGTCGCCAGAGTCGGGGAATCCCAGAATGAGGGCAAAGGCCGATATAATGTAATTAGCATTATAGTTCTTATATCTAACCTCTCTTGTTCTTTGGGTGTGATGAGGACAAGTAGTGGTTTTGAGGAAGCCTGACAGTGCAACAAAAATAGAAGTCCAGGCAGACCTGCCATCAAAGTTCAGGCCTGCCCTTACCAGCTGCATTCTTTGAGCAAGAACCTCTTTGAGCCTATTCCCATAGCTGTAAAATCAGCCACAAACATAACTCCCTTCAAGTCTTCTCGTATATGTGCTGAGTGCAGAGTTTGAGCCATGGCAGAGACTCAGAGAGTCAGGAAACAGGTTTTTCTCTCCCCTCACTGCTAACTCCACGTAATCCTCTGTTACTCTTTCACTAGGAGTTATCAAAGTGGCATGGTCATTGCAATGGCTCAGGCCCAGATTGTGTTCCATTTAACCTTCTCTCTAAAAGGCAGAATAGATTTCTGCAACAGAGTGTATTTTAATGTTGCATCAATAGTACAGTCATTTGAGCCATGGACTTAGTGGACCACCCAGTGGTTCTGTAGATGTACAGTTTGGATTCTGTCCCCATAATACAGGGGTAATGTCCCAAGCTGACAGTGCCTTAACAGCTTATACCTGGAGGTTCTTTACAGTCTAGTGGTGATTGTGAACGCATATATGCCTTGTTTCTGAAAGATGTGGACTTTGGGTAGTGGTGGTGGTAGAGAGGTAAGGGGAAGATTGAGGCAACTTAACTGAGTGTGATGAACAGAAAAGCATTGGAGGGAACCAGCAGTTAGCATAATGGCTATGTCGCTGGACTCCCACGTAGTCGACCGCGGTTCGCGTTCCGGACCCGGTGACTTAAAACTCACGCCGGGCGCGTGTGCGTGCATACCCAAGATCCCGAGAGGAGAATGGAGGAGAAGGGATTGCAGTGTGACCATCCCCCCTGGGGGGGTGATTTCTCGCTTTCTGTCTCTCTGTCTCTCTCTGTCTTTCTGGCCAGTGCATGGGCCCTACAGCAAAAACCTCTCTCTCAAAACAAAACAAAACAAAACAAAAAAACAAAAAACCATGTCCTTTCTTTCTACCCAAGCCCTGATCTCAACTTTAAATAAGAAAACTTTAAATAATAAAAATTTATGCTACCCTATGATTAGGGTAGCATAAATGCAATTTTTGTTGTTAAACTCTGTAATATCACTTTGCTACTTGTTTCTATAAATCAAGAGAGTAAATCTTTTCCTTGCCTATAATTTAAAATAATTTGAATATCCTTATCTCTTTTTAAAAAATTATTTTCTCGCATGACAGAGAGAGAACTGGACAGAGAGAGAGAGAGAGAGAGAGAGAGACCCCCCCATCAGGGTCCCACTGCCATGACCTATCCCTAGCCCCAGGCAGTCCCAGATCATAGGCACATGAGTGCTCAGGATACTCACAGAGATCTCTGAATGTGAACCTGGGACCTTCCCATCCGGCCCAACTTCTCAGAGTGCTGCGTTTTATGGCTGCACTGCTGTCCAGCCTTCCTATCCTTTTGAATAGCACCAATTTCATTGACTCATTTTACAGATATTAACTCCCAAGACAGTGTAAACATCAGAGCCTTGGGGGGAGGTGGCTTATTTTCTTCTTTTCATTTTGAGACAGTTAGCTAGTGACTATATGGGTGAGATGCTCTTCCTGGTCTAGGATATTGTTGGGTATTAAATGTGGATGATTTTTTTTTTTAAATTTGCTGGAAGGTTCGGGAATTTGCTGGACACATATATATATATAGAGAGAGAGAGAGAGAGAGAGGAAGCATCCTTCCACGGGGCATAGTCACACCACAGTCCCTTCTCTATTTCTCCCTTCTTTCAGGTTTTTGAGCACACATGCACACATGCACAGTGTTTTTCAAGCCACCAGGATCAGTATTCAAACTACACAGTTGGCCATTTGGGATCCAGCCACCTTAACCACCACACTATGGGTGACTTTTTAAAAATGACTCCTAGTATGTGTTGGGTCCTGAAGTTTCCAAGCCATCTAGTTAAAAAGCTGAAATGCAATCTCCACTGCACCCTTCAAAGTTAATTTTCTGACCTTTTCCATCTATGTGGGAATTCCTGGTGGAGTATTAACCTCCCAAGTATTCTGTTTAGGGAACATATCAATATTATAGTACATACTGAAAACCATATTCGACATGTAGATGTGCATTCTTTCTAAACTCTGTGTTGCAGAAGTAAAGTTGGTGTAAGCTTGGTTTCCAGGTGGGATGCTGAAGTCCTCTGGTAATGGCCACAGGGATGCTACAGACTTCTCAGCATGAGTTCCTTCCCACCAAAGGTCCCAGAGCAGAGTTAACCCCTCAGGTAGGTGGGAGGGAATAAGTTGTGTCCCATCATCTGTTCCAAACACTGCAGTCAAAACTAGGCCTTAGAGGACCAGCAGCTGGCATGGAGGTTATTGGGGAGTGATTTCTCACTCTCTCTCTGTTTCTCTCTCTGGTAAGCATACATACCCTATAGAAAAGAAAGAAAGAAAGAGAAAGAAAGAAAGAAAGAGGGAGGGAAGGAGGGAGGGAGGGGAGGGAGGGCGGGAGGAAGGAAGGAAGAAAGGAAGGAAGGAAGGAAGGAAGGAGCCTTAGAAGCCCAAGCTGGGCGGGCTGGTGCACGTCAGTGGCATCACAAACCAGTGCGGTAGGGGGTGAGTGACTTCCCTCAGTAACCCAGGGCATTTTCTTTTTGCCACTTAGGAATATGGTTAACTGATTAGAAAACCTGTGGGATGATTAGTTTTGAAACTTATTTGCAGTTTTCGTCAGAGACCCTAGACAATACGGAACTTAGGAGTATAAAAAGCTTTGCTTTGTACCAGTTGTGGCCCCTTGAGCCAGTTCCATAGCCTCTGAGCCAAGCTTTCACTCTGTAAAACAGGCTAGTGCCTGCCTGGCCTTGCTCGTGTGTTGTAAGAATCAAAAGCAGTGATGGCAATGAGCGTACTTGACGATGTAAAACCACTGAATCCTGACAGTCTGGCGTGCATGAGGTGTAACGAAACAATACGATGAGCTCAGGTTGGAACAGAGGCTCCTGAGAGTGAGGTGCTCAGGGACAAACAACATTGTCAGCAGGGCCTCCTGTGTATGCCGTGTGGGGACAATGCTTGATACAGTTGTACCGCAGATTTGAGCTGAACCAGGATTCATATTCGAGGCTGGATATCTGGGTAGCTTTAAAAGACGTCAAAGTCAGAGGCTCCTCAGAGGACTGACTCTGTGAAAGAGGATGCTGAGATGCCTTACCTTGGAGGGAAGCTGTGAGCTGGGAGGAGCCGTGGGAAGGAGGGGGTCACCCTTGAGCAGCACCCCTGTTCGGTTATTGCCCAGAGAGCGTCACGATGCTCAGGCCTGAGCTGTGGCCGGGAGGGAGCCTGCATCTGCTGCAGGAGGTGGCAGCCAGGGCCAAGCCTGACACCTCTTTCCTCATTCTTAGTCCTTCCCCCTGGTGAGTCACCCTGTATGGGGGGCGGATGAGAACTTGGATGAGAACTTGATTGTGGAGATTCTGGGAAAGCCCACGTGGAGCCTCAAGCCTCCACAATTATATAAATGGAAAGTTTTTTAAAAATGTAAAAAAAAAGAAAGAGAGAGAGAGAGAGATGTTGAAGGTTTGTAAAGATGGAATGCATTGTAGCTGAGAAAATTCTTGGCCCAGATAATGTGGGGAGTGCTAAGGCAGTCGCTGGAGGATTTTGTTATTGTTTTTCTTGGTAAAGGAAGACAGGGAGACAGTGGCTTCAGAAGGGACCAGCTGTCCCCACCCCTTTGCCATTTTCCAAACAAACATACAAATAGAGGACTTTGCAATGCAATATAGTCTGCAGAGGGAAAATGAAAATATGAGGAATATAAAGACTTGGATGCTTTCTTAAATCTTACAGGAATAAAAATATCTAGAATCGAGACTTATAGCCCAAAGCTAAGCATCTGCTAACTCAGAAACATTTTTGCAAGAAGAAAAAAAGCATAGTGCTTTAGGTCCACACAGAGGTGTAGAGTCGGGCCTGTGATTTTTAATCTGTCACTGAACATCTTCCAAAGCTGGAGTATTAGGTGATTCAATTTCCTCTCTGCAGCAGCTTCCGTGAAAATATCTGCTTACCTAATGCCTTGGGAAGTTATTAGAATTTATGATCTAATCAGCTTTGAAATATTTCTGTTGAATTTTATCACTTTGTTTATTTGATTTTTTTGTTTGTTTTTCATTAGCTGGCAAACTGTAGGCATATTTAGCACTTGGAAAATGTCTTTGGAAAGATTGCTTTTGACAGGAAGTCAGTAGGAAAAGAATTGAAGAAAGTGGAGTAGATGCTAAGAATTTTTTGTTTGAAGTTCTGGTTATCATATTTACAGGCTACCTTCTTTGTCATTGCTTTTGTGTTTATTTATAAGCTTGTCATATTTCCATAGGGCACTTGTGAAAAATAAAATAATATCACCAAGAGTCTGCAGAGAGGAGTTAAGGGACATGCCTCAAGCCACGGCAGGTGTAAGGTCACAGTGAGTGGATACTATGGGCTTTCCTGAGTCTACTCATTAATCATCATTTCGGATGCACACATGATTTCTCCTCATTAGTTTTAAGAGATGCTCCATGATGGGTGTGCTATCCTGGTGACAGAGATGTTCATTATTTTCTGGATCTGTTTCCTTGATCATTTGTGAGGCTAGTCATACTGTCTAACTGATTCACTTTTACACCCTCTGTGAACCCCTGTTACTGGGCAATGGTATTGATTATCTCTGATGTCTTATCCCAGATGCAAAAGCAGACAACTGTGTTACTTAGTTTAGTGACACTTGGAACACACACAATAATGCATTTTAAAAATCAGAAATAAAAATGTAATAGGCAACAACTTCTAGATTTTAAATTGACATGAGCAATGAGCACTAGATTGCATTCATCGAGTCTTTTTATAATATAATCCCAAATTGCCTACCCTTCAGTTATCCTCAGCCTATTTACAGTCTCTCCCTTTTTAAAAAAGAGTTGTTTAATTTTATTTATTCATGTATTTATTTTAATTTAGCCAGAGAAAGAGAGTGAGAGGGAAAGTGAGAAAGCAAGACACCAAGTCCAGGACTCGAACCATGGTCGGCCATGTGGGCGTGTCTGGTGCCTTAACCACCATGGCACCTGCTGGTGTCCCCTACAGTCTCTCCTTTCTCCTGGCTTTCTACCTGCCTCCCTTTGAGAAAGACTGGGAAGTGTCATTTTCATTTGAAAATACTCAAAGAGCCCCAGAGAAATATAAATTATTCAAGGCTGGTAGCTCTTTAGTTATTAGTGAAGAAGACTGGTCTCTAATCCCTAGATCTCTTTGTTCTTCTTAGGGGATTTTTGATATATAAACCCAGGCCTAGGGAATCTACTGTCTGCAGGACTTGGGTTCACTTTCATTTTATTTATGGCACAAGGACAAAGAGATAGCTTCTCATCTCATGTCACAATCTTCTTGTGAAAATTCAATTTGGCTTTAAGAGTATAGTATTTCAGATTATATCACAAAATGATCTCCTCTCTCCCTCTCTTCCTTCATTGGTTTGTTTCTTTCTTCCTTTCACAGCTATTCATTAACTACTTGTGTCCCACCTTGGAAGGTGTTGAAGATAAAAAGCATGAACATGATAGCATCATTGTTCCTTTTGTCATTTGAAAGCAAGAAACATTGAAACAAATTAGTACAATGAAGCTTTGTCTTCTAAAATTAGAATACATGTGTCTTCCTAAAGATAAACCATTGAAGGGCAGCTAACTCCTTATAAGGGTTTATGAATTACTGGAATGTCTTCATCAGATTTCTTAGCTGCCTTGTATTGCCAGTCACTCAATGCTTAATTTAAGACATGGACTAATTTGGGATCTTACTCAGTGATTTGATTTGGTCAGTTACAGGGACTGGGAGAAGGACAATATCTATAATCCTAATTTCAGGTTTTCTGTGATAGCATCTGTTTTCTGTAGCAGAAGGTGGTATAGAATTTGGTTTGTGGTGATTAGTCCCAATGCTTATGGGCTTTTCTGAGCATATGCCTCAGAGACGCCAGTGTCACATAGAAAGGTGATTTGCTTACAGGAACGGAGATGTATTCATTTTTTCATTCAGCAGTAAATATTTGTAGAAGATTTATCAGTGGTGTATAGTTGCTACTAATGGAAAAACTGTTTCAGAGGTAGATGTAGAAATACTTACTCCTGGGGTAACAGCACAGAGTTATTTATCAGTCTGTCCACAGCTCTTTATAGTAGTTGGTGTGACTCAACTAGTAGTTTTCAAACTTGTCTGCCTGAGAGTCTTAAGGTATGCTGAGAAACCTGGGATCCGGTGAGAGAGAGAACCAGAGTGGGCGGCATAGCAGTAAAATGTAACACTGTGAGGCAATCCCACATGGAAAGGAGGAAAGGATCCCAGTTCAAGTCCAGAAGCCTCACTGACTGTTCCGGGCACGTGGTTGCTCGTGTTCCTGGGCTGGCTGAAGGCTGGGAAGGTGGGGAAGTAGTCTTGGCATCAGTACCCTGTTAAGGGTGATGTCTTTCTTTCTCTCTGTCTCTCTTATTCGGGAAGAAATAAATAAATAAGCTGGGGGCAGGGGGAGTAAAGAAGAAGCCCAGAGGGTAGCCTCCAATCCACCATCCTTCCTTCCAGGAACATATTAGAAATCATGGAGCTCCAAGTTCTTGCTTGTTTTTATTTTAAGTCTCATACATTGCGCATATATTGCCTGGAAAGAATTGGTGAACATCAATATTGATCAGTTTATGGAAAATGAAAAACTTGAAAGTTCCAGTGTCATAGTTTTCTACCTTGACAAGAGAAAAAAGGAAACTTGATGTACTGAAATAAGGTAGGAACTAGAAATTCTTTTATTGATCGTATCTTCTGTTGATTCTAAGATTAGCCTGTGTGGCAGAGGCTGGCAGGCTGTCATCAAACCCATTTCCTTTCCTTTCTGGGTCAGAGCTAGACTGCATTTCCTGTCCCTGCAGCTAGATCAGTCGCATGCTGTGTTTGGGCCAGTGAAATTGGAGTAGAAGGGACACTTTCAGGTATGGCTTATTAATACCTCTTGTGCAGGGCCAGTAGGTGGCATGCGAGTTAAAGCAGCTGGATCCTACATGGCCAATTTTACAGTTCTAGTCTCGGACCCACAGCTTGAAAAATCACGCCAGGCGTGTGTGTGTGCATGCATGCCCGTGATCCTGAGAGGAGAGTGGAAGAGTAGTAATTGTGGTATGGTCATCCCCACCAGGGGTGATTTCTCACTTTCCCTGTCTCTCTCTGCATGTCTCTCTCTCTTTTCAGTGAGCACACACACACACCCAAAAAATAAATAAATAAAATAAAATAACCTCTGTGTAAAATCGCTTGTGCTTTCTCTCCTTCTGCTGAATTGGTGGAAGATAACTTCCCATTGAAGGAAGGGTACCCAGAAGGAATGATTCCAGGGGCTCAAATCACTTCTGGGAGGACAGCACTGATTAGGAACACATGACTTTTGTGTAAACAAGAATTATATTTCTTTAAAAAAATAAATAAATAAACAAATTTAGGGACCAGCAGATGGCATAATGGCTACATTGCTGGACTCCGCATGGCCGACCATGGTTTAAGTCCCAGACCCAGAGGCTCATGCTGGGCACATGTACATGTGTGCCCAAAATCCTGAGAGGAGAATGGAAAAGAAGGGATTGTGGTGTGGCCATCCCCCTTGGGAGGTGCTTTCTTACTTTCTGTCTTTCTGTCTCTTCATTGAGCACATGTGCCCTGTAGCAAAAAAACAAACAAACAAACAAACAAAAAAACAGACAAAAAAAAAACCCAAAAAACTTCTCTTAAAAAAAAGTTTATTTATTTCTTGCAAGAGAGAAATAGGCACACGTTCCTAACAGGATCTTCAAACTGTAGCCCATCCCATCCAGGATCACAGGCATGCACACTCATGTTCAGTATGCATAGGGAGACTCCAGGACACGGACTTGGGACCTTCCCATGTCCTAGAGAACTGCAATATTGTATTCTCTCTGTGCCACCATGGCCGGTCCAAGAATTACATTTCTATTACATTTGAGCCATTAAACATTTGGGGGTTTATCTATCCTAGCAGCTAGTATCACCTACTAACAGAACTTGTCATTATAGTTTTATATAATAAGAGAATAGGATTTTTTTTTTTTTTTTTGAGAGGTTTTTGGAGAGGTTTTTGCTATAGGGCACGTGCGCTCGCCAGACAGAGAGAGACAGGAGACAGAAAGCGAGAAATCACCCCCCAGGGGGGATGGCCATGCCGCAATCCCTTCTCCTCCGTTCTCCTCTCGGGATCTTGGGCACGCACGCAAATGTGCCCGGCGTGAGTTTTAAGCCACCGGGTCCGGGACGGAAACCGCGGTCGACTACATGGGAGTCCAGCGACATAGCCATTACGCTAACTGCTGGTTCCCACCCGGGGTGAGTTTTAAGCCACCGCGTCCGGGACACGAACCGCGGTCGACTACATGGGAGTCCAGCGACATAGCCATTACACTAACTGCTGGTCCCAAGAACAGGATCTTTAACAAGCTCTTGAAAAGTCTAAGAGCAGGACAAGCAGTTGGCGTAATGTCCTTCCGCTGCACACCCTATAGCAAACACCTCTCCAAAAAAAAAAAAAAAAAAAGAAAAGAAAAGAAAAGTCAAGTCCAAGAGCAGCAGGAATTCCCAGCCAAAGGGCTGGAAACTTCCCTAAAGGATAATGATGTATGCGCAAGACCATCACTGATGCTCAGCTACTGATAAGGATGAGTCAGGCCAAATTAGCTAAGACTTTTCTACCCCTACCTCACAGCAGGAAGTTACTGGTATTAGTGTGAGTGCTGCTTAAGGCTTGCCATGAAGAGAATCAGACACCTACACAGTAGAGGGAGGCAGTACAAGGATTCAGAGAACCAGGTTTGCATCCTGACTCTGCAACTTACTGTGTGACTTTGAACAGATTCCTTAACTTCTCTTTGCCTCAGTTCCTCCTCTTTAAAATGTTTTTAAAATGTTTTTTTTTTTTAAAAAAAAAAAAAAAAAAAAAAAAAACCTCAAGGTATATTTCTATAGATAGGTACAGTGGTTGGGTCCAGATGGAATAGTACTGATTTATGCTGTAAATAATAGTGTGGAGCTAAACTTTTGGTAGTTCATGCCATCCATATTTATTGAGCATCTATTATAACTATGAGAGATTATAGAAGGACAAAAAGTAAAGCACTCACAGAGTAGTGGGAGAGAGAAGCAAACAAGTACTTTTGATACAGGGTCATAGCTCCCAATGTTGCACATCAAAGCTGTTAGTTCTCTGGATGGTATTTGGGGAGCCAGCTATGCAGATTTCTTTGAAACTTAGATCCTGCCCATTGTGGGTAGAATCATTCATGGCCTTCCTGTTGCTACCTAGAATGGGATTCAACATTTATGAGTAGAAATGCAATACTTTTGGTCCCAGGTAGAAAGAGAGCTTATAAAGAACACTGTATTCCACCAAAAGCGCATAACTGATCACACAGTAGTACCTCTAGGATACAAACAAAGACACCCAGGACAGAAAAAACCCACCAGGGATCCTTATCCCCAAGTGTACACCAAGATATCCCATGCACACTCAGCATACAAAAAGTCATACTCTTCTGTGTTCAACGTTCGTCAATCAGCTTGTTCAGGCTGTACCATGGGTATTTTCTGGTAGGTAGACTGCTTTTGTAAATGTTGCTTATCTGTTTCATCCTGAAATCAGGTTCCTCCCCTACATAAACTTGTTGGATAGAACTCCCAATCATGAATGCCTGTCCTCTTTCATTTTATTCCCTCTGACTCTTTGTATTAATTTCAGCTTACTAAAATCTTTGGCCCTGTGATTTCAGAAGCAGTTGGCTTTGGGCTAAAAGCAAAACAAAAAACTGCCTATTTAGTCACAGGACATGTGGCAGGTATTTAATGCTTCTGAGGAATTCAAGATTTAGCTATTTACAACAGGCAGGTCAGAGTGGACTGGAACAGAGGTGCCCCCTGCAGGGCCAGGGAGGAAACACACTGTGCCAAGTTCCATGCTTCAGAAGGCCTGCATTTAAAGGGAAACAAATGCGGTCCCTGTAGGACAGATGAGCAAGATTTCTGGTTGATAGATACAGATGCATGAGAGTTCCTTCTTGGTAAAGAGCTCTGACAAGTTCCCTTCCTCCCTGCCTTTTGGAGTTTGCAGACTAGTTTATGTTGTGTTTTCACTTATATTTTTCTTTTTCAGGGTGTGGAGATCCTATAATCACTCCCCTCTTCACAGAGTACTAGCTACATTTGGTACTGCTAGCTAATCTTTTTCTAGAAAACAACGCCATGCAAAGCAATCTTTGCTTTCTTAAGACTAAGTGAATGTCACCGTATTCCCAGTTGATGAGGGGCAGGGAGAGACATTACGGCCTTGAGTCAGGTGCCTCACACTGCTTTGGTCTTTTCTAACAGATCTAAATACCTGCTCCATCTACGTCCACCAGTTCCTGCGGACACAATAGTGCTAGTTTAGCACTGAGGGAACACTGACCATGAGGATTATGGAATATTGGTTTTTCAATACACCATGAAAAGTAACTTGGTCTAAAATCAATTCTACCAAATCTTTCTATATAAACGTATATTTCTCATAAAGGTAGCACTTCTTTCTTGGACAGTCCTCATTTCAAATACTCTGTGTATTCCACCATGAGATTGAGTTTCTCCAGTTTTTTGTGTGGGAAATGAGTTCAGCATACATTTAGGCTGTTCCTCTGTTAGCTTTGTTCATTGCTACTTTTGAAGGGCAAAGGGAGTTTATCTGCCAGTTTGTGTGCTTTGTCAGTACCTATCTACTGAGCATCTGCCACTGTGCCAGGTACAGAGACACAGCAGATGTAAAGGATATTTTAAGAATTTTACCAAGAAACTCAGAAGCCACTCTAAGGAAGTTCCATGCTTTTTTGGCTGAAATTCCCCAGAACCAGTAAGAACTGATATTTATTTTCTTTCCTTTTTAAATTATTTAACTTTATTTACTTTATGTTTATTTTATTTTATTTTATTTTAACCAGAGAGGGACAGAGTGAGAGAGAGAGAGAGAGGAAGAAAGTGAGAAAGCAAGCCACCAGGTCTGGGATGCAAACCGTGGTTGGCTATGTGCAAGTCCAGTACCCTTAACCACCATGCCACCTGCTGGCCCCAAGAACTGATATTTCTTGAAGCAGATGCTGCAGGGGTCACTGTGGCAGATCAGAGATGTTAAGATGCAGCCCTGTGCCCAGAGAACTTATAGTCAGGTAAAAGGCAGGGGCTAGGTACACACATAACACAAAGACAGCCTCAATAGGTGCCATGGAGATGTACACAGAGTGACAGAAAACCATAACTGGGTGGCTTAAACAACAGGCATTTATTTCTCTCTTGACTGGAAGTCCAAGATGAAAGGGCCATCTGATTCAGGTCCTCTTCCTGGTTTGCAGACAGCCTCTCTCTGTGTCTTTGTGTGATGAACAGGAACAGGGCTCTGGTGTCTGTTTTTATAAGGACACTCATCCTGTCATGGGAGACCTACCCTTTTGGTATCATCCAACGTCAATAACTTCCCAAAGACCCCAAAACCACGTCAGGGGTTAGGGTTTTGACATATGAATTTGGGAGGCGGGCACAAACATTCCTCTCATAATAGGTGGGAAGGCTGAGCTACAGGACAACTTGGCCATGAGAATTAGAACCCAGTTTCTCGCCCACTAAACATAGCTATTTACTGATGAGAAGACTGAAGCAGAGAGGGGAGGGGGCCACAGGAGGCATCACTGTCAATTTCACACCTGGACGATCTCTCAGTAGAAGCTCACTCTCTGTGAAAGGAGAAAAAGCATCATCATGTGAAAAAATTACAGTTCCCTACAGAAAGGAGTGTTCCGTCATTCCAGGATGCGCTGCGCCTATGTCAGATCTCCATAGGGCTTCTGTGCCCGATAGAGGTGCCTCCATAGGGCACCTCTATTAAGAAATCAAATGGTGGGACCAGCTGATGGCATAGCAGTTACATCACTGTACTCCTACATGGCCAACAACAGTTCAAGTCCCGGACCAGGGGCTTCAAAATCATGCCGGGTGCGTGTGCTTGTGTGTGCACAGGATTCTGGGAGGAGAATGGAGAAAGGCATGGCCATTCCCCTTGGGGGGGGGTGATTTCTCACTTTATGTCTCTCGGTCTCTCTGGTGAGCACATGCACCCTATAGCAAAAATCTCTCTCAAAAAAAAAAAAAAAAAAAAAAAAAAAAAAAAAAAAATATATATATATATATATATATATGAAATTGTGAAAGACAAGTGGAGGACACCTCAGGTTTCCTGGAGGTCTAGTTTTAACTTTGAGGAGTCCATGAGCTGCCTTTTACCAAGAGGTTGGTTGAAGTGTGATGTTTGGTTAACTTGGCTCCCATGAATTCCAGGGGTGTCTTTTGCTAACTAGCTTTTCATGATTGTGACATTTGAGGCCTGCATGCTCTGTGCTGGCACAGCAGATACTTGTGCACCTACTGCTTGTTGGTTAGGAAGAAAGAAAGAGAAAGAGAGAAAGAAAGAAAGAAAGAAAAAGAAAGAGAAGGAAGGAAGAGAAGGAAGGAAGGAAGGAAGGAAGGAAGGAAGGAAGGAAGGAAGAAAGAAAGAAAGAGGAAGGAAAGGGAGGGAGGGAGGGAGGGAGGGAGGGAAAGAAGGAAGGAAGGAAGGAAGGAAGGAAGGAAGGAAGGAAGGAAGGAAGGAAGGAAGGAAGGAGAAAGGAAGGAAAGGAAGGAAGGAAAGGAAAGGAAAGGAAAGGAAAGGAAAGGAAAGGAAAGGAAAGGAAAGGAAAGGAAAGGAAAGGAAAGATGAAAAGACCAGGAGGGCATGCTGACTTTGATCAATGTTTGTAAAAATCTGAGTAAGGAGAAAGGTGGAAAGGATGGTGGGGCCATCCCCATACTGTCACTCCTTCAGCTGAAGAAGTTAATTGGGGTTGGGTGAGGCCTGAGGAAGGACAACTGCCCACCCCCCCCCGACTGTTTACCTGGATGGGTTCCCTGCGGTTACAGTCTCTGGACCCCAGTTTGCTAGCATACCAAGTGTAGGACATTCTGTCAGACAAAATGTCACTCATCAACAGAGACAGAAAACCAATTTTATTAATTCATAATGGAATATATAATTACCAAGTGAACTCCTGTTTGCTAAGTAGTATAGTCTTTCCCTTTAGGCAAAAATATTTGAGAAAGCAAATTATAATTAGAAGATTGCTTGGATAGAAGGAATCAGAGCCAGAGGAGGAAGGGGGGTTATGTGGATGGCTGGTGTCATCAAGCTGTGTTAGACAGGCTGAAATTATCACTTCCAGCACGTGCACATCCCTGCCATGACATGGTCTGCAGGCCAGGACTCTATAGACCTCAGAGATGCTTGACTTTCTGACTCTGTTTCCTGTGTTTTCCTTGATGACTGACCTCCACCCTTACCCCCAACTCCAAAGATACGTTCTGTCTCACTCTCTCTTTTGTTTAAATTAATTTATGTATGTATGTATTTCATGAGAAAGACACACACACACACACACACACACACACACACACACAAATACACACACACACAAACCTTGACAGGGACTTACCACACTTTGATTCTCCCCAAGCCTTCCAGCCAACCAGAATCACAGACACACTCATAGGCATGCTCGGTGTATTCAAGTCAACCCAGAATTCGAACACTGGGCCTCCTTTATGACTCCAGTATCACTCAGTTTTGCTCTACCACTTGGGCCACCGTGGCTATGCCATTTCTTTGGAATTAGAATACAGATAGTCCTCTACCTTCATTCACACTGTGATCCCCAAAACATGCACCATTGTAGAAAAATCAAATAATAAATGCACTTTCTGTCCCAGGGAGATTTTAAAATATATTTATATTAATAGGTATATAAAAAGAGAATTATTGAATTGTTATTTTTTTTTCTTTTTTGCTGTGGTACACCATTCCATAACCTCTTCCCTTTATTTATATGCATTTTTATGGTGGTGAAAAATTTCTTCCAAACCCTACCACCCAGTGCAGTTTCTGGTATCTACTATTAATCTCTCTGCATCTAGGCTTTTGAGTCCTTCAATTTCTGTCATAAATTATAGACATTAAGTATATGTTAAGCGAGGACATGCTCTCCCCCCCAAAAAAAATAGTAGAACTATTATTGAATGTGCACAGAGTAATGTAATATTCAATGTTGAAAAAGATGAGTATGTCTATATCATTGATTTGATTATTACACACTGTGTGCATGCCTTGAAACACCTTACTGTACCCCACAAAGACAAACATTCAGTATATGTAAACCAAAAATCAAAATAACAAATAGATATAAAATTCCATATTATTCTTAGTCCTGTAGTCACAAATTTTGATGATTTATTTCCAGCATCCTGTATAATTTTTTCCTTCTATTCCTTCATAACTAAACCTGTGGCCTACCTAGAAGCCAGGAAGCATCCCAGCAGCCCCTTACACTCCACTTGATGAGCCCCATCTTTGTGTTATCTCTATTTCCTTAGTCTTCTGAGAGCTTCATTTCTTTTCACTATTTAGTTGTATGTTATTATCATCCCCTTATTTTTTGTAAATAATTAGAAAATATGCAAAGTATCCAAAGAGTTGAACAGACACCAGTGCAAATACAGTGATTTTAGGCAGACTTCACTTTTAGTTAGAAGTCATTACCACAGTATCAACCTCCTTATTTTTGTGAAAATCCAAATTTTACATATAAAAGGCTGTGTCACCATGTGTTCTTCCATAGTGTGCTGGGGCTATATGCCCACTATGAAGGCAGGATTGTCCCTGGCTGAGAACAGTTGCATTAGACACTTTACTTGACTTGTCCAGAAAAATTTGATCTACCTACTACTGATCCATCTATGTGTTTGACTTTTTGAGCCAATTTGTTCCCAGTACCTCAGATCTCTCCATGGGAGACAGAAGAGTTCTAAGAGAGATATCACAATTGGTTCATGATAGTAAACCACTTAATGAGCACCTTTGGAACACTCACATTTTGCACACTCAGCACCCTGTACCTCCTTGGCCTCTTCCCCATTTCATGAGATGAAGGCTGTTCCAACATAATGCCAATTTAAATAATTCATCTGAACTAATAGTATAATATCATGTAGGCAAGTGTCTGGAAAATTGGCTGAATATTTTTTAACTACATTTCTGAAATTGAACTGATATCTTAGCCTAGTATACACCTAGCAGAGTAAGCAGTGCAATTCAAGATCAGATTAGAGACCAGGACCCTCTTAATATGGAGCATGTAGGGAAGCAAAGGAAAAAGGAAAGGGTGTGGGGCAGCGATCTTCAGTCCTTCCAGATACCAGACTCCATCAACAGTGCTTCTGGCCATTTAAGTCAGGGTATTTTTTTACTAGGGACAGACTATGATATTTTCTCATTTTAAATGTATTGGTCAACATTAAAAATAGAATGTCACTACTTTAGAAACAGTTCAGTGTCCATGTGCATTTCATAGTCAATATTATATACGGTTGGGACTATAGTTTAGGAAACATTGTATTTTTTTTAAAACAGTCTTTGGATTAGTTTTGTAAGTAATCTGAAAAATTACATTTTTATTTTTAACATTTATACCAACTTTCTGGTACATTTTTACAGCTAAGTTATGCTTTAACAAGGAACTATAAAGGAAATAATGAGGTGTTCTTAGCTACTTGTTCTTCATGGTTGCCAGTAGAATTGGTATAATTAGGCTTTCATGAAAGGAACTGGGTTTTCCTCATAAAAATAATAATTATTATTCTCAGTAACATATTTGATCCTGGGCAAGATGGAGTAATGGAGACATTAGAAGAGTAGTTTATGAGGTTTATTGTTAACAGAAGAACCACCTCTTATAATCAGGCAACTATTTGAAGTTTTCTCTTTTTTCTCATGTAAATCTGAGGATTTTATTGTAAACAGTCTCTTGTTACGTCTTAGCATCTATTTGTGAATTGGAACAATTTCAAAAATATTTCTCCTTCCTCCTTCCTTTTTGTATTTTGAGCCAATGTCAGCTCCCTTTCAAGATAAAAGGCCATTAAATTCCATGTTTGTTCCCTAATAATATATGGCAAAATATTATCGGTGGATACCTCTGTATAGCTAGATTATGGATGATTTTAATTTTATTCTTTTTGCTTCTCTATATTTTCCATAATAAACATATATTGCTTTGTAATAAATATTATTAAATATGCATATTTTAATGGACTCTTATCAAAGTCTTACTGAATACTTTAAATAATTTTTATAGTGTCTTACTTACATTCCATCATTGTACATCTCTATAGCACACAATGTGGTTTTCAAAGTACGCATGCAGTATGTGACCATCATATCAAGAATTTTACCATATATATCATTTTCAGCGAACTTCACGTTCTTTTTGTCTGTTAAGTGTTTCTTCCCTGAGCCCCTCCCACCACCTTCTACTAGTCACTCACCTCCCATACCAACTCTGGTAGCTACACTTAGCTACGTCTTTGGATCATTTCATTTCTACCATAGAATGCAGAAATTCAGTATATATTGAATGGAATATACCATATTTGTCTTTCACATCTGGTTTAGTTTGCTTAGCATTAGATCTTCTATATTCATCTACTTTCAATCATATGACAGGGTCTCATTGTTCCTCATGGCTGAGTAATATTCCATAGTGTACATGTGCCACATTTTTTCAATCCAGTCATCAGTTCTTGGACACTTAGGTTGATTCCATGTCTTACCAGTTTTATTTGTTTGTTTAGGTTGTTTCTTTTTTTTTTAGAGAGAGATTTTTGTTATAGGGTGCGTGTACTCACTGGAGAGACAGAGACAGAAAGTGAGAAATCACCCCCTGGGGGAAATGGCCATCTGTAATCCCTTCTCCTCCAGTCTCCTCTCAGGATTTTAGACATGCATGCACATGCACCTGAAATGAGTCTCGAGCCACCGGGTCCAGGACCTGGACTGCTGTAGTCCATGTGGGATCATTACGCCCTGTGCTGGTACCTAGTTTGGATTTTTAAAAATATATAATTTCTTATTTACATTTAATTGTTGTATATCCTTGTGGGATACAATGTGGATTTTCAAAGCATACATGCAGTGTGTAATAATCAAATTAAAGATATAAGTGAGCTTTCCTCCCTCTCAGTGAGAATAATATGTATGCAGTTTTCTCTATGGAAAAAAAAAAGATTTATTGCAGAGAAAGAAATGGAAACTTGTGAGAAAAAAGATACTGTACTAAAACCATTAACATCTACCATATAACATTATAAACTCCTGAAAGCATGTTTTTAATATTAAATGATTTGTATTAACAATGACTAGGAGTGAAGTTTTCTTTTTCTGGGTATCTGTATCTTTCTGTCTAACTCTACTGACTAATAAAGTAAGAATGAGCTCCAAAATTAATCATAACCTATCATTTCAGCAAGCATTTCATGTTTTTTGGCTTGACTTCTAATTTTCAAATTTTGAGTTTATTGTCTCTACTGTATATATGAAACATGCAATCTTGAAACAGAGTTTAAAACACAAATTTTTATTATTTATAGGTATTACTTGATTTCCTTTTCAGAGCAAGAAGAGAAAATATCAGATTTACTCTTACATACCTGCCATTCATTTTGGTTTGTTTGTGCCTACGTTGTATTTTTTAGCAGTTATACAGCCTGAAAAGGCTCTTTGTCAACTCTGTGTGTCTTGTGCCATTTGTTGATGATTGCCTGCAAGGTGGGAATCTTGTGCCCCAAAGAAGGATTTTAATTAGTAGGCATTCAGGCCACCAGGTGGCTCCCTTAGGTTTTAAAATCTCCACTTGGGGAAAATAAATAGACTTTCTCTAAAAATGCTACTTAAGTGAATTTTGAATAATGCCCTAAAGTCATAATGTAAATAGATCTTCATAGTTTCAAGCTGAATTTGTAGAATTAGAGTTGTCAGTTGGAGGGTTTTGTTTCTCTTTATGTAATGACTTAAAAATGGGGTGATAGAAAACCCTCAAGGTGGTTTTATCACAAGCATCACAACTTGTTATCTTTGTAGGCTTTCCTTTTTTTGGTTTTTCAAAGTTGAAATGCCCCATCTCTTGTTTATTTTTCTCCCTTTTAGCCTTCCTCTAGTGAATACACTGTATAGTAAGAATCTCATAATGGGGCCTAACCCCTCCCAAAGACAGGTGCTGGAAGTTCAGACCCAGAGCAGAATTTGGAAGTCATGTTGTCATGTTCCTCCTCTGATCCAGCATGCCTTGCTAGACTTACGTACTATTAGCCACTTTCATATCAGCAAAGTACGCTGAAACCCAATGGGGAAATTCATTTCATCAAAAAGAAACAGAGGCAAGGTGTGGCAATTGGGATTTTGATGAGTTTTTTGTTGAAGGTTTACCACTGTGAGTGTTAGGAGTTCCCTGGTTTCATGAATGCACCACATGAGGTCTTGTTGTATAAACTATGATGATTGTTGGAGTGATCTGTGAGGAGAAACTTGCCTGGTTTCTCTCTGACACTGGGTGAGGCAGGAAGGAGTAAGCAGGCTGGATTGAGCAGGTATTCAACAATAATCTTTCTTCTTAAGGTTAGAACCACATTGCACTGACCTCTCCCATTGGAAAACTCTAGGAAACCAAAAAGAACCAAAAGCAAGCAGTGAACTGCTGCCTCCCTGCAAATCTTACTCCTCCTTCAGTGACAGTTTTGATCTAGCAAGTATGTCTTACCATTATCTCAGGGTAAAACCTATTACTCTCTTTCAGCAGTTGCAGGGGCCAGAAAATTGCTTGCTTCAGCCTTCAGATCCCAGTCTCTGGGAAGTACCACTGAGAAGTCACTATGGGAGAGCTTTAGAGCAGATTTCAAATTTTAGTGCACAGAAAAATCACTTGGGGATCTTACTAAAGCAAAGATCCTCGGGCCTCACCTTCAGAGATTCTGATTCAGTAGGTCTTATTGGCAAAGGGAGAATGGATTTGCATTTTAAACAAGCACTCAGGTGATGCTCCTGGTCTTGGGCCTACCTTTTGGATAGTGAGACTTTTAAGAATCTGCTTCTAGTATTCCTGTTGTCATCTCCAATGGAGAATGCCTTTGTAGGTGGCCAACAGAGCATTCCACGTCAGACCATTTACCTTCTGAGCCACACATGATTTTATGTAACTTGGGACTCATTTCAGTTAGAGCAGCAAGAGGAACTCTTGGGGTAATAGTGAGAGAAATGGAAGGGACATTAAACCATCATGTAGAAAAAGCCCCTGGTTTCAAGTCTTCATTTGCATCTAAAGAGAAATGATTGAGAGCCTCAAAATATTATCCCATGAGCAACACAGAATAACTGATGCTTGGTATTGACTGTGGAGAGATGCGTTGAGGGATGAGAACCCTGGCAAGTCTGAGACTAGTCTCCAACAAGTCACTTCAAGGCATTCTTACTAATCTTTCAACCTAACTAATTGCTTAAGGGTAATGAGACCTAGAGGGAACATCTTAGATAAGATGCCTGTTGACAGATTCTCTGATCTCAAGTAAAACAGGCACAGAGCCATTGTCCTTTGTGGCTGCCACAAAGGCCTGGTTGTCTTGACAAAGGTTTGACATAGAAATAATTTTGTGAGAGTGAAACTGCTACAATGAGATTTTTTTTTCTTTTGAGTGGCTCTGAAGAATCAGTATTCTTATCTCTGACTTTCCAACTCCATAGAAAGGCGGTTTTTCTTGGCAGATTGTGCTGAGAAGCCTGTTGTGCGCCTCTTATTCCTTTAGTCTTTCAGTCTTACACTTAACTGGAGGCCAAAGACAGTCATTGAAGCCAACAACAGGGCAACCGTCTTCCGAAATTGATTCATTCATTTCTCATCGGTGAGACTGTGCGAGATGATATAATACAAGCCCTAAACAATAGGCCTTGCTGCCTTTGGGTGAAGTATAGTTGTATATATACAAACAGTAATAGATGTATTATACCAATGAGCAGAAGGCATTCAGCCATACTCAATATGCTTGGGAACCATCAGTGATGGAAGAGGGTGCAGATGATGACACCTTGAGGAAGGAGAATGAATTTGCCAGGCATGACTGGAATCTTCAAGGCCAACGGATGAGTATCTGAAAAAGCCTAGATTTGTGGAATAGCATGACCATTTCACTGGAAGCTCAGTGGGGTCTAGGACCATCCTGCAGCTCACTGCCTACCCTGCTTTCTGGCACATTACCATCACACTCCATCAGTAACTTGAGACTAATCACAATATATTGTCTCACAGAATGGGCATCCTTGTTGAGAGCTAGCAGTTCTGTTTTCTCTGCTTATTGCTCTCTCCACATCCAGCTTATCAAAACACCTTCTGGGGACCAGCAGATGACTGGTTATGTTGCTGGACTGCCACATAGTCGACCACGGTTCGAGTCCTAGACCTGGTGGCTTAAACTCATTCTGGGTCCATGTGCATGTGTGCCCAACATCCTGAAAGGAAAAGGGATTGTGGCGTGGCCATCCTCTCTGGGGAGTGATTTCTTACTTTCTGTCACTCTCTATCACTCTTGCGAGCGCACGTGCCCTATAGGAAAAATCTCTCTAAAAAGAAAAGACCTTCTGGAACTCTATACAGGGAAGAATTGAAGTTGATCAGAGGATATGTATTGGGAGGCCATTTAACACATAATTTTTCTCTGTTAGTAGATCAGAATCTGGAATCTATGGTGTTAGAGGGCTCAGAGATTCAAAATTCAACGTCACTTTCTAAATTTCTGGTCACCATTGATTTATTTATTCTTTCATTAAGAAAACATTTACTGAACATCTAGCAGGTGCTAGCAGTGAACAAAATAGACAAGAGCCCTGAAGTCACAGAGCTTGTTACTTTGCAGCAGAAGACCCACAATAACAGTGCAGTGGGGCTGGTGCACAGGTGGTAAAAGAATTTACCAAGGCAGGAATGCGAGTGGGAGCTAGGTTTATTAGGGCTCAGATGAGAATGCCTGGGGCGAGACTGAGTGAAAATACCCTGAGGGAGACCTGAGTAGGTTTAGCCTTGTGGTAGGGAGGGTCCCTTTTTTATGGCTTCAGTTGTAGATGAGGGTAATGAAAACTGTTAGTTTGGGTCCAGATGGGGATGGCCGTCAGCTGTGGGCAATTGCAGGCTGTGGTGCTAGAAGGGAGCCAGAGAACATTTTCTCCCTTCCACCCCTCGGCTGGCGGTATCTGTTTCTTATGTTGTAAAAACTTATCTTGAGGCCTTATCCTGAGCCCTTTTTATTAGCCTTTGGTTTTCTTATTTTCTTGGGTAAGAGTTATCTTGGACCCTCTTCATTAAGCCTCAATTTACTTACTTTCTTATGAACTCCCCACAATCAGGCCAACACATACACCAACATGGCACTACCGATTACAGAACCACATGGCTCCGTGGGAAATGCCTGGTGGAGGGTTAGGGTCAGGAGGGCCTGTTGCTTTCTTCGTGGAGATGAGTGCTAGCAATGGATGCAGCCCTAGACTCTTGGTGTCAGAATTGCCACTGTAGCTCTCGTGTCTGTAACAAAAGTTTTTTTGGAAGATCTGTGAGCCCCTCAGTGCTTTCTTAGTACAATGGGCTCTGTAACTGGAGGGACCTTTGCTTTCCTAATCTCGCGAGGGTGAGAGAATGAGACAGAGAAGGAGATTTAGAGTAAATAGCTGTGTACAAAAGAAAGAGTGATTTAAGCCGGGCGCATGTGCGTGCGTGCCCAAGATCCTGAGAGGAGAATGGAAGAGAAGGAATTACGGCGTGGCCATCCCCCTGGGGGTGATTTCTCGCTTTCTGTCTCTCTGTCTGTCTCTCTCTCTGTCTGGCGAGCGCACGCGCCCTATAGCAAAAACCTCTTTAAAAAAAAAAAGAGTGATTAAGAGATGAAGAAAAAGAAGCCTGGAGCCAGGCAGGCCAAGGATGGAAGGAGCTGGGGAAAATGAAAAGCCGTGGTGATGATTGGGAGGGTAAGTGCTGTCTCATGAGGATTTGTTTTTACTTTTTTTTTCAGAGCGAGAGGGTATACTCTCCTCGTTTTTCCTTAAAAATGTCAGTAGAGTCTGCAGTTCTTGTTGATGCTTTTCTGTGCCTAAATTTCTTTTGGTTAATTTAAAGAAGGGCTGAGGTCTACGCTCAGGCTGGCATGGGCATGATGATGTCTGGTCAGGGGACACAGGGAACCAGAAAATCAGTGGGTGCGGCCAGAATCTAGGTTGCACCCTGTCTTAGTCTGTTTGGGCTGCTACTACAGAATGCAATAGACTGATGACTTATAAACAACAGAAATTTATTTCTTACAGTTCTACAGTCTGAGAGGTTCAATACAAAGACTCTGGAAGATTGGATGTCTGAGGAGGGTCTGTTTCCTGGTTCATAGTCATTCTCTCACTATGTCCTTACTTGGAAGGGACGAGCCTTCTGGGCCTTCTTTCATAAGGCACTAATCCCATTCATGAGGGTTCCACCCTCATTACCTAATCACCTCCCAAAGGCTCCACTTCCTAATATCATCACATTGTGGATGAGGATTACAATCTATGAATTGATGATGGAAATAACTAAGATCTACAGAAATAATAATGAATGCGGTTTATTCTAAACACAAGATTGAGTGATATACCTGGAGAAAGATGAAAGTGTTTTAGCAGGTGCTGAGATACAGTGGTTCCTTTTATTTAGTTCTAAGAGCAGGAGAGTTGTCAATCAGCCTAAGGGTTTTTTTTTTTGTTTTTGTTTTTTTTTTTTTTCATTGACCTAGCCCCAAAAGGTAGGGCATCTGGAAGCAGAAACTTGGAGTGAGTTTGAAATTCTTAGTTTAGTAATTGGTTAAAAAAAAAAAAATGTCTCTGTTCCTGAATGAAATCAACAAAAGAATGTCTGTGCTTTACTCTGAGATGAGAAGGCTTACTACTAGGCCTCATAAAAACACTATGCCTGGGACAGGATGTAGCATCCAGCTATCAATGGACCAAAGCAATCTGATCTGTTAATGTTCACAGGCCTCCGCTAATGTTTGTAGGCATGACTCTCCCAGGACCCCTGGAAACAACTTGGAAGAGGATAAAGTATTTAGAATTCTGTTCTCTGAATTTTGGGGTGACACAAACATTCAGTCTATAGAAGACTTTAAAATAATCCCAGAGAGGCTTGAAATGAGCACAAGTTACAACGTCATCTTAGACATAATAGGAATATGCCCTCAGTATCCTTATCTGTAGGGTAGAGAAGATGACCCTTTACAGAGCTGTTGTAAGGAGTACTTAGCCAAGCACTTGGCACTTACTAGCCATCTAGCAGGTGGGGCTTCCACCCTAATGGCCTCCAAAGGGATTTGGACCAGGTTGACTCAAAGGCCTTACCATTTAAACCTGATGAAGCTATAAAATAAAAAAATAAAAAACAAAACAAAACGTGTGTTTACAAGTTTCCAGTATTATGTCAGAAACAAAAGAAATGTTTTCCATTGAAAAACATAAATCTGGGAACCAGCAGTTAGAGTAATGGCTATGTAGCTGAACTCCCACGTAGTCGACTGCAGTTCGTGTCCCGGACCCGGTGGCTTAAAACTCACGCCGGGCGCGTGTGCGTGTGTGCCCAAGATCCCGAGAGGAGAGGAGAATGGAGGAGAAGGGATTGCGGCGTGACCATCCCCCCTGGGGGGTGATTTCTCGCTTTCTGTCTCTATGTCTCTCTCTGTCTGTCTGGTGAGCGCACGCACCCTATAGCAAAAACCTCTCAAAAAAAAAAAAAAAAAAAAAGAGAGGAAGAAAAACATAAATCTGTTGGGAACCATTTGGCACAAGAGTAAAAAATTAAAAACAGTTAACAGTCATTAAATAATATTCAATAAATATGTGATGGAGTATTCAAAATATTTGTTAGTGTATCTCTAGAGGCAGTATAATAGGAGTCCTAGAAGTAGGGGGGGATTAATGTGAGCTAGAATTTGAGTAGAATGTAGATGGGGAAGAGGTAGAAAGGATGATATTCTGGAGTCTGTTATGGAAGAAGGAACTACAAGAGCACAGCATGGAAACAAGAATAAATGTGTATCTTGAGACTAAAGCCCTAGGTTGTCATGTGGTAGGTTAGTGCCTGGGTGGGCCCATACATCTTAATCAAGGCAATATCATCAAGTTACACTTTAATTTAGAATTTATGATTATTTGGAAAGAAATGGACTACAGTGTGGGAAAACAGATTTATTAGGCATTTGAACAGTCTAAACAAGAAAGTTGTAGAATATTTGTCCTTTTGTGAAAGGAAAAAGTGTTCTGCCTCTCCTGTATGACAATTGAGGCACCTCCAGTTCAGAGAAGTTATGAGGTTATGTAGCTTCCTTAATCTCACACAGCTGATTAACAACAAACCTAAACCCAATTAAAGCATATGTTCCTCAGCGTTATTTTCAGAGCATCTCATCTTACCGCAGAAAGTAGGGGAGGGTTATCTACTTAAGAAAACAAACTATTAAAAACACCACAGAAGTATCAGTGACATAAAAGCAAGCAGCAATTGTGGTAGTGCACAAATGAGCCTGCATCTTTTGCTACAGTTTAAGTTCATCACTAATCAGCCTATTTATTATTGAAGCAAGACCTCCATGAGGCAGAATAGTGACTATGTCAATTGAGAGGAAGTTTCTTTTTTTCCTATTAAAATACACCATAAATTATCATTTTTATATCCTTACAGTAGTTTCAAACTCCATTAGCAGGTTTAAAATATATTTCTGGATTTGAATCTTTTTATTGTTGGTTGTCTTTTCTTTCAGAAGTGTAAGGAAAGTGGCTTTTTTTTTTTTAGAGGTTTTTGCTATAGGGTGCGTGCGCTAAAAAGATAGAGAGAGACACAGAGAGACAGAAAGTGAGAAATCACCCCCCGGGGGAATGGCCATGCCGCAATCCCTTCTCCTCCATTCTCCTCTCAGGATCTTGGGCACGCACGCACATGCACCCAGTGTGAGTTTAAGCCACCGGGTCCGGGACTCGAACTGTAGTTGGCTACATGGGAGTTCAGTGACATAGCCATTATGCTAACTGCTGGTCCCAGTGGCGTCTTCTTTTATGGAGAATAGATCCTGTGTTTAGGGTTTGTATTTGGGGGCTTTTAGGACATTTAGAAGCAGAAACGCGTAGGTTATAGGTGAATTTGAAATTTTTAGATTAGTAATTGGTTAAAGAAAACACAAGTCTCTGTTCCTGAAAGAAATCAACAGAAGAATAGGCTTTACTCTAAGAGATAAGAAGCCTTACTCTGCATCATCAAAACTATCCAGTAAGTTCTAGGAGAAGGAAGGTAGAAGTCATTCATGTAGAGTGGTGTTCCTTTCTATAGAGTTGTCTCAGTCGCTTTAGTGTTATTATAGCTGTAACTGTGCATGGGTACCAATGGGATATAATTGCTGGACAAAAACAAAACCTTGTACATCCACCTTAAAGAAAGCAAGTGAATACATTCCCATTGTGATAGACACTGACAAATCCTTGCCTTTCAAAGGACTGGGGTAGTGGGGAAGTGTTAATGCTTTAAAGAATTTGACACCACAGGCCACCTACTGCCTGAGATTTGTTTGTAAGGAAGTTGCTCCTCCTGCCTTAAGACAAAATAAAGCCCACCCTGAGCAGCCTAGCCCCCCCCCCCCTTGGGTCTAACCAGGTGACAGACCGTGACCCATCTGTGTCTCAGCATCTACCACCAGAGATACTGCTGTCATCCTGGAAGGAATGAAGATATGTTTTTTTGCATCACAACTTTTCAACCATTTTAACTTCAAAAATACTAACGAGTCACATTTGTCTAGTATTTCACACCAGAAGCAAGAGTGCCTTCTCAGTAGTCATGTGGACTGGGGGCAGCTGAGCGCCTCAGAACTGCAGACCCTTCTGTGAAATCAGTTCGTAGATCCTTCACCCTGGCTTCTCGCCACTTTGCCACAGCATTCATAGGATCATGTGAGCAAAGCTCTTTGTCATCTACAGAAGTCTTCACCAATGTAAAACATTAGCATGTTCCTCCATGCAAATATATTTGTAGATCATTTAAACTCAAAGACAGGGGGTTTTCTTTCTAAACAAAAAGGACATAAAAATAGTCACTTAATTTAAAGGGAGAGTAAAATACAACCTCAACTTAGATATGTTAATCCATATATGATTTTTTTAAAAGCTATTTTAAGGATATTTAACTAGAACAGTTACTAAAGAGACAGCCTTTAACAGCTTTCTTAAAAAGCCGTACATGGGCCAGCCAGGTGGCATGGTGGTGGCATGCCACATGGCTGACTATGCAGTTTGAGTCTCAGACCTGGCAGCTTGAAAAACACACTGGGCACGTGTGTGTTTGTGTGTGTGTGTGTGTGTGTGTGTGTGTGTGTGCCCAAAATCCCAAGAGGAGAATGGAGGAGGAGAAGGGATTGTAGCATGGTCATTCCCCCAAGGGGTACTTTCTGATTCTCTCTCTCTCTCCTGTGAGCACATTTGCCCTATAAATTTATTTTAAAAAAGTTAAAAAAAGTCATATGTACACACCAGCAATGTCAATTAATACTTTATTTTCCGACGTTTATCTCTCATTTTGGAATCTGACAGGTAAGTGTAACACCGTAAGGCATGTCTGCACCAATTCCCGAGAGGGCAGGAATATAAAGGATTCCGAACTTTGTCATGTTTTTTCTAGCTGACTTCAACTGCTGAGTAATATGTTTGTTTTTTCACTATATAGACTATTTCTCAATTTTAGGAAATAGCCCTAGTTCACACCTGTTCAGGGTCAAAAAAATGTTAATGTACTTCTGAGTACTTTTTGTATCAGAACTCCAAATCGCATTTGCCACATAGGATTTCCAATTTTGTCCCACAGTCACTGACCATAATAGAATGAAATTTTGGTGTCATGTGTTGCACATATGTAAAATTGATGTTTCCCTACAAAGAATTTTTTAAATGTTTTCTTTAAAGCCCATTGTGTGCATATGGATTTATAGGCAAACTTGAAAATTTCGAAATATAATAAATACTAATTTTTCTATCTTCCTCATTCATTATAAACACATCAAAAGGGAATTCTTATGGTGATACCTCTCAGTATTTCATCCTGATGTACATATATTATGCATTTTTTCCTGACTAATAAATAGTTCGATATTATTTTACTAAGCCTATAAAATAGAATTGATGACATTTTAATGTTACAAAGGAAATACTACAGTCAAATCGAAAACAGACTTACATTCTGTTGACTTTTATTAGATCCAGTTCTGCAACAGAAATGAGAGACATATCTCTTGAAAACAATTGCACAGAAGCCACAAGCAGAACATGTTATCATTGTTATTAGTCATTGTTTTTACTATATATCTGTATGTGTCTGTATATATCACAAAACTGTGTACATAAACACTCTGTGTTAGTCATTAAATTCTCAAAATTGTTCTGTGATAGTTGAGAAAACTTAAGACCTTCAGAGACCTAGAGGGACTTCACAGAAAATGCATCTATGAAAAAATACACATAGATTTCAATATTACCTTTGCACCAAAATAAACTCATACTTTAATTTCATTTTCCCACAAACTCTTTGAAGTCCCCCCCGCAGTGACTCGTCTAAGTGACAGAGCTTAGATTTGCACTCATGCCTTCCAGATTCCCAAGCCTACTGTGACTGGTTTGCAGAGACAAGGTAGAGTTTTGAGTTCCCGCCTTGGTTTTCACCAGAATAGTTTATTTTAAAAATTCATCGTACTTGTTTGTGCATCCAGCTAAGGGTTTGTTTGACCCCAGCTACCGCTTACTGGCTGTAAGGAGTACTCCTAGCTGCCCAGGCCCATGCTGAGGAGTAGCTGCATTAAATCTGTGCCTGTATGAAGCCGTGCCTTCTACTGCGTCCAGACTTCTCTTCTGCATTGTTCTTTAGGTGACTCTCCAAGTGCTCCATGTCATGCATGGGGCTTGCGCTGATGGAGACATGGATCAGAGGGCCATATGGCCAACTGGGCTTTATGGTTTTGTTAAAACTTCATTACCTGAGCAAGGAAAGCAAAAATAAGGCTCATTTTGATTATGGTAGGATACAACTCAAACTCTTCTGGAGACCTTTTAAACAATCTCTTTCAAGTCCAAAATGTCAAACAGGTTATGACTTAAAACCATCAAGTTAGAATGTCAATCTGAGGTTAAATAATCATTAGGACAAAGCTGGCCTCACTGGTCTATGCTTTTGTAACAATATTCCTTAATATCTTGTTTTAGGTAGCATTTCCACTGACAAAGCATGTGAATACCTAAGCAATTTATGTTTTGACACAGTTGTTCTGTGGTTGTGAATACTACATACTGACCCATTATGTTTTATAGAACAAGCATCATTGCTAGGATGATAAAATAGCAGCAGAAGTTTACACACAACTGAGAAAAGAGAGTCTTTTGGGCATATTCTTCCATATTGTGGCTGAAATACATCACAGTCTTTAGCACAACCACCAACATTGAGGCAGTGAGATTTAGTTTCGTTACTAGATTATGGACAAGGTCAGATTCTCGTGTATCACAGAGTGTGTCTTAGAGCCAGGAAAATTTTCAAATGTAACATATTCTCAATAGATCACAGCCATTTAACTTGGAAAATATGTCAAGTGATTTCCTGGGAGTGAAGCAGAAGTGATGCCTCCTACCACCACCGAGTCACTGTTGCAGACCTGGGTCATGCATTTGAACTGATCAGTCACAGCCTGCCTTTCTTAGTAAATGTAGCAGGTTCACATTTGTGTTGAACTAAATTAAAGGTTTAAGGAAATAATGCGTGATTTGTGAGCTACTCATTTTGTGCAAACACCTCAGAGCAACTGTTCTGTGAGCTCAGTTGGCTGCGTGAGCGGATCCTAGGGCAGTGCTAGTCCCACCTACACCAGCGTTTGAATTGTGCGATAGCTGAGTCCTTGACTGAGAGTATTTAGCTGCTGCAGGCTGAGCTAGCTTGGCACCCAAGAGCGGTATTGCAAGTGGCCCGGCTTGACTCACGTTTAAGAACCGTGGGCTGTCAGTTACAGCATATTGAAGAAGTGATCAGGATTGCATTAGGGAGGTGGTAATAAGATAGAGCCAGAGACTTCACTTCTAAAATCATTTTAAGGAGATGATGTCTTTGTGCTGTGGACAGCTGTGTTAGATGAGGCAGATTGATTTCTCTGTTTGCCCTTTAATCTCCATCCACTCCCGCCCTCCCTTACCTTTTTCATGCTGCAGAGCTGCATGCCTTGACCACCCAAGTCTGTGTCTCCATGGAGGTTGCTGCTGGTATTTGGCTTCGGAGGTGTGTACGCGTGTGTTTCTGCCTTCGCTCACCCTTTGGGCAGGTGCTTGCCTACAGGAAAGTCTATAAGATACTTCAGTACTGGAAATGATCATTGGCAGTATCACCTCCCAAAATGCGTGACTAAAGCTACTACAAATTTGAGATACTTGATGTGCGAAAAAAACTGAAAAGAATTGAATTAGTTCTTACTTTCTCATTAAAACTGTTGATTCTTGAACTGACCTGTGTGCCTTCATGTCATCTCCTGCCATCATGGTTGGGAATAATAGACTTCCCAGAATAATGAGACTTAGGAACATGGGATAGGGCAGTTCTGTTTGGTTTTCTTTTGACAAATCTTAACTGAATATGCATCGCATGCCTAGGGCTGTTATAGGGACTAAACACAATGGCATCTCTCCTCTGTGGAGCGGGTGAATGAGCAGTACCAAGCCACATAAAGAATAAGCACATTTTGTAGTAGGTAGAAGCTGCTGAGTACTGCAGGAGAGAGAAGCGGTATAGAGTGATCTGGAATCCCAGGAGAAGAAGAGGGCAGGTAAACCTCATTAAGCAGGTGACAGTGAGGGAACTAAAGGAGCCGAGAGAGGAAGGGTGTGGGTAATTGGGGAGGACACTGCAGTCAGGGAGCAGTGAGGAGACCGACGTGGAAGGGTGCCTTCTTTATGTGCCCGAGGCCAGGGCAGCTGGGGCCAGTGAGGTAAGAGACAAGGAGATGGAGCTGAGAGCGGAGATGCAGGAGGAGGCCGAATCCTCCAGGGCTGTAGACTTTATCTGGCTGTCAGGCTTTGGGTTGGCCCTGAGGAGAATGCAGAGATACTGAGGGATTTTTAACAGAGGCGAAATGGAATCTGACTTAGGTTCAAAGAGACCACTCTGGATGCTTTGCTCTGTTGAGGAAGAACTGAAAGGGCTGTGGTAGAAGCAGAGACCCTTAGGAAGCTCCTGCAGTGACCCACCAACTGGGAGTTAAGATGTGTTCCACCCAAGAATAGTTGCCAGGGATATAGGAAGAAGTAAATAAACTTAAGGGGAAGAAAAGAGAGAAAGCTGACATTCATTTTATTGTGTTTTTCAAATCCATACATAATCTATTATACACAGTCAGTGTATGTATGTTCATTTTGAAAAGTCAGAGGTTTAAAAGTAGGAAGATCAAATCTTAAGGGACTCCAAGATTCTGAATTAAATACCCTGCACTGACCTCCATTCAGATCCTAGGTCTCCTTGTTTCCCTTGGACAACTGACATGTGTTCAGTTGTGGACATACACCCATTTGGCTCAGCTGCTAGAAAAATCTGAGGGCCACATTTGTGACTGCCTCCACCAAGGAGAGAACTTCTTGGCCTGGCTTTTTTGTACTAACCTCGTTCCACTCCCCATCTTAGATTTACTCCTCTACTTAGCTTTATTTTTCTTACTTTTGTTAAAAGTGCTTTATCTTTCTGTGTCATCTGTATCCTGTCAGGCTGCCTTTCAGGCCTTTTCTTTGGAACAAAGTTAGACATAAGAAGTGGTTCTTTACTGGTGGATTTGGGCATTTGGAAGGTCTCTCTTCCTGCACCCAGTGCCTGCCATGAAACAGGCATTCAGCAAACACTTGTTAAATCAATAAGCATTTCCTAGATCTCATCTGTGAGTGGAGGTATGATCCTAAGCATTCCTAGCCAGAAGTGCCTCCAGATAAAATAATGATAGAATAAATGCTGCATCATCATCAGGTTGCTTGCTCTGTGTCAAATTGCTTTTCGTGCGTTATCTTATATAGTCCTCCTGATGTTCCTGTGAGGTAAGTGCAGTAACTATGCCCATCTTACCAATGAGAGCTTTAGAGAGGAAATTATTTAAATTCAAGGAGCAAGAAGAGGAGGAGCGAGGGTGCATCCTCCACTCCCAGGCCTCATCTCCACCACCGGCAACATACCATCCAAGTGACAGGCCAGCGGAAGACTGTCTCAGAAGAAGGACCTGGGCACTTTCAGACATTTAGCAGCACCAGCAATCTCTCTGTACCATTTGGTCCTGGTTGTTAAGGCCCCAGCAAATGCCCAGCTCTGACCTTAGTTGTAGGGAGCAGCAGGCTAAGATGTGGGGCTGGCAGCCTGGCAGGGTCAAATCCCAAAAGAGTGGTGGGCAGCATGATCAGCATCATTTAGAAAACATTTTTGCCAGAGAGTGTTTGTTTTCTAGAGAGAGTCAGGGAGAAAGAGAGAGGGAAAGTAGAAAGAACCCTCCTTCCCATCACGGGGATGGTTATGCCATAATCCCTTCTCCATTTCTCCTTCCTTTTGAGATTTTGGCCATGCACACACCCACACCCTGTGTGTTTCTCAAGCCACTGGGTCTGAGACTTGAACCATGCATTCCCACCATGTGGGATCCAGCTGCCTTAACTGTCATACCACCAGCTGGCCCTTATTTTTTAAAGAAATAAGAAATCAAAAAGCTGTACCCTCAAACCCCACTTACTGCCCTACAGATACTCCATTGCTGTTGGGTTGAGAGATGACTGACAGTGCATTCAGATCCCAAGGGGAAAAGACTAAGCTGATTTAGATTGAAATTCCACTGGAGGCACAATAGGAATTTTAAAGCGGCGCTGAGCCAGTGAATGCTGTGGTTCCTCTTGTTGAGTCTTGGCACTGGCTCGAAGGCCCTGCTGCCAGAGGGGGCACACGTGGAGGACAGCCAGATCTGTAGCAAGTCCTGAACTGTGTGTTTTTTTGTCCAAAGATTTCCATCATGGCACCAAATGCCTGATTTTCCATGTCGCCTCTGTTGCAGCCAGCAGCCCACAAGCTTCCTCCCTGATGAGAATGCTCTCCCTGTTCTCCACCCTTTCTTCCTCACCTTCTCTTCCCCTCTGTTTCAGTCCTAGCCCTGCCCCTCTGCACTCTCTCTTGCCACTGCCTTCCCCACTTGACCCTCAGAGTGGTACAAGAAGAGAATGTGCTGCAAGTGACCTCCACCCAAGAGACTTGGGTCTCTAACTATGGAAATGACACACACGTAATTGTGTTAAGCTGGACCGTTTTATTTATTCATACAACTGTCAAGTTCTTATAAAGATAACCCAATTTATTGATTTTTAAATAATTTATTTTTAGAAGCACAATGCAACTTACCTCATTAAAAGTTTTCTGATATTTCCTAAATAAGAATTTATATTTTGCAATTCTGAAAAACATTTCAGTATACAGCCCAGCAAATAATATGTAAAAAGGGAATAAGAAAATCAATTTCAATTTCATATGTATAAGTGCCTGCTGTATGCATTTACTTGATATACATATATATATATATATATATATATATATATATATATATATATGATTTGATTCCAAACTTTCTCTTGCTCCCCAGACATTTTCTTTCTCCTTTATCATTTCTCTTGGTTAATAGCACCATTATCCTAGCTGGCCATCCACACCAGAGCCAGCAGTGGCTTGATGCTCAGTGAGGCAGTCCCATATGGAAAAATTTCTGGTTCAAGTCAGAGACCTCTTGAGTATTTCAGGCATATACTTGTTCATGACTTGGCATTGGCTGGAGGCTGGAGGTGAGTCACTGGCTAAAGGCGTTAGGACCCTGTTGAGGGTGCCATCTCCCTCTCTGTTTTGCTCACTTATGTGCTAATGGAAAAAATTAATAAACTCTTTTAAAAAGGCAAATACTAAGCTGTAAAAACATTTCAAAAATCATGATGGGGGACCAGGAGATGTAATGGTTACAACATTGGAGTCCCACGTAGTTGACCATAGTTTGAGTCCTGGACCTGGCAGCTTAAAACTCACGCTGGGCATGTGTGCTTGAGTACCCAAAATCCCAAGAGGAGAATAGAGGAGAAGGGATTATGGTGTGGCCATCCCCCTAAGGGGTGATTTCTTTCTTTCTGTTTCTCTGTCTCTCCAGCAAGCACACGTGCCCTGTAGCAAAAATCTCTCTTAAAAAACAAAAACAAACAAAAAAGACAAAAAAACTTATGATGGACCCCAAGATTAATACCCTTACTGTAATAAGAGCTCATAATAACTTTTTACCCATAAGACAGTTTACCTTCATATAATTAGTGAACAAGGGATATAATTAATCCCGTAAATGGATTAGAAATGGCTAAAAGGGGGCGGGCAGATGGTGTGGTGGTCAAGGGCACTGGACACCCACATGGCCGACCACGGTTCAGGTCCTGGACCTGGTGACTTGCTTTCTTACTTGTCCTCTCTCTCTGTCTCTCACTCTGTCCCTCTCTGGTCAAATTAAAACAATAAATAAATAAAATTAAATAAAATAATTCCTTTTTTTAAAAAATGACTAATAAACATTTAAAATTTCAAACTCACTATTAATTAAAGACATACCAATTGAAACAGTATGTGTATATGTATGTGTATGAAAAAAATCTTAAAATAAAACTAATCATGGTAAGGAGTAAGCTGAGCATTCTTTGATTTGACTCTTGTGGGGATGAAAATGAGCACTGTCTTTCCTCCCAGTATTTTGTCCAGTGCTATAATTCTTCTTCTGTGAATGGCACTCAAAGGCATAATCCAAAATGTAAACAAAGATACTTAAACCAAATTGTTCAGTTCCTTTTTATCTATAGTAACAAAAATAACCATGAGAAGTATATTATTAAAAATAAAGTAGTCTATAATCACACTTAAATTATGCACACATCAAAATTACTTTATGATGTATCTTTATAAATGTTGGGAAATATTTGTAGTATACTATCACTTTAAGAGTTCAGTGCAAAATGACATATGTAATTTGATCTCAATATAACTGAGAAAAAGAACAAAGGCAAAATGTTAATTGTGGTACTTGGGGTGGTGGTGTTTTGAGATATTTTGTGTGCTTCGTGTACATTTCACATTGTCTATACTGAGCTTGTGCTATATGTAATCAGAACATTCGAAAGGCCTGATTGTGGGTGGTGCTTTCTCTCAGCTCAGCTACTCATCAGCCAAATCATATCTCCTTCCAGTAATATGCTTGCCATATTCTCAAAATTTGGCCAGCAGGGACCCAGTAGTGGCTCAGTGGTGATACAGCTGGACTCACATGAGAATGGTCCTGAGTATGCATCCCAGAACCTTACTGAGCATACCGGGTACAGATGCATGTGCCCAGATGTGCTGGGGGTGGATTGCAGTGTGGGATGCCTACCCCTCTCTCTCTCTCAATCTGTCTTATAGAGGAAATGAAAAATAACCTTAAAAACAAAAAGCAATAACAACTTGCCTGTGAGAAGGAAATGAAATCTGTAGTTACACAGATGTTTGGAAAAGTAAAAGATTTACTGCAGTAATGAGTTGAAAGATGGTATTAGTTATGTCAAATGTGTTTCCTAACTTGTAAAATATTTTATAATAACAAGGGTGGAATGGAGTGGTTCTATGTGCTATTTCATCCCATCATTTAGGGTATCATTTTGCAGCTTGCCCTCTGTGCATTTTTCTGCCTGTATCCAACAGCTTCCTTGGAACTCCTTTTCTGATCCCCATTTGGGCAGCTCTCCTTGGCCCTCTTGGTTTGTAGTTGGGAAGGCATGCAGAGAGGCCAGCCTATAAAGGAAATTCACAGATAGGACAGGACTTTGGGTTGTAAATGAATGATTGCTTTATCCCCATGTCAAGGGGCAGAGACAAGATCAGAAGCCCAGAAATGAATCAGAATGGTAGGCAGGATAGACTGATGAGCGAAGTGGTCTATATCCTGCGAAGCTAAGAGACCGAACAAGGCACAAATAGTGAGTCAAGGGAGTTCTGGAGCAAATTCCAAGAATTTGGAAGGCAGTGCCTCTTTTGGAGAGTTCTATTTTTTGCATAGGACAATATACTACTTGGTACTGGGTACTGAATTGGACTAAGCATCACTAAGTCAATAATTTGTATCTGTTCAGTTGAGGACTTTTAGTAGAGCACCAGCATTTATCTAATGGGCTAAAGGGAATTAATAATGGGAAGAGAGTTCTAATAAGATTTGGGATTCTTTCGAGCAAGGCAATTTCAGATAATCGGTGGCTCTTAGTCTCCCTACAGGAAGGAGGTTTTCCCCAACATTCTTTTGATGGAAAAGACAATATGTAAAATGAGTTCTAATATGCCACATGTCAGTGATTTTAAATAATTTAATCACCAAATGGTGGTTATGCTAGACGGGGCATAGTGGTAAAATATGATGGTCTGCAAGGCTGATCACATGAAGATTCCAAATTTGTGGCTAGAGACCTCCCCGAGTACACCAGACATGTGAGTGCCCATGATCCAGGGCTGACTGAAGCTGGGGGTGGTTGCAGTATCAAGACTCTGTTTGGTGTGTTGTCTCTGTCTCTCTTTCTCTCTCTCACACACACTGTGTCTCTTGCTCATGGAAAAAAACAAATAAAGTTAAAATAATAATAACAATTTGATTGCTAAATCCTATTATCCTCCCTGCCTACAGGCTTTGTAGTGAGGGTGCAATTACATTAAGTGTGGGAAACAAATGGACTCCAAATTCAAGTGTGGATACAGAGTTTCCTGGCATCTCACTGCCTTTCTGGAAAAAAAATCTCAACACTCTCAGATTTCCTTGTGCTCCGTTCTTCATGCTTAGCAGAGACCACATGCTCTTGGAACTATTTATTGCAGACAGCCAGATCGTGGAGAGACCCAAGCTCAACAAGTCCATCTGAACAGATGGTAAATACATCTCACAGTCCTCATGAAAGAGACAGAAAGCATTGATAATGGCGAGCCAGATTCCTGACCCTGGGATTCAGGAGCAGAGAGGGCCATCCTTTTAGTCTGCCTTGTTCTATTTCTTTCTACCATTGAGCAACAGATTTGGTATTAGCTACAATTTTTCCTGACATTTGTGTACTCCTTGTGGGGGACTTATTTACTTATTTCTGATGATGAAAAGCATCAACATTTAGGAGCATAGTCATATAACAAACCTCAGGAAATAGCCCTGAAGCAGAAGTTTGGGTGCAGGCAGTTTTCTGTGAGGTATCACCAAGGCCAGCAGCTGTTGGTGTTGGGGACTGAGTTAGGGAGGAGCTGGGCTGCTGTGCAGTCTCAGTAAAGGCCTCAGCCTGTTCTCAAAACTCTGGAGCTGAGATGGGCTTTTGGAGATTTCTCCTGCCATGGAGCAAGGGGGAAGGTGTAGACATTTACATCCTTTCATTGGATGTCAGCTGTTCCCAGGAAGAGAAATATGACCTTGGATCAACAGTGCTCTTATGCTAAAAGAAAACCCTGAGAAGGACCCAGCTAAGAGCTGTTATCATCCAACACTTCTAATACTCGTGTGTCCTGAGGGCAGAGCTAAGCTACACCCAGCAGCATCCACTACACTGACCCATCACCACCTTCCACCATCATCAGTCACCGCCCATCCTGGTTTCTCTCTGCTTCCATCTTCTTCTCTCCCTCCGAATACTCTGGTTTTTATCTTTCATTTTTACTGTTTAGTGACTTTATCAAAGTATAATTTTTTTTTAGAGGTTTTTGCTATAAGGCACCAGAAAGACAGAGAGAGACAGAGACACAGGAAGCAAGAAATCACCCCCCGGGGGGATGGCCATGCCACAATCCCTTCTCCTCCATTCTCCTCTCAGGACCTTGGGCACGCACGCACACGCACCCCGCGTGAGTTTAAGCCACTGGATCCGGGACTCGAACTGCGGTCAACTACATGGGAGTCCAGAGACATATAGCCATTATGCCAACTGTTGGTCCCATCAAAGTATAATTTGTGTGCCATAAAACTCATGCATTTTGAGTGTATAATTCAATGGAGTTCTGCTAAATATATCTAGTTGTTCAACTATTATCCTAATCCAGTTTTAGAACTTTTTCATCACCTTAATAGCACACTTCTTTTTAAAAAAATATGTCTGTTTTATCTTGATGTAAATCACATTAGTTGGTTTTTAGTGTAATTAACTTCTTAGCTGAAGGATCTATTGATAGGAATAATTTGAGTGAGGTACCTTTTAACTCTATTTGAGGTCATGTAAGACCTTAGGAGATATAAGTAACTAAAAGCTATTTCCAAAAAGATTGATTCCAACTCTGTTAAGTGATTTATTCCCAAAAGTCATCTAAGAATACCACATCTGACAAAGAACTTCTTGTTTTATAGTGCTTCTGCTTTGTTCTCTAAGAACCCGTGTTAGAGATAGGGGGCTGTTTAAGTAAGTATGTGCAAGACATAGATGGTAAAAGAGGATAGGTGTGTGCAAGACAGCCACAGTAAGAGGAAGGCTGTCTACAAGAGGAAAGAGTAGCCCCAGGGAGAAATCATCATTGTACATCATCGGAAAGGAGAGGAAGAACAGATACAGTGAAGATGGATTGAGAAACCAAGACAGGAAAACTCAGTTTTATAAATGGCTAAGGAAAACACTGGGCTACTTTTTTTTAGATTTATTTTATTTTAATTTTAGTCATCATTATTACTATTATTTTAATTTGATAAGAGAGAGAGAGAGAAAGTGAGAAAGTAAGCCTCCAGGTCCCGGACTTGAACCACAGCCGGCCATGTGGGAGTCCAGTGCACTTAACCACCACACCACTTGCTGGCCCCACACTGGTCGATTTGGCATATTTGTCATCCTGTTGTTAGAATGATGGGTCTAGGAAAAGGGAAGAGCGCACTTTCCAAAGCCCTATGGGAAGGTTCTGGATTCATGTCCCGAAGTCTCCCTGTATGTACTAGGTGCATGCATTTATGTGGTCCTGGCTACCAGAGGCTGTGGCCCAGGAGAAGGGATGGTTTAATTTCAGTCTAAATCCAAAGGCTTGAGAACCAGAACAGTTTGATAGTGCAGGTTCTAGACCAAAAGCCAGCAGTCTCAAGGAAGAGCCTTTGTTTCAGTTGAAGTCCAAAGGCAGGAGAAAAACAATGTTCCAGTTTTAAGGCAGTCAAACAGGTAGAGTTCACTTATATTCAGGGGAGGCACAGCCTTTTTTTATTCTATGCAAGTTTTCAACTGATTGGACAAGGCCCACCCACATTAGAGAGGTCAATATGTTCTATGTTGTCTACCAATTTAAGTGTTAATCTCATCCAAAAACACTCACACAGACACACCCATCAAGAATAATGTTTGGGGAACCAGCAGTTAGCGTAATGGCTATGTCGCTGGACTCCCACGTAGTCGACCGCAGTTCGCGTCCCGGACCCGGTGGCTTAAAACTCACACCGGGCGCGTGTGCTTGCGTACCCAAGATCCCGAGAGGAGAATGGAGGAGAAGGGATTGCGGCATGACCATCCCCCCGGGGGGTGATTTCTCACTTTCTGTCTCTATGTCTCTCTGTGTGTCTGGCGAGTGCACGCGCCCTATAGCGAAAACCTCTCCAAAAAAAAAAAAAAGAAAAGAAAAGAATAATGTTTGACTGGACTAGCATATGGCATAATGGGTATGTTGCTGTACTCCCACATAGTCGACCACGGTTCAAGACCTGGACCTGGCAGCTTAAAATTCATGTTGGGGGACCAGCAGATGGTGTGGTGATTAAGGTGCTGGACATTCCCCCATGGTCAACCATGGTTCGAGTCCTAGACCTGGTGACTTGCTTTCTCACTTTCCCTCTCTCTTTCTCTCTCTCTCTCGCTGTGTCTCTCTGGTCAAATTAAAATAAAATGAATGAATAAATAAAATTAAATAAATAATTTTAAAAAATTCATGTTGGGCATGTGTGCGTACATGCCCAAAATCGCAAGAGGAGAATGGAGGAAAAAGTATTGTGGCATGGCCATCCACCCCCCTCAGGTGGTGATTTCTCATTTTTTGTCTCTCTCTATCTCTGGCAAGCACAGGTGCCTATAGCAAAAATGTCTCTAAAAATAAGAAGCAAAAAATCTAGGCATGCTTAGTTTCTTTCAGAATAATATGAGTAACAAATAATTTTGTCAAGTGTCCCAATGACAAGGAGCCATATGTGCTAAGACATTAAAAAGAAAGAAGGGCGCTGGACTCCCACATAGTCGACTGTGGTTCACGTCCCGGACCCAGTGGCTTAAAACTCATGCCGGGCACGTGAGGCCTTCTTGAAGACGCACAGCTTCATGACTCCTGCAATCTAGCCATTTTTGGGAAACAGAATTGAAGATTTCCCACTGATAATTTGGCCTCCAGCACACAAAAATCGCATGGTAGGAAGACCCCTTTCAGGCCTCCTGTCTCTGTACCTGTCTGTCTCTCTCTACCTCTGTCTCTGTGTCTGTCTTCTCTCTCTTTTTTTTAATTTTTGCTTTTTAGAATTTTTTGAGGTAAAGCATGTTCTGTGCTTTCTGGCCCCTCCTATCCCTTTATCTTGTTAATAATTCCCTCTCCCCCTCCCAACCCAGGAGAGGCAAAGGGAACAGGCCTTCTTGAAGACACACAGCTTCATGGCTCCTGCGATCTAGCCATTTTGGGGAAACAGAATTAAAGATTTCCCACTGATAATTCAGCCTTCAGCACACAAAACTCACGTGGTAGGAAGACCCCTTTCAGGCCTCCTGTCTCTGTACCTGTCTTTGTCTCTCTCTACCTCTGTCTCTGTCTTCTCTCTTTTTTTAAATTTTTGCTTTTTAGAATTTTGCGCAGCGCACAAGCACACTGCACAGTTTTCTAAGTTTTGGGTTCTACTAAAATATTTTTAAATATTAGTTTTTTTAGTTTTATTGAAAAGTTTTTCTCTTCGTTTTTTTTCTCCTCTGTTTCTGTTTCTTGTTTGTTTTGGCTGTTGTTGCTGTTGTTTCTCTCTTTCTGTTCCCTTTTCTGCACACTCCTCGACGCTCAGATTCAACTTCCAAGTTTGGGAAGAAACCAGTCATCAACCAGATGACTAGAAATCACTGCAGGATCACAAGAAATATGAGAAAGCAGGAAAATACCTCTCCTCCAAGGGAAAAGGATAACTCCTCTTCATCCACACACAGTTCAATGGAAATCATGGAAATGTCTGATAAAGAATTCAGAACATTCATAATGGCAAAGCTAACAGAGATGGAAGAGAAGAGAGACAATGAACTGCTGAAGAGAAAGGAGAAAAAGTTGTCAAGTTCCAGGAGGTGAGGAAATTCATGCAAGATCTAAAAGAGAAATTTCACACTTTACAAAAGAATCAGATGGAACTGTTAGAGATGAAAGCTATAATACAGGAAGTAAAAATCTCCCTTGAAAGTATTAAAAGCAGACTAGATCATACAGAAAATAGAATCTCAGACGTAGAAGAGAAAATTGCTAGGCTAGAAAAATCCACCTCGAAGACTAAGAAAATGGCCCAAAAATTTGAGAATAATATACGAGAAATACTAGATACCATCAAAAGTCCAAACATCCAGATAATAGGCATCCCAGAAGGCGAAGAGACTCATAAGGGCATTGATAATATATTCCATGAGATCCTGCAAGAAAACTTTCCAAACCTAGAGAGGCACTCAAAGATTTAGTCCCAAGAAATACAGAGGACCCCAAATAGAAACAACCCAAGAAGACACATTATAGCTAGATTGACCAAAACCACAGACAAAGACAAGATACTAAGATTGGCAAGAGAAAAACGGCAAGTTACCTACAAAGGGTATCCCATCAGACTAACAGCAGACCTCTCATCGGAAACAATGCGAGAAAGGAAAGAATGGGAAAATATATTCAAAGTGTTAAGGGAAAAGCAATTTCAACCGAGAATACTGTACCCAGCAAGATTATTGTTCATTTGGGAAGAAAAGACACGAACATTCCCAGATAAACAAAACCTGAAAGAATTTACCAGCACCAGACCAGATCTCCAAGAAGTTCTTAAGGGAGTGCTATGTCAGTAAAATTCAATGCAGACACACAGAAATAAGAGTTCAAAAACTAAGAAAATGGGCAACTTAACTGTAGCGACAATGTCTGGAGATGAATATTATATCCCAGAACTCAATGTGGAAGATCGAACTACAACAGAAGTAAGATTAAGTACATGAGACTGAACTGATGAAACAACATTCTGTGACTTGACTAAAATATTGCTGCTTTTCTTCTAAGCCTTGTTGTCCGGTTTTAAAGGATTTTTGTCTTGTCTTGAGCTGTCAATAGGTTCATGTACCTACTATTTGAACAGAATACTAACCTGTTTCTAGGCTTTAAGTTTCAAGGAAATATCGTTACCAGTTCAAAACTGCTTTTCTTGAAATTACCAGCTGAACTTGCTATTGAAAGTAGTTAGATTACTTATGATATTGTGTGATCAACAAAATGTTGGGGGAAAAGAAATGGAAGACAACTGTATATAGCAGAGATAGTGTACTAAGAGAGTGGGAAAGGGCAGAGGGTCAAACGTGGGGTAAAAAACATATATATACATATACATATAAATGAAAGTAGAAATGGAATATTATTGATGGTAACATGCATGATTAAGCCACTATACAGTTTATTCTAGATGGGAAACCACATTTACTATGTTGTGATGATGCTCAGGGAATGAATGTTAAGTAATTAAAAAAAAAAAAGTTTCAGGAGAAAAAAACAAAGTAAGACTGTTCTTATTGAAAGTAAAAAGAAATGCATATTTGATGACTGCAGTAAGCTATATAGCCCCAGCTAGGTACTACTTTATAGTATGTTCATTCTACTCACTGAGGTGTATGCCTAAAATCAGACTTGGGTTCATATATAGGTATATATCAGCTGCTCTTGCTATTGGAAATATTTAGACTAATTAAGTTAATTAGCAAATCAATTAAATGGGGAGGGGGAGGCATAGAAAGCAACCATGGATACCAGATACAATGTGGGAGGAGGGTGGGACATGGCAGAGGGTGAGGGATAGGGAATCAAGGATGGCAAAAAAATATATATATATACAAGACATAAGAAATGAAAAATTATTTGCTGATAACATGTATGTTGATGTGCTTGATTGAGCCAATATGCAGTGTATTTTGGATGGAAAATTCATTTGTATGCTATAATGATGTATAGTGAATTAATGTAAAAAATAAATTTAAAGGAAAAGAAAAAGAAAATAAATAAATAAATAAATAAATAAATAAAACTCACACTGGGCGCGTGTGTGTGCATGCCCAAGATCCCGAGAGGAGAATGGAGGAGAAGGGGTTGCAGTGTGGCCATCACCCCTGGGGGGTGATTTCTCGCTTTCTGTCTGTCTCTCTGTCTCTCTCTGTCTGTCTGGCGAGTGCACGCACCCTATAGCAAAAACCTCTCAAAAAAAAAAAAAAGAAAAGAAAAGAAAGAAGGGGAAGAATGCATGATGCTCTTGTGGTTGGAACATGAGTCACGAACTCAGACTCTGGCTGGAGGGCTGGTGAGTGTCAGGAGGCGGGATGCAGTGGAAGTGGGGGGACTGGGGTGTAACTCAGAATTTAAAATGATTTTAAAACATGAAGAGAGAAAGAAAAGGGTTCCTGAAAAGATCTTTCTTTTTGGAACCTATAAAAACCCTCGTATAGGGGCTGGCAGGTGGTGTGGTTAAGGCCTACCAAGGTTTGAGTTCTGGACCTATCAGATTGAAAATCATGCTGGGCACGGGTGTGTGTGCATTCCTGAAATCCCAAGAATGAAAAAGAAGGGATCGCAGTTTGGGCATACCCCATTGGGGATAATTTATCACTTTCCCTCTCCCTGTCTCTCTCTGGAGAGCACATATGCCTTATAGCAAAACTTAAACCAAAAAAAAGAAAGAGAAAAAGAAAAAAACCCTGGGTCTTTGGCCCCAGCAGAGTGGCTCTTCTGTTGAGAAGGACAGAGACTCATTCCACAGCCCACCATGCTTTTTACTGTGTGAGACCTAGAGTATTCTTGCTAGGAATGGGCCCAGCAGCAAGAGGCCCAAAATATTCATTAATCAATCATTGGCAATGAATTGTAAGCAGTGCATAGGCTCAACAGGTTACAGACCCTTTCTGTGATTTCTGCTTCTCCATATACCAAAAGAGCTTGTCTATAATTATTTTGATAAATAATTGGTTTGTTTTTGTTTGTTTGTTTGTTTGTTTTAGAGATTTTTTACTCTAGGGCATGTATACTTGCTGGAGAGACAGAGAGAGAGAAAGTGAGAATTCACCCCCTGGGGGAATGGCCATGCTACAGTCTCTTCTCCTCCAGTATCCTCTTAGGATTTTGGGCATGCGTGCACGCGCGCGCGCACGCGCGCGCACACACACACACACACCTGGTGTGAGTGCCAAGCAGCCAGATCTGGGACTTCCACAGTCAACCACATGGAAGTCCAGTGCCTTCACCACTATGCCACCTACTGGCCCCAATAATTTCTTTTTATAGAGAGACGATTTCAAGTGTAAAAGCATGAACTTTAGGTCTGACCAGTGCTCCACACCTTGACTGGTAGTCTTGGCCCAAGGTAGCTTCTAAATTTCAGGCATGATGTTTAGGAGCTATTGATTCTAAGTAATAACCCAAATCGCAGGACAGTAATTTTCACATAGTTGCTGTTCATTCCTGAGGGTAGTGGCTCCCATCCATAGTGGGTCTTATTATAAATGTTTCTTTTTCATTTTTTAACATTAAGGCTGATACATAACACAAACATAATATGGCTTATAGGTTGTTTAAAATGTTTTTGACATGTTGTGGTGTTCTTAACTTCATGTTGTATTTATCTCAGTACTAAGTGTGGAGGGAGAATGTGTGGGTGCCAGAAAGAAAAAAAATGTGACCTATTAGTAAGAATTACTTTTGCCTAATATGAGTACCAGGACACAAAAGAAATATGTTTTAAAGCTGCCTACTCCATAGCCATGAGTGGAGGTTTGTTCTGTTCTGAAATTGCAGCCATGGGAGTTGAGTCAGAAGGAAACAAGCACAGTGTGTGTTTATCTGGAGTATCTTGCCCCTGGTTCATTTCATCATCTTTATTCTAAAAGGATATATTATTTGACAAAGACATTCAGTGCTTAATGTATATTTGTGCAATTACAAGGGAAGGCATTAAAACCACTATCTGTCAAAATACACAAATGACAACAAATTGCTGCAGCTGAACAGTTTTTGCTTTATATATGGATTGTGTCTGTTTTGATTGTCCCGCCCTGTCCACATGACATAGGTTTGGCCATGATATTGCCAGCCAGTCATCCACAGCTGGGGGTGGGGAGTCACTCTGTCCCCACATGCTGCTCGATATCACTCACTAACACACCCTTTAGGAGATCCTTGTAAATGTTTTATACATCAATTTTTAAATTGATGATTATGAAAATATGCTGAAGGGTTCTCTTGTCTAGGTGCTTTTAGATGTGACCTCCTATTTCAGGGGGAAGTTACAAAGCTTTATCTGTTCAGACACCCTGCACAAAGCCAGGATCAGCTAGGTGGGATAGCCATTCACTGGGTGGCCTGGAGCTCTAAATATTTTTCACTTTGGTGTTCCTACTTCAAGCAAAAAGCAAAACCTAGGGCAGAAGAGGCCCAGGGGAGACATGGTTGGTGAGATAAAGGCATAGCAAGTTTCAGTGGCTGGGAGAATTGTGAATGAATGAATTAATTAATTAATGAAGTGGATGTTGAGGGAGGTCAGGCTTTGTGGCCAGTCTCTAAAGGAGGCAGGCTTCAGCGTTCTCTGTTGTGAGCTCCATGGCTCAGGCTTTGAGGATTTGTATACCCGCTTCAGGGTACCACGCCCAGGTAGACCCACACCCTACTCAAAGTATAGTTCTGCGTAACATACTGGGTCGTCAGAAAAGTCATGAACACATTTTTGCATAGAAAAGTATGTCATGCCTTTTCTGACAACCCAATATTTCTTTACTCAGCGAATTTTTAGTTTTCTCTATGCCAGGTACCATGATCAGCCCTGGGTAGATAGCAATTGAAGCAGACATGGCCCTGCTTTCATGGAGTTTACTATCTGAACTATGGTAGGGGTGGGACAAGAAGACAGGCCTTGTATAGATAAATCTGCTAAAAATCAGTTATAACTGGTATATGCTATGCAGAAAGAAGAGAGGACTTCAAAAAGATTTGGGGATATTACAAAGTGCTGGTAAATGTCTGAGAGAAATATGCTAATGACTCCAATTTGATCATTAACATGTTTTCATATACTGGAAACTCACAGTGTACCCCATAAATATGTACCATTATTATATGAAAACTGAAAAAAGACCTAAGAGAATATCAAAGAGTTGTGAGACAATTACAGGAAGTATTACATATGTGTAGTGATAATACTAGAAGAAGAGTGAGAGAAAAGTATTTAAAATAATACTGGGGGTGTTAGCAAGGTGTGTAGTGGTTAGGGTGCTGAAATCTCACATGACCAACCATGGTTTGTGTCCCAGACCTGGCAGTTTGCTTTCTCACTTTCTCTCTCTTTCTCTCACTGATGAGTACACATGTCCTATAGCAAATTTTAAAAATAATAACAATAAGTAAAATTAAATCAGTAGTTCTTTATAAAAATATAGGCCATGAATTTCCCCAAAATGATGTCTATGAGCTAGTTCACAGGAATCTCAGGGAACACCAAGCAGGATAAATGTTAAATATCAAAACAAAAAAACCCTAAATATCAGGGGCCAATAAATGGCATGGTGGTTAAGATATTAAACTCCCACAGGACTGACTGTGGTTCAAGCCCCAGACTCATTGGCTTGAAAATCATGCCAGGCACATGTGCATGGGTGCCCGGAATCCCAAGAGAAGAAAGGAATTAAGTCATGACCATCCCCTCTGGGAGGTGATTTATCACTTTCTCCTTCTCGGTCTCTGGCAAGTACACATATCCCAAGGCAAAAACCTTTTAAAAAGAACAACAAAAAAACCCTAAATATATATATTTTAAAAACTATACTGAGGCTTATCATATTCACACTACAGAAACACAAATAAAAATGAAAATCAAGAAAGAATCAAGGTGGGGAACACCTTACCTACAGAGGAGCAAAGATAAGAATTACATCTGACATCTCAGAAACCATGTGGGCAAGAAAAGAGAAGAGTGAGATATTCAAAGCATTGAGAGAAAAATACCACCCACCTCAAATTTTGTATATTGCAAAATTATTTCTGTTTTTCTTTTCTTTTCTTCCTTTCTTTCTTTTTTGAAAGGTTTTTACTATAGGGCGTGTGCGCTCACCAGAAAGAGAGAGACAGAGAGACAGAAAGCGAGAAATCACCCCCCGGGGGGATGGCCAGGCTGCAATCCCTTCTTCTCCATTCTCCTCTTGGGATCTTGTGCACACATGCTCACAAGCCCAGCGTGAGTTTAAACCACTGGGTCCGGGACTCGAACCATGGTCGACTACATGGGAGTCCAGCGACATAGCCATTATGCCAACTGTCCCAGATTATTTCTATTTTGTATTAATATACAAAGAAGAAGAAATAATGATCATTAGGTAGTAATTGAGAAAAACTCATTTAATTTCCAAATCTCTTCTTCCCCACCACTGTATAATTAACTGAACAAAAATGCCAGTTGCTGGTTGAGCTCCAGAGGGAATGTGGGGATGGTCCTGAACTTTGTTGTAACTGCTTACTCCACAGTTACAGGGGTGAACCCCGTGGTGGCCTCAGTGCCATGGAAGGCTACAAACGACCTCTGTGGAGCTTGGCTTTTGTGCTGATCCTTGGCAAGTTGTATGAGGTGGTGGTGGTGCTGCTGCCTCCTTACCTGAGTCCACCACTCACTCTCCACAGCCTCTAGGGGGAGCCACTGCTGTGTGCACATGTCACCACCTTATTGGTGGGCCTCTTTTATTTAGACTTGTTCAGTCTGTTAGAAGTCGACTTTATGTAAGACGCGAAAAGCATCTGGCAGAAACATTAGCTGCTCTGACTGAGGAGAAATGCCAACTCATTGACAAGCCTAGTGCTGCCAAAAAGGAGCATGCAGAGACTGAGCTATTCTTACAGAAAGCCGGACTTGAGAAAGAGCCTTTCACATCCCCAGCTTATAGTAGTTTATAGAAAGGTGAAGAGAACCAAGTTAGTGTGGATGGAGGTTGTAACTCCCTTGATTCAAGAACTGAGGGAGGTGAGATCCAAGTGCTGAGAATAACTAGAGGTGATAAAGGGGATGCTGAACACACTGGAGTACTTAGTCAGGGTTTCGAGACTCACTAGTTCACGAGGAGTCAGGAGGTCAGGAACCCAACCCTGGGGGACCTTCCCCATGCTGTTCCCTCACCTCCAATCAGGCCTCCTGAAATTAAGGCAGTGTTGACTCACCTCACCTCCTCCTGAGGATTGTTGAGGCCAGTGGATCCAAGGGACCCCATTCCCCATGGGCTGAATTTCCTCCACATTCACATGCTAGACACAGCAGTGACCTCCTACATGCTCTGCTCCTCCAAATATAAGAATATTGGATTTCCTGGAACACACAAAGGAATGTGGGACTTTCTCTTCACAGAACGTTTGGATTCTCTCTTATCAGTAGTGAAAGAAATGTTGTCCTTAAGAGACTCATCCTTAAACAGAGTCTTCATCAAACTCCATTTCTCAAAACAGGTTTTGGGGGCTGGCAGGTGGCGTGGTGGTTAAGGGCGCTGGACTCCCACACGGCCGACTGTGGTTCAAGTCCTGGATATGGCAACTTGCTTTCTCACTTTCTCTCTTTCTCTCCCTCTCTCTCTCTCTCTCTCTCTCACTCTTTCTCTCTCTCTCTCTCTTCCCCCCTCTCTGGTAAAAATGAAAAATAAAGTTAAAATAATTATTTTAAAAAAACAGGTTATATAAATATTATTTATATTAGTCTTAAAAGTGAATAGTTTCTACTCTCTTCACTAAGTAAATGTATCATAATTTGAAAATATATGCAGTTTTGCAATAAAGAATGTTAAGAGAAAAAGATGGGGGACTGGCAGATGGCATGGTGATTGAGGCACTGGACTCCCACATGGCTGACTTGTGGTTCCAGTCCCAGATCTGGTGCCTTGCTTTCTTACTTTCTCTCTGTCTCTGTCTCTCTCTGGTCAAATTGAAAAATAATAATGATGATGATGAATTTAAAAACATTAAGCAAAATAATTCTTTTTTAAAAAATGGAATTAAAGTATAGGTTTGTTTTGGTGCAAAATTTTTTTTTGAAATCCATGTGGTTTTTTATAATGCATATTTCCATTAATTTTTTTTGAAGACCTCTTATATAAGACACCAAGAGAGAAAGTAATGAGGACCTGAGCTGGTCTTGGGATGTCAAGGAAAGATTTTTTGAAGTAGTGATATTCAAGTTAGGACCTACACAGTAAGTATGGGTAGAAAGGTAAAAATAATGTGAAGGTTCAACAGGTACACGGGCTCTGTGCCCCAGCAGTGAGCACAGAGCCAAGAAGCTGGTCAATGGACAGCTGTGACTCGGTACCTTTGTCAATGCTGTTGACAGGAAGTAAGTTCAGAGCCACTGAGACAGCCCACAAAGGCAATGAGCAGTAGACAGGCAATTGTTTTGTCTTTTGTCTTTGCTCTTTCTAAGGCATTGTGTGACCTCTCTTGGATTATCCCACACATTTGCCAGAAGAATTTTTGTAGAGAGCCCCATTGGCTGAGAAACACTGGAATAAATTTAAACACATATAATAAACTCCCATTAAAATTGAAAATGAAAAGGAATCCAAATCCTTTTCAGGCCTGTCATAAAATTGGGGCCCTAACAAGTTGTCTTCAGATTCTGAGTCTAAGCATATGTGAAATTACATAATTGTTCTCCATTAGCTTTGAGTAGTCACCCAAGATAGACCAAGATGTGCTTATGGCCAACTGGCAGTTCTCTGTAGTTTGATGGACTGTCTGTAATCAAGTCATATTTCTAGGCCTGTCCCAGTGCCATCTCCTCTGTCAGTTATCTACCAAGGATTCAAAATTATTTTCATATTACAAAAAGGATGGTAGGAAAATAATTGTGCTGCCAAGTAAAATTGTCCTAATTGGAACTAATTGCAGAAAAGCCACTATGTAGTAGTCAAAGAGCTAATTACATTTTTTCTTCTCAAAAATGTTTCTTAATACATTCAGGAACATCTGTTAGTACAAAGCTCAAGCTGTCTGTGTCCCTCTGTGCTCACAAGATCAGTACCTGGGGCTATGGTATGTCAATTAGGGCTTCAGTAACTTACAACATCTTGGGAAATATGCCATACTGGGTTGATAGCATTCTGACCCTCAACTTGCAAGTACTCATTAAATGCGGTTATAGAAATATACCTAATTAGGCCAGCCATCATGGTTCAACAATCATGCAGTGCTTGTGATGTTGAAGCCATTTGGGAAGGTCCTAGGTGTGGATCCATGATCCTGGCTGGCTAGGGGTCAATTGTGACATGAAGACTCCATTTGGAGTGCCTGTCTGTCAGTTTCTTTTTTTGTCTCTGCGTCTCTCTCTCTCTCTCTGAAGAAATAAACTTAAAAATGAGTTTTAATGCTGGAATCAAAGCACTCAATTGTGAAATTATATAGTAAAGGTAAAATTTTCACAAATTTCCATCTTAGTCAACTACATGGATGTCTTGTATGAATATTTTAAAAACAACAACAACAACCAAAAAACAAAAACAAAAAACAATTCATGTGGTGCAGAAGAGCAGGGATTCTCCTATCTTGGAGAACCAGCAACTCATGTCATCTTGTCTGGTGGTAACTCCCTGTTCCTCACAGCTCCCTGTCAAGCAGTGGTTTACTCCTGTCCCCTAGGGCCCCAGGGGAAATAGCATATGGGAATTAACATACTAACATGAACAAAGCACCAAAAACATGCAGAGAGTTGCATGTTAGGCATCTTAGTTTCATCATATTAATTTTAAAGACAAGTATGATGACCCTTTTATAAATGAGAAAAATGAGGCTCAGTCATGGTTATTCTGCTCTGTGTACTCAGAAATCTTCCAGTCCCGAGGTCTAGACCAATGACTCCCAGATCCAATCCCTAGCCCAGATCCTGGTCTTCATCTTGCTAAAAATCTAGCCATTTCTCTGTCACCCTCATACTTGATCTCTCAGCAGCATTTTTCAGGGTTGACCAGGTGTCCCTCCTTGATTTCCATGGCACATTTCCAGTCTCTTCCTCTACTTCCTACTTCCCTGTCTATTCCTATATTAGCACTTCCTTGTCTGAGGAGATGTTGGCATTCCTCAGCACTCACATTCCTTTTTCTAACCCAGCTATAATCTCTCAGTGGTTGACTACATTTTGTGTCTTGGCTTTAAATATGATCAGCATGATGATTTGCTAGGTTTAAACTCTAGCCCTGATGTGAGCCTCTGAACATTAGACTTACAGCAATAGGTACCTCCTTGATTTCTCTATCCAGTAGGCATCTCAGGCTTCACATAACTCACCCAGGGCCCTAGATCTGTGCTGTCTACTATGGTAGCTCCGAGTGCCATGTAGTATTTCCATTAGTGCAATTAAATAAAAATCAGAAGTCAGTTCTTCAGTTGTACTAGCCACTTTGAAGTGCTCAGCAGTCACACATGACTACTGGCCACCATGGCTAGTGATGATACAGACAAGGAACATTTCTGTTATCGTGAGAAATCTTGTTGATCAGGACTACCCTTGATGTTTTTATTCCTCCATATCTGTTCTTTCCCTTTTCCAGGGTCCTTTTGTTCATCAGGATACTCCAAAGAAACAAAACAAACAGTAGATTTTATACACACACACACACACACACACACACACACACACACAGAACTTCCTACCATTTCTGGAAAAATGGAATGAAATTGTGAGTTATTTTGGAGCAAAAATAAAAAATTGAAATCTAGGGCAGCACAGTAGCCCAGAGGTTGGGCACTGTGCAGAAGAGGCCAGATCCCACATGGTCAACCAGGATTCAAGTGCCAGCTCAGGTTGTTTTTCCACCAGGCACATGTGTATTCAGTATCCTGATATGATGAAGAATTGGAGAAAGGGGATTGTAGTATGACTAGCACATGCTGGAGGATGCTTCCCCTCCCTCTCACATGTGTACACTCTTGTGTGTGTGCACTCACCCTCTGACATTAACATTTTTTTCTTGAAATCCATGCATAGTTTTTTTCATAATCGACATTTCCATGAACTTTTTGAAGATCCCTCATGTATCTGTACACACACATACACACACACACAGAGTCAGCCCTCCATATCCATGGGCTCCACATCTACAGGTTTAACCAACAATGAACATAGTCAGGCCATAGCAATTAATGTGAAATGGGCAAAGAGGTGGCTCCCTAAGAGAGATGCTAAAATTCATCTAGATAAGAGAGATGTTAAAATTCATCTAGATATTTTCCTTTCCATTACATCTGATGCTAAGATTATCTACAAGTAATCTAGAGATGATTTAAAGTATATGATGTTTGTAGGTTATATGCAAATATTATGTCATTTTTACATAGAACTTACAGATTCTGGTGTTCATAGGAGATCCTGGAATTAATCTCCTATGACTATCGAGGGATGAATGTATATATATTTATTACAAAGAAATGGTTCATGTGATTATGGAGGCCGAGAAGTTCCATCATCTGGCATCTGCAAGGTGGAGACCCAGGAAAACTAGTGGTGTAATTCAGTCCAAGTCCAAAGGTCTGAGAACCAGGGGAACCAAGGGTATAAGTCCCAGCCAAAGGCAAGGGAAGACATAAATCTCAAAGGGTCAGGCTGGGAGCAAAAAGAGTGAATTCCTCAGCCCACCTACATCAGGGAGATGCATCTACTTCGCCGAGTCCACTGATTTAGCTGCTTCTCTCATCTAAACCCACTTTCACAGACACACCCAGAAATCATGGTTAGCTAAGTATCTGGGCACCCTTGACTCAGTCAAGTTACCACATTAAGCATAGCAGCCCCCATTTCAAGTAATGGGGCCATCATCTCCACCTATTCCTTAAGTCAGAAATCTGGGAGACGTTCTTGACTTTACCCTTCCTGCATGCTCCACACCAGCCTCACTGATGAGAACACACCCCGCATCAGTCCACTTCCCTCCTTCCCCAGTTGGAGCCACCGTCCTCCCTTGCATCCTCCCTTGCGATGCCCTGTGATCTGGCTACACCCACTCTTGCCTCTGCAGCCCATTCTTCAGCATGAGCCAGAGGATCATGCTGCAGCAGCCACTGTGTCCTTAAAAAGCGTGCATCTCTTCACTTGTTCCCCAGCTGAACACCCTCCAAAGATTTCTTATCAAATGTAAAATAAACCCACCCTATTTGAGATCCTGCATGATCTAGGCCCTCTTCTCTTTCAAATCTCTTCTGGAAATATTGTCTTCATTGTCCACCATGCCCAGTTACCCAAACCTTCTTTTTGGTCTTCCAGTACCACCAGACCTGTGCCCTCCTCGGAAGGTCTAAGAATGGGCCCACCCTCTGCCTGAAATGCTCTCTATGGTCCTCACGTGGCTGGCTCTTTCCTGTTATTCAGAGGGGCGATCTGTAAGCCCAGTCAAAAGTGGCTGCACAAGTATTGACCTAGACTTTCAACCTAACCACATACTTTTAAATGTATGTCAGTTCATTACTTTATTTATTTTCTTTCTCTTCCTTTCCACTGGTGTATGAAAGTTGTATGTGCTGGGGACTCCATGTGACTAAGATGCAGTTTGCCCTCTTAGAAGACAAAAAAGAATTAAAAATAATTTGTATTTAACATTTTTGGAGTGTGAGCAGGTGATGTGAGTTAGACCAGATTAGCTCTTTTATCTTAGAATCTTGATCACACTGATAATTTCTTAACAAATCTTTTAACTCTTTTCTCATACATAATGCAGAAGTAGAACTTCTTTATCCGTTTCAGCAAGCAAATTTCCCAAACAAAATTAAAACACCTCAGTTCTTTCTTATCCATTGTTTTGGATATAACTATACTCTTCCTGGCCAGGCCTGAAGGGACAGCTGGCTGGCAACTGAAGGGGTGTAGTTAGAAAACAGGGAGGGATCAGATGCGTTGGCACAGCACTCAGAAATGCTAAAGTCATATGGAGGGTCCTGGGTTCTTGTCTCAAGGTGTCCTTGTACATGATAGGTACACACATGGCTGTGATCCTGGCTGCCTGAGACTAGGGGTGGATCATGGCATAGGACCGTGTTGAAGATGCTTCTCTCTCTGTCTCTATGTCTCTCTATCTCTCTTTCTTATGGAAGAAATAATCTTACAAAGGAAATCAAAGAGGGAAGATGATGCCCAGGTGTAACTGAGGTCCTATCCAAGGCAATGCATGTTGCTTGCTTGGATGGCCGGGTGATCTGTACACACCACAGAGCTGGCTGACGTGGACCTGGTTGGAAAAACAGATTTGCTCTTCTGAGCAGACCTGAGAGAAGGAAACCACCCCTAGTGGGCTCATGGATGGCAGCTCTAGGCCGCCACAGTCCTGCAAAGCACCCTTGTTTCCAGATGTGCCTACCCAGACCCACATGTATGGGTCATACATCCTCAGCAGCATCTCTTTCGAAGTGAGTAACTTCCCAGCACAGGCAGCTTAGCATTTGCTGTTGTCTGATGTGGCACACCCGACCTCATCTGCTTGGCTTTCAAAAGACTTCACCATTGGGCGTGGTGGCGCCCGCCCTATGGCAAAAGACTTCACCATTGGCTTCATCTTTGCCAATTGCTTTCTACCCGAGTCAGGCCTCTTTACATGCCTTTTTGTTCTGCCCCTCCCATGTTCTCCCCACCTCTCATGCCCATCCCCTTTTTTTCAAGATCAGCTGGAATTTTTCTGCAGTGTTGACAAGTACTGGGGCTATCCACTCATACACGAAACTGCAAACGTAGTCAAGACTTCACATCCAGGAGATTTTTTTATTTTTTATTGATTTCTTCCAATAAGACAGAATAAGACAGAAAGACAGAAAGATGGCACTCCCAGCGAGGTTCTGACACCACAGTTCACCCCTGCATACCTGGCCTCAGCCAGCCCCAGATCATAGGCATAGCCAGCCTCAGACGATGGGGATGTGTGTGCCTGGCACCCGTAGGGAGGTCTCCAGTCTTGAACTGAGAACCTTCCTTTGTGAGATTGCCTCAGGGAGCATCACATTTTACCTTCATGCCCCCATTTACCTTCATTCCTCCAGGAAGCCTTTTCTTTTTTCTTTTTCTTTTCTTTTCTTTCCTTTCTATTTTTTGAGAGATTTTTGCTATCGGGCACATGTGCTCGCCAGAGAGACAGAGAGACAGAAAGTGAGAAATCACCTCCTGGAGAGATGGTCATGCCGCAATCCCTTCTCCTCCATTCTCCTCTTGGGATCTTGGGGCATGCACTCATAGGAGCCCAGCATGAGTTTCAAGCTGCAGGGTCTGGGACTCGAAAAGCAGTTGACAGCATGGGTGCTAAGCACCTTAACTACCCCACCTGCTGACCCCCAGGAAGCCTTTTCTAACCACTCAGGTTCCCCTTGTGTGCTATCTATGTCCAGCTGGGATCACTGTGTGCCACATCATTAGTCACTGGAAGTCTTGACTGTAGTTGTCCAACCACAGGCCAGCACTGTACACCAAGTGTGGGCCTACACAGGGTGCTCATTTAACACTTCTTTCATTGACTCTATTTCTCCAAAGTTATCAGTCACCACAAACTCTTTTCACTGTCTCCTTTTTTTTCATAATATTCCAAATTACCAGACTCTGCCTGCTCAGTGGGTTTTCCTACACTTGACTAAATGTAGCTCCTTTTTTAAAAGACAGCTTACATTTGGGACCAGCAGTTGGCATAATGGCTATGTCACTGGACTCCCATATAGTCGATCGCGGTTCAAGCCCCAGAACTGGTGGCTTAAACTCAGGCCAGGTGTGTGTGTATGTGTGCCCAAGATACCGAGAGAAGAATGGAGGAAAAGGGATTGCAACATGACCATCCCCCCTGGGGCGTGATTTCTCTCTGTCTCTCTGTCTCTCTCTGGCGAGCGCATACACCCTATAGCAAACCTCCCTGCACCCCCACCAAAAAAAAAGAAGACAATTTACATTCATTTCTTCCTGCCCCATCCCTTCAGTTCTTTCTGGTTGTCCTTTGGTAGTCTTCTTAACACCTTCACCACTTCCTCTCCTGCCACCATCAGAACCATTTTTCAAGTTTCACTTGGCTGTGTGTGTATGCGTGTGTGCGTGTGCACATGTATGTGTGTATGATTCTTTTCCACTGGATTCTGCGCCCCTTGAAAACAGGGAGAATGTTGCCTGGCTCCATACAAGATTGTGTGAATAAACAAAGCACACAGTACAAATTAACCAGCAAAAATGCTGAGGGATCCTCCCTCCCTCCCTCCAGTCAGCCTTGGGAATGTATAAAGAGAATGTTTTAATACATTCAAAATATAAATGTGTATTCATCACGTAGGGCTGCTGTAACAGAATACCACAGATGATGAGTCTTAAACAACAGAAATGTATTTTCTTGCAATTTGGGAGGCTGAAAGTCCAAGGTCAGGAGTGTCCGCAGTGCTGGTTTCTCTCGAGACCTCTGTCCTTGGCTTGTGGAAGCTGCCTTCTTGCTGTGTCCTCACGTGGTCTGTCCTGTGTGCACAGCATCCCTGGAACCTCTTCTAATTATAAATTAGAAGAGTCCTGTTGGATTAGAGCCCACCTATATGACTTCCCCAACCTTAACTATCTCTTTAAAGACCCTAATTCCAAATACCATCACATTCTTAGCTATACTTGGAGGAGGGGGGAGAGTTAAGACTTTAACTGTGGATTTCAGGAGGACACAATTCAGTTCATACCACCCAGATACTAAGCATGAAAAACAGCCAGAATCAAAGTGTAATAGAACACAAGGGGTTTACTTTATCTGTTCCATTAGACGAAAAGGCATGTGTTTATATTTTGAAAATTTCTGAAGAGATTGAGGTCTGGAAGATATTGTGAAACAGAATTCCCAAAATACAGAATTTTCAAAATGATTATTAAAGTTGGATTTGTTGGAGGAGGGGCACATATGAAGAGCAGAGGTTGCATAAAATGAAGCCTTAATCTCCCCAGAGTGGGTGTGGGAGAGCCCCCAGGAGCAGGGTGTGTGGGGACCAAAGCCAAATGAAGTCATAGGGATTATAAGCATCAGCCTGGGAGAATGGGTGGCCTCCCTTTGTGGGAGAAGGGAAATCCCAGGTGCTGCCAAGTTGAAACATGGTTGAGGAAAAGATTGAGAAGCTAGAACCTTTTTTTCTCCAGGCTGGATTACAAAAGGCACATGTCTGCCTTCTGGGCTTTGGGGTTTCTCAATTGAAAAATGCCTTGATTGTAGTTTGTTTTTTGTTTTTTGTTTTTTTTAAGAGAGAGGTTTTTGCTATAGTGCATGTGCTCGCCAGAAAGACAGAGACAGAGAGACAGAAAGAGAGAAATCACGCCCCAGGGGGATGGCCACGCCACAATCCCTTCTCCTCCAATCTCCTCTCGGGATCTTGGGCACGCACGCACATGTGCCCGGTGTGAGTTTAAGTCACTGGGTCCGGGACTCGAACCGTGGTCGACTACATGGGAGTCCAGTGACATAGCCATTACGTCAAGTGCTGGTCCCAATTGTAGCTTCTGTTAATCACAACCTGCCATTTCAAGAGTACCTTCCATTAGGGCTAAACATAATGAAAGGAGCTGGTTCTTAGAAAATACAAGTTGTAAAAGTAATAAAATTTAAAAAGAGAAGAAAAAAGAAAAAAACACACAACTAACAGCGCTAGTCGGCCGGCCTTACTACGGAGCATGTGGAGACCACGTTGCCCTTGTAGCATGCACCCTGAGTCTTCTCCACTATCCCTGCCTAGTTCTAGGACAGCCTTTGTGGATTTCAGACATATACACTGTGCCCTGCCTTTACCTCAGCATTATCACTGGTATTGCTCAGAGTACTCCCCTGTACTGAACTATTTAGCTTCTTCATGTTATTTTATTATATCTAACTTCCATTCTAGAGTAACACATTGTTGGAGCCCTTTTCAGCCTCAGCGCAAATACTATCTTTTTTTTTTTTCTAGTTTTGCTGAAGGTCATGTAAACATACTAGAGAGAGACGGCGAGGGAAAGTGAGAAATCACCTCCTGCGGGGATGACTGCTCCTAATACTCTCTCTAGTCTCCTTTTGGGTTTTTGGGCATGCACGTACACATGCTCAGCATGTGATTTTCAAGTCACCAGGTCCAGGACTTGAACTGCACAGTTGGCCATATGGGATCCAACCCTTTAACCTCTACACCACCTGCTGGTCCCAGCACTACTTTTAATAAATACATGGTTGATATTTTTATAAGACATAAGACATTTTAGATTATGTTGGGTCATTTTGTCAATGACCCAATTTTTTTTTGCATAGAAAAAAATACGTCATAATTTTCTAGACAACCTAATAATTAGCAGTACATTTTAAGATAACAGGATATCTACTCAAATCAGATGAAGATCAGTGGTATGTAAACAGCACAGTTTACTCAGTATTCACACGCATACTGACAAAGTCATACTGCATGGAATTTTACCTTAATAAACTTTTACATGATATTATTTGTTTCATTTTGTCTTGTTTTTAATTGACAGATGGGATATATGCTGTTAGAAAGAGGCAGTAAGGGAGAGGGAGAAAGCACCTCCCAGTGGGGCGTGGTCACACTGTAATCTCCTTTCCTCCATTCTTCCATCCTGTTGGGATTTGGGGCATCCGCTCACATGCCCAGCATGATTTTCAAGTTGCAGGGCGGGGATGCTAACTATGGTCGACCATCTTGGATCCAGAACCCTTAACCACTAGGCCACAGGGCCAGCCCGATATTTTATTTCTTGATAATTTTCTTTTTAATTTAAAAGGATTTGTGGTATTTAAAATTTTGCAAGTAAAGTGAAATGTTACTGAGATCATAATTTTAAACTATTTCATATTTACACATTTAAAATTCACACATAAGCCTAGCCATAGTGGCACAGACAGAAGAGATACTCTGTGTGATACAAGAGGCCATATGGGAAGGCTCTGGGTTCATGTCCTGGGTCTACCTGAACACACTAGGTGCATATACCCTTATCCTGCAAGATGGCTGCTTGGGGGAGGACCATGGCATAAAGACTCTGGCAATGGCCCCTCTCTCCTTCTCTCTCTCTCTCTTTCTCGGAGGTAATAATTAATTAGTTAATTACATTCATATACAAAATGATAGCATACACTATAATACACACAGAAGGGCAGAGACCAAGTAAACCCAAGTTCAATGCAAATGCAGGCTGTTCTTTTTTTTGGGGGGGGGAGAGGTTTTTGCTATAGGGTGCATGTGCTCGTCAGAAAGAGAGAGATAGAAAGCAAGAAATCACCCCCCAGGGGGTATGGTATGGCCACGCCGCAATCCCTTCTTCTCCATTCTCCTCTCAGGATCTTGGGCACGCGTGCACATGTGCCCAGCGTGAATTTAAGCCACCGGGTCTGGGACTCGAACCATGGTCGGCTACATGGGAGTTCAGCGACATAGCTATTACGCTAACTGCTGGTCCCGCAGATTGGTCTTAATAAATCTCAAAGTTGGAATTCAGAAAAGTAGAGGATTTTTGATCATCACTCAGTCATCTTCCTTAATCTTTGGCAGCCAGTTTATCTGTCCACATCTGCATCTCCCAAAGCTGAATGTCTCTTCCCATAGGTGCCATTAATTCACTTTCTGTATCTGTTATATGATCCCAATCTTTTTCTCCAGTCACTTGACCTCCAGCCCATCTAACTTCATGCTGATTCTTTGCAAGCTTTAATTAGGAAGTCCATTTCTACTGTGGAGCTTTAAACCATGTACCTATGAGGTTGCCATGGAAGGTTATTGACTCAAGAAAGCAACATGTCAATCAGCTCAGCAGCCAGCCAGTCTATGCAAGATCTGCCAGCCCAAAGTGATGCTTTGCCTTGCTACGATTCAGTGATTCTGGGACAATAATACTTGCCCCACTTAACTCACAAGTGACTTTGAAAATAAGTTTATTGTCGTCAGCCTAGACTGCCATAACAAGGTATCGTAGACTTAGTGAAACAACAGAGATTTATTTCTCACAGTTCCAGAGGCTGGAAGTCTGAGATCATGTTGCCAGCACGATTAGATTCTGGTGAGGGCTTCTTTATTGGCCTTGTCATTGTGTCCCTCATGGCAGACAGAGAGAGCACTCCAGTTTCCTTCTTCTTATGAGGACACTAATCTTATCACAGGCACCCCACCCTCATGACCTCATCTAAGCCTAATTACCTCCCATAGGTCCTACCCCTGAACCAGCACATTGGGGGGTTATCTTCAACATGGGAATTTGAGGAGGACATAAACATTCAATCTGTAACAGTGAGCTTTTAAAATGCATGTATAAGATTTTTTAAAACTATGAAGTGATTTTCAAACTGAAGATATTTTTATTAGTTTATTATTGTTATTATTATTGAGTTTTTACATTTTTCCCCTGGGCCTTGATTTCCAAGAAAACTAAATTCTTTCTAAACAATGTGCATGGTAACAGGGACCCAATGCAGTTTAAAATTTAAGAAGTACAATCTTAAATGTACAGAGCATTGAGACAATGGCAATATATGCTATCCTTTGACATGAATGCTTCCATTTTCACTGTATTGCTATCCTTTTTGCAGTGCAAATATTTTCTTTCATTAGAATTAATCAATACTGGGACCAGCAGATAGCATAATTGTTATGTCGCTGGACTCCCATGTGGTTGACTGCAGTTCGAGTCCTGGATCTGGTGGCTTAAAACTCATGCTGGCCACTTATACATGTGTGCCCAAAATCCCAAGAGAAGAATGGAGGAGAAGGGATTGCGGCATGGCCATCTCCCCTCAGGGGTGATTTCTCACTTTCTGTCTCTCTGTCTCTCTCTGGAGAGTGCACATGCCTTATAGCAAAAAATCTCTGTCTAAAAAAAAAAAAAGAATTGATCAATACTACATATACCCTATACCAGAAGGAATGAAACTGAGAGAATAGGAAGAAGGATAGGTTGTTTTGTTGGAGGCAGAAGATGGGTAAATGTTTGGGTCATTGCAATACTAGGGGCAGGAGACGGGGTGCCTGGAAAGAGTAAGCATTCTTGCCTAAGGCCCACCTGTAGTTGTAGAGGTGAGGAGATGGTAGTAGGTAGACCAGTGCTGAGAAAACACTGGAACACTAGTAAGGGATGTGCACCAATGATAAAGGATGTGGAAGAACACATTCCAGACAGATGTTCTCTGGAGTGGGATGGTGGTGCAGTGGTAAAACATGATGCTCTGTGAGGCTAACACACATGGGAAAATTCCTGGTTCATGTCCGAAGACCCCCTAAGTAGCTGAGCATGCACCAACCCATGATCTCGGCTGGTTAAGGCTGGGAATGTTTTACAGCATGAAAACCCTATAGGGAGTATGGTCTCAATTCCTCTCTCTTTCTCTCTCATAGAAGAAATACATAAACAAGTTTAAAAAAAAAAAGTTTTTCTTCACTGCTAATGCTGCCTTAAATGCTACCAGATGGTCATGAACCAGGGACATAATGGGCACCTAGAAAATGGTGAATGAGTGGTTGAATAAGCAAGTGAATGCCTTCAGGGTGCCCAAGTTCCCACTGCCCCTAGAAGTAGTATATCTCCTACAGTATGTCCTTGAGCTCTGCAAAATTTCAGACATTGAAGTGCATTAGGGAAGGTTCTAGAACTATTAGGAATGGAAAGGAATCAGTGTCAGAGGGGAATGTCTTGGGATCTTGGCTTACCTAAGGATAGATCGTACTGACAATACGATAGTCAAAATGTAGTTTCTCCTCGGTTGTTCCCATTTCTTTACACTCTTTCAATTGCTTGTTATTTCTCCTGGGTGCCTTTTCATTTTTATCTAGGTTGTCAGTTGGCTTTGGAAATGAAAGATTATCCAAGCACAGTATTGCTTGGAATGACTGTAGGTGATGGGAGAGCCATTAACACTTAGGTCTTCTAAGGCTGTTGTTTTTTTCTTTTATTAGTTTTTTTAAAAGATGGCTTCATTGGAACAGTTATTATACATTAATCACCATGACTTGCAGAAAATGAATCACATCTTTATGTGTTTGTGTGTTATGGCTAGGACATTTCTTTTACTATACCTTTTATAGCTGTAAAAATTGTTTTTAAAACTGTTTTCTGATTTTATTATTTCAAATAAATGTTTCATGTTGCTTTTGAAACATTTGTTTCTTTTCTTAATAATGTTAATATATCCCTTGAAGCTTATTTCCAAGATGGCTTGATTATTTGAAAGAAATAAGCACTATTTTTCCTTTTTTTTTCCCCTTAAATACAGAGTCTCACTGTGTTGCTTAGGCTGGCTTCAAATCCACTATCCTGCCTTAGCCTCCTAAGTGGCTAGAAGTAAAAGCAGTTACCACCATACCTGGCTTTAGAAGTACTGTTTTTCTTTTTTTTGAGAGGTTTTTGCTATAGGGCGCATGCGCTCGCCAGACAGACAGAGACAGAGAGACAGAAAGCGAGAAATCACCCCCCCCCCCCGGGGGGAGGATGGCCATGCCACAATCCCTTCTCCTCCATTCTCTTCTCAGAATCTTGGGCATGCACACACACGCGCCCGGCGTGAGTTTTAAGCCACCAGGTCCAGGACGCGAACCGCGGTCGACTACATGAAAGTCCAACGACATAGCCATTATGCTAACTGCTGGTCCCAAAGTACTATTTTTCTTAGAGAAGCATATACTCTAAAAACATGCAGATATAGTTGAGTTGACTCTAGTCTGAATTGTATAGTTCCATTACTTGGTTAGACTTACAGCAGTGTAAGACATCAGAGGTGGGAGGGGCCAGGGATGTCATCCACCAAAGCTTCTTGACCCTTGCCAACCCAGTCCTCATTCTGGTAAGTAGGAAAAAATAATAAATATGATTTGAAATTCAAAGCAAATTACAGTGAAATATTGTCACTAAGACCAAAGCAAAGCAATGTGATATAGTGCCTTTTTTTCCCCTCTTTTCTTTTTGTTAAATCACAAGTAGCTTTGAGGTCAGATACCTCCATGGGTATTCCCCTACTCACTGTAGAAAATGGTTAACTAGATTAATTCCCTAGTTTTACAAATTGAAAAACTGAAGTCTGGACCCAGCAGGTGGCATGGTGCTTAAGGCGTTGGACTCTCATGTGGTAGACTATGGTTCGGGTTCCAGACCCAGTGGCTTATAAATCACACCAAGTGCATGGGCGTGCATACCCAAAATCCTGAGAGGAGAATGGAGTAGAAGGGATTGCAACATGGCCATTTTCCATGGTTGAGCGATTTCTCACTTTCCATCTCTGTCTCTCTGCCACAAGCACATAAGCCTATGGCAAAAACCTAACAAACAAAAAAAAGACTAAAGTCCAAGGATTCAAGGAGTGTGCTGTATGAGTTATGAGCAGAACTTGACCAAGAACCCAGACATCCTGTTGACAGTCCATCTTTGCCCACACACTCCCCAAAGATACTATTTCATATCAATGAGACATCTGATGCAGTGTCATCTCTCTATATCTGAAGATATTGATATTCAAGAAGGTTATTTTGACTTTACCTCATCACAGCAGAATAAAGTCAGAGGCCAAGAGATAGAAGTCTTGGGAGTGGCTAGTCCATGGGTCCTGGTTTGTGTTTATTCCCTTTATTTTATTCTGGACATCTGCACTGCCATGACGTAGAAACATTTCCTGGGTATAGCTTCTGGGGAATAATTGGAGCAAAATCTAGGTCTGAAAATAGATTCATTTTAGAAGTAAAGTTGGGGCCATTTGTCACACGGAAAGCTGTCACTGTTGGTTTTCCCTGCACAACTCAACAGGTCCTCTCAAACTTCCCATTTGTTCTTTTTTTAAAACAGTGTATCCGGTGGAGAGCTGTTTGATCGGATTGTGGAGAAAGGATTTTACACAGAGAAAGATGCCAGCACTCTGATCCGCCAGGTCCTGGATGCGGTATACTATCTCCACAGGATGGGCATCGTCCACAGGGACCTCAAGGTGAGCTGTTGCTTAGCAACTTGTTCTAGCTACTCACCAACCCACAATGCACCTGTCCAAGAGGAATAGCCCCAGTGGAAGGATGAGGCTGCTTTGATGTAGAGTTGGGTAGAATGAATGGTGGTAGTTTACGTACTTCTACTGGTCAGTGCCTTTGAGGCTTAGAAGCTGTTTGGAAGAAAGTGAAAGTCAATGTGGTTGGCCATTATTTGGGAGATTTTATAACTGTTATGCAGGCAAAAGGCCAGGGGGAAGTAGTTGTGTATTGCTTCAAATTCATCTAACATGTCATGTTGTTCAAGACATAGAGACTATGAAAACCCTTCTCCCAAGGCAGTCCTTCACAGTCTTCTCCTAATTCTAGCCCTATTTGAACAAAACAAGTCACACAAGGGAGCAGTACGTAGGCAGATAGCATGAGCAGAGAGAGAAGGGAACTGTTGAATGAATTGGTTATCAGGAAGAAGTTTAAATAAGCCATAGTTGCAACCTCCTCTTAATGTCTCCCAGGTCCTGTTTCTTTCTAAAAATTTTTAAAGTTGATTTATTTCTGTCTTCAGAGAGGAGAGAGAGGAGAGAGAGAGAGAGAGAGAGAGAGAGAGAGAGAGAGACCCTCAATAGGATCTTCATATCATGATCCACCCCTAGCCTCAGCCAGCCTGGATCATGGTCATGTATGTGCACACCCATTGTGTACAGCGAGGCCTTGGAATGTGAACCAGGACCCTCCCCTTGCAGGTTCAGCATTGCAGAGTGTTGCTTTATAGTTGCGCCACTGTCTGCCCCCCAGGTTTATTCCTTATCATTTTCCTTAAGGAGTTTTAACATAGTGACCCTTCACTCATTAGTACTGAAGGGCCTGGACTTTACATAGGCACCTTGGCATTACATCACCCCCTGCCCTACTGCAGGTCATATAGATACCTAGGGGTCGATATCATACCCTTTAGTACCAAAAGGATGTGGAACGCAGTGCTGTTGGCCCCAAACTGCAATGTGGCTTCACTCTGCAACAGTTACATGTCCAGCCCCGAGAATTTCCGTCTGCCCCAGTCAGACAGAAATCCCACCCTAGCAGGGTGCCTGCCACTCATATCATAGACACAACGACTGTTTTGCACTGAAGCCATGATGTACACATGTAGGAAATCCAAATCAGTTTACACTCAGTCATAAACATTTGTTAAGGCAGAATCCCAGCACCTGTCCTCTGTCTGCCACGGGGTGTCAGGGATGAAACAGGGCAGCTTTTCCTTTCATGAAGACTCACTGTCGAGTCTATTCTCTCTTGATACCATGCTCCATCAACTAGGGCATTGGCTCCCAAATGTCAGCAAGCGTCAGAATTCCCTGGAGGCTTATAAACTCACAGGTCACTGGTGCTCCCCAGAGGCTCAGATCCTCTCAGTCTGCAGTAGAGCCTGAAAACCTGTATTACTAAGGATTCACAGCTGATGCAGATGCTGGTCTGGGACCCACTCTTGGAAAACTACCAGATGAGGGGACCAGCAGTTAATGTAATAGCTATGTCGCTGAACTCCCATGTAGTCAACTGTGGTTCGAGTCCTGGATCTGGCGGCTTAAACTCATGCTTGGCGCATGTGTGTGCGTGCCCAGGATCCCAGGAGGAGAATGGAGGAGAGGGGATTGCATCATGGCCATCCCCCCAAGGGGTGACTTCTCGCTTTCTGTTTCTCTGTCTCTCTCTGTCTTTCTGGCGAGCACACACGCCCTACAGAAAAAGCCTCTCCAAAAAAAAAAAAAAAAAAAAAAGAAAACTACCAGGTTAGCATATTCAGAAATGCCAGTTCAATTTTTATAGCCCTCGCTCACCCTTGTGGGCTCCTTGATGGATGAGATGGGCTGTAGGCATGAGTGGCTCATCAGCAGGAATAAATGATGGAGGCTGTGCCATGGGCTTGGTATGGGCTAGATCACCTGACTGCGCACTTCCATGCCAGGCACCAGGGCCTTCCCTGCCCTCTGGTGTCCCCCCCTAATGCCAGTTCTGTGCTTCCAGAACATAGCAGGCTGCTCTCTCTAAACAGTTAACATGGTAACTGCAGAGATTCAGTGTGCTGGGCTGGTTCTCATAACTTGTCAGAAAAATAATTTATAAATAGATGAACCATTTCCTGGAGGGGCAGTCTCTATGAAAGACAGGCTGCTGGACGGAGTACTGTTTTTTACTCCCACCTAATGTGTCTGCAGAGGTGCTTGCAGCTCCCAGCCTGTGGAGCTTTAAGATCACCAGGCTTATAATTGTGGAAAGAACATTGACATTTTAGGACCTTTCTGAGATCTCTTTTCAGAGGCACAGAGGAGTTTGAACTACGTGGAGGAAGTTGGGATTCAAATGTTAAATTACCAGCAACATCTAAGAAAATGAAAACAACCTGTGTAATGTAGGCTAGAACAAAAGAGAGCTTGAGCGTGTTAATGTAAGATTAGTGTGCACTCCGGGGTACTACCTCACTCCCACGTGCAAATACACTTTCTCATTCCAGAAAGGTATTGGCATGCCTTGTTGCCCCAAGAAGTGACAATTAATTGTTCTTTTTGCAAAATGAAGGGACTGAAACAGGAAGTGCCTACGACTGCCTCCTCGGTGTAGGAGAGGGCTCCCCATCCCTGCACTGTGCATGTTTGGAGCAGGGTGAGTCCTCGTCATGGGAGACAGCCGTGGGCATCGCAGGCCGTCTAGCAGATCCTACTGGCTAGATGCCAACATCACTCCTAGAACTGTAACAACCAAAAATGTCATTCAGCTTTGCCAAATGTCCACAGGGAGGCAAAACTGCTCCCAACTGAGAATCACTAGATTAAGAATGTAATTATGTATAACATTAACTTCACTGGAAGTGTGTTGGTTCAGACATTTGTAAAGCTTGTTACATGAATTATTATGAGGGTTGGGATTGATATTCCAACTCAGGTATTGACCACCCATGATCTTGCAAAGATTCCACAATATATAGAGAAATAATTTTTCAAGTGAGTCCTAGGTCTTGCAGGATCTGGGCAGAATTACAACACAGCGTGGGCAAGATCCCCTCCCTGCTCTACCCCCACCCAGCCTTCCTGTGCTGAGTGGGGCCCCTGTCAGGTTATTCCTGATCCTGTCTCCTTCCTCATTCTCTTCCCTGCTCTCCCACTGCTGGGAAAACCCCTGTATCTTTATTAAGTCTCCAGCCATGTCAAAGTATTGATATAAACTGAGTGACTAGTACATTTAACCCTCCTTGGGCTAATTGTTCTTTAAAAGAGTGCTTTGTTGACCCAAGTGAATCTTTTACAGTAAGAAAGTATAGGGAGGTATTCTGGGCCCTTGGGTAGTCCCTGCTGGATTAAAACTTATTTAGATCACTTCATTGCCCCTGCTTGCTTACCTCTACAGCCACAGAAGTCCTGAAACATGGAAGATTAAAAATCAGAAACAAAGAAAAAACATCTTCTCTGTACCCATGCTTAGGTTCTTACTGGATTTGTCTGTCTTTGCTTTTAATGTTTTATCTATTTATTAATTTTATGTCAGAGGGCACCTGTATGCACACAGGATTGGCTGGGAAGACAGGCCCCAATGGAGCCTGGTCATGCAGCAATCCTTTTGTCTCTGGTTCTCCATCTCATCAGGCTCCTGGGTGCTCATGCCCACCTGACATGTTTTTCAAGCCGACAGTGTCAGGACTAGAACCTTGGCCAGCCATGTGGAATCTGGCTTCCTCTGCACAGTGCATAAGCACTGTACTACAGGGCTAGTCCTGGGACTTTACTGTTAATCAAAGGATAATTCTTAAATATTCAGAGAAACATGAATCATATTCACTTTATGATTAGGGTATTTCCCCCTTGTCTAAGCATTATTTCTTTTTCTTTTTTTTTTAAATTGGTTACAGGGCGCCTGTGCTCACTAGAGACAGGGTGGTGGGGGGAGTAAGAAAGCACCCCCAAGGGGGATGGCCACACCACAATTTCTTCTCCATTCTCCTCTTGGGATTTTAGGCACACATGCATGCACTTGGTATGTTTTTCAAGCCACTGGGTCCAGGACTCAAACCACTCAGTCAGCCATGTGGGATCAGCAGCCACTGGCTGACCCATCTAAGTATAATTTCTATTTCAACTACTGATTGGCCCATCTTTTTTTTTATGATTTCTTATTTACATTTAATTTTACTTTCCTTTAAAACTCATTGGAAGCACCTTCAGCACACATGTGATTTTCTTCTAATCTTGTGATTTATCCACAGAATTAATGTCACTGTGACCATAAAATGTTATTACTTTTAGGTGAATTGTTCTGCTAAAGAACAACATAATTTTGACACTTGTAAGAAAGTCTTTATTCAAGACTATTGCAATAATGAAGAGGGATCAAGCTTAACTCTGAGCACAACACAGACAAGCAGAGATTTATAGCCGAGGTGCAGGGAGGAGGAGGAGTCTGAGGATGGAAACTCACTAAGAGAACCAGGCTTGATGCACACACCCATAATCTCAGCTACTTGGGAGGCTGAGGCAGGAGGACCATGAGTTTAAGGCCAGCCTGGACCTTGTCTCTATAAAAAAAATTTGAAAGAAAAAATTACTAAGAGGAGATATCAGGGGTGGGGGGTTTTGGCTAGTCTGACCTAACTGTACTATTGCTGAAGACAGTTCAGGGATTTTTGTCACTGACCAAGATGCTCTCCTTTAACCAAATTTGATCAGGCTCCTTTGTGTTTTTATTTTGTTTTTTTTTTTTTGTTTTTTTTGACTGGATCCTAATGTCAGTCTGCATCCTTAGTCAAGTGGCTCTGCCCAACAGGTCCCGTAGTTTTATCAAGGACTCTGTTGAATCGGTTTAGCCAAAGCCTCCTATCCTTGATATCTGATCAATTCCTGATCCCCCATCCTTGATAGATGATCACCTTGGCCTACCTGCAGCAGAAATCCTGTCAAGTGAGGGACAAAGAACATGACTGGATATCAGGGGTGAGGGGTTCTCTCTAAATTGACATAGCAGAATTCTTGATACAGCCGGGCTCGGCAGGCATGGCAAGAAAAGGATGACACAGAAGGCCAAGGCTGAGTCCTCATCAAGAAGAGAGTTCAGAGGAGCTGGCTAAAGTATGGTCAAGGAGAGTCTTTGTCAGTTCTCAGAATTTCCTCCCAGCAGTGGTTCTACATGGAATCCTCCCAAGGAGCTCTACAGTCCAGAGTCCTGGGCTCCATTTTGGATCAACCAATGGACAATATGTCCAACCATGTCATACCCTCATGGTTGAGCGAGAGCCAGTTCTCCAAATGAGCCTGATCACTCTACGTAAGAATAGTTCCTAAACTTCAATACTTGGGAACCAAAGATTCCTCACAAACTCTGACAAGTGAGAATATTGCCTCACCTTTGGGTTGGGGAGGAGAGCCAGATAGGAAATGGGTTTCCCATGTCAGATCTCCCTTTCGCATTCCCTTCAAGGTTTTGTATAAATGAGAAACATGATTACTTACTTGCTAAATCTCTGGAATTACTCAGATGGATGGATCTTCTTAGACAACAGCAGAGGTGACAGTCATTGACATTATCTCCCTCAGAGACAGCTCATCAAGTAAAGCAACTCTTTAACAAAAGTGCAGACACCTCTTCTGGGTTCAGGTTCTCACCTGCCAGTGCAGGGGCAAGCTCTGAGGTGGTGGCACCTGAGTCTCCAATTGCCCCACTCCTTGTTAGAAACAATGAGATTCCCCATTTTGACTAGGAAACTATGCTAATGATGCTCCCTTCAACCCCTGGACCACCACCCCTAAGCTCCTCTTCTTTTTTAATTTTTTAATTTTTTTTTTATTTTTAGAGAGGTTTTTGCTATAGAGCACATGTGCTCGCCAGAAAGACAGAGAGAGACAGAGAGACAGAAAGTGAGAAATCACCCCCCAGGGTGGATGGCCGCGCCACAATCCCTTCTCCTCCATTCTCCTCTTGGGAACTTGGGCACGCATGCACACATGCCTGGCGTGAGTTTAAGCCACCGAGTCTGGGACTCGAACCATAGTTGACTACATGAGAGTTCAGCAACATAGCCATTACGCTAACTGCTAGTCCCCCTAAGCTCCTCTTCTATAGACTGGGTGTAGGGTGTAGTTGCCATGAGTGTTGCAGAACCGTAGTGAAGACAGGAACATGGGAACTGTGAGGGTAGAAGAAGACCTTTGCTGTGTGTTACTGCTATCTGAGTCCTGTCCTGTACTTCTCAGAGAAGCAAACCAGGAACTGTTGCAACTCATGCTTTACAGAAAGGCTGACGGAAACATGAAGTCCAAAAGGACACACTGATAGAAAGTACTGCATCCTACAAGCCCTGATTCATTCTGAAATGGCCTCGCTCTGCTTCTCAAGGAGGGAAGCAAGCAGGTGCCTGCTGATCTCGGTACTTAGCAAGTACAGCACGTCTTCCAGGATGTGGTGCTGGCAGGAAGAGCGAGCCCTGGATTAGAGAAAAGTAGCCAGCAAGAGCCACTAATTTAAAACAGAAACAGAGGCCCCGCAATGGTGCAAGCAAGAGGGCACTGCTGCAGGGCAGCTGGGGCACAGGAGGCCTGGGTTCAGCCCCTGGTCTAAGCTAAAGCCAGTCAGGTACGGTGACATGAGCCCGTGGTTTTCACTATCTGGGAGACTGGGGCAGGAAGATCATGGCATGGTGAGACCCTGTCAAGAAATCAACCAACCAACCAACCAATCTCTCTCTCTCACTTATTCTCTCTCTTATATTAAAAAAAGAGAAAAAGGAATATAGTAATTTTACATCATAATTTTATTTCCTGAGAATCCCTATTTACCTAACCCCAGAATTGAATTGATAAGTCTGAGAGGCATCAGCTTGATAGATTGCCTCAAAATATGGTTATTTTAAAGCAGAGAAAATATTCATAAAGAAAAAAAGCTTTTATGGAAAATCTTCCTGTGTAGGTACTGTGTGGGACCCTCTGAACTCTCATATTACCACTGCTGTAATTGATGTACCTATTGTGCTTTGTCTAACGGTGGAGGGTATTCTTAAACTATGAATAGGTTTTGTGGTTTGGTCTGTCTCCTATGATTAATCCAGCTTTAAACACAGTTTGTAAATTTCTTTCTCTCTTTCTAGCCTGAAAATCTGTTGTACTACAGTCAAGATGAGGAGTCCAAAATAATGATCAGTGACTTCGGGTTGTCAAAAATGGAGGGCAAAGGAGATGTAATGTCGACAGCCTGTGGAACCCCAGGCTATGTTGGTAAGGACAGTGTGTGTGTTTTGTGTGTGTGTGTGTGTGTGTGTGTGTGTGTGTGCGTGTGTGCATCGTGTGTCAACTCCATTAGTCTTCTTGAGCATTTGAGTCTGGCGCCTGATCATAGCTGTCTTCATTTTCCTTCAGGGGAGAATAAAAAGATTGAAAGATACTGGAACAAGTAGCAGGGAGATGATTTCTCCCGAAACCTTGTAGCAGTCGGGTAGGAATCCTGTTTGGTTTGGGTGTGGGCCTGACTGAAGGCTGGGAGTTAATTTGGATGAGTTCCCAGGTACTAACACCAGTGATACTGCTTAGATCTGTTTTCAGATGATCAACAGTGAGACACTGTGATAACAAAAAAGTGCAGACATAATAAGACATTACAAACGTAAGTCTGAAGCAGTCAGAAAGAAAATATTGATATGAGGACCCTAGTTCAAACTTTGACAAAGTGGCTGGCTTGAATCAGCCAATCTTGATCTGTACTAGTGAGGCCAAAGTTTTAGTTTTTCCTAAAATTAGAGGCCTAGATTCTTCATACTAAACATACAAAATGAGAGAAATATAGCTGACACGTGGATACTAAGATTCATCTTCTGTCTTCTGGGAACCTGTAGAAAGGCCATTGGGGCTATTTGTGAGTATTTTGAGTCTCTCTTTGGCATCAGTGTTCAGTCATCAGCAAGTGGATGTGAAGTGCCCACTGGGTGCACTCTGCTATTCTAGGCACTGGGGTTAAGGAAGTCCCCACCCCCATAGAGCTTACAGTTTGGACGTTTACATTTAGTTTAGCTTACGCTTAGACTGTCAGACTGCATGAAGTCCCAGAGCGACTTCAGAGCCTAAGTGCTACCAAGAAAACAGAACTAGAAGTATGCAGTAGCATCACAAGGGGTGAGGAGGAGTTCGGACTGGGTTTAGAGGACAGGGAGACCACCTTAATAGTGAGAAGAAGCCAGCCCCGTGTGAGTGAGAGGACTGCATTTCAGGCGAGGAGTCAGCTTTGTGCAACAGCAGGAAGGCAAGGAAATGGTACCAGCAAGATATGTCTGAGAGCAAGGGGAAAAATGAGGTTGGAATAAGTTTTGGAAAATGGAGAACAAGACTGCCTTCTTGTCATGCAAACTGTGATGGCCTTTCTTCAAGGGAACAGTGAGTGAGGCACCCTGAAAGAGGAAGTAGAGGTATGTGACCAACCTCATTCCTGTGTATCTCTGGAGACCACCACAGATCCTTCCCTGGCAGACTGAAGAGAGCCAACCTCAAACTAAATGGCTCTGTGAGCACCAGGGTATTGTGGGAAACTCCAGTGCCCTGGAGGCACGTCATGGCCTTTCCTCACTGTGGTGTCATGTAAAAGGGGTATATGTCTCTGTTTCATTTCCAGAGAAATTTAGAGGAGGGAAGCAAAGAGATGGCTTAGGGATAGAGGACAAAACAAGGAAAAGGGGATATCCTCCATGGCCCGATGGTTAAGGAAATTGGATCCCACATGGTTGACCACACTATTCAAGTCCCAGAGCTTGAGAAACATCCCAGGTATATGTACATGCGTGCCCCTAATCTCAAAAAGTGGGAGAAATAGAGAAGAGATTACAGTGTGACTATTCCCATGGGGGTAGGGTGCTTTCTCCTCTCCCTCTCTCTCTGATTCTCTCTGGTGAGCACACACACTTTGTAGCAAAAAATAAAAAATAAAAACATAAAAATGAGGAAAGGGGAAGAAAGCAACAGACATTAAGGAGGAACCACAGGTGGTGGATATGCAGCAGGGAGGGGAACTGTGGTCAGGGCTGTACAGACAAGACTGTGTCCTTAGGTTGTGCACAAGCATTGGGCACAGAAGGAGAGGGTGCTCTGATGGTTTTTAAGAGGCCAATGCGGGCCTTGGTAGAGACTAATGGCTTGGTAAGTGATAATCTGTCTTAGGATAGTGTAGCAGGGAATGAAGAATGGCCTGGCCTATCTGAAAGCTGTCAGATTCCATACACACACACACACACACACACACACACACACACATGTATATCCATGTATACATATATATCTATATCTATACATATTCAAAGGCATTGTTGTCAAACTTTTATGAAAGATTGGAAGTAAAGTTTGAGAGAAAGATGGAAGTCCAAAAGAGAAGTCCAGAATCATTCTGAGGTCTTTTTACCTGAGCACCTGAAAGCATACAGTTGCCTTTATTTTAATTTGAGGTGGAAGAACCTGTGGGATGAGTAGGCTGCAGGATTACAGGGCGTTTGGTTTGATTTGTTAAAGTTTGCTGGGCCAGCGGGTAGCTGGGACACGAGTCTGGAGTTCTAGGGGGGAGATCCAGCCTGCAAGTCTGTACAGTCAGTTCTGGTTATTTGCGATGTAATTAGAGAGCCCTGAACTATTGTTTCTAAGGGAAATCCAGGGTTAGGTTTCTGTGAGACTCTGGTCACAGTGTTTTATCTGGGGAATGTGGAATTTGAGTTGTGGTGTGAGGCACATGGGTAAACACATGTGTTTACCTGGGGTGAGGGTCGAAGCATGAGTGTGTGTGGTGTGCATATCGATGTTCTCCAGCTCAGTCCAAGCCATCAGGCAGGCAGCAAATAATTGTGAATGAGACGAGTTTATACTCAGGCCTCCTGAAAAGATGAGGAGAGATAATAGAGGCTGGGGGGACCCTGTTCCAACCACAGTGATTCATAGACATTAGAAAGTGAAAAAGTTAGTTATGGTGTCTGTCTTCTTGTCAGGGTGGCTTCACTGTTTTCAGCAAAGTCTCCAGTGCCCAGACACTTCGTCTAAGCAAAGAAGGTTGCTGATGTTGTGACCTGCCCAGTCTCCCCTTTAGGGGTTGGCTCTGGGGCTGTAGTTTAAATGCTCTGAGATGTCCATAGTTGGATATACATTCCTCTGCTCTCATATTTAGCTCTGACGTTGTAAAGCTCTAGCACTTTCTAAACTGAATTTTGCTTCTCTGTGTTCTGGCAGAGCCTACGGCATGGCAGTTTTTCTCGATTTCTGAGTGGCTGCTGTCCAAGTGATCTGGTGTGTTCAGCCCCATTAGCCTCGGGATGGTGTCCAGAAGTGATCCTCATTCTTACTACCCTAAGTGGAAGCAAGTGGAGCCACTGAGTAATTCCAATGTCAGATATGGAGTTTTCTTTGAGGAGGGTTGGGGCCAAAGAGGACTATGAGAATGTAGGTGTTCAGTTGTTCCTATGTACTGAGCAATCCCTGGAGAGTCTGGCCCAGGGATAAGTAAGCCCTGTTGAAGGGACACAACTTTAGGGCAGGTCAAGGGCTACTTTGAAGAGCTCGTGTCTACATGGACATCCCTTGGGCAGTCATCGGCTGAGCTGGGCCTGTTTCCTCCTATTTAGCCATCAGAACCCAGGTTACATGTGACCTCCTTTTGATTGCTTTCCCAACACTCCATCATCCTTTCCTTTCTCATCCTAGTTCTTCTCCTTGACCCTATTTTCAATGTGATGACTCTGATCACATCGCATAAGGATTCATATTTACCTATGTCTCTCCTTCACTGCCCC